>CM077644.1:81466874-82816874 GCA_039707465.1 Rhabdophis nuchalis | reverse complement strand
TTATTTTTCCTCACCTATAGATAGAAATCTTTCCAAACTAAATGGTCAAGTGTGATTAGATACACCTAAGTGTCTACAGATAGTCCGTGACTTACAATCATTCATTTCGTGCCTGTTTGAACTTACAATGGCACTGAAAAAGTGACTTATGACCATTTTTCACACTTACGACCGTTGCAGCATCCCCATAGACATGTGATCAAAATTTAGACAATTGGCCAATGATTCAAATTTGTGATGTTTTGCTGTGTTCCGGTGTCATACAATCCCCTTTTGCAACCTTCTGACTAGCAAAGTCAATAAGGAAGCCAGATTTACTTAACAACCGTGTTACTAACTAAACAACTGCAGTGATTCACTTAACAATTGTGGCAAGAAAGATTGTAAAATTGAGCAAAATTCCTTTAACAGCTGCCTCACTTAGCAACAGAAATTAGGTTCAATTATGGTTGTAAATAGAAGACTACCTGTATTTGCAACATGAAAGATAGACTCTGAGAAATGCTAGGGAAAAACGATCTTAGCTCTCTCCCAAGCAAATTATCTAAGCTTTGCTACCTTTTCGGTCCTCTGAAATCTAACTCCTCCTTCCTGGGAATGCAACTACATTATACCACATTTTCACTGGCTAGCAAGATAGCTTTTCTGAGGGGAATTTCCCCTGAATGATGGATCCAAGCCGGTGTTTTTCCAGATCAAAGAAGATATTGTCAAGATCATCTACTTGACTTCGGACAGGCACCAGTCTTGAGTAGGCAGGGAAAACTTCTGTTTTTATGGTCAGTTTATGACTGAAGTGGCTGAGTTTGGGATTACATCAAGATGACATTCCCAAAGCATCCTTTACAAATGGTAACGACTTATATCGTAAATCACTTTTTTTGGATTATTTTGCTTTTTTTTTCATATTGGAGAGATTGAGTCTTTGTACTGGCAAAAATTTTACTGTATACATCTGGTAAGTTTCCACCTCTTTCAAAGATGCTGGTATACATTCGTTTTGAAAACATTTTAAAATATTTGATTTTTTGTGTGTAGATTAAACAGCAAAATGGTATGAATTAAATAGTTTTTGGAAAGTTAATTACGGAATAGGGGCCAGAGGGATTTAGAATTATAGTTATTTAGTTATTATATATTTTACTTATTAGTTATTTATATATTTTAGTTAGAACTATTTAGAAGATATTTTCTCAGGGAAAAATAGAGATTTAAATACAATGCAATAGCAGAGTTGGAAGGGACCTTGGAGGTCTTCTAGTCCAACCTCTTGCCTAGGCAGGTACCTCTATACCATTTCAGACAGATGGCTATCCAACATCTTCTTAAAGACTTGCAGTGTTGGGGCATTCACAACTTTTGGAGACAAGCTGTTCCACTGATTAATTATTCTATCAGGAAATTTCTCTTCAGTTCTAAGTTGCTTCTCTCCTAGATTAGTTTCCACCCATTGCTTCTTGTTCTACCTTCGGGTGCTTTGGAGAATAGTTTGACTCCCTCTTCTTTGTGGCAACCCCTGAGATATTGGAACACTGCTATCATGTCTCCCCTAGTTCTTCTTTTCATTAACCTAGACATACCCAGTTCTGCAACTGTTCTTCGTATGTTTTAGCCTCCAGTCCCCTAATCATCTTTGTTTCTCTTCTCTGCACTCTTTCTAGAGTCTCCATATTTTTTTTACATTGTGGCAACCAAAACTGGATGCCGTATTCCAAGTCTTACCAAGGCATTATAAAGTGATATTAACACTTCACGTAATCTTGATTCTATCCCTCTGTTTATGTAGCCTAGAACTGTGTTGGCTTTTTTGGCAGCTGCTGCACACTGCTGGCTCATATTTAAATGGTTGTCCACTAGGATTCCAAGATCTGTCTTACAGTTACTACAGATTATTTCCCTTTATTTTATGATAAGAAAACCTAGAAGTCTGGATATTCGATCCCAAAGATAAAGAAAACGGAATAGAAATCCTTACCGTAAACCTTTGAATATCTTTCAGTGAGGTTTTTCAACAGAATGGATAACAGGCTTGCTAACATTGTCAGAATAAAAATTTTCTAATAAAGTTGCAAGTAATAAATATGCTAGAATGAATACCCATGAAATTAATTTGAAAGGGAATTTAAATATAATACAAATAAATCTGAGGGGATGACTCATTCCCTAAAGGAGATGAACAAATATTACATCAGGAAATTGATTTGGAGGGTTATTTTTCTCTTCTGAATATTTAAAACAGCTCTGCTAAGATTTAGAATGACTTTCTTAGAAGTGACAAACAAATGGATAAATTTTACATTGATAAAAAGAAATCCATTAACCTTCTGAAGGATTTTTGCTTTGAAATGCAGATGAGTAGGGAAGTGCTTCTGAGGCATTTTTAACAGGTTTAAGAATAATCTTAATTTTAAAATTAAATTTATTTTGGGTTTTTTCAATCAGAAGTAAAAGAAAAAAAATAGTGAATTTGGTTACTCTTAGTAGTCTTTTGCTGACAGAGAATGATTGATGTAGCTATTGGATCTTGCTTTACTTATCTAAGAGACGAATATTGGAGAGAAGAGAGATTATCGTTTATTTAGAGACAGCAATAAACTATTAAAATTATTTTATCTTCTGGAATAAAGCAGGAAGTTACTTTTTTTTCCTTCTCCCCTTTTTTTCTGTTTTACCCCAATTCTTTCTATAAATGTTATTTGTAGCTTTTGTTGTTTTCATTGATTTTTTATTCTCTTCATTTATAATGTTTAATAAAGTTATTTGGGGGAAAAACAAGGCTGTATGTTGCTGTTGTCAATCTGATCCTGTATTTGGATTCTTTCAACCCTTTAAAAACTGACTTGTTTGCACTTAACTCGTAACAGTCACATCAAATTGAATTTTTTATTATGGTGATAGACCATTATAGAAAGAATAAAATGCAAATAGTAATTTTAAAACTTAAAAAAAATACCTTGCAACAGTAAAACGTCTAAGAATTCCTAAAACCTAGACAGTAAATATTTTCAAAATAGGCTGGAAAAAAAATCTATTGCCTCGGCATGAAGAAAAAAAATATTGAGATATATTACTATACAATACACTAGCAATAGCAGAGTTGGAAGGGACCTTGAAGGACTTCTAGTCCAACCCCCTGCCTAGGCAGGAGCCCTATGTCATTTCAGACAAATGGCTATCAAACATCTTCTTGAAGACTTCCAGTGTTGGGGCATTCACAACTTCTGGAGGCAAGCGGTTCCACTGATTAATTGTTCTAACTGTCAGGAAATTTCTCCTCAGTTCTAAGTTGCTTCTCTCCTTCATTAATTTCCACCCATTCTCAATGCCGATATCTTTTCTTAAAGTTCAGTTTAGATTAGTATCCTATCCAAATTCTTGACAGCAAATACTGGTTAACAATAAATTAAAACTTACATTCTATTTTTTTTAAAGGAAAAATTATTATTTTTTCTTTCTCTGGTACCAGCAGCAGTAATTGTTACACCAATATAATTTCATAATGGATCACATACTATTTGCCTTGATTCCTCCTTTGTTTTCTCCTTATTGCTAGGGACACTTTGATGATGGCTACCTGACAGGCCTTCATAATGTACTACTCCTCTTTTTTGCCTAAACTTCTTTTGCCTTCACTCTTTGGGCCTTCAATTAGGACTTGAGCTGGTTTTGATTTAGTGCGAATTATTTTTCTGTCTTACTCTTGGATTAAGACCTTCTGTAACATTACTACTATATACTTTTTCAACCTATTACGAGTTGAACTATAATATTAGGTTCAACCTAATATAAGAGGAATTGCAGCCACGTGAAAAAGTAGATGTGGATTCAGAATTCTATACCTGTTTGTCAAAAATAGGCAGGATAAGGAAAGGAGAACTGCATGCATGTTTTCCCTCCATCACTCTATTCATTTTTTATCACCTTTACAGAAACTGCTTTTTCTGACTGGCAAGGCAAATTCAGAGACTATATATCCCAATGTTTGTTTTTTTTAAAGCCAAGTCATCTTTCAAAACATATGCTGCAATCAATAAAGCAAATATAAAGACATGGTCCTGGAAGATATCTCTGGAAACAGGGACAGCTTTCACATAACCCCATTAACCAAATAAAATTCTATTTATTCACCGTCCAACTGCCCTTTTCATATGAGTAAGAAGAAGCTATCTGTGAAAAAAAAATCCAGTTCCCTATCATTTGACAATATTTTTCTTTCCATCCGCCGCTCCTTGAATTTAAGACTAAATGAGCATAAACACCTTGAGGATAGATTTATGCAGCTAAAAAAAGTAAAGAAGTATTAACAAATCCTATGCTGTGCAAAAGCTTTGTCTTGGCATTTTTGTAATCTAGATAATTACATTTTCAGAGACTCCCCCCTATTTGTTTAGAAAGTAAAATGGAGAAAATGATCTTTATGCTAAAAAAGTAAATAGGATGGTGTCCAAAAATAACATATCCAACTAGTATTTCTGCTCACATTTCTCGGCTTGGATGGAATGTTTACATGAGTAGGGTTTTCACTTAAGAGTTAAAGTGATACTATCTTTTACCTGAAGTTTCTTAGCATAGTACTAACATTTCTGGCACTCACACTCGCTGAACAGGAAAGATGGAATTAATTACAAAAATTAATTTTCATTTTGTACACTCATCTGGTATCTTCCTTTGCGAATGTGACTTTATTACTATTACAACCATTTTATTTAGGGATGAGGACAAAGCACCAACATTTTTCTCTTTGATACAGTGCCTTTTTTACATATAAATCAGAGAAAGGAAGAGTATTAGATATCTTTTCCATCTATGGCTTCCCTTTGTTCCTGAATGACTATTTCTTATGGAAAATCACCAACATTTCTTTGTGATTGGGACTATCTCTCTCTATTAATGGAAAAAATTTTTTGGATTAATTGATTCCTTCCCTGGAGTGCCTTCTATGTTTTAACAACTGACTGTGAAAATTGCTTCTCTTCTGGCCTCTACAACTTGTTGCAACTTTGATTTGAACTTTTTTCTCCTGACTTGCTCCAGCGACCGCACCCAAAAAACGCCATCTTAGTGGCACTGACTTTAATAGCTCACCATGGCTTCAAAAAAACAACCAGAGAATCCAGGATTGGAACAAAGGATGACAGCTATGGAAGAAGTGTTACACTCCTTGGTGCTCGAAATTAAAGCCTTGAGGAAAGATCATTGCAGCTCTAAGCTTGAACTTTTGGAAACACAGAAAAAATTGATGGAGAATACACAGAAGACCGAGGAGTTGGAAGTAGGGTTGGCTGGGGCAAAGGGAGAACTTAAAACTGTTAATAGTGAAATTGGAGATTTGTCTGGTCATATGTCTAGGATGGATTTTGAAAGGATGTCATATTTTTTAAGATTTCAGAATATTTCGGAGGAAGCTGGTGAATGCCTTCCTGATCTCATGAGTACTATTTTAGCAGAATATTTACACAAACCTAAAGAGGAGATCAGGGGGGACATTGACCTAGTCTATAGAATAAATTCAACATATGCCAGGATAAACGAAGTACCCAGAGAGATACATATTAAATTTGTTAGAAGGTCGACTAGGGAGGGAATTCTGAAGGCACAGAGAGAGGGCCCGTTAATTTACCAACAAAAGGAAGTCGCTATCTTGAAGCAGATCCCAAAAAAGATTAGAGAGATGAGAAGGAAGTATTCCTTCTTGTCTAAAAAATTGTTTAACCACGGGATTTGGTTTAAGTGGGCGATGCCAGAAGGGATGTTGGTGTTCTGGGAAGGAGGAAGAGTAAGGATTAAAACAGTTGCTGAGGTGGAAGCCTTTCTTAAAAAACATGCCTCTATCCTGGGGAAGATTCAGGGGGGACAGAGGGGGCCACGGCCCCGCCCGCTGGGGGCCAGGAAGGAGAACAAGGAGACACAATTGCCAAGAGACTTAGATCTAAAAAATGACTTTGCCTTTTTTATTAAAACTGTAAAACCTTTTATCTGGATGTTTATACATGATTGCCAGTAGAGAATTTAGAATTTATGATGTTTGCATTTATTTTCACCTTGTAGTATTATTGAAAAATGTATTACCAATGTCTTATTATGAAGCCCTGGAGGGGCCACTGATCTCGACGTGAAAGTTCTCAAAATGTTTCTGTATCACCTTACCTTACCCCAGTGGTTCTCAATTATTTTCTGTCAGGCCCCCCCCTAGGAAGAAGAAAACATTTCGCGCCCCCCGCGCGACTGTAAATAGTATCATTTGTCTATAAAATTGTTAGTACACCTCTGCATAACACTGTATCCTTATTAACGTATAAGAGAATAAAAAAAAGAAAGAAATGTGGATCAATTTACAACAAAGAATAGCTTTATTAACTGTAGCAGAAAAGATTTAAAGTGCATTAAATCCTTAATTAAACTATAAACATTTTTTGATTGGACATGTCAAACCATGTGACCGGGTGGGAGTGGCCAATTTGGAAAATGTGAAACTCACTTAACAATGGTCTTGGTTAGCAACCAAACTTTTGGGCTTAATTGTGGTCATAGGTTCTCTCTCTCTCTCTTTCTTTCTTTTTCTTTCTTTCCTTCTGTCTTTCTTTCTCTCTTTCTCTCTCTGTCTCTTTCTTTCCTTCCCTCTTTCTTTCTCTCTTTCTTTCTCTTTCTCTCTCTTTCTTTCTCTCTCATTTTTTCTTTCTTTCCCTCTTTCTCTCTCTCTTTATTTCTTTCTCTTTCTCTTTCTTTCCCTCTTTCTCTCTCCCTCTTTTTCTCTCTCTCTTTCTGTCTCTTTCTTTCTTTCCCTCTCTCTCTTTCTTTTTTTCTCTTTCTTTCCTTTGTCTCTTTCTTTCTCTTTTTCTCTGTCTGTCTTTCTTTCTCTCCCTCCCACTTTCTTTTTCTTTCTTTCTCTTTCTCTCTCTCTTTCTTTCTCTTTCTTTCTTTTTCTTTTTCTTTCTCTTTCTTTCCCTCTTTCCCCCCCTCTCTTTCCCTATTTCTCTTTCTCTCTCTCTCTCTCTTTCTTTCTTTCCCTCTTTCTCTCTCCTTCTCTTTCTTTCTCTCTCTCTTTCTCTTTCTTTCTCTTTCTTTCTGTCTCTTTTCTTTCTCTCTTTCTCTCTCTTTTTTCTCTTTCTTTCCTTTCTGTCTCTCTTTCTTTTTTCTCTTTCTCTCTGTCTGTCTTTCTTTCTCTCTTTCTTTCTTTCTCTCCCACCTTCTTTTTTTTCTTTCTCTGTCTCTCTCTCCTTTGTTTGCCCATCTGTTACTCTGTGTGTGTGTGTGTGTGTGTGTGTGTGTGTGTGTGTGTGTCTTGCATTCAGGCACTTAAATCACTCATTCTGTGTCTCTGTCTATCTTTCTCTCCCTCCCTCCCACTCTCTGTCTCTCTGTGTGTGTCTGTCACTCTCTGGTTCCCCCCTCCCTCCCTGTCTCTCTGTGTGTCTGTGCCTCTCTCTGTCTGTCTGTCTCCCCCCCCCCCCACAAACCTCCTCAGCTCCTGGAAGTAGCCTGACCGGCCCGCCAGCCCGCTGGCTGTATTTACTCGCTCGCTCTCTCACCCATCCACCGGACGAAGGAACCTGGCATCCGATGGGTGAGCAAGCGAGCGAGCAACCGCGGCCAGCAGGCCAGCGGATTGTTGGGCGCTGCCGCAACTTTCCTTACCCGCCCGCCGGCCAGTCGGCCACAGTTACTCACTCGCTCGCTCACCCACCGGACGCCAGCTTCCTTTGTCCGGTGGGTAGGTGAGCGAGCGAGTAACCGCAGGCGGTGGGCAGGCAGGTTGTTGGGCGCTGCTGCAGCAAGTTTCCTTGCCCGCCTGCGCTTGCTTGTTCGCTCGTTCACCCACCCCCGGACGAAGGAACCTGGCGTCCCCGTCCCCGCCCCCCATCCCCGCCCGCCGCGATCACTCGCCTTAGCCTGCCCCGGCCGCCTGGCTGCGCGCTCTGCCAGGGGGCTGCCCCCTCCTCCTTCGACCTCACCTTTCCACGCTGATTGGCCCGAAGCGCATCCCCTTCCTTATCCCCGCGTCCGCTTTCTGCCTCGTCCAGCCTAGTGGTGCTCAAGAGGCACGGCTTCCGGCTGCTCCTTCTCTGACGCCTTTCTCAGTCGCCTTCGGGCTTTACCTACAGCCGCTGCCGCCGCCGCCGCAGAGTGGGCCTGGGATGCCAAGACGGCGGCGGCAGTATCAGTCTTTCCGGGTGTGCGGCTCCTGACTATCAAACGCGCCCCCCTTTACGGAGCCTCGCGCCCCCCTGGGGGGGCGCGCCCCACTATTTGAGAAACGCTGCCTTACCCTATTTGAAAAAATTTGTAAAAACCAATAAAACTTTTACAATATAAAAAAAAGATATCTTTTCCATCTTGAGTTATTTATTTTAAAAAAGGCAAGAAAGGAGGGATTTAAATAAAAGATAATAAATAAACTATATTACTGGAGCACCGAATCTCCATGTTTCCCAGTGTGTTAAGCAGGGGTGGGTTCTGGCAGTCACTACTGCCGGTTTGCATGTGGGTGCGCCACACACCTGCAGTTGATAAACTGCGATACCAATAAAAATTGCTGTGCACATGCGCACAAGCAAAAAACAAGATTGGGTGGGAAAGTGGGGGGGGGGGTTGGGGCGGTGCGGTAGACCTGGGTCACTGCCAGTTCCAGCAACTCAGGCCACCAAACTACTACCGGTTTGGCTGAACTGGTAGGAACCCACCATTGGTGCTAGGTATTGTGAGGTATTGTCACTTATAGACTATTTTTTCAAGCACAGCTGTTGCCTCTGAGTCATTATTGACTGCTTCGGTTCCTGATCTTTTAAGAATTGGAAAAGCAGCAGCAGAAAGAAGGGAACATTTTCTGAACAGACTTGTGCACAACAACCTGTTCTTTCAAACAAAGAACTAGTCAGACAAACCACTTCAGGTTTTAAACAAAGACCTTTCCAAATACTCTGCTGGTTATTTCCAAAGCGTCATGAAAGCCTCTCGGAAATGACCTGGAAAAAATTTATCTTTGAATTCGGTAGAATAAATTAATTTCTCTGGAGAATTATAAAATCATGATGTTTCAAGCACAGCTGCATAGGAAAGGGGCAGCGCTTATGTCATTTTTATTTTTAAAAAAACCTCCTATCCTGGGGTTCTCTCTGATGCCACTTATTTAAGAAGTTAACTTATTAAACTTAATGCAATATTCCTATCAAAGGAATGGTTATTTTCCCCCAGGATTGTGCAGAAGTCTGAAAGCATCTGGGCTATTTTAGTAACAGAAGATGAGGTCTGAAGCACTTGTTCCAATCCTCTCTGAAGTATGCACAGCCCTATTCTCGCTATGCTTCCAGCAAATTATTGTAGCAAAACACAAGATGTATCCATCGGGGGATCTGGCTGAAGGAACAAATTGGATTGGGAAGATATTCCGTCTGAGATATTGGGCAAAACATACTGGCTATCTGTGCAAAAAACAAAAACCCAGTTTCCTATTATCGTTTGACATTATTTCTCTATCTGCCAGTCCTTGAATTTAAGATTAAAGGTAAAGGTTTTCCTCACACATATGTGCTAGTCGTTCCCGACTCTAGTGGGTGGTGCTCATCTCTGTTTCAAACCTGATGAGCCAGCGCTGTCTGAAGACGTCTCCGTGGTCATGTGGCCAGCATGACTAAATGCTGAAGGCACACGGAACACTGTTACCTTTCCATCCAAGGTGATTCCTATTTTACTACTTGCAATTTTACATGCTTTCAAACTGCTAGTTTGGCAAAAATTGGGACAAGTAACGGGAGCTCACTCTGTTACACGGTGCTAGGGATTTGAACCGCTGAACTGCCGACCTTCTGATCAACAAGCTCAGCATCTTAGCCACTGAGCCACCGCATCCCTTTAAGATTAAATGAACATAAATTCTTTCAGGGTAGATTTATGCCGCTGAAAAGCTAGGTTGTTTTTTTAAAAACAACTTTCTCTAATTCAGCCTCAATCCAATGATGTCACAATCATTGCTTTGTTTTCTGTGGCTCCTCACTTGCTTCTCTGTCATTAATCCCACCCTTTAGTAGTATTAGTTAAACAAATCAGATAAATCAAGTGTTTACTGAATATGGGCAATTCCAGGGACAACATCAAAGCACAGGGGGACCTGCACATGGATCCAAAGGCTGACCACCTTTGCTTTAAGCAGCTGGAGAAGAACACCTTCAGAGGACAGTAAGCAAGGGCCAGCTTCTCGCAATGTAATTCTTTTTTGCATCTGCATTTATCAGACAGTTGCCAGCAGCAGATGAACAATGGAGGGGAATATTCAGTGTCATTCAAAAGAGGGAAAACCTGAGACTTCCGCTTCCGCCCTCCAACGGCGACGGATGGGTCCTTGACTCGTCCGCCGCTTTGTCCTTTTTTCTGCCCCCCCACGGGGGCGAGACGCCCCATCTTGGGGGTCTCCCATAGGGTTGGCTTGCTAGGGACGCCCCCTTCCCACGGCGGTGGGAAAGCGACCCTTGTCTTCAGCCTAGGTGACGAAAGGCTGGCTGCGGGGGGGAGACGTCTGTCTCCACCTTCACCAATGGAGAACGGAAAAGCTGCTTAATTTTGGAGTGAGCCAGACATCCGGGTCGGAAGGCTCTCCCGAGGCTCGGCTGCAAGGTGAAGAGTGAGTGTGCTTTTATCTGCTATTTTATCTCCAATGGCAGCGCTGGACTAAAAAGCTTGGAGGGGGGTGTTTTTTTCGTTAAACCCCCCCTCGGATTTAAAGCGGCGCTTTGAAATGGTTCCTCATTGCGAGGGACGGATTTTTCTCTATGCAGTTTGCCTGGAACTTAGTGAAAGCGAGTGAAAGTGATCTGCGGCTTGCAACAATGTTTCTAAGTTCGATTGGCTTGTTACAACTTATTTCTTTGTTACTTTTACCGGCTGGCTCCCAGCTTGGGCAGTGGAAGATGGCTTCTCTCCGCTCCTGAATGACTATTTTATTTATGGAAAACTACCAGCATCTTCTTGTAATTTGGACTTCCTCTTGCTATTAATGAAGATTTTTTTTTTGGATTAATTGATTCCCTGTCTGGAGTGCCTTTTTTTTATTATAACTATTGATTTGGGAAAGTGTTTCTCTACTGGTTCCTGAACTTTTTTACAACCTTGATTTGAAACTTTTACCTCCTGATTTGTCTCAACGGCTCCACCCAAAAAACGCCATTTTAGTGGCATTGACTCTAACAGTTAACCATGGCACAAAAATCAGAATTGGCAGGATTGGAACAAAGATTGTCTTCTCTGGAATCTGTTATACAAACTTTGGTACAGGAAATCAAGGCGCAGAGAGAAGAAAATAACAACTTTAAGAAGGAACTCTTGGAAACTCGTAATTAAATGAAGGAGAACATACAGAAGACTGAAGATCTGGAAGGGGGGCTAACTGAGGCAAAGGGAGAGCTTAAAAATGTCAACAGTGAGGTGGGGGAATTAACTGGGCATATGTCTAGGATGGACTTCGAAAGGATGTCATATTTTTTAAGATTTCAGAACATTTCTGAAGAATCTGGTGAATGCTTGCCTGAACTCATGAGCACAATTTTAGCAGACTATTTACATAAACCTAAAGATGAGATCAGGGGGGACATTGACCTAGTCTACAGAATAAACTCTGCATATGCCAGGATAAATGAAGTACCCAGAGAGATTCACATTAAATTTCTCAGAAGGTCAACCAGAGAGGGAATTTTGAGGGCGCAGAGAGGGGGTCCCCTAATTTACCAACAAAAGGTTGTTGCTATCTTGAAGCAGGTCCCAAAAAAAATCAGAGAAATGAGAAGGAAATTTTCCTTCTTATCTAAAACATTGTTTGACCACGGGATCTGGTTCAAGTGGGCGATGGCCGAAGGGATGCTGGTGTTCTGGGAAGGAGGAAGAGTGAGAATTAAAACAGTTGCTGAGGCGGAAGCCTTTATTAAAAAACATTCCTCTGTCCTGGGTGAAGATCCAGGGGGGGCGGAGGGGGCCACGGCCTCGCCCACGGGGGACCAAGCAGGAGGAGAAAAAGAAGATACAATTGCCAAAAGACTTAGATCAAAAAAATGATTTTGCTTGCTTTTCTTTTTTTTTATTAACTTTTCTTTCTATTCTTTTTTATACCAGGATGTTTGTACGTCTGCCATCTCAGAATTGGAAATGTAATATGTAATACGTATACACTGGTCTTTATCTTGTAGTATTCTTTTTTGATAAATTTGTTTACTATTGTTTTATTATGTAGCCCGGGATGGGCCAAGGACTCTGACGCAAAGGTTCTCAAAATGTTTCTGTAACCCTTACCCCATCCTTCAGAAAATTGTTAAAACTCAATAAAACTTTTTCAAAATCAAAAAAGAGGGAAAACCTATCCAAGGCTGGTCTGTCTGTGATATATTGCCAGGATCAGATATTTCCTTGCTTACAGAAGATCAGGAAAATTATCAGAGGGTTTGGTTTGTGGATCAACAACATTATTTTGTGCATGTCCTTCTATAGCCTCTCTTTCTTGCCTGGGCAGGTCAGGCAGGGGGAGTATTCTGAGGGCCTCATCTCCCCAAAAGGTTGCCTCTTAACAGGATCCAAGTGGTGGTACATCTTCTATGCTGTGGACCCTGCCATCTGGAACATTATTCTTTCAGAACGTCTTCTCACCAGCTTTCAGGATCCCAGGGACAACATATAAGGTAGCTTAATGAGATTAAAGAGATGTTTTCCTACTTCCTTGACTTTATTATAGCCGGCCTAACATAGCCCCCCGTTTCTGACTTTTATCTATAAATTTTAATCTTTAGGTTTTAAAATGGGTTTTTTAGCACGGGATTTAATTTAATATGCTTTTAATAATGTATATTGTTTTTGTATGATTTTAATAATGCCTGTGCACCGCCCTGGGTCCTAACAATGGAGAAGGGCAGGGTATAAATTCGAAAAATAAATAAATAATAAAATAAATAATATTGGTTTATTCATTTTTGATTGTTATAGATCAGGGGTGTCAAACTGGCAGCCCATGGGATGGATGCATCACATGCAGGACAGGCCCACTCCAGCTCCATGAAAGGGGGAAATGTTGCAAAATGTGGCATGATGGCAACATGACACTGCGAGTTTGACACCCATGTTATAGATTGATATGGAATTTTGAACTGTTGTGCTGTAAATCTCCCAGTCAAATGTTTGTGAGTTGGGTAGTTATATACCGTATTTTTTGGAGTATAAGATGCTCCAAAATATAAGACACATCTAGCTTTTGGGGAGGAAAACAAGGGGGGGAAATCTGCCTCAGCCTCCCGGCAATTTGCCTCCTTGCAACAAACAGCACAGACAATATACACTGTTTGTGGTGTTATATTTCAGACTATACTTGTATAGATGCTGTTAAAATTGATGTGGCTTTCTGGAAGTATAGTCATTCTCTGCTATTTAAAAGAAGATACAATAGCATTGGGCCTCTTCAGATCAAGCATTTATTCTTAAAAGTTTCTTCATTTTGTTAAGTTGTCTAGAGCAAATAATAAATAAAGCAATCTTTAACAAATGAGTCTAATAATTTGAACATTCTATAGGCATTTATAGTTATTGACTTACCTCCTTGCAGCAAACAGCAAACAGCCTAATTAACAGCCCCATACATCCTTTCGTCCGATCCGCTCCCACAGAGAGGGCCTTCTCAGGGTGCCGTCGGCCGGGCAATGCCGGTTGGTGACACCCAGGGGAAGGGCCTTCTTTGGCGACACCCAGGGGAAGGGCCACCCAGGGGAAGGGCCTTCTCTGTGGTGGGCCCTACCCTTTGGAACGACCTGCCCCTGGAATTACGAACTATCTCTGACCTCCGCCTCTTCCGCCAATGTCTAAAGACATACCTTTTCCATCAAGCCGGCCTAGCGTAACCTCCGTTGGGACTATTATTAGACAGTTTTAAATTTGGGGATTTTAAATTGATTTTAGCACAGGGGAAATTTAATAGTTTTTTAAATTTTATATTTTGTCTATATTTGTATGTTTTAATTTCCTGTGCGCCGCCCTGGGTCCTTTTTGGAAAAGGGCGGGGTATAAATACGAAGAAAAAAAAATCTGCCTCTGCCTCCAAGCAATTTGCCTCATGCAGCAAACTGCAAGTTTCTCTTTCAATTTCAGCAGGGAACTCCCAATCATTAACTGCTTCAGGCTGCAGGGATTGCCATAGCCTATTGCAGCCTCCACAAGCCCCATTTTCTCCGTTTGCTGCAGATAAATTGCTGGGAGGCAGAAGCCAAAGGGTGGGGACTGGTGGGTGGATGGGGTTACATTTGGTATATAAGACGCACTCAAATTTTCACCCTCTTTTAGGGGGGAAAAGGTGCGTCTTATACTCTAAAAGAATGGTAAGTATGCTAGTATATAAATAAATTTAAAACCCCATTGTCATGTGTTAATAGAATTATGAATGAAATTGTTACTTCCTGAAGAGTAATACAGGTAGTCCAGACTTAACAATGGCAATTGGGAGTGGCAGCTTTTTTGCTAAGTGTTGCAGTCATAAAGCACAACATCAACTGACTGTGCTGGTGGGAGTTTCTACAGTTCCAGTTGCCTTATTAGAGACGAATCTCACTCAGTTGCAGCTGTATAGATGATTGATAGATAGAGATAGCTGAGATAGCTGAGATAGCTAGCTAGCTAGCTAGCTAGCTAGCTAGCTAGCTAGCTAGATAGATAGATAGATAGATAGATAGATAGATAGATAGATAGATAGATAGATAGATAGATAGATAGATAGATAGATAATGATAACTAGAGATAGAGATTGACTTTTGACCTTCTACTGGCTTCCCCAATGACTTTGTTAGAAGCCAGCAGTGAAAGTCAGAAAGAGCAATCATGTAACCATGTGATGCTACAACCATCATAAACGCAAGCTGGGTGCCAAGTGCCTGAATCATGATCATGTGACTGTAGCACCACTGTGATGGCCACAAATCAGAGGAACAGTTCCCTCATTCAGGTTTAGCTTAACTTCAAACAGTCACTGAATGAGTAGTTGCTGAATGAGGGCCATCTGTGTATTCTTCCAAATATTGAGAGTTTGAACTTTGAACATCAGTTTCCAATATAATAATTTGTTGTTCCACTCAATGAAAAAACATTTTGGCAGATATTTATTAACTCTTCTATTGCAGTCATTGTTTTTTAATGCTGCACGTTTTCCTTTGTATTATGTGCCTGATTGCCATAGCAACTTCTCCACATTTTTAGGAGTTTGCATGAATTCTAGAATTGCAAAAAGCTTAATTAGCTCCAAAACATATCTGAGAAGAATTCAACATTGATGCTAATGGGGTGTATTTTCATCATGATCCTATCACTTCAGATTGAGAATGAAGCTTCTCAGGATTTCCCTGGTTATATATTGAAGGTTTATTATTTTTCTCCCAAAGAGGATTATTTGTGTTACTGATGACTTGCAGAATCAGGTGATTCTATCCATGTGTGACTGAATCACTACAGAGAACACAGAATTGTAAGGTTCTTAGGTATGTTACCAGATGATGAATAGCCGACAAGAGTCCTATATTCCCTAACTGCCAAAGAGCTCTTCCTTTCTTGGGGCTTGGTTCAAATGTGTAATGAAGCTACAAAGCCAACTGATATTCACATCCTTTTTTCCTCAGTAATAATATAATAATATGCTTCTCTCATTTTATGATTCACAAGGATTCCCAACTGCACTATTTGCTTAGTAATCCAGGTAACACAATGTAGAAAGAAAAAGAGTACTTTAGGTTAGGTTGCTTACACTCACACGCATGCTCAAATACTGACATAAATATATATTTGGGGATGAGTATATTATTACCAATCTAAATCATTCCATGGCAGGATTAAAGCCTCATCAGTGAAGATTTTGGAGCATAATGTATTATACTATGCTAGAGCAGGCTGATGCATGAATCCTGCCATGGAATGATTTTGAATGAATGAAGTTGTGAACGCCCCAACACTGCAAGTCTTTAAGAAGATGTTGGATAGCCATTTGTCTGAAATGGTATAGGGCTTCCTGCCTAGGCAGGGAGTTGGACTAGATGACCTCTAAGGTCCCTTCCAACTCTGCTATTGTATTGTATTGATTTAGATTGGTAATAATAATAATATGTATACACACCGATCCACAAATGTATATTTATGTCAGTAATTTTTAACTCTGCAGTCAAAGAATGAGACAGTATGACTGGCCCAAAGTCACCCAGGTAGTTTCTGTTTGAAAGGAAGGACTCAAAATGTTTTCCCACTCTTAGTCCAGCACTGTACGCACAGCACCATACTGCTTGTCATTCATATGTACATCCATATGTCTTGATAAAATAAAATAAAATAAATAAAAACAAAAACATATGTCTTGGGCAGGAAAAGACTATTCTAAAACATCTACTTATTGGGATATTAATTAAATACCCCAAATAGTAATTAAGAAGTTTCTTATTTTAGTGTTACATATTTTACGATGATGTTTTTTATACAACTAACTACACAATCATGAGGATCTCTGTGATGTTTTATTCTCAATGGTTCTGACCCTGGTAAATCTAAAAAAGATACCGTATTTAGACAAATTTATACAGTTCATTAGTACTCAACCAAAGAGTTATTGTATGCATAAAACAAGTATGTTTAGCCATGTCTTTTGTTACTCACCAAGTACAAAAATTATGTTTGATTTCTTCAGGTCTTCTGTAAAATCTAAAATAAAATGAAAATAGTTTTAAACAATAGTCGTAAGCAAAACATACATAGTTTTGTAAAGTCTATCACACTGATTCTCAACCTATGGTCTGCGGATCCTGGGGGGGGGGGGAGGGTATGCGATTTTGTCACAGGGAGTCTGCCAAAGCTTCAAGAAATATTATGATGGCCACAAAAAGTATTTAAAGAGGATCCAGGGTGAAGAAAAGGTTGAGAGCCACTGATCTATCATATTAACTTTACAATATGATCTTATGTGTCTCTACAAGGAAAAAAATACTGAAAGTTGCATTCACTGAAATCTGTGGAGTACTTGGCGCTCTCTGAGCTTGGTTGTTTTCTTGCAGATGTTTCATTACTCAACTATGTAATATCATCAGTGTTAAGTGTGGGATTCACTCCCTGTCTATATAAAGTAGCTTGCCCTGCCAGTTTTGGTGGGAATGTGAGTTTCGTCTTGAGAGTTCTTTTGATTAAGATGTTTTCTGCTTAACTGTTTGCTTCTTACACAGCTCCGCTTGTGGGAGGTTGGGTTGTTACTTTAGTAATGGAGCACTTGGTTAGTGTGGGTTGTTTTTCGAAAGACTTGTTTCTAATTTGCCATCATTTCCTCTGAATAAGAACATTATTCAGAAGAGTACAAATCACTGCAGCAATCCAGAACACAAGAAAAAGGAAATAAACTGCCTATACATCTTCCAAAAAAATGGACACCCACACAACTTTATCAAAAAGTGCCTGACTACTCAATCCACTACAGCATAATCAAAACAAGCTATGAAAAAGTTAACACAACCATTCATCAAAAACATCTCAGAAACAACCAACAGACTGTTACAACCATACAACATTATCATAGCAAACAAAGCAACTAAAGCCCTTGAAGAAACATGAACTAACTAAAGTCCTTGAGTTAATCCATGGACAGACTCAACCACAGTTTCAAAAGGAAAGACTCAACAATCAAGTAGAAAACAATACCTTAATCACGGAACTACCAAGGAGAAAATCGCATTCCCAGCAAAACTGGCAAGGCAAGTTACATATATAAATAGAGAGCAAACCCCACAAGTTACTCACTCTGATGGTGTTACTTAGTTGGGTAATGAAACATCTGCAAGCAAAAAACCAAGCTTAGAAAGCACCAGTGACTCAATAATTCAATCATGAGCTACCTATATTCTCTTCTATAGGAATCATTGAAATTTACTCTCAAATACAGGTTGTTGCAGTCTGTTTTTTCTTAAAATAAGTCTTAAATTATTTTCTTAAATTATTTCTTAAAATGATTTTCAAATGGAGGACTCAGAATAGCAACTAATAAGCAATCTAATTGTTCATTGCTATTACAGTTCCTTATAGCCATGGTTCAAAATATTTCTTGCAAGACACTTGGAGGAATATTTTATGCTACCCTTGTTAAAACTTCATTTAATTTTGTCAAAAGTTCATGTATGCCATTTTCTTCCTTAAGTTACATGTTCAATTGGAATTCTATTCCATCAGTCCATACTTGTAACCTGAACACCAAACAATTGCAATGATTTCTTTTCTTGAACAGTATCTCTTTTCTCGCTCAAGGACAACTAAAGTTAATTGCTGCTCAATTGGGAGTATGTCTTACTGAATGCAAGGCTACACATGATGAAAGACTTACAATACTAGCATTGTTCAACCCTATGAATGTTGTTTCATTCATAAAAATGTGAAGAACAATCCGTCAGTCATCATCATTCAATACATTTTAAAATATTTCATTACCAGAAGTACAGGATTTTGAACCCTGCTGATTGTAGCTATTTTGAACTTTGTGAGTACTGGATTAATACAAGGCTTTAGTTCCATTCCTGTACTAAGGATAAAAGCTGCTCCATGGCCACTTTACTCCATATAATATGAAAACTCCTAGAACATCTGCAAGGACACACATTCATATTTCTAACTTCTTTGGACAGTGGGGTATTGCAGAGCTGATCAAAAATTGTAATGTAGGCTACCCTGAATCTCCAAATGAAAAAAAATCTATCGTTCAACCATTTTTTTGCACATTGCTCTCCAAATTAAAATAATAATTATTATTATTATCCTCATCATTAAACAGGATTGCCAAACCTGAAACATTTTGATTTTTGAATATGACAGATTTCTGATGTTGTTGGGGATCCTTTGTTAAACAATCTGAATTTATCATGGCACCCTAGGAGAGTTTCAATGGCTTTCTGTATCCTAATTGGAATGTGAAAACCAAATGCTGTTACACAGACCAGTGCATATATTTATCTTATAATTTCTTATCATCATCTTCTTTTAATGACCCCATAATCCCTTGCGGGTTGGAGTCAGGGAAACTGAATGGAGCTAAAAGATTGTTTACTGGCCAGATGACTTTCACATTGCCAATGTGGAGTTTTGTTCAGCAGATATATTCTCATTGTGCCCAGAGAATATATGAGATATATGAGATATATTCTCATATCTGCCTCTATCTAGGATTGAACTCACAGCCTCCTGATTGGGAGGCAAGAGCTCTACCTCTAGGCCACCGCATCACTCCCTTTATCCTATAATTTCTTATGAGACTAGCAAACTTGATTAACACCTTAGAAACACTGCTACATCTCTGAACAAGAAGTTAGCAATTACCCTTACAAATAAAATCATTGGAGAAGATGAGATATGCTCTTTTTCTGAGGGCACAATGGAATTCATGAGACTCTAGAGTCAGCTGCATGCTGATTCACATATATGAGGCGGTGAACATTTGAGTACTGCTCTTTGATATCAATTAAGCAAGCAGAGTAGCATTATAAATTGACTCCTTAAAACAGCAGCATTTTTTTTTCAGGCTCAAATTAAAGTCTGTAAAAAGGATGCTGCTACTTTAATGAGCAATAAGAAGGTATTTTGCTAGTGCAAAGTCCAAAATGCTTTGAAAATAAAGCATGCATGACCCCAACACATAAATTAAGAGGATTATTTTAATATATATTACAATAATTTTATACTAAAATGATAAAAACTCACCTGCATTTTCAGGCCTGCAAACACACGATTGTTCATATGCCTGTTATATTATAAATTGATATGGAAAAAAATTAGCTTATATGTTATCATTACTAAATCTAATAATATGAAAACAGATTTGTCCATAATTCTAATTCTGTAAGGGGGTGGGCGGTTTGTTTATCATTTTTCGTTTTTTCACCAACCATTTTAGTGCACCTTATCATCAGATTAATTTGGGGCATAGTCATATTTTCAGTACTGAGTGTACAGTTACATTTCATGTTTGAAATTTCAGATTTCTGTTTTAAATGCACCTGACTTATGCTGAGGAGACAATATACACAGTGTTAAGGTTTTCAGATGCAGGAAATACTATTTTTTAGATAAGTCAGGATACGAGGAATAATAAAGCATTCATTGTAGCTGAAAATTGTAGAATTTTCTGAATAGGTATTGATTTACATAAACATGAACAGGTAAGAGAACTCTCTTCCCAAGCAGGAGAACCTATACCATTCCAGACAAATGGCTGTCCAATCTCTTCTTAAAAACTTCCAGTGATGGAGCACCCACAATTTCTGAAGACACTGACTCATTGTTCTCGCTATCAGGAAATTTCTTCTTAGTTCTAAGTTGGACCTCTCTTTGATAAGTTTTCATCCATTACTTCTGGTCTCAGGTGCTTTGGAGGATAAACTGTCCTCCTCTTCTTTGTAACAGTCTCTCAAATATCTGGAGACTGATATTGTATCACCCCAGCCCTTCTTGTTAGACTAGAACAGAGTTTCTCCACCTCGGCCTCTTTAAGACACGTGGACTTCAACTCCCAGAATTCCCCAGCCAGCTTCAGGGAGTTGAAGTCCACATGTCTTAAAGGGGCTGAGGTTGAGAAACACTGGACTAGACATACTCAATTCCTGTAACTGTTCTTCATATGTTTTAGCCTCCAGGCTCCTAATAATCACTGTGGCACTTCTCTGCAGTCTTTCTAGATTCTCCTCATCGTTTTTGTATTGTGGTGACTAGAATTGGCTGTAGTATTCAAAGTGTAGTCTCATCAAGGCAGTACATAGCAGTACTAATACTCAACGTGACCTTGATGCCATTCCTCTATTCATGCAGACTAGGATTGCCTTGGCCTATTTGGCAGCTGAAGCACACTGCTGGTTCATACTTAAGTGACTGTCCATTATGATTCCATCGCACAGTTACTGCTGTTGAGACAGGCATCATCTGCTCTATACCTGTGTATTTGATTTTTCTTGCCTAAGTGTAAGACTTTTCTCACTACTGAACTGCATTCTCTGAAATGCTATGTTCTCTTCTCTTTAAATCTTGATACATTGGCCTACTTCCACTCGTAGTTCTCACTTCACTTGGTATCTTCCCTTCTGTTTCTATGCACTTGTAAGCTGAATGAAAGATTTAACCACTTCTAAATCTACACTCTTCTGATTCCTTGCTTCTTGCAATTGTTTCCTTCCTATTACACAGAAATATAATTCTAAACAACATTATAATGTATACACATCAGAAACCAGATAATTGTGTTTCCTCTTTCTCTTTTCCTCTTTTCATTCTTTAAATTGCGATCATGTCACTTCTGAGTTTTTGTCATTTTATCTACTATTTGCTCATTTTTCTGGCTCACCAGAATTGAGTAACAGATATATAACCTTTAAAACGTAAAAAAAATAATAATCCAAATTTAACTGTCATTGATATCTGGGATTTTAGAAGTTATACAAACAAGCTTCTGCCATGTAACACCCCAGACTTAGCAATTATTGATACGACAGATTCAAAAAATCTGGATAGTGGAAGTTGCAGTACTTGGAGACAGCAGAAGAGAAAGAACTGGAGGAAATAACAAAATACAAAGATATGCAGATAGACATAGAAATCATGTGGCAAAAGAAAGATACACGCTATGAAGTCAAAGAATTACACAATTTGAAGGGTATAGACATCTGTGTCAAATGATTAGTGAATGCCTTCTTCACACTATTTAGATGGTTTTGGCTTATCTAAAAATGATGTCTTCTGTTGCCACCTGACTGTCTACTTTTATCTTTTAAAGTGGAGACACCCTGAAGGGATGGACAGATTGAATACCCTTATAGCAAAATAATAAAATGAGCCACCCACATAATTTGTTAATCTTTTCTTATTGTCTGCTATCCCTTGTGTTCTTCATGTTATTCTTCTCTAAAACTGTTTGGTCTTTTTAATTAATTATTTATTTTTTCAATATGTTTGGTTTCTGCTCGAGACCTAGCGTGATAGATCATACGAAAGATCCGCTTTGGCACAGCAACTGTGTCACAATAATTATTCAGAGGTCACTCAAATCTGTAGTTATGTTGTTTTCTTTGTGACTTTTCTATCATTTTAGCAATAACAGGAATGTTGTGAAGTAGATTGTGCCATGATACTATCACTGCTGAAGTACAAAGTTAAAATAATACATGAAATGTGTCAGGGATTCTCAAACTGTGGGATGGGAAGAAACGTCTGAGATGATCAACCAAATTTTGGAGGTGCGATAAAACTAACTGCTAGAGCCAGGCTAATTCACATTTCTTCAGCTATTGGCTAGGTGCCCTTGTCTCCACCCATGAAGACAATGTTGGGTCTTGTCAGTAGTTGCAGCTTCTGTTTTGTTTTCCTCCTCGTCTGAGTTAAGATAAATATAGCATCGGCAACTTGCCAAGAAAAGGACAATACGCAACTGTGCTGACCTCAATCTGAAGATGAAACTATGTAGGCTTCTATTTTGTGCTCAGGTTACAACACCTATGTTACCTTTCCTCCACACCATCTTTACTGCATGGATGGGAGAATGCTGGCTTTGTCGGCAGGAATTAATGGGATCAAGGGTAGAATATAATTTAAAAACAAATGTAGATTTCTAAATGAAAACGTTGCATATGCTTATGTTTGTTCTGGGTTTCTTTGTTACAATAACTTCTCTACTACCTTAGAAATTTCAAAAAAGTAAGGTAATGGTGATAGTAATAAACCATAAACTCTTTTAAGAACCGGAGGGGGGGGGAAGAATTGTGAAATTATGCTGAAAACTTTTTCTGCCCCTTCAAATGTAGACTAGGGTCTGCATAAAGATTATTTGGGGGAAATGGACGGGGTATTGGTAAGGGACGATGCCACCACTATCTGAGTATACATAGTCCTAAAAGTACGACCACAATTCAGTCCAAAATTACAGTTGCTAAACAATATAGTTGTTAAGTGAGTTTTGCCTCATGTTATGACCTTTCTTGCCACAGTTCAGAGAATCATTGTAGTTGTTAGTAACCCAGTTGTTAAGTGAATCTGTCTTCCCCATTGACTTTGCTTGTCAGAAAGTCGCAAAAGATTATCACATGATCCCAGGACCCGACTAATATTGGTCAGTTGCTAAGTGGCTGTATTTTGATCACATGACCCCATGTCATAAGTGTGAAAAATGGTCATAAGTCACTTTTTTCAGTGCCGTTGTAACTCTGAATAGTCACTAAACAAATGGTTGTAAATTGAGGGCTACTATGTATCATGAATATGGATTTTTCTCCATCAACTCCAACATACCATCCCTAACTGTTTACCCATTATTTTAATAGCATTATCATTGTTCTTTAATGTGCCTCTTATGAAAATATATATTTCGGTGTCTGAGTAAACACTTTTTCCCATCCATGCTGGATTATTTTTGATTTGGTGCCAATTTGGCACATTAGCATCCCTGATTGACAGCCAAGCTGGTTTTCTTCCAGCTCTGTTCTCAAGCCGCAAAATTTTCATTTTCTCATTTGAACTACATGAACTTCACAGAAGCAGCAGATGGGATGTTGGAAACCTCACCTTTTTTTTTTTTTTTTAGTTTGGGTTCTGCAAATGTATCGCCTGTTTAATATTAGTGGGTAAATAGAAATCTCCAGGACTGGGCTGGAAACTCTATGCTGCTACTTTATGAAGGTGAACAGGGCAACAAATTGTTTTCGTTAATGGAAACAAACTGTTTCCGTAGTTTTGTTCCATCTATTTTCCCACTGGGGTAGGAATCATCTTACATTTACCCGTGTCATGCAGTTGGTGGCTTTGAATGTAGCACTAGTATATCAAGCAATTTTATTTGGGGAAGGGTGGCATCACATAAATCCATTCATTATTAGAGGCCGTCTGTAGGAGCACAAAGTTTGCGACCCACTGAATTATGTGATTTTGCCTAGCATCAAAACATCAACACATTACTGCACTAATGTCATCTTGGACCTAGACAGACAGATTTGGTAAGTAATAACATCTCTATATAAATAGAGCTCCAAATGCCTCTACAAAAGATATGTCTCTCACTGTTTTCTCATTGCAAATGAGAAATATCTTAATCCAAATGATAATTATTTACTACTGAATTCTCCAACGGGAAATTGCTTTATACAATTAGGCTTTACAAAACAAAAAGAAAACTCTAATACCAGTACTAATTCCCAAAATAGTATTTTAAATAATATTAAAACCAGCATTTTCCCCTAAGCAAGATAGGGATCTTTGCAACGAAAACTATTTTTTTAAGCTCTTGAATACACCAGTTCCCATGGTAACTTAAGATGAACAGATTGTTCCTGGATGGAAAAAAAATATGTTAAACATTTTTTAACGTTCTAAGACAAGGAGTGTTTTGCACATTCCTATGGTATACTTTTATCTATACTGTCATGAATAAATGTCCCAATATCTGCTTTCTATCTGACATGGTTATCTGATTATCAATATTTACATAGTACAAAAATTAAATTCTTCAGTTTTGAAATCTAGAGATCTTTCTTTACATGACTAGTTGATGTAAACTCCTAGTAGTTAGGAGCTCACATGCCTAAAAGTATTAAAATTACAACCACAAAACTAAGTATTTCATAGCAAGGGCACCCTCTGGTGAGGAGTGTCAAAAAGACTAGAGAATGACCACAACTATATGATTGAAGCCCTACCTCTTTCTATGCATGTCTCACATCCAACATATATACAAAGTGAAATAGAGACCCTTGACTTTTCTGAACCCCTTACCTTCACCCATGGATGCCCCTAACTAACAATGTAGCTTTGGTGGAATAGTTACCAACCAAAAGTCAATGCAGTGGTTTTATGTATGTTGTGATGAGTTAAACATCTATGTGAAAAATGAGCTCCAATAACTAAGAAAGATCGGTATTCTAAGAACAAATGAACAAATCTCAGCCCATGCCTAAAAACCTCTAATTTCTTTCTTTGCTTTGGGGTGCCAATGTTTCCAAGTTGTGAACATTTTTACATACATTTATATATCTGAAACATTTTACTGCTGGCTGACTAGTAACAAGTGACTAATTTATTATTGTTCATGTATGCATGTATTTTTAAATTTTCTAATCACGTTTCATTCAGGTTTTTTAAATGTATTATGTTTTTCTGCACAGATTACAAAATAAAATAGATTTTACATGAGGGTAATAATAGCAATTTACTATGGCAATTTGCTGCCCTTTATATCCTCAATTAATCCATAATTCTTTGTAGAGTGATAAGTTCAAAGATTTTTCTGCATATTCAAAAAAAAAATTACATCTTTAAATTATAATGATCTTTATAATGTCATATTAATCAACTTTTGTGGGACTTCTTTTAAACCAATAATACCCAGAAACTTAGCTTTTACATAGCAAGAGAAATGTTCTTTGTTGCATTTCTCAGTCATCTTATTTTTGCTAAATATTTTGGTATTGATACAACCATGTGTTGATATCATAGTATTGATATATAATGTATAGGTTTTGCATTTCTATCCAAAAATTATTGTTCATATGTCATGGAACAGACAATGCACTAATTGTTCCTTTGAATCTGTATTTCTAAGGAGAAATAGGTTTTTAAGCCAACAATATACATTTTCTGGCAAACAATGTGAAAGTCTTTGGGGAAGTGCATCATTTCCTTAGTGTTCACAGTTTCAGTTATTTACTGACTTCTTCCCTAGTAACCTATGATTCATTTTAATAATTCAACACTTACAATTTCTATGGGAACAAATGATAATTCTTGAATGGAAGAAGTCACTTCAACTCTTAAGAATGAAATGTTCTATTCCATGCTTGCCCAGACTTGTTCATTCCACATAACGTAATGATGATTCTATTTATGATGACCATACTTATTGGGAGAAGATGCAGGTTGTAGCCCCATGGATATAACAAGCACCAGACTGAAGGAACATAATTTTATTTCGTCACAGATTTCAACTATTAACTAGCAGGAGTTTACATGAGTTAGTCATGTAGAGAATTCTGGCATTACTAAATCTACTCGAATCATATTTTTATTGCCAATTAACAGAATATCAGAATAACAGAGTTGGAAGGGATCTTGGAGGTCTTCTACTCAACCCCCCTGCTCCAGCAGGAGGCCTTATACCATTTCAGACAAGTGTCCAATGTCTCCCTAATAACCTCCAGTGATGGAGAATTCACATTCATGCATATATTGTATTCCATTCCCATGAATATTTCTTTTACATTTATGAAGATGGTTCTTATTCTGCAAATGCAGAATAGCTTAATTATTCCTGTAAGTCTACTTGATTAGATTTTGATGAGAATGCTGATGATTGTGGAAAAGTTGGGAACAGTCAGTTTGAAGATTATCCCAGATTGTTAACCCAATGGAGGTGATAACTACAAAAAAGCACCTCAAAAAGACTCTTACTACCTTAATTGACTCAACATAAATGAGGGTGCAAATTTTCCAAGAATCTGCATTTATCATAAGCTAGGCTTAAACTCCCTTATTTAAATCCATATTGTTCTTAGTCCCTTAGGCCTGTGCACACTCCCATGGGCATATATAGGCCCTGAAATATATTGTCAAATAAACAGTATTTTCTTATCTTATGTTTTATTAATTGTAAACTAGGGATAGGGAACTAGATACCCTTCAGATGTTTTAGACTTCAACTTGTCAGCCTTACGAAACGTGTGTGTGTGTGTGTGAGAGAGAGAGAGTTACAATCCAAAATATCTAGAAGTTGTCGTTCAAATAATAAGCACTTGTGATTGCAATTCGCTGAGGACAAACATATTTAGTAATATCTAAACCTCCTTTTAAAATGATAAATTCTGCTATAATTGCTTTTTTTCTGTTTAAAAAAAGAGTGACTAGAATAATACCACATACATTTGTACTGTGTAACACAGGAGTCCCCAACCCCCGGGCAGCGACCCAATACCAGGCTGTGGCCTGTTCAGAAATGGCCCACGGAAATGGCAGGCGAGTGTGCATGCAAGTGCAGTTCCACTTGTGCTGCATGCAAGCCCATTGTTCACGTAAACCAGGGATGTCCAAACTTGGGAACTTTAAGACTTGTGGACTTCAACTTCCAGAATTCCCCAGCCAGCTATGCTGGCTGGGGAATTCTGGGAGTTGAAGTCCACAACTCTTAAAGTTCCCAAGTTTGGACATCCCTGACGTAAACCATCCCCTCTCCTCCACCCCATACCCCCAGCCCACAAAGCCAGAAAGGTTGGAGACCACTGGTATAACACATAGTTTGGAACTAAGTAATACAGTCCCAAACAGAATTGCATAAGAAAAGAAATAAGACTCATTTCCCAAGTATCATAATTAGATTTATTCATTCACTGGATTTATATCCTGCCTTTCAGCACCCAAAAATGTGTGTATTATATTGCCACCTCTTATTATTTCATAATAACTATCTGTGAAGTAGATTGTGCTGAGAGTGAGTGGCTGGCCCCAAATCATACTGTAAGTAGTCCATTTCTCATTTCTGCCTTAAAGACATATTCCAAATACCATGGATATTTAATTGCTTTTTTTTTTTTTAACAAAATGCAACAACCTGTTATCTTCTGGGCACTAACAGAAACTGAATTGTTCTATGACATCTGTTGTTCTGTGATTATCCTCAGCACAGGTGGTCCTCCCATGTGTCAGCTCTTTTTTTTTTACTGAAAAAAACCACATATAAAGGTGTAGACTCCAGAAAGATTTATAATGAGTAACCTAGAAGTCATGCAATTATAATGCAAAATATGACTTTGAGCCTTTTATCACTTGATTTGCAGTCTGTACTGAATAATAAATGAAATTTCCTTGATTTTGGTTTAACCTGATCCATCTTGTGACCAGTAAATTATGGCTTATGGCTATCATTTGTAATTCTAGACAACCATGGTTTATTCAATAAGCCATAATTAACCAAATCATGTATAAATCCATCCACTCTCTTTCAGCTTTCTGTGTGAAGTATTATTAGAATAGAACAGAATTCTTTATTGGCCAAGTATGATTGGACACAAAGAATTTGATATTATAACAATACCGAGAACCGCTAATTCTTAAAATTCAACAGTTAAATATTCTTACTTGATAGTATTCCTAGGGCAAAATCAATGTAGTGAAAGTGGAAGCAGCACATGTAACAGATCTTTCTTTGCTTTGCTCTAGATCATCTTGAAATTCCAAATTTTACAGATATAGAGTGCAACATTCCTAGCTTTATCATACTATATTTTTCTTTTTTTCCCTAGCACTTTTTATTTTTTCTTACTATTGTTTTTAAAGTTTAGTTTGTATTAGTGTTTACTATTGTAATCAAAATCCTTAATAAAAATTATAGACTTGAAATAATAGAAATTATTAAAATCCAATCTTTGCCTCATGCCAACTTAGTACTAGTAAGGTAGACACCTTATAGAACCTATTTCAAGAGAGTATTACATATACCAGATACTCCTACCAAGAAGTTCCTCTGTATTTATTTCACTGAAATGTGTTTATCTCCCCATACCTGAAACTTCTGTTTTTCTGTGCAGCTTTTAATCTTTCCTTTGAAATCAGAGAATTCTAGAGAGATTGTATCGTGGGAAGTATATGATTACTGGTGATAATCCTGCTGAGGAGGTTCATGGTGTCCTATCTTTCTCATAATTATAAATTAATAGATTGCAACACTAAATAATACAAAAGTGATTGGCCATCAACTTTGCAATGTAAAGAAATCAAGCATAAAGAAGTCTGGGATGTCAACCAACCCTGGTCTATATTACCATCCACATATTATAAACCTCTGAAAAAAATTACTTTGTGGTTCCCATTCTTCAGGAATGTGTTTCCAAGAGATATATACTCTTGAATCAGTTTTAATTTGGAAAAATTACAAGAGGCCTCAAGATATAATAAGTCAGTGATGGCAAACCTTTTCGGCACCGAGTGTCCAAACTGGAACACATGTGCATGTGTGTGCATGTGCACAAGCTGGAGCACCGGAAACCCAAAGACCAGCTGGCTGGTGTGTGCATGCCTGATTTTTGGTAATTTTGGTAAATTTTGGGCCATTTTCAAGACGGTTTTGGGCACGTTTTCATTGTGTTTTCAGGCTGTTTTTCCATACAGTTTTCCAGTGCTCCACTTACCCACAAAGACCACCTGGCTGGCATGCTGGAATCCAGAAGAGCAGCTGGCAATGGTGTGCGTGCCCATAGAGAGGGCTCTGCATGCCACTCTGTTACGCATGCCAGAGGTTCGTCATCAGGGTAGTAAGTGGTCAGCAATTAAAACTAATGGTGTGCACTCAAAGTTAAGAACCAATTCTTGAACATTATAGTGCATGCTTAGCATATGGATACTTCCAACATCAGAGAACCATCAGAGTTCTGCAAAATATTTGCCAGCTGTCAACTCCTTAGTTGCACATGGTTGCCTGGAAACTAACCCTCTTGGCCCCATCTTTCTGACAGGCACTTTATTTCCTTCCAGATACACATGACCTGCTGATATCTAGATACACATCTTTTTCTTTATTTGATATTCTCAGCAGAGAAATGCTTGGGCCAATTTACAGTTTGAAGACTACATGGGTAATAAAAACATTATTCAGTGAAGCATAAGAATTCTGCCACAGTCCCAAATTTTCAGATATCAAAGGCATATTTTTAAGATGATTTTTTTGGGCCTTAAAAAGCATCCCCCCCCTTCTCTTTTGGCTTAGCTGAATTGTGCAGAGGTCAATGATGAGATTGGCTTCGACACACCTAGAATGCTGTGTTAGACTTTACAATGGCTATTTCCATTTTGTTATTTTCCAATTTCATAGCATTGTGCTTTCAATCAATCAGCATCTAAATCCTTTGCTGGTTCAAAGAAACAGACATACGAAAGAAATATTTAGTTAGATTATCAGAAATGACGTTTAAAATTACAGAGTCATTTAGGCCAGGGGTCTCCAACCTTTGCAACTTTAAGTCTGAAGGACTTCAGCTCCCAGAATTCTCCAGCCAGCAAAGCTGGCTGGAGAATTCTAGGAGCTGAAGTCCTTCAGACTTAAAGTTGTAAAGGTTCTCCTGATTTAGGCCATTGACTGCCCAGCTTTTGCGTAGCCATTTGTAAAACAAAACAAAACAACTCCTGGTTAATGTGGTGCAATTTATAATTCTGCGCTGCATCCTAAGGCGGACTATTATAATAGCTTGCTTTTATTTTAAAGCTTTTTTTAACAGATCACAAAATGTATGCTTTGGATGGAGAGATTACATTCTTTGGGGGAATGTTAATCTTCACTATGTCTAAAAAGCATTGCCAAGAGATAGCATTATATATTTGCAGTGAATCTCTTTCATGTAAGAGGTAAAGAATATGCTTTTTTTTTTCCTTTGCAGCATAATAAGTGTTAATATGTTAGCAGTTCTTGACTGTAAAAATGGTCATTTTTACTTGCAGTATTATGATACAACTGCATACAGTAAACCTAAAACACATTAAAGAGAAAACAATATGCGCCCTGATCCTTTTTAGATATTCCATGTGCTCTGAATTCCTTAAAATTAGCAACCCCTTTTTAGCCGAGGGCTGCATTCCCTATGGCACTGTGGGTGAACCTTTTTGGCACTGAGTGCCAAAACAGGCGCACATGGGGGCGCACCGGAAACCAGAAGAACAGCTTTCCAGTGTGCAGACTTCCGATTTTCAGTATGCGCATGCATGCCGGTCACTTGGTCTTCCAATTTCTAGCATGTGTGCGTGTGTGAAGACCAGCTGGCCGGCATGCATGTGTGCACCGGAAACCAGAAGCTCAGCTTCCTGGCATGTGCATGCGTGCCAGGGACCTGCTCTTCCAGCTTCCGGCGCTCCCACGTGCACAAAAACTAGCTGGCCGTAGCGCATGTATACTGAACTATGACACATCTATAATAATCTTACATTCTCATTCTCTTATTGGTGCAATGTTTAAGGACAAAATGATAGTCTAAGCTTTAGTTGCAAGTTTCAGCTTGACATAAATTCTTTCTTGTCTCTTGAATGACCTACCACTGCTTTCAGCACACTGTCTTTCCTTCCAGATAAGGCTACAAGAAGATTTTATTTCACCTTTGTGCTCACTGATTAATACTTTGGAGAGTCATGGTTACACTTCAGCTTTGTGGTTATATTCAGCTAGAATCAGCTGATATCCTTCCTCTGTGGAAGAATCCAGTGGGGAAAGAGGAATCTGTGGGGTTCTTGGTGCTCTGAGCTTAGTGGTTTGTTTTCTTGTAGACATTTCATTACCAAACACCATCAGTGCTAGGAATGAGTGGGATTTGCTCTTATTTTTCTATACCAATGTACAGCGTGCAGTATGTTCCATGTTTTCTTTGGACTAAATAAAAAAAAATCAGAGGGTTTTGCATTCATTCAAAACTCATTTGACTAAGATGAGAATGGAACAAAAATACATGTTGGTTCACTTGGTGAAAAAAGATTCATTTCAAACTATCCTGCTAGCTGTCCTTTCAGATTGTCTTCTAGCTGTGCGTTTGATCTTCAAAAGGCTAAGTGAGAAATAGACCCAGTTTGTACTTGGAGAGGAAATCACCTTCAAATCTTAAGGAGACCATATGCAAGGCTTTACTGATTATTTTTTGACTCAATAAGTGTGAACTTTTATTTTGAAAATTCACCATCAGATAAACATTGAATTTGTTTCTTCTTCTGAATACTGAAACATGTATGAATTTCTTTCTAGAATGTACAGAAGCCTGCAACAGAAAATAGCATAAAAAACAAAAAGAAAGCACTGAAAAGCATAAGACATGCTCGGAATAAGAAAAGAGATGGGATAACAAGACGGATTTTAAAATGTGACAGAAGTCCTTTGAACACACATTTGTTATACTGGATTTCAGAAAAGCTGTCTTATTATGGCATTCAGAAAGGAACAGAAACTCTCATAATAAACTCTATCCCTGTTTATCAATTTCCTCACTTAGGCAATAACCAAGGAATACCTGATCTTCAAAGTTAAATTCATGATCGGGAATCTCTCCTGGGTCCACAATAAGACTAAGGTCAACTTCACATGGACCTAAAAATAAGAAAGGGAATTTGTCAAATAAAATAGGCAGGTTTCATGATGATACAATCTTATAATTAATGGGAAAAGTCTAAATGGATATTTTTACTCTCAAACAAGAGAAGACTTCATCTTAAAGTAAGCAATGGTTTTGTTTTCATTCCTAATGGCAATTTCCTGACATAATTATGTAATCTATTTCCAAAATCTGAAATAAAATCATCTAAAAATAATTCTCATTGAACTCATAGAATTAACTCTGAATAAAGACATACGTTATTCAAGATCTAGCTGTATGGAGAAGGCACTAAAGCTGAAAAAGATGAAGGAAAAGAGAAGGAAATGACCAACATCAAGGGGAATGGAATCAGGCAATGAGTACATAACTGGAAGACTTGAAGGACCAAATAATGGACAGATCATGATGAAGAAAGCCCATTTATGTGGTCACTAAGAGTTAATACTGACTTGAGGGCACATAATCCCTGCATCAAACACAATCAGTATTGTGGAATATTACACATGTAAGTAAATCTCACTGAGTAAAATGCAAGTGCCTTTTTTAATATATAAACTTTCCCTTCACATGTAAAAAACAAAAACCAAGTAATGCAAAAAATTATCACTAATATGATGTTGGAAAGAATCAAAACAGCAATCATGCCAAACTACTGTATAATAAACATACTGTAATTTTTCATTTTCAAATGTTCACTGTTTTAACATGGTGATAACACAATGGAATGGTTCTTTCCAGTATTATTATACTGCCTTTAGGTCATCAGATTTAAGACGAGAAATTGCAACAGCCATGAGCTGCAGGAGTCTGTGTTATAGGTTAAAAAATAGGAGTAAATTTTTTAGAAGTACAAGAAAAAATTCTCCATTTTTGCATATTTTTTCCAAACTAGAAAACTTTGAATTTGTATTTTTGTTTTTTTTGGTTTTTTGCCAAGGGCCTTAACATTTCTTTTGAATCTCATCTTTTGACTAGAGAAAAATAGTGTGTGGGGATAAAATAAATATATGAGTATTAAAATTCATATAGAAGGACAAATTGCTACCTGTCCTAGAAATTTGTTGGATGTCGTAGTTGCATGATGGGAATTTTAATTACTTTGCAACATAGCTTTTTTCTATGGGCTTAGATTTTTTTTTAATGCTTCATTTCTTAACATAGTTGTTATTAAAGAAGATAAACAACGGAATTTGAATTAGAGACTGAATTCTGTTCTCCATTTATCCTGAGAACTGGGTAATATTAATACTAGTATATTAATACTAGATGTTCAATACATCTAGTATTCTGATTGATCATTCATTCATTCAATGAATGAATGCTCATTTCATCCAAAGCAGCTTTGTATTGTCATGTACAGAAAAAAAACACTGAATACTTGAACTGAGATGTCCATCTGATGCATGTTTTCTCCAATCATGAATGAAATACTCTAGATCAGGGGTCCCCAACCTTTTTTGCACCAGGGACCGATTTCATTTTAAAGAAAATTCTGCGGACCGGCTGAGTGGCTCAGCAGTCATGTGACTGGGTGAGCGTGGCCAACTTGGAAAATGTGAAACTCACTTAACAATGATCTTGGTTAGCAACTAAACTTTTGGCCTCAACTGTGGTCATAAGTTCTTTCTTTCTTTCTTTCTTTCTTTCTTTCTTTCTTTCTTTCTTTCTTTCTTTCTTTCTTTCTTTCTTTCTTTCTTTCTTTCTTTCTCTCTCTCTCTTTCTTTGTCTCTGTCTCTCTTTCTTTCCCTCTTTCTCTTTCTCTCTATTTCTTTCTTTCTCTCTTTCTCTCTCCCTTTCTCTCTTTATTTCTTTCTCTTTCTTTCTTTTTCTCTTTCCCTCTTTCTCTTTCTTTCTCTATCTTTTTCTGTCTTTCTTTCCTTGCTGTCTCTTTCTCTCTGTCTGTCTTTCCCTCTCTCCCACTTTCTTTTTCTTTCTTTCTCTTTTTCTCTCTCTCTCTCTGTCTCACTCCTTCATCCGCCCATCTCTGTCACTCTCTGTGTGTGTACGTGTGTCTGTCTGTCTTGCATTCACTCAATCACTCATTCTGTGTCTCTGTCTATCTTTCTCTCCCTCCCTCCCTCTCTCTCCCCCCCCCCAGCCTCCTCAGCCCGCCTGCCGCGCTTGGTCGCTCATTCGCTCGGTCAGGCTCCGTGGCTGGGTAGGAGCCGGGCTGGAGAGGAGGAGGGGGCAGCCCATTGGGCAGAGGGCGCGGGAGAACGCAGGAGGATGGTGGGGGCTCTTCCTCCACCCTCGTCGACGGAGGGACTCCTGGGTGCCGCCGGAGGCCGCCAGTTCCCTCCCCTGCCCGCGGAGCCTCCGCAGCCCCTGGAAGAAAACGAGGGGCCGGCATGCCAGCAGGGGAGGGAATCGGTGGCCGGTCCGGCGGCGCCCAGGAGTCCCTCCGTCGACGAGGGTGGAGGAAGAGCCACACTCCAACGGCACGAACAGCCGCGCCTGCGTTCTCCCGCGCGCTCTGCTCAGGGGGCTGCCCCCTTCTCCCTCCTCCTCCTCTCCAGCCCTGTGGCCCGGCTCCCACCCAGCCACGGACCGGCACCGGTCCGTGGCCCAGGGGTTGAGGACCCCTGCTCTAGATAAATAGCAAGTGTTACTTCACAATTAGTACATTAGAAGGGAAGTTTGAAGCACAGAGATTTTTTGTTGGGGACTCTGGCAGACATGCAAACAGGATCAGCTTCTATAAGCATCACCTGCCTTTTTCCTTGTAAAGGAAGAGAAAGAGAAGAACTGATCCACCTAGTGTTGCTACAGAAGGTCAACAAGAGGGCCTTTGGCCAACTTCCAGTTCTTTGGAAGAAGAGGGAACAGTGGCAGAAGTGGAGAGGAGGTGGTGCTGAGTAAAGGCTTCATTTGATGCTCAGCAGACGAGATAGGTCAACTTAGCATGCCAGATGAAGCTCCTGGACCAACAATTATCCATTTCTGTATTAAAGGATATTACAAACTATACTTGACAATTTGTAATACTGACAAAGGATCCTACATAAATTTCAACATATGACTAGAAATTCTTGCTATTAGAAAACAAAGAGCTCCCAATAAAACTGCTTAAATTCGTAAATTAATTCTGAACCCTGTTTATTCCCAGACTTGTTTTGACAAAGCTCTAATAATCTAGCAAAGGAAGAGAGAAAGGAACATTGGTTGGGATTTATTGTGATCTTGAAGTCAGAAGAGCTCTTCTAAAAGATACCTAATGCCCATATACCAGTGATGGCTAACCCTTTTTGGCTCACGTGCCAAAAGCGAGGGGAGCGCAGGAGGGGGTTGTGCATGAGCGTGCCACACCCATAATGCTATGTGCACGGCCCCCTGCTTTTGGCGTGCTTTTTTCGCCCTCCCCAGGCTCCAGAGGCTTTCTAGGAGCCTGGGGAGGGTGAAAACAGCCTCCCCTCCCACCTCCAGAGGCTTCAGGAGCTTCCCTGAAGCCTCCAGAGGGCAGAAAAAAAGGCCTCAAAAGAAGGCCTAAATCAGCTGGCCAGCGCACACATGGTGCTAGTGCTGACAGGGCAACGCCTCGCGTGCCCTAAAAAATGGTTCCGCGTGCCACCTATGGCACCCGTGCCATAGGTTTGCCATCACTGCCATATACATTATGCCTTGCACAGTCAGTGTTGGAAAAGAATATTAAAAAGATCTAACCCATAAAAACATCTAGATTATTCTTTAGCCCATGTCTTAATTGTTCCACTAGAGAAAGAGGACAAAAGGGTATTTAATTTCAAGTTCCTGAATTTGAAATTTAATTCCAAATCATGACTTTGTGCCTTCTAATAGCCAAATGCTTTCAGCACCCTTCACTCTACCTAACCAGTGGATATACCAGTGGATATATTGTTGAAAGCTACTAGACAAATATTTATGAATTTGAATAATCAGAAAAAGGTATAACTTTAGTATGTATGTTGCATGTGATCCCTTCTCCCCAGCCACATATTCATTGTGTATTGGTAAAAATTTCTTTTAGGACTAGGTTTCTCCCTCATGTTATATCTCAAATAAAGCTACATTCAGTGGTGGATTAAGGCTCACTGGTGTTTTAAGCGCTGACAAATGTTGGTGCCCCCCTCCTTTGAACATATTGTACAAATCTTCATTGGGGTTTTTTCTTTCTCAACTTTTGACTCAGATTTTCTTGTTTGTTAAAATTACTATAGTTTTTGGAGTATAAGACGCACCCTTTTTCCTCTAAAAAGAGGCTGAAAATCTGGGTGTGTCTTATACATCGAATACAGCATTTTTTTGCCTCCCGAAAGCCTGCCCCCTTCACCAAAATGGCCATGTCTAGCCTTAAGGAGGCTTTCAGAGACCTCCTGGAGGCTGGAGAGGGCAGAAATGAGCGAAAAACAGGCTGTTTTCTGCGTCCCCAGCAGCACTCTATGTCTCCATAAGGCTATTCATGCAATTTTTTGGGGGGGAAAACAGCCCGTTTTTGTGAAAAAGAGGCCCTTTTTTGCCCTTTTCTGCCCCCCCACGTCCCAGGAGCACTCTGCAAGCCCCCCCAAGCTATTCATGCCTTTTATTTGAAAATAAACGAGCCCGTTTTTGCAAAACAAAAAGGGACATTTTAGGGAGGTTTGCAGAGTGCAAAAAAGTTTTTTTCCCTTTTGGAAAGCTATTTAACTGATTGATAAGAATTACATGGATCAAATGCTGTGACAGCAGGAACAAAGTTAGTGCTGCCGGTTGTCTGCTATTTCCTTCTCTAGCACATGGATAGGTACACGTGGAAACTTCTCCCTACTTACCTACTGTATCTCTCTCTCTCTCTCTCTCTCTCTCTCTCTCTCTCTCTCTCTCTCTCTCTCTCTCTGTACTGCATTTCTCTGTCTCTCTCTCCCCCCCTACCTACCTACCTACTGTCTCTCCCTACCTACCTACTGTATTTCTCTCTTTCTCTCTCTCTCTCTATCTACCTACCTACCTACTCCCTCCCCCTACCTACCTACCTACTGTCTCTCCCTACCTACCGTATTTCTTTCTCTCTCCCTCTTTCCCTCTATCTATGTACATACTTTTTTTTAATTTGCCTCTTCAAAACCTTGGTGCGTCTTATACTTCGGTGCGTCTTATACTCCAAAAAATACGGTATACGCCATCCATCTCACTGTCAAATGCCTTTGGATAGCTATTGCCACAATCTGGACATCTCAAAAAGCCATTTCATTTTCTATAAAAGTTAAAATAATTGTATCCCTCTGAAGTCATCTCAGGCTTCATACATGTCGTAGTTTTCAATCCCTGATGATTGATCTCCAAAATGTTCATGTGAAAGAAAGTTTAGAAAACACAGTAGTGGAACACTTTGTTGTTTTACTCTTGCCGTTGACCTCAGTAGGGTACTGATTGTGTTGCTTAAGACACAAAGGTCTTTCCAAGAATTTTACTCTACAAAAATAGTCTGTACTAGCCAATGCATTCATAACTCAAGGGCTAAGGGAAGAAATTGCAGCCATTTTCAATGGTGAGCATTGCTTTCCATGTTGGGGATCTTTCTCAGACTGATTACTTTCTTTTCAAGCAGCTGCATTTACGGAAATTGTTAGTTCCTTAAAAAAAGAGCAGGAATGGAAACAGACCACTTGAAAAAGAATCCCTCTAAGGTTATGGTGAATCATTTGAATCATTTATTTCCTTCCTGCTGCTTACATCCTTCTGTTGTTCTCCTATTCAACAAACCATCACCAGCAGTGAGCTACTTCTAGCCTACTGCTACGTGTCATTCTTGTGGTTGCAGCATGCTTGGAGTTGGTTCTCTATGCTGCCGAACGTTTGAAATCCAAGAATAGGCCAATATAAGTAGATATTTGTTTCAAAATTTCTGCATTAATAAAGGACCCCTTGAGACCATGACAGAGAAAGAGGTAGAGCTTCCATTCAGCTTTTATTGATCAAAAGTTTATAACTGCTTTTCTTTTTTTAGTTTAGTCTAGACAGCCTCAGTGGAACATCTGGACAGCAATGTGTCCATAGGTATCTCTCTTACTAACTGTCTTTTTATTTTTTATTTTTAAAATACTATGTGGCTCAGAAAAATCTCATAAATTTTCTTCTAATAACATGGTGAATGTGACTGGATGTAATCCTATGGCTGCCCCTTTCTAGAAATTAGAGTTGACCAGTGTCAGTTGTGTGCCCATGTAAAAGTCAAAAGCTTCTTGTGTGTAAAGTCCCACCAAATATACTAGAGGTAAGAAAAACTGCACCACAGCCAAACCTTATACAATTCATCTTGTTATAGCTTGCCCTTGCTGCAAAATCTCTTCAGAAACATCAACTCTTGCTTGATCTAAAAAATAAACTTATTAAATATGAATAGCAATAGGAATTATTTTCTTTTAATCTGATTATGACAAAGACGAACCATTAATGAAAAAAGATAGACTAAATTTTAGTAGGATTGGTGCATTGAACTGATGAAATGTCACATCTCTGAATTTGATGTGTATGTTTTATTGGGTCATGTGCTATTTTGTGTGCTTTAATTTGGTGTAAACCACCTAGGATCTAATAAGTGACAGAAGTTTGTAAACAAGGAAATGAATGATGAAATGAAATGAACAAGGAAATGAATGATGACTATATTTTTGCTTACTGGATTTCTATCTAAACTAAAAAACTGATGGATTCCAAACTGAGTGGATCAGGATACAAAGATATGCACTGATTTAAAATGGTTGGGGCTACTTATTTTAGTTTAATTTTCCAAAGGCGTGGAGATGACAGCAAAACCAATTATTGCCAAAGTAATGACTGAGTATACGTGAACTGCTTAGTGAGGTATCACAAACCATGGTAGAGAAACTCTTGGATAAGCTTTACATAGTACTGAATTGTCCTTTTACGAAGACTTCTGTCCTTAATCATATGTGCTTAAGGTAGCTTGGATTTTACTCATTCAACCCAACTCTTTTGCTTTCATTCTTCCAAAATAGATCAGGTCCTTTAAAATACTATTGTATTATCCTGAGAACTTTAGACAACTTGATAAAAAGATAATATCCAGGTATTAAAGATATCATTGTTCTTAGGCTGACTGTCTTCAGAATACTAGAGGACCAATACCCACCAACTTCTACTAGTGTCCATTTGAAACTGTGTTTCAAAAATGATGGCTAGGATTCTCACTGGTCACATTGTCTGGCTGATAATGCCACTGCTACCATTTCTGTTTCTACTTCTCTTCAAAGACAATGAAAATGGGAAGTGTCGTTGAGTGGAGATTTCACAGAATCCTTTTTCTAGCCCTCAAGATTTTCCTCCTGTCACCACAATGCCAATGCTTCTATGAACGACAGGATCAATAAGTTCTGAATATCTAATATTTTTATTTCTAAATCTTTTTCATGCCAAGCAATTTTTACTTGGTAATGTCCTGTTGCTTTTGCCATAGTTGCTAACGGTTTTGCTACTATAAAACTAAAGGCAGAGTAGAGGTTTGTGAAGGTTTGTGTACTTTGGGTCTGGTGATAATATTTAAAGAAAGGCTTCAATTATCCCTTATTTGTCATTGTGAAGTAATCTCTGAGAAAAGGCTGTTTCTTCATAGATCAATTTTGTAATCTGATAAGACCCACGGAAACAGTTCAAAAAGTGTTGTGTTATTTACAAGTACAGACTGCTGAGAAGAGTCATTTAAAGAGAGGGTAAACAATTTCTTTTAAAGTCAACAATTGGTTAAGGTCAGGCTTGAATACTGTTTTTGCTTTCCGTTATTTCTTCTATTAAAAAAATGCTTCAAGTCTCTGAAGTATAGAATTTGAAGGCAAGTGGTTGCTCTTAGCAACAGGTAGGCAGCAACCATGCATACAAATATATTGCTGTCCACAAAGGCTGAAAATTGCCTCTATTCTTGCTTCTTTTTTAAACCATTATTGGAATGTTGAAGTTGAAGAGACTTTAATAATCCAGTCTTATGCTCGTCTGTCAGAAATAAATCCCACGGAATCCAGCATTTCCTTGTCCTGTGAGAATACAGGATGAAAGACTTACAAGGATAGACCTATGTGTGAATATTATATTTGTCTAAGAACAGGAGTTCAGATCTGATTGAAAATACAAAAGATCATCACCCTTTAGCTCAGGGGTCTCCAACCTTTGCAACTTTAAGCAAAGCTGGCTGGAGAATTCTGGGAGCTGAAGTCCTTCAGACTTAAAGTTGCAAAGGTTGGAGACCCCTGCTTTAACTGATAATAGAGAATGCTAAAATAACAACGTTCTTCCAACTCAGGGACAGTTGCATGAGTTTTGAAGATTTTTGCAGGTGGAGTTGCAAAAACCCGTAGAGGATGGGATTGTAATATGTGCGTGCAACGTTTGCTTCTATAACATAAATCTGGGATCTAAAAGATTGAAACCCAAGGAAATTTCTGTAGTTCGAAAGAGCTATCAGACAAGGAACTGGATGAAAAAAACCCCTAATCAATGAGATTAGAAGAAAAGAATTCTTGGGTAGCCAAAAGGAAATTCAAGAAATGCTTAACCAGAATTATTATGGAAAGACAGGATATTAATCTAAATAATTTACTTTACTTTTTCCAGGAAGTTGGAATTAAATGGAACAAAACATTACACAAGACCATTTAATTTTGCTTTCAATTTAGCCCTAGCCTCTCATCTCTAGGAAACACACAGTAAAACTTAATTTAAGGGAAGTATATTTGTTGTTCCTGAATGTTGGCCAAATCACAAATTATGTCATTAGCAGTTATTTAATTTATGCAATGTTGTAATTACAAAAATGATGCAAATTACATCATTTGCAGCAAATTGAGTCATTCCACAATTAATAGCACCCTCATGCAAATGACATAAGCCAATAAAAAGGGCTTAATTTATGTAATGATGAGTGGGAAATAAGGCAAGCAAGAGAATTGCTTAATGTTGGCACATGTTTGATTATTCATTTAAATACTGGAAACCTTTCCAATCTTTAAATAAAGCCCAGCTTTAAACAAATGTAAACAGAGATCCAGTTGGGACTGGTGATGTTGCTAAAGTGCTTATATTCTTGCAGAACAGATTCTGACATTTGCAACCATAATGGATTTTATTGGCATGTACTAGCAGAGTAACTACTTATAATCATTATAAGTAAGAATAATGTGTCTTCTTTTTTTTTTTAAAGGTTTGAATTAGAGACTTTTTAGAGACTTAAATACTTCAGGTTCCTGCAATTGCTCATTTCTCTTCTTTTAGGATGGACATATGGCTGCCCAATCACAGATATATTTAAATTCTGAATGTCTCTACTATTTTTTTAAGGCAAGAGCAATCACTTCCCATTAGCGAAGACTTATCAAAAGGCCTTTCTTCTCCAGTCTGTCAGTCATCGCTACAACTGCTCATTCATTGGCTAAAAACACTGAAAAGCAGGAACAAAATAGAACAAAACATTCTTACAAAATGAGCAGACTGACAAAATGATTATACACTTTGCTTGATAGAGACTCATGTCGTGTTTTTGTTTTTTTTAAATGAACACTGAGAATTGGGCAAGCGTGGTTTTTCAGGGAGCATATGTCACATCTCTCCCTTGGAGACGACATTGATGGCTCTCCTCTCTCAGCCTGTTTAGATGGAAAGGGCTGGAAGGACCCTCAAAAGATATTTATGGAATGACTAGGGGCTGAAAGGGTTCCAAACCTACACAGAAGCAGAAGGGCTCTGCATCTTTTCAAAGAGTTGATACATTTTACTCACCCTAATATACCAATGCATTGCTTATTTATTGATTTGGTTTAGATTTTTAGGCTATCTTTTTATTCAGAAAGACCATGCAAGGAGTTATACATCTTAAAATAATGCCGGTGCAGAATAGAACATTTAAAAAGGTAAACATTTTTTTTAAAAAACAAACAAACCAAATAATCATTTCTCTGTAGTTATTTATTTATGCTCAGGCAACATGATTAAATGGATGAAAATGTATACCACATTCTACACATTAAATTTTGTTACTTGAAAGAGAGAAAAGTTTGAAGGAATGCCCCATGATGACAGAATATGAGTTACGTGCATATCTTCAACAGAGAAACAATTGACACTACCAACACCACCCTTATGGATCATATCTGTGATGATCACTGATATGTGGAATTATTGCATAATACTATTGTGTAACAGCTTAAAAGGTAAAGGTTCCTCTTGCACATATGTGCTAGTCATTTCCGACTCTAGGAGGCGATGGTCATCTCTGTTTCAAAGCCGAAGAGCCAGTGCTATCTGAAGACATTTTTGTGGTCATGTGGTCAGCATGACTAAATGCTGAAGGCACACAGAACGCTGTTACCTTCACACCAAAGGTGGTTCCTATTTTTCTACATTCATTTTTACATGCTTTCGAGCTCCTAGGTTGGCAGAAACTGGGACAAGTAATGGGAGCTCACTCTGTTACACTCTGTTACACGGGATTCGTACCGAGGAATTGCCGACCTTTCTGATCGACAAGCTGTGTCTTAGCCACTGAGCCACTATGTCCCTGTAACATAGCTTAGGACCAAGTTATTTGAGGGTTCGTCTTTTCCTAGTTACATCTATCAGACCCACCATAGCAAGGTGGCAAGGTATGTTACAAGTCTCCTCTCTTAAGAAGGTACATCTAGTACATCTAGTGGAACCAAAAAGAAGGGTCTTCTCCATGATGGCTCCCCCTGTGGAATATCATCCCCATGCAGATAAGATTGGTTCCCATTCTGATACTCTTTCAAAAGGCCGTGAAGAAATGGTTTTGCCAGAGAACTCAGCAAACACCAGGGTGATACTGAGCCCATCAAGTGGTTTGTTTGATCGCTGTCACCAGGGATGTGTGGATTTATTGTATTTTATATTGTGGGGAGGGTATTTCTCTAAGATGGATGGAATCACCATGAGTGAGTTGGATGACCACGTAAATTATCTCAATAAATAAACAAACATTATTACACATTATGATCACTGCATACTTTATAAAATGTACTCTTCATATAGTTCATTAACTCTCACTTAAAATTTTTAAATCATGTGGAATATCCTGAAACACCATATATAGATGCTCCATATATGAAATAAATACAAAATAATACATGTGGAATTACTCCAAGACTATATTGAAGATAGTCCTCATTTAGCCTCCACAACTGAAGCTAGCACCCTGGTGATTAAAGCAAAGTGGTTGCTTATGATCTTACTTCAGCTTTCCTTTGTTTATAGATCTGCAAAGTTTGTAAGTGCAAGAGTTTGTTGTAGAGTTACTTTTTCATCACTGTCATAACCGTGAACAGTTGTTAGATGAGGTGGTCACTAAACAAGGTCTACATGCATTTTTCACTATCAAATTTAGGATTCAATACTCACTTGGCCCGGGTTCTTGAGTGGGAAACAGCTTATTGTCCACAGCCAGGCTTATGTTACAGAATACTTCTTCCTCATCTTTATCAGCATCCAGCTAAGAACAAAAAAGAAGACAATCAGATATCTGGAAAAAGGTAAAGTAGCAAATCAAGCCCAATGGATCTTACGTTGTAGAATGTTTATGCTGCAAAGAATGCCCAGACAATTTGGGATGATATGGCAACAATGATTTCTGAAAAGCTAATAATATTGATAATATTTATAAGTGGTGCAGCATTTCAGAATGTAAGGGTCCACGGTGCTTCAGCGTGCTGGAATAAGACATATAGAGATAATACTTGACTTACAACAGTTCGTTTAGTGAAAAAAGTGACTTATGACCATTATTCACATTATGAACATGGCAGCATCCCCAGGTCCAACTAGGTAGACTTGTGATAAAGCAACAAAATTTTAGGCAAAGATAATAGGTGGCTAGAAAAGACGATAGGGAAATATATAGATTTTAAACCTGAACTGTTTTTTTTAGGTATAATGTCAGAAAAAAGAAAAGTGTGTATTTAATATTTCATGTTTTAACAGCAGCGAGGATTATATTTGCACAACACTGGAAATACACCGTGAGATGACGAGATATCAAGAAGATATTAGATGGTGCAGAAATAGACAGACTGACATTGAAAACAAGATACAGATAATTATCAAACATGGAATCTATTTTACCAGTGGGTGGAAAAAAGAGGTGAGGATTAAGAATGTAAATTTATAACGTTAAACAATAATTATACAATGAGCACAATGTTCAATAAGCACTCAGAAATGCATTTATTAGAAAACCAATTATTATTATTATTTTAAAAAGAGACAGAACAGTAGAAACAGCATAATAATATAAGCTCTTGTAATATATATGTGAACAATGCAGGTACTCCTTGACTTACAACAGTTCATTTAGTGACCATTTGAAGTTACAATGGGGCTCAGAAAAGTGACTTATGACCATTTTTCACATGATCAAAATTCAGACGCTTGGCAACTGACTCATATTTATGATGGCTGCAGTGTCCTGGGATCATGTGATCACCCTTTGTGACCTTCTGATGAGCAAAGTCAATGAGAAAGCTAGATTCACTTAACAATGATGTTACTCATTTAACAACTACAGTGATTCATTTAACAAATGTGGCAAGAAAAGTCAGAAAATGAGGCGAAACTCACTTAGGTTTTTGCATAGCAACATACAATTCGGGCTCAATTTTGGTCATAAATCAATGATACCTATCATCCTTAAATAATGAAGGAAGTATTGGAGACAGAAAATGGGAGGAGGCAATTAAAAAGTCATGGAAGCCAGTGACAATATTTTATCGTCTAAAAATCTGGTGCCTTTTGCACAAGTTCTTTTGTTCATCGTGCTTGTAGAAATGTTCTTTTTGTGTAAGATCTAGTTATTTTATATCAATTTTCAGCACTGAAGAGAGAAAATAAGTATTGTAAGATGCTCTTTACTGCAAATTGAGCTTGTCTTGTTTAACAATACAATGCTTTGAATTTTATTTTTTTCCTATCACATTTTATGTGGATACACAGTAATTGTACCTGCTTATCTGCTTTTATTCTTTGGTAGGACTCTATATATAAAAAAAGCTATTAGCTGAAATGAACAGTTTATGAGAAAACAACAGCAAGTACCAATAGATCAGAGACTCTCAATTCCAATTGGAGACTGTAATATAGAAGGAGCGATCACTGGTCAGTGAGATCCATAAATAACAATTCTTATTCTTAGTACCTACATTAAAAGACAACACTTCCTTCATCTCAGGGACGAAAAGAAGAATAGAATGAATGATGAAGTCTTGGACAAACTCTGCAACACAGAGATGGCCCAAAGTGTTTTGTTCCCTCCCACAGCGTTAAACCAGCTTGGCTTACTGTGGAGGGGGGGGGGGGTTTGAGAGAAACGAACTGCATAGGGAGACCCTTAGGCCAGAAGTGGTAGAATTCTCAGGAAGAATTAGAACAGAGTCCATCTTTGAAGCAACAATGGTTTCTTCCTCCGGCAATGTTTGTTTGTACTGTGTTGCATCTCCTTCAACAGGAACTTCAGTTGGAACAGTTCAGTTGGAGGCTCACTTTGCTCTTTGCAAAATTGATCAGATTTATCTGATGACAGACACTATTTCAGGCAGTGGGTTGCATCATACAGGGATAAACTGCTTCACATGGATGTTATTCAATTTCTAATCTCAGGGATGTGGAGAAGGTAACTGGTGAGATCATGGCCACCAGCTGTTTGTGCCTGACGGTTTAAATTGGCCAAGCTGAGTGGCTCCGTGTTTAAGGAAGATGAGACTTCCTTGAGCAGGGGGTGGGGAGGGAAGAAACTGTAAGAATTTTACCAAAGCAGATCTTCCTTGATCCAGAAGATTTCTGAAATTGTAGACCTGTTTCAAATATTTCGTTCTTAGCAATATTTATCAGGAAAGTGATATTTTTTTGTTATAAACAAGTTTTATTCATTTCATCATTTTACAAGTATTTCCCTTCCTCCCCCCACCCCCGCCCTGACTTCCCAGAGCAAAATACAGGATATAACGTCTAACAATCATTTGCTAACATTAACTATCTGTAATTCCCAATCCCTCCCTTGACCCTTTTTTTTAAGGCTCCAACTGCATTTGGATTAAACTGATTATTCAGATAAATTCCAATCAATATTTCATAATATATGAGTGACCTGCATTAGAAATCAAACAGGAGGATACAACTGTCTGGTCCTCCTCTTAGCAGCTTCTGATATTAGTAATTATGATATCTTCCTTGGTTGTTTTATGAGGGTAGGTCTTTGGAGGCTTTGGTCCTTGCCTAAGGGGTGCTCAGAGAGTGATGCATGATAGATAAAACTTTATTGCAGTCATGGACCAGAAAACAAGATAAACAAATCACATGGGAATATACAGACGAGCCCCACTGAAGGGTGGGAGACAACAGGCAAAATCAATACAAAGACCATGCTGTCAACCGTACCATTTAACCGTTATGGAAACTTAAATCTATGCTTTAGGAGTATGATCAGTTCAAATTGAGCATAAATAGTAGATACTGTGTAAAGGTTTACATGAGAAGAGTGATGCATGTAAGTCAGGACTGTCAAACTCGTGGCCCATGGTCCAGATGCATCATATCGTGCCCACGCCCAGTTTAGCAAAGAGGAAAAAAGTCATGATACAGCACGTGGTGCCGCCGTGATGACACAGGTTTGACACCACTGACGTAGGTTATTGAGTATTGTGGCTAGTGGGCTGAAACCCCTCCTGAGTCAAATCCTAGGAGATGTTTACCTATGATTTGCTAACAGCTTGATTTGACTGTTGCTATGAAATGTTCAATTGCTATAAAAACTCTCTCAAAAGTATGTGCCATGTAAAATGCAACAGCCGTTTTGCAAGATGTTTTCACTGCCAAAGGTAGGCAGGAGAAAGTATTCTCCTGTATTAGTCTTTTAGTATTCCATGCTCTCTTCAGGGAGGCATTCTTGACTATTTACTCTCAGTATTCAGGAGAATAGAAAAACACATATCTCTTGCTACGTTTTGATTGATTTTAATAATTGTTTTAATTTTAATTGCATCAACTTCAAAAGTTACATTTTATATTTTGCTTTTTGTTTAAATTCACATAAAGTGCTTGAAGAGTGTTTAAGCAAGCAAAATGATAGGAGTCCACATTCAATTACTAAATAGGCAAGTGAGCCAAACAACTGGTCATACATTTCTGAGGGAAAATAAAATGTATGCAGAAAACTATAAAACTTAGAATGAAAATGAATCCAGTATTTAAAAAAACCTGCATTTCACAGTGGCACACATATTCGTAGTTCCTATAATTAATGTCTGCAAAATATTATAAAAATCAGTCCTTTCAAAGATGCGATGACATTTTAATGAATTGAAAAATTCTTTTGAAAATTGGAGATTAGATCTGATTCAAAATGATAAGACACTTGTTTCTTTGCTTTTATCATTCCTTCATTAGCCTTCTTAGCTGAAGTCATAATCACATCTCATGTCAAAAGTTCTGTACATTAATTAGACAAAAAGTATTTTCTAGAGATTTAATAAACCAGGGAACATCACATCAGATTAATAAATTGCCTGAATATTCTTGGTACAAATCAGTAGGCTAAGAATCAGCACAGCATACTGAACAGATTGTAGGATTGTTTTTGCTCAATTTGTATTGATTATAGGAAAGATTTGTCTCTTTTCTGAGACAGTCTTAACTGGCAATTGCATGTGGGTTTTCTTGACAACATTTTTCAAAGGTGACTGAGTGGCCCAGAGTCACTCATCCAGCTTTGTGGCTAAGGCAGGCTGGTGATGGCTAATTGGTGCCTTTAGCCACTACTCCAAACTGGTGCTCACAGATTATACCAGTGATGGTGAACCTTTTCAGCACCAAGTGCCAAAAAGGGAGCACATACATACACACTTTGCACACTCGTCAGGGCTGGAATCCGGAAGAGGAGCAGCTAAGGGGGCATGTGCCCGCCAGAAAATGAACTTCCAGTCTCCAGCACGCGAATGCGTGCTGGCCAGCTATTCTTCCAGATACTGATGTGCATGCATGCACGACGATCAGCTAGCCAGCACGCATGCTCACGCCAGAAAACGGAAAACCAGTTGCTTCAGTTTCCGGCACTGCTGCACACATGAAGGCCAGCTGCGCGCCAGAAAACCAGAAGAGTAGCGGGCAACGTCTTGTGTGCCAGGTGACACTTTGGGCATGCATGCCATAAGTTCGCCATCACGGGATTTCACTCTATGTAAAATGTAGTCATATTCTGATGTTGAGAGAGCACATTTGCTTTTCTTACTTTTTGATGCAAATATAGCAATACTTCTGTTCACAGCACTCAACCATATTCATCGCTCACTACTTACCTAGTCACCATAATGATCACACATTCTCCTTCAGGGTACATAATCTAGCCAAATAAAAGGTACTAGAAAAACAACTGTCTACCAGCTAGGCAGGTAAAATTTGAAGCTAGCATGCTGATATATGTTCCTTGTATTTGGAAACAAGAAAGAGACACAGGGAATCACATACCGGTTGCTAAAGTGAACATCTCAATTTACTGAAAAGCATTCCTTTAATATCAATGAACATAATGCCAAGGACTTATGTTTACCCAATTGTGAACAAATGGGTGTATATTACCAAAAAAAATGAATGTTAAATGTCTTGGAGCAATGTTGAAAAGGAGGGTAAAACACATTCTATTTTTTACATTTTTCACATTTACATTTTAATGACAAGTACATAAATCTGTGTCTATTTTACTATCAAGCAAGTGAGTTAGGAGCACTACAGTGAATAAACTTCAGGATGGATAAATTGAATCTTTTCACCACTAATATCATGCTATCCTATGTTTTCTATTTCAAAGATGATTAGAGTAAGAAAGATCTGATTATATATGCAGACAGGATACATCTGAAGACAAACACAGACTAAAAACACAAGAACTGCTTAATAAAGGAAAAAATCCACCATGGCTAATGTTTTGCAAAAAGAAAAAAAACGAAGAAAAAATTTAAAAACATAAATATGCTTAAGATAAGATAGGATAACATTAATATATAAATATTTAAGAATTAAGTTGTACTGAATATGGGGTTTTGGTTTTAGGGAAGTATAAGTCAGCAGAAATCTGGTCTGGGCCAGTATAGGAAGTCAGGCACGGAACTTCACAATGCTGCTTCAGCTGATTATACCTATTAATATTCATTAAAACAATGAAAATGCAATTGCTCGTTTTGAAACTAGACAATTAATGAAGCCTATTTATACATACTTTTTTAAAAGAAAAACACCCTTTCTGAGAAAAAAATTGCTGTGCTTAATTTGAAGTTTATTCACTGCAAGGTTAAAATGTGGCTAATGAGAAGGTATGCATTGTGATGACTAATTAGTAGGATGTACAATTTGAGGAAAAAGCAGCTTACGGTTGCATTTTAATTGCCTTTTAATGTAATTTCAGATCTGCTGAATTCTTCTACATTATTCTGTGCGCATGAGCGCATGCACACACACACACACACACACACACACACACACAGAGTTCTCGTCTAGCAATTCTTAACTGCAAAGTAGCTTTTTTTTTTTGTAAAAAAAAATGTATGTCTGGCATACATCCTGTTTCCACTACTGTTGATCATTTAATACAGAAATTGGTCGCTCTCTCTTAACCAGAAACCATAGTAGAATTAACGGGCATCTGACAGAGATTTTTGACAGGAATATCTATGGGTAGTACGCAATTTATGGGCACAATTGAGGTCAAAATTTATGTTGGTATGTTTAAAAGTGAGTTTTGCCTCATTTCACAACCTTTCTTGCCAACATTTGTTAAGTGAATCACTACAGATGTTAAGTTACTAACACGGTTGTTAAGTGAATGAGGCTTCCCCACTAATTTACAATATAATACAATATAATAGCAGAGTTGGAAGGGACCTTGGAGGTCTTCTAGTCCAACCCCCTGTCCAGGCAGGAAACCCTATACCATTTCAGACAAATGGCTATCCAACATCTTCTTAAAGACTTCCAGGGTTGGGACATTCACAACTTCTGGAGGCAAGCTGTTCCACTGATTAATTGTTCTAACTGTCAGGAAATTTCTCCTCAGTTCTAAGTTGCTTCTCTCCTTGATTAGTTTTCACCCATTGCTTCTTGTTCTGCCCTCAGGTGCTTTGGAGAATAGTTTGACTCCCTCTTCTTTGTGGCAACCCCTAAGATATTGGAAGACTGCTATCATGTCTTCCCTAGTCTTTCTTTTCATTAAACTAGACATACCCAGTTCCTGCAACTGTTCCTCATATGTTTTAGCCTCTAGTCCCCTAATCATTTTTTTGCTCTTCTCTGCACTCTTTCTAGAGTCTCCACATCTTTTCTACATAGTGGCAACCAAAACTGAATGCAGTATTCCAAGTGTGGCCTTACCAAGGCACTATACAGTGGCATTAACACTTCACGTGATCTAGATTCTATCCCTCTGTTTATCCAGCCTAGAACTGTGTTGGTTTTTTGGGCAGCTGCTGCACACTGCTGGCTCATATTTAAATGGTTGTCAATTAGGATTCCAAGATCCCTCTCACAGTTGCTACTATTGAGCAAGGTACCACCTATACTGTACCTGTGTATTTTGTTTTTTTTGCCTAAATGTAGAACTCTTTTCACCATTGAATTTCATTTTATTAGATAGTGCCCAGTGTTCAAGTTTGTCAAGATCCTTCTGTATCTTAAGCATATCTTCTGGAGTATTGGTTATTTGCTTGTAAGAAGGTTGCAAAAGGCGTTCACATCACCCTGGGACAGTGCCAAGCGTCTGTATTTCGATCATGTGTCCATGGGGATGCTGCAACGGGCGTATGTGTGAAAAATGGTCACAATTCACTTTTCTGTCTGTGATTTACACTGCCGTTATTTATTTTTATATGCTATTATTTTAACCTAAATTTACTTTTTACTCTGCATGAGATAACTTCTTCAAGTTTAAAACCCAACTGCTAATTTTCCTGAGTAATTAAAATTTGATATTCCCTCACATCACAAATGATTTGAAGCCCTTTGTGCTTTATGTGATTTCATCAATGACACATTTATTTTTAAGTTAATTCCTGGATAAGTCAACCACTTGTTAATGTTTAAATATGCCTTAATGCAGGGGTCTCCAACTTTTGCAACTTTAAGTCTGAAGGACTTTAGCTCCCAGAATTCTCCAGCCAGCAAAGCTGGCTGGAGAATTCTGGAAGCTGAAGTCCTTCAGACTTAAAGTTGCAAAAGTTGGAGACCCCGCCTTAATGTACGTATATGCCTCAAGAGGTCATTTTGAATTCAAGTCATATTCCTCAGGAAACATTCTTTTAAATAAATATTGCCTCAAGGCAGTCTATCCCCATGCAAAAATATTCCTCCGCCAGCAGAATTTGTTCATTTAAGCATGTTAATGCAATCTTCTGATATGAATTTACTTGTGGAAAACGTGCACAAGTTGAATTATGATAGCAAAATCTAATTTTCAATTAAAGTTCTTTTAAGTTACTAAAAGTCACTACAATATTTAAAAGTCAAGCGATGCTATAATACATTTTCAAATCTTGCAGATTAATCGATGTCAGAACTAAATAACCATTATTCTTTGTTCACTTTCATATCCTGAAACGTATCAGGTGTGATTTATTTACTTCCATCTTCATTTTATGTTTCCTGGATCATATACTTGATTTAAACTGTTTCTCGCACTGCCTTTTTGCCTTGGAAATAAAATTAAATTACTGGGCATTTTAAAAGTTAATGGAGTCTGAACATTGGATTAGAAGTTAACTTGTTTTTGTATTTAGCCAGCTTATTTATTTTTTCTTTAATGCAGACAGTTGAGCTTCAAGAGACCTTATTGTCTCCAAGATTGTGCTATGTGGTTGGCTTTGCTTCTATTCTCTGTTTTGAAAGAAAAGGGCTTTGATGGATTCACTCCCAGAAAAATGTTCAAATATCTGGACCAGTGGTGGGTTTCAATTTTTTTAGAACCTACTCTGTAGGTGTGGCCTATTTTGTGGGCGTGGCTTGGCAGTCATGTGACAGGGTGAGAGTGGCCAACTTGTAAAATGTGGTGAAACTCATTTAACAACGCTCTTGCTTAGCAACCAAAATTTTGGGCTCAATTGTGATCTTTCTTTCTTTCTTTCTTTCTTTCTTTCTTTCTTTCTTTCTTTCTTTCTTTCTTTCTTTCTTTCTTTCTTTCTCTCTCTCTCTCTCTCTCTCTCTTTCTCTCTCTCTTTCTTTCCTTCTTTCCTTCCTTCCTTTCTGCCTTCCTTTCCTTTCCTTCCTTTTGGGTTACCGGCAGCGGCAGGCCAGACTTACTTCTCGGTCTGCCGGTGGAACCCCCTCTCACCGGCTCTCTAAATTTCACCCTCCGGTTCTTGCGAGTAGGTGCGAGCCTGCAGAAACCCACCACTGATCTGGACCTCCAATTCTCAAAAGGCCTAAAGCTGTGCAAGTGCCCCACGATTGGCTTCAACATAATACAACCCTGCCATTTCTAATAGGGGCTTCTGCCAGATTTCTCCTGAGATTCCCAGTACCCCACTTTTTCTGAATTCCAAAGTTTCTAAGGATGGCTATTTATTTTCCTAGATAAAAATTACTGATAAAGCTTTACTCCAAGCATTTTGTTACAACCCTAACCGTCAAGGGAGGTTTATTTAATCCTGATGATCCTTACTATTTTCGCTTACAAAAGTCCCATAGCCACAACTCACTCCCTAATGCTTTCAAAACTGTGTCGGGAGGATACGCAAAGGAAAAACAGAGGCAAATTGACAGAGCCTTGCTTTCTAATGCAGTTCCTTCCAGAGTTTAAGCTACAAAGCAAAATCTTACATTCAGAATTCTTGAATTCTTAATCCAAACTAATAATATTTTTCATTCTCAGCGACTTAGTTCATACAGAATCAATGTTCATTTTTAAACAAAGGATATTTGCCACATGTATGTAAGGCACTAAAAAAGCCAAAGGTATGCACAGTGAATCCCTACCAATTTAAACATTTTCAGAGCATGTTTCCATTGCAATCTTTGCTTAACTTGTCTGAGACATTCCTGTTGCTTTTTCTCATCAATTTCAGTTATTTGTGTCATTCCTAACAGCTCAATAAAATTATCTTATAAGTATAGAAATAAGATACAACTTAGGTAAATAATACTCCAAAGTAATACTACTTTGGTTAAATAAATTTATATGTAATTGAATTAATTAAATCAGCCTGAAAATAAAGTACATAGCAAGAATAAAATACTGAGAAAGTCCAAAGTAACCTGGGGCCAAAAGTAACTCAGGGTTAATGTTGAGGACGTAATACAAAAAAGGTCTATGTTTTGAGTCACTGTCCTTTCTCATTTAAAGCAGGGGTCTCCAATCTTTGCAACTTTAAGTCTGAAGGACTTCAGCTCCCAGACTTCTCCAGCCAGCAAAGCTGATTTAAAGGATGTCCAAAATTATAGGTACCGTAATCCTCATTAAGCCACTGCCTCATTTAATGACGGTTTGCAATTACAATCATGGTGAAACAGTAAGTTTAAGACCAATCCTTGCATTTATGACCTTCACAGGTCTGTAGAGCAAAGGAAAGCTGATAAAATCATAAGCACAGAGATGTTATTACTTAAAAACTGCTTCGCTTAATGACCAAATTGCCAGTCCAAATATGATCGCCAAATAAGAATAAATAAGAACTATCTATACTATAATAGTATTGGAATAGAGTTTGGAAGGATATATTTGTTCAGATAACATACAGTATACCTAAATCAATATGGCTTGGAAAATTGAAACTAGCATTGTAAAGCCTTCCAGAGTCTCTTGGTGGAGAGATGGGCAGCATATAAATGTAATAAATAAATAAAATATGGTTGGTTCCCCTCGCACATATGTTCTAGTCGTTCCCGACTCTAGGGGATGGTGCTCATCTCTATTTCAAAGCCGAAAAGCCAGCACTGTCCAAAGACGTCTCCATAGTCATGTGTCCAGCATGACTAAACGCCGAGGGTGCACGGAACGCTGTTACCTTCCCACCAAAGGTGGTTCCTATTTTTCTACTTACATTTTTTACATGCTTTCAAACTCTACATGGGCAAAAGCTGGGACAAGAAACAGGATCTCACTCCGTTATGCGGCGCTAGGGATTATAAATTATAATTTATATTAAATTATAAATTGAATCCAAAAGTGGATCAGCAGTCAATAATCAGCACTTTGGGGTAGGCCAGACTAGGAAACCAAAGTTACAAATGCTAATACTACTTTTATTATAAAATTAGCCTCACAAAACTTTGTATGTGCAAATGTGCCTCCCCCTTCTGCCCTTTACCTTCAAGTGAACTAGGGAAGGTCATCCCTGGACACTTTCCAAATTACATTTCTACTTCAGGTTTTTTTTTTCTGCCCGACTTGTTGTCTTGGTTGCAACTCTTCCTGCTGTTCCTCAAGATTACTCTTACTGCTCATCACACAGTCAGTGCAGATGGGAAAATGCTAGCCTACTGTGAACATATCAACCAGTCCCCATTAATAATCTAGCATTCTACTTTGATCTAATTGAAGTTCCTGGAATTTTACACAGAACATGTTGCAATTATTTAAGTGGGAGATTATCAGAAAATGAACACCTGTTATAGAAGTACCTCAGAGTTAGCATCATAATTGGTTACATTAAATTAAGTAGATAAAAGATTTGTTGGCTATCGGAAGAGCATCTCTTGTATTTTTAATGATCATAAGGTACCCTTAGTTTAGCCATCCTTTAGTGGCAGCATATCCTTATGCAAAATACAGTGAATGTCGCTTAGTCATATGCAGTATCGCTTATATTCATTGAGTCTCAGTTATTTTGGCTGGTATCCATTTCCTTGTCTAACCTCTGCTTCAGAATGTCTGTCAGTCCTTCAAGGTAGATCAGGCCAGAAAACCCAAATTATGAAAACTAATACTAATTTAATTGTAAGATGACAGTAAGAAAATCTTGTAAGCTTGAAAGTACTTCCACTTTCCTTGCCTTTACATTCCAGAAAACTAGGAAGGGTCAAATTCTCAAATTATGAGATGCTTTCTCAAGTTACATTAGAAGTTTGGACTCAGATTTTATCAGACTGGCATTTAGGTTTGGTTCTTCCTCCTGTCTCAAAAGATTATTCATTCCTAATAACTCATTCCAGTATCAAATATATTAGATGAAAAGGAGACTGCATGTTGGTCATGGACTAACATGTTAATGGATATTATCTAATAGGTCCCACCCATCCCTACTGAGGAACTTGCTGATAAAATTGTTTCCTTTGGAAATCATTACCTGCCACTGCATTAATGTATGGAATTAGCCACCAAATTTGGAAGGAATTGTTGTGGTATAATATCCCTGCTGCTCAATTCAGAAACCTTATACAGAAGAACCCCATTATCAGCGATATCAACAGATGTTGCAAGGTCCAAAAAATTCCAACAATTTATCCCATAAATTTCAAAGCCATATCTAAATAGAAGTTGACCAAACATTGCCTAGTATTGATTAGTGAAGACACACCAATAATGTTAAGTCATAATATGGCCTGGAGTGACCTTAGTAAATTATGAAAATGGGGACATGGTAAATTTTAAACCTTGGTTTATAGTACAATGTGTGATCCCAGCCAACTCTGGTTTATTCAATTAATCAGTTACGCGAGCCATAGTTTACTATAATATCTAATCCCAACCAGTTTATCAACCAGTTTCTCAGTGCAAATCTTAATGTCACACAGCATACTAATTGTTAATAAGTATTTTTTCTAATTACCATCTATAATATCTCCTTACTATTCCCCCCTTCATTCTATTTCTAGCTCTCTTTTAAAGTTGTGTTTAAATAATACTGTTCAGTTAGTGAATCTCTCTCTATTAATTACTCTCTTGAACCCCTGGCCCAAGAGCTAATTCTGTCAACTGATCTATAGTTGCTTTTAATTCCTTGGTCCACAGTCATTTTCTTCAGACATGATCCAAGCAAGAATAGCTTCTTTAAAAAAGAGCGGTATCACTTCCTCTCTTAAAGAAAAAAATAATACAACCATGATGTAAATCTCGTGAGTGGGGGAAAATGTGTGGGAAGGCTGCAGTATGATTGGATTAAGTCACTACATTCTGTTTTGTGGAGGTGGAAAACTGCATACATTTCCATCAGCTTGACAACAGTATAATGTGGCTCTTAATAAAAGTTTAGGAATCAAAGGCAATGCAGATCAGTATTTCTCACTTGGTAAAGGAGACTTGGGGATTTATTTATAAAATGGCCACAGAGTACTGGCCTTATTTTTCTACTGCCTTTCTTTGTTGCATGCAACTTGTGTATTGAACATAAAGAGAGCATATTTAATAGTCCAGTGGTAAATTTTGAAGTAAAAGAGCATTTGATCCTCACACACCCGTGATATTATACAAATCATCAAACACAGAAACAAACTGTATCTGTTTCCCTGAAAATAAGACCTCCCTGGATAATAAGCCCAATTGGGCTTTTGAGCGCATGCGCTAAAATAAGCCCTCCCCAAAAGTATTGCCAACCTCCTGTACCTCAAAAATAAAAAGACCTCCCCAAAAATAAGGCCAAGCGTTTAATTGGTGGGTCAAAAGAAAATAAGACCCTGTCTTATTTTCGGGGAAACATGGTATGATAGCCTGAACATTTTATTTGGGACTTTTTTTCAACTAGCTAAGTTTAAATTTCTAAAGTAACAATTGCATTAACTTTATTTGTATTAATCCTTTCTTTTCTTAGTATTGAATTTTGTTTGTTTGTTTTTAGTTGCCAAAGACTTATTTTATTCCCCTAGCCTAGACTGTTCTTGTGTAGAGAGTCTTATCTTTACTTGACAGATAAGTCTTATCTTTAGGAAAGGAGACAGATCAATTTACTGTTTCATACTTCCTTTTTTGACTCTAGAATTCTAATGAGTTAGAATTATATTGATTCAAATAATAGAGAAAACTAGAACTTACTTTGTAGGGGAGAGGGCTCCTTAGAGATCGGATCAATAAAACACTGCCCAAGTGGGTTTGGAAAAAACATTAAATGGGATGTCAATTGTTTTCTGGCAGATGTTTCATTACCCAAATTACGTACCTTCATTACAGCACTGATGATGTTACCTAGCTTAGGCAATGAAGCATCTGCAAGATAATAACCAAGCTCAGACAGCACCAAGGACTGTTCATTTCAACCCTGAGCTACAAATATTCTCCTCTACCAAAGCATATTAAAGTTGATGAATTTTTAATCAGAATGTATGATACAACTACAGATTTCAGACATAGCCACCTCCATTTACATTTCTCAGAATACTGATTCATTTCCTCCTTCAACAAACTTCATGGTGTTTAAAATAAATCCACGATCCATAAATCCATTTGGACAACCAAATGCGAAATGCGAAATCACCAGAAGTTCAAAGTTATTGAAGAGGTAATTCAAGAAATAAGAGACAGGAGCAGAAAAATCCAAAATCTTGTTCAGTTTTGTGGCTATAATTTTAATGTTATGGCATAATATGGTTGGTTTTTCTTCTGGTTTATCCAAATGGGCAACTCTAAATCCAAGGAAGATATCATGGTTAAAACATAGAACAAATTGATTCCTATATCATGCTATGGCATAAACAAATCCTTAATATTGTCACGCAACTTAGGCGTCCTCCTGGATACCCGGCTGTCTATGCAAGATCACGTGACGGCCGTGGCCAGGGGGGCATTCCACCAGGTACGCTTGGTGCGGCAGTTGCGTCCCTTATTGGACCGGGACGCCCTTCGCACAGTCACTCACGTGCTTGTGACATCCCAGCTAGACTACTGCAATGCTCTCTACATGGGGCTCCCCTTGGGGTGCAACCGAGGACTACAGCTGGTCCAGAATGCGGCCATGCGGGCGATCTTGGGAACGTCCAGGTATTCCCATGTAACACCGCTCCTGTGTGAGCTGCACTGGTTACCTGTGGTCTTTCAGGTGCGCTTCAAGGTATTGATCACCATCTTTAAAGCGCTCCATGGCACAGGACCTAGCTACCTGCGAGACCGCATCCTACCCCATACATCCCTTCAGCCGATCCGCTCCCACAGAGAGGGACTTCTCTGGGTGCCGTCCACCAGGCAATGCCAGCCGGCAACGCCCAGGGGAAGGGCCTTCTCTGTGGTGGGCCCAACCCTCTGGAACGACCTATCCCCCGACCTTAGAACAACCACGGACCTCTGCACCTTCCGCCAGAAATTAAAGACACTCTTGTTCCATCAGGCCGGCTGGGCTAAGCTATTTACCTAGCCTACAGTCTGTACCATAAATTGTTTTAATTGGGTTTTAGATGGGTCATGTTTTAACATTTTTAAATTTTAGCACAGGGATAATTTATTTAATTTGGTATTAATTATTTATATTTGTGATATTGTGTGTTTTAATTTCCTGTGCACCGCCCTGGGTCCCTTTGGGGAGAGGGTGCGGTTATATAAATCCAACAAATAAATAAAATAAATAAATAAATAAATATTACTTAACAAGTTAGGTGAATCTAGACTTTCACTCAAAATTGAAATTACTAACTTTATTAATATGCTGCAAATATTATGATTTTTTCCCTGGCATTCTGAAAACATAAGGCACATAACTGAAGGATGCTGAAACCCTGAATAGGATTCAATAACAAACTAGAAAAACAAAACAGAAACATTTTCTGAAATGTAGGAGAAAAATGTAGGATATGTAGGAAAAAAATCCAATATCAAACTTACATGAAAATAACAAATACATGATCACTGGAGCATCACTGGAGGTGAATAAGCATGTTAAAAAATGAAAAATATGGCATTTACACAAAATGTCTGATGACTAACTACATCAGCCCATAAAATTTACTCAGAGACTCCGTGTTCAATGGAGCTTCTTCCTCTTACTCACTGAACATGCCTGTCAGTACAACTACAACACTAAACAAAGTGCTAGAAAAAGGAATTCAGAAAAGCATTCAGCTGACAGCAAGTATGATATTATAATGTTCTATTAAATATTAGAAAAATAATTCCCATTATCCCAATAGGATCTGTTATTATCCTACTATGTAGAAATCCAGATTTGCATCAAGAACAGTTTTAATGTTTGAAGATCTATTTGCTGATCTCACCACCTGACAACCTATAATTCATATGCAAAGGCACCGCCACAACCATGAGGGAAGCAACTGCAGTGATGAAACCTGTTACAACTATCTTGGTGGTTGATCTTGTTATGACTGTCCAAGCAACATTAAGTATAAGATAAACAGATCCCCAAATCATACTGGCACAAAAGCTTTAATATAACAACAATTGGCCAATTTCACTAATTTCATAAGAATATTAAGAGTCTCTTGTTATCTCATGTTGTACTTTCATGCTGCTGACCTAGGTTACACTGTGGGTGATGCCTGGGTTCTTATCTGATTCTTAATCATCTATAGTAACTATCTGGGTGGATGTCTATGTAGATTCTCAATCATCCAGTTCATGGTTATCCCAAAGGTGCTTTTCAAAAGGCAACTAGACTTTCTTTGTTGTTTTTTTATTTTGAAAAAGTTTCAGTTCTCATCCAAGAAGTGAAGAAGCTCCAGTTATCTTTTGAAAAGCAGTTTTGGAGCATCTGGGTGGATGGTTTCATAAGAATGACATTAGCTTATATCCCATGTTCCTAAATAATTTACTGAGACATGATGCTGTGTTTTGACAACATCTAACTAACATGGCCACATACATTCTTTGTAGTTGAAACTGCCAAATGTGTTGGTCTCTCCAAAAAAGCTGATGTTGGTACATTAATGTGGGCTCAAGAGAAATTTCTATCTAGGCAATTCCCAAAAATAAAACTGTTAGAAGGCTACATAATGTTACTCAATCTGCAAGACTCAAAGTTTAAATTTAGAGTGTTAGCAATTCATTGTCTACAAAACTCATTCATTTGCTCATATGATAACAATACAGTGGTACCCTGGAACTCAGCTACTCATCGAATTTGGTACTCAACGTATTTTGATGCTAAAATTTTGTTCTGGTACTCACTGTTTGTTTGGTACTCAACACACAAGTTAGAACATGTCAGTGTCAGTTCCCTTGTGACTCACATTATGCCTTATGGGAAAAATTTGTTTGGTTCTTTTCGTTTTTGGTACTCATCGTGTCTCCTGGAACCAATTAACAGTGAGTACCAAGTAACCATTGTAGCTCTGATGAAAGGCATATGATAGCAATGAAAGATGATTAGGGTCAGGCCCATGGGAGTTATATTGACCTGGATTTCAAGGATTTCAAACATTTTGTCTAACTTAATTCCAGCAGAGTGAAGTCCGAGTAAGAGCCTGATTTCCACAGAAAAGTTGACCAAAGATCTGTCCCTACATAAATTGCCAGCAGCAGTTTTCTCTGCCTTTGAGCAGAACTGATTCTGAAAAATTCCTTCTCTGTATTGTCAGCACAGCCAACACAATCTGACCTGACCTGTTCCCTATTATTACTCTAGTCAATATTATTTACCATTCATCATGTTATTTTCTCAGCTGATTGTTTATCCCTCCAGCAACTTTTTAGGACTGGGATTTGCATACTGGGATGTATATTCCTTGTACACCTGTCAGACATGATAGTGAAATTGGTAGCTGTATAAATTACATAAATAAATAATAACTCCAAAAATATAAAGCTAGAGCTTGGTTGGAGATTATAGAACAAAAATTGTACATTAGTAGGCATGGAATATCTAAAGCATTTTATTATAATATGCTTATTTATTCATCAAACCAAGAAAGATTTTTTTTTCTTCACTAAGGAAAGAATCATTTAGTGACAAAAGTCACATAAATTGGTCCTTCCTAATTAGGAGTCAGAAACATCAGCACGAAACCAGAATGTGCTTGTGCTCATACTAAATCACATTTTAAATTTAGTATTGATTTACTGCTGTTTTATTTGCTACAACCAATTGTTAGAAAAGTACAATTTAGCAGGTAATATATTTTATACCAATTACAAGACTGAATGCAATTGCTACCCTTTAAATATTAGACTTCTCACTGTGCATGAAATCATCACCACTACCAAAGGTACAGAGACGGCATATTAACAACATGTACAGGAAGTTAAAACAGTTTGATAAGCTGACAATCCTCCAAAAACAATCTATTGCAGCAGAGAGCAACTCAGAATAAGGAAAGAAGTGGAATACATATTTCTGTATATATTACTATGTATTTAGCTACAGGTAGTCCTCAGCCTATGATCACAACTGAGCCTAGAATTATGGCTGTAAGGCATGGTAGTTGTAAAGTGAGGTATCCACGTTATCGTCTTAATGACCACAATTTCTGCTCTCCAAGTTGCAGTCATTATGTGACCAATGGATCATTAGGTAGAGCCTCAGGGGATGTTGGGTAGGCCCTTGGAGGCCTGGTGTAGGTTCAGGTCAACACTGTAACACCTCCCAGCTCACACAGGGTTTCCCAAACCTTCTGAGCCGTCCTGTGATCCACTTCCCACCCCCTGGGTCCAACAACCTTGGACCTCTTCTCTATTCCATCATGCTTCATTTCATTCACCTTTTCCACAGGTCAGAAAGGGAACCACTGATCTGCCCCATGGCTTTCCTATATAGTGGCCATATGGAGATGTCCCAGAAATGGACATCATCATGTGAGTGGTTGCAATTGCAATCTGAGAATTGCGGCCACTCCCCAAATGGTGCCCATCTCTGGAATGGCATCACACATACATGGTCTGTATGCATCTGTACATGAAGGCCATTGGAGGATCAGACACTTCTTCCCAAAGACAATTTTCTGAAAAGGGATATAGAACGGAGAACACACTTAAGAGCATGGGACCATTTAAGTAGGAAGCAGACCCAAGGCCTGTGAGGACCTCAATGGGTAGAAGGTAGGACCAAGGAAGCCAATGAGGAAGGATGGGTGAGAAAATAGGCAGGTCCTACAATTGGTCATAAAGGCAAGTGGATTACCAGGTACCTGAATTTTGTTCACATCACTGCAAGGTCCCTGCAGTTGATCCAGGACACATCTGAAATTATTTACATAATCTTCAGCTCTTTTAAACAGAGATTGACTCCAGGCCATATGCTTATATCCAAGTAATTTATAGCAACACCATGAAAGTGGTTTGCCATTTTCTTTTCCTGTTTGTTTGCTTTCCAATCTTAACTTTTTCAGATTCATCAAGGCAGACCAGGTGAAGACATACAACTTGCCCCTAGGTGCGTGAAACCAATCCAAAATGTGAAAACACCAAACAGGACTCTTTCAGTACAGTATGCAGCCATTAGACTAATAAATAACCTAGTCAACAAAATATTTATTAAACCATACAAATTCTGTCAATTTGCTATGCTAAATATTTGCATTTTAGGAGGAAAACCAAAAGGCAGATGGGGAGACAGAAATCAATCTCATGGAGACCTGCCTTGAATAACAAATTCTGGATTCAATAAATCCTTAATAACTTATAATTAAAAAAAAAAATCGGATAACTCCCAAAATAACAAAATTACACCTAGTTGTCATCTAGTTTAATAAACATGATTAATAAAACTAAAGAAAAATAGATGCAATCTTGTGTGCAAGATTTAAAAATCAGATTCTGAATAAAATATGAAAATTTTGCCTTACTTGAATAAGTCTAATAGCTCAGTAATGAAAGAGCAATTTTAAATAAATTCTCTTCACTGTTTTTCAAGAATTTATATTTAAATAGATACTATAACTGCAAGCGAAGAAATTAATTTGCATTTTCCTGATTTTCACAAAATGGCAAAACTCTCTATTGACCAAATGATAATAAATACACATTAGAAATTAACGTTGCTTCTTGTATAAAGCTTTGTAGATGACATGGCAACAGGAGCCATTCGTGTTTTTGGTGTTCAACTTGATTATCATGCTTATATTTGGACTCCTATACCTATGTTGACTTCAAATGATTTACCATAAAAATGATTATGAGCAGAAGTAGAAAGTTACCATTTTGGAAATCCTGACAGAGGCTTAGTTCCTCATTTAGCTAAAATTCAGAGTTTTCTCCACATTAAACACTGCAGGACATTAGGTTGGAAGTGTAAATTTAATCTCTATTCATGTGGAAAATTGACCTTAGGTAACCATAATTGGAAAATTGCTGGTAAATCCTGTTTGGAGAGCACTCAAGAAGAAATTTAATAATCAGCTTATTTAAATTATTATGTCATAAAGATCAAAATGTTCTAAGGATAATTTATTATATTTAAGCTTGGGTTGTTTAAAGCTATCCAGTTAAAGTATATTTTGGTATTAGAGCTTAGACTGCTGAACTAGCAGCTACAGCAACCATTAAAAGAATATCATTGAAAAAATTTTTAGACAAACATACATCAACAGATCATTTTCATAGAAAGTTTACCAATATAGTCAAGAACCTGGTAACAACGTTGGAACAAATAATCAGAATAGCCTATTTTAATAAATTAATGTTCTTGTGTTTTAAAGAAGATTAACTATGAATCTGATTATCATTAGAAAAAACAAATTATAATTTAAAAAATTATGTTTATTGCACTCTATGGTAGATGTTCAACCACTCAATTTCTTTCATGCCAGAAATGTTGGAAGTGACTGTCACTGCTAAAAATTATTTTGCTTTATTTGAAAGATACAGCTACTCCAGATTTAAAATCTTGAATTGAATATGTATGTTTACAATCTGATTTTGAATGGGTTCTTCACTGTCCTAATGAAAAGCATGGCTTAAATGATTCTGTGTAGTGAAGGATTAATTTCTTTAAAACTCAAATTGCTTATTTATTTATTTTTATTCTTCCTCTTTATTTTCTGTGTCTTGTAAGTCTATAGTATAACTAAAAAAGTCAAGTGATAGCAGTCCCACTCCTGTTGCTTCTCTTCTGGCTTTATAGTATAGATCCGTGATGGCGAACGTATGGCAGATGTGCCACAGGTGGCACACAGAACTCTCTCTGTGGGCAAGCCGTTGCCCGGTTTCTGGCATGCTGGCCAGCTGGTCTTTGTGGATGCCGAAGCACCGGAAAATGGCTGAAAAATGGCCAAAAACCCAGCTAAAAAACAGGCCTTTTCTGGCCTGTTTTTAGGCTGTTTTTAAGGCCATTTTTGGCCCCAAAACAACCCCCCAAACAACCTAAAAACGGCCCCAAAAAACAGCCAAAACCAGTCATGCATGTGCCTGCCAACTGATCTTCGGGTTTCTGGTGCTCCGGCACACAAAGATCAGCTGGTTGGCGCACATGCGTGTGGTAGAAACCCGAAGACCAGCTGGCCGGAGCATGCATGCACACTGGCCAGCTGGTCTTTGGGTTTCCGGTGCTCTGGCATGTGCGCACATGCATGCACCCGTGTTCCGGTTTGGGTACTCAGTGTCAAAAAGGTTCACCATCACTGGCATAGATCCAGATTTGCTATTGAAAGATTAATTTTACTTGCAAAAGGGAACATCTTTTACACATTTTTACAGATGTGTTCGACATATAAATAATAATAATAATAATAATAATAATTTTTATTTTTAAACCACACCCTCTCCCCACAGGGACCCGGGGCGGTGCACAGGCAGAATAAAAACAGTCAAAAAATACATACATTTCATAAAAAACAATTAAACCAACCCTGTGCTAAAAATTCGCTAAAAATGTGCTACCCCATTAAAAACCCCAAAGACAGGGGTGGACTTCCGGTTGCAGTTGCTGTCGGTAGGCTTTTTTCAAGCCTGCCATCCCACTCGTCTGTAGAGGCGTTTTTTATAAGATCAAATGCCTCGGAAACCCCAAGCTCTATTATGAGCTTGTGGGAGAGTTTTTGCTGCCAGGGAAGAGTCCCCTTGCGAAGCCCTCAGAGGGTTAGTTTTCCTCTGGGGAGCGAGTAAGGAGAGACCCTCCCCTCTTTAGGCAGCGGACGGGTGTGGAGACCGTGTTAATTGGCTAATTAACACGGCAAAGCAAACTGCTTTTAACTTCTAATCTACATTCCAAGGCAACTTTATACTTCAAAGGGAACTTCTTGGCTACTCATCGTAAACGCAAGTAATTAAAGTTTGTGATTTTGCCAGAATATAGTGGATCTTAGACACAGCCTTTAGAACGAAGGAATCAAGATGGCGTTAATTACCAGATGAGACGAAATGAAAGTTAGTTGTTTTGGCTTGTACCCAATCCTGATCGACATGCAATCCATCAAGAACGACTATATTTCAAGCCTTCGTACTTCAAAGGAAACTAAACGCAAGTAATTAAAGTTTGTGACTTGTTTTAAAGAACAAAGGATTCAAGATGGCGTTAACTACCAGATGAATGAAATGAAACTTAGTTGCCTTGTCTAATTATTGATTTGTGGATTTTGGTCTCTGCTTAACCCCTGGCTGATAGCGGACAGCTGTAGGCGGAAAGGGGGAGCAAGCTATAAAGCCAAATGCACTATCTGATTTATTGAGCGTTAAGCTAAACGTATTACTTATTACTGACTTATTTTGATATTTTGAAGAGGGTTTTTTTTTTTTTTCTCTTCCTGAAAACTTGGAAAGCTTAAAAGCAAGGCAATGGAACAAACTCGTGTAGTAACTCCCCAGGACTTTAAAGATTTGATGAACTTTATAGTTAATGAAAGCAGAGACCTCAAAAGAATGATCCAGGAGAAATATGAACAATTGGGAAAAAAAATGCTTGCAATGGCCAAGAGTCTGTCTGAAGTTATCATTAAAATTGATGGGAAAATCGAAAAGCTGTCTTCAGAGGTGGAAGTCAAAGCAAAGGAAACGGATTTGAAATTGGTGGAAATGGAGGGGAATATGCACAAATTGGACAAACAGGTTATTATGTTACAATTTTTGTTAATGCAAAACGCCATTAGACTGAGGGGATTATCAGAAAATCCTAGAGAAGACTTAAGAAAAGTTTCTGCCGACGCTTTGGCTATATTAGTAAAAATGGATCCTGGTGAAATTTATGCTAAGATTGATAAAATTTACAGAGCAAACTCACGTATAGCATTACAAAGGCAACTACCGAGAGATGTTGTGATATATTTTACTGAGAGAAACCTCAGAAATGATATTCTGCAGAAGTCTTTTCACTCCTCTCTCCACATAGCTGGAAAACGGATTGGTGTCTTTAAGGAACTTCCATCAACTATCCTGAAGCTCAGAAGGGATTTTGGTTTTTTGGTGGAGGAGCTGAAGAAAAGAGGGATACAGTACAGGTGGGATGCTCCAATGGGTGTTATATTCAGATATGAAGGGGCGCGATATTGTTTGAATACTATAGACAAGGCAAGAGATTTTTATTATGAAATACTGAAGAAAAGTGCAACGCCCCCACGTATATCTATACCAACACTAGTAGATCTGGATGGTTCAGAGCAAGATATTGAGATGGAGCAGAAACAATTTGGAAAAGAGATGGAAGAACATACTCAGTTGGATTCCCCTGGGCTTTTTTTAAGCCCTACTCTGGAGGAAATGTCGAAGACTGCTATAGGGGGATCTGTTGGAATGCCAATACGTAAATCAGATGAGCAATGTGAAGCCAGGTCTAGCACCAGACAAATTGAGAAACCGCAGAAGCAGAGGAGGTCTCAATCTCGGCGAGTTAAGAAAGACAAAAGGATTAAAGGACGAAGCAATTAATCAATCTAGATAAAAATATACAGATCTCTGCAATGCTGGTTCTCTTGGATGTGGAAACTTTTTCAGGGTTGAAAATTGGAACCGGAGCATTTGCAGTGGATCTGGTTGTTACCCTATCACGATCTTGGAACTTTATAATCTTGATGAAAAGTCACTCGGGGGTTACCTATGTAAAGGGTTGTTTTTTTTTGTTATTTATGGGGGCAGCTGCTTAAACTGGTATTACAAACAGCTATGGATGGAATGGAAGGAGACCTGAAGAGTTGGACTTATGAACATTGACGCGGAAAGGACTAATATTATGTTAGTGTTCTGGGAAAAAACTTGGGTCGAACTTTGAAATTTTCTTGCAACTTACTGTATCCTTCATGTGATAGGATCTGAAATTTTCCTATATTATTTCTGTTTCCTTTGTGAAGAGAGAAGTAACTTTGCTTTTTTTAAATATTAGAGTAATCTTTACATTTTTTTGTGTTGTTAAGTGGACAATTAAGCAAATGGAGAGGGGAAAAATAGTAAACCTTTTGAATCAGGAAGGATGTAAACTTAAGCTAGGATATATGGTTTAAGTTTTATAAGTGTTAGGTTATATGATATGGTATTTAGATCTTAAGAATTATCTTCTATGTATTTTAATGTTCAACTAAAAGGGGGTGTTTATGTTGAGTTTGTTATAAGGTTTCTAATGGATTGATTATATACAGAATAAATATCAGATTAGGAAGTATTATGTAGCTTTTAGGTAAGAATGCTTTGATTGATAGGTGAATAGAGTAAATAATATTTGGGATGCTTGGAATTATTAGAGTGGTGTATAGCGGAAGTCAGGGGGGTGGGTTTGAATGGGAGGTGGGGGAGAGCTAGGGTGGAGGGCGGGGTAATATATATGTATGATTAATCTAGAGAGGGGAATAATGGGATATGCCTTTTTTTTTTTTTTCTTAAAGAGAAATTTATATTATGTTTTTTATATCTTTAATTAACTTAGAAGATGGTGTTAATGGGATATTAATATACTAAGAGAAACTTATATTGTGTCTGCCTGGAGGCGAGGGGGTATAATATCTGAATGAGAAACTTATTTTAAGATGGGGTGAGGGGGGGTATAGTATTTGTATGTGATTTATATTACATGTCGGGGGGGGGGGTAAAAAGGGGGAAAATTTGTGTGAATAAAACTTTTTCAATAAAAACAAAAAAAAACAAAAAAAAAAAAACCCCAAAGACAGAGAGACTATCCTAGGCCGGCCAGACAGAAGAAGTGTGTTTTTAGCTTAAGACGGAAGGAGCGGAGGTCAGTGGTCATCCTGATATCGGGGGGAAGGTCGTTCCAGAGGGCCGGGCCCGCCACAGAGAGAGCCCTTCCCCTGGGAGTCGCCCGCTGACAGAGTCTAGTGGACGGCACCCGGAGAAGTCCCTCTCTGTGGGAGCGGATCGGCCGTGAGGATGTATGGGGCAGGATCCGATCCCGCAGATAGCTAGGTCCCGAGCCATGGAGCACTTTGAAGATGATAACTAACACCTTATCAATAATAAACTTGACTAGAAACCTGAATAAAGGAAGGCACTGTTTAGCCCCACAAAAAGTATACGAAGGTCCACTATCTGAATGAAAAAGGCTGACAATCCTTCATCTCTGTATTTATACAACGACTGAACAAATGTTTGGAAGCCTCAACACATTTGCCAAGGAATCCATTTTTATGGCTAGAAACAACAATAAAGCTTTTACGAGCTGAGAGTGAGGAATCACAGAACAGTCATCAGGCAAACCCTGGAGGCCAAAGAAACTTGAATACCAATTTATCATGGCAGAATTGAACTTGGCAGTTTCAGGACATGTTCTGAGGTCACAAGAAATCAGGTCCAGACGATCAGGAAACATTTTGTTGAAATTAATTTTAATAATATTTAATATTTAATTTTGTATACCGCATCCTCTCCCCAAGGGGACTCGGAGCGGTGCACAGGGAAATTAAAACATATAAAAATATATACAAACAATAAATACAATAAATAAAAGCAGATTAAATTGATCGTCCCTGCGCTAAAAACCCCATTAAAACTAAATTTCCTAAACACCCCAGAGGTAGAGACTAACCAAGGCCGGCCAGGCAGAAAAAGTGTGTTTTAAGTTTTCGACGGAAGGAGCGGAGGTCCGTAGTTGTTCTAATGTCGGGGGGGAGGTCGTTCCAGAGGGCTGGGCCCGCCACAGAGAAGGCCCTTCCCCTGGGCGTCGCCCGCTGACACAGTCTAGTGGACGGCACCCGGAGAAGTCCCTCTCTGTGGGAGCGGATCGGCCATGAGGATGTATGGGGCAGGATCCGTTCCCGCAGATAGCTAGGTCCCGAGCCATGGAGCATTTTAAAGATGACAACCAGCACCTTGAAGCGCACCCGAAAGACGACAGGCAGCCAGTGCAGCTCGCGCAAGAGCGGTGTTATATGGGCGTACCTTGCGGTCCCCATTATTGCTCGCGCGGCTGCATTCTGGACCAGCTGAAGTCTTCGGGAGCACCTCAAGGGGAGCCCCATGTAGAGAGAGTTACAATAGTCCAGTCGGGATGTCACGAGAGCATGAGTGACTGTGCAAAGGGCATCCCGATCCAATAGGGGGCGCAACTGGCGGACCAGGCGAACCTGGTAAAACGCCCTCCTGGCCACGGCTGTCACTTGATCTTCCATGGACAGCCGGGCATCCAGGAGGACACCCAAATTGCGCGCCCCATCCACAGGGGCAAGATGTTCGCCCCCTATGGCCAGCAATGGAGTGAGCTGGTTGAATCGGGCGGCCGGAAACCACAGCCACTCGGTCTTGGTCGGGTTGAGCCTGAGTCCGTTACTTCCCATCCAGATCCGCACGGCTTCCAGGCACTGGCACATCACCGCTACGGCATCGTTGGGGTGGTTTGGGGTAGATATATACAGCTGAGTGTCATCAGCGTAGAGATGGTACTCTACCCCAAAACCACGGATGATCTCACCCAGCGGCTTCATGTATGTGTTGAACAGGAGAGGCGAGAGGACCGACCCCTGAGGCACCCCACATGTGAGGGGTCTCGAGGTCGACCTCTGCTCTCCTGCCAACACAAATTGCGATCGGCCAGAGAGGTAGGAGGAGAACCACCGTAAAACGGTGCCTCCCACCCCCAACCCCCCCAGCCAATGCAATAGGATACCATGGTCGATGGTATCGAAAGCCGCCGAGAGGTCTAATAGGACCAGGATGGAGGAACAACCCCCATCTCTGGCTCTCCAGAGATCATCGACCAACGCGACCAATGCCGTCTCGGTTAGACGGCATTAGACACAAATATTAAATAAGCAATACTGAAAAACTATATATGGATGTTTAAATCCCTTGAGAACCAGTTTGCAACCATCAAATCAAGCAGCAGATGGGAAATGCCAACATTCTGTGCATCTTTCATCTGCATTTGTCAACATTCTCTAGAACAGGGGTGGGAAATTATGGGAATTTTGTGACCAGCCCAGGAACTTTCTAGTCAAGTTCCTGGGCTGGTTCAGGAATTCTGGGAGTTGAAGTCCACAGGTCATAAAGTTTCCACAATTGCCAATCCCTGCTCTAGTTAGAAGAGACAGCATGTCATTATCCGTTATCTTCTTTTTCAGGCGTATTGCTTGATTTTGACTTGTCCCTATCTAGCCCTAAGAATCTGCCAGTTTCTTCTGGTCTTGATTTCACATCAATCCCAGCTCTTTCTCATCACAGAATTGATTATAAGAGATAGAAATGCTTGTAAGATCACTTATTCCAAGCCATGCTCAATGTAGGAATCCATTACTACAGCATCCACAACAGATAGCTGTTCACCTTCTGTTCAAATCCTCCCAGAGAAAGAGAATCCATCCTCTGCCTAGGCCAGGGGTCTGCAAAGTTGGCTCTTTGAAGACTGGTGGACTGCTGGCTGGGGAATTCTGGGAGTTGAAGTCCACCAGTCTTCAAAGAGTCAACTTTGCAGACCCCTGGGCTAGGCAATATTTTTCCTTGTTGAACAGCTCTTAGGATTTTTCCTGCTGTGTGGTCAAAATCTACTCTCTTGTAATTTAAACTCATAGCTTCTTGTCCTGTCTTCTGAAATAGCTTCATCCTGTCTTGTTCATGACAGCAACCATGTCTTACCACAGCATACTCATCACAAATTTCTTACTCTTAAGTAAGCCTGAGGCAGGCACAAGGACTATGAGGAGTATGTGTAAGTAATCATTCTTGGACATTTGTATCCATTTCATCCATTTAATTGTTATGCCACACTTTGCTAACCAGAATGTCATGGGCCATTTTGTCAAGTGTTTTGGTAAACTTAAGATATATTAATTACACCTGAAAGATTCCCACAATCTACTGAAGGAATTAAAGTTAAAAGTTAAAAATAAAACCGGTTAGTATGATAATGTCTTTTTTCTTTAAAAATCTATGCTGATTCCTGATAATTGCTACATTGGTTTCAAGATTCTTTAGATCAATCTCTTTATGATCTGGTTGACAATCTTCCCAAATATTAATGGCAGACTTATTAGTCTGTAGGAAACATATTTTCCTTCTCAGGCATTATGGCCATTTGTTCTCTACGTTTCTTAAATTTATCACGTTAATACCTTATGATGCAATTAATTTAGACTTCAAAGTAAATGCTTATTCCTTAATGTATTTCAATTGATCCATCCCTGATGATGGAAAATCTAAAAAATAGAATCACAAAGCATTTTTTACAAAATGAGCCAGTGATATATCTTTCCCTTTGCAGGAATAAAATTGGACAGACAAAAATTTTATTTACTTAATTATTTATTTACTACCCATTTCAATTACAAGGTGATGCGGGATAGAAATGTTATCTTAAGGTGAATCTTTTATTCTATGAAAGGCATTTATTTCTGTAAGTTTTTTTATTTTTTATTTTTTTAACGGCATTATTGCTGGAAATAGCTCCTGTGTTTTCTGAATTTCCATTAAAAGAGAGATGTGACAATTATGGAAAGATACAACCATGTAAAGCAGTGTTGGGAATATAAAATAAGCAGCCAATCAATTAATAATGGTCTATTTGTAAAGGATATTTTGAGCAGTAGACTGTGTGCATTTTTTACACATCTGTTTTCTGACACATAACTAGACATTATATTTCATGTATTTCTTTTCTTCATATATATTCATTGTTGTCATTTTATACCTTGTAAGTTGACTTTTGTTTTTATGCTTAACTAGAGATTGTTTCTCTATAGCTATTTTAAAAGATAAATATGATTTAGAAAGCATACCAGCAGTGGTGGGTTGCAGGTGGTACGCCCCGGTATGGGCATACCGGAGCCTGCCTGGAGCACCGGATACTGTTCTGGTATGGTGCTCCGGAGAGCCCACCTGCCCGCCTGCCCTCACTTCTTAACTGTCCTTTATGCCTTTGGTGCTTCCGCACACTCACATGGTGCATACGGCACCTGCGTGACTCTCCACCGAGCAGCTGGAGCGTTGCGGAGGCTTGCGGAAGCGTTGAGGCAAGTATGACACATGCGCGTGCACTGCTCACATGCACGTAGGTGACGCCAGGGCCGTTCCAACCATACCAGTTGGAACGGAATCCGGAACCACCACTGCTTACCAGCCAGAGCTAAAGCACATTCTGTTTAAAGCAGTGGTTCCCAATGTGGGTCCCACATCCCACAGGGGGGGACAATATGATTTTTAATGGGGGCAATTTGAACCTTGTTTAAACCAAGATAATGGCCTTTTAGACTTCCTCCACGTGAGTGGAGTTCACTTTTTGAGTAAAGTAAGAATTATATGTCACAGAGGAGGGGGGGCATCAGTTTTTTTTAGAAATGCTTAGGTGGGGATTGGCCAAAAAAAGGTTGGAACCACTGGTTAAAAGGATGCATCTTTCTCTAGCACACAAAACCCCCTCTAAATAATCTAACTAAAGAGAAGAAAAACAGCTAAATATCTCTTTGATAGAAGAAACTATATTTCAAGACCTGATTACCATTTTGCATCACCCAGAAATGGCTAGCAAAAATCATCATCAACATCAGAACATATATTCTTCTTCAACAATATTAAACTGATTTCCAAGAGGTATAATTCTCTAATTTTTCTAAAAAGATTCTACAAAGAAAACATGAAGGGTATCAAAAGTCCTTGGGAAAGTTAATACCATTTCTGTCATTTTCACTTGGCAAACTGAAACTTATAACTGCCAGAGATATGTTCCTAGATATAATGCCTCCTGAATCTACTTTACAATATAATGCTATCTGTTGACTTTCACAAATACAATTTCTATCTTTTCTGTGCAAAGAAAAGAGAGTTCCTTTATTTGAAACATACTTAGAAAAGCTGTAATATCCTGATCTTTGTCTTTAAAATGCATAGTATAGTTGTTTTATAATAGCATTCCCCAAACTGGTGCCTGACAGTTGGTTTAAACTGCAATGCTGAGACTATTTACATTAAATAAACAATAAATAAATCTTCCTCACTGAAAGTCTGTAGTTCAAAATATTCAAAAAGCTGTACAGTATCCCTGGAAAATTGGAAGTTTTGCCTCTGGCTTCTTGACACTAAATTCTTAACACCAGAAAAGGAGATGTATCTTTCCAAATGAAATCTGTAGATCTGACATCATTCAGCCTTGCTTTATTTTTAAAGAAACGACGCTGAGACTCCAGTGTCTAATGATTAATTGATAAAACCTTCCTAGGGCTGTAGCAGTTGAGCAAAATATTTAAAACAACCAGGAATTTCTTCAACTGGCCCCAGATAAAACACTCAACATAAGCCCAGTCTAACAATTGTGTTGCCACAGCTGGATGGCTGTTAGTAGTCAACAGACAGGACACAACTACAATAATATCCTCTTCATATTCTGCAAAGCTGGAATTTAAAATCTTTTGATATCAAAGATAACTTATAGCTGCTATTACAAATCATCATTGAATAAGCCTTTTTCTCTGTGGTCTTTTTTTTATGTCACCAACTGTTTGCCTAAATTTAAAAAAAATCTCCTTAATCAAGAATCTTATTTTCAAAACCTGTACCTTTGCAACTGAGTTGCAAAGGTACAGGTTTTCTTTGTTGGTTGGTTTGTTTGAACATGTTAGTTAATAAAAAGATTCTTCAGGAACAATACTTCACATATTCTGGGTTTATGAATCCCAATATACTGTAGGTAGCTTCTTATTCGTTTTACTTTAATTACATGGTTGAACTCCTTTCATTTTTCATTTTTGTGTGCTACAGCTTGAACAGGAAAGCAAATGGTTGCCATAACATCATAGTGCTCCAAGATATAGTTAACTCATCCTTTGTAGATTATTCCTCTTTACAATGGAATTAGGATAGTTATTCCCTTTATTGGTATAATCTTCTTGGAAAATGTTACTGTAAATTTTTCAGGAGAATTAAAGAAGACTTTTATGGTATGAGAGAGACAAGACAGAAAGAGAGAGGGAGGGAGGGAAAGAGAGAGAAAGGGGAGGGAGAGAGAAAGGAAAGAGAGAACTAGAGCTCATTTAATTTTTAGGATCCCTCAAATATATACTGGTAAATTAGGTTACACCTCACCAGTCACTCATCCAAGTAAATTTGCATTTGTGCTTGTATATATGCTGAGCAGTTTAGCATTTAGTAAGCAAGGTTTTTAGTATTTTAATGCAGTTTTATTGTCTTGCTATTTTTAGAAATTGTTTTAAAATTAAGATTCTATTTATATAGGATTATCATGAATAATTTATTATTCTTTCTATTGGTTTTAGAAATACTTGTGCCTTGAACTTTGTAACTTTTTATAACAATTCTACAACTGCTGGTCAGTGACTATAACAATAACGATTATAGATAGTCTTCGACTTACAATAGCTCATTTAGTGACCATTCAAAGTTACAACAGCACTGAAAAATAGTGACCCATTTTCACACTTAATGTTGCAACATTCCTGTGGTCATGTGTTCAAAATTCAGGTGCTTGGCAATTGATTAATATTTATTAGGGTTGCAGTATCCCGGTGTCATTTGACCCCATTTTGTGACCTTCTGACAAAATCATTAGGGAAGCCAGATTCACTTAATAACCAAGTTACTAACTTAACAACAGTTAAGATTCACTCAATAACTGTGGCAAGACAGATTGTAAAATGTGGCCAAATTCACTTAAGAAATGTCTCACTTAGCAACAGAAATGATGAGTTCCAATGAAGTTGTTAAGTTGTGGACTATCTATATATGGCATATATACCAAAAAATATAAATGTCCAAGCAGAGAATTACCAATTTCAAAATGTGTTATGTTATACCAGGGGGCCCCATACTGGGCAAATTTAAGACTTGTGGATTTCAACTTCCAGAATTCAGAAGTCTGCTCCGCTGGCTGGAGAATTCTGGGAGTTAAAGTCCACAAGTCTTAAAGTTGCCCAGTTTGAAGACCTCTGTGTTATACTGACACTATATTACTTTGTCTAGTATCTGAACTTCTGATGTCGGCATGACCATATTTAATTCTTATTTAGAGAATATTTGAGCCTGCTCTGCTCCTTGGACTAAAGAAGGAGATTTTGAAAAACTAATAACTAAATACTGGAGCAATCAAATGTTTTCAAAAGCATCACAAGACAATGTACTGTCTCTTCCGATGTAATATTTGGAATTTTGTTTTGTTTGTTTTGGTATGGTCTCAACTGAGGACCCAGCCTTTTGTCTAAAGAATCAAACTACCTCAGACCTCCGCCTCTTCCGCCAACGTCTTAAGATGTATTTGTTCCAACAAGCCGGCCTAGTATAGCCCCCCGTTTCTGACTTTTTATGTATAAATTGCAATTTGGCAGGGTTTTAAATGGGTTTTAACACGGGCTTAATAATTTAATATGTTTTAAATGATGTATATTGTTTTTATTGTGGTTTTAATAATGCATGTGCGCCGCCCTGGGTCCTAACAAGGAGAAGGGCAGGGTATAAATTCGAAAAATAAATAAATAAATAAATAAATAAAGCCAGGATTTAAAAAATATTTATACAGCTGCTTTCTAATTTGCTCTTTGATTTGCAGGAAGAGAGAAAAAAACCCAGCATTAGTGTAGCCTTTTGTTGTTGTAGACAAATCATCATTCTGAATCAAAATGACCAATTGTTAGAGATACTGAGAAGAGGTAATTTGGGACTAACTTGAGGACCAGAAGTTTCCCATCCATGCTAGATGAATTTCTCCCTAGGTTCAACTGCAATTATCAGAGAAAAATAAGAGATAAAAGGGTTTGATTTGTTTGTTAATTAACTGAACTGCCTAGTAATGCAACATTGGGATACAGCTTGAGATCAGAACCATTGTTGTTTTCCTCCCACTTTTCGCAGAGCTGAAGAAAATCTTTCTGCAGACTCCTACAGATATTCCAACCTTTTGACAAATCTCTTACTGGCCAAAAGATCATTTTTGCTGCTCTCAGCCTGTTCTCCTATAATATTTCACCGAGCTGCTTGCTTGGCACTTCTGGTTTCTTTTATAAAGAACCATTGATTTGAAAGAGCTACGGAATTCATCTTATAACAATCCATTCTTTTACAAACAGGGTCAACATTGTGATTTATTTCCAGTTCTACATCTGAGCAATATATTTATTGCTTACAAGGATATTTTAAATTAAACAAGAGCCATATTATCATTCCACTGCTTTGTCTGATGCTATATACCAAATACAAAACATTATCTTTTCCAGACCTGCTGACTCTTGCTTTTGAGTTCTGGACAGAGTTATAATTGCAGCATAAAAGTACTGTAACAACAAGCAGAATCTGAAAATAAGCTGCACATTACACATACAGGTAGCCTTTACTTAGCAACCAGAGTTGGGACCAGCAAATCAGTCATAAATTGAAACAGTTGCTAATTGAAACTACAACTGCGCTTGTGATTTTACTTCAGCTTTCCCCTGTTTTACAGATCTCTGAAGGTCATCTATACAAGACTGTATAAGAAAAGCATTTTTTCATTGCTTGCTGCAGTCATTTAGCGAGGACTAACTGTAATTCATATTAACAAAATGACTGTATTTATTTATTCTAAATGAGGGTCCAGCTCAAAATGTATTCTATAGTTCTCAGTCTCAGATGTGTGGATCTCAAGCTGCCAGAATTGTCCAGCAAGTATGAATGAAGTCCACACATCTTAAAGCTGAGCGGTTGAGCAATACTGAAGTAGCTTATAGCATCCCTAAATTTGGTCACAATTTTTCTCCTGCTGATCCCAAGCGCAAAAATGGATTGACCAAGATCATTTCCATCTGAACGCCAATCTTTCATCAAATGACTTACCAGATTCTCTGAAAGGAACTTTTGTGGGTGTTGTAAGGCAACAATGATGGTTCAAAAATATTTCTACTCTAATAAAAAGGGCTTTGATCAAAAAAGCGATTGCTGAATAAATTATACATCCAGGTGAGCATGAAACAGCTACAAAACCAATTGGGGCCACTCAGTCTGTGAGTCTGATTTCAGAAGCCCCTTAATCAAACATGGGAAGGAAAAAAATTTTTTAACAGGTTTAAGCAGTTATTCTCAAAAGCATGAGACAATCTTTTTCTAAGTCAGACGATCATCATTTACTAGCCAAAATTAATTTATCAAGCCTGTATATTTATAAACTTACAGTCACAATCAGACCCTTTTCCTGGAAATATTTGACCAGCGGAACAGCATTCTGCTTAAAATTAGTCAGGCGTCTCTGTGTGGCTTTCAGATTATCATCTGGTCTCCCCTGCTGTTCAGCGCGTTTCATTAGGCGTTCTTGCAGCCGTTGATTTGAGCAGGACAAGAACACCACCAAATCTGGGGTACAGATCTGCAAGGAAGATAATCCAAACGATGGTAAGTTCAACATAGGCAGTATTCAGGTTACTGTCAATTATCCATCTATGAGTCACTTGGTTGAGTTGAGCAGCTATAGAAATTATATGAATGAATGAATGAATGAATGAACCACCAACATTTGCCATTTTTCAAGAGCTTTAGCAAACACTGAACCTTTATATATTGTTGTTCAAAGGGAAATGTGATCTCTGTTAACATCCCAAGAAAAGTACTTTCCTTCTGGAATTTAAATTATGTTGAGGGTAAATGATATATCCAACAGGCAGTCTGTGTAGACTACACAGTAGACTATACTGTATCCAACACTCTGCAGTTTGAGAAGAAAGAAGATTCTCTTTTTTCGCTTTCTTGCACCAGAGTGCCCATAACTACAACTTGATGAGAAAGAGCAATTTGTCACCCCCTTTTTTTTTTGGTTTGAAAGAAATGTAATCCCAGGTGCTAAGGAAGATGCAGGAAATGACACCAGCTAGCATCAAGAAGTGCCTGTATGAGCATGGTATGAAAACACTAGAAAAAGAAAAGAATGCCACTCCACATGAATTTAGCACACCCATTCCTGCTGTTCAGGCCAAAGGCAATTGTCACAGCCTGTGATGGCCATGTTCTCAGTAATAAGGACTCTTTATAATAACATAGCAGAAATAAATAATCCTAATTGAACTGAGTGACTTTTACCAAAGTGATTGTTGGGTTCAAATCTTAATGCTGATATTTATGTTTCCGCACACTTGATGTGGGATAATTATGTTCTTTGAAAATAATTGAACGGAATAAAACTGTCGCAAATAATTGGCCTGATGATTAGAGTCCATATGAAATAACAGGATAACCTAAGCAGCCATACAATTAAAAGATACTGAGGGAGTTTATTTTAAGTTGTTTACTTAAGGAAGACAAATATTCAGGACAGTTTGTCATTTCCTAAGGAGTGTACTTGTCAATGCCATTTGCATTTGGAAAGGATGGGTGATTTGCCAATTAAACCTTGGCAAAATTAGCTAATGTTATAAAAGATAATGCATTCAAAACCAATGTATGTAATTATCTACAGAGAAGCTTGTACCCCGTGTCCATTTTATTCTTATTCAAACTATTCTGCTGTCTACAGCTTATATATCGCACTCCTACCACAAATCTTGGAAGTTTGGTAAATATATTATTAAATATACAACTAATTAACTAAGCTTTACAATTACAATCATTATGTGAGCAAATATGACATCATCAGTAGTGCTTGCAGATTTAGGTAGGGTCTACAAGTTTATCAAACTGAAAAAAACCCTTTATTAAAAAAATAGGCATTGATGATTATAGAAAATCCTCAAAACTGGAAATGCTAAAAGGCCATAAAAGCTGAATGATTCTGGGAAGAACATAAGAAGATTAAAAGAGAATAATGAAGATATATAAATTAATAACTAGTGCTAATTAACTGAATTTATATGGTTGGTTAAAATACTAAAGAGCTTTCGGTTGCGAAATACTATGTTGCAAGGCCAACTAGTATTAATATTTTCTTATTAATAAGAAAACTGAATGGTTCTATGCTGACATGCAACATCTTAGGATAACAACTCCCTTCCAAAAAATATTAATTATAGGAGGTAGAAAAGTTCACACTGGAAGTAAAATAACATCTGGAATAACAGGAAAATTTGGTCCTGTTTTAAAAAATCAAGCAGGAGATAAAACTACTAACAACATGCCAAGAAATGTCAATATTTGTAACAAATACTTTCTTCCAATAACCTAAAACACATATCTATATGTGGCCATCGCTGAATGAACTCTACAGTTACATTTGTCTCTCGGCAAAAATGGAGAAACTCTATTCAGTCAAGAAAGATATGTGGTGCCAGTAGGTTATCTTAGATTCATCTCCATGTAAGTAGTCCTGTCATATCAATGGAAAACATCAATATTTTAGTGCCAACATATGAAAGCAAAGAGCATTAAAACTAAATGTTAAATGCGTATCTTTCAGAGGTTTAAAGGGCAGAGTTACCATTTGTAATCCTTTTGGAAAGCAGAATCTTTCTAGTAGCTTGATGTATGTTCTGTTTTGCACACACATACACACACACACACACATGTGTAAAGCAGGTGTGTGTGTGTAGTTATATACACACATATATGACTATACACACACAGTATATACACACACACGCACATATACATAAACACATGCATATAAATATGCATATATATAGTATATTTGATCACAGCAAAGGACTTCTCAAGACAATTTCATTTTAGCACATATGCAAAACAGACGCTAAAAGGCAACTAAAATACCGCAAAGCTACTTTTTGTCTTTAAAAGGTTTATAGAAAATGTACAGAGAAAAGTATCCTGTACCTCATATGTCCCTCTTGAGAGGAAACCTGTGTTCTCCAAAAGCCTCTTTAAAGTTTCCCTCAATTGAAGGCCGGTTTATTTCATTTAGGTAAAGTTCCCCTCACACATATGCGTTAGCCGTTTCTGACTCTAGGGGGCAGTGCTCATCTCTGTTTCAAAGCTGAAAAGCCAGCGCTGTCCGAAGACGTCTCATTGGTCATGTGTCCAGCATGACTAAATGCTGAAGGCACACGGAACACTGTTACCTTTCCACCAAAGGTGGTTCCTATTTTTCTACTTTCATTTTTACATGCTTTTGAACTGCTAGGTTGACAGAAGCTGGGACAAGTAATGCGAGCTCACTCTGTTACACGGCGCTAGGGATTCAAACCACCGAACTGCTGACCTTTCTGATTGACAAGCTTATCGTCTTAGCCATTGAGTCACCACGTCCCATTATTTCATTTCATTTATTTTATTTATTTTGCTAAGCATGTATACGATAACAAATACCAGTATAAACATTATGAATACAGGAAATGGATACGAATAAGTGCAGACAGTAGAACAGAGACGGTAGGTATGTTGGTGTGCTTATGTATGCCCCGGTTGAGAAATTAGTTATTAAATTTCATTATACAATAAAATACAGAAGAAAAAAAGAGAAAGAGAGAGAAAAATGCAAAGACAAAAAAGAAAAAGGGATGACATCCAACTGTTTTCAGTGCCATAAAATACAGACGAAATATAACCTCAACCTTTTGCTTTACATGAATTTCTTAAAGCAGTTTTTACAAAAAATCCACGATTGTTCAAAGGAGGATTCTTGGAGGAACTAAAGAAGGCAGAATCAGAGAACTTATTCTTGTGTAAGAGGAGCACAATGGTGAAAACAGGCTAAGTTGAAACAAGGAACAAAGAGAAATAAAGATGAAGGGACAGACATAAGATGATACGATCGTCCCTCAAAACAGTTACACAACTATTCTTAGGCTGCTGGCTCAGCCTCTGTAACCTTCTAATCTGACACAAGAAAAAGCCTCTCCATCTTCTAATTCTTGGAAAAGGAAATAGAATATGCCTACTTGAGATGTATATCAGCAATTATGTAATTTGTTATGTAATTTGTTATAGTACATCCCTTCTTCCCACTAAAATAGAAATAAAGATGGATAACTCGGTTACAGTGAAAACGGGAAAACACTTGGAATATGTCCACAGTAAATATAAAACTGAAATTTGATTCCTGATAGAATTACAGACAAGTCCAAAAGCAATGCACAGAGGCCAAGAATATATATATATATACCTCAGAAAATGTGTGGTGTCTAGTTTGCATATCATCCTAAATCCTATGCAAAAAAATTTTTTACAGCTTCTTTTATTAATACATTAATCCATGTGAGGTGTTTATTAGATCAAAACTGAGCCTTATGTTTCATTTCTTTCTCACAGTATAATTGCGGTGCTCATATTTTCTTGGAAAAAATAAAGGACAAACTTGAAAAATGGAGCCTATTTGGAAGAGTTTCATAAGGATAAAAAATGTTTATTTTTATAACACAAAACAAAGAAAACCTTTAGAAAAAGGTATCATAAAAATATCTAAAATCAAGCAAGGTCCCTTCCAACTCTGTTGATCTAATAAAGCAGTATATGTAAATTTGTTTTAAAAATAAAATTCAAATTTTATATTTTTCACAAGAACGTGAAAGAACGGATTAAATGGTACAATTTGCATGGTAAAAGTTAAATGAGTAAAATAAAGGACAGAAGTGAGTTTTTGAAAAATAAATAAATATAAAGGACAGCTTTGTAAAATAAAGGCCATCTAATCATCTAATTATAATATAATATTTTTGTGATTTCTTAAACCAGTTTCTCATTACATGAAAACCATGAAATTGTACTTTTAAACCAGAAGAGGTAATAGACCAAGTTATCACATTCTGGTTTATGAAGAGAAATGGAATTACAGGTTCCCAGCATGGGATCATTTATAGGAAACTATAATTATTAAACTACAATAAAATACTAAACTATAAGATAAAGCTATATTACAGTAGGCAAATGTTTCCTCTTTGAGTATGGCATTTGCAAAGTAGAAGACCAAGTACCAAGCATATTTGAATTCTTCATCACGCAAATGCTGCAACTTACATATTTTAGTCAGATGTTCAGAAACAAGTATGTAATGGTGGCATTTTTATGTTGATGTGTCATTTTGATGTCATGGTAGCTTGCTGTCAATACCACTACTCTTCAGCTGTTAAATTGTAATCTTGCTAGTACAGAAAAGCTCACGCATAACATATATGGGACAAAATGAATAGTACAACCCTTAGTAATCTTTACAGTCCTATCAACTTATATGGAACAATCAAAAAATAAACTTAAGGCTCCCTTGAATTGAGCTTAATTCCTAATAACTTTATGGACACCCTATGCAGGTTTTCAAACAACAAAATGGAAGTAGTAAAATGCTTGAGAAAACTAGGAACAATGAAGAAATTTAGCCTAATTTAGTATCAACTGCTACTTCTTTTTTACCACTCCTCAAATGATTAGTGAAAACAGAGGTCCAATATTAATAACTGCATGCACAGTCTTCTGTATTTGGTGAACACAAGCTGAATGTGCGCTCTGAGAAAAATAATAATCAGAAATTCAGTCTTTAGGTGTCAACCTCTAGCCACACCTCAATAATTTCTAATCTATAATTTTCAATGTGCCACAATACCAGGTTTCTTTTTAAGGTACCAAGCACTCGTAATGGAAAATTTGTACGAGAAGAAAGTGGGGCTAATTGAATTGTAGGCAAGCTCTCTAAATCTATATTTAGAGACATTAGCGAGAGTACGTGTTCATGCATACACTTCTTACCTTCTATTCTTGCTTTATAACTAACAGTATATTACCTGCCAATTTAGAGAAACCGTTGGCAGGTAGAAAATAATGCATACATTCAGTTGTTGGTTGTTCAATGTAACTAGAGATATCTTTAGTATGTCTATTTCTTTTACTAATAAAATCATTATGAACAGCTACAAAATTCTGGTGTGAATTCACAGTCCGAAACATTTAAAAAAACAAAAAACAGATAACATTATCATAACCAGATGCCTTTTGAATTATCAAAAAAGCCCCTGGGAAGGAAAAATGTATTTCATACGACAAATTCTACTGCCGTTTGACAAGATCTCAATTTTTGCAGGATGAAAGTCTGTAGGTCACCTTTACTCATGCATTACTTAGAGTAGGCTAGACCTTGACAATGTCATTGTTCAGATAAAGTTCCAATGGCTCTTCCAACTGAACAACAACAAAATAACCCTGATCCTTCAGCAGATTTAGTAAGTGTTCCTTTTATAGGTACCTATTTTTAAAAATGAAAGGCTGATATTGACATTATTAGATGGGAGCATCACATTTCCATAACAACGAAAAACACTCAAGACAAAACTTTTTATTCATACGCTTTCCTACAGCTCAGTTAACGTTTTTTTCTTTCAGAAATCTATATCTGTTACGATCCCATTATGAGTTGGCTATTATGAGAAAAAAACACACAAATCAAGTAACATTTAATAGTTCATTAGTTCTAGCATTTTGTGCTCCTCTTTGTGCTTGAGTTACTGTCTGGTTTCTGAAGGAGATACTGTAGCTTAAGTACATCGAGCACAAATTAATGTTTACTACATCACAGGATTTTTGTTTGAAAAGCCACTTATTATCTTGTTTTTAAGTAAGTTTCTTTGGCCTCTCTCTCTCTCTCCCTCCCTCCCGCTTTCTTTCTTTCTTTTTGAGCCAATCTGGATTCTGAGTGATTGCCTGGATAATTTCCCCTGCTGTTTTGTTCGCAACATTTTCAGAAAATGTTTGCCAAAGGCATGCCTAGAACTCAAAGCATCACACGTTGAGACTCAGGGCCTTTAACATCTACACCAAATCAGCTCTTTAGCACTTTCTTTAGCAAGCTCAAATGTATTTCAAAATGGAAAGAGTCAAGCCACTTCAATAAGCAGCTGAAATTGTAGAGCTTTGTGATATTACATACAGTGTCTGAATTAGTACATAATTAAAGTATAACTTCTTGTTATGAAGCTGTGCTTTTGTATCCTTTCGTATTTTCCTCCAGCAGTTTCAATTCCACTGTTTACTAATATAACTTAGCATGAGATTTGAGCCAGGATAAAGCATGCTTAATCTTAGTCCGGTTTATCAAAGTAAGACTGTTTCGAACTATGATTTATGAGGCTAAATTATTTAGTAAACTAGTTAATATAAACCACAATTAAGAGTGCAGATATTACCATAATCTGAGATTAATCAAAAATAGCTGGAAGTTTATGAACTCCTTTCAGCTCTTCTAGGAGAGAAAGATAGTTGGCAAATCCAAAACTGACGTAGTTCATAATCATAACTCAGCATTAAACTGTTAGCAGTAAAAATTGTGCAGGATTTTGACAGTTAAAGCATTACATATAATTAATTGCTTCTAGAACTGACATTTCACGCTCCTACTAGTTGCCAAGTTGGATGAGAAACTATAGGCATAGTCCCATTGTCTTTAGAACATTCTACTCCAAAACGACAAATTAAAGTAACACTGGTTATACTGATCTGCAAAGGTAATATGAATTCAACCTAAGATAAGTATTGTGGGGTTCACCTTTATGTACAGTTCACCTGATTTATCATTTGATTCTGCACTTAAACACTGGGAGGTAAACCACAGACAGCTGTTCAGAGGTATACTGATGCCAATTTTCATCATGACTCCAATGCAAACTTCGCCCTTTTATACTTGCATCATAAGGTTACACACAAGTATAGAAGTGGAGTTTTATCACAGTATCTTAACACATGTCTTCTCTTGCTTGCCTTTCCTCATCCTTGAAGACAATGATAAGCTGAATTTTTGAACCTATTAGATTGAAATAGGAGATGAAATAAATGCTCTCCATCATATTTGTATGCAAGTCAAATGCAATGCAGTCATCAAGGGATCACATCATATTAAGAATCAACTCAGTCACTGAATGACCAGTGATCTCTTTCATGCTTGGTATTCTGATGATGTTGGCCCATCGAGTCTTCCCAATTCATTTCAATAACATCAGCACCAAGGAACAAAAACTTGCACCTGCAACCTCTCTAAAAAGGTGAATCGAGAAATGTTATTGCAAGAAATCCATGGACTCGTATTCAAATAGATTTAGAGTAAATGTACCAGGACTTAAGTATGCCATGACTAACCTTATTCACTTGAATACATTTAAGTAAAACCATATCCAGTGAAGTGGGAGATAAGTGAATTTATTGATAGACTATTTAAACCAGTATGTTTTTCTTCAAAGATTGCAGTCTTGCTCTGGCTAGTGATTTTGTCCATATTTTGTCACACTGTACATTATAGGATGTGTTGACTGGAAAATTTGATTTACCTTATCAAAAAGGGTCTCAACTTTTACAATTTATCTACAAATAAATCCTGATTAATTATAATAAACTTATTATCCTAGTTTACAAAGGATGAAAATTGCACTGGAATGAAAATGGTACTCAGAAAATGAAGAATATATGAAAAATGTTCAGGCATTTTCGATCTGAAGGATGTATTAAACTAGTGGTGGGTTTCATGTGTCTTAGCATGCATCTTAGCGTGCATTTTAGCGCCTATGCGATGCTCCATGACACTTCAGTTGCTCCGTGGAGCATTGCGCAGGCACTGTACGCATCATGCACCTGCGCAGAAGCACAGAAGCCTTTAAACACTGGTAAAGATTGCGGGTGGGCCCTCCAGAGCACCGTCCCAAATGGTACCCGGTGCTCCGGGCTGGCTCCAGTACGCCCGTACCGCCTGCAACCCACCACTGTATTAAACCAACTAGTCTTGCAGATGCTTCAGCCTAAATTACATAAACCCAAATTAGTATAAACCCAGACCTCTTTCTCAGCATATGTGCCTAGAATGTAAAGAGTTTGCAATGTTAGATGCCTGGAATGTACACAGCTTTCAAATATTTGTCAATTCTCTGAAGCTGCGATGTGGGGATGGGGGGTGGGAATGGTGTTTCTTTATCTAAAGGTGCTTTTTTTTAACAATTCTGTTTTTTCCCCAGAAATCCTCATCAGAACTTTCCCAAGGATAGAAATACTACGTTTAATTAATTTTCTGGCTAAGGTAGATGTTACAATAGCAATATAGAACCCAGGAATCCATCATTTTATTTAAGACGCTACCTTATTGAGCATGATGTTACTATAGTAGACCAACATTCTAAGGGGGTCATCTTATACCCGTGATGGCGAACCTATGGCACACATGCGCGCACTGTCCAACTAACTTTGGCTTTCTTTTGAGGCTGTTTTTCCCCTCCGGAGCCTTCAGGAGCCTTCTGGAGGGCAAAAACTGGCCCTATGGGGAACCCGGAAGTCACTTCCAGTTTGCTGGTAGGGCTGGTTTTTGCCCTCTGGAGCCTTCAGGGAAGCCTCCTGAAGGTTCCAGAGAGTGAAAAACAGCCCTATGGTCAAACCGGAAGTCACAATTGCCGAACTTTTGGGTTCCCTGTAGGTCTGTTTTTCGCCCTCTGGAGTCTTCAGGGACACTCAGGAGGCTTCCCTGAAGGCTCTGAAGGGCTACAAGCAAACCGGAAGTTACCATTCCTGAACTTCCGGGTTCCCCGTAGGTCCATTTTTTGCCCTCCGGAGGCCTTAGGGTAGCTCCTGAGGCCTCCGGAGGGCATTTGGGAGGGGGTTGGGGAGGCTGTTTTTGCCCTCCCCAGGCTTCTTGAAAGCCTCTGGAGCCTGGGGAGGCAAAAAAACAGCGCCTAAAGCCGGGAGGGGGGGGGCATGCATAGCATTACAGGTGTGGCACACCTGTGCATGACCCCACTGCTCTCCCCCCGCTTTTGGCACAGGAGCCAAAAGAGGTTCGCTATCACTGGTATATACTATATACATTGTCAGCTTAAAGCTAAATCTAGCAGGAAAGACCAAAGATGTACTTGCAAATTCAGCAAAAGAGCCAGCCAAGAAAACTTTCCAAGTGTGCTTATTGTAGGCCAATATAATTGATTGGAAGAGATCAAGAACCAAAGATCTTATTAGATGAAGATATTGCAGATTTCACAGCAATGACATTCAATCAGAATACAGAACTGGGAGAGACCAAGGTCTTCTACTGCAACCTCTTGCCCAAGAAGGAGACCTATACCATTCCAGACAAATGGCTGTCCAATTTCTTCTTAAAAACCTCAGTGATAGAGCGCTCACAGCTTCTGAAAGCAAGCTGTTCCACTGGTTAATTGTTCTCACTGCAATAAAATTTCTCCTTAGTTTTAAGTTGGATATCTTCTTGATAAATTTCCATCCATTACTTCTAGTCTTGTCCTTATATGCTTTGAAGAATAAGTTGTCCTCTTTTTCTCTGTGACATCTCCTCAAATATTGTAACACTGCTACCATGTCACCCCAGTCCTTCTCTTTGTTATATTAGCATACCCAGTTGTTGCAACTGGTCACCATATGTTTTAGTTTCTACCACCCCAATTCTTTTTGTTGCCCTTCTCTATATCTTTTCTAGAGCCTCAACATCTTTTTTGTATTGTGGTGACCAATACTGTAAGCTTGGGTTACAATAGGAAGCCCAATACAAGAAATTTGGAAACCCAGAAAAAGGGTTCTAGAATAAATAGTGCAGCTAAGCTTTATTTGCTAGTCTGCCTTGTGATTTTTCTAGACAGACAGCTCTATGTCAAGGTGATAAGCTTAGTTTGAAAAAACAGGAGATAGAAGATAAAGTTTTCACACCCAAAAAGTTTATCCCATGTGTGAAAAAGGAAAAGACAATGAGCTGAGTTGGTGGCAGGAAAACTGGACTGAGAGTTTTAAGAAAAAATCATCCAGAGTTACCTTGTGGTTAAGACGGATGGGGAATAAATTTTATGAATGAAGGAATGAATGAAGACTAGCAAAAGATCTCAGGCAGAACAGTCAGAGGTCAAGAATGCAATTGAGTTATCTCATATAAACTCTCATTTTGCTGTACTGCCCATGTAAAAGGATGCTTTGCTTTTATCCATTCCAATAACTGAATTGTAAAAATTCTATTAATAGTTTTGCTAATCAACTCTGCAAGGAGGGAGGAGAATGGCAGAGTAATAAGATGCCCACCACAGATGAAATGGATTCTAATCTATGCTTCATTGAACATGGCACTATTTTTTTCAATACCATTATTGCTCTACTATCTTCTTCACTGCATGAATTATTCTTATCCTTGAGAAGATCAGAGCTATTTAATATCAAGAAAGGAGCTCTGGAACTGTTTCAACATTTCCATATTCCAAAATTACAATACAATACAATAGCAGAGTTGGAAGGGACCTTGTAGGTCTTCTAGTCCAACCCCCTGCATGGGCAGGAACCTTATACCATTTCAGACAAATGGCTGTCTAACATCTTTTTAAAGACTTCCAGGGTTTAAAAAGATGTTAGACAGCCATTTGTCTGAAATTGGTCACCCTTACATAGAACCATCAACCACACAACTTCTGAAGTGTCAGGTTTAATTCTATTTCTAACGTAATAGTAAAAGCTCATGTTAATGGATTATTTGGAAAGAATGGGTTTTTATTAAACCTAAATATCTGCTAAACCTCAAAATAGATAATTGACATATTTACTTCATTAGTATAATGACATAATTGATGTTTTTATATTATTTGCACCAATTCATGTAATTGACTAATTGAACTTTATATAACATTTGCATGCAAATAACATAAAAACGTCAATACATCATTACACAAATTATACATATCCAGCAAATGTAGCGACAAGCTGTAGAAACAATGGAATTTTCATTTATAAAGGTGCAGACTGTAGAGGGAGTCCAAATACAAATTTGATTGGTTGCAGTTGAAGATCTGTTAAAAGAATGTTTCACATAGGGGTGTTATCTAACAGTTTTGTTCCTGCTTGTGCAACGTTTTTTTTCTGTTACAATTTAAGTTTTGTCTATGATATTATTTTTTCCCAGAGGAATGGAGGAAGCAAATAATTTTGCACATCCACACTAATGAAATGAGAACAGGAAAGTGAATACTAGAGATTAAGATTTCATGAGTTAATTCCATAGTAAAAGACAGGGACTGAGACAAACCTGTCTGTTTGAGAATTCTTTGCTTTGAAACTCTGAAGACTGAAATGCCTATGTGACGGTATAGTTAGGTTGATCTCTGATGACAATGCAATTATCTTGTTATTTTATATAACATATTGGGGGGGAAACAAGGACTTTGCAACTTGCTCATGATATAAACAAGAACCAATCTAGATAATTAGTACAAGTTATCTTCATGTCATCTCTTTTGGCAGATGAAATCACTTAAGCTTACTTAGAAGAAAGACTCAATGAGTAAGGAACTTATTTCTCTATAAACATAATTTGGCTAGAAAGATCCAATTCCACCAGTGCACTTCCTTGAACAATTAAGTCAAATTGAGGTAAGCAATCATAGTTCTTACCAGAAGGCTAATAAGTAGAGTGGAAGATCCATCCACAATTCTGGAAGAATGGTCTCTGAATAATTTGTTTCAAATATCCTATCTTGATCGTCTAAAGAAGGATCCTGTACTTTCCGTCCGTCTAAGGTAGACTTAGAATTTGATGATGAAACTCAAATACTTTGGCCACCTAATGAGAAGGAAGGACTCCCTGGAGAGGAGCCTAATGCTGGGAATGATTGAGTGCAAAAGAAGAATGGGATGACAGAGAATGAGGTGGCTGCATGGAGTCACTGAAGCAGTAGGCGTGAGCTTAAATGGACCAGAGGATGGTAGAGGACAGGAAGGCCTGAAGGAACATTGTCTATGGGGTCTCACAGGTCAGAAATGACTTCGCAACTAACAACAACAGAATTTGCAACTATTCTCAAATATTTATTGATGAAATGGAAGACTTCCATCCCATAGCCCTAGGCGTGTCAAAATCTAAGATTCCTAAATCATCAATCATCTGGCAGGGAAAGGAGGAGACAAAACCTTCAAGGTTAGAATGTCGTCCTTTAAAAAAAATGTGAATAGAAATTAATGAATAGACATCTGCTTCAGATGTCAATGTCTATGTGGTAGGAAATACAGACTTTTTACAAAAGTTGTGGAGAGATTTATTAATGGAAAAATTGCACAGGGAAGACAGCGAAGATGGGAGGAGAAAAGAAGTGAAAAACTATGCTATTAAAGGGATTTTGCTTAAGGGGCTGTATAGATAGGAAATGGTTTGGTTAATTTATGGCATTCTTCCAAACAAAGTATGATTTGTTCTCTTGCTGGGGATGGAGACAAATGCATCTGCCTTCAAGCAGCAGATGCAATGGTTAAGTTCTCATCCTGATAAGGGAAGGTTATACAAATCGCCAACTACATTAGTGAAGAGATCAGCCACATGTTAGTATCCTCAGGAAGATATAAGGCAGTCTCCAACCTAGCGTACTGTAAGAATATATTGATTTTTAGATGGGGAATAGTTCAATTGCCAGAATCTTTGTGCCCTTGTTTTTTTCTTCTCAATAAATTTTATTAAAGAGACACTCTGAGAATCATTCCTGGAAAATAATTAGTTTTGGTTGAGTCAGATGCAGGAGAATCCCACAGCAAGGGGTTTGGTTGCTCGAGGGGGAACTGGTATTTGATGAAGTGCATGCATGCTTGAAAAGGCCCATGCGAAAAAATATATATAAAGCTTTGAAGGAGCTGCCTACTATGAGGAATTATCCCTGGAGCTGGCCTTTGCCTAATTTAGTCTCACTGTACTTTGCAATAAATTCTTTGGAATAGAAGTTATTCCAAACACATGAATAGTACAGCATGATTTAAATTTGAAAAAAATATATAATGAAACTCTCACCTTGTAAAGTAACTGAAAAGAACGGAAAGGTTGGCTTCTAAATAAATAGGGTACTGATTCACACAGATAAAGGTAATGGTAAAGGTTCTCCTCACACATACGTGCTAGGCATTCTCAACTCTAGCAGGCGGTGCTCATCTCCGTTTCAAAGCCGAAGAGCCAGCACTATCCAAAGACGTCTCCATGGTCATGTGGCCATGTGGCCAGCAAAGGTGGTTCCTTTTTTTCTACTTGCATTTTTGCATGCTTCCGAACTGCTAGTTTGGCAGAAGCTGGGACAAGTAACGGGAGCTCACTCTGTTACGCGGCACTAGAGATTCGAACTGCCAAACTGCCGATCTTCCTGATTGACAAGCTTAGGGTCTTAGCCACTGAGCCACCACGTCCCTATCTGCATTACGCAGATATTGAGGCTGTAAACTAGGAATAAGCAATGTATAAGCCCAGGATGAGAATTTTAATCTTTCAAACCAATTTCATTGTAATTTTATTACAATATTATTACAATGACAATAAAGATTATTATTATTATTATTAAATCCTTAAAACTGCCTCATCAAGTTTCAGTAACAAGATGGTTAAGAAGAAACATCACTATTTTCAACCATTTTAAAAACTAAAGTTATATCTGAATTGTAATATAAAACCCAAAAGTAACATTTTTTTTAAAAGAAAACTTTCAACCTGAAAGAGGGAGGAATGGAGATAACATTTCTGCCCACTTCTGTCATAAAACACTACTCCCAAAACGTTATAACTGGCTTTATTACATCATACCAACCTTAAATGAAAGAAATTAAATGTTTGATTAGTAGGATGTAAAATCCTTTTATGTTCTTAAATTGTCATAAGAATTTATTTCATATACAAGCCATTTTTGCTACCCAAGCATCTTGCAATAATTTGCAGTATAAATCACGAACACGAATTAAGGACATATGTTGAAGAATCTTAATTTTATATGGCAGAAAATGAACTGCTGGGGTTCTTTTTATTGCAGTGTCTCAGAATCTGGTTTTCGTGTTATATTTTTATTGTATTTTTAAAAAGAACTTTGTGATAATATAAATTGCCATTTTTTTAAATGAAAAAGATTACAGTACATAATGTGCATATTTAAAAAGATAAATGTGTCCCCTGACTAGTCATGTCCATCTCTAGAAGCTGGTACTTATCTTTGTTTCCTAGCCAAGGGAGCTAGAGTTATCCAAAGACACTTCCATGGCCATGACTAAATGCCAAGGCCCATGGAATGCTGTTACCTTCCCAAAAAGTGGTACCTATTTATCTACTTGCATTTGCTTGCTTTTGAACTGCTACATTGGCAGGAGCTGAGGCAAGAACAGGAATTCACCCTGTCACGGGTATTTGGGTCTCAAACTGCCAGCCTCAATAAGTCCAGCATCTTAACTGCTAGGCCCCCTTGCCTCTTCTAGGGTTTGCCCTAATGCATGTATTTCTGAAAGCAGATTCAGACACGCATTCTGAGTTAGCAGCTTGCAGTAACTTCCAGGCTGTGGCTTCTTGTGAAAACAATGTGCGGCTGAAACTGTGCTCTAATGAGTACTGAAAATGCGCAGTTAAAGAATAGCCTTTTCTTGTTGCATTTCCAATTATTGATATATGAAAAATATGATTTGTTAACATGGATGTTTTCTTTCTCTTTCGAACAATTTAATTACACAGCCAAGATTATCGCCATTGTTAGCTGCCTTTCTGTCTGCCTTGGGAATCATGGAATCAGATTTCCCAAATGTGTGCCAACAAAACGATGTCTTATCACCCTATAATTAGGTATTTATAAATAACCTGGGCCGATGCTCATTAATTTGAAAGAGGCAACTACTGCAAATTGTAGCATCTGGACATTGCACGTAACACTAATGGTGAATCAGGTACACTAGTTTCTCATCAGCAAAGTCAGGTTCAAAGTTTTGCTTCCAATATATAGAATGTGAACAGACTGATAGATTGCCATATATTCATGATTGCCATAGACTTTCTTAACTATTTGTGTGGGCCTACCATTGGATTAGAGGTTGCCATTCATGGCATGTGCCAAGAAATCACACTGCAAATGCCATAATTTTTTTTTATCACCGTGTGTATAAGCAGATATATCTGGTAGTGCAGATTGCCCATTGCCCATTGCCCATTGCCTAGAATTTGACCCTAACAGGGCTCAGGTTTGACTCAGCCTACCACCCTTCCAAGATTGGTAAAGTGAGGACCCAGATTGTTGAGGACAATATGCAAATAATGCTGATAATTGTAAATTGCCCAGATACAATAGTGTTGTGAAACAGTATGGAGCTATATATGTCTAAATGCTGTTGCTATTGCTATCAGTTAGGGAGGTCCCGCTGCATGTGCCAAGAACTACAAATAGGCCTCGACTTCCAACCATTTGTTTAGAGATGTTACAATGGCATGGAAAAAAATGAGTTATGATTGACCCTCACATTTATCCAGTCACGTGATTAAAATTTGGGTGATTGGCAACTGGCATGTATATACAACAGTTGTAGCATCCTGGAATCATGTTAATTGCCATTTTCTATCTTTCCAGCTAGTTGCTGATGAGCTGTGATGGCACAGTGGTTAAAATGAAGTACTCCAGGCTACCTCTGCTGACTGCCGGCTGTCGGCAGATCGATCCTAACCAGTTCAAGGTTGACTCAGCCTTCCATCTTTCTGAGGACAGTAAAATGAGGAACCAGATTGTTGGGGGCAATATGCTGACTCTGTAAACTGCTTAGAGAGGGCTATAAAGCACTGTGAAGTGGTATATAAGTCTAAGTTCTATTCCTATTGTTATACTTAACAATTGCAGTTATTCACTTTACAAACGTTGCAATAAAAATGAGGCATGATTCATTTAACAACTGCTTCATTTAACAACAGAAACTGTGGCCCCAGATATGGTTGTAACTTGAAGATTACCTCTACAGAGTTTTATCATGTGATTCCTTGTAGCTTATTTTTTTGTAGCAGTGCCTGCATGCTCTCTATCTTGAACTTCTTCAGACATATTTTTATTTTTTCAAAGGAAGGCAGCTTTCCTCCCCCCCTTCCCCAAAAGAGAAGATAAATACAAACAGAAATCCATTGTAAGACATTGGCGTTTGCCCACCTCATCAATTAGGAGTTGCTGACTCCAGTAGAAACCAATCCCCATTAGAAATGTGAATTTGTGAATTAACTGAAATAATAATCACTAATTAAAGTTAATGTGCTTATAAAATAAATTGCATTGATAAAATTCATTTATCAACCATTTATCTACAGCATTGCTCTCATTATTCTACTTTAATCTTCCATCAGAAATAACAAACTGCAAGACATTATAATGGGATAAAGAATATCTTGTGGAGAGGGGAGGAAAGGATCATAGGAAGTGAATATCTGCCTTGAGAAAGAATAGATGGAAAAATTGTCACCACTGCTTTTGTCATTCCAAACAAAATTTTGTTTTCTTTTCAATGTCTTCTCCCTTTAAATCAGGGATGTCAAACTCAAGGCCCACAGGCCAGATCTCGGCTGTAGGGTGCTTAAATTTGGCCTGCAGTGCTGGCCTGGAAATTGCAAAGGACCAGCCCGCGGCACAAGACTTCCTCACACCCCATTTTGGCTGTCAAGGTGCTGCAGGAGGCTGTCCAGGCTAAAAATGGCGTATGGGGCGCCTTGTGCGCCCCCCCTGCATCCCATTTTGGCTGTCAGGGTGCTGCAGGAGGCCACCCAGGCCAAAAACAGCCCCCCTGTGCCCCATTTTAGCCGGCAAGGTGCTGGGAGAGGCGTCCATTCCGTCTCCCCCCCCCCCAGGCCAGCTTCCAGAGAACTACAATGCAGATCCAGCCCTCGAAGAAATTCAGTTTGACACCCCTGCTTTAAATAGCTTCTATATCAATTCTGCAAATTATTCAAACATAATTATGGGGTAGGGGTAGAGAGAATCATTTCTTTGTTTAAGTAAATATATTACTTTTCTTAGGCATTTATTAAAGATCTATCCTTTGAACCTTACTTCCCCATGTGAAAACTGGATGAATTACTTTGCTTGGATTGGCTTTTCTGCTTCTGTTCGTATTCCTTTTTTTAAAGAGAATGTTATTACAGTTCAAAAAAGGTAAAATACAAAGTTACAACAAAGATGAAAAGGTGGAGGTGAGGAACAATGGGGAAAGTTTAAAAAGTGACATTAAAAATCAAACATGACATTAAAAAGTTGGTACCTCCAATTTTCTTCAATATGGATAGGGTTATATAATAAAATACACTCTTACTTTACTGCTCCTACCGGTATTCATATTCCTATTGTTCTATTGTTCTAATTTATTACTTCCTTCCTAGAATTTAATTTGAGATGCAAATTTGCTACGCAAAACAGTACAGAAATACATTAAATACATTTATTCCAGTATGAAAAACAGGATATATTCAAAATAGCTTCAGCCAAAAGAATAAAACTGCTTACTTGGTCCTCAAAAGAAAGTGCTTGGGCAACATCTCGTGGAAATCCATCAATAACAATGCCTTCCTCATCAGGAATTTGCATTAATCTTTGTTTTATTTCAGTAATTGTGGTTTCCTTGAATAGATAAACAACAACAAAAAAGATATATACTACATATTTTTGTTTCAAGAGTACATTCACAAATGTTGCTGGAAAAAAAACCACATGCATATATGATTGTGAAGGCTTGTTGTTGTTGTTACCTGTGGGGCTAATTCCCCAGTTGTAATTATCTTGGCAATCAGACTCCATTTTCGATTGCTGCTTGTGCTATGGATCTTCTTTCTTAACAATTCACCCACAGAGATATACTCAAATCCATAGCGTTCTGCTATTTTTAAGCTCTGGGTTCCTTTACCACTTCCAGGTCCGCCTATAAGGGGAAAAAAAGGCTTTACAAACTCATTGCCTGATTATCCTCTTCCTACCATTCTAAATGAGCCTTAAAGTCAAGCTTGTAGCAATCTTTCAATCATGAATAACTCAAGTTAGAATCTAGGCCAATCTTTCCCAAACGAAGGGCCTTCAAGATATACTAGAAGTCAACACAATAGAAGTTGATTGGAAAAAATAGCTTTAGATATCATTGAATGTATGAAATACGTTTATCAGCTTTCGTATACAGGAGTTCATTAGTCTATCAACTCCTATGGTACTTTTCATTGTAAACACCAGAAGTGGTATTCAGCAAGTTCTGACTAGTTCTGGAGAACCGGTAGCAGAAAGTTTGAGTAGTTTGGAGAACCAGTAAATACCACCTCTGAGTGGCCCCGCCCCCATCTATTCTCTGCCTCCTGAGTCCCAGCTGATCGGGAGGAAATGGGGATTTTGCAGTAACTTTCCCCTGGAGTGGGGAGGAAATGGAGATTTTATAGTATCCTTCCCTTGCCACGCTTACCAAGCCACAACATGCCCACAACCCATGCCCACAGAACTGGTAGTAAAAAAAATTGAATCCCACCACTAATAAACACCGCAGAGAGAAATGAGACAACCTGTTACCGTCTAGCTTCTCAGTTCTCTATTGATCTAATCATCGGCAGCTGTCGGTGGCGTAATACCCTTAACAATAAGGAAATTTACTGTAGTGTTGTATAAATGGATATGACAACAATGCACTCCATCTGCTAGGATTTCTTGCTAAAGTGTAACTACCAACCATAACAACCTTCATCTCATCATTTTAATGAAATGATCACATTTTGAAGACTCCTTCCCCTACTGCCCATGTTTGTTCAGGAGGATGGTGCTAGGAACATTGACGGAAGATTATCCAGCTAGCAGAGCAGAAATCAGGAGCATGATTCCTCAAAAGTAGTATATATAGCAGACACGCAAAAGAAAAGTAATAAGGAATATATTCACAGCAATGGTGCCAGTGTGTTTCTTTATCCTGTTAGATTTAACTGCCAGATTAGATATTATCTTTCTTACAGTTCAACCTACAGGGATTCAGCTCTATTTGAAACTATGTGTTTCAGGTGAAGTTTATTGTACAACACTGAAGTCTTCTACAACAAAAACTTTGACATTCATTGATCCAGCAGCTCCATTGTTAAAAGCCACTGCAAATATAAGAAAAATATTGCTGATTTTGTTGTGGACAGTCTCATTTTTTGCTTCCTTACCTATGACTAGAATGATTTTCGGTCGAGGCCTGGTTGGATCAAACACATCATATTCCTCAATAAGTTCAGCTGTTTCTGAGAGATCCGTATCACTCTCGATGGAGAACTGGTGGATTGGAGGAAGTCGATCATATCTCCGGTAAGGAAAGTTGGGGTTGTCAGGCATCACTGTAAAATATGAAATGGTAATGTCAGAAATGAGAATCTCTCTGATGGTAGTATAAGAGATTATGCTAGAAACCAGGAGACCTGAGCTCTAGGCCTGCTTTAGGCAAAAAGCCAGGTGGGTGACTTAGAGCCAGCCCTGCTCTCTTTCAATCCTAGGAAGAAGACACTGACAAACCGCTTCTGAAATCTTGCCAAGAAAATAGAATTGACTTTTCCAGGCTGTTGTCGGGAATCAAGACTGACTCAAGAGCATAAAAAGCAAAAAAAAAAAAAAGATAAAACATCAGAAATATTTTTTTTTATGTTCATCAGTAATGAATAGCAGAAATATTTTTATAAAAGGCATAACTGTTACCATGAGATCCTGTTTAGGTGATCTCTTTACAAATCCTTCAATACACTCAACAAATCTATTAGAGAAAAACATTTACACCCTCAAGTCAAGTTGGATTCTTGGCAATTACATAGGTACTGTCATGTAGTTTTCTTGTAAATCATACAGATGTTAAAAACATTTTTCGAAAATCATACCTACTCTGTTTCTCCAAAAATAAGACCCAGCTCGAAAATAGCATGATTTTTCAGGATGCTCGTAAACTCTACCCCCAAAATAATCCCCAGGTAAGATCGTCAGCCAGACAGACACATTTAGTACTGTATTTCCCCCCCAAATAAGACCTAACTGGAAAATAATCCCTAATGTGTCTTTTGGAGTAAAAATTCATATACAACCCAGTCTTATTTTTGAGGAAACACAGTAGTTTAATGTCATAGAAAACGGTTAAGCTAAATTGTGGGATTTAGAGTGAGATTCAGTGTTATACAGCTGAGCGGCTGGAGAATTATAGGAATTGGAAGTCCACAAGTTTTAAAGGTTCCAAGACTGCATATCCCACTGGTTTAGTATATTATAGAAATCTGTACAACTGTATTAATTAATAAACTATATTTAAATAAGCCGTAAATAAATTATGGGCTTGCATGTTGAGTAAATGCAGCCAACAAAACAATATATAACTGTGATGGCAAACCTATGGCATGCGTGCCACAGGTGGCACAGAGAGCCATTTGTCCAAGCACGTGAGCTGTTGCCCTATCAGCTGGCTAGCGCACATGCGAGCGCTGGCCAGCTGACTTCAGCCATTTTTTGCCCTCCGGAGCAAAAGGCTTCCCTGAAGGCTCTGGAGAGCAAAAACTGGCCCTACAGGGAACCCGGAAGTCACTTCCGGTTTACTCATAGAGCTGGGTTTTGCCCTCCGGAGCCTTCGGGGAAGCCTCCTGAACGCTCCAGAGATCGAAAATCAGCCCTATGGACAAACCGGAAGTCACAATTCCCGAACGTCCAGATTCCCCGTAGGTCTGATTTTTGCCCTCTGGAGGCTTTAGGGATGCTCCTGAGGCCTCTGGAGAGCGTCCCGAGGGGGTGCGACGATGGGACAGGCTGTCTGGAGCCTGGGAAGGGCAAAAAAACCATACCAAAAGTGGAGGGGGGTGTTGCTGGTTACACACATGCACGCAGGGGAGGTGTCGCACACATAGCATTATGGGTGTGGCACGCCCATGCACGAACCCCCTGCACTCTCCCTCCTTTTGGCACAGGAGCTAAAAAAGATTTGCCATCCCTGATGTATAACCTTCATGCAGTGAGAAAACTGGTTGTCTCTTTAAGAACAGCTCATACTCTGCAGTTTATTCACAGAACTAGTTCCAATCAATGATAGCCAGCAGAAGGTCAAACATCAGACTGCTGTACTGAACTTTGATTAATACCAGATATCCTAAAACCTACTTCAATAAGATGTCCCCAGCAAGCTTTAAGCATAATTCAGTTAGATCTAAGTTCCTCTCTTGAAGAAGACTGGAGAGGACAGCTGTTCCATTCTTATGAGACACCACAGGAAATTAGCATTGGACAAGCACCAGAGAGGTTCCTTTCAAGAAAGGTTTCATCTGCTGCTTCTATATTCCTTCAGATGAGTTTCCTGACTTCCCCACTCTCCAAACTCCCTAGAAACCTGACACAGATGACTTTGAGGCACGTTTTTGGACTAAGAAAAGAGGACCCTTGGCTCGCTTGTCCCTAACAACTGAAGAATCCTATCACAAAAGGATGACTTGCAAATTCATGCCCTCAAGAGAAGGTTTGCCTTATTACTTGCCTGTTGTGTGATCATAGGGTTCAATGTTTTTCAGATAAACATATAAATGAATGGTTTCTTGTATACTCTTAGTTCACAGATAGATGACCCCAGGATGATTTTTATGCTAAGACAGCATTTTGCTTTCCTTTAATTAGAAAAATGACCTCTAAAAACTTAACTATTTAATTCGGAACATATGTCATTTAGCCAAGAAGGAAACAAAAACAAAAGAAAACACTTTTAATAATCTGTTATATAGAATTTTGAATGTCTTGCAGTGCCTTTCACCTTGATAGGTAGACATTAAAGTGCCTACCAACTGATAAATGTCTTTGCAAGATCAATTGTAATTTGATTTTAATGAATCTTTTTAGAGTCATTTGTTAAAATATTACATGGCTCATTTAATTTAATTATTGACTGTAATTCACACAAAACCTGAAAATAGTTTCATTGCTTTAAAAAAAATGAAATACTTTATGGGTACATTCATAAAAATTTAAAAATATATATTTTTCTCACAATACATTGTTATGAACACGATTTTGGCATGGTTTTAAATAATGCCCAATCTAGAGATTGTTCTCTAGGTGATTTAACTAATTAATATTAATTGTATCATCAGCATGATTATGTTGGCATTACTTCTCTGCAAGCAAGTTTTGCATTGTTGCTTAGCCTAAATATATTCTTTAAAATGCTATTGTGGCCAAGTTAGAAAACTATATCTAAATAAAAACTATATGGCATTATGCCATTATTAAATTGCTGATGTTTATTGGTTACATAACAAAACTATTTAAACATTAAAAAGAATAACATATATTTACTTTCATCCTAAATCCAATCAAAGAGGAGGAAATGATCATAATCACTATCTCAATGTCAGAGGCCACCTCAAAATAAAAATTAACTGTAAATATTCTTGGATAAAGAGGAATTTCTTAGTTTTGTAGCCAAAGTTTAACCAAAGGGGAGTCTCACATGTTTTCCAAAGAACAGGATTCCGTGCATAGGATTGTTCATTTAGTAACTCCTTGAAGTTACAATAGCATTGAAAAAAGTGCAACCAGTCCTCACACTTAAGCCCGCCGCAGCTTACCCTCAGTCACATGATCAAAACTTGGTCTCTTGCCAACCAGCATGAATTTATGATGGTAATATTGTCTCGGACTGATGTGACCTCCATTTGTAACCTTCCAAACTGGCTTCCAACAAGCAGAGTCAATGGGGCGGAGGGGGGGGGAGGTTGGATTTGGTTAATGAACATGTGATTCACTTAACAACTACAATGATTCACTTAACTGTGGCAATAAAGGTTTTAATTTAATTTAATATTTAAATTTCTATACCGCCCTTCTCCCTTCCGGGACTCAGGGCGGTGTACAGGCAGCAGTAAAATCACGAATAAAAACATAGAAAGCAATTAAAAACCTATTAAAAATACATTAAATAATGAATAGCCTGTCTAAAACCTGTTAAAATCCCTACTAAAACCATATAAAACTAAAGCGTTTAAAAGTATGCCAGTTTAGAAACTATGCCAGGCCGGCTGCTCGAAACAGATGGGTCTTCAAAGCCCGATGGAAAAGGCGCAGGTCTGTGATCGTACGAAGCTCAGGGGGTAGGTCATTCCAGAGGGCAGGGGCTGCCACAGAGAAGGCTCTCCCCCTGGGGGTCGCCAGTCGACATTGCCTGGCCGACGGCACCCTGTGGAGGCCCTCTTTGTGGGAGCGAACTGGACGGTGGGAGGCATTTGGTAGCAGGAGGCGGTCTTGCAGACTGGGCATGACTCATTTAACAACCGCTAGCTGCTCCAGCAAAAAGTCTCCCCCCTCACAGCAGGCTAACAAGTCTTCTCCCTGCCTTTTATCCGCGGAGCTAGGGTGGGGCTTTGCAGCGGTGGCTCAAGGATTGGCCCCCAGATTTCCACTGCTTTTCTCTCCTCTGCCTTCTGCGCATATGTGCCTCAGGCCCTGGACCCCGCTGTTCCTCCTCTTCCTCATCAGCCACCTACAGACCTGGGGGCTGTTGATTCTCCATGTGAGGGCTGATGAACGGCCCAGGCTCCGCCTCTGTTTCTCTCTCTGACAGCTCCATTCCCTCTTCCACCTCGGAGATCACAAGTTGCCTTGATGCTGATCTTGACTCCCCCGCCTCGTCCTCATCTGATTTGGCTGCTGGAGGGGCCAGCGGCCAACAGGCCACAACAGGTTCCCATGCCTGCCCTAAACACCCTTTAATCATTTATCAGGTCTATCGTCTCCTTACCACAAACGGAAATGTAAAATTTTAAATTATCTTACCATTCCTGAAAAATGCTCTTCTTGATTGGTTGCCGTTAAGTGGAGGCAGTGACCTTTTTTCTGGACTGACAAAAGTGTCCCATTTGACTTTTTCTGCTCCCCCCAATTCCTTTACTTTTTGTAGGCAGCTTTCCAGATACTCCACGGGATCATCGGGTTTGCAGCACATTAATCCATTCAGCAAACTCTGAAACATAAGAGATTGACCGACCAATGCAATTTAATGAAGTCAAAAATAAATTTATAGTCTAAGGCTGAAGAATTCCGGAGCAGCACTAGACGGCAGCAAAAAGCTAGAATTTTCTACATCTCTGGAGAGCCATTTAATGGACTAGATTAAACAGGAAAACCCTAAGACTAAAATGATAAAATCCGTCTTTTTCGTACGTAACATGTCATTCCTTTTTGAAGTAAGCAATATTATGCAAACCACAGAGAGGAAGACAGAAGGAAAAAGGTCTTGAGATCAGAAAGGAAAGGAAATTACTAAATCCAATTTACTCTGACTCTATTTACAATACCTCTCCATATTTTCGGATTCTCAGGAGCTTTCTCGCTACCGTACCACTCATGTCCCACTTCATGCATTGCTCTCATTTTTACGCTTCTTTCCAATTTTGTATTTTTCTACTGACTAAGAGATACGATATGTACAAGCTTTAAAATTAAAATGTGGTTTATTAAACCTATAAATTCTTAGTCATAAAGCTGTAATATAGAATCTGTAATTGTTTTCATAATAATGTAAATCATCCACTTTTCTATAAAATAGCTAATTGTTTCATACTATGGAAGGTGCAGTCAAAAGGGGGGAGGGAATCTATAATTCCATTTCAACAATTTGTGAACTGACATATAATGAGGCTAACCACAGATATAACCACCCCTTTCAATTTAATTGCATGTACTTCTATTTTCGAAGCAAATCCATGAGAGTGAATGATTTTAATTCCAAGCTACATGTACAATATATACAGTAAATAACCTATTTCTCATCATTCATAGGCTACACATTGTAAAACGGTGCATAGACTTTGGGAAGTTGTTAAAAGTGAATATAGTTGCTGGTTTTGGTGATAAATGTTAGTCTTACCAAACATACATTCCAATTTCTATCGTTCTAGAATATATTTTCGGTCAGGGTAAGAAAATCAGATACTGTAGTGTACTCTCCAAATGGTTTGGCTTCCAGTTATCACCAGCAGCTATGGTGGCTGTGGTAGAACTTCTGAAGATGGCCTGATTCTACAGGGTTTTACTTTACTTTGTGACACCCTTGTGTCAAATGCCATTATTGTATAAACTTTCATAGATTGTCTATTTCAGTGGAAAGATCACTTAGGAAAAATTATATGTACATAATGGTCATCAAAAATCTTGCTAAATGTGAAACAGAGACTAGTTGACATTTATTTATTTATTTATTTATTTATTTTTATTTATTTATTTTTCACATTTATAGCCCGCACCCATCTCACCATAAAGGGACTCGGGGCGGCGAACAGAGATTTTAAATCAATTATACATAAATACAAAATATTATTAAATAATAACGAAATTAAATCCATATCCTGCTTAACTTAAAATAAGTTTAAATTTAAAACCCAGAATTACAGTTTTGATTTGTTATAAAATAATGGGTGTGGAGTAGATCATGCTAGGCTGGCCAGATGAAAATAAAAAGTTTTTAGGTGCCGGCGAAACAAGCGGAGGTCTGTGATGGAACGGAGGTCGGAAGATAGGCCATTCCAGAGGGTAGGGCCCACCACAGAGAAGGCCCTTCCCCTGGGAGCCACCAACCGGCATTGTCCAGTCGACGGCACCTGGAGAAGACCCTCTCCCTGGGAGCGAGTCGGTCGAAGGGATGTATGGGGCAGAAGACGGTCTCGAAGGTAGCTAGGCCCCGTGCCATGGAGCACCTTGAATATGGTCATCAAAACCTTGTAACGCACCCGGTAGGTCACAGGTAGCCAGTGCAGCTCGCGCAGGAGTGGTGTTATGTGGGAATGTCTTGAGATTCCCATGATCACCCACGCTGCCGTATTCTGGACCAACTGCAACCTCCGAGTGCATCTCAAGGGGAGCCCCATGTAGAGAGCGTTGCAGTAGTCCAGACGAGAAGTCACGAGTACTTGAGTGACTGTGCAAAGGGCATCCCGGTCCAGTAAGGGGCGCAATTGACGGACCAGGAGAACCTGGTAAAATGCCCTCCTGGCCACGGCCGCCACCTGATCCTCAAGGGACAACCGGGAATCCAGGAGGACTCCTAAATTGCGCACTCTATCCACGGGGGCCAAATTTTCATTCCCCATGGCCAGCGATGGTGTCAACTGGCTAAATCGGGAAGCCGGGAACCACAACCACTCGGTCTTGGACGGGTTGAGTTTGAGTTTGTTACTGCCCATCCAGATCCGTATGGCCTCTAAACACCGGGACATCACCTCAACGGCATCGTTGGGGTGGCTTGGGGTAGAGATGTACAACTGGTTAACAAATACCATGTTGAATCATATCATCTCCCCTTGTTTTAGGCTCCTTTCTGCTTCACTTTCTACAGGTAACAACAGTTACAACAGTTCATTTAGTGTTGTAGTTTGTTTAGTTCATTTACTGTTTTCATTAAAGTTACAACTTTGACTTATGACCACTTTTTGAATGTGTAGCATCCCCAGAGTCATGTGATTTACCTTCAGATGCTTGACAACTGACTCACATTCATGACAGTGGCAGTGTCCCGGAGTCATGTGATCCCCTTTTGTGACCGTCTGACAAGCAAAGTCAATGACGAAACTAGATTCACTTAACAACCGTGTCACTAATATAAAAACTGCAGTGATTCACCTGACACGTGGCAAGAAAAGTCGTAAAATGGGGCAAAACTCACTTAATGTATTTCTCATTTACCAACATACATTTTGGGGTCAATTGTGGTTGTAAGTTAAAGACTGCCTTATTTTATTTTTTGCAGTAGCATGCTACACTTACTAAATACCGTGCTTTCTCGAAAATAAGACAGGGTCTTATTTTCTTTTGACCCCCGAAATAAACACTTGGCCTTATTTTTGGGGAGGTCTTATTATTTTGGAAGTGGAGGAGGCTGCAAGCAGTCATCTCATGGCTGCAGCTGTGTTGCAATATTTTCAGGGAGGGCTTATTTTGGGGGGAGGGCTTATTTTAGCACATGTGATCAAAAGCCCGACTGGGCTTATTATCTGGAAAGGTCTTGTTTTTGGGGAAACAGAGTATGAATTCATAAATATAAGCAATTTCTGTCTCTGATGCAGTGATGGGTTTCTGCAGGCTCGCACCTACTCGCGAGAACCGGTTGGTGAAATTTAGAGAACCGGTGAGAGGGGGTTCCACCGGGGTACCTGGAAGTAAATCTGGCCCGCCACTGCCAGTGACCCAGCAGGAAGGAAAGGAAAGGAAGGAAGGAAGGAAGGAAGGAAGGAAAGAAAAAAGAAAGAAAGAAAGAAAGAAAGATAGAAAGAAAGAAAGAAAGAAAGAAAGAAAGAAAGAAAGAAAGAAAGAAAGAAAGAAAGAAAGAATTTATCATCACAATTGAGTCTAAAATTTTGGTTGCTAAGCAAGAGCAAGAGTTGTTAAATGAGTTTCACCACATTTTAAAAGGTGGCCACTCCCACCCTGTCACATGACTACCAAGCCACGCCCACAAAATAGGCCACACCTACAGAGTAGGTTCTAAAAAATTTGAAACCCACCACTGCTCTGATGTCACTAGAGGTAGTACTCCACTTACAACCATTCATTTAGTGACTATTTAATTACGGCACAAAAAAGTTACCTTTAATCAGTTCTCATGCTTACAATTGGCACAGCATCCACATAAGTCACATGGTCAAAATCCAGATGTTTGGCAAGTGGCATGTATTTACGACAATTGCAGTGTCCCAGGATACTTTGATCGCCACTTGCGACCTTCCCAGCTGGCTTCCGACAAGCAAAGTCAGTGGGGAAGCTGTATTTCTTGAATGACCATGTGATTCACTTAACAACATCAGCGATTAGCTTAACAACCATGGCAAAAAAGGATGTAAAACTCACTTGCTTAGAAATTTTGGCCCCCATTGTTCTAAATTGAGGACTCCCTGTGATGTTCCTGTTCTATCTTTGAAGACTTCAGTGTTTTATATCAATGGAAATCATAAGGTATTTCCTGTTTGCTTATCTAAGTTTTACAGCACACAACAGTATGGCAAATGGAAATATGGTACAATCATTTCTCCACAAGAAGGGCTTTGGAGGCTTCCGGTTCCGGCTCCAGCGGCGACGGGCGAGCCTGGGGCTCGCTCGCCGCTTTGTTGCCTTTTCTGCCCTCCCACGGGGGCGAGACACTCCGGTTACCGGAGGTCTCCCGTAGGGTCGGCTCGGAGGAGACGTTCCTCCTCACGGCGGTGGGGGGAGCGATCCCCTCCGCGACCTAGGTGAGGAGGAACATGCTGTGGGGGGTTCTCCCTTCGCCAACGGCTGTTGGCGCCATTCACTTCAATGTAGAGGGCTGAGCGGAAGAGATCGGAAGGCTTGCCGAGGCTTCAGCTGCGAGGGAGAGTGAGTTTTAAAAAGACTTTTTTTTCCTTGCTGCCAGCCAGGCTGAACGGACTGGGAGGGGGGTGTTTGTTTTCAAAAAAAAACCCTCGGACTTAAGCGGCACTTAAAAATGGCTTCTCTGGAAGAGAAAGCGGAAATCTTAAATCCGGACCGTCTCTAACAAGGGAAAGTGGTATGCGGCTACTTGCAACATTGTTTCTAGGTCTGGCTGGTTAAAAAAATTTATTTTTCTACTCTCTCCTCTGGGCTCTGAGATGGGCGGTGGAAAGTGGCTTTTCTTTGTCCCTGCCTGACTATTTTAACTATGGAAAATTCCCAGCGTCTCTTTACAATTTGGGACTCTCTCTGGATATTAATGAAGAATTTTTTCTTGTTGGATTTGTGATTCCTTTCTGGATTACCTTCGCTATTACAACTATTGAGCTGGAAAATTGTCTCTCTCCTGGTTCCTGAATTTTACAACGTTTCAACCTTGATCTGAACTTTTGGCTCCCGGTTAGTCTCACCAACCCCACCCTGAAAACGCCATTTTGGTGGCACTGACTCTAACAGTTAAGATGTCTCACGAAACAGCACTGACAAGTTTAGAACAACGGATGGCTTCTCTTGAAACTGTTATACAAACTTTGGTAAACGAAATTCAGGCCCAGAGGGCTGAAAACATCAATTTCAAGAAGGAGCTATTGGACACAAGGAAGCAAGTGCTGGAAAACACACAGAAGACTGAAGAATTGGAAGGGGGGTTTGTGGGGGTTAAGGGAGAGATTAAAAATGTTACTAAAGAGGTTGGGGAAACAGATGGGCATGTGTCTAGGATTGATATGGAAAGAATGACATATTTTTTGAGATTTCAGAATGTTCTTGAGGAATCTGGTGAATGCCTCCCTGATCTTATGAGCACAATTTTAGCAGACTATTTACAAAAACCTAAAGATGAGATCAGGGGGGACATTGACCTAGCCTATAGAATTAACTCAGCATATGCCAGGATAAATGAAGTGCCTAGAGAGATACATGTGAAATTTGTTAGAAGGTCAACCAGAGAGGAAATCCTGAGGGCGCAGAGAGAGAACCATTTAATTTACCAACAAAAAACGGTCACTATCTTGAAGCAGATTCCTAGAAAGATTCGAGAAGCAAGGAGGAAATTTTCCTTCTTGTCTAAAATTTTATTTGATCATGGGATTTGGTTCAAGTGGGTGACACCCGAAGGGATGCTGGTGTTCTGGGAAGGAGGAAGAGTGAGGATTAAAACAGTTGCTGAGGCGGAAGACTTTCTTAAAAAATATTCCTCTGCCCTGGGGGAAGATCCAGGGGGGACGGAGGGGGCCACGGCCCCGCCCGCTCGGGGCCAGGGAGGAGAAAAAGAAGATACTAAAATAGCCAAGAGACTTAGATCGAAAAAATAACTTTGCCTTGATTTTTCTGAACAATTTTGCATAATATCTGTATCTGGATTTTTTGTAAATGTCTGACAGCATGGAATTGAGAATTTAGGTATATGTACTTGCTTTTACCTTGTAGTGTTATGAAAAATGCTTTTTTTTTGTTATCTTTTCATTGTGTATTTTGAGGTCTCGGAAGGGCCGACGACTCTGACGTGAATGCTCTCAAAATTTCTTTGTATCCCCTACCCTACCCTATAGAAAAATGTAAAACCAATAAAACTTTTTCAATATAAAAAAAAAAGAAGGGCTTTGGAGACAAACTTTTTGTTCTGAACTGAGTTTAAGAACATTGGAAACAGACACGATATTTCAAAGGCTCTATTCTGATACATGATACTCATCATTTTATTATGAACTAGCCGTTCCCGGCCACGCGTTGCTGTGGCCCAGTCTGGTTAAATGGCCAACCAATCTGTGTGTAGATCTACACCTGCACACACAAACACGTACACACAACCACCATATAACCCCCAACCTACCTACCTACTGTATTTCTCCCTCTACCTCTCTATCCCTCTACCTACCTACCTACCTACCTACCTACCTACCTACCTACCTACCTACCTACCTACCTACTGCGTTTCTACCTCTCTCTCTCTATCCCTATAGCTGCCTACTTACCTACCTACTGTATTTCTCCTTGAATCTTATGGACAGAGTATTTTATGTCACAAAGGATGACATAATACCTGTGGCCCACTGCTCTCTCTGTATCCATCTAGCTACCTTTTTTACAATTTTTTACATTTCCATTGTGTGTACCTGGCACAGCTATGACATCTACACAATCTATATATATCATTGGTGCCGTATTTGAAAGGAACGTTGTGTGAAAATTTGGAAGTGATCAGTGCAGTACTTTCGGAGATTAGCAGTTTTGAACAAACTCTTGTTACATTGTTATTTATATAGATTAGCACTTAAATATTCCAAAAGTAAAATAAGCATGACAGCACATGATACAATTGCCAAGATCTGCAGTATTTAGAAAACAGTAGGGATTACACCTATGGGTCTAAATTATTCTGAATTCATATACTTGTTTTCTGTGGACTGCTACAACTGAAAAGATGATAGGTTCCAAGGTCTTTATAGTGATACAAATTTTCTATATATAGAATTTTAATTGGAAGAGAACATTCAGTCATCCATACTTGCATTCCAAGACAATAATAATGCTTCTGAGTAATTGGATAGTTTCAAAATACATTCAAAATTAGGGACAAGAATACTTTGTAAAGTTATAAAGTCTCCCAATGTATGTTAAATAGCCAGAAGTAATTGATAAGGCTGGAGGTTTTTTTTCCCTATGACAGTTATTATCAATTTGATGAACCTAAACAATATAAAAGTTAACCGCTATTTTAAAAAATACAGTATTTTTAAAAATAAATAATATCATGGAACATTTTCTTAACCTCAGTTAAGTCAGATAAAGGAGGGATCCCCAATTCCTGGTCTGCGGACCCACTACCAGTACCAGTTGTAGCCTGTTGGGAACTAGGCTGCAAAAGTGGCAGTTGAGTATGCAATGCACCATTTGCGCGCATGAAACCTTCCCCTCTCTCTACTGTCACTGCCTGCTGCCACTTCCAGTCCACAGAGCCATAAAAGTTAGGAATCACTGAGATAAAGTACAGATAGTTCTCATTTAGCAACCATTTGCAGTTTCAACAGTGATGATAAACTTTGCAACCAATCCTTGCAGTTACAACCTTCACAGGTCTACAAAGCGAAGAATGCAAAAGTAAGATCACAAGCGTAGTCGCGGTTTCATTTAGCTACCACTTCAATTAACAACCAAGTTGGTGGTCCCATTTTTGATCAATAAATAACGACTACCTCTACTTTGTAGATAACATTAGCAGATTGAAGCATTTGGGCGCGATACCAGCAAGGCAATCTAGGGCTGCAAATTAAGCTATAGATTAATCCATATTTGAAAAACATCCAAGTATGTATCATTTCCATACTGCTGTTAAGAAAACAATATGGACCTCAGGAAGTGAATCCTATTTAAGCAATATTTTATTTGGGAATACTTATTTGGAAGGAAGCCTTATTAAACCCAGTGATAATTGTTTCCAATCACCAAGGATTGGAATGTAGCCCTACTTTCATTATAAATACATGTGCTTAGAATTTCACACCCCAAGAATATATAAAAGAATTATGTCTGAAGAACCATTGTGCTGAAAATGACAATTGGGACAATTTTATTAGCAGCTGTTTGATTTAGCCCCCCCCCCCCCCCCCCAAAAAAAAAGCCTGTAAATAAATGTTGCAAATGTAACACAGCATTTGCATTGTCCCGGACTAATTTGCTTGTTTTATATTCGGAAAGGAAGACTAAAAGTTTAAAATGCTGTATTTTAATAATACGGCAACATTTGTAAAACAGCTACTTTACATAACTGTTATTTCACTCTTGAGGCTTGCAACAGTTTGCCTCTAACGCAGCTAAAAAAACAACAACCTCGGAATCATGTGGATCACATATTCTCACAGCACTCTTCAGAAACGTTAAAAAAAGCTTTTTCATTTTAAGGTTTGCAATTTTCTAAGTTTCAAAATTATACCAAAAACAACACTGCTCTATCGCTGCTGCATAAAATTAACTGTTGCGTGGTTATAACTTGGAAAGAGACAGACTGGATTGGATCCCTGCCACAAGCATTTTTCTTTCTCTTCTCTGCCTGGAGAAGACAGGGATATTTTAATTCAGGAATGCACAAAGCTCTGACATTGAACATCATTCAGAATGTCTGTTTCAGCTTTTTCCCTCTATCTCAACCAGGTTTTTAAGTCTTACCAACATTGCTTTTGAACAGCAGTTTTGAATGGAAATTTATTTCTGTATTTATTTATCAAATTTACATAGCCACCCATTTTGCATTTGAGGCATTTCAGCTGTCCCCACAAACACCCAGAAAGGAGGTTTTCACCTACCCAGATCATCAGTAAACTTGGGACAAATGTGAATGGAAGTCAGCACAAGACTACAGTGCAGGGAAAAAATGGCATCTGCCTATATTCCCTGCTACTGTAATGCCTGCACATTTATAAACTATGCTAGCAATAAGAAAAGGACCTTGATGTATCCCATTGTCACTCTATTCCTAATAGACTTCCCAAAGTCAAAATGTCTTAGTAACTAAAGGGGTCACAGGATTATCCTAATCTCAGATAAATTTAAATCTTTATGCTAAAAGATCTATTTATCCTTTTGACTTCGTCTGTATTTTTCTCTTCTTCTCTTCCTTTTCCCCCTCACCTGTTCTGGAAATCTAATGTTTCTCTTAATACTATTCCTATTTCTCTGGACCTGATTTTATTTTCAGATGAAATGTTATCTTCTTCTCATATAGGTTGTCGTACCTTTGTAGTCATATCTAGAATGGCATTCCCTTGCCTTTTGAATCTTCTAAACCCATAGCAAATTACTAGAGTGCCTGACAACAAGTCTGAATAAGTCTTTACATGTGAGGATTTTACAGTATGGATATCAGTTACATAATTGTCTTTCTAAACTATGAAATGAAATGGTTTTATTGCCCTTAAAAGATACTTTCTGATAATCTGATTTGATACAGTGGCAAACTGAGGAGAAAATTAAATGTGCACATATATAGATAGTCCTCAACTTACAATCACAATTGCCCCCAAAATTTATGTTGCTAAGTGAGAAATTTGTTAAGTGAGGTTTGCCCCATTTTATGACTTTCCTTATACCACATTTGTTAAGTGAATCGCTGCAATTGTTAAATTAGTAACATAGTTGTCAAATGAATCTGGTTTTCCCATTGACTTTGCTTGTCAGAAGGTCGCCAAGGGGGAATCACATGACTCTGGGACACCGCAAATGTCATAAATGTGAGTCAGTTGTCAAGCATCCGAATGTAAATCATGTGATCATGGGAATACTACAACAGGCATAAGTGATGAAAATAGTGATGTCACTTTTTTCAGTGCCGTTGTAACTTTGAATGGTCATTAAATGAACTGTTGTAAATTGAGGACTACCTGTACTTTATAGAAATTATAAACAAGTCCCCCAATTCCATTAGGGAGCCCACAAAATATACTAAGCAGTGGGTGTGATGTAAAGAACAGAGACCCAGAGGACTGTAAAATCAAAACATACTCATCATATGCATGATCCCAAGCAAAATTCTCTGACTGCTGAAATACAGCTTGTCAAATTATTATGTCAGGCCTCTACGACAATTCTAATAACTATTCCAAGCAACCCTCTGCATGTTCGGAGTTGCAATGCAAATACCAATGTCTTTCAAATCCTTGTTTTTATTTGTTGACGAAAGTGATTCTAATTCTTGCAAAGGCCTACTGAACCTCTTGCTCCTTACATGGTTAGGCCATATATGTCAATATATAGGATATTCTTTATTTGCAAAAATGAATAAATGGAGCAAAATTCACTTTTTAAATGGAAACAAAAATTGTTTTTCTCACAGAGAAGATTTACCTTGGTGCATTTGCCTTTCTCAAAGATTTATATTGGTTTATTTATCTACTGCAAGGGTGTCAAACTCAATTTCATTGAGGGCTGCATTAGAGTTGTGTTTGACCTCAGGGGGTCTGGGTGGGCATTGCCAGGGTGGGCATGGCCAGCATGACATCACTTGTGTCAGGGGGCGCCTGTGGTGGCCCTAGCACTCTGCTGGTGAAAACAGGCCCCTGAGCTCCATTTTCGACTGCGACGCCCCCCTGCAAACCTCTGCCAGCGAAAATGGAGCTCGGGAGAGCTGCAGGTGGCCCCTGTGAGCTGTTTTTTCTGGTAGAGGCACCACAAGCCAATCCTTGCTATTTCCAGGGGGGCCCTGTGGGCCAAATCTAAATACTCTGCTGGCCGGATCCAGTCCCCGGGTTTTGAGTTTGACCCCCAGATCTACTACATGATTGTCCAGTCTTTTGAGCTGCCTGGGCTGGCATTGAGTGAAGACAAATTTGTTTTGGGCCATGTATAAAATACATAATATAGTTAACAAATATAAATAAAAAACTTCCTTTATTCTTTATTATCTTGTGGGGGCCACATTCCAAAACCAAATGAAGCCCATGCACTGGGGGTTGCTCTACTATATATCCCTCATTAAATACTCCAGAATTATTATACAACTTCCTCGCAGTTCTATCTCTAAAATGGGAATAAGGGGATAATAGGGTTTAGAAAATACAATAAATGAGATTGGAAAGTCTTCTGAATATTAAACAGGCTACATAATGACGTATAAGAGAACAATTTTGAAATGTTTGATAATGATTGAAATTAAAGATGTTATTGTTTATATACACGGAGATCCCTCTTGAGGTCCATAATGGTTCCCATACTGATGGCATTTTGGATGGCACTGAAGATCTAGTACTCCTCTGAAGTCTAGGTTGTTTCTTGGTTATAGTTGTTTTATATCTGTTTTTGCGTTGAGTGTCCAGGTCCCATCTTTTGTATCTATTTTGCACTCTGTTTTAATCTTGGTTTGCTAAATGATAAGCCATCCAAAGATGACAATGAAATCAAGCAAAAAAATAAAATAAAATTAGTGTCTTCTGAACATGTAAGTTACAATCTGTCGGGAGAAGTGGCTTGGGTCCGCAGGAGGGCAGTTAAAAAGAAGCTCTTTAATCCCATCTGAAAATGTTGGGACACTAATAAATGTTGTGTGATAGTACTATGGATCTTAATTATGTGCATCATTTTGTTTAAATCCCATATTTTTTCTATTTGTATATTATAAACTATCTCAATTGTCTATTGGGCAGAGGGGCAGAGTACTAATGAATGAATTAACAAATAGTACTATTTAGCTGAGAATATGTTCTAACCAATTCAACTACTTACTTTTTAAATAGATAGATAGGATTACATGGTAAGGATACGATATGTATACTTATGAAGAAAGAATTCTATTGTACTCAATGGGGCTTCCTGGACTTTTTTTGGGGGGTGGGGAGGAGAACTGAAGACAGCTCTACTAAAAAGCTGAAGATTAAGCAAAATGAAAAACCAATTAGACTAACTTCATAATTCCTCTCCAGAAAAAGAAAGCACTTGTCTTGAGATCACTCACAAGTGCTTCTAGGAAAGATTACGGAACAGAAGTTTATAGTGGGTTTAGAGAATAGCTATCTGGCTTACCACATGGTTGGCACCTTTAAGACCACTGAGTTCATATAATCCTTTTTTCTAATCACTTTCAGAAATTGTTTAACTGCTTTTTAAGCTATTAGGAACCTTTGAATTGACAAATTGGAAAAAATTAGCTCTGAATTTCCTTTAACCCTTAATGAAAGAAGTTTTAATGCAAGTTTAAGGATCTTTTTTAAAAATCTGAAATAAACAGCAAAGGAGTAATTACAGTTTTGATTTTAGTTAGAAAGGCCAGATAAATTTGAAATAAAATTCTGGAATTATAAGAATCATTCCTGTGGGAAAATACTGTTGCTTTGATTTTTTTTAAAACAGGATACGTTTAATTTAATTTAAAAGTTAAATTATTGAGGAAGCACAAGGAAGTAATGATTACAATTAAAAGGGAACACTTACATTTGATTTACTAATACAGAATGGAGCAAAATGTTTAAACATTCAACCTACCAAAGGATATTTTTAAACAATGGACCCAGAAATTAATTTTAAGGGTATCTACCCACATAGATAGATTGCATTTATATGTAAGAAAACAAAATACTAAAGGTGGGATAAAAATAAATAAATTTTACCAGTCAAGACTGATTTGAAAGTGGATTTAAAAATTACAAGCTACAAGAGTGATGTGGGAAAAGATGCTACATCGCACATACAAAAGAAGCCAGCTTATGGCTTAATAATTAAAAGGGATATGCAAATAAACCAAGACAGGGATCTGGATGATCTTCCTCTATTGGATTTATAAAAGAAGCTTGTTAAACCTTTGAAGAACTTTGTAAAAAGGGACAAAGAAAAAAATGAAAAGAAATAAACTTTTAGGCCACTATCAAGATAGTTACAAAAGAAAGGGAGGAATATAAAATTGATTTAGTTGATCAAAGTTAATATAAATATGTGTTATCACTGGTAACCTTTAGTGGGCTTTTGCTGATCAGGACTGAAATGATTAGGTTTTAAACTATTTGTTTATAAATAAGAGATGTAATATGAGAGGAAGACATCATGCATTGCATTTTAAGATGCTGATTACTAACACTGTTTATTCTTGTGATAAAAGGGAAAGTTATTTATATATCTCTTTTTTCTTTAATATATTGAGATTTTTCTCTCCTTTCTATTTCTTTTTACTTCTCTTCACCTTTTTCTTCTTTTCTTTTTTTTAGTTTGTATTAAGTTTTTATCCCTGTAATTGTAATGTTTAAGAACATTAATATTTGAAAAAGAACTTAATTTTTTCTATAAGAACATTACACTGCTAGACTGTAGTCTGATTATGGTCTAATAATTAAATAATACAAATAGAATGATTTGAGATGCCCTATTTAAGATTTAGTAAATGGCAAATGTATTTTGTCTTCTTAGAACAGTCATTTAGAATAAAAATCTTAAAGTCTCCCATATTGTCACATGTCATAAAAATCTTCAGCCTTTTTATTATTAAAAACAAACAGTGATAATGGAAATAGTCTTTCTGAAGCGTTGTTTTACATTCAGGTAATTGTGTTTCAGACAAAATCTTTTGGATCACATCATATTGCACTGTAAAAGGAAACAATGCATAAAAGACAGCTGTGACTACAAGCCATGTTCCTATGAAGTCACAAGGAATGCCACCTGAATGAAATGCCATCCGGTATGAATGAAATAGCACACTGGAGCATCTCCAGTGGTAAGCCTCTTCTGCTTTTGCTTCATGGATGCAAAATGGGCAAAGTTTCCCAACCCAGTTAGTCCCAAAATATCAAGGAAAATGGCACCTTTCTTCTGCCTGCTAATTAGCAATTCTACACACATTTCTGGATGACAAGGTTAGAAACAAATGCTGGAAACAAAGTCAATGGTGAAGCCAAGGCAACCAGAAGTAAGGTTGCTGCTTCACAGAAGGGCAGAACAGGATGAGTGAGAAAGATCAGAAAGGGAGGTTAAAAAAATGAACTGTTGAGAAGATCTACACTACAGCAACCATCTGAAAGTCAAGGGCATCAACTGAGGAACCTCAAGAAGGATACCTTGGCAGTTGGCACACATGTTCCAGCTGTTCCAAGCCCCTTCTCAGCGCTTCCTAAGAATCAAGAGTTCCAAAGCTGCCAGCTAGAAATCTTTTAGGGGCAAAAAAAACAAAAAACCCCCAACCCCCCAAAAAACCCTAACCTCTATTTCAGATCATCTGCCTCCAGCTCTTGGAGTGTCCGCAGCAACGGGTTAAAGGACGCCTGAAGCTAATGCAGGGGAAAAGCCGGTCACTTCCTCTTCAACCGACTCAGTTCCACCGCAACGATCCTATCGTCCCTTGCTTGCCCTCTTTCTATCCTCCCGCCTTGCTCGGTCCCTTCTCGTCTTTTACATCCAGGGATCCCTGCAACCTTCTCCCTTTAAGACGCCCCTGGCATCTCTGCATCCTTTCCTTCCCTCCCCGTTTTCCTCCGACTTTGGGGAAACTTGCTCCGCTGGCGGAGGCGAGCGGCAGCAAAAGCGACGGCCGATTCCCCGAGGTTCACCTGACCGCCAAGGTGCGCTCGTACCTCGAAAAGCTGCGGGATCTCCCTCCTGGTCAGGTAATCTTTGGCGTCGCAGCTGCTCATGCCGCCTGGCGGAGACTGGACGATGGCGCGCGATTTGGGGTGGCTTGGCTGGCGCTTTAGAGCCCGGCTCTTTCTCGCCTCTTCGCCCCAGCGCTCCGGTCCTCGTCCCTGGGCAAAAACCGCTCGCTCTTGGAAGGCGAGGCGATCAGAGAGAAGCGGCAGCAGCAGCAACAGCAACAGCAGCGCCTCCGCTTCCTCGCCCGAGCTGCCTTTACCCTCCCCAGCCCAACCCGCGCGCCGCCAGTCAAGCTGGGGCTGCTAGGGGTGGGTGGGAGTGGGTGGCTGCTCTGGAAAGGCGCCGGGGAGGGAGGGGACTGGCTCCAAATCGCACGATCGTGCTTTTCTGTAGACACATACACATAGACGCTCGTGCGCGCGCGCGCGAGCACGTGGCACTCTTGAAAAAGAAAGAGAGGCGGCGATCGAGCCGGTCGCCCGGCGCTTTTCGTGGGATGTGCGCTCTTAGAGCCTGGACCCAATCCCGGACCCGAAAGCCTGACCCTATCGGCGCGCCCACGATCGCCGGCCCTTGTTGCAAAGTTTACGCGCCACACTCGCGCGGAATACAAGAACGCGGGGTGTGTAGACATTTGGGTTGAAGGCGAAATTGGGGAGAAGATTCCGGAAACGGTGTTCCTTCATTTGGGGGGTGGGGGTGTATATGCGCGCGTCAAGGGGAAGATCCACTTATGGGCTAAATTAAATATTTAGACCAAAAAAAACCCCCATATTATTGAAGGCAATCTCAAGTTCAGCTGCTTAGTTATCGAATTTATTTAGCCACCCACATCACAGACCTGACCTTGGATGGCATACAATAAAACAACCAGTTTAAAAAAATAGAAAATAAGGAGGAAAAACAATTTAGACACTTATATAAATGAGACTACAAGAGAATGGACCAAGGTGTAATCATGGCGGTGGGGGGGAGTGTTCACTGGCATTCCCAATGTTGGAAGGACCATGTTTTGAATGATTTCCTAAATGCCAATATCTGGCTACTCTCACCTGGGCTGGAAAGTGATGCTGCAGAGAGCCACAGCAGAAAAGGTTCATCTGATCCTGTCAGATGGAACTTTAGCACAAAGGACCCTTTTGTGCTAAAATTCATGCCTTTCCTTTTTAAACCTGATAGGACAGGTAAATTTAGCCAGGTGGTCCCTCAAATAAACTGATTTGATGCCACGTATGACTTTATACAGTAGGTCAAAAACAACACTTTGAATTGAACTCAGAAGCAAATTAAATAACCAATTTCATTGTAATTTTTACAATGACAATAAAGATTATTATTATTATAATGATGCAGCAATAGAACAAAGGAATAATACGTACCATTCTAGGGGCGCACATAAGTGCTCCACACTGCCACGTTTTGTACCAGTTGAAGCTTCTGCATGTCTTCAAGCAACAGTATGTAGCACATATTACACTACAAGTAGTCTTTGACGTACAAGAGTTCATTAGTGACTGTTCGAAGTTACAATAGCACTGAAAGATTACTTAGGATCACTTTTCACACTGAGCATTGCAGCATTCCTATGGTCATGTGATTTAGATTCGGATGCTTGATAACTGGTTCATATTTATGACAGTTGCACAGTTATGTGATCACCTTTTATGACCTTCTGACAAAGTCAATAAGAAAGCCAGATTCACTTAACAATGGAGTTACTAATTTAACAACTGCTGCAGTGAGTCACTTAACAAATGTGGAAAGAAAAGACGTAAAATATGCATTTCTCACTTAGCAACATAAATTTAGGACTAAAATGTCCTAAGTTGAAGACTACCTATAGTCCATTTGGGAAGGGACCAGGATATGAATAACTGTGAGCAGAGCCTCACAATCCAGGAATGTGTGCAACTGGTGGTACACAACATGAAGCTTACAATAGGAAGGGACTGGATTTTGAGGATCTATGATAATTCGCTACAGCCAACTTGACCAACTTGCTGCAGCCAATTCACTGTGGGACAGCTCACCATGGCCACCTCGCTGCAACACAACTTACTGTGGGGCAAGAATTACACTAATATCAAAGAAATGATGGGATAGAACCATTAAAGAAAGGATGCAAAAGGAGGGACAGAATGAAATGTGAATAGCAAAAATTAAAATAACTCTTCATTTATTTTAAATAATTAAATAGAATTGTTAAATTGTTCTATGGCAAGTTGGCTGTGGCAAATTATCCTGCACGCGTTGGCCGTGGTGAGTTGACTGCAGCAAGTTGGTTGTGGCAAGTTGTCCCATTCCTGGTTCTGCTATGGTTATAGTTATGGAATGGAAAGAGTGTCATTCAATTCAACCTGTCTTGCTTCTGGACATATCGCACTCAAGCGCTCGTGACATCTCGGCTGGATTACTGTAATGCCCTCTACATGGGGCTCCCCATGAGGTGCTCTCGAAGGCTACAGTTAGTTCAGAATGCGGCCCCGCGAGTGATTATGGGTGCCCCAAGGCAAGCCCACATAGCACCTCTCCTGCGCGAGCTGCACTGGCTGCCTGTGGCCTTTCGAGTGCGCTTCAAGGTGTTGACGACCATCTTCAAATCGCTCTATGGCTTGGGGCGTAGCTATATACGAGACCATCTCCTGCCCCATACATCCCTTCGTCCGATCCGCTCCCACAGAGAGGGTCTTCTCCGGGTACCGTCAGCTGGGCAATGCCGGTTGGCATTGGGAGGGCCTTCTCTGTGGCGGGCCCGGCCCTCCTGAACGACCTACCCCCCGACCTACGCACCATCTCGGACCTCCGCCTCTTCTGCCAACGTCTTAAGACATATCTATTTCAACAAGCCGGCCTAACATAGCCCCCCGCTTCTGACTTTTATCCATAAATTTTATTTTTAGGTTTTAAAATGGATTTTTTAGCACAGGATTTAATTTAATATGCTTTTAATAATGTATATTGTTTTTTGTATGATTTTAATAATGCCTGTACGCCGCCCTGGGTCCTAACAATGGAGAAGGGCGGGGTATAAATTTGAAAAATAAAATAATAAAATAATAAATAATATAAATATAATAGAATTAACTTTTGTCCTCCCGCCCCATTGATCTCTGCTTTTGCTTGAACTTTTCTTTCAGAATGATTAATTTCAGATTGCTCCCCTGCTTTGGCTTTTAAATCACATCCAACAATTCTTGCATACAGAGCGTCTTTAGTCTTTTGTTCATATGCAATTTTTCAGCAGTATCAGGATGGTGGCCATCAAAGTGTTCCCCTTGATCATCAATTTGAATAGTTTTCTACTGCTCCTTCATGCTGTGGAAAGCATCACTTTTTATGTTTCCTGCTGACACAGTCTTGCCACAACAAAAGGGAAGGAGGAAAAAAACCCCACAATGTATCACCATTTTTTTTCCAGATAAGTGACTTGAAGATGTGGCAAGTTGTAGTTGCTCATCCTTTCTTCTGTTCTCTGACACTTCACAGCTTAGTTATACTCCTGTGTTAGCCATGGCAGAAGACCCATTGATATGGCTTAACTAGGTTAGAATATTGATTATAGGCAAGATTGAATCCATACACAGCTGTTGATTTTCTCATTGAATTTGCAGTGAGGAAATGAAAAAAAAAAAGATTTAGAGCCATGGAGTTTCAACTTGTTGCTTCTTTCTCCTACCCTTCTAAATCACGGTGAATTTGGCATGGTGCTTGGTAGACAAATGCTATAGTTGTTCCTTTTAGAGTAATATTTGACTAGGAACCAGTAGTTCCTCTCACAGTATCAGTTGTGCTGTTAACTATATATTAAGTAATCGCTGGCCTGAAAATATTTGCAACCAAGGCATGAGGACAAGGCTTTGCTTAGCAAAGGTCGAGCCACATGCAGCTGACAAGATCAAGGATGAAGGACTAGAAAGCTATCTTTCATGCTAGACCAGATAAGTACAAAATATCAGAAACTGCAATAAGAATTTCCTACCTCCTTTATAGTGAGTTAGTTGAGGCAAAATATCTCTGAATACTTTGAAACCATTTTTTCCCCCAGATTGTTTCCCACCTGGGCTGATTTGCTCTTTTGTAAAATAATCTGTCAACTGACTCATCCACTATTAACTCTTCCTTTCCTTCTCCAGACGCCTCATAGTCTCTCTCTCACTATAAAGGAGAAAGAATTCAGGGTGTGAAAACTGGTGGCTCGCAGACCAGATGCGTCATGTGCAGGCCATCTCCGTGAAGTGGAAAGCGTTGTGAAACATCACGTGATGGCAATGGAACTCTGCGAGTTTGACACCTGCGATCTAGATAATCCAATTTATGGCCAGAATTCCCAACATGATGAGTCCAGTGTAGTAGTAAACCATAGTGAGGAAAGGTCCTGAGACAGAATTATCAGATGTCTCAAGATGGCGACTATAAATGGTAATGAGCTGAACTGAATTTAAAAGTGAAAGGTTTTTACTTCTTCCGCAGCCCGTATTTTGTCTGCTGTCAGAATTCTCATTTCAAAGAAGCAGATTGTTTGGAGATTAAATACCATTTTTCTCCCCTTCCATCCTTAAAATGAGGTTGGTGATTTCTCCTTGCTATAAATAAATTCACTTACCCTCTTCCTATATAATAACCACGAAACCACCTCAATGTGTACAATCTCTCTGCAGCAAGCTTCCAGTCTCTGCATGATAACTACCAGCTCCGAATCAACGATCTCAATCTTTTTGTCCAGGAAATAACAGAGCCAGTTGGTGTAGCGGTTAAGGCATCATGCTAGAAGCTGGGAGAGTTGAGTCTACTCCCACCTTAGACACAAAGCAAGCTGGAAACCTTGGGCCAGTCACTTTTTCTCTATCTTCAGGAAGGAGCCAATTCAAACCACTTTTGAAAAACCCTGCCAAGAAAACTGCAGGGACTTGTCCAACCACTCTCTGAGAATTGGACACTATTGAATAGACATACAATCAAACCCTTGAAATAAATTTCGAATCAATAGGAATGTTTGCATCCAAATTATTATATGTATACTGTATTATATGTATTATTATATTTTTCCCCATCACAATTTCTTCTCCAGTTGGAAAAGGCTGGTGTAGGTGAAAAACTAAATACATTACCAAGGCTTATTTAAATTTAAAGATATTTAAATTTTAAATATGGGTAGTCCTCATTTAGCAAATGTTTACAGTTCTGAGGTGATCAAAATGTAACTTTGCAGCCAATTTTTACATTTGCTACTTTTGTAGTAGTCTATAAAACCTAGGAAAGCTGAAGTAAGATCATAAACACAGTTTCAGTTTCACTTAGCCACCACTTCATTTAACAACTGAGTTCCCAGTCTCAATTTCATCGTAATTTTATTACAATATTATTACAATGACAATAAAGATTATTATTATTATTATTAATTCCAGTTGTATATGCTATTCTATCCTTTAGAAAAAAGTTAAAAAATGACTTCCATTTCTGTGAAGAGTTATTGATCATCTTTTCCTTTCTTTCTCATCACCATGCATATCACTGAGATGGAGGAAGCTTCTGTGTTAGGAATTGGTACTTTGATGATTAAATCTTATAATGTCAGAGTGTGATTTTTTTACTGTCTGCAAGGGGCATTCAGGCTGAAGGGCTTGTCAGATGATATAAAAATGTTCTATAAATCAGCCCTCAAATATAAGAAACTAACAATGCATTGGAAACATACAATCACTAAAATTATGCAGAATAAAACTTTGTTGCTCAAATGTAAGAAATCATGCCCTAGGGGGGGAAAAACTTTTGGCAGCTCAGTGTGGATGGCAGGAGAGCAACATACTCCTGTTATGCATTCTCAGTTCCTTTGATCCCATTGTGCTTGGGAAAGTGAAGCTAACCTGAGATTCAGCAAATTTAGATAGAGCCAAAGATTTCCATTAAAAATTCCCACAATGTTAGAAACGAAGGTGTTTGCTACTGATAATTTAGCTTGTACTAACTACCAGTAGCTCTTTAAAGGTAAAAGGTTCCCCTCAAACACATATGTGCTAGTCGCTTCCGACTCTAGGGGGTGGTGCTCATCTCTGTTTCAAAGCCAGCGCTGTCCGAAGATGTCTCCATGGTCATGTGGCCTGCATGACTAAGTGCCGAAGGCGCATGAAACACTGTTTATCTTCCCACCAAAGGTGGTTCCTATTTTTTCTACTTGCATTTTTACATGCTTTCGAACTGCTAGTTTGGCAGAAGCTGGGACAAGTAACGGGAGCTCACTCCGTTATGCGGCACTAGGGATTCGAACTGCCAACCTTTCGGATCGATAAGCTTGGCATCTTAGCCACTGAGCCACCAATTCCACTTTAAATATATTTAAATATTTAAATTTTTTTAAATATTGTAAATGTCTAACCTGTGATGCATTTCAAAGGTTTTCTTGGGGGAGATTATAATCTCTTCATCAAAAGACAATATACAACTTTTCTATCTTTTTCCCCCTTAGTAGATATTTTCACCTAAAAAAGGAAAAGATAAAAGTAGCAATGCAAAGTTACGAGAGGAGTATAATTATGGTATAGGCATTAGGATGTTGGAGTAGAATTGAGGAGACTCAGATTCAAGGCCCCACTCAATAATGGCTGGGGCAAGTCAACTGAATAATAGAAGCCCTATGTGGAAGTTCTTACTACCTGATGGGAAATGTCAAAATGAATTCAAAGTTCTACAAACATGCTGGCTGTCCCCAGAAGTGCTTCAAATTGTACACCCTACAGTGCATTAAGTGTTGAGTTTCTGAATGCTTGGGAATTGCGCTTTCTAGACAAGCCTATTCTTATGCTTCTTTTGTCAACTAACTTCTTTTGTCAGCCATCACTTAGTAGTCCAAGGACCCAGATTCATATTTCTTTGATTCATCCCTCTTCTCGGTGCCCTGCTCCCCAAGTCTTCCTTTCCATTTGGATGGCTATTGTGTACTTTGTAATTCTCACTTGCTATATACAGAGCAGTAAAGTAGAGTAGTTGTCCTTCACCTATTCTGCTTTCTGTAAGAACCTTTTTTAGAAAAACAAAACCATACAGTGCAGCTATTTGGTTATTCTGCCATTCCTCTTCATGCGTACTTGCTCCTTTTCCATTTCACAGAAAGTAGCTTAACTGCTGTTGTATTTTTCTCAATGGAATATATTTCTCAAAAAAGTTCTGATCTCATCTCCAATCTATCATCTCTCTGTGACAGAGAGGCTCTTAGGAAAGGCAGTCCAAATCCCACGATCGCGCTTTTCTGTAGACACATACACATAGATGCGCGTGCGCGCACGCACGAGCACATGGCGCTCTTGAAAAAGAAAGAGAGGCGGCGATCGAGCCGGTCGCCCGGTGCTTTTCGTGGGATGTGCGCTCTTAGAGCCTGGACCCAATCCCGGACCCGAAAGCCTGACCCTATCGGCGCGCCCACGATCGCCGGCCCTTGTTGCAAAGTTTACGCGCCACGAAGCCAAGATTTCTGCAACCTCATGCTCAGCCTTCGCGCCCGGCGGCTGGTCTTGGGCTCCTCCACTCGAGTACAAGAACACGGGGTGTGTAGACATTTGGGTTGAAGGCGAAATTGGGGAGAAGATTCCGGAAACGGTGTTCCTTCATTTGGGGGATGGGGGTGTATGTGCACGCGCCAAGGGGAAGATCCACTTATGGGCTAAATTAAATATTTAGACCAAAAAAAAACCATATTATTGAAGGCAGTCTCAAGTCAGTCTTTTTTAGAAAAACAAAACCATACAGTGCAGCTATTTGGTTATTCTGCCATTCCTCTTCATGCGTACTTGCTCCTTTTCCATTTCACAGAAAGTAGCTTAACTGCTGTTGTATTTTTCTCAATGGAATATATTTCTCAAAAAAGTTCTGCTCTCATCACCAATCTATCATCTCTCTGTGACAGAGAGGCTCTTAGGAAAGGCAGTCGAAATTTACAGTTCCAAACTGTAAATTATTCTAACTATGCATTTTCAGATCCCTTCTAACATTTTGATAACAAGGCACTAGCTTGGAAAAGCCTTAGTAAACAGGTAAAGCATTGCTTTTACTAATATTCTAGCATAATATCCCTAAAATAAATCCTAATCTTTCCCATTAAAATATTGTTCTCATACTTTGTTCATAACACCATAAGAGGAAAATTATGTGAGCATATGGTAGCCAAAAATTAGAAAGAAACAGGTAATCTTTGTTAGATCAGACAAAGGATTCCGACTCAGGCATGGTCAAAACAACAGGAACGTTTATTCACACTATTTACAACACACACAAGATTCAATTGGCAAGGTTTCTTCTCTGGCAACCTCTTATATAGAGTTACCAGGCAGGAAACTCCTAGCAATGCAATTGCAACATTGTGACTCCTTTCCAGACAGATTCCAGACAGCTTGTCTCTGTTAATCACTGCAGCTGCTGGCTCAGCTCCGGAATGCGGTGACTCATAGGTTACCAGACGAGCTGTCTGGGACATAGGCTTGGGGACTCAACACTCCTTCCCCCATAGTCAGTGCGCATGTGTCTAGGTTCTCTGTCCAACACAGTACATGCGCACGCGTAGTCGTTCAGATAGGCGGGGCGGTGTCGGGTCCGCCCTGACCGCCTTAGTTCTTGAGGAGGCTCCTCCCTGTGGGACACGGAGCCTTCGCCTACGTCATCGCGGCCTGCCCTCGGAGGTGGAGTCGCCGTAGGCGGCAATGGCGACCCTAGCAAGTCCGGGTGAGGGGGCGTGGCGACCGGGCTTGAGGTAGTTGGCATTTGCTGGCGAGTATTATTCTGGTAGGGTGGTTCCCCGATGGGCGAGGCCCCCAGCTGAGAGTCAGATTGGGCTGTGAGGTCCTGGCGGTCTCCCCGTGCTGTTCCCGCCGATACGAGGTCTGGACCGGCTAGGGACTCCAGGGTTCCAAACAACTGCTCGGCTTGAGCAGAGAACAACGGCCCAACGGGGGCCAACAGGCAGGAACGGCCTGGCGTGGTGACTGCTGTTTCGGGCAGGCGGCGCCTCAGTTGATCCAGGTGGCGCCGCCACTCGGATCCACCCTGAAGGCCGACTCTGTAAGAACAGGGTCCGGTTACGTCCAAAATGGTTGCGGCAATCCATCGCGGCTCCCCTGAAAAGTTCCTTGCCCAAACCAGGTCCCCAATTTCAAATAAACGAGGAGTGGGAATCTGCAGGTTGCCCCTCTGCAACCAGTCGTAATCGGGGTGCAGTCTGTCCAGAGTGGTCCGCAAGCGTCGGCCCATCAAGAGCTCCGCGGGGCTTTTCCCTGTGGCTGGGCAAGGTGTGACATGCTGTCCCAAAAGGTACGCGGCCACCCTTGCCTGCCAGTCCCCTTTATCCAAACGGGCCAAGGCTTCCTTGGCTGAGCGCACGGCTCGTTCCGCGCGTCCATTAGACGCCGGGTGATAAGGGGCGACCGGCGCGTGGCGGATCCCTTGGGTGGCCAGAAAGTCCAAGAAGGTGGAGGATTGAAATTGGGGTCCGTTGTCGGACACAACGATGTCCGGCAACCCGTGGGTCGCAAACAGACGGCGCAAGGCACGCACCGCGCTCTCCGCTGTGGTGGAAGCCATGAGAATCACCTCCACCCAGCGTGAGAACGCATCCACCACCACGAGGAAATTCTGGCCATGGAAGGGACCCGTGAAATCCAAGTGGAGCCTGGACCATGGGCACCTGGGGGCGTCCCACTCCCTCGGCGGGGAGACCGGCGGGGCCGGCCGGGACGATTGGCAGGAGGAGCAGGCGGCCACCCATTCCGCCACTTCAGCGTCCATGCCGGGCCACCAGACATAGCTCCGGGCCAATGCCTTCATACGGACGATGCCTGGGTGGTTGGCATGGAGCGACTGAAGAACCATGTGCCGGAGAGGGGAAGGGACGATGACCCGATCTCCCCAACACAAGCACCCGCAATGGAGCGAGAGCTCCAGCTGGCGTGACTTGTAAGGCCGAAAGTTTTCAGCCACACTGCCCGAAGGCCAGCCCCTCAGCACCCATCGGCAGACCTGGGCGAGGACGGGGTCTGCGCGGGTGTGAGAGGCAACGGCGGAAGAGGACAGGGGCAAGTCCGACTCCGCGACCATCAGGACAGAGAGAGCAGGCACAGGGGCCGGAGCAGGCACAGGGGCCGGATCCGGCCCCGGGAGAGGGCAGCGGCTTAGGGCATCAGCATGCCCTATCTGCTTGCCAGGACGGTATAGCAGCGTATAGTCATACGCTGCCAGGAATTCCGTCCAGCGGGTCATCCTGGGCGACAGGATGGGGGGGTCGGACGGTCACCGGCCAATAGCCCAAGGAGCGGCTTATGGTCCGTGACAACAGAAAAGGTCCGCCCATAGAGGTAATTGTGGAACTTCTTAATCCCGGACACTACAGCCAAAGCCTCCTTGTCGATTTGGCTGTAGTTTCTCTCCGTTTGAGACATTGTCCGGGAGTAAAAAGCAATGGGGGCTTCCGAGCCGTCTGGAAAGACGTGGCTAAGGACAGCCCCCAGGCCAAAAGGGGAGGCATCGCACGCAAGCGTCAGAGGAAGCCTGTCATGGTACTGGACTAGTACCGCATCTGACGTGAGCATGGCTTTGACAGCCGCGAACGCGTGTGCTTCGCGGCTGCCCCAGTGCCAGGCCGCGGATCGGTCGAGCAACCGATGCAGCGGCTCGGCTAGCGATGCCTTATGGGGAATAAACGGCGCGTAGAAATTCAAAAGGCCGAGGAATGCCTGCAGCTCCGTTTTGGAGGCAGGAGTGGGGGCCTTTTGGATGGCCTCGACCTTGGAGGGGGTTGGGTGAATTCCTTGGGCGTCAATCATGAAACCCAGGAATTCCACCCTAGGCGCAGCAAACGTACATTTGCTGCGTTTCAACTTTAAACCCGCGCCCCTGAAAACTCTGAGGACCTTCCGTAACGTTTTGGCGAGTTCTGATATGCTGGAAGCAGCAATCAGGACGTCGTCAAAATACGGTACAACGCCAGGGAGCCCATGGAGCAGTCGCTCCATGAGGCTCTGGAAGATCCCCGGGGCTACGGACACGCCGAATTGGAGACGGCGACAGCGGAAAGCCCCACGGTGGGTCACGATGGTCTGCGCTTCCGCAGCCTCATCATCCACCGGGAGCTGTTGGTAGGCCTGCGCCATATCCAGTTTCGCGAACACTCGACCTCGTCCCAATGAGTGGAGTAGGTCTTGCACCACCGGAACCGGGTATGGGTTCGCCTGAAGCCCGAGGTTGATCGTCGACTTATAGTCGGCGCAGATCCTCACGGACCCATCGGGCTTAATGGGGACCACAATTGGGGTCTCCCATTTCGCCTGATCGACGGGTTCGAGCACGCCCTGCGCCACCAATCGATCCAATTCCGCTTCAACCTTGGGCTTCAGCGCGAACGGCAGCCTGCGGGCCTTCAAGCGGACTGGAGCAACCTGGGGGTCCAAATTTAGGGAAACTGGAGTGCCTTTGTACGTTCCTAAGCTGCCATCAAAGACGTCGTTGAACTCTCTGATTACTTCGTCTACCGGAGAACTGGCTGGCACGCTGTGTACTCCTTGGACTGACAGTCCCAAGGCTGGAAACCAGTCCAATCCGATCAAGGCAGCTAGGGGTTTGGCCACTACCAGGATGGGAAGGGATCCGTGGAAGGGGCCGTAGTCTACTCTCACTCTGTGCAGACCTAGAATGGGAATTTGTGAGCCCTGGTAATCTTTCAGGATCGTCGCTGTGGGGCCGAGATCCCGCTTCCTGAGCTTGGGGCAAAGCTTAACTAAATGCGCCCAGGACATGAGTGATCTAGAGGACCCTGAATCTATTTCCATTTTTACCCCCACCCCCTCTAAGCAAACCACTGTTGACAGTCTCCTACTCTCTGCCTGGTCGTAGCTTAGAGCTGGGGGCATCTCCGCCAGCGCGAAGCAGTCGGTCGGCTGTGGCTGGTAGCGTCCTGAACACTTCTGCGACCCTCGTTGTCCTGGTGGAACGGTTCTGGAGGCGGCAGCTGGCGTTGTCGCTGGAGTGGCAGCACGGCACACAGCTGCTAGGTGTCCTTTCCTGCCACATCTGCGGCACACCGATGCCTTGAATGGGCACTCTGGTCTCTGGTGGGCCCCTCCGCAGCCTAGGCAGTTCCCGGACTTCTGCTGCGGTGTGAATGCGCGATTCAGCACGCGCCCGGTCACCCTCATGCAGTCCCCACGGTCTTCCTCCTCCAGCTCATCCAGCGGCGCTATTTCGTCTACCAGACACGCTCGCGGAGTGGGGAAAAGAGGAGGGCGCGCGCGGCCCATGTCGGATGTGGAGATCTCCGACAATTCTGTCGCGCGTGCTTCTTCCACCGCTTGCTCGAGAGTCAGGACAGTTTTTGAAAGCAAGCGGCGCTTTAGGCGGATGTCTCTTACGCCGCATACAAACTGCTCCAGTAGGGATTCCTCCAGGAAGCCAGCAGGGAACTCGCAGGGGATTGCGGTCGCTCTCAATTTCTGCAGGAACTCGGCTACCGACTGTTGCGGCTGTTGCACACATTGCCTGAATGCATAGCGATGCGCTATGCGGGAAGGCACCGGCGCGTAGTGTGCTCTCAGGCGGCCCAGGAGATCGTCCCACGGCACTTCGTGCACCGCTGCGGGTGCTGCTATGGTTCGGGCGGTAGCAAACAATTCAGGGCCGCCGCACTGGAGGAATAGGCTCAGCTTCCTGGCAGGCGCGAGTTCGCCGTAGTCGCTGGCTATCAAGAAGCACTCGAACCGGGCTAAGAAGGAAGCCCATTGTTCCTTCATCGGGTCGAACGGTGCAAACGGAGGCATTGTCGCCGTAGCCATGGTGAGGCTGTGCGTCGCGCTGCGCTCTGTTGTTGAAGTATTCGTTACCCGTTGCGTTCTAAGGCCACGGCCTGAATCCCACCTTCGTCGCCAGTGTTAGATCAGACAAAGGATTCCGACTCAGGCATGGTCAAAACAACAGGAACGTTTATTCACACTATTTACAACACACACAAGATTCAACTGGCAAGGTTTCTTCTCTGGCAACCTCTTATATAGAGTTACCAGGCAGGAAACTCCTAGCAATGCAATTGCAACATTGTGACTCCTTTCCAGACAGATTCCAGACAGCTTGTCTCTGTTAATCACTGCAGCTGCTGGCTCAGCTCCGGAATGCGGTGACTCATAGGTTACCAGACGAGCTGTCTGGGACATAGGCTTGGGGACTCAACAATCTTTTTTCAGACTAACACATTTTACTAAGAGGCATCATTGTCTTTGAGCTACAGCTGCCTTCATCAAATGGAAAGGAATGGCTAGAGCAGTGATCGCTAATCTTTTTGGTGTCAAGTGCCCAAAGTGCACGCATGTGCAACCCTAAAATGTGAGTACCCACACACATGTGCCCCACCTCCTGTGTATGCACATGTGTTCCCCACACATGCGCCATGCCCCCCAATTTTGGCTTCCAAGTTGGTGCAGGAAGCCTTCCAGGGTCAAAGCAGGGGGGGGTACATGCACGCAACCCCCCAAAATGGAATGCGAACACCCCACACACATGCACCCTGCCCCCCTATGCATGTGTCCCCCCCACATGCACCCCACCACCTGCGCATGCACGGCAGAGACCCAAAGGCCAGCTGGCCAGCAGGAGGTGCGTGTATGCAAGTTGGAGTTGGGCTGGGGCGACAGCTGGTGTGCCTGCAGAGTGGGTTCTGCATGCCACCTGTGGCATGCGTGCCATAGGTTCGCCATTACGGGGCTAGAGTGATATAAGATTTCATTTTGGAATGAGGCAGTATGACTAACCATCCTCTGCCAACAAGTTCTCTCTCGATTCTGTGCATGACAAACAAGCCAAACTGCACAAAATAATCAATGGGAACACACAATATCAGGATTTTAACAAGGACAAGTAAGAGCAATTCCACCTTTTGGGATATTTCTGTACAGATCTCTAAGTAGCCATCTTGGAAGGAGAAAAATTCCCAATACAATTACATGAGAGATTGTTGGATCCACATAAAAAAAACAACTCCGCTTTTCCCAAGGTCACCATCACCACTGATGTTTTAATAACTTGAAAACAGCAAATGTCATCCCCATGTTATTTCTTCATTGTTCATCATAGTAGAAGAGCTTAGTTCTGCATACAGTATTATATTCATTTTATTTTATTGACAGCTGTCTTACCTTTTTCAATCCTATTACCTTCTGTGTTGCCTGGCCATCTGGATGCATGAAATTCTATTATGTTAGCTTAGGGCTCATAATTTTGAATTACTATGTTCCCATTATATTGCTCTTGGCAGAAAGTTCATCCTGCTTTGGATTGGGCATGACAAGGTGAGGAAATTTGTAAAGTGTGCATGTAGAAATAGAAATATAACATATATTACACTTGAAAATGTAAACCATCACAACACTGTTACAAAAGGCTATGTTCCTGGCTTGTCTGCTGGCTTCGGGAAGGTGCTGACATCTGCTTGAGGAAGCACTGACGAATTAATGGAGAAAGCACTAAAAACAAGAGCTGCAGCAAAAATCCCTTTGTAACAGATTAAAATGGCAAAATCATTCCTAATGGATATCCTGGCTGTGGATTAAGAAAGCTACAATCCAACTCTTCTGGATAGCAACCAGTTGGTTGCTACAGGAAGATGATGGGGCCGTACCCAAAACAGATGATTGATGACTACAGAGAATGAAAAGGCAGAAGAGAACAGGAAACATACTTTTTCTACTGAAATTTTGTTGTTTGTTTTTTTAGCATTATGAATCCCAGGAAATAAGCTGGTTGGATATATAACAAAAAAGAGAAAGTCATATGAAGAATGCAAAAATATTGATCCAAAGAATATATTTAGCTTGGGAGGACAGGAATTAAGTCATAGAATCTTACTGCTACTTAGACTTTCAACCCCACACAGCTAGATGGATGAAATCTTGAGAGAAAAATACTAAGGTATCCTCTCCCTAGTATCCAACAGAATGCTCCAGAACCATGGTGGAAGGAGTGAAGGGGTAGACTAGAATGTGTCTGTTCCTCCTTTCCTATTTCCCAGTATGAAAGCATTCAGTCCAGGGTGCCATCGTTCTTACTCTTTTCCTTTAAATGTTTTAAATGGGGTGTTTTTTTTTGCCTTACCTATTTATTAACACAAATATTTTGCTTCTTTGCCCATTGGCTATAAACAAAATTTGCTCATTTTTCTTGTAAATTTGTTTTCTTTGGCAAGAAGGAAAAAAGTTGACAACTCTATTTTGCAGACATTTTTCTATAAGTTAAATGTAATAGTTTCGTCTATAATTTTATTGTTTGCTCCATGTTTGTAACAAACTGCACTTGTTCATTTTGGACTTGCAGTTTTCGTGCTGCTTTTTTTCTGCCTGTTTCTTTTAATGACATATTTATGACATTCTTCACTTATCCAATACACATTCTGTCATTTCCCCTATGTCAAATGGTCTCTACGCTTCCTATGGCTCTTTACCTTGTCATGGTCATATGTGCATCTCTTCAATATCTTTGTGTCTTGCTGTAGAATTATTCTCAATCAATTTTGTACAATGAGCAGTCAAGAGGGCTATTTCTATCCAGCTTCATTGAAGCTGCTGAACATAGTGAACTGTTCTTGTATGGTCATCATTCCTACATTATACTTTTCACTCCAAAACCATTTGAAGATTTTTGCTGTAGTTGTTAAGCATTTATATCAAGCATTTCAACTAAACTTTGCATCCCCACCATCTTCTCAAACAGGTACAAGAAGGTTAGATCAGTAGATATGTACCAGAGAATTAAGAAGGCACATACACAAAGAACTTTTCTGTCTAACAGCAATCTGGAATTTTCCACTTTGTATGTAAACTTCCTAGTTTAAGTTCTGGTCCATTCCTCTCATTTTTTTGAGTCAACAGCCACGTAGCTGCTGATTTTCCAGACTTGAAGATTTCCGCCTTTAGTCTCTAGTTTACAAAACGGCAGTCTCTACTGCCCATAGAGTGTGTGTGTGTGTGTGTGTGTGTCAAAATCAGCAAGATGGACAGAGCGTCACAATGCAAAGGTCCTTTTTGAATGTGTCTCATGTCCCTTCTGCAAATCCCACTGCTATGGTACAAGAACCAGAGATCCTACCTAACTCACATCAAAACTTAGTAAGCATAAAATATAGATAAACTTCTATTTAATTCCTTGCCTTAGTAAGTAAGTGGCAGATTTTTATGTTTCGTTTGTTGCATAACAAGAATATGGAATTGAAACATGGCTTTAAAGACCCCTTTAAGGAATGTCTATGGAGAGTCTCAGTCATCCAGGTCATGGGTGTCCCAAAGGTGCTTTTTCAAGAGGTAACTGGACTTTCTTTGTTTTTCCTTGAAGAATTTCTTGGATGAGAACTGAAGAAGTTTTCTGGATGAGAAGCAAAATGTTTTCAAGGAAAACCAAAGCAAGTCCTGTTGCCTCTTGAAAAAGCACCTTTGGTACTCCTTGAAGGAAAGGATTTTATCTCATGCAAAGCTGGGATTATGTTTATCTTTCCCATCATTTCTACGTTACATTTTAGAATCGGCCATTATTTATCCACCATCAATTTTATCTTCCAACCTAAACTTTCTTTCTCATAAAGAGATTCAAAGATCTGAAAATCATGCACATTTTTTGGTAATCGATTTAACTGAATAGTTGCTAATATGACTTCCCATGACTTTTAAAACACTAAAAACTATTCAGATAATGAACTAAGGCATAGATTTTTCATTTTCCATATTTTTCCAAATAATAATGGCTAGGTTCACACAGTATGCTAATCTAACATGTTTCAAGTAACCATGATGAACTATCAAAGCCAGTTCACAAATATCATACAACAAAATCTATATAACTCAAAAGATTCTAATACCTTTGGTTATACAACTTGCTAAGACAGCCTTACACTACAATTTCTAGAGTCACATGGAAGTTGGAGATTAATAAGGTGGAGAGAAAAGGAAATACAGTACAAATGTATTTGATTAATGTAATCACAAACGTTTGAATGAATTCATTAATTTTCATACTAGTTCATTATGAATTCATTAATTTTCATAGTGCAGGGATCTGCAAAGTTGGCTCTTTTAAGACTGGTGGACTTCAACTCCCAGAATTCCCCAGCCAGTCATGCTGGCTGGGGAATTCTGGGAGTTGAAGACCACCAGTCTTAAAAGAGCCAACTTTGCAGACCCCTGCACTATACTATTACGTACCTTAAACCATGTTGTAAGCGAAAGATCCGTAAAAGGCTACTGTGTAGCATCATGGTTGGACATGGCCATGCATATTTAGGTTTACTTACATCACAAACTCAGTAAATGTTCATCTTTTTTCCAGGCATACTGCGCTATGGATGTTTGACAACTTATGGCCAAATTTAGAATTGCCTTCAGTTCACTTTCTCTTCAGAATCCACCCTACAATAACCACAATAAGCAACATTAACTTCACAAGCACTAGAATATACCGGCATTTTCCTGAATATGAATATGTGCTATTTCTATAGTGACAATAATTGTAAAAAGGTACCAGATGGGAAAGTGCCCACAGGAAATTTCATAATTTTCATGTGTTGCATTTATCTTAGTTGCATGATGGCTGGAGGTGCGTATCAGCCTATCACACTTTGTTTTTGGAAATGCCAGACAACAACTTTACTTTTTTTGTGTTTCTTCTGCTGTACAGTAATTGAAAGTCTCCATCTGGCTATTATGTAATCCAATATCTGGAGAAAGAGCACAAGTTTGTTTCTGTGAAAATAATTATTGTGTGAAATATTTTCCAAAAATCCTGCTGAATCACATTCACTTATTCCAAAATAATGTCTTCAAATACAAATGCTACCCAACTTATGTAGAAATGTACTTTGTGCCCAGTCCATTAGGAACTAGTATATTATTCATATGGATGGGATGACTAAAATGAAATCTGTGCTCCTCAAATGGAAAATGTTTATGGAAAAAAAATCTATATCCCTCACATACTGTAGGTCAAAAGTATTTCAAATATCTTGTCTGGCCACATAGTATTACTTTTTCACCATCTCAATGGACAAGGATTTAGAAACTGGCATTAAATTTGATATTAATAATATTAATAGATAATCTATACATTATTAATATTCAATTTCATAACCCTAACCCTAAAAAGAAACTTGTCCAGAGAGTCTTTACGAATCAGACATGATTGAAATGAAGAAAATAAACATATCTAAAATGAGTAGAATTGACCAAGCATTTGATTTAAATCCTCCTCTTTCATCCTGGATCTATATATCAGATTTCTGATTAGGAATGCTGATTAGATAACTATTCTTGAAATTAATGATTTTAACATGTATGGAAGGCACCGGATGGAAAATATCTGATCAACAAATAATGACGAATTTCAGTTTGTAATTTCAAATTGTAAATTATATTTTTATGAAAAGTATAAAAACCAAGAATTCTTTTCCTAATAACAAAATGGTGTTTCAGTTGTTAAAACATGGAAATACATAATGGAGTCAAGGAAATAAAAGAAATGGTTCTTCCATTGACTAGTAGAATCTCACTGAAAAATAGTAAATAATCTCCCTCCCATTTATTATCTTTTGTAAGTTGCACAAAATTTCCTTTGTGTTGTGAGTGTGTACCCTTCTTCGAGGTTGTGGAATAATACTTGCAGGCTAGCTGACCATTACTAGGAGTCCAATCCTACTGGCTCAAGGTTAACTCAGCTTTTCATCCTTCTGAGATTGTTAAAATGAGGGCCCAGATAGTTGGGGCAATATGCTGAATCTATATATACCGCTTAGTACTGTAAAGCAGTATAAAGTGGTATATAAGTCTAAGTGCTATTGTTGTCTGGTTATTTAGTGTTCTGGTTTTTTTTATGGTGTGAGGCTATCATGCCAGGGCATTTGGAAATAGGTGATTTTTAAAAAATGGATCTAATTGGCATATTTTCCCAGTTCTTGAATTTGTGACAATGAAGATTGAAGAGTGAGTTTGCCAGTTGTAGTTCTCATTCAAGAGATGGAAATAGCAACCTTGAGGAACTGTTATCTTCTTAAATATACAGTATGTCAAAGGGATATTTCTTTTTGGTAATTAAAATGAATCAAATACATCTTTCCTATTTTCTTACAAACTTAATTTAAAAAGAAATACTTTCCAGTTGGGAAAGAGAAGAGATTTTAATAGAAAATGAGTGATGCAGCAAAGGAATCTAACTAGTGCTCTGGGATCAATTAATAGATTCTATTTTTTCTTTAATTCTCTCCCATGCTATTTCAGAGTCTCAGTCTTTCTGAATGGCTTTTCTGAGGTAAAGAGAAAAGAAGGGAGTAGAGGCATTTGCAACAGGACTAAAAAGAAAAAGTCAACATGGTGGCTACAATCATGTGATCAAAACCTTTCCCCTTAATGAGTAGCTCTTTCCCTGGCTTAGGCTGAATGTGGGAACTCAGAAACTGTATATCTTAGTTCTATTTCCCTATCTATATAAATAAAAATGTAAAATAGTTTGTACGAAGCAGCTAATCTCAAAAACTACTGCACCGATTTACACCAAATTTTGACACAATGTTCCGAAGGACTTCCGATAATAGAATACGTACTCATTTTGTGCCTAGCACACGTGTGTCATATGCAAGGTACACAAACGTAAAATATACCCACTGATCAGGTTTTCACCTCCTTATAGCTCTTCTCATCAGGCAGCTTTTCAACTGTCATTTCCTCAGCAATGTATGGAAGCCTAAAAGTGCCAAAACACAGAGGATAGCAAACTTCCAGGTGGCCCATAGAGAGAGAGAGGCAGAAATACAGTTTAATAAAAGAGGGACTAGGGGAGACATGATAGCAGCTTTCCAATATCTCAGGGGTTGCCACAAAGAAGAGGGAGTCAAACTACTCTCCAGGGCACCTGAGGGCAGAACAAGAAACAATGGGTGGAAACTAATCAAGGAGAGAAACAACTTAGAACTGAGGAGAAATTTCCTGACAGTTAGAACAATTAACCAGTGGAACAGCTTGCCTCCAGAAGTTGTGAATGCCCCAACACTGCAAGTCTTCAAGAAGATGTTGGATAGCCATTTGTCTGAAATGGTATAGGGCTTCCTGCCTAGGCAGGGGGTTGGACTAGATTACCTGTAAGGTCCCTTCCAACTCTGCTATTGTATTACAGTAGGTAGGTAAATAGGGGAATAGATAGAGAGGGAGAAATACAGTAGGTAGGTAGGTAGATAGAGGGATAGATAGAGAGGGAGAAATACGGTAGGTAGGTAGGTAGGTAGGTAGATAGGTAGGTAGGTAGGGGGCAGTGGTAGGTTTCTGCAGGCTCGCACCTACTCGCGAGAACCGGTTGGTGAAATTTAGAGAACCGGTGAGAGGTGGTTCCACCGGTGTACCTGGAAGTAAATCTGGCCCGCCGCTGCCAGTGACCCAACGGAAAGGAAAGGAAAGGAAAGGATAGGATAGGATAGGATAGGAAGGAAGGAAGGAAGGAAGGAAGGAAGGAAGGAAGGAAGGAAGAATTTATCATCACAATTGAGTCCAAAATTTTGGTTGCTAAGCAAGAGCGTTGTTAAATGAGTTTCACCACATTTTAAAAGGTGGCCACTCCCACCCTGTCACATGACTGCCAAGCAATGCCCACAAAATAGGCCACACCTACAGAGTAGGTTCTAAAATAATTTGAAACCCATCACTGGTAGGGGGATAGATAGATAGGGAGAAACGTAGGTAGGTAGGTAGGTAGGTAGGTAGGTAGGGGGATAGAGAGAGAGGGCGAAATACAGTAGAGTAGGTAGAGGGATAGATAGAGAGGGAGAAATACAGTATGTAGGTAGGTAGATAGAGGGAGATAGAAAGAAATACAGTAGGTAGGTAGGTAGATAGAGGGATAGATAGAGAGGGAGAAATATGGTAGGTAGGTAGGTTGGGGGTTATATGGTGGTTGTGTGTATGTGTGCAGGTGTAGATCTACACACAGATTGGTTGGCCATTTAACCATACTGGGCCACAGCAACGCGTGGCTGGGTATAGCTAGTTTGTAATAAAGGGATAGTTGTGATGAACTGACTTTTGTTAAAAGGGAACAGCTTAGCCAGGGGTCTGCAAAGTTGGCTCTTTTAAGACTGGTGGACTTCAACTCCCAGAATTCCCTAGCCAGGCTGTCTGGGGAATTCTGGGAGTTGAAGTCCACCAGTCTTAAAAGAGCCAACTTTGCAGACCCCTGGCTTAGACTGAAGGATCATTTTCTATCTATCAACCCTTCTTGAAATCATAGAATGCTTTTCAGAATAGTGAGTAGAAGGGAAAGCTATTCTTGGTTCCTGTAAAACAAAAAGCTGCAATATGTACTGTTGCCTCACCCTCCGTACATTACTTCTCAAAGTCCTCAACATCCCATCTGGCTTCAGTATCATCAGTATCATTTCAAGTTCACCTGTAATTTCAAAAGGAGGCTTTTTACTGAATCAGGCAGAATTCCTGAAGTATGTGGGATGGTTTGTGGTGGTAGAAGACATAGAGAGGCAGAGAGATGGACACCTTTCTGTGGACACCCTAAATTTAATATATTGAAGCCAATATATATATATATATATATTCCCCTGTATCAGCTGATCAGGAGGAGAACCTGGTGGCTTAGTAGCTAAAACATCTGCCTAACATGTAATACAGTCCCGGTTCAAATCCCAGTAAGGATATGGCTAGCTGATGAGAGCTAAAAAGCTTGAAATAGATCTATCCTAGTCTCCCTTATTTATTTATTTATCAGCTCAAAACCTAACACACACACACACACACACACACACACACACACACACACAGTAGAATGGTTTGATTACTTTGTACTGTTATATCATTAATGTCTCTTAGGAAAATGGCAATTTATGGTAAGAATGATGATGAAAATCAGAACCATGTTAAAGAGATTAATTGTGCAGGAACCTCTTGTGGAATACAGCCAGCAGGCATATTTATTGTTGCCCATCAAGTGCTGGATAATTCCTGGATTTGATGAAATGATAAACAGGAACATCAAAAAGTTTTTTTAAGCTTTCTGAAAAATAAGACTTTCCTTATGAACACAGAGCATTACCATCCAGTGACCAGTTTTCCATTTTAGAGCAAAGTGTCTGAGTCAGTCATCTAAATCCAGATAATTCGAAGAAACAAATAGTTTAAATTATATTTTATTTGGTATCAGAAACCATTTCTGAACTAAAGCAATTGAGTGGATATGGGAATATATCCTTATTTTTCCCTTAAAATCTGCGTATCGTTCTAATATCATTAAGCATGTCATTATTATTGTTATAATCGCCTCAGGAAGTGGTGCTAAAATAGCTTCTCCTCCTCTAATATATCACATATACTTACTGATATATCAAATAAGTATAGAGTAATATGTAGTTTGGCACACCTTCTGAGACTTCCTAATAATCTTCACAACTAGGCAAAGAGAACTTAAGGCATAGCAGACTGATGAGAAAAGATGCTACAATTATATTTACAATAACCAAGTGGTTATTGGTGGTGCAGTGGTTCTGCTACCTGCTGGCTGCCAGCAATTTGGCAGTTCATATCCCACAAGGTTAACTCAGGCTTCCAGCCTTCCAAGGTGGGTAAAACGAGGACCCAGATTGTTGGGGGCAATATGCTGACTCTGTAAACCGCTTAGAGAGGGCTGTAAAGCACTGTAAAATGGTATATAAGTCTAAGTGCTATTTCTATATACAAGCAGCTTATCTGATATTTCCTGAACCGTGACTGTTTACAATCTGAGAATGCCACCTTTTTTCCAGATATTAAACTTTTAATTAGGACAGGTGGTGATCAGTAGATATTTATTCTGGCATTGGAGGTGGGATATCCCACAATAAGAGTTTATGGAAATGTTGGCAGGATTAGTTGGTATTCAATATATATTTGGATTACATTTTTAATTTAGTTTGAAAACTCAATCAAATTAAATCGGAAAATGCTGACTTGGAATTTTTTCACCACCTTTTATTAGAAACTAGCTATACCCGGCCACGCGTTGCTGTGGCCCAGTCTGGTTAAATGGCCAACCAATCTGTGTGTAGATCTACACCTGCACACATACACCCAACCACCATATAAGCCCCAACCTACCTACCTACTGTATTTCTCTCTCTCTCTCTCTCTCTATCTCTCTCTCTCTCTCTCTCCTATCTCTCTCTCTTTCTCTCTGTCTATCCCTCTACCTACCTACCTACTGTATTTCTTTCTTTCTCCCTCTACCTACCCTACCTATTGTATTTCCCCCTCTCTATCCCTCTACCTACCTACCTACCTATCTACCTACCTACCTACCTACCTACCTATTATATTTCTCCCTCTCTATCTATCCCCCTATCTACCTACCTGCCTACCTACTGTATTTCTCCCTCTCTGTCTATCCCTCTACCTACCTACCTACCTACCTACCTACCTACCTACCTACCTACCTACCTACTGTATTTCTTTCTTTTTCCCTCTATCTACCTACCTACCTACTGTATTTCTCCCTCTCTCTATCCCTCTACCTACCTACCTACTGTATTTCTCCCTCTCTGTCTATCCCTCTACCTACCTACCTACTGTATTTCTTTCTTTTCCCCCTCTATCTACCTACCTACTGTATTTCCCCCCCTCTATCCCTCTACCTACCTACCTACCGTATTTCTCGCTATCTATACACCTACCTACCTACCTACGGTATTTCTGCCTCTCTGTCTATCCTTCTACTTACCTACCTATTGTATTTCTTGCTTTCTCCCTCCACCTACCTACCTACCTAACTACCTACCTACCGTATTTCTCCCTCTCTATCTATCCCCCTATCCCTCTACCTACCTACCTACTGTATTTCTCCCTCTCTGTCTATCCCTCTACCTACCTACCTACTGTATTTCTTTCTTTTTCCCCTCTATCTACCTACCTACTGTATTTCCCCCCCTCTATCCCTCTACCTACCTACCTACCGTATTTCTCGCTATCTATACACCTACCTACCTACCTACGGTATTTCTGCCTCTCTGTCTATCCTTCTACTTACCTACCTATTGTATTTCTTGCTTTCTCCCTCCACCTACCTACCTACCTAACTACCTACCTACCGTATTTCTCCCTCTCTATCTATCCCCCTATCCCTCTACCTACCTACCTACTGTATTTCTCCCTCTCTGTCTATCCCTCTACCTACCTACCTACTGTATTTCTTTCTTTTTCCCCTCTATCTACCTACCTACTGTATTTCCCCCCCTCTATCCCTCTACCTACCTACCTACCGTATTTCTCGCTATCTATAAACCTACCTACCTACCTACGGTATTTCTGCCTCTCTGTCTATCCTTCTACTTACCTACCTATTGTATTTCTTGCTTTCTCTCTCCACCTACCTACCTACCTACCTACCTACCTACCTACCTACCGTATTTCTCCCTCTCTATCTATCCCCCTATCCACCTACCTGCCTACCTACTGTATTTCTCCCTCTCTGTCTATCCCTCTACCTACCTATCTACTGTATTTCTCCCTATCTATCTATCCATCCCCCCTACCTATGTATCTACCTACCTACCTGCCTACCTACCTACTATATTTCTTCCTTTCTCCCTCTACCTACCTACCTACCTACCTACCTACCTACCTACCTACTGTCTCTCTCTTTCTTTCTTTCTTTCTTTCTTTCTTTCTTTCTTTCTTTCTTTCTTTCTTTCTTTCTTTCTTTCTTTCTTTCTTTTTCTTTCCACCTACCTACCTACCTACCTACCTACCTACCTACCTACCTACCTACATACCAACCTTATTTCTGCCTCTCTATCTATCCTTTGGGGGTCATCTAGTCCAACTCCCTGCTAGGCAGGAAGCCCTATACCCATGATGGCGAACCTATGGCACGGGTGCCACAGGTGGCATACGGAACCATTTCTTAGGCCACTCGAGGCATTGCCCTGTCAGCTTCAGTTTGTATGTGTGCCCTGGCCAGCTGATTTAGGCCTTCTTTTGAGGCCATTTTTTGCCTTCTGGAGGTGGGAGAAGGCTGTTTTCACCCTCCCCAGGCTCCTATAAACCATCTGGAGCCTGGGGATGACGTAAAAAGCATGCCAAATGCAGGGGGTCTTGCACATAGCATTATGGATGTGACACACCTGTGCACATCGCCCCTGCACTCCCCCTGCTATTGGCACTTGAGCCAAAAAAGGTTAGCTATCACTGCCCTATACCATTTCAGACTAATGGCTATCCAACATCTTCTTGAAGACTTCCAGTGTTGGGGCATTCAAAACTTCTGGAGGCAAGTTGTTCCACTGATTAATTGTTCTAACTGTCAGGAAATTTCTCTTCAGTTCTAAGTTGCTTCTCTCCTTGATTAGTTTCCACCCATTGCTTCTTGTTCTGCCCTCAGGTGCTTTGGAGAATAGCTTGACTCCCTGTTCTTTGTGGCAACCTCTGAGATATTGGAAGGCTGCTATGCTGTCTCCCCGTCCCTCTTTTATTAAACTGTATTTCTCCCTGTCTCTCTATTCCCCTATCTACCTACCTACTGTAATACAATAATACAATAGCAGAGTTGGAAGGGACCTTGGAGGTCATCTAGTCCAACCCCGCTGCTCAAGCAGGAGACCCTATGCCGTTTCAGACAAATGGTTTTCCAGTCTCTTCTCTCTTCAATGTTGGGGCATCCATAACTTCTGGTGGCAAGATGTTCCACTGGTTAATAGTTCTCACTGCCAGGAAATTTGCCCTCAGTTCTAAGTTTTTTCTCTCCTGGATTAGTTTCCACCCATTGCTTCTTGTTCTGCCCTCAGGTGCCTTGGTGAATAGCTTGACTCCCTCTTCTTTGGGGCAACCCCTGAGATATTGGAAGGCTGCTATCATGTCTTCCCTAGTCCCTCTTTTATTAAACTGTATTTCTCCCTGTCTCTCTATTCCCCTATCTACTGTAATACAATAATACAATAGCAGAGTTGGAAGGGACCTTGGAGGTCATCTAGTCCAACCCCGCTGCTCAAGCAGGAGACCCTATGCCGTTTCAGACAAATGGTTTTCCAGTCTCTTCTCTCTTCAATGTTGGGGCATCCATAACTTCTGGTGGCAAGATGTTCCACTGGTTAATAGTTCTCACTGCCAGGAAATTTGCCCTCAGTTCTAGGTTGCTTCTCTCCTTGATTAGTTTCCACCCATTGCTTCTTGTTCTGCCCTCAGGTGCCTTGGTGAATAGCTTGACTCCCTCTTCTTTGGGGCAACCCCTGAGATATTGGAAGGCTGCTATCATGTCTTTCCTAGTCCTTCTTTTCATTAAACTGTATTTGCTGTCAGATGGGTGATTCTTTGTAACAGTTTGGTTCAGTTGGTATTAAACAGTTTAAAGCAGCTGCCTGGCTCCATTTTTTTTACCTCAGAGAACAGTCCTGAGCAGAATTCCCCCCCCCCTCTATGGGCCACCTGGGAGTTTGCTATCCTCTGTGCCTTTTTGGCCCCAAGAGGCCGCCGTATGAGGCTTTTCCAACACTGGCAGTTGAAAAGCAGTTTGATGGGCGTGGCTACAGGGATGTTAAATCACATTTCAGTGAGTACATTTTTTTGTGTGTTATTTGTACACAACACACGTGTGCTAGGCACAAAATGATTTGGTATTCTATTATCCGAAGTGCTTCGCTACGTTGTGTGAAAGTTTCGTTTAAATCGGTCCGGTACTTTTTGAGATTAGTGGATTTGTACAAACTATTTTACATTTTTATTTATATAGATGTTGTATTTGGCTAAAAAATAATGTTGGTTTTATAAGTTGGCTGCATTGAGAACAAAGACTCTTTCTAGTTCATCAATTTATTTGCTTTCTTATTCTTATGGTTGGTGGCACAGACAGCCAGATGTTTAGATTGGATATGGCGTTTTTATCCACCTGAGTTCTTTCTAGATAGCTGCTAACATTGGTGCCCAGCTGACACAAGACACAAGGAAGATTGCTTTTGCTAGATTTCTAGCTAAGTCTCAGATCAGTTGGGCACACCTGTCAACACCTGTTTCCTCTTATATATTTTATTTATACTTGTTTCCTCATGGTTTATTCTGTGACTTTTTAAATTGTAGATTTATACTTACAATATACTTATGTAGCTTTCATGTAGCTTTAATCCCCCCCCTTTAAATTGTTTAGAACAAAGTTTATAAAAGTTTAGAACAGTTATAAAAACATGTAACTGTTGTAATGAAATAAATTATAAACAAATGTTTGTCTGAGTTGATTTTTCAAAAATCCGCACAGAGAAAAATGATTGTTCCAAAAAAAAGAAGAAATCTTGTAATTCAGAGTTTTTTTTTGGGGGGGGGGGCACCCCCCGGTATCTTCTTTCTATTCTTGTACAACCTGTTGTGTTAATGGCTTGCAATAGTAATTGGATGGCATATAAATTTAATAAATTGTGAGTAAATAAATGAGCCTACATCATATGAGCAATAAAGTCAATGATCTCAATAGGAAATTATTTCTCCAATTTTAACAGAGTTTCTTTCCCCTAACTTTTTTAATGGGAAGCAAGAAGCTTGTTAAACAGTGAACTATAGTATGTAGGTCACAAAGTCCTGCTTTTAACTTTAAGTCTGTTTTAAGTCTGACAATACATGACATTTAGCAACTAAACCATGATGTGTTCAGAATGCTAGAAACGCTGCAAATGCTACAAATATATACACTTTTATTTATAATTTGTTTTAGTTACATCTAAGCAAGCAACTATATAAACAAATATGACAATAAGACAGCAAGAGATTTGACTCAAGGACAAAAAGTAGAAGAAGCTTTTCTTAATTTATTATGGGTAGACATTACCTAACCATCTGGACAATAAAAGAATTGTTTTTGCCAAAAGCACCTAATGAAGGCAGATCCTTCCCTAACTTAATGAGGAGCAACTGGCAAAGACAAAACCCATATTTTTAGCATTTGTAGTTTAACAAAGGAAAAGGGTCACAAACATTCAGAATTGTTCAAGGCAATATCTCCAGCAACTGCATTCAACTAGAATTCTTCACTCTTTAACAGGTCATTTTGAATCAGAGTGAAGAGAGCAAGTTGGTTCATAATTACCTGTTTCAGTGATAGCTTCATACTTTAGCCTTGTACAACAATAGTGCAGAAGAAAAGAAATTTTGTAATGACGACCAATATGATGCCTGCTGTGCAGTGTAACCTCCACCATGACATCGTATTCCTTTAATGTTCTTGATCTTACTAGAAAAGAATTAAAAGGAAACGAGGCTTTTTATACTTTTCTTTCTTTCTTTCTTTCTTTCTTTGTAATTAAAGAGAAATCTTTTCCAAGTGATGAATCACCTTTATCTAGAGATGAATAATTCATACTGAAATGACAGACATGAAGTACAGAAATCCATTAGAGTCTAAGGCAAGCAAAGTTTTAATGGCTAGGGGGAATTTATATTTAAAATAAATTAATTTAGAAGTCAAGAGCCACGGAAGAGAATAATTGTAACACGATGACATAACTGAAGCCACAGGGTTGGAAGACTTGACCTGTTCTAAGCATTTTTGGGGAATTTGTTGGGTATAGACTCTATTGGAAGTTGTGACTGCTTATGTGCCATCAAGTCAGTATTGACTTTTAGCAATCACATAGACATTTTCAATGATGATCTGTCCTCAACCTGGCATTTCAATCTTCCAAAAGTTGCAGCAATTGCTATTGTAATTGAATCCATCCACCTTGCTTCTACTGATTATCCTCTTCTCCCCCCCCCTCACTTTTCCAGCATTAGGGACTTCTCAAAGGACCTAGGTCAGTGATGGCGAACCTTTTCAGCACTGAGTGCCCAAAAGGGAGCAAGTGCACGCTTGTTGGGGACGCGCCCTGGAAGAAAAGCTGCGAAGAAGTGGGCATGCGCACACTGGGAAAAGAACTTCCAGTTTCCGGCACACGTATGCGTACCGGCCAGCTTTTCTTCAAATTACTGGTGCACATGTGTGTGCAACGATCAGCTGGTCGGCGTGCACACGCACAACAGAAACCAGAAGGCCACCTCTTCCGGTTTCCAGCACTGCTGCATGTACAAAAAACAACTGATTGTCATGCATACATGCATGCCAGAAACCCAGAAAAGGAATGGGAGACACTGCACGTACCAGCTGACATGGCTCTGCATGTCATTTCAGCATTCATGCCATAAATTTGCCATTACAGACCTAGGTCTTCACATAATTGGTAAAATACAATAACTCAGGCCTTAATTGATTTGTTCTATGATCCACTTGTTTGCTTTTTGGCTATACACGATCTCTGGGTAGAACATGACCATTTGTATCTTATGTGAGAAATCTTGGAAGCTTAGCACACACATATTTTGCCTGATTTCTTGCTTAGGTTTCTGGTTATTTATTTTCTTCTGTATGCAGGTAGTGCTCAACTTATGTTTGCAATTGAGCCCAAAATTTACAGTCCTAAGTGAGAGAGTTAAGTGAATTTTGCCCCATTTTAAGACCTTTCTTGTCACAGATGTTAAGTGAATCACTACTTGTTAAATTAGCAACATGGTTGTTAAGAGAATCGAGTTTCCCCATTTGACTTTGCTTGTCAGAAGGTCATTAAAGGCGAACATATGATCCCTGGACACTATAACCATCATACATATGAGTCAGTTACCAAGCGTCTGAATTTTGATCATGTGACCATGCAATGGTTGAAAGTGTGAAAAATGGTCATAAGTCACTTTTTTCAATGCCACTGTAACATAAAATGGTCACTAAGCCAAGGACTACCTGTATTGTTCACATGTATACAAGAGTTTATATTATGTTGCTGTTTCTACTGTTTTGTCTCTTTTGAGTTCTGGAGATGTAAACTTAGTTTAAAAATGGAAGCCATGTTTTGGAAATCCCAGTAATTCAGTTTGGATTATGCTTTCTCTACTTTTCCTATGCAAATTTAAAACTAAGCAGCTTTAGAAGACAGAACAGAGCTTTGATGGTTGCCTCAACCATTTTATTGTCATTCATCAGTAGTCAACATCAATACAGAAGATTAAGGCTACATTCAGACAATCACGATCATGATTATTTCACTCAATAATACCCAGGTTCTTTGGTTCAGATTATTGTTGCGTGTGCCCTGTGAATATAACTTAACTAGACTAGGAACTCAACTGGTGGCGATTTTAATAAATATAAAATGATTATACTTGTATTTAAAACATAGCCATATGGCTAAGCCTGCTTCTTTCTATATAGATCAGCACATAATATGCGTATTTTACGTAAATCTGTATTTTGTACTGGCCTATTTTTGGGTGACATACTTCCTATTTCTGGTTGACACACAAATCTGAAAGGGAGAGGTTTGTAGCCAATAGCTTCCCAAATGTCTATATCAAGCAAGTCAAAGTTAAAACCAAGACTTCCATCCAGCTTTAAAATGAATCAGCTATTATCTTTTCACTATTCACATCACTTTAGTTAAACAAAATAATCAAGACTAGCTGTTCCTTATTTTTTTCCTGAAAAAAGAAAAGAATTTATTAAAAGCCCTATTGCCAATTCCCCAAATTGTCTTTTTCATTTCCTTCCTTTTTAAAACATTTTTCTTCATTTAAAATAAAACACAGATTCACAGAAACAAAGGCATGTTTGCTCCATTCAGAAGCATTTGCATATTTAAAATGATCAATAGTTCCAATTAAAGTAAGATTCATAAACTGAATAAGACTGTTGCAAGAAAACTCCTCTAATGAACCAGCCATGGCAATTGTTTTAATGTGGGTACAAATTAAGCTATTTTACTTAAATGATTAGTACTTTGCTCAGTTCTTTATTTTTTAAAAAAAATGTTTTCTAAAAGAAACACTACAGGTGGACCTCAGGGTGCCGTCGGCTGGTCAATGCCGTCTGGCGATTCCCAAGGGTAGGGCCTTCTCTGTGGCGGGCCCGGCTCTCTGGAACGACCTGCCCCCCAATATTCTTACTATCACCGACCTGCGCCTCTTCCGCCGGGAGCTCAAGACACATTTTTTCCCCCTGGCCGGCCTGGTTTAGACTTCAGACTTCGACTTTACTAACTATTTTTTAGAGGGTTCTAGTGTTTTAAACTTTTTAGCACAGTTATTAATTTAATTTGGGTTTTAATGGTTGAATGTATTTATTGAGATGTATGTACTATTTGTATTTTACCTGCTGTGCACTGCCCCGAGTCCTGCCCGGAGAGGAGGCGGTATAAAAGTCTAAATAAATTAAATTAAATTAAATTAAATTAAATTACAATTGAACCCGAAACTTCTGTTGCTAAGTAAATCAGTTGTTAACTGAGTTTTTCTGCATTTTACACACTTTCTTGCCATGGTTGTTAAATGAATCACTGCAGTTGTTAAGTTAGTAACATGGTTGTTAAGAGGATCTGGTTTCCTCATGGATTTTGCTTGTCAGAAGGTTTCAAAAGGTGATTACATGACACCAGGACACTGCAACCACCATAAATGTGAACCAGTTGCCAAGCATCCGAATTTTGATGTTATAAGCATGGGGGGATGCTGCAATTTTCCTAACTGTGAAAAACAGCCAGTGCTATTGTAACTTTGAACGGTCATAAGCAAACGAGGACTACCTTGAATTTACTGAAAACTTAATAGAAAAACAGTTGCTTCATATTTTAAAAATAAATTCATCTATATTATTTCTCAACTTGGTGTACCGTACATCTGTATTTGCCAACCGTAGCAACTAGCTGGGGAATTCTGGGAGTTGAAGTTAGCACATTTTAAAATTACCATGATTGGGAAATGCTGCACTAAATGGAGTAGAGATGCCTTCATCCCTGACTATGGATTATAACACTTGAAGCCCAAGACATCTGGGGAAAACAATATTTGGAGAGTTAATGTGCCTGAGAGCTGATTTACAGAAAAACTGCTTCATTCATTGTAAATGCAACTTTCTTATTTCCATCCTATCCAGTTTATGCGCTGACCCTACACATTGCATGGGGAAGATGCTGCTGAAAGAACCAATCAAGAATGTGCATGCAGTAATTCAGCTCTCGGATAGCTAGTCAAATGGAGATATTCTACATGTATTTTAATTGGAGGGTTATAAAGGTTTTCCTGTAACTCCAACAAACCTATTTCCCTGGCACAAGCTAAAATATGTAGCCTAAATCTAAGTAGCCTCTTGTACTAGCGTTGAAGTGGTACAATTTCTCCCCCTTTTCCATGGAACCATTGGAAGCAAAGGTTTTAAAAAAGCCCAGAATGAAAAGAATAGGAATATATAAGTTATATGTTTATATGCATGTAAGTTTATAAAGGTAAAGGTTCCCCTCACACATATGTGTCAATTGTTCCCGACTCTAGGGGGTGGTGCTCATCTCTGTTTCAAAGCTGAAGAACCAGCGCTGTTTCCGTGGTCATGTGGCTGGCATGACTAAACTCCAAAGGTGCACAGAATGCTGTTATCTTCCCCCAAAGGTGGTCCCTATTTTTCTACTTGCATTTTACATGCTTTCGAACTGCTAGGTTGGCAGAAGCTGGGACAAGTAATGGGAGCTCACTCCATTAGGCAGCGCTAGGGATTCAAACTGCTGAACTGCCAATCTTTCTGACCGACAAGCTCAATATCTTAGCCACTGAGCCACCCTTTTTGTGTGGTTATATGTGCATGCAAATATGTGTGTCAGCCTTCAAGGTAGTCCAGAGAGAAAACCAAAGACATGTGTACTAATTCTATCTTTATTGTAAAGTTATGGCGACAGATTCATGCAAGTCTGAAATCACTACATCCCTCCCTTATCTTTGGGTTTCAGAAAACTAGAGAGGGTTCCTTCTAAAATGCTTTTATTTATTTTTTATTTATTTATTTTATTTATTTATTTTATTTATTTTATTAAATTTATACCCCGCCCTTCTCCTTATTAGGACCCAGGGCGGCGCACAGGCATTATTAAAACACAAAATACAATATCAATTAAAATATATTAAATTACTAGACCCGTGCTAAAAACCCATGTTAAAACCATACCAAATTGATTTATTTTTAAAAAGTCAGAAGTAGGGGCTATCCTAGGCCGGCTTGTTGGAATAGATACGTCTTAAGACGTTGGCGGAAGAGGCGGAGGTCCGAGATAGTGCGAAGGTCGGGGGGTAGGTCGTTCCAGAGGGCCGGGCCCGCCACAGAGAAGGCCCTTCCCCTGGGTGTCGCCAACCGGCATTGCCCCGCTGACGGCACTCGGAGAAGACCCTCTCTGTGGGAGCGGATCGGACGAAGGGATGTATGGGGCAGGAGGCGGTCTCGTATATAGCTAGGCCCCGAGCCATGGAGCGATTTAAAGATGGTCGTCAGCACCTTGAAGCGCACTCGAAAGGCCACAGGCAGCCAGTGCAGCTCGCGCAGGAGAGGTGTTATGTGGGTTTGCCTTGGGGCACCCATAATCACCCGCGCGGCCGCATTCTGTACTAACTGTAGCTTTCGAGTGCACCTCAAGGGGAGCCCCATGTAGAGAGCGTTACAGTAATCCAGCCGGGATGTCACAAGCGCTTGAGTGACTGTGCGAAGGGCTCCCCGGTCCAGTAAGGGGCGCAACTGGCGTATCAGGCGTACCTGATAGAACGCCCCCCTGGCCACGGCTGCCACATGGTCCTCCATGGACAGCCGGGAATCCAGGAGGACGCCCAAGTTGCGCGCCCTCTCCACGGGGGCCAGTTGTTCGCCCCCAATGGCCAGTGTTGGACTTATCTGGCTGAACCGGGGTGCCGGAAACCACAGCCACTCGGTCTTGGAGGGGTTGAGTCTGAGTTTGTTACTACCCATCCAGAATATTAAATTTATACCCTGCCCTTCTCCTTGTTAGGACCCAGGGCGGCGCACAGGCATTATATAAAACCATAAATACAATATACATCAATTAAAAATATATTAAATTAATTCACCCGTGCTAAAACCCGTTATTAAAACCGTAACCAAATTATAATTTATATTTAAAAGTCAGACGCGGGGGGCTATCCTAGGCCGGCTTGTTGGAATAAGTACGTCTTAAGACGTTGGCGGAAGAGGCGGAGGTCCGAGGTAGTGCTATTAGACACAACGAAACTAATAGCTTTCTGTCTAGATGGTCTCTGGTGATGAGCTGAAAGGCAGAAAAGGAAAGCAGTATGCTTCCTCCCTTAATTGGGGCTTACCATGGTGTTGTGACACAATATATACTTATTCCCTTGGCTCAACTGATCACGATGAGAACATGTGGCCTAGCGGCAATTACAACTGCCTCACATGTAAAATAGCCCAGGTTCGAATCCCAGTAAGGGTATGGCTAGCTGATGACTATACTAGTCTCCCTTTATTTATTGATCAGCACAAAAATCACACACACACGTAAAATAAGCCAGAGGAAGTCTCTTAGAACAAAATAGCTTTTAGGAAGCTTTGAAGATCCCAAAATTCTATCTAATAAACGTTATGGTTTTTACAATTTAATTTACAATTTGGCTGTATGAAAGCAGAAGTGAATTTAGTAATAATAATAATATGATTAAAAGACAGCTTCCTAAGAAAGGAAGCACTGACTAAAAGCATATTTTTCTTTCATCTACCTTTGAACTGCTAGCTGAATTGATTTTTTTTAAAATCATCTTGAATTTAATCTTATATACTCAGGTATTACAATAAGTACCTTACCATAAACCACTGAATGTTATACAGATGGGAAGGTTGGATGTGACATTAACACAGATTTAATTGAACTAAATTTACAATTAATTAAAATGCAAATATTTAATTGATATGGATAATAGATTTGCATTTTATTTAAAGTTATTTTTGCCCCCTTCTGTTACCACAAAAAATATCTTTTTTGTTACAATGTTTGGATGGACATCCAAAATTTTGTGTTCCTTTGAGCAAAAAGCACATCAATCAATCTCCCAGAAAGTTACTGCATGCCCTATGTCCAAAGACTATACTTTGGAAAATGAAGCCCATGCTCTCTTCTTTGAGCCATAAGAAGTTCTCAAAACATTGCTATGAAGTTTATTTGCCTTCGTTACAAATCACTGAAGGCCTTTACTGTCTTTTAAAAAATAATTGTATTTGTACATTAATGTTGAAACCAAGATAGTTAATGATAGAAAGCAATATTTAAGGTCATTATTACAGGGTATGTATGTTTTCTAGGCTATATTAATGCTATATTCCTACTGTATTGTGCATTATTTATTTATTTATTTATTTTATTTTATTTTATTTCTAGACCGCCCCCTCTCCCCGAAGGGACTCGGGGCGGTGTACAGGTAAAGATTAAAACTACTAAAATCAAAACAATACAAAGTTAAAATCGAATTAAATAATCCCCTGTACAAATTTATAAAAGTTAAAAAGTTAAAAACTAACCCCATAAAACCGAATAAAATCTTTTAAAATCACAGACTGGGCGAGCAGCATGAAATTAGGCCAAGCCGGCTAGATGGAACAAGTGCGTCTTGAGTTTCTGGCGGAAGGAGCGGAGGTCCATGGTCGTTCTGATATCAGGGGGAAGGTCGTTCCAAAGGGTCGGGCCCTCACAGAGAAGGCCCTTCCCCTGGGCGTCGCCCGCTGGCATTGCCTGGTGGACGGCACCCGGAGAAGTCCCTCTCTGTGAGAGCGAATCGGCCGAAGGGATGTATGGGGGAGGATACGATCCCGCAAATAACTAGGTCCTGTGCCATGGAGCGTTTTAAAGATGATAACCAACACCTTGAAACGCACCCGGAAGTCCACAGGCAGCCAGTGCAGCCTGCGCAGGAGCGGTGTTACGTGGGAGTATCTAGAAACTCCCAAAACTGCCTGTGCGGCCGCATTTTGGACCAGCTGCAGCCTTCGGGTGCATCTCAAGGGGAGCCCCATGTAGAGAGCGTTACAGTAGTCTAGACGGGACGTCACAAGCGCATGAGTGACTGTGCGAAGGGCGTCCCGGTCCAATAAGGGACGCAACTGGTGCACCAGGCGAACCTGGTGGAACGCCCCCCTGGCCATGGCTGTCACATGGTCCTCCATTGACAGCCTGGCATCTAGGAGGACGCCCAAGTTGCGTGCCCGATCCATGGGGGCCAGATGTTCGCCCCCAATGGCCAGTGATGGAGTCAACTGGTTGAACCGGGACGCCGGTAGCCAGAGCCACTCAGTCTTGGACGGATTGAGCTTGAGTCTGTTCCTTCCCATCCAGATCCGTTCATAAAGATACTGAAACTCTGGCAGGAACTTAACCTGACAATTGATAGTGTCAACTAAACAATTTATAATATCAACACCCATTGGAAGTTTTACTTTAGAAGTGCGTGGAAAATAAGTAAAAAGGCTTTCCAAAATGAAGCCTCATACATTTGAATAATTTCTCCTTTAACACGCTGACTTGAGGATTTTAGATTAATGGAATAACGTGACTTTTTTTCATCTTTTAAAAATTCAACACATTATGGGGACGCAGTGTTCAAAGGCATGCCAATAAACTATTTTCCTGGTTTCATTTTTTAAATAGTCGTTTGCTTAACCATAGCAAAGATGTGGGAAGAGAACTGATAATTGGTCCATTATGTTTATTAATGACAGAGTATGAGCCCAAGTGGTGCAGTGGTTAGAATGCAGTATTGCAGGCTAACTCTGCCAACAGCCCGGAGTTTGATTCTGATGGCTCAAAGTTGATTCAACCTTCCATCCTTCCGATATTGGTAAAATAAGGACCCATTGTTGAGAACAATGTGTTGACTCTGTAACCACTTATAGAGTGCTGTAAAGCATTATGAAGCAGTATATAAGTCTAGGTGCTATTGCTATTTTTGGATAATTCATGGGGAGACAACAGCTTTTAGATCTGTACTTAGTGTGCCTCAGGAACACCAATTTTCATTACGGAATTTCAGTGAGCTGAAAGTTGGAGTTGAGGGTTGACGTGGTGTTTACAGAAAAGGCTCTCTGGGGATCTACTGCCTGATTTTAATCCACTTGTTTTCAGTGATGCAGATGCACAGGGCCTCTAGGGCTATGAATGGTCTTTGAACGCTTGAAAGGGACTTCACAGGCCTCACACATTCTAATTAAAGTGCTAGAAGGCAAATATTTTTTAATAAAAAATCACCCAGTGATAATGTTGACTTTAAACAATTTAATGTACCTTTAATTAATGCATTTTTAAAAAAGAAATTAAATACATTTTCAGTTTTTCTCCTCCTTTGAGTGTAGTTTTAAAAGCTCTTGGTTTAAAAAGTAAAGTTACATAAGGTATCACTCTTCATGTGTACAGGAGAAAGGTTACAAAAGAAGCTTCCATTTGTCCTGCTCTTGCAGCAAAGCTATGTGTAACAATATATGTAGACCTCAACTTATGACCACAATTGAGTTCATAATTTATATTGTTAAGCGATAAATTTGTTAAATGAGCTTGTCCCATTTGATGACTTTTCTAGCCACATTTGAATCACTGCAGTTGTTAAATTAGTAACATGGTTGTTAAATGAATCTGGCTTCCCCATTGACTTTGCTTGTCAGAAGATCGGAAAAGATGTTCACATGATCCTGGAACATTGCATCCGTCATAACTATGAACCAGTTGTTAAGCATCTGAATGTAAATCACGTGACAATCGGGATGCTGCAATGGTCATAAGTGTGAAAAAATGGCCATAAGGTCATTTTTTCAGTGCCATTGTCATTTCAAACGGTTACTAAACAAGCTATTTAGTCAAGGATTACCTGTACTATCCAGATGTACTGCTACTTATCTAAAATATAGTTCCAATTTATATTTTAAGTAGTGAGGTAATGGATGAATATATTTTCCAATTTTAACGTGTGTTTCCCTTATATTGGCATCTTTCTGTGCAATAATTTCCAAACAAATTTAGGTGCACTCTTAGTTCTTAAACTATGCTTCTTCCAGTGTTATTTGTTCCATTCTATCCATTACCCATGGTAATAACCAGGATATTACAGGCCTCGTTAACTGACCCTAAGTGATAGGAAATTCTGTTACTAAGCACTGTGGTTGCTAAGTGAAAAATCATGTTGCTGCACTGGACCTATGGTATCACTTCTGTTTCCATCATGAAACAAACCACTGCGATCATTAAGAGAAACATCATGTGACTGCAACTTTCATTTCAGTATTCTTCATTAATTCTGTTTGGTGGAAGGCAGATGTTAAGCTCATAAATGGCGATTTTGCGCAATCATAAATGTAAGGGCGAAACTGCATGGTCAAAATTGTTTTAGGCATACAAAATTTCTCACACACTAAGACCTTGATTGTGATGGCAAATTATTTCCTGTTGTGATCAAGATTAACTGTATCACTTATCTTTTGCTTTGTTGACATGATTAAAAATAGCTTGACAGCTAAGCAGTGACACCAATTGATACTGTAAAATATCTTTATCCCTATAAGAAACATAGGAATTGATAAAACACCTTTATGCCTATAATAAACACAAGGATTCATCTTCATTTATTCTAGGTGACTGGTATAATTTTCACTCATTTGTAAATAATAAACAAGTAGCTAAATATATTCCTTAGAGTAATCTTTCATTCAGGCTAGGTACACAAAATACAGGAACAGACTGATACAATATTAAACATTAGTGTACTCTATGTACAGTACTGCGTTCAATTAAGACTTTTTTCATAAAAACATAAAGATACCTTCAAATCAGGCTCAACTCCAAATGGCTCTATGGACTTATCAATGTAGTTTTCCTTGCAACACTATGGATTTTGGATACATTTTAAAAAGCTTTGCCATATCAGATTTGATTACTCCTTGATCATCCAAGACGAGAGTCTAACTCATTAGACTGGAAAATGGGGGTGGGTTGGTGGGAGTGGAACAGAAAAAGCAATAGCAAACTACTACTATACTATTGCCAGGATAGTATGTAGATGTGTTTATTTTTTTATTTATTTTACCTTTAATTATAAACATAATTAGTGAGGAAAAAATATCAGGCGTGGGTACCATTTGGTGTCAAAAAAGTTTTATTGGTTTTTACAAATTTTTAGATAGGAAAAGGGTATAAGGTATAAATGAGACATTTTGAGGACATCTGTGTCGGAGGTGTCGGCCCCCTCCGAGGCTTCATACAGAAAAAAAACAGGCGTGGGTAACATTTGGATGGGAGAATGAATGCCATGTTTGAGGAATACCTCAAACTATTTCCAGCGCAGAGAAGTAAAATGACCTCCAGAATGGTCTGGGAGACATTTGACATTGCTGACAGAGAGAAAACAAAACATTCTGGAATTCTCCAGAGTATCCTACACCTGAATTGCTGAATTTTGCCATTTTGACCTGTCTTAACAAAAACTCATTGCACTTCCAATGACATTCTTCTCTTTATTTACCTCAACTCTTATCTTTCTCTTCTATTTCTACTTCCTTATACTTTGAAAACATATTTTTTCTCACCCATCAAACATGCACATCCCTCTGTTATGTATTTCTGCTCACTAATAATCATCAATTTTACTTTGGTCCAAGATAAATTGATTGGCTGCTTTTACAGATTTTAACATTCTTTGCAACTATATTTATATCCATAATGTGAAGGTGGCTACTTTCTTTCTCTCCATTTTTTCAGTGTCCATCTTCGACAGTTGTATAATACTATGGGAAAAATTATGTTCACTGGTGTCTTAAAATTATCATTGTAACAGCCCTGCCAGGCTGATAAGAGTGGGAATCAACTCCACAGGAAGGCTAACACTACCTTTACTGAGATTGCTATAATATCAGATGTTGGAGAAGACTTCAGAGAATACAATGGGATGGCCAAGAAATCAAACAAATGAATCATTGAAGAGTTCTCACTTGAGATAGAAATGGCCAGACTCAAATTATCCTACTTTCGGGTACATTGTGTGAAGATCTACTTTTGGAGAATGTTCTGAGGAAAGAAAATAACCAGTAGCAACGTGCATGGACTGAGTCACAGTGGAGAGGAGTGCATATTTGGAAGATCTGAAGGACCACGTTAGGGAGCAATCACCATAGAGAAAATCTATGTGGTTGCTAAGTGTCAACAATAATTAGCTGACACATAATGAATCAATTGCAACAGAATCTTGTTGTGCCTTTTTATACTTATAGAAATTAGGGAGAGTGTCTCAGTCACCCGTGATGCTTTATGCTTATTCTTCCCCTAGCTGTTTTGGTAATGGATTTCACCTATCTCAGATAGCCAAACTATGAATCGTCCCAATCAAATGCTGAGTTTGTTTTTCCTTGGTTTGAAGTAGCCAATTATCACACAAGGTGGGAAATTGCAATCTATTATTCTGTACAGTGCAAAGAGACGTGCTCTTGGGACAACTCACAAATCAAGAACCCCCCAATACAAAAGTTAGCATAGCTTTTATATACTTTTGGAAAATGAATGTCTGATCATTTGAAAGTATGAAGTATTCGCAACCCTATAGAAAAGGGCCCTGCCAGAAGATTGGTTTATTACTATAATATTATAGCTTTCCTTCTCTGTCCCTAACTAATGAGGTTGATAATTCAGTATGCAAATATTTCTAGCTAATTTATCTGCAACAAAAAAAGGGAGTTAGCGCATTCTAACTAGCTTGTTTACAATAGGAAGAGTGTCGATCAGCCTTGTTTTCACTGATATTCTCTTTTAGGTTGGTACATATTCTTTGATAAAGCTGTTTTTTAGCCTTCTAGGTATTTTAGGTTCAGGTTGTGAAGGCCAAAAATGAGAGTCCCCAAAGACAGAAACATTGTTCTTCAGCAAAATGGGATTTCTGTAACTAAACTAGTTATACCAACATTTCTGCAAATTCATCTTATTCTCTACATATGATGAAAATTTTAAGGACCAGGTATGGGGCAAAAACAATACATGTACAAATCTGCAAAGGTATTTTTCTGTTTATTTATTTTTTATATGGTAAGTAAAAATCCACTTTCTGACCTAAACAATTTTGCTCCTGTTTGGCAATGTCACAGAGCTTTTTCCTTCTGTAAAAAAGAGCATTTTCCCCATAATTTTTTGGTGGAGTACATTCTCCAGATGCCAATTTATTACACATCCCAAAGTGTACTGCACCAGATCCTCACTTCAAATTGGGGTAAATGTTTATATGCAATCCCATGCCATAACGCTTTTCTGATCAAATGTTTGCAATCTTGATCTGTAAGATTGCCTAGAAAAACAGAAATCCATATACTAAATACCCAAACATAAAGTTATTAACTAGCTTCATTTAACCAAACCAATAGAAAAAAAAATCCGGTAAACTGACAATAAGAACTTAGGTATACCCGTTTACTAACAGGTTTCAATCACGGATAACCACGATTACATTGTACATACAGTTATTATGTACGTTGACGGTAAGCAACGCATTTCATAAGTTGGAAGTACAGTAACATAAGGATTCAATACTGAGAAAGCAGATTAAGATTCCTCAATGACTCCGTTGCTAAATACCATGATGTAAAAACGGGAAAGTTCTGCTCTTCTTTTATTGAGATTTTAAATAGAGGTCCTGGCAGTAAAAATCCCACTGGCGCTACAAGGATCTTTAACTGGTTGCATCCTTCTCAGTTAAGCGCTTCAAAGGGAACAGATTTTAATGTCAATGGCTTTCATCATTTTTGCTCAGCATCGCCACGAGGCTTGGCATCTCCCGGTTAAGATGCCGCCCTGGGTCCTTTTTTAGGAGACGGGCGGGGTATAAATTGGATTAATAAATAATAAATAAATAAATAAGATTCAATCCGCATTCCCTGCACATCGGGCATCTCAACACCCGGTGTGAAAACAATCCCAAACTTTGGGAAAAGAAAAAAGAGGCGGAGTTACATAGCTTCGGTAGCCAATGACCGTTCTTCCTCCTTCCTGGGTCCTGCGGAGAGGCAAGATGGCTGCCTCCAGCCCGAGCCGGTGTCTTTTTCTAGCAGCAACAGCGCTGCTGCTTCTTTTCTTCGGCCGCTGCAGTTCGGCGGTCGGTCACGGAGCGCAGGTACGCCAGGAAGGGCAAAGGGGACGGCTGGCACCGCGCCTTTATTTCTCCTTTGCTTTTGCTTCGTTTTTTCTTTTCTTACTGTGGGTGGATTTGAAACCCAGGACTTGGATTTCCGTTTCCGTGGGCTGGTCTTGGTTGCACTGAGCAAATGCAAGCAAGGGGGCTCAAGGGCGACCGCCTTAAAAAAAAAAAAACCAAACCGGGCCGGAGACTTTTAAAATCTAGCTGTCTGTCGCTTTGCAATTAAATGCGGTGTTGCAAATGTCTATCCGGAGTGTTGTGTACCGGCGCTGAACTCTGCCTGCTCTCCTCCAAGCTGTCATTGCAATCCTGGAGGGCGAGAGAGGAGTGGGCCGGCCTGGTTCCTCATGGGATAGCTCAGGTCGGATGCTCGACCGCCCCCTGACGGCTTTCGGCGGGGACTCGGTTGCTGCTGCTTTCTGTCCTTGCTCCTCTTTACCCAGGAAATGTCAAAACCCCTGGGATGATCCCACAGCACTACAGCAGCCACACCAGAAGCAGTTAGAATAGTTAAGCATCCCTAGAAATCGAATTATAATGTGTATCCCATTGTAATTCTATGGCTCCATGCTAGGGTGATTTTAGTTTTAATATATTATCTCCTACATTGTATTGTCCACTCCTACATACATACATACATACATACATTTATTAGTCAAATTAGTCAAATTTATTAGTCAACACACATAGTCCGCAACTTACAACAACAATGGAACCCAACCGTAACCGTATCATGGCGGTTGTTAACTTAGCAACACAGTGGTTAAGTGAATCTGACTTCTCCATTGACTTTGCTTGTCAGAAAGTCGCAACAGGGGATCACATGATCCCGGGACACTGCAATTGTCATAAATATGAGGGTTGGCAAGCATTCAATATTTGATCACATGACTGGGGATGCTGCAGTGGTTGTAAATGTGAAAAATGGTCATAAGTTACTTTTTTCAATGCTGCTGTAATGCTGTAACTTTGAACGGTCATTAAATAAACATTAAATACAACTGCAGTAATCACTTAACAACTGTAACAATAAAGATCATAAAATTGGACAAAACTCACTTAGTAACTGTCTTATTTAACAACATAAATTTTGGGTTCACGTTGAGGATTACCTGTATACTGATTTTTGTGTGGAGTTGAATTATCTAGGGCAGTGATGGTGAACCTTTTCGGCACCAAGGCCCAAAATGGAGTGCACGCTCTTCTTAAAAGCCTCCATTAATGAATGAAACTCCCACAACCTCCGAAGACAAGTTGTTTCATTGGTTGATTGTTCTCACTGTCAGAAAATTTCTTCTTATTTTTAGGTTGAATCTCTTCTTGATCAGTTTCCATCCATTCCTTGTCTGGCCTTTGGGTGCCTTGACCCCTTCTTCTCTGTGGCAGCCCCTTAAATATTGGAAGACTGCAGTCATGTCTCCCCTGGCTTTCTCTTCACTAGACTAGCCATGCCGATTTTCTGTAACCATTCTTCATATGTTTTAGCCTCCAGGCCCCTAATCATTTTGGTTGCTCTTCTCTGCAGTTTTTCTAGCGTCTCAAAGTTTTCTCTGTGGGAGTAGCTAAATAGGAATCACATTATGCAGCACTTTATATTCTAATGCAGAAAGATACTTTGGAATGTGTGGGGGTACAAATTATGAAATGAACCAAATGTGTTTTCTCTGGATCACAGGGCTAATACTGGGGGTACCCTGCAATCCTGAGGAAAGATTATGCTGCTTTAAGAAGTTGCAAACAAGTGCTCTTTATAAATTCAAAATCACTACTTGGTCTTCTGATCTAAAATGCTGAAAACTCTAACCAGTAGAGTTCTGGTGACGGTGCTGGCAGTTTTTGGGGACCCAAAAATGGCCCATGTAACACCACTGTTCCATGAGCTGCATTGGCTGTCAGTTTGCTTCCAGGGCAATTCAAGGTATTTATAATTACCTTTAAAGCCCCTCATGGTGTGTGCCTAGGCCTCTTTCACACTTGTCTCATTCCACTGGGATTGGCCAGCAAAGGAGGCATGCTGCAGGTCTATCAGACATTATTCCAGCTGGTAGGATCCAGGGGAATGACCTTCTCGGCCGTTCAGCTGCCCTGTGGAACATCCCCTCCTTGGGGCTTCAATGGAGAAGAATCAAAGTGAAAGCGGTTGATCAATTAACAATGGGTCCCACCTTTCCCCTATCCTGTTCCCCTTTAATTGGGCAAGTTCTGGACTTTAAACTAAGTTTTCATGCTCTTTGATTATATAGTTTTTATTTTTATGGTTGTAAGCCACCCAGAGTTCTCTTGAGGAAAGATGGGCTTCCTATAAATTTTATAAATATATAAAAAACCATTTGACGAAGAAATTAGGCAACTATATCAAGCAAAACCCTGGAGTTAGAGGGATGGAGTAGCAATGCCAGTTTCATATAACTCTATGATTTCACTTTTTTCTTATATTTCCCCCCCCCCCTCCCATTGTCATTTTGCTCTTCCCATTTCCTATATACATTATGTCTACATGAAAATGTAAAAAGGATGTTGAATTTGGATGCCATGTGGTGTAGTGGTTAGAATGCAGTACTACTGGCTACTTCTGCTGACTGATGGTTGCCAGCAGTTTGGCAGTTCTATCCTGACCGACTCAAGGTTGAGTCAGCCTTCCATCCTTCCGAGGTTGGTAAAATGAGGACCCAGCTTGTTGAGGGCAATATGCTGAGTCTCTAAACTGCTTAGAGCTGTAAAGCACTGTGAAGTCTAAGTGCTATTCCTACTTTCAAATGTAACCAAGTTGACTTCTGATTCAGAAGTCATGTATTAATGCATTTTGTTTCCAATAAAAGCTGGCTGGGTCTCTCAAGAAAACCAACCGGGACTTGGGGTAATAGGGCAATGATCTATTTGTTGGTCTTTTCAGTTGGAAGAGGGAGGATTTGCTTGGCTTTCATTGTTGTAGCCTTTAGCAGATTTATTTATTTAGGTTTGTTAAGGCTGTTTAATTGATTTATGTTTTCTTGAAATAATGATTTTAAAAAGAATGACCAAACATGTACTTGCTTTGTTTTATGTCACATCAGTCAGCTTGTTTCAACAATTCTATAACAAAGATGGGAAGGAATTGAATACATAGATTACAGAACAAGCTGGATAATTACATAAAATAGCATTCATTAGACCGGTAGTTTCAATTTATTTGTCACACTGCTGTGATGATAATCCATTTGCCCAAGCTCTGGAGATTGAAAAAACAAAACCTGGCATTTTTTCAGGTCAACTAAATTAATGTTTCCCCCAAGAGTTGTAGTTAGACATTTAAACTGGATGTCAGGAGAAGAAAACAAAAGCAGACAATAAAGCAAATAATGAGTAAGCGGCCAGAGTTAGAAGTTATGTGGTATTTTTCCCAAATGACCTAGAATTGACATTGGACATCTGTTGAACATTAGAGAAATTTTAAGGCTGCAATTAAATACAAGCTTTAAATAATTCAAACTAGCCTTTTCCAATTGCATACAGAGAACTGTCTTATTATTTTCAGTGGTGCTCAAATCAGATTGAACAAAGACATTAATCAACCCAATCTTGAAACATTTATGTGCCTGAAAAACAACTCAAGAACAAAAAAAAAAATCAAAGAAAAAACAACAACCCATATTACTATGTTAAACTAAAATTTGAAAACAAAATACATTTCTTGCTGATTTAGTTCTTATATTGTCTAAAAGGCAAAGATTGAGTAATCTCAAATCAAGCAGGGACAGAAAATTGAACTAATAATTCAATAAACTAATTGTGATAGTAAATCTATTTGAGATATTATGAGTTCCAGGACATAAAATTGCCATTCTGGATTTCAGTATCTCAAGTGTAAAAAAATTTTTAGTATTCAGATTCTGGCACCATGGGAAAAATATGCATTAAGTGTTCCATTTAACGATTGGCCAATTTTCAATTTCAGTGATTAACAATGACTAGTCTAATTAAATCTTTCACATTGAGGTAATGATTTTTTTAAAAAAAATACTGTATTTAGCTAAGACTAACTCAAAATTGAAGGCTAATCTGAGATAAAGAAATAAGGATCAAGTTATCAGCAAAAAGAGAAATAATGTATTTCTCTCACATAATTTGGCTAAGAAAAATGACACAAAGATGTATTGTTGCCAAAGAGGTTAAAAAAGTGGTTTCAGGTCATAATCTTTCTTTACCCCTAAGAAACTGGGATGTTATCAAACTGATGACATTCTGGGAAATCTCACATCACTGTTTGAGTTCTTATGCAGAGGTTATAACAATAGCATGGTCCAAGATTGGTAATTAATCAACTAGGAAGATTTTATTAATTTTTAATTCTGTTATTCAAGAGAATAAATAGAGAATATTTATTACAAACATTAATCATAAGTTTAGCATAATTTTTAAGAGTACCTGTTACAATTGTGGATTTCTACTGCAATATTTTACAGAATTTTTGGGTACAACACATTATTCTTGAGAAAAAATGAAAAAAAAACCTTAATTGTGAGGTATTTGCAGATCATATATTATGGTATTCATTTCTTTATGATCATTTGAGTGTTTTAGCTGAATGACATTTGATAGCGGGGCAGGAGTCTGTCAAGACTTGTCAGACCATACATTTATTTTAATCTGAATGACAAGCTTATGTTCTGTTAAAAGGAAGAATGCATCCAACTCAATTTAGATGGATTTAAGGAGATAAATGTCTGATCAGTTGGATCATTCTAGTTTAATTCACATTGGCTCGGGACCTAGTTATATGTGAGACTGTCTCCTGCCCCATACATCCCTTCGTCCAATCCGCTCCCACAGAGAGGGCCTTCTCAGGGTGCCGTCAGCCGGGCAATGCCGGTTGGCAACACCCAGGGGAAGGGCCTTCTCTGTGGCGGGCCCTACCCTTTGGAACGACTTACCCCCTGAACTTCGTACCATCTCAGACCTCCGCCTCTTCCGCCAGTGTCTTAAGACACACCTTTTCCATCAAGCCGGCCTAGCGTAACCTCCCGTTGTGACTGCTCTTAGTTAGTTTTAATTTGGGGGATTTTAATCGATTTTAGCACAGGGTAGGAATTTAATATGTTTTTAAATTTTGTATTTTGTAATATTTGTTATGTTTTAAATTTCCTGTGCGCCGCCCTGGGTCCTTTTGGAGAAGGTGCAGGGTATAAATTTAAATAAATTAAATTAAATTAATTTTTTTCTAGTTTGCCAATTTTGATTAATTGAGATTAATTTCTGCAACTTCTGTATGTTTTCATTTGGAATAGGTGATTAAAAAAATAGTTTTATTTGTGGTATGAACACTTTTCAATAAATAAAATGATGAAATAGTATTAAGGAATTGTTGTTTTTTAAATACTGCAAGTATTTGCAGTACTAAAATTAAAGTTAGATTTTACTTACTGGGGTGTCTGGGTCTTTTTAAGCAGTCCTTATGATTTTCTGCTTTGGTTTTGTTCTTGTTTTCCTCTTTGGTTGCCATCTTTGATCAAGTTTCAAGACGATGGAGAGAATTCTTTGTTGTTCTTTGATATGATCCATGAAAGGCTTTTTATACGTGCAGTGCTACCAGATTAAATATTTCTTTAAAACAAAGCAAACTTACATGGAAAAAAAAGTTCTTCTAAAAAGGAAGTCATATTTTGGAGTAAACATACACAGGATTGTTCGGTACAATTTCATATATATATATCAACTGGTATGATGGTTGTAGTAATTAATGTTTTCCAATTAAGTATAAAATAACTTTTGATTTGATAAAAACAGGGGAGTCAAATTCGATTTCATTGAGGGCCACATCAGGGTTGTGTTTGACTTTAGGGGGCCAGGGTGGGTGTGGTCAGGATGGACATGGTCAGCTTGACATCAGTCATGTTGGGGCACCTGTGGAGGCCTGAACGCTCTGGCAGCAAAAATGGGTTCCTGAGCTCTGTTTGTGGCTGTGATGGCCTCCTGCAACCCTCTGTCTACCGAAAACAGAGCTTGGGAGGGCCACACAAAGCTCTCCCAAGCTCTATTTTCACTGGCAGAGACACTGTGGCACTTTGCTGTTCCAGGGTGGCCCTGCAGGCCAGATCTGAGCAGTCTGCTAGCCGGATCCAACCTTGACTTTGACACCCCTGGATAAAAAACATATTTAAAATATTTAGAGAATTTGTGTTTGTGATGCCATTTTACTTATTTGTATAATTTATATATTTTCTCTTCAGGATCAAGCAGAACAATTTTTTAGAAGTGGACATACAAACAACTGGGCTGTTCTGGTAAGATAACCCAGCCTAATTGAACCTAACTTAACCTAAACAAATCTATTGGAATATACTTTTCAGTGATACCAAATAGTATGTGGTGGAGTCAAGAAAAGATTGCTTGACTCCACAGTGATAAAATTGCTTTTCGGGAAAGAGAGTGAATTGGATCTGATCCAATCCCATATTTTATATCCATTAAAAAAGAAAGAATAAACCATAAGTAATTCTACTTAAATACCTGTAAAGCATTAGCTACCACCAATGCTTTTTTTTTAAAAAATAAAACTTTTCTAGAAAATTAGTCTACCTACACAACTTGACTATGATTTATTAATTTACTAATGCTGTGTAAATGCACGTGTGAGAGAATAAATAATGCAGAGTAGGGAGGTCTTTGAAGATTATATTGCAGGCATTAGTCTTCAGTTGAAAGAGAACAGGTCTGCAGTTTGACAGGAGAATTTGTCCTTACTGAAATTTCCAAATAAGCTGTAGCTCAGTGGCCCGTTTATTCCTGCATAGTCATGTTGTTGTATTAAAGCCACAGAATTTATTCTTATCCTCCCCCCTCCCCTCTTTCTTCCTCATCTTCTCACTCCACACACATGTACATATATTTGTCTCTTAATCTGTTTAGGTGTGCACATCTCGATTCTGGTTTAACTATCGCCATGTGGCCAATACTCTCTCGGTTTACAGAAGTGTCAAGAGACTTGGAATTCCTGATAGGTAAGAAGAGCCTATTAAAATGGTATCAAGCATTTAATAGGGTAGTTACTGTGCTAAGGTGATCCTATATTTGTCTAGACGTCCATTCTTTTTTTATATCTATGTATTTTTATTTTTATTAAAACATATTTCAAAATTAAAAACACACAATTCCATTCATTACAGCATTTCAGTATCGATGTCACTCATATTAACATAGTTTTTAATTATATAGATTACTATGTATTATATACTCATTTAAATTATAATGATATGTACAAATGTATACATTTCTCTCTTTTTGATATAAATCTTACATTTTGCTTATATAGTACCTTTATGTCTATCTGATCCGCCCTGGGTCCTAACAAGGAGAAGGGTGGGGTATAAATTCGAAAAATAAGAAAAAAATAAAAATAAATATCTTCCAGCCAATTTGTACCATATATCTATATATTTTCATTACACAGATTGTAAAAGGAAATATGGAAAAAAAAGAATGAAGATGAAATATCCTGGATGTTATAAGCTTTCTATAATACTATTGTAAATAATTCAGAATATTCAAATCAAATATATTTATTATAGTTTTTGATCAGCTTTTTAAAATATTATACCCTTTTAAAATATTAAGAATTATTAGTAAACCTTGAAGTAAAAGTTGGTATCCAGAACTAAAGTTAACACAATATAGGTCACATCTTTGTCATCTCTGTTTTCTGTTGCTTTTTTTTGTATTTTTTTAAAGATGTACTTTTAAAAACAATTTGGAAACTACCCTGACTCGTTGGGAGTCAGGTGGCATATACATATAATAATTATGGTTTGTTACATAGTGAACCAGATTATTATTATGACTTGAAATAGATGCAATCCATATTACTATTAATCTGTTGTAATTTAAGTATCCTGTGAAATTAAAATGTAGACTCTGCATAGAGAAACTGAAATTTTGGATGTGATACATGTATTAAGTCATAGCCTAGGTACAGTTTACAGTTTAAGTTGAATTCTTCGGCACATTTGTTTTTCAAGTATGAGGTTATTTTAGATGTAAATGTGTTCTCACAATTTGAATAGCTATTATTCCTTGGAGGACTTTTCTATTCAACGTATATACCATACAGGGGTGGGTTTCAAAATTTTTGGAACAGGTTCTGTGGGTGTGGCCTGCTTTGTGGGAGTGGCTTGCCGGCCATGTGACCGGGTGGGAGTGGCTTGCCAGCCATGTGACCGGGTGGGAGTGGCCAATTTGTATATATGTGTATATATACATATTTCAGTTAATGGTACAGAAAGAGGGGAGGGGGGGTTGCTGGCTTGTGAAACCAGCCTCAGGTAGGTCAGCAACAGGGAAGGGACTTGACGGCTGCCGGTCTGTTTTCTAAACCTCACACCTAAACTCCGTTCAAGGAAATTCCGACTTAAATAAACAGATCGCTTCTCCCCCGCATCCAGCCTCCCCCGTCCCCTCCATTTGGCAAGACGCAGAGCCAGAAGCCTCCCCGCTCTTCCAGCACCGACCTTCTACCTGAGAAGACGGGGGGGGGGGGGGAATGGCGGCCTATCTCAATCGGGAGACTTTCCCAAGCGCAGCCGAAGGATCCCTCCATCAGCCAGGCCGGCTCTCCGAAGGGGTCCCCCTTTCCCCTTCTCCATGGGGGTGGGTGGTGGGGTGGGCCGCTCACCTCATCGCCCCACTTGAGCACGTCCTTGTGCCTCTCCCCGACGGCCCGGTAGATGTGCAGGAACTGCTGGATGCCGTGTTTGCGCACGTGCTCCGCGTGCCGCTGCGTCTTCTCCCAGCTGAGTGGAGAGCCTTGCGACAGAAGCCCCATGGCTCTGCCGGGGAGGAAGAAGAGGAGGCGCGCGGAAAAGGCAACCTGCGGCCGCTGCTGCCGTGACAACTCCGAAGAGCAGCGCTCGGGCCAGGAGCCGCCGGCCAAAAAAAAAGAAAGCACACACACACACACAACCTACTTCAGGCGGCGGGAAACACGCAAGGAGAATCCACTTGCGGCTAGGCGTAGGGGGGAAGAGGTGGCTGAGCAAAGGGAGCAAAGGGAAGGGGGGGAAAGGCGCTCCCGCCGCTTTGCCAGCGGCCAGTACCCTTCGCAGAGGGAAAAAGAAGACAGCGCAGTCGCCTTGCTTGCTTTCCTGCCGGCCGGCCCAGCCCCTGCTGCTGCCGCCGCCACCGCCGCTAACTGCTGCTCCCAGCTGTCTTCTTTTTCCCTCTGCGAAGGGTACTGGCCGCTGGCAAAGCGGGAGGCTCGGGAAGGCGGCGGGAGCGCCTTTCCCCCCCTTCCCTTTGCTCAGCCACCTCTTCCCCCCTACGCCTAGCCGCGAGTGGATTCTCCTTGCGTGTTTCCCGCCGCCTGAAGTAGGTTGTGTGTGTGTGTGTGCTTTCTTTTTTTTTGGCCGGCGGCTCCTGGCCCGAGCGCTGCTCTTCGGAGTTGTCACGGCAGCAGCGGCCGCAGGTTGCCTTTTCCGCGCGCCTCCTCTTCTTCCTCCCCGGCAGAGCCATGGGGCTTCTGTCGCAAGGCTCTCCACTCAGCTGGGAGAAGACGCAGCGGCACGCGGAGCACGTGCGCAAACACGGCATCCAGCAGTTCCTGCACATCTACCAGGCCGTCGGGGAGAGGCACAAGGACGTGCTCAAGTGGGGTGACGAGGTGAGCGGCCCACCCCCACCACCCACCCCCATGGAGAAGGGGAAAGGGGGACCCCTTCGGAGAGCCGGCCTGGCTGTCTTCTTTTTCCCTCAGCGAAGCATGGGCGAGGAGGAGGCGGCGCTTCGCTGAGGGAAAAAGAAGACAGCGCAGTCGCCTTGCTTGCTTTCCTGCCTGCCCGCCCCAGCTGGGAGCAGCAGTTAGCAGCGGCGACTTACTTCCGGGTCCATGATCCAAAGGGATCGCTTGGGATCCGGAAATTTTACGAAAGGGCTCGCGCGATCCCGGCCGAACCCTCAGAAACCCACCCCTGATACCATAGGTATTTTTTTGTTAATAGCCAAAGATGTTTTCCTTCTTGAATATAATATTTTCATTAGATTACTTGAGCATTCTTGGTGATAGTTTAAGAGATCATAGCATAAGAAATGAGCTATCAGTACGTATCTAAGCTAAAACCTTTTGGCTTGATCTTTGATATTCCAAGTCTTTATTAATGGATTTGGCTGGAAAGTACTTAGTCTGAATTAATTCATCTGTGAGACAGTTAAACAACATTGTGTTTATATTTATGCTTAAGCAATTCTTTTTAAACAGCAAATACATTTATATAGGATTAATCATCTAAAATTTCTCACACACTAGCATATTGAAATAAATTGTTTTATATGTTAATTAGTTATATGCCTGTTCATTAATTTGATTTTAAAAATTGTTTGATAAGTTAGTTACCTGCCTTTTCAAAAATTTGATTTTGACAGATTGACAATTATAAAAAGACTAGTTCAGGTCTAATCCAACATTGCTGGTATTAGCAGAGAAATATGTTATAGACATAGGCATATATTTAAATAGGGATTTGAATGAGAGAGGAAGATTATATACTATTTAAAAAATGGAAATATACAATTTCTAACAAGTATATGCAGAAGACTTATTATCTGATTAATACTCTAAACTGGAAAATTCATCACAATGTCATTTTTTCATATCTTGAAAAATAGGTGACTTTGTTTATGGTGAAGAATTATGAATTCAAGCGACTCAAAAAAGTAAATGCAATCATGTTGTATAGACATTTTTGCAAACTGAAGAGATGGGATATAAACACAGTGACCATTATTTCTTGGGGGGAAAATAAAAGACAAATCTAGAAAAGAAACAAGTCTAAAATAGTTCATAAGGATAAAAAAATCTGTTTATAACTTAGCTATACAATAGATAACATTGTTTCTTTACAAAAGAAAGTTCAGGAGTAAAATCAAGAGAACAATTAATTAATTTAATCTAAAGGACAGCTTTCTGAAATAAAGAACTATAATAAAGGATGTATGCTCACTATACAAGTGTCTATGGAGATTCTCAGTCACCTAGGTCATGGTTGTCCCAAAGGTGCTTTTTCAAGAGGCAACTGAACTTTCTTTTTGTTATTCCTTGAAGTCATTTCACTTTAGTCCTATCAGGACAATATTCAGCAGTCAATCTGCATTTGAAAAACAAAGGTTACTCTTCTGAAAAAAAGCATGGAAAGAGAGGACCACTGCTTTGAAAGAGGGATCAAAGAGACCATCTATATTAAAATTGAACAGTCTTCTCTCAACAAAGAGAGAGGGTTATGACACCACTTATCTCCTCTGACTCTCAAAAAGAATGTTAACGAATGCAAGGAATATGAATTCTTCCATTCCTCACTATTCAGTCAGAACTCAAGAAGCTTCTTGGATGAGAAGTAAAACGTTTTCAAGGAAAAACAAAGGAAATCCAGTTGCTTTTTGAAAAAGCACCTGTGGGACCTTTACATACAAATCAATTAAATAAACGCCCAGAATTAATAAAGACAGTATAGCCAAAAAGACTTTCCAGGTTTGACAGCATGCTTTAAAAATTGTCTAAGTACAGGAGAGAGATTTTTCCCCGCAGGGGCATAAATATGAGAGGGATACCCTAGTTTAACTAAATTGTCAAACATAGTGTAAGTGGTGCTATCCAAGATTGCTCCTTAATTAGGAATGGCAAAGACTGAACCTGGTACTTTCTGCATAAGTTAGATCTGCGAATTGGCCATGGTTTGCTCACTACATTAGCATCTATGCTGGTGATGGCTAACCTTTTTGTCCTTGCATGTCAAAAGCACGTGCACATGCATGACAGCCCATGCATGCGTGCCCACACCCATAATACAATGTGCACATGATTCCCCCAGCACCCTCCCTCCCCTGTGCATACCTATGTTGTCACAGGTGTAATGGCTGTCTTATATGCAGCTTTATTCCTCTCTAGCATTCATCTCCATTGTCCACTGATGCATTTCCTACCTCTCTAGGATTTACCTCTATCTGCTCCTGTGAGGGACTTCCTGTTGGATGTATATAGTTATATTCTCAATGGCTTGCATAGTGTTTTAACTGCATTTTGATTAAACAACACACGCTACAAAGACCCAAAAATCAGCTGGTTGGTAGAAGGCACATGTACATGCATAGTGGAGCTCAGCTGGGATGACGGCAGAGAGGCCTCCATGTGCCACCTGTAGCACATGTGCCATAGGTTTGCCATCACGGATCAATGCTAATGATAAAACAATGCTGAAGAAACCTGATGAGTATAATGAGAGAGAGAGAAAAAAAAACCCAGATTGATTTCTAGGATGAGCCAACAACCTGTTTGAAGTATTATTGAGTTTCATAAATTGCATAGAATTGAATTCATGTGCAAGTACAGTAAGGTTAGCCTTATTAACTTTTAAAAGCTATTTCTTCATTCTGTGTTAAATTTTGGCTTAGTCACAGAATGCCTTATATAGAAAAGAGGATTAAAGCTATTAAACAGCCTTTGAAAGTTAGCAGGCCATGTATGTTTATTTGAGGCTTTGTGTTGCTACTGCACTCGAATTGTGTATCCAAATTCATTTATTTTCTTCCCATTTAGTCATATAGTTTTAATGCTAGCAGATGATATGGCCTGCAATCCAAGAAATCCGGCTCCAGCCACTGTGTTTAGTCACAAAAACATGGAACTGAATGTCTACGGAGATGACGTGGAAGTGGATTACAGAAATTATGAGGTTAATTCTTAAATACATTCCATATTAAAATGTAGAAAGGTGATGAGGAAGGAGACAACATTTAAGTCAATAGATTTGATAAGAACTTGCAACTTCTTGGGCTTCAGAGATGTTCTTCAGTACAATTAGAAACACGGAACATATTTAAAATAATGTATGAGTTTCCAGACTTGTTCTCGTATCAAAATGTTTAGCCTACAAAATCTAGTCAAATCATTGTTTAATCGGTGAAATATATTCAATACCTGAAAATTAATATATTTTCCCCATGATTAATAGTTGAACATACCGATAGTGATGACCCCACATAAACCTTTTAAAGCAGGTATGGAAGACTCATGGATCCAACCCACAAAACTCAGAATTGTATTACTCTTGACTAAAGACTAAAGGAGTGAAATGGATTATTCTTGTTCTGAGCTGGAAAGTACAGACTTGGCCCACATGGAGAGGGCGCGCAATTTGGGTGTCCTCCTGGATTTCCGGCTGTCCATGGAGGACCATTTGGCAGCCGTGGCCAGGGGGGTGTTCCATCAGGTACGTCTGATGCACCAATTGCGCCCCTTACTGGACCGGGCTGCCCTTTGCACAGTCACTCGAGCACTCGTGACGTCCCGACTTGACTACTGTAATGCTCTCTACATGGGGCTCCCCTTGAGGTGCACTCGAAAGCTACAGTTAGTCCAGAATGCGGCCGCGCGGGTGATTACGGGAGCCTCTAGATGCTCCCATATAACACTGCTCCTGCGTGAGCTGCACTGGCTACCTGTGGCCTTTCGGGTGCGCTTCAAGGTTTTGATGACCATCTTTAAAGCGCTCCATGGCTCGGGACCTAGTTATATGCGAGACCGTCTCCTGCCCCATACATCCCTTCGTCCGATCCGCTCCCACAGAGAGGGCCTTCTCAGGGTGCCGTCGGCCGGGCAATGCTGGTTGGCGACACCCATGGGAAGGGTCTTCTCTGTGGCGGGCCCTACCCTTTGGAACGACTTACCCCCTGAACTACGTACCACCTCTGACCTCCGCCTCTTCCGCCAGTGTCTTAAGACACACCTTTTCCATCAAGCCAGCCTAGCGTTACCTCCCGTTGTGACTGCTCCTATATAGTTTTAATTCGAGGGATTTTAATCGATTTTAGCACAGGGTAGGAATTTAATATATTTTTAAATTTTGTATTTTGATATTTGTTATGTTTTAAATCTCCTGTGCGCCGCCCTGGGTCCTTTTAGGAGAAGGTGCGGGGTATAAATCTAAATAAAATAAAAAAATAAAAAAATAAATAAACATGATCTCCCACTTGGCAACCACTTTGCTTAAAGACATACCTGCCAATCCCAATTCCTGCTAAATGAGGACTACAGTACCTGTATAGGAGTTGAGATTTTGAGGATTGTTATTGTCACTAGCATGGTTTTCTGTCTACTTTTGGAACCTTAGAAAATTATTGTCAGAGCTAGTAGGTGTGACGTTTGAGATTTCATAGTAGGATTTTTTTTTTTTTTTACTAGCCAGATGGATAATTTCTGATCAACTACTTTTAATCACTGGAATGTTGTTTTCCATAATTGTCATGCAGAATTTAAACCTTTAAAATATGATTATGAGCATTTTTCCATGGCAACATACAGTTGTGTTGATTTAAGAAAATGTTGAAATTATTCCCAGAGATAAAATAATAAAGTTTGACAGGTGTTCAAAGTACTGAATTTATATTATGGAGGCTGAAATATGACGACTTAGCGTGAGCTAATAATACATTAATGAGCTGTAATATGCAGTAGTGTATATTTTGTTGAACAGTTCATTTGAAAATAATGCCTTTATGATGAAATGCAAACTCTAAACAGGATGCTGTCTCGTTTAGGTTACCGTGGAAAATTTTTTGAGAGTGTTAACAGGCCGAATCCCAGCAAGTGCACCTCGTTCCAAACGTTTGCTTTCTGATGACAGAAGCAATATTCTCATATATATGACAGGTAATTGTATTTTCTTTGGCATTTCCTATAGTAGTAGTAGAAGAAGAAGAAGAAATAATAAATAATTAATAAACTACACGGCTATGGATGAAGCATGTCACAGTGCTACCATTGTCATCGGGGCACTTGGCACCATGTACAAGAATTTTACAAGATACATCAGCAAATTTCAGCTTCCTACAATAACAACAGCGGAACTGCAAAAAACTGCACTACTTGGAACATCTTATATTTTAAGAAGGTACTTGGTTTATACCTAGGATGCTGGCAGCAAACCGTATCCACCATTAGCACCAGTCAATGGTATTTGTAATACACTTTTAAATGTTCAGTTGACTGAATTTCATGTTTAATGAATAAAGTATAATAATAATAATAATAATAATAATAATAATAATAATAATAATAATAATAATAATAATAATAATAATAATGGAAATACCTCCACAGCCTTAACAGTTGGACTAATTTGTTCTGCTTTGAGATTGCATATTTCCTGTGTAGCTTACTCTTTGGTACATTTACAAGTAGTGCTCAGTTGAGAACCATTTGTTTACTCACCATTCAAAGTTACAATGGCACTTGAAAAAGTTGCTTATAACAGTTTTTCATACTTATGACCATTGTATCATCCTTGTGGTCATGTAATCAAAATTGCTTGGCCACTGGAATGTATTTATGATGGTTGTAATGGTCACATTTTCTGACCTTCTGACAAATAAAGTCAATGGGGGAGCCAGATTCACTTAACCACCATGTTACTAATTTAGCAACTGTAATGATTCGCTTAACAATGGTGGCAAGAAAGGTTGTAAAGTGGGGCAAAATTCACTTAAATACTGTCTTGCTTATCAATGGAAATTTTGGGCTCAATTGTGGTCATAAGTCAAGGACTACCTGTATTAGAATGGCTAAAGGCATGTCTGTATCAGGAAAATTGAAACTATATGTCTCTTGAACTTCCTTCCGGTTCCTGGAGGCTACGGTCGAGTCTTGGACTCGTCCGCCGTTTTGTTTCTTTCACTACCCCCCCAAGCGGTAGGGATTTCCTTTCAAAGGAATCCTGCCGTACGGTCGGCTTGCCTGGATTCCCCTGTCCTGACAGCGGTCGGGGGGGGGAGGTCCTTGTCTTCGACCCAGGAGTGAGAGAACATGCTGCGGGGGGCTTGGTTCCCTTCGCCTCCGGAGGATTGGAACACTTAGTGCTTTGGAGAGAATGGATCTGTCGGAGTTTAAAGCCTGTCTGAGCCTCTGACTTCAAAGTGGAAAGTGAGTGACTTTTCTCCTTTTGCTTGCAACTTTCACTTAACAAGGCGATGAAGGGGGGAGTTTGTGTAACCCCCCCTTGGATAAGCGGCGCTGTGAATTTGTTTCCTCGGCTGAGGAATGCACAGAAAATTACAACCAAGCCTTTCTGACGATGTCAAAGTCCTTTTGGAATTGTTTTGAAAACCTTTGATCGAAGTCTGGCGACTAATTTGCAATTTCACACCTTGTTGATTCCCGGCGGCTCCCCAGTGGGCGGAGAAGATGGCGTTCCTTTGTTCCTCTGAGACACTAATTAAGGCTGTTTACTGACATTCTCTGGAGAAGGGGATTGCCTTTCCTTTCTTTTACCTAATGTTCTGTTTGCGTTATTGATCTTTCCCCTGAAGTGCCTTCTTTTTTTTTTACGATTGATTTGTTGTGGATTCCCTCAGGACTTTGATTTAACACCACTGGAAAATTTGTTTCCTGGACTGCTTCTTCTTGCTCCGCTAATTTCCCCAGCAGGCGCCATTTTACTGACGCAGGAATAAACTTTTCACCATGGCTTCAAAAAAACAACCTAAAATCACCTCGATGTTATCTGAAAAACCTGATACAGATGCAAGATTAACAGCTGTCGAAGAAACCCTTGCAACCTTGGTGAGAGAAATCCAGGAGATGAGGAAAGATCATGTCAGTTCCAAATTAGAACTTTTGGAGGTACAGAAGAAATTAATGGAAAATTCACAAAAGACTAACGAGTTGGAGGTGGGGCTGGGTCGGGCAAAGGGGGAGCTTAAAAGTATTAATAATGAAATTAGCGATTTAACTGGTCATATGTCTAGGATGGATTTCGAAAGAATGTCATATTTTTTAAGATTTCAGAACGTTCCTGAGGAGAGTGGGGAGGTTAATGAGCACAATTTTAGCACATTACCTACACAGTCCTAAGGAAGAATTAAGGGGTGACATTGATCTGATTTATAGAATAAATTCATCATATGCCAGGATAAATGAAGTTCCTAGAGAGATACATATTAAATTTGTTAGAAAGTCGACAAGGGAAAGGATATTGAGGGCGCAGAGAGGCAACCCCTTAATTTATCAACAGAAAGAGATCACCATCTTGAAACAGGTCCCGAAGAAAATTAGAGAGATAAGACGGAAGTATTCCTTCTTGTCCAAACGATTATTTAAAAAGGGGGTCTGGTTTAAGTGGGTGATGCCGGAGGGAATGTTGGTGTTTTGGGAAGGGGGAAGAGTAAGAATTAAAAAAATTGCAGAGGCGCAAGCCTTTGTTGAAAAACACTCCCTAACCCTTGAAGATGACCGCTGGGGGCCAGGGGGAAGAAGATACAATTGCCAAGAGACTTAGATCTCAAAAATGACTTTATTTTAGTATGATACAATGCTTTTTGGATGTTTAAGCACGTTTGCTAGCACTGTTCTTTTTATTATAACTTTATTTGTATCTCTGTCCACTTTGTAGTATCTATATATAACTGAAATATCTATTTTGTGTATGAAGACTCAGATGGAGTTGATGATTTTGACGAGAAAGTTCTCAAAATGTCTTTTCGCACCTTACCTTTACCTTTTGTATACAAAATTTGTAAAACCCAATAAAACTTCTTTATAAAAAAAAGAAAAAGAAACTATGTCTCTTGTGAATTGATCTATGCAATGTATATGTATATGTATACTGAGGCATTGAAAAATCAGTGCTAATCTGTCTAATCCCTGAAATATAATTAACATTTATGCCTGCAATTGATCTTGAACCCTTGAATAGTGAATTAAATACAGAGTGGGTTCAACTGTTAAGAGTCTCAGATATCTAGAGTAAGTTGTTTTGGAAATTTGTTTGTTTGATTGTATGTGTGGAGTATCTTAGTTTGATTGTATGGGTTGGACTTAGTTCTCAGAATCCTCAGCAGTGGTCAATAAACATTAAAACACTTCATAACCATCTAAAATGGCTATTTGCCTCAGTTTGGAAAAGGCCAATGTAATTATGTTGCTGATTGATGCATCACACAGTGGACAGATCCACACACTGTCCTAATTCTTGATTTATAGCTCACCAATGTTAGGGTGAGGGTTAAGTCACATATACTTAATATATATGGCTGTGTGGTTTATATTGACAAGTGTAAAATACTGTGGGGGTAAGACACCCCTAAAACCCCTCAGGGCATGTATTCTGTTAAGATATAGCCTGACGAAGATGGGGGAACAAAGGGAGCGACTGCTCCACCCGGTGACAGGGAAGAAGAGTCATTAGTGAAAAGACTTAGATCTCAAAAATGATTTTATTGGAAATCTTATTGTAATTTGTTTTTTTTAAAACAATTTTTATTGGTTTTACATATATAAAAGGAAAAGGGGTATATAGGGCGTTTTGTTAACAATTTAGGACTTCCATGCCAGGTGTGGTGACTGCCCCCGAGACTTCATATAAGATACAGTTAAGTAAATGGTGGCAAGAGATACATATATATCATGTCATAAACTTCATACATTCAATTGTTTGTTGCGTATTAACATCCGTTTTCAGGAATTACAATAATAGTTTCAAAATAAACTCATTTTTGTGATCTGAGTCTCTTTGCTATTGTTTCTTCTTCCTCTTTCCCGCCAATGGGCGGGGCCATGGCCCCTCCTGTTCCCTCTTCTTCATCTCCCAGGATTAAAGAATGTTTTTTTAGAAAGGCCTCCACCTCTCCTACTGTTTTAATTCTAACTCTACCTCCATCCCAGAATACCAACATTCCTTCAGGCATTAACCATTTGAACCATATTCCTTTTTTGTATAATTTTTTGGATAAGAAGGAATACTTCCTTCTTATCTCTCGATTTTTTTGGGGAATCTGCTTCAATATGGTAACTTCTTTTTGTTGATATATCAAAGGCCCCCCTCGTTGTGCCCTCAGAATCTCATCCCTTGTCGACCTTCTTACAAATTTTATGTGAATCTCTCTAGGTACATCATTTATTCTAGCATATGCTGAATTAATTCTGTAAATCAGGTCTATATCCCCCCAGATATATTCTTTATTCTTTTTAGTATAATCTGCTAAAATTGTGCTCATTAAATCCTTCAAATCCTCTGCTTCTGACTCTGGGACGTTCTGAAACCTTAAAAAAAAGACATTCTTTCAAATTCCATCCTTGACATATGCCCAGAAATATCTATGTTTCCTTTTCATATTTGTATTCTTTCATCTCAACTGCTCTCCCCTCCAACACCTCAATCTTTTGTTTGTTATCTGCTATGGTTCTTTGTGTCTCCAACAATTCCAGTCTTGAGCTTATCAAGTCATTCCGCATTTCTTTTATTTCTTTCATTATTTATTTTTATTTTATTTTATTTTATTAAATTTATACCCCGCCCTTCTCCTTGTTAGGACCCAGGGCGGCGCACAGGCATTATTAAAACCACAAAATACAATATCAATTAAAATATATTAAATTAATAGACCCGTGCTAATACTTTGGAGCATTTCATCTGTTGATGATCCTTGGGTGTCCTCTCCTGCAGCTTCTTTTTGTAGCATTGTAGTGATCTTTGTCTTCGAAATCTTATTGTAATTGTTGATACAAGATAAAATGGCAAAGAAAAAGATGATTGAATGTATGGACTGTACAATGTAATCTTCATATATGCCTATCCTTTATTCTTAAAATTGTAAACTTATGAAGTTTTTTGGGGGGGCCACCACCAACGGCATGGGAGCTACCAAAATGTTATACTTACCCTATACCTTTTCCCTATATGTATTCTGAAAACCAATTAAAAAAAATAATTTAAAAAAAATATAGCCTGTTGTGCCTTAAAATGTACTGTCGTAAAATGGCTTCTATTGTGCAGCACAGTGGATTTGCCATGGTAATCGCTTCACAGTACTCTACAAGGGGGCTCCCTCTGGTAAGGGGAAAATCCAACATTAGAAATTATGTTTGGTCTCGACATTTTCCCCCTATAAATAAATATCCGAGCAGCACCGGGTTATTGGCTAGTTATATAATAAAAGGAGAAAGTCTGGGGGAAAAAATCCAATAGTTACTCAAAAGGCAAGCATACCCCTCAAAGGAACCATCATCACTCTGACCCTGGAGATGGTCAAGTTTAGATGAGGCTTGTTTAAATAAGGGCCCAGTGAGAATTGTAGAAATCCCATTGAGACTTTATCTCATACTTGTCTTCTGTAGAAAAGCCTAGCCCTGTCTTTATTAATATTCATTATAGGCAATGATTCATGCGCAATCAGAAACATAGCCTTAGTAACTGTTTCCATCATTCTTTGTTATCATGTTAAAATACTTCTATTGCAATCAGTCATCGATGTGTATATGGGTAAAACTAGGATTTTAAAATAGTCAGCACAAGAATTGGTTCAATTGCATATTATGTAGCTACACAAGGAAAAAAACAACACATCGGTCCCCCCCATTCCACCCTCATTTAAAAACTCATTCCTATGCACTCCTGGGATCTGCACGGTGAGATGAGCCAAAGGAATACTGAGATCCTTTGTACACGTTGCAAGTCAGTGGTTTATTCAGCAAATCATAATTTTTAAAAAATGTAGCCCAGCACGTGTAAATATGGTTTAAACACTCTGCTCAAGCGCTATAGGAATTGTTCTAACGTAGCTTGTTACTACAGTATATATTATTATTCTGGAAATCCAGATCTAAAAGAGAATTGAAAATGTGTGGCTGCATATAAATTAGTAGTTGCAGTGACTCAGGGGAGGTTTGGAGGGATGTGGGTAATACAGACTTCTTAAATGTTAAATCTCAATTGATTGGGCTTCTTAGCTTGCTCAGGCTGAGTTCCAAAGGACAAAGCAATTGCTTACCCTTTACTTGCCTTGCTTCTTTCATCTGCCGTAATATAAGCTCCCTTGGTGGGCGAGAGCATATTTATGCATTGTTATACTTGGATGCCAAATGTTTTGTTTGAAAGTTTCAGATAATATTCTTGAGAATACCCTGACTTTTTCTTCTTCTTTGCCAAGGTCATGGTGGGAATGGTTTCTTGAAATTTCAAGATTCGGAAGAAATCACGAATGTGGAACTTGCTGATGCCTTTGAACAAATGTGGCAGAAAAGGAGGTAATTTCTAACCTCTGCTTTTTAGTGTACCTGCTTTTTCTGCCTCTTCTGATCTACCTAGAATGTATTTAGAATTTTCATTTCATTTAGTACATTTATTTGCAACCATAGATTTTAGTCATATATTTAATTGGTCAGTTATTCTCCCCTACAATTTACAGCACTGTCAACATCTGTATTAACACTTCACATTTTTACCTTTTATGATATTATGAATAATGTACCTCTAGCACTCTGGTAGTCAACCTGGTCCCTACCGTCCACTAGTGGGCGTTCCAGCTTTCATGGTGGGCGGTAGGGTTTTGTCCGATACTGAAGCACTTTCCTTTTTTTAAATTTAATTGACTTCCCTACTTTATAAATCACCATTACTGTGAAACCGGTGGGCGGTTAGAAAATTTTACTACTAACAGAGATACAAAAGTGCGGTAGGTATAAAAAGGTTGACTGCCCCTGCTCTAGCAGATGATACAGCTAAGCATTAAGGTCCTCTGTACACGGCAAGTTATGAACCCACTGGGCCCTTGCAATGTCCTCTGTACGGAAATGTCTGTCAAAGCTGGTGCTTGTTTTTGATTGGCTGGTTTGAAAATACAGGCCATATTGGGTCATTTGCATCACTGATCTTTAAAATACCACCTGCCATCCAAGGTATAAGGCTGCGATGGCGAACCTATGGCATGCGTGCCAGAGATGGCATGCAGAGCCATCTCTATGGGCATGTGTGCTGTTGCCAGCTGCTCTTCAGGTTTCTAGTGGTCTGGTGCGTCTGCGTACGTTCCAGTTTGGGCACTTGATGCTGAAAAAGTTCGCCATCACTGCTATAAGGGTTAAATCTTAGGATATAAGGGTTATTCAAATATATTGAAAGTTGCTATGCAACTCAACTTGCAAATATGAGAGATTTCAACAAACCCATCCAGGGTTGTAAGAGTAAGTTTATATTGGTTGCATGAACCCAACCGAAGCAAGGTAAAAACAGGATTTTTCTTTTCAAATTGTCCCACAATTTAAAATTGAAACATCGTTGAAGATCTAGTAAAATATATATGTAGATCTGTATAAATCAAAAAGTATATGTAATCTTGCATAATAGTTAATCAAAGGAAGTAGTAATCGAAAACCTTCGTTATTTTGGTTCTGAATGAGCAGACAGATCCTTTGCAAAAGGAACCCTACACAAGACTTCAAGAGGTTTATATTGACATGGTTGTTGTAAGATTTCAGGATTTTACTTTTGAATAAAATACACCTTGGATTATGTATTAAATCCCTAGGACTTTTTTTCTATGCAATTGTGATAAAACTGAGTAGTTTATAAAGGTACATTATTGTCTCTTAATGGCAAAAATACTGGAGGCCAAATCTCCAGGAAGACTTTATTTTAAAGTAGCATTTTGTTTACAAGGCTGGAGGAAGTGACCACAGCTGATGGATAAAGAAAGATATGGCTTATCTCTCATATACTAGTAAGGGCTTTACTTTGTATCTGGACATTTTGTTGTGCTTGATTATTGTGGAAGACTTAGGAGCCAGCTGGCATGAACAGGCATAAAGGATTCTTTTTCCCCCTTCTAGGTACAATGAATTGCTATTTATCATTGATACATGCCAAGGAGCATCAATGTACGAGCGGTTTTATTCTCCCAATATAATGGCTTTGGCTAGCAGCCAAGTTGGAGAAGATTCACTTTCTGTAAGTGTATTGTTTCATATGTTAACTATATAGAGATAACAGTTAGCAAATGAAAATCTCTCCTAGTTTGGTGGGTATCTAGCTGTATAAGATTTAGTAGAAATCTTGTTTCTGCTGGAAAATACTGCATTTAAAATGGAATGAGAATTTGTTTTAAATGAATAGTACTAATTAATAATAGTGCTATAAAGAAAAGCAAAAAATTTTTAAAAATGCAAATGAAATTATGACCCCACTTTAAGTTATTCACAACATTCCAGGAAGTCATGACTTTTACAATCCTTTTTTGAAAACTTTGGCATATTTTATTGCATATTGTGGAGGGCTAAAAGCAGGGGTGAGTTGCTCCTGGCATTACTGCCAGTTCGGTGCATGCAAAACTTTTGTGTGCACGCGTGCTTAAGTGCACCCTTGCACAAAAATAGGTCTGCACATGCACAAAACATTAAAAAACAAATAAAATTAAATTTGTGCAATTAAAATTGTTCTGCACATGTGCAGAACCAAAAATCAAGAGGGTGGCCCCGTAGAACTGATTCAGGAGCATGGCAGGCCCAGGGCACTGCCAGTTCCAGTGACCCAGGCCCCAAACCACTATTGGTTTGGCCAAATTGATCCGAACTAGTAGGAACCCAATTCTGGCTAAAAGCACTTCTAAGAAACTGTGTCACTCTCAATGAAGGATACATTTTGAAAGAAGAGAAGCAGGTAAAGGATTGCTGTCTTTCTCTTAGTCCGAATAGATTGAAATATAGAGTTAGTGTTACAGCTCTATATAATTCCTTTCCAGCACATTCACATACAGTATTTTGTGTTCCTTTCTGTACCCCATAGTAGCTATTCATAGCTTGGGAGGTTAATCAGTTGTGGACCGAGGATGTAGATATAAGATTGTGTTGTTCAGTTTTCATTGCTAAACATTTATATATAGTAAATTTGGTATTTATAACAACATTCTCTTTTTGAAGCATCAACCAGATCTTGGCATTGGCGTCCATTTGATGGATAGATACACATTTTACGTCTTGGAATTTTTAGAAGAAATTAACCCAGCAAGCCAGACGAATATGAATGACCTGGTAAATACTTATTTAACTTGCTATTCATGAAACTGCTACTGGAAAGCTGTGTGTTTTGTATAATTTTACATAATCCTTTTAACATCCATTCCTATTTCCCCATTGTCACTGCATTGCATCAAGTTGCGAAGAAAATATTTTTTTTTCTAATTTTAAACCCCAAAAATGAGATTTGCTCAAGTTAAATTAGCCTTAAATCTAGGGCTTAAATCTACCTTATCTTATTAAAAAATAATCCTTTTACAGCATGGAATCTTAGTAACAAAGCTGTGTTTTTCATTATGACCACTCTACGTTGAAGTTTGAATTGTTTCTAGACAGCCTACAATGCTATCTTTCAGCTCAATTATATTAAAAAGTTACATTATGCAAGATTCAGAACATTGCTTGATTCCTGACTCAAGATGAAAAACATCTTAGCCTTGATTGAAGTTAAATGTAAGAATTAATTGCAGAGTGTAAAAAGAAGCATAAGTGATTGGTAGAGCATAAATCTCAATGAGCAAATGATGTAACTGCCATCTCTAATTAAAGAATCAAGTTTGTAGTTGCTAGGAAGATTTTTGGTTGTGGTACTGGAAAGGTCCTGTGTAATAGAGCAAATAATCTCATGATATGAGATTTGACTAGTAGAAGAGAGCCAATAGATATGCCAATGGAAGGGATCTGGGCATTTTATGGCCTATGGGCAGTTGCACTCTCGCTCTCAGCAGTGTGGGACAGGTTCTGGCAGCCTTGGAGGTAAAAAATCATTGCCAGGGAGTAGAGCTTCAGTGTGTTGATTAATCCCATTCATTGATGAATGGGATTAATCTCATCTGGCTTCTTGGAAAAATTAATTACGTACCCCTGCTTGTGTGTGGTAAATAACTAGCAACATTCAGAATCCAATCCTAAGCATGGTTCCCCCACACCCTCAGAAAAAAATCTCACTGAATTGGGAAAGATTCTCACTCTGCAAGGCATGATTAGGAAGCTTTTTTTCCCATTTATTTGAAATGTTAATATTGTCAGAAGATTTAGGACCATATCTCTTCTGGAAGCCTTCTTAAAATTGGAATTATGCAGCAGAGCTCCAAGTATTCAGTGGTGCGGTTAGGGTTGGAGTGCTTTATAGCAAATCAGTCTGCGTATGATTCCTAAGGAGAAGACAGATCCTGGCCATTTTTCCATATATCATCTTTTATAAAAGATTTTTTTTTACCTAAATGGGAATTCTGCAGACATGTATAGTCAGGTGATATGAAGCAGCAATATATGTTCATATACTAATAGATAAGGATTAGCTTGTCTTTACAAATCAGATTAACAGATTAACAGAATTGGAAGGGACCTTGCAGCTCATCTAGTCCAACCCCCTGCCCAAGCAGGAGACCCTACATCTGCCTCTACCTAGGATCGAACTCACAACCTCCTGCTTGTGAGGCAAGAGCTCCATCTTTCATGTTATGTTAAGCAAAAGGTTTTGGTACACATGCTATCCACACATATCCTGTTTTGCAGATTTGAGCGATGTCCCCTTTAAATTCAATCTTGCTTAACATGCTATGCCAAAAGAGATGATTTGTGAATCTAAATCTCAAAGTCTTTTTTCACATGAGAGAGCAGCTGTGTAAAATCATTTAGTTTTGAAGTTTACAGATGCAGTTGCAGGTTATCTTGTCACTAAAAAAGATGACATCAGCTTTGCAGTAAACAGCTCACATTGCCAAGCTTGATGCGGATATAGAACTAAGTAAGCAACCAATGTTCATCTGAGAAAGAAGTCTCATTATTAAATCAGACAAAAATCTATTTTTAAAGGATATATATAAGGTATCATTTCGAGAATGAAGGATATATGGGTAATCATAGATTTACAACCATAATTGAGCCTGGAGTTACCTTTGTAAGTTATGGTACTTAAGTGTGGCCATGCCTGATTTTATGACTGTTGATTAGGAAATCTGGCAATCATTAAGTGATTTCCTGAAAGGGCATCTTTGCCAGAAATTGGAAGTAAACACTGCTTTTTGGCAAAAAATGCCAAAAATCATGGTCATGTGACAGCAGGATGCGATAAGCAGTTGTAAACTTGGGACTGTTGTCAAGCACCCATAACATCATCACATGACATGGGGGAGGGGACAGCCATTGGAACCTTAAAACTGGGTTGTAAGGTCTGAAGAGGTTTGTTGCAACTTTGAATGGTTACTAAGTGAGCAGTCATAAGTTGAGGACTACCTGTATTATAATGATAAACAGATCATTCCATTGTGAACACGTTTGCCTCATAAAAAACTTTGTGTTCTCTGGAATCCATTAACTTACTAGAAACTATAGAATTAACAGATAAATAAAATGTCATCTTGGAAATATTGTGAAAATGGACCAGCGAGTTAGAAATTAGTGTACAATTTGCTGATCTTATAGCAGATTTGCAAGGACTTCAGTTTTAACATTTTTAAATTTTATTTTATTTTATTTTTTTATATCTAGAAAAACATAGCCTGTTCACATTTTCAGATATTGTTGGATTCATTTCTCAATAGCACATATGGGATAAACAAATAATAATAATAATTTTATTTATAGACCGCCTCCTCTCCCCAAAGGGACTCGGAGCGGTGCACAGGGAAAGTTAAAAAAGCAAATATAAAATACATAAATAGCTAAAATAAGAATTAAACAAATTGTCCCTGCGCTAAAACCCACTATACTAAAACTAAACTACATCCCCCTAAAAACCCAGTTAAAAACGGAAGACTAACCTAGCCCGGCCAAGCAGAAAAAGCGTGTTTCCAATTTTTGACGGAAGGAGCGGAGGTCCGTAGTTGTTCTAATTTCGGGGGGAAGGTCGTTCCAGAGGGCTGGGCCCGCCACAGAGAAGGCCCTTCCCCCGGGCGTCGCCCGCTGGCATAGCCTAGTGGACGGCACCCGGAGAAGTCTCTCTCTGTGGGAGCGGATTGGCCGCAGGGATGTATGGGGCAGAATCCGATCCCGCAGATAGCTAGGTCCCGTGCCATGGAGCGCAATGGTTTTAGGATAATTTGTAGAGTTTAGCTAATGGGATTGCAAGTAAGATGAGTGGGTTTCTAAATTAGATAGATAGATAGATAGATAGATAGATAGATAGATAGATAGATAGATAGATAGATAGATAGAGTCCTGTGCTTAAATATTCCATTTTTGCTTTGTTCTTTATACTCTTTGATTGAGGCAAAAAGTCATTTTTAGAAAATGTGCTGATTTCCAACTAGGATTTGATTGGTTTGTAGGTAAATGGATTTTAATATGACACCAAATTATGGATTTCTAGAAAATTATTCAAATAATTAGAATCTGTAATTTGGAGAGGAAATACGTATAACTCTGTAACAAGCTGCCAATGATAGAAATATGGGTTGTCAGCTCTGTTAAATTAATCCTTTCACTCTAAAAATAAATAAAACTATTTAGATTCCAATATTATTCCTATTGGGGAATTGGAAAACCATGTCACAAGTTGTATAGTGGTATTGGATGATCACTGTAGGGACAAACACCTAGTTGGGAACAGAAATGCAGCAAAAGTTTTCATGAAGATTTGAAATGAAATACCTTCTTTATAGTTTCAGGTATGCCCTAAAAGTTTGTGTGTATCAACACCTGGACACCGGACAGATCTGTTTCAGAGAAATCCTGACAATGTCTTGATAATTGATTTTTTTGGGAGCGTACGAAAAGTGGAAATTACAACTGAGACAGTTTCTCTGGATCCTAATTTGGCACCTGCAGAGACAAGGTATTTTGATTAGTTTTTGAAGCTCAGATATTCCTAAATGAATATATAATCTCTCTCTCTCTCTCTCTCTCTCTCTCTCTCTCTCTCTCTCTCTCTCTCTCTCTCTCTCTCTCTCTCTCTCTCTCTCTCTCTATCTATCTCAATATATAAAGAGGATTGATCCATACTGATAAATACCAGAATGTGTATACAGTGATCCCTCGTTTTTCGCGGTTAATGGGGACCGGAACCTTCCGCGAAAACTGAAAAACCGCGAAGTAGGATTCGCACCGGAAACTTGAGTTGGTGGACATCGTTTAAAGCAAGCACTAGGGAGCGCTTGCCTCCTACCGATGCATTTCCCCCCCCTGTATTTTTGAAAAACCCGCGAAGCACTGAAGCCGCGAAACATGAAGCCGCGAAAAACGAGGGATTACTGTACAGACTGGAATGATGTTACTGCAAAAAGATTCTAGGTGGTGTTCAGGAAGACACTGTGTGAACATTGTCTTCCTGAGCATAGGATTGTAATTTAATATGTTTTTAAATTTTGTATTGATCGTTTTGTATGTTTTATAAATTCCTGTGCGCCGCCCTGGGTCCTTTGTGGAGAAGGGCGGGATATAAATATGATTAAAATAAAACAAAAAACAAAAAAACATTCATTGGAGGGTTTTTGTGTGTGTGTATATATTGGGTTTTGTACTTTGTTTCTTGGGAACTGCAGGAATAGAGGATGCAATGGGACATGCGTGATGATAGTATATTGATTTAAGAATCACCAAGAAAGTAAGATAAAATATTTGAAAGCCTCAAATATTTGATGAACAATAGTGTTTGATGAACACTGGGAATATAAAATTTATCTCACCCCCAAAAAAGTAATGAAGAGGATGCTAGATGCTTCTCTTTCTGGAATAAAGCATTCATAAAATATTAGCTTTCAGAATAGTAGTACTCATAAAACTACATTACAATCAGAATATATGAAGAAAGAATATAAAATATGGAGTACAAGTAGTCCTTGACCCACGACCATAATTGGGAGCAGAATTTCTGTTGCTAATTGTTAAATGAGTTGCACCTGATTTATATACTTTTTGTATGTGGAAGATTGGTTGTGAATCTGGAGTTGTGGAGTAAATCTGGTTTCTCCCACTGACTTTGTTTGTCAGAAACCAGCTGGGAAGGTTAGGTTTAGGGTTACTAACAAATGACAATCACATGACTTTGGGATACTTCAACTGTCATAAATACATCTTGAATACCAATGATTGTAGAGATGCTATGACAGTTGTAACTTCGAGGATTAGTTTTAAGGCCCTTTTTTCGGTGCGTGGTAACTTTGAAGAGTTATTAAATGAACAGTTGTAAATTGAGGCCCATCTCTATGGAGGCAAATAGTATGCCTTTTTTGTGTGCTTCGTTTTGTTGTGTGTTGTGGATTATTATTATTATTATTATTATTATTATTATTATTATTATTATTATTATTATTATTATTATTATTATTATTATTATTATTATTATTATTTTACAAATTTAAGATTTGTGCCAATCCTGTGTCAAGCATATCTATTATGCTAATTTTCCAACAGCATTTGCTCAGTTTCTGTCTTTGGGCCACATTTAGATAATTCTTGCAATGTTTGCAATATTTCAGCCTTTTTCATTATTATTAATCAGATGATGATTAGCATTTTATCAATTATTTTTTTTAATTAAGGTATGTACATTTTTAGACATAAAACTGTTGCAATATAACTTTTAAATGCATTGGGAAACCAAAATAATTCATGTGACTTGCATTATTGCAATAGTTGTTTATTGTGATAGTCTGGAATCAAACTCATAATATATCTGAGGTATGCCTGTATTTGGATGCCAGGACATTCAATATCTACTGGGTGTAAGTATGGAGAACTGGAACAATCATTGTGGGAATTCTCCACAGTATGTGTGGTTTTTTCCTCACAGTTAGAAACTGTAATCAATTTGAGTTCCAGTTCAAAAGCACAGTTTGTGACTTCAGAATCAAAATCAGTATCTTCAGTGGAGTATAATAAAAAGATGCAATGAGTGACTATGAAAATAACATTTATGTATAAATTCATTTCCAATTCTTGGAGACTCAGATTCATTTTATATAAATGGAAAAACCTGCAAGTATGCAGCAGAATTTGTAAGCATATATCTATATAGCATAATTGAAATATTGGCTCCTCATTTTTGATTGGTAGATTTGGGAGAACAATAAAAGGTAGAGAAGGATTCATCTGACATATGTAACATTTATGGAATGTTCATTTTCAGGCAACAAGCTGAATTTATATGCGGTCCTATGTTGCCATCTGTTGGGAGCTCTTGGGATAAAAAAAGTGTTTTTGTCCTGTTTTGTCTATAAGTTGGCATAGACTACAAAAACGTGTTGCACATAAGTTGGATCAATAAGGTTTCATACTTCATTTCTGAAGTAATTTCTCTTTTTTGAAGTAATAATTAGATCTTTTTGTAGATCAGGCCTTTAGTATTTGCAGTATGAAGTATTAACTTTTAATCTTGCTTATAGAATAAATGTATGTTATTTATTCTATTTAATTCCATCATGCTTTCAAGATACTTGCTTTTTATCCTCCTGAAGTGACTCTATTTTAGGGGAATAATCACTCAGTGCAAACATGTATGGTAATTTCTCTCTGGATCTCCTTGGTTTGAGCGTGACTGAAGACAATGGCCACTATAATATTTCCTTTCCTTATTTTATATGTGTGTGAGGGAGATAAAGGAGGAGAAAAGCAAACATTTACTCAGAGAAGTACAAATAAAAAGACAGAAGAATGAGACATAAATAGCACATAAAACATGAGCAAATATATAAGTGCTTTGAGAGGTGAAGCATACTGAAAACCAGTATGTCAGTGCACCATAGTAGTGGGGTGTGATATAGGTTTGCAGTCACTAAATTAGATATTCTATCTTGCATAGAATTCTATGAATGTGCTTAGGGTAAAACTAGGCTATGTTTATGCTTTGGGGACTGACTGAGAAGAGAAAATAGATACATTGTGCGCCTCGAAAGCTAAGAGAAAGGACGTAATAGTTCTAATCTTGATGTTGAATACATATAAACTAGTTGTAGATTTCATTATGGATAAAAAGACTAAAATGAACATTAAAAAGTATAGATAGATATTTTGTATGATTTTAAGAATATATTTTTATTAATTACTAGCTGTACTGGGCCACGGGTTGCTGTGGCCCAGTCTGGTTAAATGGCCAACCAATCTGTGTGTAGATGTACACCTGCACACACAAACACATACACACAACCACCGTATAACCCCCAACCTACCTACCTACTGTATTTCCCCCTCTCTCCCTCTACCTACCTATCTACCTACTGTATTTTTCCCTTTCTATCTCTCTATCCCTCTACCTACCAACCTACCATGCAGCCTCCTGGGACCAAAAATGGGCCACCTGGGAGTGTGTCATCCCCCATGCCTAGTTTTCGGCATAGCAGGCCTCCATACAGCCTCCTGGGACCAAAATGGGCCACCTGGGAGTGTGTCATCCCCCATGCCTAGTTTTCGGCCTAGCAGGCCTCCTTACAGCCTTCTGGGACCAAAATGGATCGGGACGCCCTTCGCACAATCACTCATGCTCTCGTGACATCCCGACTGGACTATTGCAACTCTCTCTACATGGGGCTCCCCTTGAGGTGCACCCGGAGGCTTCAGCTAGTCCAGAATGCAGCCGCGCGAGCAATTATGGGGACCACTAGGTCGACCCACATAACACCGCTCTTGCGCGAGCTGCACTAGCTACCTGTCGTCTTCCGGGTGCGCTTCAAGGTGTTAGTTATCATCTTCAAAGTGCTCCATGGCTCGGGACCTAGCTATCTGCGGGATCGGATCCTGCCCCATACATCCTCACGGCCGATCCGCTCCCACAGAGAGGGACTTCTCCGGGTGCCGTCCACTAGACTCTGTCAGCGGGCGACTCCCAGGGGAAGGGCTCTCTCTGTGGCGGGCCCGGCCCTCTGGAACGACCTTCCCCCCGATATCAGGATGACCACTGACCTCCGCTCCTTCCGTCTCAAGCTAAAAACACACTTCTTCTGTCTGGCCGGCCTAGGATAGTCTCTCTGTCTTTGGGGTTTTTTAATGGGGTAGCACATTTTTAGCGAATTTTTAGCACAGGGTTGGTTTAATTGTTTTTTATGAAATGTATGTATTTTTTGACTGTTTTTATTCTGCCTGTGCACCGCCCCGGGTCCCTGTGGGGAGAGGGTGCGGTTTAAAAATAAAATTATTATTATTATTATTATTAAAATGGGCCACCTGGGAGTGTGTCATCCCCTACGCCTAGTTTTCGGCCTAGCAGGCCTTCATACAGTCTCCTGGGACCACAAATGGGCCACCTGGGAGTTTGCTATCCTCTGTGCCTTGTTTTGGCCCTGGTAGGCCTCCATACAGTGTGACACTTTGGAGGCTTATTCAGTTGCTGAGGAAACGACTGTTGGAAATGTGAGGGGTGTGTGCATAAAGCATCATAAGGATGGGAGGAGCTACAGGGAGGTGAAAACCTCACAAGTGGGTACACAATATTATATTGGAGGAAGGGGGCTGTTCTTCATTAAAATGGACTGTTTGGCATCAATATTTTATCACTAAAGTGTATCAATGTAGAAGAACTGCTTGCGGGTGTGTGCATGTCATGGTGGCTTGCAGTATATTAAATAAGTTTAGAAGGTTGATGAATGGGATAACAAACTAACAAAATTCTCATGAGGGAATGTTAGCATAATATTCTGGGTGACTATTTATAAAAATATACAGGTAGTCCTTGATTTACAACAGTTCATTTAGTGACCACTCAAGGTTATAACGGCACTGAAAAAAGTGACTTATGATTGTTGTTCACCTATTTCAGCATCCCCATGGTCATGTGATCAAAATTCAGATGCTTGGCAACTGACTCATGTATATGACGGTTGCAATATCCCTGGATCATGTGATCACCTTTTGTAACCTTCTAACCAGCAAAATCAGTGAGGAAGCCAGATTCACTTAACAACTGTGTTACTAACTTAACCATTGCAGTGATTCATGTAACAACTGTGGCAAGAAAGGTCATAAAATGGGGCAAAATTTACTTAACAATGTTTCACTTAGCAACAGAAATGTTGGGCTCAGTTCTGGTCATAAGTCAAAGACAACCAGTATTTGCCCACTTTTAGCATTGCAGAATTCAAAATTTTATTGTGATGTCTGTGTGCCTGTGGAGTCCTTGGTGCTCTCTGAGCTTGATTATTATTATTATTTTTTTGCAGTTTCATTATCCAACTAGGGAACATCCATCAGCGCTAGAAGGTGGTGGTATTTGCTCTTTATTTATATACAGATGGCTTGCCCTGTCAGTGTTCTCGGTGGTTCCTTGATTAGGTTGTTTATTTACTGTTGTTTGTGTGTCTAGTATTAATCTTGGTGTTAATCTCTTCTTATCTGGATATTGATTGCTGGTCAGGAGGTGTTTTAGTTTTTTGATTGTCTCTATTGAACATAAAAATGCAAGTAGAAAAATAGGAACTACTACAGTGGGAAGGTAACAGTGCTCCGTGCGCCTTTGGCGTTTAGTCATGACCACAGAGACATCTTTGGCCAGCGCTGGCTTCTCGGCTTAGAATCGGAGATGAGCACTGCCCCTAGAGCCAGAAATGATAGCATGAATGGGGGAACCTTTACCTATTGAATGTCTATGTTCTGAGGTCTTGGTGTCTTAATTGGTTTTTACTGCGATCTGACCAAATGTTTCCAAATTAATCAGGAATTATGTGCTCTTTTAACATTAATAATATTTATTGTGTCTTTGAGTTAGTCTTAAGTCTGGCAACAACATGAGTAAATTTTTGTAGACTTTCAGAAGTAGTTTGCCATTACTTCTTCCTAGAGCTGAGAGAAAGTGACTAGCCCAAGGACACCCATCTGGTTTTATACTTAAAGTGGGACTAGAATTCACGGTCTCCCAGTTTCTAACATGATGCCTTTCTAAAACCAAAAGGGAAAATAAAACAGAGATTAGACTAAACATACCATAAAAATTGGAAAAAGCAGCATAAAAAGTTTTTTTTTTAACCTAAATCATGGAAATGTTTCAGAAAAGATTGCAAAACTAATGTCTTAGTGACCAAGACGAATGAGATACATTCTGAATAGTTTCTCTTCTTGCTTTACTTTATACAAAAGTAGGTCAAATTCTTCTCCCTGGAGCAAGTAGTTAGCAAAACATTCTGTTCTATCCCTGGCTTCTTCCTACTGGGATGGAGGGAAAGGAAACAATATTCTTTTGTTGTGGTGCTTTGCTTCTGACTGTTATTCTTCAAAGGAGACCCTGTACCAGTGTCAATTCTGCTTCACAGTCAGGATGAATGATGGAGAGAAGTACAACAGAGTGGCTATTGCTTTTCATTTCATTTCCTTTTCTTCCAAGCCTTCCTCACCCTTTGCTGTCTATACCTCCTTCATGTCCCACAATACCTAGCCTGCAATTCCAAGTGTATTGAGATTTATTTTACTGTAGCCTAGTAACAAATGCTATGTTCAGTTGCTATACCCAACCCAAAGGTGTATTTTGTGAGATGGGTGGTTGTACAAATTTGACAAATAAACAAATAAGTCAGAAGAAATACTCCCTCAGAACATTCATGATTTAAGGACGTCCACAAAAGCAAGTTTATATTGAACACACTTCTGCTTTTTCATCAGTCTAGTGAAAATGTTCAGATTTATACCAATGTGCACAGTAAATGTCTACCCCAAAACAACTTTTGTGTGTGTGTGTGGGGAGGGAATTTTCTGGGCTTCTGGAGATGCTGGATTTACTCATCACAATTCACAATATCTGTCACAAGGCCATCACTGTGACTCTTGGCAAAGTTTTCGTGCACTGGTTACTTGACTGCCACTTGGCTAAGTGACAGCTATTCCCTTCAATTTTCCTGAAGCAGTTTTTCATCAAGATTTTTTTTTTTTTTTTTAGAATTTTGATTAAAAGTTTCTTTAAAAAAATAGTCTGCAACAGATTTGGAATAATAGGAAGAGGCAATCTATAGTTACTCCATTAGAGCAGTGTTTCCCAACTGTGAGATGTACTTTCCTTGGGTCGATGCAGACAGAATCCATGGGAGGTGTTAACATTTTGTATTTTTTAATGACTTTATTAAAAACAAAGTCTTCGTGTATTGCTTTCATCATTTGGGTTTATTTTGGTATTTGGATTTTAAAGGGAAATGTGTATGTTACAGTTACATTAAAGGAAGACGTGACGGCAAGGAAGCACTGCATTAGAAGGAAAAAATGTAGGTGGTCATTGACTTACAACAATTCATTTAGGGACTATTCAAAGTTACAATGGCACTGAAAAGTGGCTTATGATTGGTTTTCATACTTACAATCATTGCAGCATCCCCATTGTCATGTGATCAAAATTCGGGCACTTGGCAACTGGCACATGTATTTGTGACAGTTTCACTGACTCGGGATCATAACTTGGCTGGTTTCTGACAAGTAAATGTCTCACTTAACAACCCTCTTGCTTAGCAACAGAAATGTGAGGGTTAATTATGGTCATAAGTCAATGACTACTTGTTGCTAAATACAGAAGTGCAAGAAACTATGTCAGATGATTCTGAGTTGAGAAGAAGGGGTCAATAAGCAGAACTATGCTGAAGACCTATGAGGTTTCAAGCAGTTATCCAAATAGCTGAAATGACTTGAAGAAAACATGTAGGTCAGGCCATTTAACACATTGTTTCAGTATTTGAATTAAGCTAGGAAAAACATCTGTACCAAAAACTCCTAATTTCTGCATAAGCATAGCTGGAAGATTGGAATGTAGTTGTTGGGTTTCTTGTGGCATCACTCTATGTTCAAGCATCTGTTCTCAGCAATATATTATATCTTGTGTCTTTGCTATGATTGACTTGGATATAATAGTGCAAGCTGGCTTCAGCCCTTTAATATCTAAAGGATTTAATATTATTTTTACATTATTCAAGAAATAAATATTCTATCAATGCATTAATTGTAATGTTTGATTTTGCACGCATGCACACACTAGAGCAAGAAGAATACTTTTGGAGTCCTCTATATTTTTTAAAAGTGGGAAGCAGTCTTGAGAATAAAAGGGTTACAGTATTTTTCGGACTAAGACGCACCAGAGCACCAAGATTTTGAAGAGGTAAATTAAAAAAAAAAAGTTTTTGCACTCTGCAGACATCCCAAACCCACTGCACGCTTCGCTTTTTTGTGAAAAACAGGGCATGCAAAGAGTTTGAGAGGCCTGCAAAGTGCTCCTGGGGGTTGTAGGACGGCAAAATCAAGCAAAAAACAATCCACTTTTCACTCGTTTTGACCCTCCCCAGCCCCTAGGAACACTTTGTAGGCCTCCCAAACCCTCTGCATGCCCATTTTTGTGAAAGGGGCAGGGTTTTGGGAGCCTGCATTCAGTGTATAAGACGCACCCAGATTTTCACCCTCTTTTTTGGGGAAGATAGGTGCGTCTTCTACTCCAAAAAATACTGTAAGTAACACTGGGATAAGCCAGTTTCAAATTTAGGCTGGAGGCAATAAAGTTTTGTGACTATATATGCCAGATTACTACTATTAATTTAGAGGAATCAGATTAATATATTCCTTAAAATTACTTGTTTTAAGTCTAAGTGAGAAGCCTTTATTTTACCAGAAGATGGCAGCTGTGCCAAGCAGAATATTTCAGTTGAATCCTATTTTAAACTAGAAGATTGTGGCAAGGTTGAAGATACTGTGGAAATTGATTGAAGTATTAAAAACAAAAATTAAGGCATTTTATTATAGAAGGAAAAAAATAATGATTGCATTATCCAATCACACAGTTTTATGCAAACAGAACAATTGCTTGGTATAAAATGGGAGCGGTGGAAATTGAAGATTGGTTTTACCAGAAAAAAATAAAAAGAACTCATTATTTAATGAAGTTATTCCAGTTCAATTGATCAACATCAACTATGGCAATAACATTGTAGTAGAGAAGTATGCTGTTATGTTAGAAAGACAGGATAGAATTGATTGCTTTTCTATTAATCTTAAGATCTCTCATTCCACTTTTTTTAATTACAGGAAGCATAGCACTGAGTCCCACTTGGGTTCACACATCAGACTAGCAGTGAGGTATCTAAATTAACAAAATTTAAAATTATTTTGTGTTTGACAAAAAAGATTTACCTCTGCAGAGGCTAGGAAGTATAAAGTAGGTAAATAAGGTTTTACTGATCCTTGGCTATGTGAACCTCTAGGACAGTGTTGGCGAACCTCTTAGGGTGCCGAAACGGAAGTGCATTTGGGCAGGGGGGGGTTAGCCAGAAACCGGAAGAGTACTTCCCCGGGGCGCATGTGCACACCAGGAAGCTGAGCTTCCAGCATGCGTGCTGGTCACCTGGTCTTCTGGAGACCAGGTGACCAGCATGCATGCGTGCGCACCAGAGAACTGCTCTTCCGTTTTCCAGTGCTCCCACATGTGCAAAGACCAGCTACGCGTATGAACCCAGAAGAGCAATGGGTGACGACTGGCCTGTCTGGAGAGATGGCTCTGCGTGCCATAGGTTCACCATCACAGCTCTAGGATCAGGATATTTTTAGACATCAGACCATCTTTTCCAATCTCATTCAATGATATGGTTCCGTCAGAGAAAGCAAAAAAATGTAACTCTCACAAGACCATCAACATTTGCAAGATCTTGGTGACTTAATTTCCTTTCATGAGAATGTTGATATCTTGAAATCTTGACTTCCCTTCTGAAATTCTTATCTCATAACTTACATAAATATTACAAACATTTATAAAGTAATATTGTATTATTTCAATACTTTAAAAATTATATTTGGAGGGGTTGTGGACCCCGATATGTGTTGTCCGAAATATAATCATATACGTGTATTGTATTATCATCTTACATTCTTTGCCTTTATTGTAGTTTTGCCATTAGCTGGCTTTCAAAACTTTTGGAAGAAACTTTTCCTTTTTTTCTTTTAGAAGAAACTCATTTAAAGACTAAGGCATGTACATAAATAGTACATAAAATTTTATTTGGCTCTTGAGCAGCGGCATGGGATTCTTCTTGTATGGTGAGGAATGTTTTTTTGTAGCACATAATCTGATCAATAGCATTTTGTATATTTATTTACCTAAGAGATTTACACATCACCCCAGTTAGTTAGAAATCTGGGTGTTTGACCAAATGAACCATAAAAAAATAAAAATTAAGAATTGCAGTATTAAAAGAGTAGTCTGGACCCCCAACAATTATTTTAAAAAACCCAAAATATTTTACAATACTCCATCATCCACTCCTTCCCAAGAACCAGGTTTTAAAGGTTATTTAAATAGGATCAGGATGGTAGCTGTCTAGATTTTGAGGGGAATGACAGAGGAGGCCACTTACCAAGTTCCACCAGATGATATTGTTTAATCAATGGGACCTAGAATATACCAACTCTGTTAGATTATGTAGGATAGGCAGAAACTATGGATGATAGACAGTTCCTCAAATAACTAGGTTCTTGCCCATGTGCACTAACTAAATATGTGAGCTTTGAACTAGACCTGTGATGGTGAACCTATGGCAAGTGTGCCTGAGGTGACATGTAGAGCCATGTTGCCTGGCATGCGCAGCGTCACGTTCCTTTTCTGGGTTTCTGGTGTGCATGCGCACACACATCAATCAGCTGGCCTTCGTGTATGCGGCACTGCCAGAAACAGGAAGAGCTGGTCTTTCATTTTCCGGCGTGAGCATGCACGCTGGCCAGCTGATTGTCGCGTGCACATGCGTGCCATTAACCAGAAGACTAGCTGGCCAGCGCACATGCATGCACCGGAAAACAGAAGTTCATTTTACGGCGTGTGCATGCCCCCTGGGCAGCTTCTTCCTGGTTGTGGCTTCAACAAGCACACACACTTCTATAGGTTCTCCATCACTGAACTAGATGATACAGAAATATATATTTAAGAAAAGAGAATATATATAGTTCATGGTTAAGCCGTGAAATCCTTGGTGTTCTTATTCGCTTGCAGCCATTTTATTACCCAACTAGGTAACTGCACTGATATTTTTAGTTAGGTAATAAAACATCCGCAAGCAAACAACCACGTTCAGAAAGCCCTAAGGACTTCCCAATGCATTTTTAAAAATTGCCAGTTTGGGTAGAAGTGGTAAGGCAAACAAGTGTAACTTTTCCTAATCAGAATGTCTCCTCAAATGTCTGCTCATTCTGTTGCAGATTTTTTCCCAAGACTTTTAAAGAGGAGATTTTAAAAAGGAGACTTTTAAAGAGGAAAATGAGGCTCCAGAGGATATAAGATAAGGTTACAGGATAGCAAAAAGAATGCATAATTATTTTATTCTGTTTTGTTTTATTTTGAGACTAGTGTGTATATCCTTTGCAAATCAATAAGGTGCAATGGGCTTCTGTTCAGCAACCATTGAAAGATGTATTCGTAGAACTGTGCTCAAACATGTCAGGAATAATTGATGTAGTTTTTGTGCTGGACAGCAATCATCTTATTTTAATCTGAAAAATAGAAGAGACGGGAAAAATCTAGATGATTACATAAGATTGCACTTAAGATTTAATAAACCCCGTTCACTAGAGAACTACTCAATTAATTATTTTAGGATATAGAATCTCATTAGCCTGACTGATGAAGTAATATTAATATAAACTCAGTATGCATACTTTGCGAGAGCCATAAATGGAAACTCTTTCTAGTTGTGTCCATCAACCAACCACCACCCCCGCCCCCCATGAAGAGGTCTTCTTTGGCATACAAGAAAATAGATAATTGCACTTGAAATTTATATAATAAAAGGCAGAACCCCCCCCAAAAAATCTTTTTTTCATGTGGCCATGTTTTCTTAGATTTTTTTTCTTTTTAAATTAAAAAGACTCCTTTGGCTAACTTGCCATTTGGCATTCTTTCTGTAATGTACCAGCTTATTCATATGACAATTGGCTGATAATTGAGATTACCACAGTGCAATTTGATGCATATATTTAAGATAAAATTCTGTGGTTAAGTTTCCATGCCTGTTTTCCAAAGCGGTTAGTAAAAAAAATTACAAAATAATCTGGTTTCTACATAATACTGAGCTGGATTTTGCAGGAGCTTCTACAGGGCTGAATAGACCCATAAACTTATATTTATCCTTTGCTCTTCCACTGCTGATAGGAGAGGAATGGTTCCTTAGTTTAATCTGTACTTTCTTGTGAAATCTGTTTTTTTAGTTATGATGTTAAATTCATGAGGACATTGTCACACACAGCCTGACTTACATCAGATGTCATTATGGCACTACAGGCAGTCTTTGGATTACAATCATTTCTTCAGCGACCATTCAAAGTTATGAAGGCACTGGACAATGGGGATTTACAATGGATCCTCAGAATTTTGGCCATTGAAATATTTCTATAGTTGTGTTATTGTGATCTCGGCACTTGTTATCTGATTCACAACATTGCAGCAAACTGCTTTCACATTCGCAAGATTTCCAACATTCCCTGCAGGCTGCCCACAAGCAGTCAGTTGGGGAAGCTGGCAGGAGGTCAGAAGTGATGATCACATGAGCTCCTCACTTGATGACCCATGTGGGCCCCATTTAACGATGGCAACCGGGACTCCTGGAATTGCCATTGAGCTTTACAACCATGCCACTTATGGATGGAATTTTAGATCCCAATTGCCATCATAACCTGAGGACTACTTCTACATGCTCACATCACTTATGCAATGACATCATCACGGATGTTATACCTCCAGCATATAGTTTTTGTATTTTTATTGCTGTTGTTGTTCTTTAATGTGTATTGAGCTCCATCTGGTGTCCAAACACAAATCTTTCATTGTTTGGACCCTATCCATAGTCCATCCTTCACTCTGGAAAAAGGTGCATCCTGAGACGTCAGACTTCATTTTGTAACATTCTGTGATAATAGAAACATGTAGAAGATCCCAGCTTAGTCTGTGACACATGTTCCCCTGAAGACAAAGTCTATATCCCATACATAGCATCGCTGTTTCACCTTATCCTGTTCTTTAATAAAGTATGAAGATTTATGTTTACAGTCTGGCTTATTAAAGGATAGAAGGGTTTAGCTGCATGTTGAATGACACACAGGGTAATGTGTAATGAGGACAGAACAATGGATGTATTGCTATTTTCACATTATCATTGAGATTTGAAAAATAATAATAGTCACTGATCAGTAACCTTTCCAGGCACTTTTCAAATAACATTATCTAATGTGAAGTAGATGTGTGTAAACATTAATGTCCCTGTAGGTCTATGTTCTTGATCCTTTTGTGTGACGTTTTAATTGTTAAATGGAAATGTAGTCAATGGTATGCAAATGCTGTTGGATACACAAAGACAACAGAATTTGAAGTTTTCTGTATCAAGTTAAAAAATTAAAGCTCCTCGGTGTTACCTTAGATTTTCCAGGGAGGTACAGTTGTTCCCCACAGTTTTATGTTTAATTAAAGCAGTTCTTAGTCTATTTTCTTTTACTACTTTGTTGCATTAAATTTGTCTTCCAAAATTAAGAGTTCAGCAACACATTTAAAGCTGAGGCATTTATTTTAAACATATATTATGCATTTGAAGAAAGGAGTCTCTTCCAAAAAATTTCAGTTAATGTTTATTAATCCTTTACATTTGCCCAGAATACTTGTTTGCTATTTCTAACCTGTAATTCAGTTTAACCTGCAATGATAAAGCCTGAAGGATCCAGCTATATGCTTCTAGGCATTTACATTTATAAAATCCCGTTGGGATCCTCACACCATTATGGTTAGTTAAGAAACAAGTGCTGAACTTGATAAGCCAATATTCGGTTTAGCATTTGAACTACCATGTTATTCAGAGCGTTTCACTATTTGCTGTTGTAATTTTGAAATGGGAACCCCTTCCGACATTTTCTATCTATTTTTCAGTTTAGCAAATGCTTAATTCCAAAATATCTTACTTCCTATTTAAATCCTGGCACAGGTCTTTCCTACATTTACAAGCATGAATTCCTGGCATGCTTTCTTAAATGGAAAACCTTTGGATGTTTTGAAATGTGGACAACAGACTGGTCTGCAGCTGGCTAAATCAAATTCTTCAATTTCCTTCCTTTGAGTCCATCACCTGAAATTATATTCAATGTTTACATATGAAATGCGAAGAGTATGCATTTACTGTGTCACATGGTGTGTATCCTTGATAATATTTGATGTATACTGAGCCCGCCATGTCTTTCTATTTGCCATTTCTCCCTGAATAAAGTAGTAGGCAAACATATCTTTAATTTCTTCTTCCCCTGTCTGAGCAAAGACTTTTCTTTCATTACACATTTAAGCTGCTCATTTCCTTCAAGAATTCTAAGAAAGCAGACAAGGTCCCTTGTAAAAGAGGTTTTGAAGGCTCAGATAACACTGGAGAGCAAACTAAGGCCTTGGGCTACCAGTTGCCCACCACCTGTTCCACAGCCATTAGCTGTGATAAAGTGCTTGTAGCAGGAGCTGTTAGCGCATGCCCCCCAAAACAGACCCAAGGCTACTGAAAGTTGATCTCTTAATTCTTTCATTTTCTGGCTTTTTGGCAATCAGTATGTGTTACACTCTTCCTTTATGCCTGAAGAAAATGGAACTGAGCACGTACATATAAATCCTAGGAAGCTGCAGGGTGCAAGCAATCTTAATATTTTTCTCTTTGGCATTAAAACATATGCAAGTCCTCTCAGTCTCTGCCTTCCTCCATTTTGTGAGAAAGCTTTATGCTATTTTTTTAAAATCCCTTAAGGATTACCTGCCAGATGGTCAGAATTTTTCTTCCACCAAAGATTTCTGTTTCATTCTGATTTGTTGAAAGGAGCCAGAGAATGAGTTTGCAGTGAAACATGACCCGTGTACTGTAATCATTCATACAGTGATGATTAAAGTATTAATATTTAAAATGATTAAATAAATTGGTAGTTCTTTGGAGCCTGCCAGTTATTTTCAGGTGTAACAGCTGCATTGTTCCTTTCTGTTTCTTTTCTTTTTAAAGAAGGTAGCAGTTCATAGTTTTTTATGGAAGGAACAATGCCTATTACTGCTTCTTTCTTAAAAGTAACTAAAAGTTGCTATTTGCAAAAAGCAAATGATAACTAGCTGGATAATGATAGTTTTAATTTGGGGCTAATAATATTCCCTGATTCTTTTTTTTACAGCAATATTTTCTAGTTTAATATAAGATTTTTCTGCTTTTGGAGTTACAAGTCAATCTTATCATTTAACTTCAAATTAGATGCTGTGTTTTCAAAGTTGTATATTGGTGGGACATCATTCCCTCTCCCTGCCTTGAGCTATTATTGACCACATTGTGTTGGTTTTCCAAAAGGCCTCAAAGATGTGATTTTGTCCATGGGCCTGGGAACCACACATAGAAATAGAGTCAATCAAGTGGGGGATTTGATTGTGTTGCTGTTGCCATGGGAGCAGGGATTTTGGATGTGGATTTTGGAAGTGAATGATGGATTTTTATGTTGTGGATTTTTAATGTTGTAAGCCACCTAGAGTCACCTGTGTGTGAATTGGGCAGTTATATACATTTGTTTAATATATAACAAAATAAAAATAAATCCAAACTCTATGAATGCCAAGAACTAAGATACAAATTTTTCCCATTAGATAAAACCTTAAAATAAAAAGGTTTGTGGTTCAATTAACAGAAAAATGTACAGACTCCAGGTTTGGCCTCCCACCGTTTCATGCACAGAATTGTTAAATTGCCAATATTTATGCTATCAATAGAACAACCTTCCTGAAAATGCCTGCTGCTATATATCCATTACTGTATGCATCTTCTATTCATTTTAGTTACATAAAGTATGAGGTTCTGGACTGTGGGATGATATTTCGAGCCTCAGATCTTCCAGTAGAATATTCAGAAAGACAAAAACAAAAAACAAGGAAAGTCACCCCAGAACACAAAAATACCTGGATGCATTTATGTTTGTTTGTCCTGTAGTTGGATGAAACATTTGCAGTGCTTTTCACATAGTAGCTTCAAGGATAACATAGAAAGAACCAAACGTAAAGGTTGGCTTAGTTTGGTTATCTGATTCTTAGAAAAATCTGACCAATTAAATGTTCCACATGCTGGTGCTGTCAGACATGTCTTTTAAGTGTCAGAAGAAAATTCATAGTTCTCAGCACCGATGCCAATTATAACTGTCTAAGCTTCCTCAAAGTATGTTTTGCTGAATATCTGTATGGTAAATTTTAATACATACCATTTGCTTTCTAATCCAAACCTAATCAGATCAAACAATAATATGCCACTGGATGGCCATGGATATTTTTTGTGTGAAGTGGGCTACTAAATGAAACCACCCAAGATTTACCCACCCACTCAAATATTTAAATGTAAAAAATTGTTTTCCTGATGATAATTGTGACTTGGGTAGAATGTGGCAACAAATACTTGAACAGAAGTATTGTTTTTCTGTCCAGTTTAATCATCAAATTCTATAGCTTGAGGAGCTCATAAAGTTATTTATAACAGATATGGTGATTATACTTGGAAGCAAGAACTTGCAAGTGTACCTAGACAAACTGAACTCAATTTCATCATCATCATCATCATCATCATCATCATCATCATCATCATCATCATCATCATCATCATTATTATTATTATTATTATTATTATTATTATTATTATTATTATTATTATTATTATTATTATTGCTAAAAAGAGAAATATTGTACTTTTGGGACTAATAGCATCTTTAAAGAACCTAGGTAAATTTGGCCACCAGTTTTCTGAATATCTGACTTGGCTACATTATTAATCAGAAGAATTTCAACCCCGATATTTCTAGACTGGAAAACTGTATAATCATATACATACATTAAATTCCAAAAACTATGAATGAGTAATCACAGTTGTTCATGCTTGAGCAAAACTCTATGATGCACTGAGATTTTAACATATTTAAATGTGTATAAAGAGCAAGATGCTTATTCTCTAATTATAGCCCTGTGTATTTCTGTATAAATCAAGTTTAGACATTTTTAAAGTTTCTGATATCATCATCCTGTTTTCATTCAATAGTACTTACTTATCTTATATAATATCATTTGTAAGATATTGCCAGATATGAAGTATATCTTAGGTTTCATTTATGTCTGAAAATATATAGTCCTTGACTTATGACCACAATTGGGCCCAACATTTCTGTTGTTAAGCAAGGCAGTTGTTAAGGGAGTTTTGTCCATTTTACAAGCTTTGTTGCCACCGCTGTTAAGTGTATCACTGCAGTTGTTAAATTAGTAATGTGATTGTTAAATGAATCTGGTTTTCCCATTGCTTTTGCTTGTCAGAAGGTTGCAAAAGTTTATCACAACCATCATAAATATGAGCCAGTTGCAATGCACCTGAAATTTAGATCACATGACCATGGGGATACTGTAACAATCATAAATGTATAAAATGATAAGTCATTTTTTTTCAGTAGTGTAGTAACTTCAAACAGTCATTAAATGAATGATTGTAAGTCAAGCATTATTGTATAAATAGTGTGCCTAGCATATATTCAATGTAAAAAGAAGGTATGTCTTGGTTAGGTTAAAAGAGGCTTGATTTTATAAAAAGGAATTAAGTTCTCAGTAAATCTTACCATTCTTGAAAGTAAGTTGAAGGGGTCAACTAAATTAATATAACAATCAAGATGTTTTTCATGCTGAAGGTTGACCATAGTTCCATTCTTCTTCTTGGAGCAGTGGATTCCACAAGACTCTTTCTCAACTTTTTGTTATCTTTTTGGCACTTAGTATAGGCAGTCTTCAACTTATGACTATTTATTTAACAATCATTCAAAGTTACAGTAGCATTGGAGAAAGTGATCACAGGACTGGTCCTCACACCTACAGCCATTGCAGTATCCTTATTGTCACATGATTAAACTTCAGGCACTTGCAATCAGTGTGTGATTTATAATTTATCATTGTATCAATTTATGATGAGTGTGGCATCCTGAAGTCACATGACTTTCCTAGGGGACTGCGGACAAGAAATCAATGGGGAAAGCCAGACTATTAACTATTGCGTAATTCATTTATTGATGGCTGTGAAGAGATTATAAAAGGCACAACCCATGCCATGTCATTTATTGCTTTCCATGTGAAAGAGTTTGGAACATACAATAGTATAGTTATCTTTCTAATCATGAATCTTACGACTTCCCTCCTGGTATTGAGGTACCCTTACCATAATTGCCAACACTACAATAGCAAGCTTCACCCCTCAGATGAACACAAATGATGCTTGTAAACATTGTCAGATGTTTACTAAAGAAATTTACTGCAATTGGGCATACCATTTGCAAGCAGGTTAGTGAGATGAAGCTCTTAGAACATCACTGAAAAAGACAACCAAGAAATCCAAGAAGAAACCAGCATGGCTGCACAAAGATCTCTGGCAAATTGAAAGACAAAATTGAAAGTCCACTAAAGAGGGAAGACTTGCCGGAAGTAACAGGCAGCAGAGAAAAAGCAGAGCTGCTTAACTCACTTTTTGCATCAGTTTTCACATAAAAGGAAACTATAGTTCAACTTACCAAAAACATAACTGTAAAAGATAGACTAGAAATAAAAATAAGCAAATAATAATAATGATAAGATGAATACAAATCATTGGGACCTGATGGATTACATCTCAAGAGTTCTAAAGGAGCTGGCAGATGTCAGCTCAAAACCAATGTACCATATCTTTTAAAAGTCCTGGAATACTAGGGAACTACCATAGGACTGTAAAAGAAATGATATGGTTCCCATCTTTAAAAAAAAGGGGGAGGGAACAGACCCAGGAAACTACAGACCAATCAGCCTAACATCAATTCCCAAGAAGATACTGGAAAAGATTAAAAAAAACCCAGATCTGGTAGCATTTAGAAACGAATAAAGTAAAGTAAAGTCTTAATAAGACCATGCCTAGAATACTGAATCCAGTTTTGGTCACCACACTTATAAAAAGATGTTGAGACTCTGGAAAGAGTGCAAAGAAGAGCAACTAAGGTTTAGGGGACTGGATGAATAGCTACAGGAACGGGGCATGACTAGACTAGTGAAGAGAAGGACCAGGCAAGACATGATAGCAGTGTTCCAATATTTGAGGGGCTGCCACAGAGAGAAGGGGGTAAAGCCATTTTCCAAAGCACCTGAAGACCAGACAAGGAATAATGGATGGAAACTGAATAAGGAGAGATTCAACCTGGAAATAAGGACACGTTTTCTGACAGTGAGAGCAGTCAACCAATGGAACAGCTTGCCTTCAGAAGTTGTGGGAGCCTCCTCACTGGAAGCTTTCAAGAAGAGACTGGACTCCCATCTGTCAGAAATTGTGTAGGGTTTCCTGCTTGGGTAGCCCTAACATGGTATTTGTACATTACTGTAGATTTTGCTACATTACAAAATAGTGACAATGTAGAATATGTTGGCATTTCCTTTGCTCTACTGGTTAGATATAACATTTAGGTGTTCTGATAGATATTGACCATTAGTTCATATGTGTTTCTTTTGATTAAGTAAATTGCTATTTGCATCTTCTAGTCAAACACGTGCAAGAGGTATATATAGACCATATGATTTCTGTCTAGCTGAAAATGAGGAAAAATCTAAATTTGTGATTTATTTCCATTCAGAAAGGGAATTATTATTGTATGATCAGACTTTTAAGTGCTGTATGCTGCAGAGAACTGTGTTTTCTAAGTTGAACAGTGTTTTCTAAGTTATTCCTTTATAAAAACGAGTGAGAACTAAAATATACTTTGAGAAAACACTCAAAATTTCAAGAGGAATGAGCATCCTTTCAGTGTTTTCATCATAATTTAATGAACCTTAACTGAAAAGTTGAATCAATAGTGAAGCACAGATATAAACTCCATTGAGTTCAATGGTGCTTGTTTTCAAGTACCGTAAGTGTGTACTGAATGTATTTAAATCTACTATGATATTTACTGGAGGTCCCATTCAACCTGAGTTTTATTTATGTAGCCATTCACTTGTAGTTGCTCCTAGTGAGTTCTCTGTGGCCACTGGATGGGAAAGGTCTTCCAGACAGAGGAACATGTGAAAAAAAGTTGTAATAATAAATTATTACGTCACAGCATCCAATTATACATTTCAGGTTCAAAGATGTCCAGCTAAACTACTGATATTTTTTCATCAAATAATCAACTTGATTGTGTTATTCTCAAATGTGCACACTCTATAGGGTTTTTATATTGTTTTGTGTCAATAACTTCAGGTGGCAGTATGAATTTATGTCAGTGAGGAAAGTTTATATATATAAATTGCATGAAGATAGAGGGAAGAAAAACCATATAAAATAGGTCTATGGAATGACACGCATTAATTTAATAACTATAATTACGTATAAACATCTCAAGCAAGCATAAAAAATACAAGGTGTATCTATCCGACTGAATTTTGCTTCTGTCTTGCATATAGAATTATCATCGCAGCTTTATTTCAGGAACTCTCTAAAGTCTAACTAACACTAATTCTATCTGAATTGGAGATCATTTTCTCTCTGTGTGTATCTAGCAATTTATGGATTATCTTTAGTTTCTTTGAGCAGTACAATAATTGCATCTATATAATACAGGGTTTATCTTAACCTACGAGTAGTATAGTAGTCAGGCTCTGTACCTCCCAGCTGAACATTTTCTATTGGTTATATAAGAATCTATACTCTCACTAATACAGAATAGCAATGAAGACCACTGCTTAGAGGTCTAAATTTTATCTGGGGAATTGGAGCAGAACAGCCACCCACTGAGACATCTCAGTTATAGAAAATATAACCTTTTTCTATTCCTTTGCTGTCAAAAAGACGCCCAGTTTTCTCCAAGGAGATATGCCAGGGTTTCAGATCTACCATTTCAAATCTGCCAGCTATGAGGGTGCATGATGGAAAGTGTCTTTGTGGAAAACATTTAGATAAAGCAAGCCTCTATTAGCAAAGTGGGTGTCTTGCATGATTCATTGTATGTTGCTGCTTGTCAAGGAATGGAACACAAAACTTAAAGCTGAGAGAAGAAAATCTTACTTTTTGCTGGAAACCGTCTTGAAGTAAAACCAAAGGCTATGCAAATTTCCTTTTGAAGCTCCATTATTGGCAGCAGAAAATCCTTCTAATTTAGGGCCTTAACTGCTAGAGTTAGCAAAGAATTTGTTGCTTGACTGCCTTCAGGCTGTAGCCTTCCAGATGAAATAGCTCCTAATGGGGTCAATGAATATGAATGTTCCTATAGCCATTAGAATTGAAAAAATAAAAAAAAAAAATTCTGGCCTAAAATTAAGTTAGAAGATACAGGGTAATCTAATGCTGGTTTCCAACTTCCTAAATTAGTTTATCCTGAATTACCTAAACCAGAGCCTATATTTAGGCATAAAGTTGCTAAATTGTAGAGGAGACATTTTGACAAATGCTGTCTATTATGATGGACAGTTAGTTTATTCAGACATTAAAAAATGGAAGTACAAACATATAAAATCAGAGAAGACTTTTGAACTTAATAGAGATAAGTCAGTATCCAAAGTTATCGCAATAGTTGGCGTAAACTAGCAACTATGTAGGATTTTGCTCCTCTTTCCTGCAGTTGGTCTAGTTCTTAAATAGAATTTATTGTTGATTGCCATTTGAGATGTTTGCTTTGCATCCATATAAAACATGTTTGTTCAAGCCTCAGTAGCTGCAGAAAAGCTGCTTCCATTCTTAGCTGCATGTGTGGGATAATCTAAATTATGTATAAAGTGATTATTCATGCAGTGTTGAAGATAAAAAGTTATTGCTCTTTTTGTTACACATATTATGAGAAATGGGGATGCTAAAATTGTGTTGTTCAAAATGATTATGCTTATTCTTGTCTTGAATCTTGTATAGACATGTTTTACTGCACGGCTTAATAAATTTAGGGATATCATAATCATTTTGATTAGTACTGGCGAAATCACAGTACTAAATGTATTATTTTGGATATATAATTTCTTAATGTAATGATAATGTTTAGCATTTATATAATGTTTTAGGTGCGTTCCAAACATTTTACCGCTATCCTTTTGTCTTATGTGCAATGTTGTTTCTTCAAGGTGAAAAGGAGAAGCTTTGGTTATCTTTTATTTTGAACAAAGCTTCATTTAATCAGTTTCTTTCAAAAGATTAATTAACTTAAAACAGGAAATACCAACAAATCTCACAAGCTGTTACATTATGAATAAATCTGTGGGTTTATTTTTTAATGAGCCCATGGAGCAGATGATGGGTGATGTTTGATGATGACAGAGATAGTAAGTGACTAGCTTATATTTGGCATGCAAGGAAAAATCAAGCACTATGACAGATTACATTTTTGTATTTGGCTGGTATGATTCATCAGCTGTCACATCATTTGCATGTTGGTTATTATGGTGGGCTTTTAGATCCAGAGAAAAAAACTTGATTCAGCTTGGATGACTTCACACTGGTCTGGATCTTTCAGATATTTCTCATATTGGTATAAATATCTTAATGAGTACTTATTAATTGATTTTCAGATTCCTTTAGAACTTGTTGTCTTCTGTAATATATTCTTGTTTTCTGGGTGCCTTCAACACACTACTTCATATTCTTCTTGGCCATAAGGAATTACTTTGTGTAAATAACATGATCATATTGTTGGGGTTTATTGCATGTGCTTTTGGAATAGCATTAGAGGAAAAGTTGCCAGTTTGGTTGAAAAGGGATCAATTTTGCAATAACATTGCTGTTGGAGGTACTCTTATGCTATTGAAAACAGAGCTGGCAACTGTTTCCATTTAGGTCCATTTCTCACTTTTTAACTGCATTTGTTTTGATTTATCTTTGCCTTTTTTGTGAATCTGGAAAAAAGACTTTGTGAAAATATGTATGTACTTTAAAACAGCTTTCCTCTAATATAAGTATTTGATATCGGGTTTTCTGTCAAACTCAGGAAATCAGGAACCACGAGTGGTCCCAATGAACACAGGTGTATTACTTGCTAACACTCTCTACAAGGAATCCAAATGACTAACAGTCAAAGCAATTTGCACCCATCCAAGAAAGGGACTGAGTTACTTGGCACTAAATTCACAGATTTCCTGGCTAAACATTTAAACTGAATAGTGGGGACAGAGAATCAATAGATAAAGAATATTTCTGTCCCCAGCAAACTAAAATTCATAGGGTTATCAGTGCATGTAACATAGATATTGGTGCGGGTAATATTACCAACACTGCTGTCAAGCAAAACCAAACAATTAACAGTGAGTGCCATACCATGTACATGAACCATACAAGTGGCAAAGAAATAGGGGCAAAGAGAACCATAGTCAGGCATAACACAGGTTTCGTAGACAGAAAACACAGGGTCAATCAAAATGGACTCAAATGTCTATACACCAATGCACAGAGTATGAGGAATAAACAGGGTGAATTAGAAATTCAAGAGGGCAGATACGATATTGTTGCCATTACAGAAACTTGGTGGGATGAAACCCACAAATGGAACATACAGCTAGAAGGATTTAAATTATTTAAAAGAAATAGACAAAATAAAAGAGGAGGTGGAGTTGCACTATATATAAGAAATAATTACATCTCTACAGAAATAGAGCACAACAATGATGAGAACTATCTTGAATGTATTTGGGTCAATATTAAAGGATGGGGGGGGAATGATATTGTCATAGGTCTATACTACAGGCCACCCAACCAAGCAGAGGAAGTGGATGTACTTTTTGCTAACCAGCTAACTAAGGTATGTAGGAAGCACACTGCAGTAGTAATGGGAGATTTTAACTACCCTGACATCAATTGGGAAACAAACTCTGCACCAAGTGGAAGATCCAACAGGTTCCTAAGAAACCTAGCAGACAACTTTGTTTCCCAAAAGGTAGAGAAGGGAACAAGGGGATCAGCAATATTGGACTTAATTCTCACTAACAGAGAGGAAATGATAGAAGGTGTAGAAGCTACAGGAACTTTGGGGGCAAGCGATCATGAAATACTGGAATTCAACATTATGCAAACAAAAGTAGTTGAACAAAGTCAAACTAGAGTCTTAGACTTCAAGAGAGCTAATTTCAATAAACTCAGAGAGAGCTTGGGAAGGATTCCATGGATGAGAATCCTCAAGGGGAAAACAACTCAGGAAGCTTGGGAAATTTTGAAAAATTAGATTATAAAAGCCCAGTCCAGCGCAATACCAATGAAGAAGAAAAATAACAGTTCCCAAAAGAAACCAGCATGGCTGCATAAAGAACTCTCTGACAAATTGAAAGACAAAAAGGATAAATATAAAAAGTGGAAAAAGGGGGACATAACCAAGGCAAAATATCAGCAAATAGCCCGAGCCTGTAAAGATGAAGTGAGGAAAGCTAAGGCTCGCAATGAAGAAAGGCTTGCCAAAAAAGTAAAAAATAACAAAAAAAGCTTCTTCCAACATGTTAAAAATAAGAAAAGGGTTAAGGAAACAATTGGTCCACTGCTGGGAGAAAATGGCAAGAAGATGATAAGCAACAGGGAGAAAGCAGAACTATTTAACTCTTTTTTTGCATCTGTCTTTACACAAAGGGATAAAACAGTCCAACCAATCAAAAACAGCACCACAAATATCAGATTAGGAACACAAGTTGAAATAGGGAAGAAAATGGTAAGTGAGCACCTGTCTGCCCTGGACGAGTTCAAATCACCAGGACCGGATGGATTACACCCCAGGGTCCTGAAGGAACTGGCAGACGAGATCTCAGAACCACTGAACTATATCTTTCAGAGATCCTGGAGCACCGGGGAACTGCCAGAAGACTGGAAAAGAGCAGATGTGGTTCCCATCTTCAAAAAAGGGAAAAAAACAGATCCAGGAAACTATAGACCCATCAGCCTGACCTCAATACCAGGAAAGATTCTGGAAAAGATAATTAAACAACAAATAAGTGAACACCTAGAAGCAAACAAAGTAATAGCCAAAAGCCAACATGGGTTTGTCAAAAACAGATCATGCCAGACGAATCTAATTGAATTCTTTGACAAAGTGACAAAATCAGTGGACCAGAGGAATGCTGTTGATATAATTTACCTGGACTTCAGTAAGGCATTTGATAAAGTAGACCATAACCTACTATTAGATAAAGTAGAAAATTGTGGGTTAGACAGCAGCACCACCAAATGGATTTGCAACTGGCTGACCAACCGCACTCAACGTGTAGTCCTCAATGGAACTGCATCTACATGGAAGGAAGTATGCAGTGGAGTCCCCCAAGGCTCTGTTTTAGGCCCAGTACTCTTTAACATCTTCATCAACGATTTGGATGAGGGGATAAATGGGGAACTCATCAAATTCGCAGACGACACCAAGCTGGCAGGAATAGCCAACACTCCAGAAGATAGGCTTAAGATACAGAAGGATCTAGACAAACTTGAACATTGGGCACTGTCTAATAAAATGAAATTCAATTGTGAAAAAAGTAAGGTCCTACATATAGGCAAGAAAAACCAAATGCACAAGTACAGTATAGGTGGTACCTTGCTCAATAGTAGCAACTGTGAGAGGGATCTTGGAATCCTAGTGGACAACCATTTAAATATGAGCCAGCAGTGTGCAGCAGCTGCCAAAAAAGCCAACACAGTTCTAGGCTGCATCAACAGAGGGATAGAATCTACATCACGTGAAGTGTTAATGCCACTGTATAGTGCCTTGGTAAGGCCACACTTGGAATACTGCATACAGTTTTGGTCGCCACGATGTAGAAAAGACGTGGAGACTCTGGAAAGAGTGCAGAGAAGAGCAACCAAGATGATTAGAGGACTGGAGACTAAGACATATGAAGAACGGCTGCAGGAGCTGGGTATGTCTAGTTTGATGAAGAGAAGGACCAGGGGAGACATGATAGCAGTGTTCCGATATCTCAGAGGGTGCCACAAAGAAGAGGGAGTCAAACTTTTCTCCAAGGCACCTGGGGGCAGGACAAGAAGCAATGGGTGGAAACTAGCCAAGGAGAGAAGCAACTTAGAATTAAGGAGAAATTTCCTGACAGTAAGAACAATTAACCTCTGGAACAGCTTGCCTCCAGCAGTTGTGAATGCCCCAACCCTGGAAGTCTTTAAAAAGATGTTAGACAGCCATTTGTCTGAAATGGTATAAGGTTCCTGCCCATGCAGGGGGTTGGACTAGAAGACCTACAAGGTCCCTTCCAACTCTGCTATTGTATTGTATTGTATTAATTTGGCAGTTGTTAAGTGGTGGCTCAGTGGCTAAGACACTGAGCTTGTCGATCAGAAAGGCGGTTCGAATCCTTAGCACTGCACAACGGAGTGAGCTCCTGTTACTTGTCCTAGCTTCTGCCAACCTAGCAGTTCGAAAGCATGTAAAAATGCAAGTAGAAAAATAGGGAACACCTTTGATGGGAAGGTAATAGCATTCCATGTGCCTTTGACGTTTAGTCATGCCAGCCACATGACTACGGAGACGTCTTCGGACAGCACTGGCTCGTCAGCTTTGAAACAGAGATCAGCACTACCCCCTAGAGTTGGGAACGACTAACACATATGTGCGAAGGGAACCTTTACCTTTAAGGGCCAATGGAATTCAAGGTGGGTTGGACTTAGATTTCTTGTGGGCATGAAGATACTCAAGACTAATGATGTGCTTGATCCCTCCTTCAGGTTCAGCTGGTCATCTACATCTTTCTCATTTAACACTTTTTGTAAGCAAATATTCCTTGTAATGTATTTTGTCTACTGTTTCAAACTTCATACAAATTAATTAAAAATGTGGACAAAAACTGCAAAATATTCTAGTTTGCATGAAGATTGTGCCAGGAGATTAGATAAGTTATCTTGATAGTGCAGTTTTTATGATTTAGATTTATTTGTTTTAACCTTGGATGTCATGGGTAAAATAGGTATTATTGTTTTAACTTTCTCTGCTGCCCAGAGTCACCGTTGCGAGATAGAGGGCAATGGGAATCATCTAAATAAATAAGCAAATAAATATGAACATTTAGCTAATTTTTATAATAATTTAGGCCGACTGGAAATTTCTCCTCTTCATGCTTATCCTTTAGTTCCTAGTTCTCAACTAAAAAGGGAATAAAAGTTTGTTTTGGGGAGTAAAACATATAAAATAATGTGTTTCTTCCCTGAGAAGTGAGTTTAAAGTCCTCCTTCAAAATGCCAGCTTACCTTTGAGCCAAAAGCTGTTGCCTGACATATAAAGACATTAAACATATATAAATAATTATCAGGTAATCAGGCAGGACTGCATAAATTCTATCTATCATAGGACTCCTTTTGCAACGGTGCAGAGCTTATGAAACTATGGAGTGCTTGTACAGGAGTTGTTCTTATTAGCGTACTGCATATAATTTAAACTTACTTCTGTCACAATAGTATAATCTTAGTTCTGTTGTTCTGTAGTGAAAACCAGCATTTCAGTGCCTTTAGTTAATTTATCCTATACTGAACAGATTGTAAAGCAACATTCATCACTGAGTTCGCTTTTTCCTTTACCTTTTTTGCCTTGGATATTCATTCACAGCAGTATATTCTATGATCTTGTCTGAACAAACTCAGGTTGTTGTTGTTTTTAAAGACTTGGATGGGTTATTTACAGGGATAAGTTAAGGATTAAACATTTGTGGTTGATGTTTATAGAGGTTGAATATTAATCCTTTTAAGATTTAAGATTTATTGCATTTATATACCGCCCTATCTCCCTTTCGGGACTCAGGGCGGTGTACAGCCAACAGTAAAAATGAGTAATATAAAAGTTAAGATCAAATGTTAAGATATAATTAAATAAATTGGCCTGCCAAATTAAAACTCCCTACTAAAATCAATTTAAAAACTAAGACAGCCCAGCAGCACAAAATAAATGGGTCTTCAGGGCCCGACGGAAAAGGGTCCTGAAGGTCGGTGATCATCCGTAGGTCAGGGGGTAGGTCATTCCAGAGGGCAAGGGCTGCCACAGAGAAGGCTCTCCCCCTGGGGGTCGCCAGCCGACATTGTTTAGCCGACGGCACCCTGAGGAGGCCCTCTCTGTGGGAGCGAACTGGTCGGTGGGAGGTATTTGGTAGCAGGAGGCGGTCTTGAAGATAACCAGGTCCCTTGCCATGGAGCGCTTTAAAGGTGGTTACTAGTACCTTGAAGCGCACCCGGAAAGCCACAGGCAGCCAGTGCAGCTCGTGCAGGAGAGGTGTCACGTGGGAGCATCTGGAGGCTCCCAGAATCCCCCACGTGGCCGCATTCTGAACTAACTGGAGCCTCTGGGTGCACTTCAAGGGAAGCCCCATGTAGAGAGCGTTGCAGTAGTCCAGGCGGGAGATGACGAAGGCTTGAGTGACCATGCGTAAAGCGTCACGATCCAGAAAGGGGTGCAACTGGCGTATCAGACGAACCTGATAAAAAGCCCCCCTGGCCATGGCTGTCATATGGTCTTCTAGAGACAGCCGAGAGTCCAGGAAGATGCCCAAGTTGCGAGCCCTCTCTGTGGGGGCCAATGACTCGCCCACAATAGCCAGAGCTGGCACCAACTGGCTCTATCGTGACGCCGGAAGCCACAGCCACTTGGTCTTGGATGGGTTGAGTCAGAACCTGTTTCTCCCCATCCAGACTCACACAGCCTCCAGACACCTGGACATCACTTCCACGGCATCGTTGGGGTGGTCCGGGGTAGAGATGTACAGCTGAGTATCGTCAGCGTACTGGTGGAATTCTACCCCGAAACCACGGATGATCTCACCCAACGGCTTCATATAAATGTTGAACAGGAGAGGCGAGAGGACTGACCCCTGTGGTACCCCACAAGTGAGGCACCTCGAAGTTGACCTCTGTCCTCCTGCCAACACAAATTGCGACCGTTCGGAGAGGTAAGAGGAGAACCACCGTAAAACAGTGCCCCCCACCCCCAGCCCCTCCAGCCGGTGCAACAAGATACCATGGTCGATGGTATCGAAAGCCGCTGAGAGATCTAACAGGACCAGGATAGAGGAACAACCCCTATCCCAAGCCCTCCAGAGATCATCCACCAACGCGACCAATGCCGTCTCCGTGCTGTGCCCAGGCCGGAAGCCGGACTGGTGCAAGTCCAGATAGACAGTTTCCTCCAGGTGCTGAGGGAGTTGTCGGGCCACCACACTCTCAACAACCTTTGCAAGAAATTGAAGGTTGGAGACTGGACGGTAGTTGGCCAACACAGCCGGGTCCAGGGAGGGCTTCTTGAGGAGGGGCCTCACCACCACCTATTTCAAAGCGGCCGGCAGAAACCCCTCACTCAAAGAAGCGTTGACAATTCCCTGGAGTCAGCCTCGTGTAACCTCCCAGGAGGTCAGTACCAACCAGGAGGGACACAGGTCCAATAAACATGTGGTGGCGTTCAGCCGCCCCAGCATCCTGTCCATGACCTCAGGAGTCACAGGATCGAACTCTTCCCAGATAACAGATTCAAGACCTGCCTCCGTCAGCCCATCTGAACTAGTCCAATCAGAGGCCAACCCATCCCAGATCTGATCGATTTTATCATGCAGATAACACCCAAATTCCTCCGCACGACCCTGCAAGGGGGCATCCCGTGCCCTCTGGTGAAGGAGGGAGCGGGTCACCATAAACAGGGCGGCAGGCCGGTTATCTGCAGATGCGATAAGATTTGTTGTTGTTCCTCACCTTTCCAGCAACTTCATAATTTGTTGTTGTTCCTCACCTTTCCAGCAACTTCATAATTCACAAGACTGCAGATTTCATTCCATCTGTAAGAATTGCTGTTTTAATAATATAGATCTCATATTTGCAACCGAGCAAAGTCATTCTTTGTATTAAATGGTGATGACTTGCTCGTATGAGTGTGATGAACATAATTCCTTCTAGATAAACACTGTCTGAATCATACAGTGACTCAGCTGAACTGAACTCAGCCTAAGACTATGTGAGTGACCATTTAGTTACTCACCCCTCTCGTATTTTATTAGTTCCCCAAATCTTATGAGATCAAATTTTATGCCTTTGGGTGATGGCTTTGGCATGCTCAATTAGCCTATATTCTATGTGCATGGTCATTAAACAGAACACCATAGTCATTAAGTGAATCCATTTCATCCAATAGCTGTTTTGCCCCCTGGAAACCAGAAGTAAACTAATTCATTTAATCCAATGCCTGGTTTCTTTGTTTTTCTGGAAACCAGAAGTAAATGCTGGAAACTGGCAAAACAAACCTTTGAAAAGGTTTGTAGGGTGCTACAGATGCCTGTTAGCAGTTGCCAAAAACTCAAAATGCAGTCATGTGAATGCAGAGTGTGTGTGCAGCTATTGTAACTTTGAAATTAGGAAATAGGTACGGTGTTGTTTGGAGGGGGAGGTTCATTATAACTTAAAATACTGTATCTTTTGGATTATAAGATACACCCTGTTCCCCCCAAAAAGAGGGTGAAAATTTTGGTGTGTCTTATATGCAGAATGTAGCCTCACCCATCCCCAGCAGAGGCCAAAAAAAAACATGAGGCATGGAGGCAGCAATGGTTTGTGGCAATCCCTGCAGCCTGGAACAGCTGATTGGGGGTATTTTGGCAGTCGATCCACCTGCCAATCAGCTGCATTGAATCAGGCTGCAATAAATGCTGAAGCTGACCTGGCTGGTCAGAGTTTGCAGTAGCAACCACATTCAGAAAGCACAGTAATTGATTCAGCAGGATTCAAAATAATAATAATAATAATATACAATACATTACCAAAAGCAGATATACCAAGGTAGCCATAAATACAAGCAAAACACAAGCAGTTTCACTTTCAGTTCTTGGCTAAGCAAGGCTCCTTCCTGTCTCCTTGTTACACAGCAAATTTCAGAGTCCAAATAGCCCTCATTGGCTGACTTAGTTGCTATGCCTATTCCTTGGCTGACCTTGTTACCATGTGTTAGCTGAATACCATGGATTTTGGTAGGCAGAGGCAGAATTGTTTTTCTTCTTATTTTCCCTCCCAAAAACTAAGGTATGTTTTGTACTCCAGAGCATGGTAGTGACTAAATATAGTCGTAAGCCAAGAACTACCTGTAGTAGCTGCTCAACAGATATTAGATGTTGTACACCTCCTAGTCATGCTCTCCATTTGACAAGTGCTGGTGTAGATCAGGGCTGAGCATATGTATGTGCTGATCAAGTTTCATGTCCAGTAGCAGACAATATAGCCAAGATGTATGTTAATGTCTAGAACCAAAGTTGATAGATCATAAGCTGTTGTAGTCTAACAGGTTCCTGATGAAGATGTTCTTTGGAATTCAGCAGCAAATTAGCTAATGACAGCACAATTTTTGGATGTAGCAACAAGTATAATTGGTCCTTGATGGACTTTACACTTCAATTTTATTCTTTTATGAAATCTCCTTCTCCATTAATTTAACATAGCCTCAAAAATCCTTCTCCTTCATTGATATTAATGTGACGCAGTCCCACTTATTTGATCTTGGGTTGCTGAAAGGAGAAAAAATGAGTGATCAACCCCAAGGCAGGAAAATGTTGCATGTCCTGGTGCAGAGAACAATTCTTTTTCTACATTATTAGATGGATATTAATATGTTCATCACATTTTGAGTACCAATATTTTATATTCAGAGGTGAACAGTATTCTTTACTCTTGACTTACTGGCTAGCTTTTATTGGGGAAGCTGTATATAGCCATCCCTGAGTTGCATCCTGGTTGAATGAGACATGTTTCTTTTGCAAACAATGCTACAATGCATTTGAAGGTAACCTTTGAATATGATTAGATGATTAAGTTAAGCAATGAGAATTTTATTTCTTTTTTCTTTTGGCTAAATTGTGTTGCTAATTCTTAGTAAATAGTAATTAATACTTTTCCTTTCATTAGAATGAATACATGAGTTCTTGATAGATAACCCTACTTTCATCAGCAAACAATTGCTCTGGACTAGTTGTGATTTTGCAAAAATAATAGTTATTGAAGTTGATGGAACCTGGATGAACTTGGAAAGAGGAGAAAATCTGCTGTTACCATGGTAACTACTAGTGCTTAAGGGGGGAGAACAATATAAAAGAGGGAAAATATGACTAAATAGCACATATGAGCACTGATTATGTATTTAACAGAACAAAATGAACTTGTATAACCAACATGATTTTTATTATATTCTTTTTCTCAAGCAATTTTTAGGACATATTGACTGGGCTATAAAAGAATAAAAACTATATTGCAAATTACTACATGGTTTTGAAGTACACATCAAATAAGAGGGAAGGAATAATGAAATCTATTTGAAACATAGCTGTACTGAATATCCATGAATTTTAATTTAATGTTGTAATTTGTGACATCAAAATAAGTCTTTCTTTAAACAACTTCGCAAAGTACACAAGAAGTAAAAAATGATGTTTAGCAACCAAATCAAGGATATTAAGTAGAGTGCAGAAAAGGTATTTAAGCTAATTAAGCATTTTAGCTGAATAAACCAGACAAGTATTTTAACAGAAATGAGCAAAACTGACTGAATCTTCTTTCACTGATGTAGAAATGATCTGATTTAGTTTCCTTGGAAGTTAGAAAGCAATTCACTTATAGGTAGTCCTCAGCTTATCACCATAACTGAGCCTGGAATTAGGATCATTTTTTTATTATTATTAATTTTTATATTTTACAATATTCCACCCAGTGCTATACAAAACGAAAGGAAGAGTTGGTTCTTCGGATATCTTCAATTATCTTTAGGATCTCCAAAATCCACGTTCTCTGGGTACAGGTATCGAGGCATCCAAAGTTCCAAGTGCATAGTCCACAAATGGCTTCCAAGTCTTCCAGAAAATGTCTTTTTTATAGACCCCCTCTCTAAATTTAATATCACATGTCATTTTATCATTTAAAGCTAATTTCCACATTTCACAATACCACTCTTCTATTTTAATATTTACCTCTATTTTCCAGTATCTTGCTATTATAATTCTACCCATTATAATCATAATTCTAATCAATTCTTTCTCATATTTTGTTAATTCTAATTCCTTAATTATCAATAATAATATAGTTTCTGATCTCAATGTTATTCTTTTCTTCATCATTTCAAACATCGTTTTCTCCAATTGTTGCCAAAACTTTTTAATTTTTTCACATTTATACCACATATGTTCATAAGTTCCCAATTCCATGTTACATCTCCAACATTTATTACTGATTTTTTTATCCATCAATGATAACCTTAACGGAGTCCAATACCATTTCCAAACAACCTTAAAGTTGTGCTCTTTAATCCTTATAGACAAAATCCTCATAATTCGACTCTTCCAATTCACATTCCAGTCCGAATCTAATATTTTGATCTTGAGTTCTTCCTCCCAATTCGTCTTCATTACCATTTGTGGATTTCCATCAAAGTTTATAATCTTATATATCTTACTAACGAGCATTTCATCCTTGATAATTTGAGATACTAAGCTTTCAAATTCAGTTTTACTTCTACTTATTTTACATGTTCCCCTTACTTTCATAGTCCATTTTTCTACCTGTATTTTTTCAAACCAATTCAGCTCCAATTTTTCAATTATTTCTTTTTTTCTACTCTCGGTTTCTAAAGCTCTTAACCAATTTACTATGCTTCCTATATTTTCATCCTCAATTACTTTATTCCGACTTATATTGGTTTTAATCGGCCAACTTCCAAGTGTCTTCCCCAAGAAGGATATATCCGGAATCAATATTTTAACAAATTTATTCCAAATTTTACTCAATCCCTTTAACCAATAACTGTTGATTGCCTTTTTTGTTTTTACTTTATCTAAAAACCATGTAGGACCAAATCTCTTAATATCCTTTAACATTAAGTGGAATTAGGATCATAAGTGGTGTCGGTCATTAAGCAGATCACCACATAACTGCACCCATTTGTCAACAATGGAATGGAGGGGGGGAAAACCCACTTTTGATGGGAAGAAGTACAAGAATGTATTTTTTTCTTAAAACCTTGAGAAGGTGAATCAGATTTTGGTGGTGAGAAAGAATTGCTTTATTCCTCTAGAAAAGCATCCTCAAAGCAACAAACAGCCAAGTAAATTTTTTACTGGGACCTCAGCTGGGTTTTTGAGAAATCGTTTTTCCCCCTACCGCGCATATCTACATTGTTCATATGTTCGTTCAGTTTATCTATATTATGGGAGTTCAGCTATTTTAGTGGCCTGTGGTAGCATGAAGGCAGGCAGCTAAAAGAAGTGGTAGCTAATGAGCAAGTAATCTGCTTGGGAGGTGCCTTTCGTTTGTTTAAAGCACAGATGTGAAACTCGATCGTGTCACGTGACGTCACATGATGTATCGTGATGTTTTTAGCCTTTGCGGAGCTGGGGTGGACATGGCCTGCGTGTGTGATGCACCCAGCCCAGGGGCTGCCAGTTTGACATCCCTGGTTTAGAATGTCACTTCTAAACAGACCAGATTTGGCTTTTAGATCAGGGGCTTTCACTAATTTTCCATCAAATCAGGCTAAGCCATAGAAAAATCTTTGTGTAATTTTTAAATGACAGTACCAATTCTTTGTGTATTCATGCACACTATTCATGTACTGATTCTTCTGAGCTCTTAAGAAATTTCATTTTGTTACTTTTGCCTGCAGGTCTGTGCAAGCATTCATTTGGAACAGGAACATACATAAATTGAAATAGAGATACAGTCATATTTTCAAATCCCAGCCTACCAATTGCGTGCACTCTGTGCATACCAAGCTTCACATATTTGTTTCAGTCAAAAAGCCACTAAAATAGCCGATTGTCTAAGGACATTAGGCATTTTGGGATTTCTTCCCAGATACAGGATATTTCTCCCACCCACGTAGAGGATATTTCTGTAGGTTCTGTGACCCGATGAATTTGTGTGAATATATGACAAAATTCTCTTCTCACTCTGGCAGCATTTCCTTTCCCAGTAGGGTTCAAAATACCTGCGAGAGATCTATACAACTATCTCAGAAGACATGCTCATCTCTTTCAACTTATTTATTTTCAGTATGGTAATGAATTATGTGGGATTGTATCCCATCTAGTGTAGAACTGCTATGAACTGTTTCTTGAAAATCAATATGCATGGAATAAAACATTAAGGTGAATCAGTTTGTTTGATTTCTGTGCGTGAAAATTGTAGCTTCTGCTTCTGTTCCTTTCCCCGTGCTATAACAGTAAAAGCGTAATCAATTTTGACAAGTGTCAGTTGAAGACTAGGAACATAGAATGAATGCTGTAAAATTTTTATTGAGCCATAGTATTTATTTTCATAGATTTTCTATTCCTCTATATTTTTTATGACTTGATATAATAATATAATCCCTTTATACTTGTAAGATGACCATTGTTAGTTGAATCCATTAGCTAACATTAGGGTTGTAATTTTTAAAAAAGTTTATGGAAATCAGCAGACCATTCATAAATATATATATATATATATAGAAAAAAAATACTGTTTGAAAGTATTTATATATAGATACATATAGATACACTTTCAAACAGTATTTTTTTTCTTCAGGGGGAATACAGACAGTAAAACCTGGTCTTCCTATTTTAGAGGACTTCCAGGGGGAACATGGTAAATTGAAAATGGCTCTGGAAGAAGTGGAGCTGATGCCCATGGTGAAATGAAGAGCTGACAAGTAGACCTCTGGACAAGGAAAGGATTTGAGATTACCCACAAGTGCTCCAGACAGTAACTGGCCTAATCTATCTTTCCTGCCTCCAGTCTGTATATTTAAATTTTTAATTGGGTTTTTAGGGTTTTTTAGTATTTTAGGATCTTAGGTTTTAGCGCAGGGTTACTGTAGTTTAATTTGATTTTAGATATTTATATTGTTGTATGTTTTTATGTTTTATAATTCCCTGTGTACCGCCCCGAGTCCCTTCGGGGAGAGGGAGCGGTATACAAATAAAAATTTGATTTGATTTGATTTGATTTTTATGAGGAGACCACAAGACAGTAGTCACTGGGGATTTACAGCTCTGGGAGATAAGGGAATAGACATCTTGCTCAAGCCATAATTGGCATTTTTAAAAGGATATTTGCCTTGCATGCTTCGTTTTCTAATCATTTTCAGAAATTGCTTGTTAACGGCTTTTTATCTGTTAGAACTGCCTTTGGTTTTACAGCATCTGATGAATTTCCTTCAACCATTAGCAATAAAAAATTTAAATATAAGTTTAAGGACTTCCAAAAACTTTAGGGAGGGAGTAAGCAGATTAAAAGGTTGATTTTAGAAAGTTACAAATGGAGTAAGCGTCAACATACATTTTAAGTAAGATTTTGGAATTAATTATAAGAATCCTACCCAGGGGGAAATCATTTGCTTTTTGAATTCTTAAAAAAAACATATTAAAATAAAAATTTAAAAATTGGATACTACAGAGAACTAAAGATTACAGTTAAAAGAGAAGAAATGCAGAATTAAGCAAAATATTTTAACATTCAACATACTGAAGGATATTTTTGAGCAATGGACTCAATTTTAGGAATGCCTGCCTCTATAGCTACACCATGTCATGGAAGAGAAACAAGTTTTACTTGACAAGATTGAGACTGATTTGAAAGTAGATTTAAAAAGTAGAGATTACAAGAATGATGTGAAAAAGATGTTACACTGGACATAGAAAAGAAATTGGATAATGAAACTGGAAAAAGAAACTTTGAACATCCAAAATAAAGAAATTTATAACTGCTATGCAAAATATTGCAAGCCACTTCTTTACATTTTTTCTATTTTGGGTCAACTTTTTTCTTACACTTATTTTTGCTTTGCTTTGCTTTCTTTCTCCCCTCCCCTTTTTGCATGATTTTAATTTAACAAAAATTATTTATAGGAAAAAGAGATGACGCAAACTTGACAGCACTTAATTGATCAAAAGAAAACAAAATATTTAGACAGTTTTCTCATTGTGTTTGCTCATTTTGGATTCTTTCCCTGAACATATGTGCAGTATATCTTCAATTGTTCCATTGTTTGTTTAATCTGTGAGTTACACTGTAAGCATTAATGTCATTTCATATTTTTATACAAAAAAGAGCAGCAAAGAAATGTTTATCTTTTCATGTCGGTATACTTGCGGGATCGGATCCTGCCTCATACATCCTCACGACCGATTCGCTCCCACAGAGAGGGACTTCTCCGGGTGCCGTCCACTAGACTTTGTCAGCGGGCGACACCCAGGGGAAGGGCTCTCTCTGTGGCGGGCCCAGCCCTCTGGAACGACCTCCCCCCCGATATTAGGACCACCACGGACCTCCGCTCCTTCCGTCTTAAATTGAAAACACACTTTTTCTGCCTTGCCGGCCTGGGATAGCTACTCCTCTGTTTTTAGGGTTTTTTGGGGGGATTTTTAGTTAGATAGTTTTAATGGGTATTTTAGCATAGGTACTTAATTTAATTTATTTTTAATGAAATATGTATATAGCCATTGTTCTTATTTCTCCTGTGCACCGCCCCGAGTCCCTGTGGGGAGAGGGTGCGGTTTATAAGAAATAAATTATTATTATTATTATTATTATTATTATTATTATTATTATTATTATTATTATTATTATTATTATTATTATTATTATTATTATTATTATATTGACATTTACAAAACCACATAAATGTATGGGAAACATAAAGGAATAACATACTAAATAAAGTGCAATCGGGATTGTTTGTGTATTTTGTTCTGGAACTGGAATTCCAGTCTTACAACATAGGTTTTTGCAGTTCATGTGCTATCTTATAATTCAGCCATACCAATATACTGCTTAGTGGGTTGTAACTGCCTAAGAGAGCATGACTTAAATGCAGAAAGAATTATCAGACAACGGATTAATGTTAAGTTTAATATTAATTCTACAGGAGACAGAAGCAGCTAGCGTTAAAGTCTTATGCCAATGCATATATTTTCAAAACCATTTTTAAAATTAAATGTACTTTACCTCTAAAAATTAATTCAAACAACAGAAGAAGCTGAGCTATAGTAATTTAAAACAACAATAACACCCAGCCCTCAAGCTGTTTTCTGTAGGGGAAATAGAGAAATCGTTTCCCTTTTTCTCTCAAAGAAATGCCCTTTTCTTTGAAAGGTCTTCTACCTGGAAAATGTGAAGTACGAAGGTATATAATTTGGTAAAGCAAAGTGTGTGGCTTTGTTCTAAGGGCAGTTAGTTGTGATCTGCTGTGTCTGAATATTTTTAAATTGCATACTGTAACTTTATGGGTAGTCATTTCACAAATTGCTAAATCCCATTCTGGGTTTTTAAGAAAGTAATTTCTTCGTCTTTGAACTCAAGAAGTTGTTCTGGGAAGGCATTTAAGTATAAAGGTCACACAAATACATTCTGTAAACCTTTTATTCATCTATTGAATTGTACATTACTGTAATATTTATTATTTTGTTTCCTTTCTTTCTTGACTTAACATTATCACATAATACTCATCGGTATATGCTGGGAATGTTACCATGCAGTCAGTTTGGACAGCCCAGAAGGGCGTTTCTAAAAAAATATTTATTATTTTAGCATTCTTTACTTATCTGTTATTTGGAAATGGGTATATTTACATTGGGTGGAAAATACTACTTTTCAACTATTTGAGTTGGTGTGATTTTGTTTTCTATAGATTAACTTCTTTGACAATTACACAGTGAATTTGATTTGGACTGTTGTAGAATATTCTGACATTCATCCCCCCCCCCCTCCCAAATGTTCTTAAGGCGTTTACCGTTTACTCCATTGTATACTTTAGAAAATTGATGCTGGAACCTTTCAGGTCATGTAAAGGCTGAGCAGATTTTCGCTTAACTAGTTTGCTAATTTTTCTAATTAGTTTTAAACTTCAATTAAGGGAGACTCTTACGTGACCATAATTACAGAGACAAATGTAAAGCTCAATTGCAATAAATTCTGAGGACATCAGAAAAAAAAATGTGTCCAGAAGTAAGGAAGCCCAGTGATAGAACAAGTATTTGACACTTAGTAGGTTCCCTTGTCCCATGATAGAATGAGAATCTATCTTGGTACTTGCCAGTGATTCCAAATAGGTATAGAAAAAGTCCTAAAGGCTTCCAAAATAAGAATTTTGGTCTAGATTTGATTCATCATAAGGCAGTTTCAGTGTTCCTAAGAATTGGATGAAGAATTCTGTTGTGTTAGTGTTGCCTAAAAACTGTACTTATATCATCATCTGTAATATGTTGGTTTCTAAAAAAAAAAATGCTGGTTCTGGATTTGGATTTTTTTAATCCTGCTCTTAAGAACCAAATAAAATATGAGTGAGAATCTATTGATTAGTTGGAGATAGGAACATGATATATTGCTATGGGAGTTGCTTTTGCTTCAATAAAGTGTGTTTTGAGAGCTTGATAGAATTGTTTATAGAACCACATGGAACCAAATACATTGTTCTCCAGGTACAATGAACATTTAGATACCAGTCAAAAGCAAAATTGCATTGGCCCAATTGCTTAGAATTACAATAGAATATATAATGTGTATGTGTACTGAGTATGTTCAAAACAGCACTATTCAGTTAGTATAATACTATATTTCACATAATGCATAGTATTCACTTAATGGAACTGGTTATGAATGCAAAAGAGGCTTTTAAGCAATATTTTCCTTTTTGTTATGCCTGCAAATTAGCTTGCTCTTTAAGAAGTATGTGTCCCTAAAATACATTTGCAAGTTTTGCAGGGACATCAAAATCTGATTTCTTTCCTTCTTTTCAATTGGCTCATCCTCAGGATCTGGATTTTTCAACGTCTCCTGGGATAGGATGATGTGTGAATCCTACCTGGTATACGTTTGTGGTACAGTCCCTTGTAGCCAGAGAAGCAGGGGGCTGACTCATGAGGAACAACAAGAAACACAGGAATCCAAAATTATTGAAAACTTACTGCAGTTTATTCCTCCTGGCCACTTCAGCATTTGGGATCAAGGGTTGAAAACAAAATAGTCTCCTTAGGGTGCTAGCAGTTCAAACCAAGCATACAAAAGGAAAAATTCTCACAATATTGTCTGTGAGGGAGAAAAATGGGACCGATATTGCATTCTTGTGAAGATTCTGGCTCCTTTTTCTTTTGTAAGGAAAATGTGGTAGAGGAACCAGCTTTTTTAGTGCCTGGACCCAACTGGGCAGCATAGATGGGTGGGGGAGCCATACAGGTCTTCAGAAAAAAATAACCAGCACTTCCCCTTTGGCATCCTTCTTTGATATCTGGCATCTTCCTCCACCACCTTTTTTTCCAGCCTCTCTTTTGGCACAGCAGCCTTTAAGCTAATCACCCTGAGTCTGTAGGCTCTTGCAATCAGGAACTGTGGCTTACTTACAAGGAGACTAGTGTTTTCCCTTCACCACAATGTTGTTTCTGTTTCTCATTAAGTAACTGTTTGAAATTACAAATGGTAGATATGAATGATCCTTGACATTCCTGTTGTCCTAGCATTTCCCTAAACATGGGATCTAGCACTTGGCTACCAGTTCAAGTTATAATGGTTATGATCTGCCAGCTTCTTTCAAGCAAAATCAGTTTGGAAGCCAATAGGGAAAATTGTAAAATGGTTGAGTAAGTCTCTCCCTCTTGCACACATTTCCAGACCCCAGGTGTTGTGCTTTACTGGCTACCTACACATCCTCATTAAGCCTTGTCCTCACATCACAACTTCCTGGTCACTCTCTGGATCCGGCTGTTTTGGCTAACGATCGTCCTATCTCCAACCTTCGCTTTATTGCGAAGGTTGTTGAGAGTGTGGTGGCATGACAGCTCCCTCAGCACCTGGATGAAGCTATCTACCTGGACTCGCGCCAGTCCGGATTTCGACCTGGGTACAGCACGGAGACAGCATTGGTCGCGTTGGTCGATGATCTCTGGAGGGCTCGGGATAGAGGTTGTTCATCTATCCTAGTCCTATTAGATCTCTCAGCGGCTTTCGATGCCATCGACCATGGTATCATGCTGCACCGGTTGAGGGGGTTGGGAGTGGGGGGCACCGTTTTACGGTGGTTCTCCTCCTATCTCTCTGACTGGTCATAGTTTGTGTTGGCAGGGGGGCAGAGCTCGACATCAAGGGGCCTCACCTGTGGGGTCCCACAGGGGTCGGTCCTCTCGCCCCTTCTGTTCAACATTTATATGAAGCCGTTGGGCAAGATCATCTGTGGTTTTGGGGTAGAGTTCCACCAGTACGCTGATGACACTCAGCTGTACATCTCTACCCCAGACCACCCCAACGATGCCGTAGAAGTGATGTCCCGGTGTCTGGAGGCCGTGCGAGTCTGGATGCGGAGGAACAGGCTCCGACTCAACCCATCCAAGACCGAGTGGCTGTGGCTTCTGGCGTCACGGTATAGACAGTTGATGCCATCTCTGACTATTGGGGGCAAGACACTGGCTCCTGCAGAGAGGGCTCCTGGAATCCCAGCTGTCCCTAGAAGACCATGTGACAGCCGTGGCCAGGGGGGCTTTCTATCAGGTTCACCTGATACGCCAGTTGCGTCCCTTTCTGGATCGTGACGCCTTACGCACGGTCACTCAAGCCCTCGTCACCTCCCGTCTGGACTATTGCAATGCTCTCTACATGGGGCTTCCCTTGAGGTGCACCCGGAGGCTCCAGTTGGTTCAGAATGCGGCCCCCTGGCTGCCTGTGGTTTTCCGGTGCGCTTAAAGGTACTCGTGACCATCTTTAAAGCGCTCCATGGCAAGGGACCTGGTTACCTGCAAGACCGCCTCCTGCTGCCAAATATCTCCCACCGACCAGTTCGCTCCCACAGAGAGGGCCTCCTCAGGGTGCCGTCGGCCAAACAATGCTGGCTGGCGACCCCCAGGGGGAGAGCCTTCTCTGTGGCAGCTCCCGCCCTCTGGAATGACCTATCCCCTGGGCTAAGGACGATCTCGGACCTACATCTCTTCCATCGGGCCCTGAAAACGCGTTTATTCTGCACTGCCGGCCTGTCGTAGTTTTAAAGGGATTTTAAATAGCAATTTTAGTATAGGATTTTAAAAATGTAAGCCATTTATTTAATATCTTTTAACACATTGTTTTAGATTTTGTATCACTTATTTTATTATGGCTGTACACTGCCCTGAGTCCCGAAAGAGAGAAGGGCGGTATAGAAGTCAAATAAACTTCAACTTCAACTTCAACTCATGCACCCTCCCCCAGTCATCAACAGCTACCCTAAGTCTTGCTGCATGCATGCCACATCTCCTTGGGCCACTTATGCACCTCCCCAGCCTTTGAGTGATTCTTTCTCATCCAGTAGTAGCTATCCCAACCCATGCTGGGCTTGTGTCACTCCTCCCTGGCCATTCATGTATCCCCTTGCTCCCTCTCCCACTTGGTAGCAGTCGTTTTCCTGCCTGCTGATCTGCTTGCAAGCCATCTGACTGGTTGTTGGAAGCCAGCAGGATTGTGAGGAGTTGCACAAGACATAGATGTGCTACATCTAAAGCATGCTGTGCTATGGAAAGATGTATTAATGTTTAAAGTAATTCCAGGAATTAAGTAGTTGCGCAACTGTGTGTGTGCTTGTGAAATGTTAGGGTTAGATACTGTTGGAAAAATCCCAAATAACTCTTCCAGGTGAAAGTTTTGAATATTATTATATTGTGCATCATGTAAACTTTGTATATATCATATTCAAAAGAATAACAGTACTTCTTGGTCTTCTAAAGATGTTTTTGATTTTTTTAAGTTCTTGTTTTTATTTACATAGTAAATAGCTGTCATCAGGGAATATTTCACATATATTCTCCATGTTCTCTTCAATCTCTAAATGGGAGATACAACCTTTCTTAGTATACATTGAGACTTTAAAATCAGAAGTTTTTATCTGTTTATAATTTTATCTGCCTTTTGTTGGTGTTTCTGAACATACTGTTATAAAAACAAAATCTTGAAATTTAACATTTACACAGCCTCAATGCAAATAATTGTTTTGGACTACAGCCCGGTTAGACTATTTTATCTTTTTTCTTTCTATAACTTTTTGTTCGTCTACGTATTTTGTTCCTTTCCTAGTCAAATTTCTACAGTTATCTGCCTTTCTGGTCATTTAATACTGTTGAAAGGCCCAAATAGTCTAATAGATATCCTAGTCTGATAACTACTATGTACTATCAAGCTATTGTATGTAGCTTGGCAAGCAGCTATCTAAAACTATTCCATGCCTAATACTCATGTTTAAACAAAGATTTTCTTGAGCTTTAACTATGCTTGATTGCAAAGTCACAATATAGATGGCAATATTTCAAAGCTTAGAATAGAATTCTTCCACTTATGAGTATTTCTTCAACTTAATACCGAGCACCTGTTTTTGTTGAGATTCATTAAAAACATTAGGTTTTTCTGTTCTCAAGCAAGAGGATATTTTGGGGTTTTTAAATTAATACATAAACAGTAGCAGAGATATATAAAATACATATGTCAATTACTACAAATGAAAGAAAAAGAGAAAACAAGTACTATCTACATTTTTCATCTAGATTGCAAGGAGTCATGTATTATGAGACTATGGTAATGTTTTTAAAGTGAATATGATGAGAATAAAGATTTTTGGCTTGGTTATAAACCAAATATGGAAATGCATTTTTTTGTGTATGTATTTTCTAATTTCTATTGTTAGCAAATCAAGTGACTCTTAAAGCCACTATGTCAAAGGAGATAATTTATTTTCATGTTTGGTTTGGAACACTGCAGGTTCCTTAGAAAATAGGACACATGGAACAATTTTGCATTGCATTACTCCAGAATTAATGGGAGAATGAACAAATAAATGAATGGTTTGATCAAAGATTGCAGATAACTGTTTATAGTGCTAGTGTATAAAATCATGTTAACTATCACCTTATCTTGTAGACTTAACTTGTAAGGAAACAAGTTAATTGAGTGATATATTGCAGGTTTTCATTAAAATAAATATATCTCAGCTACTGCTTCTCTATTTTTTTCTTGAGATCTCTTTCAATACCAAAATAAATTTAACATTATAAATAGGCAGAGAACCATTAGGTATGCTAAATTTATTTATTGCTGTGTGATTTAATTATTTAGTTTAAATCAAGATTATTGATCAGTTGAAAAACCTTTAATTGATTAACAGGCTTAATATGGAGAATGTGCTGAGTGTGCTGGACTATGGCTATTATGTGGTGCTTATAGCATTCAATTATAGGGCTAAAAAGTGCCTAGCATTTGGTCCCTAAGAGACCAATCAAAATAAGATACATTTTCTGTATTAAATTGTATGATTTAAGTTTGTTCCATGCTTTTCAGCTTAATATTATCTATAGACGTTAGTCACAAAAGATACTGAGCAGTATCTGTTGCAAAAGGACACAGGTAAATTGAATTGTGTGAAATCTGGAGGCAATGGTATAAGTAGGGTATACATTCATCATCATCTTTTAACAACCTCATAATCCATTGCGGGGTGGAGTCTTGGCAACTGAATGGAGCTAGCAGAGTGTTTAATGGCCAGATGCCCTTTATGTCGCCAATGCGGAGTTATATTCAGCAGATATATTCTCAATGTGTCCAGAGAGAAATATCTGCCTCTACCTAGGATTGAACTCACAGCCTCCTGATTGTGAGGCGAGAGCTCCACCTCTAGGCCACCGCACCACTCCTAAATAGGGTATACATTGACCTGAAAGAAATATGTGTCACCAGAATAATTGAAATGATAAACTGCAAAGTAAGAAGCTTCAGAAAAAGAATCTAGCAGCATCGAACAGTGATAAAAAGATGTACAAATACCTCATTAAATCTCGGCATTGTTTTTTACAGCAAGTGTATCATCATTAATTTTATTAAAATATTACACAAATTATTTACCAAGATACGATCAACGATAGGTCTTGAATTATTAAAAATCAACTATGCTCTCCTGAGTGAGCCATGCTGCATTCTAAGGAATTATAACTCTCTAATCTCTGATAGCTCTCAAATTTCCTAAACCTTTTGTAAGTCTTTGGGTTGTTAGAGAGCACTTGCTATATTAAAATGCACCTCTAGAGGGTTTTCAAACAGCAGCACAAACACTTGGTTGTGCAATTTTCTTCCAAGATAAGCAAACCTTCCTTTCTTATAGCATTGTCAGCAAGAGATGCTCATCTGATTGAAAACACTTATCAGCTGTAAAGTAGAACTAAATTTGACTCTCACCAAAGCAAAGTTGTATTGCACAAGCTTGTGTTTTAAGCCAGCATGCAGTCTGGGGAAAAAAACTTTAACTGAGAGTACATTAGATCACTTGTTTTCCATAGCAATTATCCTTGAAATAAATTGAGTGGTTTACTTTCAGCAATGTTGGACAAAGTTAAAAATAGAACTTCATTAGTTACTACTAATGGATATGCGAAGTGCTACTTTCATGCTGTTTGAAGACTGTAAATTGACATCTTCATTTTGATAGGGCTCTCTGTAAAATGTAGCACTCTTGAAACAGTAGCTTTATTTTTAATAAATATTTTTTCCCTTCATCTTGTTAATAAAGACTGTATTAACAGCTGGGAGAAAGTAAATGACAGTGCACATAGAGAAGGGAATTGATTATATCCCAAATGCAAGCATGTCAATTGAAAAAAAAAAAGAGAGAAATTTTTCCATTATTTTTCAGTAGATGGCAATTTTGCATGTTATGAGCAACTATAGCCAACTGCCATTTTCAAATGAGATATATTTTTCTCCTTTTTTATTTGTTGACAGAACCTTTGAAACTCACCAGGAATGTTACTTGAGAGAGCTTAGGTCCCCCCCCCCCCCATCTTGTAATTGCAGTCTTAAAAAATGATGGTAAAAGAGGTGAAAGATAATTATTTCTGCCTTATTTGTATCAGGAGAATAGCTGCCAATCTTAGTTGGGGATGCTTATTCCCTTTTGGGGACAGAACAGTAGGTCTTATCTGGATGCTGTGACCAGTTTATATCAGATTTGCAGTTCAGGTTGCTGAGATTTGCCATAGTCTTGATTCTCCAGGAATGCAGGCAGTGGCTATAGGAGTCTGATAGAGTGTCTGTAGGAGAAGAGCAGGTGGAGTTAAACACAGCATCAGTTTAGAGTCATTGTGTTCCACAAGCTTTCAGAGTCCAACTCCTCCTGAATTCCATTGTTTTTTATCTGGCACCAATCTAGTGTTGAACTTTACCAGATTCTTGTATTTAGGATTGAAAAAATCGTCTACGCTGCAACCTTACAAATAGTACTGATTCTTTGCATCTGGCCACTAGTGACTGGGCAATGTGTCATCATGTTATTTGGGACTTCATTGACTTAGACTTTGATGCAGATAATAGAGTGGAATTATCTCTGTTACCTTGGGCTGGACCATATGATTTTTAGGCCTGAAGAGGACTTAGCTACATGAATCCAGAAGACTATTATAACCTTACTTCAGGAGAGGATGATGTTGCTAGCTATTAAAGAAATATTCTTTAGTCTGATATTCTTCAAGACTGTCTACAAGAGCTGGAGATTAAAGCAAATATTTTACTATATATTTGGAATGTTTTACAGTAGACCCTTCCTGGGGCAAGTCTCTGAGAGAGGAGATGCTGATCTGGAGACCATTCCTTTGTGGGTTTCCTTGGAATTCGATTCTCTTCCCCCACTTTTTAGCTTTACATGAAACCATTGCAATTCAGGTCCACTCATGGGATAGAAATGGCATTCGTTACTCTAGTGACCTTTACCTAGACCAGGACTTAAATGGGAAGTGTGTACCCTCTTTGTTCTATTAATATTCAATACCATTAGCTATGGTATCCTGCTCAAGGCTCAAAAGTAGTATCTGCGGGTGGGAAAAGAGGAAACTATTTTACAGTGGTTCTCTTACTACATGAATGGTCAGTCAGTAGTCATGATAACCTCATGTTTGGACTACTACAGTGCACTGAGGTTAGCTTTAGAGAGGACTCATAAGTTACAGTTGGGGCAGGACAGAGTGATGTGAGGTGCTGATGGTGTAACTTGCTATTACAGGATGAACCTTGATTTCAAGATCAGAACAAAGCGAATTGCATCCATCCAATCATCTACCCCTCCATAGATTCCATACCCCGTAGATAATTGTAATGAATGCCGTTTTCTGGTTATCAAAATAAGTGTATCTGTGGCTCTCTTGACTCAGAGTCAGACTTTACTAATCCACGTTTCCTAAGGTAATTATAGTTTTAGTTCAGTATATCAGGTAAGAAAGTTGGAGAAGACTCTTTTGGCTCAGTTGGGATCATTTCAATAGGAGAGACAGTGCACGCCATTTCCCACTGGGAAAATTACTTAGCAGTTACCTAGCAACCTCAGTAGGAAAAAAAAGATCAACAAGGTCTAACACTAATACTATACAGTTAAAATATGTCAAAAGGCTTTAATTTTAGGCAAAATGCTGGACCTTTAGTCTTCCATTCGCTTTCTGTTGTAGAAGAAATTCCTGGGTTCTCAGCTGATTTACATAAACACCATGCTGTTTGTTTCCTAATAAAGATGAAGATTTCAGATCTTGGCCCCCAGAAATCTTATAGCGGTTAGTAATATAGATGCTTTGAAATAATAATAATAATAATAATAATAATAATAATAATAATAATAACAACAACAACAACAACAACAACAACAACAACAACAACAACAACAACAGCAGCAACAATTTGAAATGGTTCAAACGGCTTCTTTTTATTGCCTGTTTTTGCTTGGCATATTTTTTCTTACATAGGAGGTTGAAATTTTACAAATGTTTTTGTAATCTAGAATTCTTTAAGTCCCAAGGGAAGAAAAGAGATTGCAATATTAATTTTCTTATTTCATATAGGATTTTAAAACTGTTTATATGTTACCATACTGCTTAAGATAGCTGACAACATAACAAATATGTTGAACTGTATACATAGTTTTATTTCAAATAAAATACAACATTAATAGAAGCCTTCTTCTCTTTCTGCCATGTAAGTGGGCATGTTTTGCAGAGGTTTATGCTTTCCAATGGCTAAATATAGATGAAACTCTTTAAGTAATTTCAACTGGGCAAATAATTCAATGAGGGGCTTTGCAACACCCTGGAATACATAAAAAGCATCTGTCTTCATGCCACGGAAGCTGCTTTTTCAGCTGTTTCTGTATGTGTCTATTCACATAGCTATTTGACATGCATGTATGCGCACAGCCATTTGGCTTCATGTTTATTCCAATGTCTAGGAAATGATGCAGCAGTTTTAATGATTCAAGAAGAAGTGCTTTTTATGAAGTGCATTTTGCAAAGAACATCTTGTAAAGAATTACAGTTTTGTTAATAATTCATCAAAATTACCACAAATGTTTTATTTTGGAGAACAGTAACCACAAACTCTCATCAGAAATATGATCTGCACTGTTTTGAGCCTTTGCCCCGCCCTTCTTCTGTTACTTTACTTTTGTTAATCTTTCTGAGCAAGTAGTAGCTATTGATTTTCAGTAGAAAACTAGTGATGCTGCCTATCTGTATAGAGGTGATAAAATTTCTCCTTGCTGTTCCAATTTTCTGAAAGGGGAAGGATTTAGATTGATATATATGTATGTATACATATATACAGCAAGGAAAGAGAAAAGGGACTTAGAAACATGGCTATTATTTCATGGGTATGTGTTTTCATGGGTATGACTGATTATTTGAGTTTGATTTGGGATATGTATGTTAGTTAATGATTTCTGTTGTCTGATTTTATTCTTCTCTATGTTATTCTAATATCTGATTTGATATTTTTTTTAGGCCTGTTATGGACGAAATAGCCACGGAACGTTTAAAATATGCAGAACAGCTTCCAGTAGCACAAATAATACACCAGGTATCACTTTGTTTATTGATATTTTGATCGAGAATAAGTAAGACTTATAAATGAAATGCTTGTATTCACAAATCGTATGGAAGCAGAGATCTCCATTTAGGAAGTGCCATTATTTAGAGCACTTAAAGTTGCAAAGGTTGGAGACCCCTGATTTAGAGTACTGAAAAGAAAGAAAGAAAAAAAATCCCAAATGCCCCTTCTAAAATTTCCCTTCTGAAATAACAAGGAAAACCTCTAGCTAATTAATTTCAAACATTTAATTAATAAATGCTTATGGTACAAAGTAGAGTTTATGGCTGTGAAAGAATACAGATCTGACTTTTTAATAAAGGTGAAGAAGGCAATGAAACATTAAGGGAGGAGAAGTGGTAACTCACTATTAAGAAAGTGGAAAGCATGAGAAGCTAAAAATAACCCCACTTTGATTTTGTTTGATATAAAGGGAACAGAGAGGAACTTTGACAGATTTCAAGATTCTGTTATCATATTCTACAGAAATAAAGAACATTCATGGAACTTCTGCTTCTGTTTCTTGACCTTGCCTATCTCAAAAGCAGTGGCATACCTCATCAGGCATGAGAAGCATAACACATGCTCTTAATAGGCACATACTCATGACTGCCTCTTTAGTAGTGCTGTATTCTCTGCTTCTTTAGATTAAGAACAGAGTCACACAAAGGACAGTCTTAGCAACATCTGTAAGTCAAAACACCACCACGAAAAACAGAAATAAACAATATCATCATCAAGAAAACATTGGGTTTTTTTTTTGTTATAATAATTTTATGAAATGCTTTACAAAATGTACAAATAAAAACTAACATAAACTAACAATCAGAAAGAAAGATAACAAAGAAAGAGAGAGAAATGAAAGGGAAACAAAAAGTCATACAAAAAATGACTTCTCACTTCTTTCTTCAAGGATAGAAGAAAAAACTTATATTCAACTTTATTCGTTTAACACTATGATATAGTGTTCATTTTCCCCAAATAAAAAAATAACAATTGTCAAATCCATATGTCATAATTTTTATTTATTTCATTTTCTGCAAAAAGTTCACAAAAAGCTTCCAATTGTAGATAAATTTCTTTTTTGTCACAAGAGTTGTTAATTTAACCATTGTTAACAAAACCTCAACCTTGATGACTTTCTATGCACGGGCATATAGTATTATAGCATACTATTATTAATATTGAGTTAAAAAGACCCACAGTAAAACCTCAATTAAGAATAACTTGAAAACTGCCCATGAAGATAGAATTAGCCACACTTGTTTCATGCTTATTTGGCTTGCCGGTTTTGCTAATGCACAATTTGTTTCTTCGATTTTAATTTAAGTTATGGAGAAATATTTCCATCTTCCTTTGTAAGCCACATCTCAACAGATACTATGAAAAACAGATGTACTTATACTTAAAATATTTATTGTCCTTCGTCAGAATGGAACTCTGAGCAACAAAAATTATTTAGAGCCTATCTAGCACAATAGAATTAAACTGGTATTAGAGCACAGCCATAAAATACAGCATATAAAAGTTACAAGGCAGCCTTGATGAATTATACAAATTACAATGGTTACTTAAACAGAAGCATAATCTGATCACATGGTATAAGAATTGTTATTCCAGAGTCAGAGCTTTGGATTCAAAACCTGCAATTTCAAGAAAATTGAAAGAAAAGCATTGGAAAAAACATAAAATAATATTAATAAATTAATTTTTACATTTGTAAACTCCTGGCCACTCAAGCGATGGCAGAATTACATCATTAAACAACAATAAAAACAAAGTTATAACATGGCTCGGGACCTAGCTACCTGCGGGATCGGATCCTGCCCCATACATCCTCACGGCCGATTCGCTCCCACAGAGAGGGACTTCTCCGGGTGCCGTCCACTAGACTTTGTCAGCGGGCAACGCCCAGGGGAAGGGCCTTCTCTGTGGCGGGCCCAACCCTCTGGAACGACCTTCCCCCCGATATTAGAACTACCACAGACCTCCGCTCCTTCCGTCTGAAATTAAAAACACATCTTTTTCGCTTGGCCGGCCTAGGATAGTCTCTTCTGATTGTTTAGGGATTTTTAGTAAATATTTGGGAATTTTAGCGCAGGGTTTTCTGTTTAATATGCCTTTTAGTTAGTATTTATGTACGTTTATTGTTTTAAATTTTGTATTCCTTTTTTAACTGTTTTTAATTTCCTGTGCCCCGCCTTGAGTCCCTTCGGGGAGAGAGAGTGGGTTATAAATAAAATTCGATTCGATTCGATATTCAACTATATCTACAGTAGGGTCAGTGCTAGGAACATCTGCAAAAGATAGTAAAAAATATTAAACTGAGGACCATACAATTGATATCTTGTTCCTTTTTGGGTTGGTATTGTACAAGACATGTTTAATAAAAGGAAGAGTTTTAATCACACATTGTCCGTGACATCTAAACTTTTTAGCCTTCCCACCACCAACATTCCTGGTCACTGTTCAGGCAATCTGGGTCTATCTGTCTTGGCCACTTCTAATAAAAAATGGAATATCTTTAAAATAATTCTAACTGAAATGTAAGTATTGTACAACACAGGGGTCAGCAACCCGTGGCTTTGAGGGGGAAATGTGGCTCTTTCATCCCTCTGCTGCGGCTCCCTATTGCTCAAAATATATGTCACAACCGTCAATGTGTGACAACCGGTGGCACACAATTTATTGAGCTGTTGGTAGGCCAATATATGCAGTGTTATCTTCATTTTAGATGTCAAGACTTTTGTGGCTCCCAGTGTTTTCTTTTCTGTGGGAAACAGGACCAAATTGGATCGGGACGCCCTTCGCACAGTCACTCATGCTCTCGTGACATCTCGACTGGACTATTGTAACTCTCTCTACATGGGGCTTCCCTTGAGGTGCACCCGGAGACTGCAGATGGTCCAGAATGCAGCCGCGCGGGCAATCCTGGGTACCTCTAGGTTTGCCCATGTAACACCTCTCCTGCGCGAGCTGCACTGGCTGCCTGTCGTCTTCCGGGTGCGCTTCAAGGTACTAATTATCATCTTTAAAGCGCTCCATGGCTCGGGACCTAGCTACTTGCGGGATCGGATCCTGCCCCATACTTCCTCACGGCCGATTCGCTCCCACAGAGAGGGACTTCTCCGGGTGCCGTCCACTAGACTTTGTCAGCGGGCGACGCCCAGGGGAAGGGCTCTCTCTGTGGCGGGCCCTGCCCTCTGGAATGACCTTCCCCCCGACATTAGAACGACCACGGACCTCCGCTCCTTCCGTCTGAAATTAAAAACATATTTTTTCTGCTTGGCCGGTCTGGGGTAGTCTCTCTCTATGGGGTTTTAGTGTATAGTGGGAATTTTAGTTTAATTTGGGTATTTTAGCACAGGTATTATTTAATTTGTTTTTTAAGATGTTCTTGATTGTATATGTATGGTTTTTAGTTTCCCTGTGCACCGCTCCGAGTCCCTACGGGGAGAGGAGCGGTCAAGAAATTAAACTATTATTATTATTATTATTATTATTAAATGGCTGTATGGGTGTTTAAGGTTGCCGACCTCTGGTTTAACAACACATCCTGGCTCCTTTCAGCACAATTGTTACCAGAAGTTTATGTGTAACTTTCCTATTCCAGTTTTGACCATATTTAATTGATGGCAAGCTAGCCAGATGCTGTCAAGTAAAAATGACCCATTATCTACAACTGCTGTGGCCTTCAGATGCAGTTGCCTTTCAACAAGGGCAGACAGGAGAACAAATGGAAGTTTGCTAAGTGGCAAAATTGCTGGCAATATCCCCTGGATATTAATTATTCTTAAGTCTGTTTCCAGGCATCTTTTTCAGTCAGAGTTGCTTGAATTTTCTTGCTGGAGGCAATGGTAGATTTACCTGAAAAGAAACACAAGGTTTATTTTCAGCCTTTGAAGTATACTGGTCTTCCTTGCAAGATTTCAAACCCAAAGGAAATTTAAAACTTTAGGCTCAATTGGGCCCCTCTGGGAAGAATATCTGATGTGTTTTGAACACGAAAGATTAGAAATCAGGACCAGTTTATATGTCAGGATGTCCCTTGGTGCTGTCAGAGCCTCAAATGACCCTGCAACCCGCAGATGTCACATTTCAAATTCTCTGTTCATGCCTGACTCTAAGCATAAATGAATTAAACAGCAGAGTAGGCAGTAAGTCAATATGTTCTTAACTGTGAGACTGAGCAATGGAACAGTTGAGGATTGTTTGGAATAGGTAAATAGGAACTGCACCAAATGGTTCACCTACAGGAATAACTATGATGGGAAACAGAATTAACCTTTAAGACGGTTGACCAGATGAAATGTCACGGTAATATTTTTACAGCGCAAAAAAGTAATATAACACCGGTAGGTTCATTTTGGCAGCTTTGTGTCATTTTGCAGTGGATTGCATTGCTGAGTGAAATGAGAAATGGGTTTTTTCATGCATTTCGGATATTTCAAACAGCAAATGTTCATACTATGTAATTCTTTGGCAAAACATCCTACCAAAGCAATTACTCGACTGGCTCTTTCTAGCGTTGCATTTGTGGCCTTTTTGAGTGTCCCACTTTCAATTCAGATTTTGGACATCCACTCTGAATAAGAAAGAAACAAGGTTTTACTTTAGGTCACACACTGTAATTTAACTGAAACATTTTGTGGCACAAATTTATATAAAATATAAATATAAAATCCATTTCCAATAAAGGTTTACTATGTACTTCGTTGACTGGATTACCTTCCACCAGAGTGATTTGGCAGCCAGATGTATGTTGAAAACGTTATAAAATCATTACATTAAGAGTAATTCTCACATAGGTATTGTTTTGAACTTTAGCATATACATGAAAGAACAGAACACAAAGTTATAGAAAGGTTTTTTTTTAAAAGAAAACATAAATTCCTTAAAGTTAGCATTACTTTGACATTTCAACTATTGAACTCTACTGTAATATATCATTTCTTTAACCGAAAAGTTTATTTTTAAAACAGCTTATTTTCCTGTGCTTTTAAAAATATAAATAAGAAAAATTGGTGTTGATTTCTGCATGTATTGGTAAAGGAATATTTGCAAAATAATGATTGATTTTTTTATTCATATAATCAGTATAAAAGAGTTTTGTACTTCTTAAAATATTATAATATCAGGCATGATTTACACAGATATTTAGTGAATTGGCAGCCAGATGTATGTTGAAACCTTTATTAAGGTCTTTATGTTAAGAGTAGTTCTCACATAGACATTGCTTTGAAATTTAGCATATTAATGAGGGAACAGAACACAAACAAACTGCTAGCATTAGAAAAAGATCTAATAATTTAGTTTCAATTTTGGACACAATTTACACAATTCTAAATTTCAAACTTTTTCATGAAAAACTGACAGTTTTTGTGGATGTGTTGGACAACAAGGAAGGTAACTGCAATTGCCCCCTCCTTAAACCTGATGTTCTCAATATATGCCTAATGTGATCACTAATTGTTTAAAATGATTGAAATGGAAATAAGGATTTAATTGATTAAATAGAATAAAACAGAGAAAATGTAGTGAGTTAGAAGTATCTTTTGTACAGATCTTTATATATTTGGAAAGATGCAGACATAATTGATTAGTGGTAGAGATGATTAAATATGCAGCACAAGAAGTACTGTTTGGACTGGGGCACTTTTGCATGGGTATTTAATCTGCTGTTTATTGATGAAATTTAACCCTTTCTAAGCTGTTTTTCTTCCAGAGACATGTGGTATTCTTATAAAGATTAAGCTCACATCTTCCTGTTTCTGTTTTGACTTGCATATTCAAATCCCATATCTCCTGTTGACTTTAATAGCATTTTTGTTTAATATTTGGAATTCTTTTTCTTATTGATATTTTTTCCTGCAGCATATATACCATATATTTGATGCTAGCTATTATTTGGTTGATTTTCCATTGTAGTTTTAGGTGTCATATTCCTTGCTATGCTAACTATTGTTGCCTATATAATGTGTTTTAAGTTATGATAGTATTCCTGGTGTTCTCCTTTGCTTAGTGGTAAAGTATGAAAATTATGGTAGTTGGCATCATCATTATTAACACTGTTGCTTTTCTTTGTATTAGTGTTACTAGCTGTACCCGGCCACGCGTTGCTGTGGCCCAGTCTGGTTAAATGGCCAACCAATCTGTGTGTAGATCTACACCTGCACACACAAACACGCACACACAACCACCGTATAACCCCCAACCCACATACTGTATTTTTCCCTCTCTCTCTATCCACCTACCTACCTACCTACTGTATTTCTCCTTCTATCTCTTTATCCCCCTACCTACCTACCTACCTACCCACCTACCTACCTACCTACCTACCTACTGTATTTTTCCCTCTCTCTATCTTTATCCCCCTACCTACCTACTGTATTTTTCCCTCTCTCTATCCCTCTACTTATCTACCTACCTACTGTATTTTTCCCTATCTCTCTCTATCCCTCTACCTACCTGCCTACCTACCTGCCTACCTACTTACCTACCTACCTACCTACCTACCTACCTACTGTATTTTTCCCTCTCTCTATCTTTATTCCCCTACCTACCTACTGTATTTTTCCCTCTCTCTATCCCTCTACTTATCTACCTACCTACTGTATTTTTCCCTCTCTCTATCCCTCTACTTATCTACCTACCTACTGTATTTTTCCCTATCTCTCTCTATCCCTCTACCTACCTGCCTGCCTGCCTGCCTACCTACCTACCTACCTACCTACCTACCTACCTACCTACCTACCTACCTACCTACCTACCTACCTACCTACCTACCTACCATGCAGCCTCCTAAGACCAAAAATGGACCACATGGGAGTTTGCCACCCTCTGCACCTTGTTTTGGGCCTAGTAGGCCTCCATGCAACCCCCTGGGACCAAATATGGGCCATATGGAAGTGTGCCACCCCCTGCATCTTGTTTTGGGCCTAGTAGGCCTGCCCGGGCCACCTGGGAGTGTGCCACCCCCTGCATCTTGTTTTGGGTCTAGTAGGGCTGCCTGGGCCACCTGGGAGTGTGTCATCCCCTACATCTTGTTTTGGGCCTAGTAGCCCTGCCTGGGCCACATGGGGGTGTGCCATGTGTGAGGGAACGTTGGAGGCTTATTCGGTTGCTGAGGAAATGACCGTTGGAAATGTGAGGGGCGTGTGCGTGATGCATCATAAGAAGCATCTGGGTGGGAGGAGCTTAAGGGAGGTGAAAACCTCAGAAGTGCGTACATTTTACATTTGTGCTGCTTGCACATGGAACATGTGTGCCAGCCACACAAACTGTATGTATGATTGCTTCGGAGGTTCTTGGGAACATTGTGTGAAAATTTGGTGCCGATCAGTGTAATACTTTCTGGGATTAGCGGCTTTGCACAAACTATTTTAAATTTTTATTTATATAGATTTTTTTTCCGGTTAACAAAAATCATAGATCAGTGATAGCGAACCTTTTTCTTATGGCATGCTAAAATTGTCTGTTTGCATGCAATCGCGTGTGCATGCCTGCCCACACCAATTCAATCCTCCCTGCCCATCTACAAACATACAACCTCCAAGGCTCTGGAGGCTTTCCTGAACAGCCTCACTTGCTCCTCAGAGGCCCTATGGAAGCCAGAAATGGATCGTTTCTGAACTTCTGGTCCTGTTTTTTGTCCTCCCCAGCTTCTAGAAGCTTTCCTGAAGCTTGGGGAGGGTGAAAATGGCCTCCCCTGGCCTCCGGAAGGCTGAAAATCAGCTGGCGTGCCAGCAAATATGGCTCTGCATGCCACCTGTGGCACGCGTGCCATAGATTCGCCATCATGGTCATATATGTTATGGTGTAGGTATTAGGAATATGAACACACCCCAAGTTTCTCTTCTCATGGAAGAAAATACCAAGACAAAAGAATGAAGACAAAGACTTAGATATTACACAGATAACATTGCAGACAAAGTAGTATATACTTGTTTATTTTTCTGGTATTGGCACATCTATGGTTGGAATACCATAATAATTTAAATAAATATATTTATTTTGATTACTAAATTTTTCTATGCTACTTCTTCAGCATCAGCAATAAATCAAGTCATTTTACTACAAAACAAGCTGATTATTAAGGCATCACACCTGAGTTGTTTAAAAGCAAGGCAAGATTTAATCTAATTCAGAAATCTTTTTGGGAGTTTCTTCTTGCAATATTCAAATAACAAGCCTCTTCCCCAGAATTGGATAAGTTATTTGAACATAAGGATTGAAGGCTGACAGAATTCTGCTTGACAAATGCTATTATATTTATTTTGAACATTGCCAAACTACATTGAGCAACTTTAAAAAAATGTTTCTTGTAAACTTCATTTCCAAGATCCATGTCAGAGTTGAATATAACTGACATGAATATATAGCAAACATGTATTTATTTCTACAGTTTATATTCCATGCCCTTTATTTCTACAATTGCTATTCTGTCTCTTTGGTACTGATTGGCATTTGTGGAAAATGAAAAGGACAGCCTTTTCCATATCAATTCAAATCCGTCCTTGCCTATCTGAAATGTATTCTGCTCTTCTTTCAATCAAAATAACATGGTTCTAGATTCCTTAGCTGAAAACCCAGATTTGTGAATACGAACTCAAGCAGTGAACCCTTTTCTTCCTATAAACATTGAAATCTGCCATTCCACGTTGGGCTTCCCCTTCAAATATGCCATCATTCCCATATTGATAGTGAAATTTTGGGTTTGAAGAAAGAAACCCATCAAAACGATAGTGTGGGGTCCAAAAGTTTAGAAGAAGAAAAACATAACTTCCTCAACCTTTCCCAAAATTGGAGAACGTCATCTTATCTTTGTGAATGATATTTCATTAAGTAGTTAATTTAACCATCTTAACCAAGTAAAAGTCTTTTGACTTGATAGAAACCTATATCCAGAAGTGACCTTTTTTATCCTTTCTACAAAGCAATATATTTTTGAAAAGCTTTTAAACTAGCATGCAAAGTAGCCTGGAAAGTCAAAATGTATCCTAAAAGGCAATGGCAAAGGAAACTATTTTTAAAAAAATGCCAATATGGTCATCAAAAGTTGGATGTGATTCGAGGGACTAATTAGAGCAATGTTTCTCAACCTCAGCAACTTTAAATGCGAGGATTTCAATTCCCAGAGTTGAAGTCCACATCTCTTAAAAGTTGCTGAGGTTGAGAAACATTGGATTATAGTACATGTAGTCCTTGAATTATAACCATTCATTTAATGAATATTTGAAGTTACAATGGCACTGGAAAAAAACGATTTATGACCTTTTTTCACACTTATGACTGCTGCAGCATCCCCATGGTCACCTAATCAAAATTTGGACACTTGGCAACTGGTTCATTTTTATGATGGTTGCAGTGTCCCAGAGTCACATGATCAACTTTTGCGATTTTCTGACAATCAAAGTCCATCAGGAAGCCAGATTCACTTTACAGTCCTGACACATCAACCACAGTGATTCACTTAACCGTGGCAAGAAAAGTGGGACAAAATGAGGCAAAACTCACTTAACAACTGTCTCACTTAGCAGTGAGAATTTTGGGCTCGATTTTGGTCATAAGTTGAGAACTACCTGTATCTTTTCTGCCATTTGAAGGGAGTTTACTATCTGCAATGAAAAGCAACTCCTTCAGTATCCACACTGCAGACATTGTATTTGACTTTTTATATGGTTGTTTTTAAGGGACTGTAGAGCTTACTATTATTATTTCCACGAACCTTTCCTGCTAAAATACAGAAAAGGCTATTTCTTTACAGAATGTATGACTGGTAAGAATGAAGCATATGAATGGGAAGTGATGCCCATCAGCTCTGGCTGAATGCATTAATGCTTGCCATTTTAACCTTGTCAGCATTTGCTGGTGTTATTTATTGAGAGGCTATGTCAACAGTGCAATCCAATGTGTGAATTTATTGAGAGGGGGCAGAGAGAGAGAGAGAGAGAGAGAGAGAGAGAGAGAGAGAGAGAGAGAGAGAGAGAGAGAGAGAGAGAGAGAGAGATTTTTTCAAGAAGTTATCTCTTGCAGTTTTTAAATGGAAATCTATTTACATTAAAAATAATCCAGCTTCTCTGAAATCAGAATCGGCCCACAGGTTGGTCAAAATACATTCAATTACACCCTGACTGATCTATTTCCCTTTGATTTGTTAAAAATAAAGTGGCAATTAGCACACAATAGATTTTTATTAGTCTCTGATAAAAATGGTGAAAGAGATTTAAAATGTTAATCAGGCATGGAAAGTATATAATGAATGAACAAAGGCAGTACAGGTTTTTAGTAGAAGGAAGCACTAACATGCTTTGATTAGCAGGTGAAATCCAAAAGTTGATCACCTGTGTGATTATATTGCAGAGGCAATTACAATAAATAAAAATTACTGTCCTAGTAATTTTACATTGTTACGAATATCGGCCCATACAATAGATCCTGAGTGACACAAAACAGAGCCAGATTTCTATTGTGCAATTCTTGGTGGTGTGTGTGTGTGCAAATAGAAATAAAACCACTACAATGTATTGTCCCCAGGTGTAATTCACAAAGGAAATCTTAAAAGCATGGATATCTAAAGATAAACAGAAAAATAGATGAGTAATAAGGTCACCATCTTTTGTCTTCTTCCTAGTCTACCAAGTCCTAGGTTCCAGGTTCAGGTTTTAAGATATCCAATGGAAAAATATCCTGGGATGGACATTGCAAGTTAAGAGTTGACAACAACTAGCTAAATGGACTTCCGATCTCAATAGCTGTGTTTATCCATTGTGCATATTGTTTTTAACAATAACGTGTTAAGCAAACTATACTGATCTGCTTGACGTAATTATTAGCTGCAAACTATGCTTTACAGGCAATAGTGTCTGGATTCATGCATTGACAACCTAAATACTGTCATTTATCACTGTTTTTAAACCCTGTTATCTTATGACAAATTCCTGTGACAAAACCTCTCCAGGAGAACATACTAGGCTCTTGTAAGCCAAATCTGTAGTAAGATTAAAATTAGCTTATTGACCTTCTAGTTGTGAAAGCGCCTTGCCAAAAATGACATTTTAAAGTGAGTTATACTTAATCTTCAACATATCTAAAGTTACCTTTTTCAAAGGCAGTTATATTACTTGTTCACTTCTCGATGGTTAGGAAGTATTGAGTGTTTCCTGCGAAATGGATTGTACATAATCAAAGGTATGCTTTGTACTGAGAATGTTGCTATTTTGGCTTAACATGGAACTATTCCAACATTTTGAAGTATTTTTTCTAAATCATTAGACGTCTTGATATGAAGGACCATAGAATGTTAAGTGAAAATGAAGCAACATTGGAAGAATAATGTACAAGGTAGAACAGGATTGTTTCAGAAATATACGTCTGCTCTGTAGCAGATCCTGAACACTGAATTTTCATAGTTGTTATATTCTGAAGAAATCACTGTGGGTGATAGTAGGAGGGATTATTTAACAAGATAGGGAGGGCAAAAGACAACAAGATAATTCACAGAGGTGCTGAAAATATAGACATTGATGGCTCCAAGATTCAGTTGATACTTCTTATTAAAATAATAAATTACATTATACACAGATTTATCGGTAGTTTATTAAATCAATCATATTTCATCATCATACTGACTCTATCCATACAGTATATGTACACTAAACTGTTTCAAACAAGTCACCTTATGGCTTAGCACAAAGTGTGAGCCCTTTAGAAATATGAGAAAAAAGTGGGCTGATGAGCAAAGGCTGTATCTTTGGTTTGATTTTAGTACCTGCCCCTGATGCAGAGCTTGAGATGCTATGGGGTTTGGGATTTGAGTGCCGGTAACAAATAGGTATCCATCTTCTTCATTTAATTGTCTAAATATTTCTTTCAGTTCACCGTCTCTGTTTTTCAATAGATCTGTTTTTTTCTCCCTGATGTTCTCATATCTTTTGCTTATGAACATGAGAGGCTGTTTCCAGAGATCTCTCTTCAGGCATAGAGTTGAAATCATCTCTATGATTCCAACTCTTGAGATCTAAACAAGGTCCAGAAGCAGGGGTAGTATAATTTTTCCCCGTTTCCAGGTGTAGTCTTCTGTTTTAAGAACTGTCCCTGAAGTTTGTCTTCTGTTTGTAAAACTATTTAATTCAATCTCAGGAGTTTTTCATTGCTTGAGTCTGAATCATAACCTAATTGGCTAGAGTCCAATTCTTTATTGCAGGACTGAGTTATTGCCTAGACTGCACTTTATGGCTAAAATACCCTTTATACTTCTGTGTTACCTTCTGCATTTATATTAGTCTGGCTCTTTTTGTTTCCTTTTTTCTTTTTTGGCTGTTTTGGAACAAAGTTTGCTATGTACATGACAATTGCATCCTGCTTTGACTTTCTGATATCAGACACACTATGCTGGTTAAGGGCATCCTTTTGATATGATCATTGTTTTTTGATAGCCATTATTGTCATGCTTTTGATGGCGTTTCTTTGATGTTCTCTTCCATCTTTCAAAAAAAATATATCTCACAATAGATGACCTGTTCTCCATTTTTTTTTCATCGATTGCATTTTGCATGATGATAACATGGGTATCAAAAAGAAAAAGTGTAATTCAAATGTTTGCTTGCTTATTCAGCAAATGCTTACTTTACGAATGGGTCTTCAGAAAAGCAAACATATATTTGCCTGAAAGCTACTCATATAACTGGTTTGTTTCTGCTTATTCATTTTGAGTGGTGCCCCTTTGTAAAATCATACGTGAGAAGTATGTTTTATCTTTTCCCTATAATATTTGAATTTTCCTGGAGCTTGATGGCAGTTAAGAGCTCAAAAGCAACAAAACTAACTGTCTAAAGCAATAAATATCACTATTCAAATTTTTGCCAATTCCAGGCAGTTTTGCAGAGATGGAGAGTGGAAAGGAGCTATATAGCACACTCTTCTATGCAGTGTTGGCAAAGGCAATTTTGCCCTTTGTGTGTTTTGAAACATTAAATCAGGAAAATGCAGAATATATTTCTTGTCACTTTTGGGGTGTGGGATGAGGTGTGAGGCATATCTCCCAGAGATGACATCCGTATCCCACAGGTACAGAAAGAATAAACTTTCTAGAATCTGAACCAAGGTAACCCTTCAATAGATTTTAGATGATTAAGACTAGTTAATGTCAAGTGATTGGGTTGAATTTGCATTAAGTGTTATCGTAGAAAGCAGAAAAGCAAAACTTATTTGCCATGTCTAGAAAATTTAGTTCCTGTACAATCCTAAACTAAAATCCCCCCGGTCTTTACTTTCAGTATACCAAAACATCCCCAGTTTCTTCCTGGAAATCTGGCTACAGATTTTTTCTACAGAGTCTTTGATGAAAAATATGTCAATGAAAATTCAATCATCCAGGCCAAAGGTTCAGAGATTGAATAATGGCAACTGGACCAATCCTTGTTAATCTGAAACATTCCATTGCTCATCCAAGCAACTTCATCAGTCAGAGCAAAATTAGGTAGGCAGAGAGTCGTTGGGCTGCCCCAAGCACATCAACTTCAGGGGTTTCTTCTCAACTGCATTGCAATATGTCAATGAAGAATCAATCATCCAGGCCGAAGATGTCTAAAGATCACCTTTGGTGACTATTCCTGAATGAAAATGCCTAAATGCTTTGGTTATGGCTTTAATCAGTACTTGAATTACATTGAAATGGTTTTGGAGTGTTCAGAGTATGAAATTTGGGATTTAGAAGAGCCAAAAATGTTGGAAGCACTTCTCATCCATCATTACAAGGTCACAGCCTTCCAAGTAACTTTCTTCTGGTCTTGCTAACTTTGTTGAGGCTGAAGAAACACATGTATATATTGAAGATGACAGCTAACTCTTGGAGATAGCATGTTGGAGATGCATTGAGCTATCATTGTTTGTTATTTTCTATATGAAAGGGAAACGCTGAAATGCTGCTAATGAAAATGGAAGGGTTGCCTTTCTAATCTTCAGCATATTTATATTTATATATTTATTTATAAATTGTTATGTTATATGTTTTTTAACCTCCTGTGCACTACCCCAAGTCCCTCTGGGGAAAGGGAGCAGGTTATAAATCCAAATAACTAAATAAATAAATAAATAAATATACTATAATGATTTATCCATATAAACTGTGCCCTTTAGAGTGAATTTTTATAAATCCTTTTAAGCTGTTTTGATTCTTAATTCAAGATCTTACCATAGGAAAACACACACTTTTTTTGTCTGATAATTTTCTTCTGAGGACAAATCTACGTGTAATACCAAAATGTATGCCTGCAATAAAGAGATCTAATATAATAAATTGCTGCTAAGCACACATAATCTGGTATTTTTAGCTTTGATTGCATTCTTATTTGAAAAATAAAGATTGTACAAGTAATTGTATGATTTTGCCTTTATCGGCAATGCAATGATATTCCTTAGCTAGCTTGAAGGGAAATAATGTGATGGTGTATCTCTTTCTCTCTCTTTCTCTTTTTAGGATATATTATAAGTATGAATATACAAAACTGAATTAATATGGATAAATAGTCATAATAGAAATAATAACTAAACAGGGTTACCTACCCAGAAATGGGTAACAATCTTGTTTTCTAATGCTGAATATCAGGTCTGCACAGTATCATACCTTGGTTATTCTCTAAATCTTTTGATCTACCTCTTGCAGATCTCCTTCAACACTGTCTCCAAATGATAATTTTTAAGAGATAAAAGGAGCAAAAAGATATTCATCACATGTTTAATTCGCTGAATTAAATTTCAATTCAGTTCAGCCCTGCCTGGATTTGGGAATGCAGCCTTGGTGAAGGGAAGCCCATGGCTGAAAAAAGGATCCTGAGCTCAGGGTTGTGTCATTCTCTACATTCCAAATTAGCTTCATTTCTATAGATTTAGGTTAAAGTTCCAGTTTGATGTGTTATCCTTTCACTGCCAACTCTTTATCAGGCAAGACTGTCTCCATGTGCCTTTCTGCTTCCTGAAGAACACTTATGGAATCCAGGACCTTTCCTTGGTTCTCACCTTGAGAGGAATCTTGATTCACTACTAGAAAAAAGGTTAAACTTCCCCTTGAGGCTGCTTTTAATGAAAAGAAAAGAGCACACTACTCAGTTTAACATATAATTTATCCCTTATGTATGTTTCCTTAGATTCTTTATTGACCTCTATTGGTTTGCCCTGTATACCTTCTTTATATTCCTTTCAGTGAGTTTATGGGCTTATTTTGAATTTACAATGAATCAAATCAACTACAAGCTGGCAGTAGCCATTATTATGATTGGTTGCATAGTCAGCCAGATGTTTAGGCTTGATTTGGCATTTTTATTCCCCTTCCCAAGGACCTGGTATGTAGTTGCTTGATGACATTAACGGGATCATTGTACAGTATATGCTGTTCCAAATAAAGCTGCCGATTGACTGATGATGATTTTGTCAGTGTCAAGGGTGCTCAAGAGGTGCTCCAGATATTTGGGGATTGAACTTGAGTCGCCTATTTCTGTTGATACTATCTTTGTTTTCTGTTTTCGCAGTTTTTCTATTTTTATTTGCAGATCTTTGAACTTTATGATTTTTTCCATTATGGTTTTGTTATTATTTTGACTTTTCTTATATTGTGTAGCTGTTCTAAATAAATATTCTTCCCTATATAATTTCTGTGGAGTTAACCAACATCATATACTCTACAGGTAAAGCCCCTCATCATTTGGTCTGCCCAAGGTGCCCAATTGATCTTCTTGGCGTTATTTCTGTTGACCTATTCTTTGGAATTATAGATCAGTAGTAGTGCTTGAGATAAATGTGGGATGTGAGAGATAAGATGGGGGGCAGAGAGTTTGCTAAGGGTCTCACTGCCAAGGGAAAGCCATCTTGAAACCTCCTCGGTGATGATCCCTCCCCCGTGGGCGATGGTTGTCCCCAGATATTTGTTCTATTTTCTCTAAAGACTCTTGAAAGAGTGCAGAAAAGAGCAATTATGGGTTGGAGGCTAAAATATAAGAAGAACAGTTATAGGGATTTCAAGAGTTATAGGAATTGGACTTCCGGTTGTAGTTGCTGTCGGTAGGCTTTTTTCAAGCCTGCCATCCCACTCGTCTGTAGAGGCGTTTTTTATAACATCAAATGCCTCGGAAACCCCAAGCTCTATTATGAGCTTGTGGGAGAGTTTTTGCTGCCAGGGAAGAGTCCCCTTGCGAAGCCCTCAGAGGGTTAGTTTTCCTCTGAGGAGCGAGTAAGGAGAGACCCTCCCCTCTTTAGGCCGCGATCTTCTCCGGACGGGTGTGGAGACCGTGTTAATTGGCTAATTAACACGGCAAAGCAAACTGCTTTTAACTTCTAATCTACATTCCAAGGCAACTTTATACTTCAAAGGGAACTTCTTGGCTACTCATCGTAAACGCAAGTAATTAAAGTTTGTGATTTTGCCAGAATATAGTAGATCTTAGATACAGCCTTTAGAACGAAGGAATCAAGATGGCGTTAATTACCAGATGAGACGAAATGAAAGTTAGTTGTTTTGGCTTGTACCCAATCCTGATTGACATGCAATCCATCAAGAAGGACTATATTTCAAGCCTTCGTACTTCAAAGGAAACTAAACGCAAGTAATTAAAGTTTGTGAACTGTTTTAAAGAACAAAGGATTCAAGATGGCGTTAACTACCAGATGAATGAAATGAAACTTAGTTGCCTTGTCTAATTATTGATTTGTGGATTTTGGTCTCTGCTTAACCCCTGGCTGATAGCGGACAGCTGTAGGCGGAAAGGGGGAGCAAGCTATAAAGCCAAATGCACTATCTGATTTATTGAGCGTTAAGCTAAACGTATTACTTATTACTGACTTATTTTGATATTTTGAAGAGGGTTTTTTTTTTTTCTCTTCCTGAAAACTTGGAAAGCTTAAAAGCAAGGCAATGGAACAAACTCGTGTAGTAACTCCCCAGGACTTTAAAGATTTGATGAACTTTATAGTTAATGAAAGCAGAGACCTCAAAAGAATGATCCAGGAGAAATATGAACAATTGGGAAAAAAAATGCTTGCAATGGCCAAGAGTCTGTCTGAAGTTATCATTAAAATTGATGGGAAAATCGAAAAGCTGTCTTCAGAGGTGGAAGTCAAAGCAAAGGAAACGGATTTGAAATTGGTGGAAATGGAGGGGAATATGCACAAATTGGACAAACAGGTTATTATGTTACAATTTTTGTTAATGGAAAACGCCATTAGACTGAGGGGATTATCAGAAAATCCTAGAGAAGACTTAAGAAAAGTTTCTGCCGATGCTTTGGCTATATTAGTAAAAATGGATCCTGGTGAAATTTATGCTAAGATTGATAAAATTTACAGAGCAAACTCACGTATAGCATTACAAAGGCAACTACCGAGAGATGTTGTGATATATTTTACTGAGAGAAACCTCAGAAATGATATTCTGCAGAAGTCTTTTCACTCCTCTCTCTACATAGCTGGAAAACGGATTGGTGTCTTTAAGGAACTTCCATCAACTATCCTGAAGCTCAGAAGGGATTTTGGTTTTTTGGTGGAGGAGTTGAAGAAAAGAGGGATACAGTACAGGTGGGATGCTCCAATGGGTGTTATATTCAGATATGAAGGGGCGCGGTATTGTTTGAATACTATAGACAAGGCAAGAGATTTTTATTATGAAATACTGAAGAAAAGTGCAACGCCCCCACGTATATCTATACCAACACTAGTAGATCTGGATGGTTCAGAGCAAGATATTGAGATGGAGCAGAAACAATTTGGAAAAGAGATGGAAGAACATACTCAGTTGGATTCCCCTGGGCTTTTTTTAAGCCCTACTCTGGAGGAAATGTCGAAGACTGCTATAGGGGGATCTGTTGGAATGCCAATACGTAAATCAGATGAGCAATGTGAAGCCAGGTCTAGCACCAGACAAATTCAGAAACCGCAGAAGCAGAGGAGGTCTCAATCTCGGCGAGTTAAGAAAGACAAAAGGATTAAAGGACGAAGCAATTAATTAATCTAGATAAAAATATACAGATCTCTGCAATGCTGGTTCTCTTGGATGTGGAAACTTTTTCAGGGTTGAAAACTGGAACCGGAGCATTTGCAGTGGATCTGGTTGTTACCCTATCACGATCTTGGAACTTTATAATCCTGATGAAAAGTCACTCGGGGGTTACCTATGTAAAGGGTTGTTTTTTTTTTGTTATTTATGGGGGCAGCTGCTTAAACTGGTATTACAAACAGCTATGGATGGAATGGAAGGAGACCTGAAGAGTTGGACTTATGAACATTGACGCGGAAAGGACTAATATTATGTTAGTGTTCTGGGGAAAAACTTGGGTCGAACTTTGAAATTTTCTTGCAATTTACTGTATCTTTCATGTGATAGGATCTGAAATTTTCCTATACTATTTCTGTTTCCTTTGTGAAGAGAGAAGTAACTTTGCTTTTTTCAAATATTAGAGTAATCTTTACATTTTTTTGTGTTGTTAAGTGGGCAATTAAGCAAATGGAGAGGGGGAAAATAGTAAACCTTTTGAATCAGGAAGGATGTAAACTTAAGCTAGGATATATGGTTTAAGTTTTATAAGTGTTAGGTTATATGATATGGTATTTAGATCTTAAGAATTATTTTCTATGTATTTTAATGTTCAACTAAAAGGGGGTGTTTATGTTGAGTTTGTTATAAGGTTTCTAATGGATTGATTATATACAGAATAAATATCAGATTAGGAAGTATTATGTAGCTTTTAGGTAAGAATGCTTTGATTGATAGGTGAATAGAGTAAATAATATTTGGGATGCTTGGAATTATTAGAGTGGTGTATAGCGGAAGTCAGGGGGGTGGGTTTGAATGGGAGGTGGGGGAGGGCTAGGGTGGAGGGCGGGGTAATATATATGTATGATTAATCTAGAGAGGGGAATAATGGGATATGCCTTTTTTTTTCTTAAAGAGAAATTTATATTATGTTTTTTATATCTTTAATTAACTTAGAAGATGGTGTTAATGGGATATTAATATACTAAGAGAAACTTATATTGTGTCTGCTGGGAGGCGAGGGGGTATAATATCTGAATGAGAAACTTATTTTAAGATGGGGTGAGGGGGGTATAGTATTTGTATGTGATTTATATTACATGTCGGGGGGGAGTAAAAAGGGGGAAAATTTGTGTGAATAAAACTTTTTCAATAAAGAAAAAAGAGTTATAGGAATTGGGTATGGCTAGTCTAGTGAAAAAAAGGACTAGGGGTGACATGGTAGCAATGTTTCAATATTTGAGGGGCTGCCACAAAGAAGAATAAGGCTGCCCTATTTTCCAAATCACCAAAAGGCAAGGTAAGAAACAATGGATGAAAACGAAACAAGGAGAGAACCAACGTAGAAGTAAGGAGAAATTTCCTAATAGTGCGAACAATTAATCAGTGGAAATGCTTGCCTTCAGAAGTTGTTAGAGGCTCTATCACTGGAGGCTTTTAAGAAGAGATTGGACAACCATTTGGTGACTGGAATGATATTGAATCTGCTGCTAGGGCAGGACGTTGGACTAGGAGACCTCCAAGACTTCTCTCACTCTGTTATTCTGTTCTGTTCTCCACATTTTTAGAGACTGATAAAAGGTGAGAAAGATGTTTGGGGATAAGTAAATTCATGTTGTTCCAAATGGTGTGGTAAACTGATTAGTTATAGTTGTATTAATATTGTAAACTACTCTGAGGGTCTGGAAGTGAAGCAGTATATAATTTGTGATAAATGTATTGATGAACTTCAGCCAAGATAGGAAAGTGGGAAGATGTTCAAGATTTAGTGCTAACTATACAGTACTAGAATCAGAAACAGCTCAGGAAATGATTAAATTTGCCAATATTGTAATATTTTTAAGGTATATGCAGGCAATCTATGTTGTGGCAGAAAAAGAATAAATAATAAAATTAGTGAAAGACAGGCAACACAGATATAAAAATCAGACAGGACCCAGTTTATCATGGTAACTTGAAATTTTGAAAGAGGAGAGGATGAGTACTGTTATCCAATGTTTTTCAAGTTTCTGAAGACTTTCTTGAAAAAGGAAAGAATCCAATGAACAGATTTAAAAATGTTAACTGAATTACTTCTTTTAAAACGATTTTTTTTAAATGATTGAGCTGGTATATTAGCCAGCAAAGTTTTGTCAGCATTGTGAAACTTTGCATATTCAAATTCTTTCCTTTGGGCTGCTCTAGTAATTAAACTTACAAGATAAATTGCAAAAATAATTTAGCACTACTGGTTAGTTTGGGGAATGTGTATTAAAAATCCTGGAAAGCTTCTATTAAACTTTCTTACAATTAATCTTAAAATTGATCTACAGTGCATCAATTATTAATCTGTTTATGTATTTATTTCAACAAGTCCAGTTTTAACATAAGACTAGTTTGTGATTTAATCATCATTTTAACACAGAAAAACTCCAATTTGATGAAAAACAGCATTAATACAATATGTATAATTAGAATTAAAACATGTGTTGTGATAGTGTACTATAGACAAATGTACAAATTTGCAGCTTAAGTCACCAATATATTAGTCTTACATTTATTCAGATATAATTCACACTTTGTAATTCTGCACAATGGGAAATCTAGTTATAACACATTTAAAGCATAGTGTTACACTGAATTATTTAGAATTGGTTTTTTACTTCCTTTTTGAAGACATTTTAGAGTAAAGTGGCTTAGAAACACTACTAAGAAAAATAAAAGTAAATTTTAACTGTATTGAAAATGTCCAATAAGGATGTATTAATAGATGATGTGCCCTTAATTCAGTTCATTTTAGGGTAATGTTTTCGATTTTCCAATTTTAGAATTTGCACTTGGAATAAAAGACTTTTAAAGTATTCTTCTGAATTTATCAGCAGTCTTATCTGATCATAAATCTTATATTTTGTCAAAGACTTCATTTTCTGGGCAAATTTGGGCTCTGGAGTCATAAATTAAATAATGCACACTGCTTTAAAATGATAATCCATAGGATAGCCTCAAGTTACATTAAGTTAAAGCTCATCTAAACTTTGGAGATCAGCATTTTAAGGACCTAGTTCTACTTGTCAAAGATGTCAGCTGGTGATGTATAATTTGTCTATTGGAGCATTTTGGTCAGTTCCAGGGTGTGATAACACTTGCCAGTAAGAGCTTGTCATCTCTCGTTTGTTCTCTGCTACAACAGAATTTTCCCATTAAGCCTTTAACGTCCTACCATCCCCGCTTATTCTTTGTTCCTGTGAGACTCATTACACTACATTTGTCTGCATTCATATGCATTTGTCATCTATTATCCCAAGTTCTTGCTTGACTTAACTCATAGTCGCTGCATTTGTTAGAATGCTTCTCATTTGCTTCTACTTATTTTCTTCCCCCTTCCATTTTTGGTAGGGTGGGGTAGTAATCAAAATAATATTATGTAGGTCTCTCTGGTGACTTATTTCTTACCAGGATATGGAGAATATGCAAATATCTTCCAAAATTGCATAGGTAGACTCAAAATATGGTTATATAAGCATGAATGATCTCAATTGTGCTGCTAGTATTCCAGTGTAGCATAGCATTGGGGAGATATAGGTCTACTGAAGCTGAGAGCACAGGAATCTATTTCAAAATATTGGCTTAACAGTAATAATTTGGTAAGTCAGCGGCTTATACAGTACAGAAGTATAGTATATAGTATATAGTACAGAAGTGTTAAAACCAAGCTATAGATCTGATTTTCATCACAAGCATGACCTAAAGCAGTGATGGCTAACCTTTTTTGGGTCATGTGCCAAAAGTGGGGGGAGCGCAGGGGGGGGGGTCATGCGTGGGCATGCCACTCCCATAATGCTATGTGCAAGATCCCCTGCTTTTGGCGGACTTTTTTCGCCCACCCCAGGCTCCAGAGGCTTTCTAGGAGCCCGGGGAGGGTGAAAACAGTATTCCCCCCACCTCCAGAGGCTTCAGGAGCTTCCCTGAAGCCTCCAGGGGGTGAAAAATGGTCTCAAAAGAAGGCCTAAATCAGCTGGAAGGGCAATGCCTCGCGTGCCCTAAGAAATGGTTCGGCGTGCCACTTGTGACACCCGTGACATAGGTTCACCATCATGGACCTAAAGGATTAACATTAGGTCCCAGCAATAATGCTGACAATGCCTGACCTTTTGGCTTACAGCACATGATGGTATATATATGACATTTATTCTCTCTCGCATGCACACATGTGTATATCACCACTCTACGATAAACTCAATTTTTGGATTATGCTAGTACTTTTTCCAACTTTCAACAAATGATGTTTTTCTTAGAAAACAGTTTTAGTAGGTTTTCTCCTCCAGAAACAAAAGAAATAAAAAGCCCACAGTTTTCTTTCTGCCGAATTTCACTTTAGGTAGATTTCCCCCCCCAGGATTCATTTTCCTAAATGTAACTTCTATTTTGCGATACAAAGGTTATATTCAATGCAAATGAATAGTCATAAACACAATAGAGTCCAAGAGAGTGCTTTAAAAAAAAGTATTTTATTGCCAGTAGAAGACAAAGAGAAAGATAACTTATTCTCTTGCAACACGGGGTTCCACTTGAGGTAATATTAATGAGATGCCTCTTGAGCTTTGCCATCAGACGTGGCTTAAAATGTAATGTGCAGTTCAGAAGAACTGCAGTTGGTCCCAATTCACAAGCTTTCATTCCAAACAAGAATGATTTTTTTTTCTTAATATGAGAATGTCACTCATGATAATTGTTTCAGGGCTTCTATTAATTATTTTAAAGTCTCCCATAGCAAACTTAATTGCTAGTGTTTATCCCCTGCAGTCCAACACTAAAATGTTAGTGTGAATGCAGGAGGAGATTTCAGGCTAAGGAGGTGTGCTAATTAAATAGCTGACATTTTTCATATCATAGTGAGAAAATTTGCTTAACGACTGAATAATACAAAACCAATCCATCCTCTTATTAATTACCTCTATTTACTGATATCTGCATGAGGTAGACAAAAATTAAATGCAAATTTGAAAAAAGAATCTGATCTGAAGGTTATGTATACATTATTTACCTTTTACATTTTTGTTGACTGCGCAGCCATCATGAATAACTAGAATACACCTTCACTTTTATGTAAAGTAGAAGCATCTCAAATATCTAAAAGTCTTTGCTGAATCTAAACAGCATAGATCCGAGAAGAGAAAAGAATTCAATATTCAGCCATTGACCCTACCAGAATCTGAATGTGCACATGAAATAATTCTATGAAGCTGAATATTTTTGAAGATTAATATAGATCGCTTATATCCCCTCCCCAAGTTTTGGGTTAGAAAGCATTAGATAAGGCCTATTCTTTGGTGGTGTAGTTTGGGTCATTGTATAAATTATAGCACATAATAATTGTTGAATACTTTACACATATTTTACAAGGAAAACCCAATAATGTGACTGCTTATTTGATTTGTTTCAACTGAATGGTCTATTACAGTGAAAACATATAAGATGATGTAGGAATAATCTTGAAATGGGGTGAATGAATCAATTTGCCATTGGAGTGCAAAAATAGTAAATAACAAAGTTATGGAAAGTTAGGAAATTAAGAAATAAAAATCAAAGAGGACCTCAGTTGTTGTGAGCTAAATAATGAAAGAGAAGAGGAGGTGAAATACGTGAGGATGTACAGTGTTTTCAATGTCGCTTAAGGGGATTCGTTTCTCTAAGAGTACAGAAGCAGGAGAAGCAGAGTATAGTGGAACACTCTGTTGTTTTGTATGGTCATTCAACGTAAGTTGCTTCTGACTAATTTCTATGAAAGAATGAGAGAGACCTAGGAATAACATTATTTTGGCTGAGGAAACATGGTTGAGTAGATCATATTCTTTCTTTTCTGCTTCTGTATTTGTTAGTGGAAGTAGGGATACCCAATTAAAGCAATTGTCAGCTGACACCTTATGCTTATGCTTTGCTGCAGTACAGTGACAGATAGCTATGAACTGTAGGGAGGGAAGGGAAAAATGAAAATAGGTTCTGCATCTCTTTGAGGTGCTACTTCATGATCACCTGGCATACCACCTGCATACTTTCTTGTACATGGACTGACCATTACAAAAACACCCCTGCCTGGGACTTGTTGCACGGGGTGGCTGATGGGAGGTAGCTAAGGGAGGGGAAAGTTTAATGTAGGACTTTTGGTGCGCAATTCTCAGTTCTGGCTATGCACTACTGCAGTACGTTAGACTTCTAATAAAACCATACCTTTCTCAACAAATGGAGCCAAGGATCTTTTATATTTAGAGGTTTAAATAGTGGCTGGTCTGACAGGAATTTTTAAACTTTTTTTCTTTTCTTTCTGTAGCTTGAAAAAAATATCAGAGTCTTTGTTTGCGGATAGTGTATTCTTGGCAGTTTTTACTCAACGTGGGAAACTGGTTATTTACAAGACTGTCAAAATGTTGTGGTATATCTACCTCAGCGTTTTCCATTCTTGCTTAAGAACAGTAGCCTGCTATCGGATTTGAACATCAGATGTAAAATTGTGCATAATTCTATATGTCTGACTCATTGGATGAAAAAGGAGTAGCACCACCAGAGGTGCTTTTCAGTCCTACATATGGCATCCTAATTCATGCTCGTGAAATCTGTCTTGATGTTGGAAAACATGAATGCCAGCTGTTGAAATTAAATTCATTATTTCATTTTCCTTAGCAAATTTGCCTTTGTTTGAGACATGCCACATTTAGTATCATCCTATAAATAGATGATGAAATACTGTCATGGCAGATAGGTTGCAAATACTGAAATACTGGCAAATAGATTTAGAAAGCATGGAAAAATTCTCCCGATGAGAAACTTAATGGAAGTCAAGATTCTCTTTCAAATCACGTCCAAGATAATTTGTAATGTTATTCAGAAGTGTGGAATGTGAGGAATGATTCCTTGAAGATGGATGCTTTTGTACTGTATAGAAATTTGTAGCAGGAGAATTTAAAAAAAAAGAAATCTAATTTTATTTTCTTGAATAGTTTCATTTTTTTAAAGATAACCCAAAAGTTTAACTGATAAGTTACCAACCTATATTAACTGAGAATTCTGCTGCTAATACTTGTAATGTGTTGATTTGTTTGTATGTTTGATTTATATTTGATCAATGTAATTGCTGGGATGGCTTCTCAAATAGCTTTTGGTATTCTCGGTGTTATTAAATAAACTAAAAATAACCCTTGCATCAATGAAGGTATTAATCACATATAATCCAACATGTACTCTCAAATAGATGCTATGTTGGTGATTTCTTATTTATCCTTTTATGATATAGTATGGTACTACTATGCCCATGTGACAGCCAGGTCTATCTGGACAGCATTGATGAGTAAAAAGGAAGGAAGATATCAAAATGATGGTTGTCAGTGCCATTTCCTTTAAATTATTTAGAAAGCGAATCTTTCACTGAATTATTTCACTTTCCAGTATGAACAGGAACGAGAAAAGAAATCCACTCAGCAGAGGTCGGTGGTGTTAAATAGGTAGAGCAGTGTAACCTTGTTCATTGTACAAATGTTCCCAAGTTTATGGCACATTAACTTTTGAGGGTGGAGGGTTGTGTGTTTCTGTTAATCCCGAGGGAATGATACTTGCTTAAGTAGAAGTTTAATTCATACTCCATCAAGTACATAATTGTTAGCCTTTCCTTCTGGTGCTCTTGAGATGCAGTCTTATTTTCAGGCATGAAAAGAGGTGAATGCTCTTGTGCATGCTGCTTGGGGGAACCTTTTGGATAAGGAGCACGGTGATTGTTCTTGTTTTATTGGCAAAAGAAGTAGCAACTCTGAAGGCACACTATGTTTTGGGAAAATAAGACCAAGGAACTCTGGACTGGAAATCTTCTTGCAATAAATATCTCAGTAATTTTCTTTTCGTGCAAAATATAATTCTGTTTTCTGTCTTATTCTCGAGGGATGTTTGTGAATCTTTTTGAGTTTTTACTTGTAAGTTTATTAGGAAAGCAATTTTAATAAAAGTTTTGCATATAAAATTGATGAATCAAACACTTTGTATATTAAAGATGCATTCTCTACCTCTGAAAAGGAATCATGTCCTCAAGGTGAGATCCTCACCTGCCCTTTTGGTCTTCCAAAAAGGCCTGAAGTTCTGGCTCTGTCAACTGGCCTGGGGCTCCAATGTATCATTCTGGAGATGGTTAACCCCTAACAGAAACCCCACCTCCCTCCCCTGTCCATTTGCATCTTCTCCCCCCTATCCTTGTCAATATTATGTTAATTTAATATTACGATTTTTTTATCTGTTATTTTAATATTTTGTATCCTCATATATGTTGAATAAATAAATGTTCAACCTTCATGAAACTAGCATTCTATTACTTTCCCACAGCTGGGATTGCAACATGCTTATAACTTATATTTTGGACAAAATGTGGAAATCATTTTTATATTATTTCCTTTCCACAAACTAAAGCAAAAGCAAAAGAATTAATCCTAACAGATGTCAATAAACATCAGCAACTTTTCTTTCTATTACGTATGTGAGATTATCCTCTTTACTGTTCCTAAACACTAAAAAACCAAAAATTTTCATAAGAGATCAAATTTCAGGAGTATAATAGAAGAACACATTAAGATCCCTAAACATAGTATTTCCCCCCAAATTTCTGTAAATATGCCTATTAATTTAAAACCAGCACAAAACTATAATAGAACAAGACCAAATTATGTGTGTTAAACAAATCTCACATTTCTTCCATTGCCAACATAATCTAATATCTACCCCAAAATAATATTTTCTGTTGAATTAATTAATTTAATTAATTTAATTAATGAATATTACATTATTAAATCATAGAAAGTATTGTTTATGTTTTTAAATATTTAGTTTCATTGATTTTTCCCAAATAAGATGTTCCAGTTCTTCCTTACAGATCAAATAAATAGCATTTACTAACTTTCCTTTAGCTTTATAGTATTTTAAATTGTTGATTTCCACTGAAGTGCAGCATCACTTAATGAAATTAAAATTGCAAGTAGCTCATTAACTGCTAAAGCATCATGATATATACTGTTCAGTTTATGTGTGTGTGTGTGTGTGTGTGTGTGTGTGTGTAAAACACTAAGTAGAGGACAAACTCAAAAGACAGTATTTTAAAATAATCAAAACAACCATTAAAATAAACTAGTTCAAAACATTATTTCCTTGTTTGCAAAAGTTTTCTAATAAAAGAGTTTTCTTACTATTGTCAGATTTCACTATAACTTAATTTACTATGTCCTTAATCCCATTATGATTGATGGATGGCAGATTTTCTTTCTAAATCATTTATGTTGCAGTTGACAGTTTAATTCAGAAGCTGAAACACTTCACGTTTTCACCAGAAAAAAACATTAATTTCTAATGTATCTAACCTAAGAATGCTCAGTCAATATTTCACATTAATTTAATAGTTCTAGTATTTAATAAAAATTTTAAGCAGAATCATCCAAATGGTTCAGGTATCTTGAAGCTATAGATAATTCTTCATGTATAAAAGGTTTCCTTTGAATTACATTGATTTGGAGTTACATGAGAGATAAGCAATTTCCAGTGGATAACAAATGATAAAGAATTCAATATTCTAATATTACTAACTAACATACTACTTTACTATTGTAAAGATTTTAGTTATTTGTTTGGCATATCTACAGGCCATAAATATTGCACAGCCTAGTTGAAGCACTATCCTCACATATATTGACCAATAAATTCTGTGCGTTCTAATTCAAATAATTTTAGCATATTACAATTACATACACCACATACTGTATTTTTCAGAGTATAAGACACACCTTTTTTCCTCTAAAAAGAGGCTGAAAATCTGGGTGCGCCTTATACATCAAATACACCATTTTTGGCCTCCTGAAACAACACCTCCTTTACCAAAATGGCTGTGTCTAGCCTTATGGAGGCGGGCTGGTGCTGGCATCGAGCTGTACGACCTGGTGGCGGCTTGCACGCTCAGTCGGCAGGCCAGGCCATCAAGACAACCAAGCCCGGTGCACAGGAGGCTCTGACACAGGAGCGACTAAAGGCGCTGGTAGCCATCAAGGATCAGGCGGGGCTCTTGGGCCCAGCTGTCGGCCTGCCTGCCATCACTGCTTTTCAACATGCCAGAGACCTGGTTGAGGAAAGGCAGGAGCACCATGGTGAGGTGGGTGGCAGCGGTGCGCTCCTTGGGGTTGGTGGTCTTGATGGCCTGGCCTACCGGCTAAACGCACAAACCGCCACCAGGTTGTAGAGCTCGATGCTGGCATTGGCCAGCACCAGCCCGGCGACACAAAGGGTGGCAGCTGTCCTGCAGGAGCAGCGCGCTCACTTCCAGCTGCACCCATGGGTAGTGTGCCAAGTGCACAGCTGGCTCCAACACTTTCTGCTCCAGCTCTGCTCAGGTTCCTTCTCGCCTGGGCGGCTGCAGGAGTCCCAGCCGGAGAAAGGCACCCAGAGGAAGTCGCACACCAGACAGCCCCGCTGCTCAGATGGAACGCCAGACCTGCCGACCCGCCCGCTTTGCGCAGCCCAGCCATGGAGCAGAGGACTTTAGTGCCTCCGTCCAGCTCCACGTACACCGAGCTTTGCTTGGCTCAGCAGCCCCACACGGGCAAATAGCAGCTGCAGGGCCAAGGGGCCCCGGCTGGCTTGGCCCGCCTCGCCGCTCATCTTCTGGCCAGAAAAATGCAATGGAGCTTGAAAAGTAAAAGGTGCGCCTTGTTTCTTTCTTGCCCCAGAAACCATTAACCCCCCCCCCCTCTAATAAGCCCAAGAACATAATTCATGCATTAAATTAATATAATATTTCTAAGATAAAATATTTCTTATTTTCAGGGAAACACAGTACCTACCTACCTACTCTCTTTCCCTACCTACCTACTGTATTTCTCTCTCTCTCTCTCTACCCCTCTATCTATCTACCTACTTTTTTTAAAAAAAAAATTCTCTTCAAAACCTTGGTGTATCTTATACTTCGACGCGCCTTAAACTCCGAAAAATGCGGTATGTTTTACGTTATACATATGCATATTAAATTACGCACACACCATTTCCAGGGTATGGACTCTGTAAAAGTGCCAAGTGTAGGCAATTACTTAAAAGCAAACAAAATCTGCAAGATTGATTTCAGCTGCTTGTGGAAGGCTGCCATGGCATAGGATTTTTTTCTTTGTGGCTTTCCCCCCCTCTCCTATCATCTTTTAAATTTCAGGAAGGATCATCTTAAATTTAATAGAGCTCTGTCAGCTGGTGACTTCTGGAGTGGCATTTAGCATTTCAATAAGGGTTACTCATTGAAACAAATCTATTTAGTATCTCTGGGAGTCGTGGAATCCTTTAGCTCGATATACAGTTTACAGGACCCATTTTAGAATTTATTTTAGGGATATAGATCTGTTGAATCATTTGAGATGAAATCTAAAGTCCATTTAATTCAAGGCATAGCTTTCTGTTTATGATGTTTGACTGCCAAAGATTGCTTTAATCTTGCCTTCTACGTGGGAAATTACCACAATGTATATGCCTAATTGCTGCTATTTCTGTATGCTCCCCTATTTTTTAGACAATGCTAGCAATAACTGGGCTGTATAGTGTATGAAAAAGAATTTGCTGGAAGTCTTGGATGTTTTCCATTCGAGATCCCCATGGGCCAATCCAGTCCAATCTATTGTATCCTTTCCTTAATTACAATGCACAGAACTCAGCTCTGTTAACTGTTTTGAAATTCCACAGGATAATGATTCTATTCCAACTATAAAGAATATAACAAAAAAACTATTCACAGATGGAAGCTAGCTGTTGCTTAGCTACCTAGCTTTTTAATTCAGAATCTCTCCCAATGTAATAATAGCTATTCCATCAGCTTATGAGTGTTTGCTCACAACACATTGCTACATTTTGTCCATCTTTGTTAGATCGTTATCAATAATTCTATTGGAAAAAGAATGCCTGTACAAAACTACAATATAGTGGCAATCTATACTACAATACTACTACAACCTGGATACCCGGCTGTCAATGGAAGATCAGGTGACAGCCGTGGCCAGGAGGGCGTTTTACCAGGTTCGCCTGGTACGCCAATTGCGCCCCCTATTGGATCGGGACGCCCTTCGCACAGTCACTCATGCCCTCGTGACATCCCGACTGGACTATTGCAACTCTCTCTACATGGGGCTTCCCTTGAGGTGCACCCGGAGACTTCAGCTAGTCCAGAATGCAGCCGCACGAGCAATTATGGGTACCACAAGGTACACCCATGTAACACCGCTCTTGCGCAAGCTGCACTGGCTGCCTGTCGTCTTCCGGGTGCGCTTCAAGGTATTAATTATCATCTTTAAAGCGCTCCATGGCTCGGGACCTAGCTACTTGCGGGATCGGATCCTGCCTCATACATCCTCACGACCGATTCGCTCCCACAGAGAGGGACTTCTCCGGGTGCCGTCCACTAGACTCTGTCAGCGGGCGACACCCAGGGGAAGGGCTCTCTCTGTGGCGGGCCCAGCCCTCTGGAACGACCTCCCTCCCGATATTAGGACCACCACGGACCTCCGCTCCTTCCGTCTTAAATTGAAAACACACTTTTTCTGCTTTGCCGGCCTGGGATAGCTACTCCTCTGTTTTTAGGGTTTTTTTGGGGGATTTTTAGTTAGATAGTTTTAATGGGTATTTTAGCACAGGTTACTTAATTTAATTTATTTTTAATGAAATATGTATATAGCCATTGTTCTTATTTCTCCTGTGCACCGCCCCGAGTCCCTGTGGGGAGAGGGTGCGGTTTATAAGAAATAAATTATTATTATTATTATTAATATAGTGGCAATCTAAAATCCACTATAAAAAGTATGCAAAACTGCAGCAAAGTGGTATTCTAATGAAAGCAGCAGACAAAATTTAGGAACAAAACTAGGATAAAAACCAAACATGAATCTAGCTTAGCAGGTGTTCCACAGATTGCTGAGCTCATTGCATCTTACATGCCTTAAGACTTGACATAATTCATTATGAAACAAGAAGTTTTGTTCATACCGTATGACAGAGATTGAAAATATTCTTGGTTTGTCAAGAACTTGTTTGGATGTAGAACCTCAGGGAGACAATCTTGAAGGAAATAGGCAAGAACCAGTATTTAAGCAAAGAGGATTGAAAAATTCCTGAAGTCCTGGGCAATGGGTAAGCAACTGAGGCACAATTCTCCCTGATTCAGTTTGGTCTAGTGCCATGATGGCACGCATGCCCAAAGTGGCACTTTTGGTGTCACCTGTTCCTCTTTCGGGTTTCTGAGGTGCATGCGTGTGCGATGATCAGCTGGCCTTCGTGCATGCAGCAGTCTGTGAAATTGGAAGAGCTGGTCTTCCTTTTTCTGGCATGAGCATGTGCACCAGCCAGCTGATCATCGCACACGCATGAGCGCCAGTAACCAGAAGACTAGCTTGCCGGCAGTTCATTTTCTGATGCGCACAAGCCCCCTGAGCAGTTCCTCTTCCAGGTTGCGACCCCAATAAGAGTGGTCCCCGTACCTGCACACTCCCTTTTTGGCACTCGGTGCTGAAACGGTTTGCCATCACTGGTCTAGTAGTCAAGGTATCAGTCTAGAAAGCGGGGTACCGCGAGTTCTAGTTCCACTTAGCCACAAAAGCCAACTAGATGACCTTGGGCCAATCGTTCGTTCTCAGGTGCACAGCTCTGAGTGTCCATGCAAGGGTTAACTCAGCTCCGCTGCCCATTGGACTGAATTAAATTACTGAAGTCACGCCTTCCTTTCCCATGATCCTTCAGTATGAAGAAGATATATTGGATGTATTCTCCACCTTTAATTATTTTTAAAAATAATAAAGGGAATAAATTAAAAATATTAATTGAGATATAAGAGGGAGGTCTTACGAAGCAAAATCAGGCTGGGCAAAATTCTGTTACCCTATCAATAAAGGATAATTCTAGTGTCTGCTCCTTAACGTGGTCTATTCTGAAAAACTGCCATCAACCATAAAAAGACTGTAGTAGCAATTAAGAAAACAGCATTCACATTAACACCCACAAATTAAAATAATAATAATAATATCTGGGAAATCTAGATTCTAATGGTAAGTACAGCATTTCTCCATCTAGGTTACCTTAAACTTTCTTGAGCAAAATTGGATGGGTATCAAGTGATATAGCCAGAAGCAATTTTTGGAATTGCAGCCACGTTTCAGCAATTGGATTTAGAGTCGTTGAGAGTCATATGTGCACACCACACAGATGGTTAAATATTGCATGAAGATGTGCTTAAGTAGCAAAACTTCAGTGATGTGTTGGCTTGTTCTAACAAATATCTACTAACAGTGTTGTTCAGTGCTGAAGATTTGAAAGCAAAAAGATGCTTTAGAGCGTGTGGAGAACTTGTTAAAGCATGGTGTGTCTTCTCTCAAGGTCATGTTGCAGCTGCATTTTTGATGGATGTTCACTAACATAAAGAGAACCCAGTTGTAGCTGTCTAAATATATTCTGGAGCAGGCAATAGAGATAACTGACCATGTGGTGAATGGCTTGTAAACCATCCATGATTTACCCTAACTGTAAAGCTGACCTTGTTATTATGAGAGGCAAGAGTGCAAAATTTATCTCTTGAGTATCATATGAAGAGATTTAGTAGCGTAATCTAAGTAAAAACCAATGACAAGTACAGGTAAGGCTATACCTGTTGGAACTGTTACGATTAGAATAAAGAAGGATAAACAGAAGTTTAATATAGGAATATTAAATCATACTCATCATCTATATAAATAAAAATGTAACAAGAGTTTGTTCAAAACCGCTAATCTCTGAAAGTACTGCACCGATCGCTTCCAAATTTTCACGCAACGTTCTTTTAGAATACAGCACCAATGATATATATATAGATTGTGTAGATGTCACACCTGTGCCAGGTACATGGAACGAAAATGTAAAAAATTGTAAAAAGAGGTAGGTAAATGGATACACAGAGAGCAGTGGGCCACAGGTATTATGTCATCCTTTATGACATAAAATACTCTGTCCATAAGATTCAAGGAGAAATACAGTAGGTAGGTAGGTAGGTAGGTAGGTAGGTAGGTAGAGGGATAGAGAGGGAGAGGGAGAAATACAGTAGGTAGGTAGGTAGGTACGTAGAGGGATAGAGAGAGAGAGGGAAAAATACAGTAGGTAGGTAGGTAGGTAGGTAGGTAGGTAAGTAGAGGGAGAGAGGAAGAAATACAATAGGAGGTAGGTAGATTGGGGGTTATACGGTATGTGTATGTGTTTGTGTGTGCAGGTGTAGATCTACACACAGATTGGTTGGCCATTTAACCAGACTGGACCACAGCAATGTGTGGCCAGGAACGGCTAGTAGATAATATGGACACAGAGAGGGAGGGATTTCTATTTCTTCCAGTGCAAAAATTTGAGATTTTCTATTGGAAATAATTTTAAGAGATTCAGGACCAACAGAAGGAAAAGCTTTGCCTAGTGTGCTTTGTACACTAACTAGGCTGCCAGTTTCTGGATTTGATGCTAGCAGTTGTAATAGCAGATGATTTTTAAAAGGAACAGGACAGGATCACAGAATATCAGTCTACCAATTAAATATTAAAGTTGATGTCTGTTTGTTTTTTATTAATTTATAGGCAACCTTTTTTTAAATAAGGATTCTGTTTATAGAAACGGTTAATAATCAAACTCCAAAGGAGAATTGCAGCAACTCAAAGCTGAAAGTTATTTAAATTATAAGGATGAATTCTTCACACTTAAGATGTAAATCAGAAGGCCAGTAGTTGCTACAATAAATTGGAATTAACTGATAGGAACACATACAAAAGTTGATCAATGCAAACTTAATGAACAATGAACGAAGATAATCAGCATACAAGATATTCAGTGTCAAGTAAATTGATGACCTTGAGTCAAGCTCAAACTCTTTTGTAGACTACACAGACATAGGTTTTTTAAAAACAGTATATAAATTACTGCCATTGTCTCCTTCTGAAAACTTTTTTAACCAGTCTGTGGCTCTGAAATTTCTTGGTAGGTGCCAACTGAAGCATTAGCCAGACCCAACCTTGCTTTGCAGGGATGTCAAGGTCAGTTTGGTGCTGCCAGCTATAAAGAAGTAAAATCTATATCCTTGAGTGATGCCCCCCGGCCCCGTTCACTCCCCCTAATTCTCCATCCTGCATGTAGGTGGTGCAGGGCTGCGGGTCCCTGCTTACCTAGTTTGCTTGCGCCTGCCCGGCTCTTCCTGAACTGGCATCAGCCCTGGCCATCTGGGCTCTGAGCCTTGGCTTATTTCAGCTTGCTCCAGCAGGGAGGAAGGGCCCTAAGGGAAACCCAGAAGTTCAGGGAAGCCTCCAGAGGGCCTCCAAGGGGGCGGGGGGCATTTTTGCCCTCCTCAGGCTCCTAGAAAGCCTCTGGAGCCTCGGGAGGGGAAAATGGGTCCATCGTGAGCAAAGAGCGGGGGTCGTGCGGGGGCGGGGGCGCATGTGCAGGGGTTGTGCGCACATGCACAGGTGGGGGGGGTCGTACACATCAAATTATGGGTGTGGGCACGACCATACATGACCCTTCTGCGCTTCTCCTGCTTTTGGCACGTGATGGGGAAAAGGTTAGCCATCACTGTCCTATGCTTTTATTAAAGGGTGCAGATTTTGCTTCAAGGTTTCTCAGGATGACTACGTTTAACTCATTTAAAAAAAAAAAACAAGGACTAAAATCAAATAAGAACCGCGACAGTATAAAAGTAGCAGAGAAAGTTCAGCATCACTGCTGAGTGAGGTGAAAACAAATCCTTTCTGCATTAAGGGACTTTCAGATCATTTTTGAAACAACGTTCCAAAGCACCTCAAAGCTTTTGAAAGAGGCATTTTGCAAATGAAGCAATTTGGCTTGGGAAGCTACTTCAAAAGATATCCCTGGCTGTCTCTAAACGTGTGTGCAAAGCGCAGCCACTTTGCTTCCGTGGCGATGCCAGTGAAAATGTTGCCTGGGCATGCAGAGGCAGGTAATTGGGGACAGATTTGCAAAAGAGCTGCTTTCATACTTCAAAAGGAGTGTTTTGTTCATCAGCACCCTTTGCTTTGCAAAACCCTACAGTATATTCTTAGCCATAGCTGAGATTTGTCCTGCACACAATTTCTATTATATACATTTTTGGAACCGCATTGTCAAGACATAGATATTTTGATAGAAAGCAATGCATTCTCCTCTCCAAAACTATTTTTCTTAACTGTTGTCTTGGCCATTGGTTTAATTAACAATATATCTCAGGCAGCTGTACTGGTCAGCATCAAATGGATGGCTTGCATATTCTTCAATATAAGAAATGTTGCTTTTTAACTGGTTCCCACTTGAAATTGTAGCAGCTGAGGAAGCAAAAAAGTGAGCGCTTTGGCATCTTATATGACAAAATGTAAAGCCTTCTATCAAGGCCAACTTAGAAATATTTAGACCTATAAAGAAATTAAATTATGTGCCCTATAGTAAAAATAGGCCAGAAAAACTTTTAGTGTCACTAGCTGCAAATTGAAGTCATTTGTCTAGGAGGGTCAGGTGTTACTTTCTGGTGAGGATTTAACTGTGATCCAAGTGAAGGAAGATTGATACAACAAAGGGAATGATAAAATGAGCAATGTGATTTGCATATTGCTGGTAATTAGGAAATTTAAGCAGGAAGGTTCCTTTGTGTGAAATGATGTGAAATAGGAGGTGTTGGCAGTCTTGTATGTTTAAGTCTGATTTCTTGATGTAGAAATGAGTGCTTGTGTATATCAGTAAAAGTGATTAGTATTGCTTTCAGCTCAGTGTTAATGGAAATTTCTTGATCATTTTGGAGATGATTATAGTATTTATAATTGTTGGCTTTATTCTCGTAAATTTCATTGGTCCACTTTCCTGTAACTTTCTGCAAGTAGCATGAGTTGGGAGGTGCTTCATTATTCTGGTAATTTTGGACTGAGGTTACCTTGTATAGGTAGTTCTTGTTTAGTGACTGTCTCATTTAGCAACTGTTTACAGTTATGAAAAAATAACTTTGTAGATCGTAAAGCAAAGGAACGCTGCTTTTACTCACCTTTACAGTAAGGTCATAATCTGTTTTTTTAAAAAAATTTATGTTTCTCTTTTCAATTCTGTGTTATATTGTTCTGTTTGTCTTTTCGATCCCTGGACAGCTATATACCGTATTTTTCGCTCCATAAGACGCACCAAGGTTTCGAGGAGGAAAAGAAGAAGCAAAATATGAATCTGGGGTGCTGTCTCATTGTGCATATGGAGCACTGAATATGAGCAGCGGTGTAGTGAGGACAGGAGGCGGAGCCTGAGAGGACTACAGATAGGTGTCCTCTCATGTTCCAGCTCTGCCTATTGACTCCTGCACTCTGGCGGGGTTCAGCACTATAAAAGGACCCCACTGTGGTGGCCCGGCAGCGAAATTCACTCCATAAGACGCACAGCCACTTCCACCCAGGGTTTTTTTTTGGGGGGGGGGGGGAGAGAAGTGTGTCTTATGGAGCGAAAAATTAGTAAATTAGTCTACTAAACTAATTGCACATTACTCTCTGTAGAATTCTGCATATAAAATTGCACAATTCTATACAAATCAATTGGACCACTATTACTTATTCTGCAGTTTTCTCATTGTTATAAAATGGTTCATTTCCTTAATTTAGAAAGGGAACATTTGAGGATTATTATTATTATTTTTTGAATTTATACCCCGCCCTTCTCCTTGCAAGGACCCAAGGCGGCGCACAGGCAATATTAAAAAACCATACAAAATTACAAAAATACATTATTAAAAAACTATTAAATTATATCCCGTGCTAAAACCCTTATAAAACCTTAAGAATTTAAAATTTATACAAATAAAAGTCAGAAACGGGGGGTTATGCTAGGCCGGCTTGTTGGAATAAATACGTTTTAAGACGCTGGCGGAAGAGGCGGAGGTCCAAGGTGGTGTGAAGATCGGGGGGTAGGTCGTTCCAGAGGGCTGGGCCCGCCACAGAGAAGGCCCTTTCCCTGGGCATCGCCAACCGGCATTGCCTGGCCGATGGTACCGGAGAAGGCCCTCTCTGTGGGAGCGGATCGGTCGAAGGGATGTATGGGGCAGGAGGCGGTCTCGTATGTAGCTAGGCCCCGAGCCATGGAGCGATTTAAAGATGGTCGTCAGCACCTTGAAGCGCACCCGAAAGGCCACAGGTAGCCAGTGCAGCTTGCACAGGAGAGGTGTTATGTGGGATTGCCTTGAGGCACCCATAATCACCCGCACGGCCGCATTCTGGACTAACTGTAACCTTTGAGTGCACCTCAAGGGGAGCCCCATGTAGAGAGCGTTACAGTAGTCCAGCCGGGATGTCACGAGTGCTTGAGTGACTGTGCGAAGGGCCACCCGGTTCAGTAAGGGGCGCAATTGGCGTATCAAGCGTACCTGATAGAACGCCCCCCTGGCCACGGCCGTTACATGGTCCTCCATGGACAGCCGGGAATCCAGGACACCCAAGTTGCGCGCCCTTTCCACGGGGGCCAGTTGTTCGCCCCCAATGGCCAGTGTTGGAATTACCTGGCTGAACCGGGATGCCGGAAACCACAGCCACTCGGTCTTGGACTGCTTGAGCTTGAGTTTGTTACTCCCCATCCAAACCCGTACGGCCTCCAGACACCGGGACAGCACCTCGACGGCATCGTTGGGGTGGTTTGGGGTGGATATGTACAACTGAGTGTCATCAGCGTACAGATGGTATTCCACCCCAAAACCACGGATGATCTCGCCCAGCGGCTTCATATAGGTGTTGAACAGAAGTGGCGAGAGGACTGACCCCTGAGGAACCCCACATATGAGGGGCCTCGGGGCCGACCTCTGCCCTCCTGCCAACACCCATTGCAACCGACCAGAGAGGTAGGACGAGAACCACCGTAATACAGTGCCTCTCACCCCCAACCCCCCCAGTCGGTGCAATAAGATACCATGGTCGATGGTATCGAAAGCAGTGAGAGGTCTAATAGGACTAGGATAGAGGAGCAACCTCTATCCCGTGCCCTCCAGAGATCATCCACCAACAGGATGTATCATGTTATTACAAAAAAAGAGAGGGGGAAACCCTAAAGAGTTGTAAGAAACAAATTATGTTTTGAAATTGCATTTTAGTGGAATGGCTAAATTTTAGGTAGAAAAGTATAGATGTTCCCTCTCAGAAATGTCTGGTTTATGTATCTTTGTCAAGCCCTCCATTGTAGGATAGGCTACCTGGTAATTGCTATTATTACTATTTATTTTCCTGATGGAGCCTCATCTGACATCACACCTCATGCCTGGTTGTGAGAAAGTGATTGTTGCCACCGTTCTTAAGTTTTGCTGATTATTGGAATAGGAGGGGAAAAAAATCTATTATACAACCTCCTAGCCATATACTGTAGTCATTTGACTAGAGGTTTGAGCATTTCCTCTCTTCCCCATTCATGGGTAAATCAAACTTGCAAAAAAATCATCAAAATCTAAGTTTATTCAGAAAAAAAAGATATACAGTATAAAAAGCTCTTTGTAACCTTCACTGCTCAAATTTCAAGGACTTAATAATGAAGGGAAATAATTCCAGATTGTTTAGATTGTGAGACAAAACAGCACCTTGATTAAAAGAAAATGTCACAGGTAATGTAATGCTCCAAGTAGACCACAGTGATCTACTGCAAGTCTTCCATCAGTAGATATGTTGGAGAATTCCAAATTAATACTTCAATTCCAAGAATTTTTCCCATAGGAAAATTCATCCACAGGTGAAAGCCCATACTGAATAATAAAAATAATATATTTAGATTTATATAGGGAAGAAAAAATGTCAAAGAACAGGTCTGAACTATAAAAAGAAGAGTTTTTTCCCCTCTAACAGAGGGAAATTGACTATTTCAAATGACCTCTTCTTCAGGAAGATGTGGATTGCCTGAGACTATCTGGTGTGTGGCCGACAAGTGGTAGCATGGAAAATGCAGGCAAGCCGTCAACACAGCTGTATTTATCCAGAAGGAATGCAGCATTGTATTTAAGATCACTTTTATCCCCAGGGAGATAAAGTTCCCTAAGCCCTCCTATTTTAACGATAAATTATTTGAGGTTGGGAAGTGGGCAGAAAGCCCAGCTATCTTTTTAGTTAAATACATAATTTGGTAGCTACTTGAAACAACTCAAATGGAGTATAGTTTAGCCTACTTGCCTTTAAAATTCCTAACACACAAAACTTGTTGGCTTTCTGACTTCATCCAAGAAAGTAAGGGGGATTTAATTCTAAACATTTGTTTATATGTTTTATGTGAAAGCAACCATTTTAAAAAAAATATTTATTTCCCCTTTACAGAAACCGAAACAAAAGGACTGGCATCCTCCCGGAGGCTTTATTTTGGGACTTTGGGCTCTAATTATCATGGTCTTCTTTAAAACCTATGGAATCAAGCACATGAAGCACATCTTTTAGAACTTCAAAGCAGCCACATTTGAACTGTGAATGTCTCCCTACCTGAAAATATTTGAATGGATAATGTCATGAATTTGTCTGCTTGAAATATTTTGTCACATTTTGTTCCATCTCTTAAAATGAACTTTAATTATTTTTTATTTTTATTTTTTTCATTTTTAAAACACAACGTAATTTCATAATAGGGCTGAAGTTATTCTACTTGTAAATTTACACCTGCAAAAATCCACTAGTAGAAAAACAAATCTGTACTGCATACAAACAAGGCTACTTTGAAAGAACCACAAGCATGAGCACGTTTCCTTCAAGATCACAGCAACTCCAGAATACAAGGAAGCATCATGAATGCTTCCATGAAGACAGCCTCTAGGTGAAAAAAACCTCTCTAGTTAAGTGGCAGCACTATTATCTTAGAAAACTTTCTGTCATATCTGAAATGAGACTATTATTATTTTTCATTATGTAGAGCAGGGGTCCCCAACCTTTTTTTCACCAGGGACCGGTTTCATTTTAAAGAAAATTCTGCGGACCGGCTGAGGGGCCCAGCAGTCATGTGACTGGGTGGGCGTGGCCAACTTTGAAAATGTGAAACTCACTTAACAATGATCTTGGTTAGCAACCAAACTTTTGGCCTCAACTGTGGTCATAAGTTCTTTCTTTCTTTCTCTCTCTCTCTTTCTTTCTCTTACTTTGTCTCTGTCTCTCTTTTTCTCTCTCGCTATTTCTTTCTTTCTCTCTTTCCCTTTCTATTTCTTTCTCTTTCCCTCTTTCTGTATCTTTTCCTGTCTCTTTCTTTCCTTTCTGTCTCTTTCTCTGTCTGTCTTTCTCTCTCCCACTTTTTTCTTTCTCTCTTTGTGTCTCTCCTTCATCCGCCCATTTCTGTCACTCTGTGTGTGTGTGTGTGCGTGTGTCTGTCTTGCATTCATTCAATCACTCCTTCTGTGTCTGTCTATCTTTCTCTCCCTCCCTCCCTCTGTCTCTCTATGTGTGTCTGTCGTCGTCATCGTCGTCTCGTCCCCCCGCCCCCAGCCTCCTCATCCCGCCTGCCAGGCTTGGTCGCTCGTTCAGGCTCCGTGGCTGGATAGGTGCCGGGCTGGAGAGGAGGAGGAGGGAGGGGAGCAGCCCATTGGGGGGAACGGGCACGGGAGAACGCAGGAGGATGATGGGGGCTCTTCCTCCACCCTCGTCGACGGAGGGACTCCTGTGCGCCGCCGGAGCAACCCGCCAGTTCCCTCCCCAGCCCGCAGAGCCTCCGCAGTCCCTGGAAGAAAATGAGTGGCCGGCATGCCAGCAGGGGAGGGAATCGGTGGCCGGTCCGGCGTCGTCCAGGAATCCTTCCGTCGACGAGGGTGGAGGAAGAGGCACACTCCAACGGCGCGAACAGCCGCGCCTGCGTTCTCCCGCGCGCTGTGCTCAGGGGGCTGCCTCCTCCTCCTCCCTCCTCCTCCTCTCTAGCCCTGCGGCCCGGCTCCCATCCAGCCACGGACCGGCACCGGTCCGCGGCCCGGGGGTTGGGGACCCCTGATGTAGAGCACCTGAGTAGCTTTTATTTCTATAATAGCCAGACAAGAATCTCTTGTTGTGGAAAAGAATGGTTGGATCAAACAGTGGGAGGGAATGGATGAACGCAGAGGACATTTTATTAAAATATTTTAAAATCAATGAACATCTTCTGAGCTGTACTGAAAAATAGTTGTGTCTATTATTATTTATAAAAAATAGTTCCCCTGTCATTGAAGCAAAGGTTTAGGCAATATGCAGAACCTTATTTAAGATGTCTTCTTATTGATATATACTTAAGTCACTTTGCAGATTTTTGCTGTACGTATTGAATATCTGCTCAACAGAAACAAAAATACTCTCAGGAAATATTGATTAGTACTGTTTAAATTCAGCCTCTTAGATCAAACCTTTGCCTGCAGCTATTATATTTCTTGGACTGCATGACTCATTCAAATTTACAACCAATAGTAAATTCATCAGTTCTGCAGCAATTATGCACTTAGATTTTCCACATCCAGTCTGCTAGCCTGGATCCAGATTACATTCAAAAGGCATGGGCATAAACATGTTTAATATAGCTTTAGACTGAGCTATATATTTGTGTACATACAATTCCTGAGGTAGCATGTTCATGGAGAAAGGTATAGGTAAATATTTTTGAGTGGATTATATTAAATCATTTAAATCAAACCTGCACATATGTGTATTTTTTTTTTTAACTTAGGATACAAAAACTGGGTAACATACCATATAACATTGTTTCTCAAACTTAGCAGCTTTAAGATATGTGGACTTCTGGAATTCCCCAGTAAGGGGAATTCTGGGAGTTGAAGACCATGTTTTCAAACAGTCACGGTTGAGAAACATTGCCATTGAGCTAGGATGCATTACTACAAGTTCTGCATTATGGTGAATATAATTCTCCATTGAGGGTATTCTGTTTCATAAACACAAAACACTGACTAGTATGAGGAATGAAATCATTTTGTGTGTTTCAGATTTCACTTCATACATAATTAGTTGGTTTTATATAATATTGAATTAGAGGCAAAGAGAAGCTGTGGATTACTTATATAAAATATGATCAACGTTGCTAAATTTGAATTTAATTGAAAGATAGTTGGTCGTCACAAAAAACATTTTTATATGAATACTTCTCTTAACTAGCAAAACAGCAATGATTCATGTGTTAACATTTTGTTTATTGATTGTTGAGATTCAGTACTTTAGAACAAAACAGTCAGTTTATAGCTTATATGATGACCCCATGTTGTCTCCAGGAAGACAAATTAAGAATAATCTGTTTAAATTTAAGTGTTTCCAAAAATGTGTGTGAGAATGCAAATACTAAAAAAATACTATTTGTATCTGTATATGGAATTTGTAGTCTTAAATATAACATTCTTCAAACATATGTATCACAGATACCTACTTTACTTTTTAAATTTTCTTCTAAATTTTTGATTTTTTAAAAATGTAATAGCTTTGTAGATGGACATTGTGAAAATAGTAAAATCAATAGAGCCCTGCTGAAAATTAATCAGTGGTGTCCCTACTTGTAGGTTTCAACCTAAAATCTGTCCAGCTCAGTAAAATTAGGGAGGGGGGGGGTGTAGGGAGGCAGGTCTGTGGGAACACAGGAGCATGAGTTATAGTCCAAGATAATTTGCTTTGAGAAAGGAGACTGTTAAGTAAACCCAATTTATGAAGCAGGGAAAGCAGTAAAGCTGATTATCAGAGGTGAGGGAAACAATTAGATTGAAATGCTGAAATTCATGTTCCATAACTTTGAAAGTAAAATTCTTTCTGCACAAAGAATGGAAGGCAATTGGACTGTAATAGTCCCTGTATTTGCTGATGCTTCCAGAAGAAATATTTGGAACACTTTAGACACACAATGCAATACTGTTACAAGCAAGAATATCATGATTCTGGACTATGTTAACAGAATCCTATTGTTTATTCTTGGGAAATTTATATTGGCTGTATTAATCATGTATATATTAAACAAAAAAAAGAATATTCTAGAAACTCCTTTTTCCTCTCAATTCATTTATGGGCAAGTTAGTTCTTTCATATAGTCTTAGATGGGTTTCTGGAAATGATAGCATTACTTATCTGATTGTAACAGGGTTCAAGTAAAAAAAAAGACAAATGTAACTCAGCAACTTTGAATATTATCATCTTTTTATTGATAGTATTGAGTTGCTTTCATAGTACCTTCATAATTGTATCAGGAGTTTTTAAGAAGTTGCAAGTTGTTTATAAATCTTGGGAGTCTAGATTTCCCTCCATTCCACCATAACCCTTGTTATATTTGATAATTTTTCTAAAACACAACTTCTAACTTCCATTTTCCCCCTTATATGTCATGAAAGGTACAGGTGCACACCTGAAAAACATTCATTTGTGCAGAAATGAGTAAGATTGCACCAGTTGTTTAATCTGAAGTTTTGTGTGCAGTTGCTTCTCATTCTTCACGACCCGATTGTGAATTTCAGTGGGATTATCTGTCAGTAACATTTTGAGTTTTTGTAGGATTACACTTGTGCCATCAGTGGTAGTACCTAATTACCATGTCTTTTGTCAGACTCTTTCAATTGCCTCCAATTTTGGTCTCCAATTGGGTGCTTTTAAGCTTCATTATTAGCACTCCCAGCAAGCAGTTTTGCTTTACTTCTAGCTTTACTTGACTGAGTGATTTGTTGTTCCTGCACTCCAAGATATTATCAACCAATTTCTCCAGCACAACTCTAAAGCATCCATTTTTCTTTGTTCAGCCTTTCTGATGGTCCAACTTTTACTGTCACATATTTTTTAACTTAGAAAACCAGGAATTTGATAATACATATCTTTGTTTTCTGTATTGTTTGCCTACTCTTTGGCATTTTGTCCAAATTTATCACGGTCCTTTTCCAATCAGCTGACATCTCTTTGTTTCATGACTAGGGTGAATTCTGAATTTTGGAAAATAAAGGCTGTTAGTACTTTAGCTTTACCCAGTTGCATTGAGCTGTCATTGCTTCTTGATATAAACTTAATGGATTTTTTTTTTTTTTTGGTTTCCAAATGAACAAGAGAAGCTTTTTTTTCACTTGCAACAAGAAATTCCTTAAGTTTGTATTACTTATAGCATTATCGCCAGCATTTCTGACAGTATGGTTTGCATATAATTTAAATAAGACGACAGTATACAGCTTGTGCCATATAGATGTTCTGGGCAGCAGGCATAGTTACTATCCTCTTAATTTAATTCACATGGAGTCGTGCAAAGGTAAGTGCTTTTAAATACTATGATTCAATTTTATCTATGCTGTGTATTTTGTATTATTTTTCAAATCATAAATTTTCTATTTTTGCTTAAAGCTGACTCTTAAGCAAAATCGCACACAATTTCAGAGAACAAATAATTAGTATATGTATTACTTATTTTTTAAGACCCAAATTATGATAATCATTAAGTCTATTGTTTTGCATGTACACTGAGAGCTTCTGCACTGAAGACACATTCCTTGTGTGTCTAATCACACCATACTTTATTGGCCAAATAAAGCTATTCTATTCTATTCTATTCTATTCTCTACTCTACTCTACTGCTACCCAAATTTTCTAATCTGTTCTTTCTGCTTGCTTATTTTAAATAAAAAGAATTGGCATTGTGGAAATGCATGCCTCCCACCCACCCAATGCAAATCTCTTATTTTTTATGCAAGGATAAAAAAATATATAATACTGCTTTCAAGGTAAATTGCCTTTTTTTCTCCTGCCAAGTCATCAATACATGCTGTCCCAACATGCCATTTTTCAATCTGTGTTAAAAGTCTGTTGCCTGATAAAGCAAGCTGTACTGAAAATCCTTATCGCAGGATTCCCACATTAGTATTTGGGTCTCATACAAAAAATAAATATGCCCTCACTCAGAAAGGGATCATATAGGCCTGAAAGAGACTCCAAAGAGATGCAAATAAATAAAAGAAGTGTGATTCATCTCCCTACTTTTGCAGCAGGATTGCATACAAGAATTTCCCTTTCAAGAGTGTAATTCTTCTGATCCTTTTGATCTGAAGCCTGAATATGAGATATTCTCCCATTTGCAGCTGTCGACAACTCTGCTCCTCAGTGTGGTTATTACTTTTCAAAGAGGCGCTTTCTGGTGCAGTCGCAGACAACAGACGTTATTTTAATATTGTTGAAAAATAGAATAGAATAGTGAATAACAATTAGAAATTATCAGGGACTATGTAACAATCATGTTGTCTATCTAGGTCACAGGCCAGGCCGTTATAACTTTCAACCATCAGTACCTTTGTATGTAATGATCAAATAGCTAGCATTCTCCCAATGAGTGTTATACAACTGCTGGAGCTCAAGCCTAATTCTCATTGCTTGAGAAATGTGGATAATCACTGCAGTCTGGATTTAATTATTTGTACATCAGATTTCATGAAATGTTTAAATTAAATGGTGCAAGAAGCCCTCTTAATGTGCAAACCCATTTTTCTTTTAATGTATGACAATCTCCAGTTTCCTATTCTATGAGATGAGCTATCGTCGTTTGGAAAGAAACACGAGATGTTAGTAAAATTGTGCAATTTCTTATCAATTCATAATATTTTATTCAATAGTAAAGAACAGATGTATTTGTGAGAAATACTTTCACCATAATAAAAAAAGAAGGAAATGACTGAGTTGTTTTTCCTCTCACAACTCAATCAACGTTTTGCTTGGGAATTTATTCTTTTTTTCTATAGCTTGAAAACACAAGCACCACAACACTTTTTTTTAAATAAATTCTCAAACTGGTAAAACTTACTTCCCTCCAAATCCCTGTTCCTATATATTTGCTCCCCATGCATAACACCTTAAAATGAATCCAGCTTTTGATGACAACTCTTATCAAAACATGGAATAATTTTACTATGCAAAGTGTATGGAAGTGTGCAAGTGGCCAATTAATTCTTGACAGTTTAAAAAAGTTATTTGACTTCAATGATCTGTCATGTGCAAGGTCAAATAACACTGAATGAAATGCTTTTTATTCACAAGCTAGGTATAATCCCACAAAGGAACATAACAAGTGAGGATCCATTTACAGAACTATTTAGTGCTACCCAAGATCATTCACTAGATCGGAATAGTGCCGAGGCATCTTAAAGAAACCAGTGTATTTTATCATTATGTCAGACAGGACTAGCTTTATATCCATGTAATTCATTGCACTTCAGGACAGAAGGTCTGTTTCCTACTTCACAAAACATGACAGGATGTTCATGCATGGTCACAATCTTCTTTCCAATTGGCCTGCTTTCTCTCTCTCTCTCCATATCCATAAACCAATATATACAAATGACTGGGTTTTGCCATTTTCAGAGGATGCATCAGTTAGCCTTGGCTGATTCCACTGTAACTCAATCCTAGCTTTCCATGGTCCTTGATTCACATGTATTTGAAGTCCAGTGAATTGAACGGATTTCTAGGTAAAGTACCCCTAATCCATCTAAGCCAAACATTTCTTAATATAGTTTTGAAGGATTTAAGTACCTCAGAAGGCATGTGGGAGACCACATTCTGAGATTCATATTTGCTCAAATTATTTTTGGATCAAATGGAATTAGGGCTACCAGGTTATTTTTTTTAACAATAGCAAAAGGCCAAAAATAGATAAGGAACTGCAGATATAACTCACTCTTAATTGTACACCTAATGTCACATATTATAGCTGTAACCATCACTCTCAGCTGGAGCTCCCCATCAAGATGTGCTTGCTCTCAAAATGGCTTGATGCTGGAACACTGCCTAAGAATACAAAATTTTAAAAAAAAACACCACACAGAACTTCCAGATCAAATATTAATTACATGCCAGATAGAATTATCCTATAGGTCAAAGAGAAAATATATAAACAAGAAGCTGGGCATTAAACCAGCGGCAATATAAATCCTCAGTTTTTGAGCGATTATGAAAGATAAATAACCATATCATTGTGAAATAGAAAAATACTGGATTGCATTAAAAACTTCCACTAAGTAACTGTTAAATGTCACTATGAAAACCCGGTGGCAATGTGCCTTAAAAACATAATGAATCACACATCTCCTGAATTACGTTCATTAATACCGAAGGTGTTGTCTTCTTTCCTTTTTTAACAAATCACGTATACATATGCAATAGACAGAAGTGAAAATATTTGCTTAATCAAATACTGAATACCAAGCACCTTTTTTCGGTATTTTTTTGTAACAACTTCCTGAATACTGTAGCAGGGTTTCTTTTTTAAAAGTCCGCAAACCCTGTTAACTTTCTTTTTTTTAGCTTGGCTTGCTGTGATATGATGTTCAATCCTCAGAAACCTGATACAGTCGGTGATTGTGATTGCAGCCTTGTGCATTCATTCCTCAGAATACTAGTTTAATCTTTGCATGATTGACAGGAAGTGCTTCAGGTTTCCAGTCTGGCTGAAAAAATTGAATATCGAAAGTCCGGGCCCAATTCTCAAAGACTCGTTTCTCTGTGATAAAGCGATGATGACTTCCCTTCCTTCCCCTTTCATGTGAAATGTACATTGTACATTCATCGGGTCCCAATGGTTCGTAATAATGATAAGGTACTGAAGGATGATTCGAATCCCTGTAGAAAAAGAGAACAAATAGTTGGATGTGACTGAAAAATAAGACTGTCCTCAATAAGCCGAAAGGTTCAAAAAGTCCTTTCCACCATTCACCTCATCTTCCAGAAGGCTAATATTGTAACATTGAAATATTCTATCTCAACTAATTAAACAATAACCACTCCAGAACCAAATGGCTGACGACACTGACGAGTGCTATGAATGTAGCTTGCATAGAGAGAAAACCTGAGATACATTCAGAGAGGTGAGCAGCTTGGGAAGTAGTAACGGGGCCTCAGACTTTTGATCCGGCCAACACAACAACCTGTTGTGTCTAGAACCATCAATTTGGTCCTTCCCACTTTTTGCATGGTTTTGTTTTAAACTGCTGCTGTGATTTGCAAGGACGATAATTGGTTTGCAAGGACAATAATTTAACAACTATAACAAATTGCAAGATTGGAAACATTGTAACCCCACCCAAACAGATTATTCTCCAAGATATGAATCATATACTATATTTAGGAGCTTCATCCTCAACACTATTCTTAGTAATGAATTCCTACAGGTTTTTTTAAATTAATTGTAAGATCTTAGATGGGATCTACATTTAAATACCCAGAAACCCTGAAAATCCTAAGGACCCTCCATGATTACTATTATTATGTCTCCTTTCTAGGTCTGTAACTTTCATACAGTTTGATTTCTTTTACTAAAATGAGTCCAATTCAATAAAAGACAAAGTAAAATCAATCTGGCAGTATAAAAGGCTGACAAAAGATCTTTGTTTAAGAGTGATTGTGCCTGTACTCTCATAGTATATGGCAGTAACACAGAAAATAAAGCATACAATCCCTTTAATTCTGCACATATCATTTAAGCATCTCTGGCAGGAGGTGTGTAATTTTCCTGGAGCACTTTCATCAGATTTTATGTCCGAGAAACACAGACATGTTATAAGCTTCATATAACTAGTTATAATGCTATCAAATACCTATAAATTATAAAGGAAGATGTTCTCAACATGGACATTTTTAGATCAGGGGTATCCAGACTTGGCATCTTTAAGACTGTATGCACTGAGGAATTCTGGGAGTTGAAATCTATATGTCTTAAAGTTGCCAAGGTTGGACATCCCTGCTTTAAAAGGATGAATTACAGCCCTAGTGGCTTCTGGTATAATTAACAAACTAAACCTAAATGCCATGACATCTTCTAAATATTACAAGAAGAAATGTCACTCACAGCTTCATGCTTTTTTGCCCACACATTAATGCTGCTATAAAGTACAATGTGATATTGCATTGTGGCTTCCCTTTCCCCATTAATAACAGTTTTTCCATGTTGGAAAACAATGCATAGAGCATCAAGATCACATCATGAATTTTCCTTTGAAGTAGACATTCGAAGAACGCAAGTACTATGAACCTATAAGCCTTGTAATGTCTGAGTGTGGTGACTGGTGGAAAAGAACAATAATTTCTCCTTCATATCTATATTCTTCATTTGTGAGTAAAAAATGTGCAGCTATTCCCCTTCCAACTGCTACACAGAAACATTCAAGACAACATAGCTATGAAAATGCTGTAAACAATACTGCTCTTATTAACCCAAAGGAACACACCCTTGTTCAACTTCAAGAGGAATGGTGTAGTTTTTTAAATTGCTTTAGTTTTAAATTGGTTTTAGTAAGGGTTTTTAACTGGATTTAGATCAGGCCAATCCATTTAATATATTTTTAATTGGATTTTATGCTCTATCTTATTGTTCTTATTATTGCCTGTACACCGCCCTGAGTCCCGCAAGGGAGAAGGTGGGTCTAAAAATTTAATAAATCTAAATCTAAGATAATGAGACCATCTACTAATATCTTGTGTCTTTGGGACCCAATGTTTATTCCAATCCTAAACACCATCAAAAAGAATTGGGGTAAGTTTATAAGTTTCATCTTTCTGGTTTGAATAAGTAAAAGAGTCCCTGAGGATTTCTACTAGTCATTTCTGATTATAGGGACCAGTGCTCATCTCCGTTTCAAGGCCATTGAGCCAAGCGCTGCCCGAAGATGTTTCTGTGGTCATGTGGCCAGCAGGATATCATGGAGTGCTATTACCTTCCCACCAACAAGCCCAGCATCTAAACCACTAAGCCACTGCACTGCCCTCTGGTTTGAATAACCCAACTAAAATTGTATGCTAAATTCCCACTCAGCAATTATATTTTTATGATATAATTTTTTGAGAATGCTGGAAGTCATCCACATCCTTCTTTATTAATACTAAAGCTACTACTAGTCTATAAAGGTGCCTATTTTATTACTCTGTGATATTAGACATTAATCAGTACTCAGTACTTATCAATATTATAGTAGGAGTGTATTTACAAATGTAACTACTGTATATAAAAACATTAGTTTTCCGAAGTGGTACTTTACAATCTTCTATATTATATATATACTACAATATTTGTTTTGGGTAAAATGAAAAGATATTCAACTGTACTATGATGCTGCTACTTAATGGCAAATCCCACTGAGAAGAACTTTAAGCGCCAAAGTTTAATGCTATTAGTACAAGCATAAACAGTCTAAAGGTATTTTCAAGAAAGTAGCAGGCAAGTTCTGACAGGCAAAGAGATGGAATGATAACATAAATCCATTCCTCTTATATGATAGCTTGACAATCAAGGGACATCAGGATAGGATTTGGATATTACTACATACTGCTATACTGCAGTGCAGCCCAAATGTTTTTCTTGCCTGAGCTGTCAGAAATGGCATTAATTTTAACTTTTGTGCCAAGTTCGTTTAAAAAGAATTGCATAGTTTAATAGCTACTGCAGGTTTTGCTAATCAAAATGGAAACTAATCTATGGGATGAGGAATCCAATAAACAGCTCTGTTGTTCCACTAATGTGTGTTAAAATACGCAGATTAGATTCTCCCCAAGTCATGGTTCCTTTTAAAATACTCTGCTTTCAAAAACCAGACAACACTGCAAGATTCCTGAATGAGGTATGGAATTCATCTATTAAGAGTTGGCAATCTTTCAAAGATGTGATTGATCCACAGAATGAAGATATGACCAAGGCAGTTGTCATGCTTGCCCCTAGGAGCTGAAAAAATCTCAGACAATCCTCTGAAGCACAGCTCCAAATCAACCATCAACCTTGCACAAGAAAGATGAAGGTTTCCAAATGGATTGAATAAATGTGGAGAGATCTCAAACATGCAGTGCAATCAAGAAGACCCAATAATATTTCTGAGCCAAAAGAGTTAGGGGAAAAAAAACAAGAATAGGCAAACTCTTAAGAAAGGTTGTGAGCTGTTAGGATGCCCATCAAATTATGATGGCAAATGGAGCTGGAGTCTCCACAGCTAAGTGACATGGTCGTAAATCATACACACATACACACATATCATAGATAATAAACGCAACAAGCCATTAACAATATGTGTTTGCCCCTATGCACATATAATCTTGATTTTCAAATGGTTTTTCTCCAGAAATTAATTTTATTTATTCTATAGCATTATGTTTGCCTAATAAATATTTAAAAGACTAAGGAAAACTAACAAGATTGGTAACTCCACACAGTATAAACAATTTTAAATAATATATTAAATGCAATTAAATGCTGTTTGTTGTTTTCAAAAATCAATCACAGCACATGCTAATTAGGATTTCCAGGAAAATCCTACATCTGAGTATAATATAAAAGTAGTATAAAGACATTTATGTGTAAATACATAATCCATAAGACAGAATTTTGCAAGCTAATTAAAAACCAAGTGAAATGGTTACCTGCAGAAATCGGGTGGCACCATTCCATAGACATCTATTTTGTCACACAGCTCTAATGCAATACTCATTGTAAACCATCCAGTGCTTAGCCAAGTGTTGGATATCTTCCTGAAAACAGAAACAATTAAGTTCCCCAGGTGACAAATAATACTTGAGATAACTTCATGTTCGAAGGATTTTTTTTTAAAGTTACCTATTAAAATTCATAGAAAAGTTGTACACATGGGTAGTCAACATTCAAAGTACTTCTACACCATGTAATAGGTTTAACTATATCCTTCTGGTTGTGAACAAATGTATTTAGTAATTGCATTTTTCATTCTAGCATTGCAGCTATTAGTGGTATTACATATCTGGGCAGTTACCTGAATAAGATTTGAGTGTAAACTGTGAGTTTGCATTAGTCCTACTAATTAAATGGGGAAGCAAGAAAACTCTAGCTGGTTAATGGAAGAATTAGGTGAATACACACTTTATGTCAGTGCAGGGCATATTCAGGTTGAATACACTAACTCTACAACAATGCAACAAAATTTCATATGATTTGGAACATTTTTTTTGCATAAGCATGGTGAGCAGCAATTCCATCCAAGGTAAAGAAATAACTGCAATGAATAGCCTTCCAGGAGACTTGAAGCATTTCCATCAAGTTTATTTCTCTTTATTTTACTTCCTACTTCAGCTCTCTTTTTTTCCTCTTCCCCATCTCTAACCATGCTGGGTTTTTTTTCTTCATAATCTTTTGCTTTTTTCCCTCTACAAGACAAGAGGGTAAATCTTTTGTGCGTGTGCTTATGGGAAAGGAAGCATGAAAGAAAAATGATTGCACGTTCAGATAGCGGATCAGTTAGGTCAGGGGTCTGCAAAGTTGGCTCTTTGAAGACTGGTGGACTTCAACTCCCAGAATTCCCCAGCCAGCCAGGCTGGCTGGGGAATTCTGGGAGTTGAAATCCACCAGTCTTCAAAGAGCCAACTTTGCAGACCCCTGGGTTAGGTTAAAAAATGAGTCATCCTTATAGACAGACTATCAATGGTATTTTTTGTCCCAGCCTTTTGTTTTTTAAGAATACAAATATTGTACAAAACTATGGGAGCATACACTGATATACAAATATGTATTCACGTACTGGTAGAGAAATCCTTAGGGTTGGATGGAGTTAGCAAAAAGAAATAGACAAAATGGAAATATTGGGTATTCGATAGAATTTTTTTATCTCTGCTCTTTCTTTTGGAAAGGATAGTTTTAAGTTCATTCCTTTTTCAGAAACAAATTCTTAATCATTTTTGGCAATAAAGATACATACTTAAGATTCCTACCTCAAAAATAATTAATTTCAAGTTTCTAGAGCTTGGGTAAACTGTGATGAGATACGTTGATCTCTCAAGGAGAGATATGTAAGCTATTTTTTTCTCTCTTAAATGGACCCAAAGGCTGAGATAAATAATCAATATTCATGTGAAAGTTAGAAAGAAATCAGAATGTGTCGAAACTCATGTGTCAAATTCACACACATTATAGTTGACTTATCTTTGAATTTTGCTTGAAAAGCTCCGAAGTGTTGAACTTGGGCCTGAGAACTATCTTCCGTCTGTACTACTGTAATACACTCTACCTAAGGCTATTTTTGAAGACTATCTGGGAGCTACAGTACAGAACTCAGTGGCTCAGTAAGTCTTGGGCATCTCTAGAGCTGCATATGCAACACCTGTACCGTGTGAGCTTCATTGGGTTTCGGTCTGCTTAAGGGCCCAATTCATGGTGTTGCTCATGACCCTAAAGCCTAGGCTGAGGTTACTGGAAGGACCATTTTGTCCCAATTACATCTATCTGTCTTATTGGATCATGCAGGAAGGGTGTTTTAAAGACCCCTCCATCAGTTAAAGTATTATGTCTGACAGGATCTGGGAAGACAGCCCTTTCTGCTGTTGCCCCCCCCCCTCTATGCAACATCTTGTCATCTTTATTTTATTGATTTATGATTGATTTAATAATGAAGGGGAACCAATCTGGAATCAATCACTAAATCTACAGATTCCTCCCCCCCGCCCCCGCACAATTTTAAGGCAGTAGTAGCAAAAAGTAGGACAGAAGCATGAACTCACAAGCAACTGCTGATGCCTTCAATAATATATTGAGACTGAAAGACTAACTTTGGAATTTGTGGTCTACCACATTATGCAATGAAGAAGTTACAACTTTAAAAAAAAATCTTGCAGTTGGCCCACCCGAAAACAACTGGTCCTCCAGCTGTAACCCAGATTATGGAAAGGGAGAGAATTCTTCTACTCTTGTTAATTTCCCTATTTCTATATAAATAAGAGAAAAATAGAAAGAATATGGTGTAGGGCAGGGGTCTGCAAAGTCGGCTCTTTTAAGACTGGTGGACTTCAACTCCCAGAATTCCCCAGCCAGCTATGGTGTAGGGTTTCCTGTTTGAGCAAGGAAGGTCTCTTGTTCAAGGTCCCTTCCTTCTTTCTTACTCTGAATATGTTTGGAGGTGTGTAAGTATAGGAGTATGAAGCCTCTTTTCAATTATATTAATCTGAGCCCTTTCTTTCAAACAGGCTTTTTAAGACATTCAAATACTAGTTTTTTTCTCCTCCTCTCCTGGATCACACGTTGAAGAAATTAAGTGACATAAGAAATAACAATCTATAAATCCTATATTTTCATAGCTTTATCTGTCTGTCAATCAACGTAGCATCTAGGAATGCTTCCATGTGTGTTTCTTCTTGCAAGCACTGACTTTAATCAAGGTTCCGAACCCCTAACTTTTTAAAGTCTGCTGGCTTGCCCTGAGCTCTTTTTACTACAGTCCAAAGCAGTATATCTCAATCTTGGTACCTTTAAGATGTATGGACTTCAACTTCCAGAAGTCCCCAGCCAGGTTAAGAAACACTGGTATAAATAATACTGCTTGCATTATGCCCAGGAATGCATGGTCTTTCTGAGGTTTTTTCCACTTGAGAAGAAAATTAGCTTTTCCCACAGGCTCTGGGGCCAGGATTTATCCACCAACCACCCCAGCTTGTATGGGGTGGTTGGTGGATAAATATGACTTTCATTGAGGCATCTGCATTATCTATTATTTTAAATATTCTTTATTTTACTATATTGTGCTTTTATTCTGTTTGGCCCCCAGAGTTCCTTTTGACAAATGATTGATAATTTGTTTAATAAATAAATAATAATATGTCATCTCATGTATGATCCAAGAGTTCAGGATTCCACTGATGATTAATTCTTTTGTTGTTGTTGTTTTCAGATAATTTTTTTCATAGCCGAGATCCAGTCAACTGTAGCTCCTGTTTTCCTGAAGCTGACATGCAATTCTCTAGGTATCAATTTTAAAGCCAACAAGCAAAGTAAAATAGTGCTGTCATCACACATTACAGTAAAAAAAGCTTAAATATACACCCCGAAGGCTTACCCAGAAAACAGAATGCTTATAAAGTACTTATGTTTTTCACATTATGTAAGTACTTCCCTGGATTTCTTAAAGTAATCAGAACTGTGTGTTTCATTTTATCACTGAGTGATTTACTTCGTATTTTAATAGCTCATACCTAACCTCTGGGTTATCCCCCAGTTATCATCCTTTTATACATATCTGGGATAAGATAGTTTCTACATAGACATTAGCATATCTGTGGCTGTCAGAAATATTTGGTAAACAGAATATACATTACATAGTTGTGGAATGCCATGTCTGTTTGTCTAAAATTGAAGACAAAGCTGGTAAGAACTGGATTACTTGTTTCTTATAACTTTAGCAGCTTGCTGATCAATCTGACACATTCTATGGATAGCTCATAGAAGAAAGCACACCACTAAACCTCGATTTTAATAAAGGAGGGTAGGCCGGGAAGGGAATTGATGGCTTTATATCTGCTAATTAGAAGACAGAGTATATAAAAAGGGCACTTTTTGTTCATGCTTGAGTGTTCTTGTTCTGAAAGACTAGGTTCATGGCCCCTTTGAGACAATCATTCCACAAGCCTGGTTAATAACTAGCCTTAAGGAACAGTTCTCCTTTTCTGTAATAGAGGAGGTCTGGTTTGATACAAACCATGATCTTTGCACCAAAATCTGAGTGTAGGATGAAGAAGAGACAGAAAGACATTTCTTACTGAGCAATTTGTTTCCAAGATTAATAAAACATGGCATAATCCAGAGGACCAACTTATGTATTATATGGTTAATTACTGAGTGGCTAATGAAGATTTTAGCCACTGAGAGGCTTTGTGGATTTAAAAAAAATCTTTGGATTTTAAAAACATGAGAGGGCTTTAAATGAAAAACTTTTCCAAAGAATGTAACACAGGATAATAACCTGAAATGGAAAAAGCAAACAACATTGTATTGGATTTGTTCTTCTCTAAAACGAGTTCTTAATTTATACATAAATGTGTATGTGATACTTATCCTGTCATCATCTTTTCACTGCACAAAAAAACCCATTTAATGAGTACATAAGTAATAAAAATAAATCCATTCTTTGTTGTAGGGAAGAAATTCATTACTAATGTTGTTTGCGGCCACACTGAGGGCCACTTATTAAACAAACTGATCTGGAGATCTGTTTGTAAGCCATAAATGGGCTCATAAATGGAGGTAAATGTCATAATAACTTCCCTTTTTTCCAGTTGGAAGTATACAATGAGTACTTCAGAGGTATACAATATATGAAAAAGAAAGCATTATTGCTAAAATGTTCCAAGAATGCAGTAAGTAGATATTATAATTCAACAAATGACAGCATTGAGTCAATAAAGAAAAACCTGCCAATTTTAGTTTTTCAAAAATAGTGAATTGTTTTTAATTCAGGTGTATTATCTAAAATATGATTTAAATTCAACATTCACCTTCACACTGTGTTATTCTAGCATTCTATATATCAACTGTATTCACTATATATTGATTTAGGTATTTAAAAGCTAAGGCAGATTTTGATTGCATCATTGTGCTATATTGCAAAAATTGTTATTTGATACACAGAAATATTATCTATCTAAATAAAAATGTAAAATAGTTTGTGCAAAGCCGCTAATCTCAGAAACTACTGGACCGATTGACACCAAATTTTCACACAATGTTAACAAGGACTTCCGATGAAATCATACATACCTTTTGTGTGCCTGGCACACGTGTGTCACATGCACAGTACACAAACATAAAATGTACCCACTTGTGAGCTTTTTCACCTCCCTGTAGCTCCTCCCACCCGGCTGCTATGTCACGCACATTCCTAACGGCTGAAAGTGTGAAGGGCCTTGAGGCGGCACATTGTCAAGGGCAACAGGGGATTCACCTCATGACTGTTAGTCTTTTGCAGTGGCATGAAGCCATGGAGTCCTGGCAGGGGTTTCTTTTGGCTGCCCTGTTTCAACAAACTGCCCGTTTCCACTCAGTGGTGGCTGGAGCCGGGAACCGCCCCCTACACAACAAACATATTCCCTGCCTCAGCCGCTCCCTTGCATTTCGCTGCAGCTTGCCTGAGTTACCTCTCTCCCCTGGGGGAGGGGGACAGAGCCCACTATGAAGAGGTGCTTCAGTTCAGCCTTAGGTACCGCCTACTAGGCAGAGCCTGAGGAAACTGAAGGGAAAATTACCCAGGTAAGTCTTCCCTGGATAGCCTCCCTCTCCCACCCGACCCCAAACTCTTCCCACTGCCTGGCTCTTCAAAGGCAAATTCAAAGACGATATAATTTCCCTTCATCGCGGCAGCTTTTTGCGCTGGATTTTAAAAAGGAAGCGGGAGATTAGAGGAACAGTGGGGGTGGGGCAGGAAGCCTCCGCCTCCACGCCTCCTTGCCGATGCTGTCGCCATGCCCGCCGCTCCTGGCACCTCCACTGCCCCCCCACAGCCAACCCGGCTCCCCTCCCTCTCCCCCAGGCCAACAGCAGCCGCCACCCCGCAGGCCTCTCCCGGGGGCGGGGGGGGGGCAAGTCTCCAGCTCCTTGCCGATGCCACCACCATGCCCGCCACTCCTGGTGTCCCCACTGCCACGGCAGCCCCACCCTCCACCGGCCCAATGACCTCTTCTCACCAGTGCTGCCGCCATGGAGAGGTTGGAGGGCCGGCAGGAGGTGGAGGATGAGGCCGCCACAGCGGCGGCAGAAGCACCAGAGCAGCAGGCACCACGACAGCATCAGTGAGGAGGCACAGAGGCAGAAACCTCCCCCCACCCCCAGGAGAAACTGGACACGGTGCCCCGCGAAGCCACAAGGTGGTTGTCGCCGCCGGCCCAAAGGGAGGGAGGGAAGGAGGGACGGGGGCCAGGCCGACTGTGGGGAGGCGGCAGAAGTGCCAGGAGCCACAGGCACAGTATCAGCAAGGAGGCACAGAGGCAGAAACCTCCCCCCCACCTCCAGGAAAAGCTGGACGTGGTGTCCCATGAAGCCACCAGGTGGCTGCTGCCCTTGGCCTCAAGGGAGGGAGGGAGGGAGGAGGCCCTGGAGGAGGTTGACTGTGGGAAAGGCAGTCTGGAGAGGGGAGGGGTAGGTAGGTAGGTAGAGGAATACAGAGAGAGGAAGAAATACAATAGGTAGGTAGGTACAGAGATAGACGAGAGGGATGAATACAGCAGGTAGGTAGGTAGATAGGTACCGGTGTAGAGAGAGAAATATAATACGTAGATAGAAAGGTAGGTAGAGGGAGAGAGGGAAGAATACCGTAGGTAGGTAGATAGGTAGGTAGAGGGAGGGAGAGAGAGGGGAAAATACAGTAGGTAGGTAGGTAGGTAGGTAGAGGGATAGAAAAAGGGAGAAATACAGTAGGCAGGTAGAGGGATAGAGAGGGGGGAAATACAGTAGGTAGGTAGGTAGAGGGATAGAGAGAGGGAGAAATACGGTAGGTAGGTAGGTAGGTAGAAGGATAGAGGGAGAAATACAGTGGATAGGTAGGTAAGCAACGGGTAGAGAGAGAGAAGGAGAATTACAGTTGGTAGGTAGGTAGTTAGGTAGAGGGAGAGAGAGAGTAAGAAATACAGTAGGTAGGTAGGTTGGGGGTTATATATGCCCTTTGCACAGTCACTCATGCCCTCGTGACATCCCGATTGGACTACTGTAATTCTCTCTACATGGGGCTCCCCTTGAGGTGCACCCAAAGAATTCAGATTGTCCAGAATGCAGCCGCGCGAGCAATAATGGGAACCTCTAGGTTTACCCACATAACACCGCTCTTGCGCGAGCTGTATTGGCTGCCTGTTGTCTTTCGGGTGCGCTTCAAGGTGTTAGTTACCATCTTTAAAGCACTCCATGGCTCGGGACCTAGTTATCTGCGGGATCGGATCCTGCCCCATACATCCCTGCGGCCGATTCGCTCCCACAGAGAGGGGCTTCTCCGGGTGCCGTCCACTGGGCTATGCCAGCGGGCGACGCCCAGGGGAAGGGCCTTCTCTGTGGCGGGCCCAGCCCTCTGGAACGACCTTCCCCCCGAAATCAGAATAACCACGGACCTCCGCTCCTTCCATCAAAAATTGAAAACACACTTTTTCTGCTTGGCCGGCCTAGGTTAGTCTTCCGTCTTTCGATAGGGTTTTAGGTTTTTTTTAGTGTAATTTAAATTTAGGGGATTTTAGCGCAGGGACAATTTCGGTTTAATTCGTATTTTAACTATTTATCTTTCTATGTATTTTATATTGGTTTTTATTCCCTGTGCACCTCTCCGAGTCCCTTTGGGGAGAGGAGGCGGTATAAAAATAAAATTTATTATTATTATTATTATGGTGGTTGTGTGTACACAGTTTGGTTGGCCATTTAACCAGACTGGGCCACAGCAATGCGTGGCCGGGTACTGCTAGTAGCTTAATAAGTATGAAAAAGATTCTGTACATTCTATAAAATCAGGAGATGCATGGTAGCACCTTTTCCAAATAATGCATTTTATTAAAAGGCTTAAGGGTTGCTGATCTACAGTTCACTCCATCAGGTGCATAGTCACTAGAATGATGTAGGATTTAAAACGGGGGGAGGTGAGGAAGACAGGTTGGTTATGCTGATGCAGGGTACATGAGACACAGGTGATAAGTATTTTATCAATTATCAATTGTAATGTGTTACAAAATCATTGCATTTATTGAGATCTTCTAAGATTGTCTGAAATCTCTTGATGTATATGTTGATGTATCTTAACAACTTATCACTTAATGGTGGAAATAAAGCCCAATCTCTATACAAATGTGGGCCTTCTGCCCAGTGCCTTTAGCTTTTAAGAAAGATCACAGTAATTGACCATCACAAGTTGTCAGCTAAGCTCATAGCTTATACACATTAATAAGTTACAGCTCATATTCTCCCCCAGTTCTGCTGTGCTGCTTCACTGTGGTATGGAGCTGATCCTAAGAAAGCGTCAAGCGTATATATTCCCAGTAGGGTCACCAAAGATGTGAAGGTCACCCCAGCTGTCCAGCTAATGCAGGCAGGCATCCACACTGGGCATCAGCAACACAGGAAAATACTGGATATGGAAGATCACTTTAATGATAATGCCAAAGGCAACTTCTCACACTTACTTGAGCATTTTACTAAGAAAGCCACATGGACAGAAAAATACAAAATGATTAATAATATAATGACAAATGATGGGCTCTTCGGTTTGGATAGCAGTCAACAAAAGCTACTGCAGATGAATTAAGAAGCTTTCAGAATACTAATGGTGTATATGATTAAAACCCTTAGGACATCTAGTTGCTGCTGTCATATAGAAAAAGAAAACTCAAAGCGGCAAACAGAATTATGATAGGAACATGAAAAGTAAGAAGCACTAATATGGAACAGCACAACACAATGAAAGACGAATTGACTACTTGTTGACATCTTCGGCATCAGTGAATTAAAGATGGACAAGAATTGGGCTGAAATTGGACATTTTCATTCAAAAGGTCACAGTCATATTCAAGACATGAAAAGAAAGAAGTAATAACATACTTACCATATTTTTGGAGTATAAGAGAAAGCTTTTCCCCACCAAAAGAGGGTGAAAATCTGAGTGCGCATTATACCTTGAATACAACATTTTTGTCCTCTAAAACCCCGTCCCCTGTTCAAAAATGGGCCATTTTTGCCCCCACCCCACCCCCCAGGAACACTCTACAGCAGGGGTCCCCAACCCCCGGTCCGCGGACCGGTGCCGGTCCGCAGCTTCATAGGAACCGGGCCGCAGGGCCGGCAAGGAGGAGGGAGCAGCCCCCTGGCAGAGGATGGCCGAGCGCGCCTCCACCAGCTCGTTCCGATGGCCACCGCAGCGCACTGCACTTTCCGGGGCTTTCTGGAGAGGCTGGCATGTCGGCTGAAAAGGTTATCCCGCAGCGGGCGGCCGAAGGACCCAAGCTGCGGCTATCTTAAGCGCCCGGACGGCTTCAGCGGCGCACACGGAGCTAGAAGGGAGCTGGGCGTGGAGCGCCCGAATGGCTTTGGCGGCACTTAAAAATAGCCGCAGCTCGGGTCCTTCGCCCGCCCGCTGCGGGATAACCTCTGCAACCGACATGCCAACCCCTCTGCTGCTTCCCCGGGGGGGGGGGAGGGAGAGAATGGCAGACACACAGAGAGGCAGACTTAGAGAGACAGAAATAGAGAAAGAGGGAAACACACACACACACACACAGTGACAGAGATGGGTGGAGGGAGGAGAGACACAGAGAGAGAGAGACAAAAAAACAGAAAGAGAAAGAAAGAAAAATAGAAAAAGAAAGATAAATGGAGGGTGGGAGGGAGTGAAGGAAAGAAGGGAGAGGGAGGAGGAAGGGAGAGGTGAAAGAAGGAAGGAAGGAAAGGAAGGAAATAAAAATAAAAATAAAGATAAATGGAGGGTGGGAGGGAGTGAAGGAAAGAAGGGGGAGGGAGGAGGAAGAGAGAGGTGAAAGAAGGAAGGAAGGAAAGGAAGGAAAGAAAAAGAAAGAGGGATGGAGGGTAGGAGGGAGGGAAGGAAAGAAGGGAGGCAATGGAAGGAAGGAAAGGAAAGGAAGAAATCTATTTTCCTATTTCCTTTATAAATTTAATAAATTGAAATTGAAATTGAAATTCCACCTCAAGCTACCTGTTTGGTTAACCAGGTTAAAGATCTATTTTTCTCCCAGTGGTCATTTCAAAGGAATCACATCCTCTGAGTCATTTCCTGGATTCAAACCAGCATCCCAAAGAGTCATGGGCTGCCTTTATATATAACGAGTGCCCATAAATCCATTTTTACCATCTTCAGAAGACCAAAGACCAGCCAGAAATGGAAGAAAGAAAGAAAGAAAGAAAGAAAGAAAGAAAGAAAGAAAGAAAGAAAGAAAGAACTTATGACCACAATTGAGCCCAAAATTTTGGTTGCTAAGCAAGACTGTTAAGTGATTTTCACCACATTTTCCAAGTTGGCCACGCCTACTGGGGGGGTGTCACATGACAACTGAGCCACTCCCACAAAACAGGCCACACCTTTTGGCTCTCAAAAGAAATTTCAGTTGTGGTACTGTTGATATTTGGCTCTATTGACTAATAAGTTTGCTTACCACTGCCCTAGACGGCCAAGTGAGCCGACTCCCCCCCCCGCATGCGCATGCGCTGCCTGTTCCCACTGCCCCCCCTCCTCCTCTAGGCCAGCCGGTCCGCAGAATTTTCTTTAAAATGAAACCGGTCCCTGGTGCAAAAAAGGTTGGGGACCCCTGCTCTACAAGACTCCCAAAGCCTCTGCATGCCCCCCCCCCTTTTTTTAAAAAAATGAGGCATGCAGAGGGTTTGGGAGGCTTGCAGAGTGCATGCCTTGCATTTTTGGCCTCTGGTGGGGTAGGTGGGGCTACATTCGGTGTACAAAACGTACTCAAATTTTCACCCTCTTTTTTTGGGGGGGGGGAAAGGTGCATCTTATATTCTGAAAAATATGTTAAGTATGAGAATCATTTACTAGTTTCTGCCAATCAAATGACTGGCATGTTAACACAATTAGCGTTAAATTTGACTAGTTATTGGTGGAAGAGTAAGAATTCTAGAAGTAAAATGAAGTAATATAAAATTGGCTTATTTGGAGAGGAGGAGACAACGTCGCAACGGCACGACCTGCGATCTCCAAGTCCAGAGATTGCAGTCAATACTTTTGCCGCTGGTCGGTGCACATGGAACTAAACCATCCCACAGAGACGGTGATTAGGAAGAATATGTCTTGCTGATCTTAGGGACCCCACAAAGTCCTTGATTGATCCAAGAGAAGTTCTTCTAGCCAGCGACAAAAGCTCAGGCCCCAGGCTGATGAAGTTGGGACGGCTCCGGAACAGAAGGAAACGGAAAGAGAAAGTGTTTACAGCTGGTGAGGAAATTTTACTGTTTTAAAAGAGACTGCCCCCCAAAAAACGTTAAAGCTAACTAAATTTGAGAACAGAAGAAATAAGTGGCAAAATTAAGCTACATTTGGATTGCATTGAACAGTGTTATCATTGTTTTTAAATGTTAATTTTATGGATGGAATTTACGCAAGCCTTTTAAAGTGAATGGATTAGTTTTTCTTCTATTTTTTCCTTTTCTTTTTTTCCATCTCTACATGAGCTATCTATGGATTAAAATTCTCCTTTTTATTTTTATATGAGCTTTTTACTTTTTTCCATTTTGTCTCATTTAAGAATTTTACTTTTTAAAAAAATCTGGAATACAATAAAGATACAAAAAGAATACAAAGAAGGTTGCAACATTAGAGGGAAAGGAAGTAACACTGTCACTTGGAGGCTGGAGGTTTGAGCCATAGAAAATTGTACTTTCACTTCTCTCTTTGATCATATTGACTTTGTGCTTTAAGTCCTTGTAGCTTGTTTAGAGGGAGTGATAAGAAGAAAAGCACTGGACTGTTTTTACAGGTGCTCCTTTGAACTTTCTTGGCAGTTGGAGAAAAGTGAAAAAGAAGGTCTTATTGTGAAAAATTATAAATCAGTTTGTGGCTAACCTAATAAAAAGTTTTGAAAGCTAGAGTGACTGTTCACTAGTTGGAAGAATGGCACAACATTTAAAAGAAACCTTAATGTTGCAAAAGATAATGTCTGGAATCCAAAAATTGCTAGAAGCTTCAGAGAGAATTGAGAAGAAATTGGAAAACAGAGAATACAACAGTAAAATATGATGGAGAATTTGGAGATGTTGATCAATTGGAAAAAGTGGAGGCTAGAGTTCTAAAAATTGAAGAGAACAATGAATATAAAGATAAGATAATTCTTGACATCTACGGTGAATAGAGTGTGGAGAGTGGAAATGGAAAGAATGGAATATGAAAAGGAGAGTTAGATGGCCAGGAACTCTACCCCAGATGGCAAGGTACAGAAGAGGAAAAAAGAGTAGAATCGATAAGATTTAAGGAGAGGAATTTTATTAAAAGCATTATTGATAACCAAAGATAAGCTGATTAAAGCAGACGGAGGGTATCGAGATTATACAAGAGATGCAAGAAGCAATCAGCTGCAAAGAGGAGTCCACACAAATTTTACCAAGGAAATAACCAGAAGATTAATTCTACAGATGGCAAAAGACATTGAATTGCATTATTACTGGAAAGATACAGGTTGATATATGAAAGCTTACAACAAAATAGTTAAACTTAATTAAGCATAGAAATTTATGTTTTAAAAAAAGGAAGTGATAATGGTTAAATAAATAATTGATAATGACAATAATATATACATATGTATTGGATTGATAAGAGGTAATTGGATATGAATAACAAATGGTGATTATGAAAGGAAGAAATTGAAATTTTGTTACATATATAAACTAATAATAAAAAACCAAGTTAAATTTAGTTAAATTTTAGTTTAAATTAGGTTAAAAAATGTTATAATAATGATATAGTTAAATAAAGAATTGATAATGATAATAACGTAATAAAAGGGAATTGGATACAAATTGTAAACAGTGATTTGGAAAAGAGGATTAGAAACTTTGTTACTAAATATTATTAATTTTTATTTAGAATAGGCCATAAGGAGTTACGGTTATTGGATGATATTGGAAATAGCCAATGAAATGCCATTATGTGGTTAGGTTTTAATCATTTGGAATATTTTATGCAAAAGGATGTTAAAACAATAAGAGTCAAATGAAAATTGAGGTATGATGATAGTAGTATGTATAAATATATTTGATTTAAAATATATGATCTGATATGAATTCGAGGTGATGACCGTGGAAGAGATGCACGAAAGCATTTTGTAACCAACTGACACACTTTCTACAGTATGCAAAGAAAGATGATTTTTGTGTGTTGTGTTTGTTTATTCAAAAATAATTAAAAATTCAAAACAAAATTGGCTTATTTGATCAAAGTTAAAATAAGATATGTTGTTATTTCTAGTAAATCTTACTGGAGGACTTTCTGATGATACCAAGACTGAAACGATGATATTTTATGGATATTATCTGTAGATAAAAGATGGGATATGGGGCAAAAGTTCATTGATTGTAAATTAGTAGAGGGTGAAGAGTTACTAAAATTGTTTAGTCTTACAATGAGGATTGAGGGTTATTTCTTTTTCTCTTTTCTTTTTCTTTGCACCTTTCACTTTCTTTCTACTCTTTTTAGTTTTAATGGACTTTGCCATTTTAATTTAAAGTCTAATTATACTTTTAAAAAGGAACCAGTCAAACTACACATCAATACTAAGAAAAGGAAACTTAGCAGCCCTTAATAAAATATGTTAGCTGGGAAAAGTGCTATCAGATTTCTGATTTTTTTGCCACCATAGACCAATATGGCTCTCCTGATGCTGTAAAGTGATTCAAATTGACAGCATATGATTCAAATAATTATCTACCAATTACAGGAATACTTTCATTATCTATTGTTGTAGAATTGTTTTCATACCTGTCTTTCCCAGTTTCCTGCTTGAAGAGGTCATCAAAATGAAGCATTTTGTGTCGAGATATCATATATACTTTTAACTGAGGTAGTATTTGATTCATCAGTTGCAAATTATTATAAATTAATCCTTTTCCATCTCTTCTCATGTACATACTTGGGCCCCAGAAGATAAATACAGTTCCATGACTCATATTTAATAGTTCATTGCGATTTCGCAAAATCCTCTGGATACTGGAATGAGCTATAACTCGTAAGGTTGTCTTGTTTCCAACATCTTTTCCAAAACCCCGTGTAGGTGCATCATTCATTCGTATTACACACTCTGTCTGATCGATCTTCTTCCCTTGATGGCTTCGCAAAAGATGTCCAGAACTTGTGACTAGAGCACAACTGGTACAATGCATTTTCAAAGGCTGCAGAGAAATAAATGTCTCAGTATACATCCAAATATAAATCTCAACACAAATTCAAATTCTCCAAAATTGGAATGGAAATACTGCCAAAATAATGGTAGAAAAAGAACAAACTAAACCCAACGTCATTATGAAAAGTTAGTTCCCTTCATCTATCACAATATCTCAGTAATGTATGAAGCCTGGGAAATTATTTTATTTTTCTTTAGCTAGGGAAGTATGAGGGAGCATACTAAGGAGGGGATTTAAACTCACAGCCCCTGGTTTCTAGCTCAGTGCCTTACTGGCTGAATAAATTTCAAAAGTTTTTAAAACTGTGAAACATGGCAATCTGATCCCCATTCCCTACTTATAAAATCACTTAACTACTGCGACAGACGTTGAATTTCAGCTAGGCTGTTTATTTTTGCTTCTAAATAAAACTTGGTATCTGCAAAAATAATCTGTGGAGTGCCGTTATCTCTTTTCTCAATGAATTTATTTTATTCCATTTCACTTTCTTTTCTCTGGAGAACCAGCTCAAGTAAAGCAAGGAGACAGGAGAGAAAGTAAATACATAATTTCAGAAGATTTGCAGGAGCGTTGAAGATCTCTTTCCTAGCCACACTCACATTCCCAGCACAGGAAGGAAGAAGAGGCAGGAAGTGGAAGCTGCTTGGAATAAAGTTGTCAGATAAGCTATCACAGGGGAATGAAAGAGAAGGGATGGTGAGAAGACAAGAAAGGAGACAAACTGGGTGGCTGAATGACTAAGCTTCGAGGCATGAGGCAATGAGAATAGACCCGCTGAATTCATAATATAAAATTATGATTGCATATGTTTTAAAAATGTATACTTTGAATGGATGTCTGTAAAATGATGATTAGGGATGATGATGATAAGCCAGAATAAGGGAAACATTTGTAAACTGTATAAACCCGTCAGGGAGATTTTGTTGGTTTCATTTGGTAATATACAAAATAAAGGGTGATGTTCAGGGGTCAAATGCTACTGGTTCGGACTGATTCGCCCGAGCCGGTAGTAAAAAAATTTTTTTACCGGTTCGGTATTTCGGTATTACTGGTATTTCGGATGATCAGCTGTGACACACAATTTATATTATCTAAAATTGTTGGATTTCCTGCTTTCTATATACTCTAAATGGCGTGACATAACAACCCCCCCCCCCAAATTAACTTTGCAGGCGCACTCGATATCAGGCTCTGCCCACCTGTCCGGCCATCATCATGTCCCATTTTTGACACTCTGCGCATGCGTGGAAGGTCCTGTGCATGCACAGAGGTGTATGTGAGGCACACTCACATTTGCGAACTGGTAGCAAAAGTATTTTGATTTCACCCCTGGTGAGGTTGGGTCTTTGCATTAGCATTTTACATTCCTATTTTTCTGAAATGTACTATATAAACAGTCTTCAACTTATATCAATTCATTTAGTGACTGTTCAAAGTTACAATGACACTGAAAAAGTGACTTATGACTGGTTTTCACACTTAAACTGTTGCAGCATCTCCATTATCATGTGATAAAAATTCAGATGCTTGGCAACTGATTCATATTTACGATAATTGCAGTGTCCCAGAATCATGTGATCCCCTCTGGCAATTTTCTAACAAGCAAAGTCAACAAGGAAGTCAGGTTCACTTAACAACCATAGTACTAACTCAACAATTGCAGTGATTCACAACTGCAATTGTTGAGTTACAGTTGTGCAACTTGGGCAAGAAAGGTCGTAAAATGGGCCAAAAATCACTTTAAAATGTCTCATTTAGCAACATAAATTTGGGGCTGAATCGTGGTCATAAGTCAAGGACTGCCTATGTTGTAAAAATAAGTTGTAGGACATTTTAAAAAATTATTTAGCTATGATTTGGAAATCTGGTTTGCTTTTCTTTGCTTTGAAAATGGATATTTTGTTGAAATAAAAGATGATATTTTGAGTATTTTGCCTTTCTTAAAAAGTGTTGCCTTGTGTGATAATACATTATCTGACCACTTATAACTAATGCTAGTAATTTAGTGACACTACTTTTACTTGTTTGTTTACTTAAGTCTTCAACCAAAACAATTCCCTGAATAATCTTCTACTAATATTAAGGCAATAGTTTACAAACTTTTTTCAGTATTAAAAGCTCAGAGCCCCAAAACATTGGAGACTTATGATTTAGATACATGAAGGGTTGAATGAAAAGGAAGCATTGCATTAAAAAAAGATCAATGACAAAAGCATCTTCATCTTTCAGCAACTTTTTAAAGGAACCAATATGTTGCCCTCACTGATTTAGCTTCCTTTATTCTCAGCAGAGCTGTCATGTAGACCTAGATTAACCAGAATCAATTCTGATATTACCTTTTTTTTAAAACTCCAAGATCCAACAGACAAAAAGTATGTGTTTGTATAAAAGAAACATGCTAAGAATTTAAAAAGAGTACTTCCCAGTACATATTCAGCATTTTTAGTATCAGAATTGAGCTGAGTAGTTTTTGTGTGTATAATTGCATTTGGGATAGTAGGAAGGGAGATGGATCACACACACACACACACACACACACACACACACACAGAGAGAGAGAGAGAGAGAGAGAGAGAGAGAGAGAGAGAGAGAGAGAGAGAGAGAGAGAGAGAGAGAGAGAAACTCAAATGTTTATACATATATAAACATTTATACATGTTTATGGATGGATTATAAAAACATGGAATATTTTCTTAATTCTCAGAATGCTACACTCTGTTTGATATATCTACCATAAAGTGACAGCGGTATTGACACAAGAAAGGTCGAAAACTTAAAAAACATTTGAATTAAGTCCATGTGCCTTACAGTAAGAGATATCCATAAAACTCTAATAGCTTTGTCAACTATGATGTCAGATTTTATAGCAGAAACTGGAATGTCAAGTAAACATTCAATCTTAAGGGATGAATGTTCTTGTGCCCCACAGAAAAGAGCGCTACTGTGCTTCTATTGTGTTCTGTGCTTCACTTTGTTTTAGTAACATGGGTCGTGGAAACTGGAAGTATTTATAGAATAATGGAACATACCATAAAGGTTGACAGGGACTTATGTAAGCCAAGCCTCTACCTAGAGCAGAGTTCATTGTTATAGCCTCTCATCCAAGACAGTCCACCACCTCCTGGTGTAATCTACTCCATCGTTGAGCTCTCACTGCAAGGGACTTTTTAAAAAATGTTTTCTATGTTCAACAAATATCTATTTTTTTGTAGCTGAAATCAATTCTTTTTTGTTCCATCATTTAGAACCCCAATAATTCTTTCCTGTCTTCTATGTGACAGCTTTTCAGATCTTTAAGACAAATCTGATTTTCTCCAGTTATAATATCCAATTCTTACAAACATTTTTAGTATTTTTTTTCCTTCCAGGCCAGGTTCTCATTTGGATGGATAACATACAATCTTGTTGGTGGCCTAAAATGCAGCGCCTAGATCTGAATTCAATATTCTGAATGTGATCTTACCAATGCAGAACATAGAAGAACAATTTACTTTAAGCGCTTAAGTGAAATGAAGTTATGGAATGCTTTTTTAATAGCTGTAATGAGCAGAAGGAGTAACTTCGAAGTAGAGTAGGAAGAGACGTCATCAAGCCAATGGGCACAAATGTAGTTTGAAAAAAACATCTCAGACATGATCATCCTAGTTCCCTTGAACATAAAGAGGAGGAGGGAGAAGCACATTCAGACATGCAAGATTCTACTACCTTATAATAAAAAGTAGTGCTGGTTTGTGTGTCTTAGATTTCCAAGTTTGGTCTATTTTGGAGGGCTGATAATAACCATTCATATGTGAAACAAAATTTTAGAGCATTTTCTCGGTCATTTAGTTTTCTGTATTACTTACATTTTGTGGAAAGTATTGTTTGAAGAATTCTTTAACATATATCACATTAGTATTATCTTTAACATAATATTAATAAATTTTATCAAAATTACATACATATACACACAAGCACAATTTACAGGCTAAAGCAAAGTAAAACCAATCCTTATTTAAAAGAATCTAAGTACTTGCTGTAATGTGCAGTTCAGGGGTGGGTTTAAAATTATTTTACTACCGGTTTGGTGGGTGTGGCTAGATGGGGGGCATGTGACTGAGTGGGTGTGGTCAACTTGACATCACTCATCCACAATCAGTCACATGACACCCACCCCACCAACCCACCCCCACCAAAGCAGTGGCAAAAAGTTTTGAGGGGGGAGGCGCGTGCCAGACTGGGTCTCTTTGCTGCCTTTTTGGGGGGGGGGGGAGAGAATCCCCAGATTCTTAAGCTGCATGCCACCCTGATCAATCTGGCTTATGGCACCCTTCACAGCCTGCTCTTTGCGAGTCGAGTTGCCGGCGGGCAGAGATGCAGAGATTGAGGGAAGGGGGGGGGGGGCAGGTAGCAAACTTGTTCTCTGCTTATGGGCCAGAAAGAGAAGCTGTCTGTGAGGGAGCCCACGGAATAAAATAAAAGTGCTTTGGGGATTTCCCCACCCCAAAAAAAAGACCGCCCACCCATCACTTTGAATCTTGCAGCTTTTTTGGAGTTTTCTTAAAACAAGGGTATAATTGAGTCTAACTGTGGTTGATGGGCCTTGCCTTGGGGTGGGCTCAAATAGCAGCCACTGCGAGCATTTCTCAGCCGTTGTGTGCAGGGGAAAACCTTGCACAGTAAAGAAAACCTCATGAGTCTGAGGCGATTAACAGCTTCTCAAACTTGGGAAGTTTTTCTTTACTGTGTATCCAATGGCTGAGAGACACTTGCAGTGGAGTGCAATTTGGGGGTGGCAAATGGGGCAGGGGATTGGGCGGGGCGGGCCACGAGATGCGCATCTTACGGAGACTGACAGCTCTGGATCTTGTGGCTTTTTCGGGATTTCCTTAAAAAAGCCTCTCCAGGTGAGCTTGAAAACTTGAGGTTGCTCCTGGAGAGGGTAGGCAGATGGGCAGAATTCCACCCCTCCCCGTGCGCCTGTGGACTTGGAGCCTGCAGCAATTCCCGGAGCTTGCACAGTAAAGGCAATTAACAATTCGCCCTCGTGAGAATATTTTCTTTACTGTCAAGCACTCGGAGCTGTTCCATGGCTGTATGTGCCCAGGGAGGGGGGTAAATGCTGCCAGTCTTCCCCCTCCCAAAGCAACCTTGGAGGTTTTCAAGCTTTTAAAAGAAAACCCTGAAAAAGCCGCAAGATCTGGAGCTGCCAGAGACACATGAGCCCAGGTGGAAGGCAGACATTTCTGCAGCATTCCCCTCCCCTCTTTGGATCACCCTGCAGTGGGGGCTTTGCCTTTGCAGAGCATGTGCAGCAGCCTGGGATGTCCGTTTGCCCTCCCAGAGCACCGCTACCCCTCTCAGCCCCAGCACAGCATCTGTGTTTCTACCAAGGGCTGGGCTGGATGCTGACCTCGGAAGGCAAGCAGGCATGGGGGACTGCCAAGAAGGCCCCATGAAAGGCAGGGAAGGATGGCAGGGCTACGGGGAAGGGAACAAGCCTCCATGTTCCTGCTTTCCACACGGCTTTCCATTTGCCTGCCTTCACAAGTTGGCCATGGGGACGCCGGGAATGTGGAAGGCAGGGAAGCATGGCAGAGTTGTGGGCTATGGGGATGGAGACAGGGACAGCTAGCTAAGCCACGAAGGTTTGCCTGGCAGACAGATCAGGGGCACAGGCAAGCTGCAGACAGACTGGGTGCATGCACAGTACTAAAAATGCTTCTGTGCAGAAGCAAAAAACAAGATGGTGGCACCTATGCACTGCCGATAAAGCCAGTATGGTCACATGTCCTCTGGAGTTACTACCTATTCAGCCAAACCATACCATACCAGTAGGAAAACACCTGTGGTGCAGTAGTGTATCCAGGCAGTTACATATTAACATCTTTACTAAGAAAAATAAGTTTGGTGAATGGAAAAAATACTATTATTTTTACAGATCAAAATAACTCAAGCCATGGTAAAGGGAAATTTGGCATCATTTTCTGGTTTGATAGAATGGGGAATGACTTTTAATGAAATTCTTTTGAGGCCCAAATTGAGATTATGAGCAATATTTGTAGCTCATCTGTCCAGTTCACAGAGTAAGTAAGCATGTCTCTGTTGTATTTTGATGAAAACATTTCAGAGAACCATAGTTAAGTCAATGAAGATTAATTACTACATCCAAGAAAGTAGTGGAGTATTGCCACTATGTATATTTCTAGAAACCTACACAGTGAAGACCAATCATTTATTTTCAATAGCAGGTTGTAAGTCGAGATTTGCATCTTTGCAACTCCAATTTCTTATGCCACTGGTATTTTTGTTTGGGAGCACTTACTATGCAAAGTCTTACTCTTGCACATTCAGCATTAGAAGTTTAGTCTTGTTAAAAAGCTGAGTATTTTCAGCGTATGACAGACGGCTCTTAATACTGTATGAAATTAGCTGCCATGATTTCCTGTGGCAGAAAAATTATCTATGTGTCATTAGACACACAGTTAGCGTGTCTCCATATATTAATCTCATGTGCCTCTTAGGGATTTAAGTGAAAAAAAAAAGCTGGAGTCAGCATAATGACATACCATTTAACTTCGCAGGAGTGACATATATGTATGAAAGTGTTTTTTAAGAGTAAGTGTACCAAGATATAAATTAGTAATGATGCCTGGTTTTGCCTTATGAAGCAGAAAGTAAAAGATGCATTGGCCTTTCTTCATACATTTACTTGTTTTCCTAACACAAAGAATGTAGTGTTTTTGTGGTATCACTTTTGAAAGGTCAAACACACCTTCCCATATGTGATCTTATATTATAATGTAATGAAAATTCCACTGTAGGGGCACTTAATTATTACTGAGGCAATTTGACCTAAAAGTAAAATTGTCCAACCAGGCAGAACAACCTAACATCTTGAATAGTGTCATAGATCCAGTTCTCTCATCATTTTCAAATAAACCTTCCTAAACAAGCAAGAATATTATCCTTATGTATTGAAATGTCCATGCCTTTATGAACTAGGATTCTTAAATCTCTCCCTCTCTCTCCCTCTCTCTCTCTCTCTCTCCCCCCTCCCTCCCATCTCTCTGACAAGAGTATTTTTTTTAATTTTTTTTATTATATTTCTATACCGCCCCTTCTCCTCAATGGGACTCAGGGTGGTGCACAGGAATAATAAAAGCAGAAGTCATAAATACAATCAAATATAATTAAAATAAATTAAATCAAGTTAAGAACCCGTGCTAAAAATTCATAATTAAAACCCAAGTTAAAAATCACTAATAAAGAACTATGCCAGGCCGACCACATGAAAAAAGTATGTTTTTAAAGCCCAGCGAGAGGTGTAGGTCCGTGATTGTACGGGGGGCAGATCATTCCAGAGGGCGGGGCCTGCCACAGAGAAGGCTCTTCCCCTGGGAGTCGCCAGCCGGTATTGACCAGTCGACGGCACCCTCAGGAGTAAAGGTAAAATAGCTTGAAAAGGCAAAAATAAGTGTATTTTTTTTTAAAAAGCATCAGCAGGCACTAGTACGTTTCTTTACTGTGAGTTGAAAGAAACACATCAGACATTTTTATCCATTTATTTCCCATTCAGTTTTTTATTCAACAATAGTATACCTATTTTCAGTGCATATATGTGGAACTTTAAAGAGCTTTCTTTCAAAATACGAACATCATATTATATAGCACCTGAACTGTTGACTGGAGTGGGTACCAGAGAACACGTGCTAATTCTGAAATATCTGTTAGTTTCTGCACCAATTCAACAAGATGTAACTTTTATTTTTAAAGTCCCAAAATTGATCATGTCCATCCAATTTCTGGGCAACATTAAAAGCATGTCACGCTTGAGGATTGCAAGCCCACACTAAATGCTTTTCTCCCAAAACCCATTGTCAGTTCTGCCTCTCTTCTTCCTTCACTTAAAACCTCAAACACTATGCCAATTAGGGAGACTGGAACAGTCATTCTTGACTTCCAAGGTCACCAACATAACTGTTATGATTCTGTTAAAAATAAGGTCTACCGTTCAACCATCCTGCTTCCCTTGAACATTTTTGTAAGCTTTCCAGCTCCCACTGAATTCATGAAATGCATTTTTATATAATGCAATTATTATTAATATATGGTGGCAACTATCTCAGATATAGGCTATTATTCAGTAATTAAGGTTTTTTTTTCTGATACTACAATTAAGTCATGTATTGTTAAAAAAAACTCTGAAATCTTTATGAAATAATTCTAGCATATGTGTTTCTTTGAAAATAAGACATAGATAGATAGATTTCATTGTTGTATCCTCTTTAGCCATTTTCTCCTGCCATTCCTGTGCAATGAAAAACTTGTCCTCTTCTTGAGTGTTAGATCTGGAGGAAGATTGGCTGATGTAAGATTAAGAAAACAAATTTTGGTGCTTAAAAATTTTCCGGAGCTAAGCTAGCAGCTAAACGTCACTCGGAATACGGAGGGCGGAAAGAAAGGAGAGGAAAGCTATAGGTGATTGAATTCTAAGCTCAGAGAACTTTGTTAATTTGGAACTGGAAAAACCTAAAACTAAAAAAGGGGGAATGATTAGGATAATTTGAGTATGGATATTCAACTTTTGATTTGACTACCGACAAGATTCAACAAATTGGTGACCTGATTGTATGAAGAAACAATAAAAGCCACCTACTGGAAAGATGAAATACAATATCATCTTGAAACAAAGAAATAGAAGGGTGTGGTCCGTCTTTTTACTTGACTTCATTTTGTCTACACTGGAAGAAAATAAATATTTGAGGCCCTACTTCAATAATACAATACAATACAATAGCAGAGTTGGAAGTGACCTTGTAGGTCTTCTAGTCCAACCCCCTGCATGGGCAGGAACCTTATACCATTTCAGACAAATGGCTGTCTAACATCTTTTTAAAGACTTCCAGGGTTGGGGCATTCACAACTGCTGGAGGCAAGCTGTTCCAGAGGTTAATTGTTCTTACTGTTAGGAAATTTCTCCTTAGTTCTAAGTTGCTTCTCTCCTTGGTTAGTTTCCACCCATTGCTCCTTGTCCTGCCCCCAGGTGCCTTGGAGAAAAGTTTGACTCCCTCTTCTTTGTGGCACCCTCTGAGATATCGGAACACTGCTATCATGTCTCCCCTGGTCCTTCTCTTCATCAAACTAGACATACCCAGCTCCTGCAGCCGTTCTTCATATGTCTTAGTCTCCAGTCCTCTAATCATCTTGGTTGCTCTTCTTTGCACTCTTTCCAGAGTCTCCACGTCTTTTCTACATCGTGGCGACCAAAACTGTATGCAGTATTCCAAGTGTGGCCTTACCAAGGCACTATACAGTGGCATTAACACTTCACGCGATCTAGATTCTATCCCTCTGTTGATGCAGCCTAGAACTGTGTTGGCTTTTTTGGCAGCTGCTGCACACTGCTGGCTCATATTTAAATGGTTGTCCACTAGGATTCCGAGATCCCTCTCACAGTTGCTACTATTGAGCAAGGTACCACCTATACTGTACCTGTGCATTTGGTTTTTCTTGCCTATATGTAGGACCTTACTTTTTTCACAATTGAATTTCATTTTATTAGACAGTGCCCAATGTTCAAGTTTGTCTAGATCCTTCTGTATCTTAAGCCTATCTTCTGGAGTGTTGGCTATTCCTGCCAGCTTGGTGTCGTCTGCGAATTTGATGAGTTCCCCATTTATCCCCTCATCCAAATCGTTGATGAAGATGTTAAAGAGTACTGGGCCTAAAACAGAGCCTTGGGGGACTCCACTGCATACTTCCTTCCATGTAGATGCAGTTCCATTGAGGACTACACGTTGAGTGCGGTTGGTCAGCCAGTTACGAATCCATTTGGTGGTGCTGCTGTCTAACCCACAATTTTCTACTTTATCTAATAGTAGGTTATGGTCTACTTTATCAAATGCCTTACTGAAGTCCAGGTAAATTATATCAACAGCATTCCTCTGGTCCACTGATTTTGTTACTTTGTCAAAGAATGCAATTAGATTCGTCTGGCATGATCTGTTTTTGACAAACCCATGTTGGCTTTTGGCTATTACTTTGTTTGCTTCTAGGTGTTCACTTATTTGTTGTTTAATTATCTTTTCCAGAATCTTTCCTGGTATTGAGGTCAGGCTGATGGGTCTATAGTTTCCTGGATCTGTTTTTTTTCCTTTTTTGAAGATGGGAACCACATCTGCTCTTTTCCAGTCTTCTGGCAGTTCCCCGGTGCTCCAGGATCTCTGAAAGATATAGTTCAGTGGTTCTGAGATCTCGTCTGCCAGTTCCTTCAGAACCCTGGGGTGTAATCCATCCGGTCCTAGTGATTTGAACTCGTCCAGGGCAGACAGGTGCTCACTTACCATTTTCTTCCCTATTTCAACTTGTATTCCTAATCTGATATTTGTGGTGCTGTTTTTGATTGATTGGACTGTTTTATCCCTTTGTGTAAAGACAGATGCAAAAAAAGAGTTAAATAGTTCTGCTTTCTCCCTGTTGCTTATCCTCTTCTTGCCATTTTCTCCCAGCAGTGGACCAATTGTTTCCTTAACTTTTTTCTTATCTTTAACATGTTGGAAGAAGCTTTTTTTGTTATTTTTTACTTTTTTGGCAAGCCTTTCTTCATTGTGAGCCTTAGCTTTCCTCACTTCATCTTTACAGGCTCGGGCTATTTGCTGATATTTTGCCTTGGTTATGTCCCCCTTTTTCCACTTTTTATATTTATCCTTTTTGTCTTTCAATTTGTCAGAGAGTTCTTTATGCAGCCATGCTGGTTTCTTTTGGGAACTGTTATTTTTCTTCTTCATTGGTATTGCGCTGGACTGGGCTTTTATAATCTCATTTTTCAAAATTTCCCAAGCTTCTTGAGTTGTTTTCCCCTTGAGGATTCTCATCCATGGAATCCTTCCCAAGCTCTCTCTGAGTTTATTGAAATTAGCTCTCTTGAAGTCTAAGACTCTGGTTTGACTTTGTTCAACTACTTTTGTTTGCATAATGTTGAATTCCAGTATTTCATGATCGCTTGCCCCCAACGTTCCTGTAGCTTCTACACCTTCTATCATTTCCTCTCTGTTAGTGAGAATTAAGTCCAATATTGCTGATCCCCTTGTTCCCTTCTCTACCTTTTGGGAAACAAAGTTGTCTGCTAGATTTGTTAGGAACCTGTTGGATCTTCCACTTGGTGCAGAGTTTGTTTCCCAATTGATGTCAGGGTAGTTAAAATCTCCCATTACTATTGCAGTGTGCTTCCTACATACCTTAGTTAGCTGGTTAGCAAAAAGTACATCCACTTCCTCTGCTTGGTTGGGTGGCCTGTAGTATAGACCTATGACAATATCATTCCCCCCCCCAACCTTTAATATTGACCCAAATACATTCAAGATAGTTCTCATCATTGTTGTGCTCTATTTCTGTAGAGATGTAATTATTTCTTATATATAGTGCAACTCCACCTCCTCTTTTATTTGGTCTATTTCTTTTAAATAATTTAAATCCTTCTAGCTGTATGTTCCATTTGTGGGTTTCATCCCACCAAGTTTCTGTAATGGCAACAATATCGTATCTGCCCTCATTTACTTGAATTTCTAATTCACCCTGTTTATTCCTCATACTCTGTGCATTGGTGTATAGACATTTGAGTCCATTTTGATTGACCCTGTGTTTTCTGTCTACGAAACCTGTGTTATGCCTGACTATGGTTCTCTTTGCCCCTATTTCTTTGCCACTTGTATGGTTCATGTACATGGTATGGCACCCACTGTTAATTGTTTGGTTTTGCTTGACAGCAGTGTTGATAATATTACCTGCACAATTATCTATGTTACACACACTGATAACCCTATGAATTTTAGTTTGCTGGGGACAGAAATATTCTTTATCTATTGATTCTCTGTCCCCACTATTCAGTTTAAATGTTTAGCCAGGAAATCTGTGAATTTAGTGCCAAGTAACTCAGTCCCTTTCTTGGATGGGTGCAAACCATCTCTTTTGTACAGTTTATCATTGGACCAGCTGCAGGCATCATGACTAATAAGACCAAAGCCTTCCTTTTTACGCCACTCCTTTAGCCACACATTAAACTCTGCTATGCGCTGGCCCTTTCCTTTTTGTTCCTTGTATACTGGTATAACCTCTGAGAAGATAAGCCTACAACCTGTACTACTAAGTTCGTACCCCAAACTCTGGAAATCATTCTGCACAGAAGCTACATCTTTATGGGACAGATCATTTGTGCCAAGATGTATAATAGCATCAACTTTACAGTCCTTACTTGCATTCTTGACTATCTTAAGAATACGCCTCTTGTCTCTGCTGGCTGTAGCACCCGGTAAACATCTGACATCTTTCAAAACCTCCATATCCTTACCTAAGTTTACATCTCTTACGATTGAGTCACCAATCAGGAGGTGACTTCTCTTTTTGGGTACCTTGCTCTTGTTGTGTGACTGATGCATGATCCCTGGTTCACACTTTTGCATTTCTGAAGTAGGTTCTTCACTTTGGACCACAATCCGCTGCTTATTTGAGTCGTCATTATTACCTTGACCTGTCACTTTAGTGTCCCCATTAAGATCAGCAAGGACGCTATATCTGTTATGCTGGGACACAGCAAAAGTTTTGTGTTTGTGGGTCACAGCTCTCACCCTGCCAGATCCCACAGTTGTCCAGGCTGCTCTTCTTCTGTGGGATCTTTGCGGTAGGGGAGGCTGGTAGTGTGGCATCTCCACAGGGTGGAGTGGCCGAATTGGACACTTAATTTCTGCCTGGAGATCACAAATTACAGATTCAAGATATGTTATGTGTCTATGTAATCTATTAATTTGTCTGCAAGGGGGACAGTATCCAAATTTGAAAAGAGTACTGCGGAAGACAGGTGCAAAACAGTTATTACATTGAACTAAGCCAGTCATTTTGAAATAAAATACAATCACAGTCTTAAGCGCACAAATCTAGAATGTATTATTTCTTTTACCTTTCTCTTTCCCCCCTCCACACAGCCAGAAACTCCTCCCTTTAGCCTCAAGTAGTTCAAAATGGGGAAGTCTTTACCTTTCTTTCCCCCCTGCACAAAGCCAGAAACTCCTCCCTTTAGCCTCAAGTAGTTCAAAATGGGGAAGTCTTTACCTTTCTTCCCCCCCTGCACACAGCCAGAAACTCCTCCCTTTAGCCTCAAGTAGTTCAAAATGGGGAAATCTTTACCTTTCTTCCCCCCCTGCACACAGCCAGAAACTCCTCCCTTTAGCCTCAAGTAGTTCAAAATGGGGAAATCTTTACCTTTCTTCCCCCCCTGCACACAGCCAGAAACTCCTCCCTTTAGCCTCAAGTAGTTCAAAATGGGGAAATCTTTACCTTTCTTCCCCCCCTGCACACAGCCAGAAACTCCTCCCTTTAGCCTCAAGTAGTTCAAAATGGGGAAATCTTTACCTTTCTTCCCCCCCTGCACACAGCCAGAAACTCCTCCCTTTAGCCTCAAGTAGTTCAAAATGGGGAAATCTTTACCTTTCTTTCCCCCCTGCACACAGCCAGAAACTCCTCCCTTTAGCCTCAAGTAGTTCAAAATGGGGAAGTCTTTACCTTTCTTTCCCCCTGCACACAGCCAGAAACTCCTCCCTTTAGCCTCAAGTAGTTCAAAATGGGGAAGTCTTTACCTTTCTTTCCCCCCTGCACACAGCCAGAAACTCCTCCCTTTAGCCTCAAGTAGTTCAAAATGGGGAAGTCTTTACCTTTCTTCCCCCCTGCACACAGCCAGAAACTCCTCCCTTTAGCCTCAAGTAGTTCAAAATGGGGAAGTCTTTACCTTTCTTTCCCCCCTCCACACAGCCAGAAACTCCTCCCTTTAGCCTCAAGTAGTTCAAAATGGGGAAGTCTTTACCTTTCTTCCCCCCTGCACACAGCCAGAAACTCCTCCCTTTAGCCTCAAGTAGTTCAATCTGTCCCTTGTTTTATGTAATGGTTACACTTTATCAAATAGTCTTTCTTTGCCTGTATGAGAACTAACTCTCAAAACAACAGACATTTCCCCAAAGTATGAATAAAAATTGGGTGATGAAATTACCTGTTTGTCAGGTGCAAAATTATAACTACAGGAATGCTTACAACTTCAGAATCAGAGGTTGTATTCAGGAGGTTCTTACCAGTTCTGGGGTACTGATTGCGGAAATTTTGAGTAGTTTGGAGAACCAGTAAATACCACCTCTGCCCCCATCTATTCTCTGCCTCCCAAATCCCAGCTGATCAGGAAGGAATGGGGATTTTGCAGTAATCTTCCCCTGGAATGGGGAGGTATGAGAATGGAGATTTTACAGTATGTTCCCCTGCCACACCCACCAAGCCATGTCACGCCCACAGAACCAGTAGTAAAAATTTTGAATCCCACCACAGTTCAGAATGTATCTCTTCTTATGTCTTTAACTGGATTGGTAAACAATTTCCTTAAGTATGTTCAGAATGAAATAAAGTCACTAACTGCTCCTCCTTCCCAAAAAGCAAGCAAAATATTCCCTTTTCTAAGTAAACTGTTTTATATCCTTGATATCCTTTTTGGGAAAGACTGTTGGCGAGGGTGGAACAAGTTCCTTTGCAGCTATGCCACCCTACATAATTTTCTTTAATCGTGAATCTGGAATGGATTCTTCATGAAAGTACTCCGGACCAGGGAAAAATCATTCCTTTTTATTGAGACTTCTGTTGACAAGAAACAACATTGCTTTTGGTCTCTGAGTTATTATTTTATGTTGTTAAGCAATAGGCTTCCATACATAAATGATCAGAGAAATGATGCAAGCAGACCAGAGGAAGCAAAAGATATTCCAAAAAGCCAACATTTTCATTTAATTCCTAGCCAACGGCAACAGAAGGTATTTTATGCCAGCAGATTCCAGACTGTTGCTCTAGTACAGGGACTAAAGTGGGCAGGGAGCGGAGATTAAATAATCATCAGTTTGGCAAATTTCTAATTTTCCCTCCAAATTAAGCAATCAATGGTTTTTGTTATGGCAGCATTACAATATAATTGAAAATGTTCTAATTGAGCTGTCTCAGTGAAAATTTAGATCTTTGTGCTTATCATTGCACTAGGAGCATATTAATACCATACTCCCCAAAAAGGAATCCTAAATTCCCTCCTAAAACTCTTCTTCTAGAAAAACAGGTCCTGGAAGCCTCTATCCTATTGAAGTCCTTTGCAGCTCCAGCCAGACCAATTAACAAGGGATTTGGTTAGCTAAATATAAATAGGCCTTCCTTTCCTTGTTTGCGGAAAAGGAATGTAGAACTAGGAACGTGGTGGCTCAGTGGCTAAGACATTGAGCTTGTTGATCAGAAAGGTCAACAGTTCAGTGGTTCAAACCCCTAGCACCGCGTAACAGAGTGAGCTCCCGTTACTTGTCCCAGCTTCTACCAACCTAGTTGGTAAGTAGAAAAATAGGAACCACCTTTGGTGAGAAGGTAAATGTTCTTTGTGCCTTTGGCATCTAGTCATGGCAGCCACATGACCACAAAGACCTCTTCGGATAGCACTGGCTCTTCAGCTTTGAAACAGAGATGAACACCATCCCTAGAGTCGGGAACGACTAGCACATATATGTGAGAGGACCTTTACCTTTTAGAATGTAACTAAGATAAAGATGACATTTTAAAAGTTCATGCAGACCTATGTGTTCTTTTCTCCAACACCCTTAAGCACTCAGCATGAATAAGGTAACATCTGCATAGACATTTTTTCAACATGGGTTCTCCTTGCAAAGAAGTTATCCCCCACAGGTCACCTAGCAGGTGGAAGTCATCTTGCTGAGCAAGAAATGGAGCTTGAAATAGAAGAATTGTGCCAGCTATAAAACAGCTTCATTTGCTTCTTTTCTCCCACTGTTTAAAGGTTTTAGCTCCACTATGAATAAAAGATATCAAACCTATTACATACATGATGAAGTACTATGCTTTTTCAGCCCCAAAAGTCGCAAATACATCACTTCCATGCCTGTGTATTTTCATCACGCTGTACATTTTTTATGCAGCAGCAGAGGTCCTGTGGTGAATAGCTATATTGATTAATTTTAGTTTTAATTAAATATACAATTAAATTAAAACAATGTTCATTTTTGTCTTGATTCTGCCACACCCCTTTCATGGTCCTGGCCCTGCTTCTTTTGTGATATGCAGCCCTGTAGCTACCACACAAATATCTAACCTGCATGCTAGTCCGAAAAAAACCCCAGCCAATTGTGTTTTGAATTGTAATTTTTTTTTATTTTTTTATTTTAATCACATTTATATCCCGCCCTTCTCCACAAAGGACCCAGGGCAGCGCACAGGAATTTAAAAAACATACAAAACAATAAATACAGAATTTAAAAACATATTAAATTATAATCCTATGCTAAAATCCAAATTAAAATCCCCAATTTAAAACTATCTAAAATAGTCCCAATGGGAGGTTAGGCTAGGCCAGCTTGCTGAAAAAGATGTGTTTTTAGGCACTGGCGGAAGAGGCGGAGGTCCGAGATGGTACGCAATTCAGGGGGTAGGTCGTTCCAAAGGGCAGGGCCCGCCACAAAGAAGGCTCTTCCCCTGGGTGTCGCCAGACGGCATTGCCCGGCCGACGGCACCCTGAGAAGGCCCTCTCTGTGGGAGCGGATCGACCGAAGGGATGTATGGGGCAGGAGGCGGTCTCGCATATAACTAGGCCCCGAACCATGTATTTTATCTTAATACTGTACCTAAATAACATTCTCTGAGATAATAAGGCTGGAAATGTGGGCAAACATTGAGGCTCCATTGTCTTCCACTCCTATGCCATGGCAGGTCATCTAAGTCAGGGGTCTCCAACCTTTGCAACTTTAAGTCTGAAGGACTTCAGCTTCCAGACTTCTCCAGCCACCTTTGCTGGCTGGAGAATTCTGGGTGCTGAAGTCCTTCAGACTTAAAGTTGCAAAGGTTGGGGACCCCTGATCTAAGTGGCTGTACAAATAAGACATTGATTGGCATTTGGAGATGGTCTCAAGGGTTCAGGACACAAGCAGGATTGTAGGAAGCCAGGGATTCTCAGGCTAGAGCTGTGAGTTATGTATTTATATGTACAGCAATAGTTTGTCTTCAAAGCTTCCATTTACTATGCCACAAATATTAATTTATTCGTGGGATAAATGAGAAAAAGAAGCAAGGAATCTAAATCACAACAAATACATGAGATATTTACATCTTTATTCGCAACAATTAACTTGCTTCATCTTGGACGAGATATTCTTTTCCAGCCAAGATATGTCTAGGTGACTTTCAGTAAGTCTAACTAGGAGCCAACCTACACTGAATGATCAAGTAATCTATGATTTAATGTCAAGTCCTGTATAGGGCAACAGCTATGAATACTGTGCACCTATTAGACTTTATAATATCTGAAAAAATGCTTACTAACTTACAATTCAATGGAAATGAGATATTTCCTAGGTAGCTTGCCATGCAGCTTATTTCGGTCTACTTGTCAATGGAAGCAAGTAAAACATAGGCTGTAAAGTTGTTTATACAGTTAAAAAGGCAAATCAAATGGAGTATTTTGTTAGTTCAGCACCTTTTGAAAGCTTTTATGGGGAAAGGAGAGTATATAATACTGACAAAGTAGAATTTGGAGACATACTGATGTGAATAATAGGCACAGTCTTTCAGTCTAGCACAAAGAAGTATTCTTGTTTAATTCTTATCAATAGAAGTGTGTGTGTGTGTGTATGTATGTATGTGTGTGTGTGTTTGTGTGTGTGTATGTATGTGTGTGTGTGTATATATATATATATATATATATATATATATATATATATATATATATATATATATATATATATATATATATATATATATATATATATATATATGTTAAATTTCTTTAAGGGATGATTAATAATAATTAATTAAGAGACCAGGATGGATCCATTTCGGGCTCCTTAGCCCTCGTCAGCTGGCCATACTCCCTGACGAGGGCTAAGGAGCCCGAAATGGATCCATCCTGGTCTCTTAATTAATTATTATTAATCATCCCTTAAAGAAATTTAACACATATCTAAAAAGACAGCAGCAATTTATTAGGTCTCTGTCTGGATGGTCTCTAGGTTGAGTCGAAGGACAGAGAAGGATGACAAGTTTGTCTCCTCCCTTAAATAGGCCTAACAGGAAGCTGTAACAATATATCCACTTCATATATATATATATATATATATATATATATATATATATATATATATATATATATATATATATATATATATATATATATATATATATATATATATATATATATATATGAGAGAATATTATCACAGCTCCTGTTCAGAGGTCCCTTTAAGGGGAGGAGACTTAACATCATCCCTCTCTGCCATTCGACTCAACCTAGAGATCATCCAGACAGAGAACCAAATAGATTACTGCTGTGTGACATTTTTTAGATATGTGTTAGATTTTTAAGGGCTGAAAATAAAAAAAGTAAAATAAAATAAAAAGTAAAAATCTAACACACACACACACACAGTAAACTTTATGGATAATAATAGGGGAAGTTTAATAGACTTTTTGTAAACAAAAAAAGATAAATACAGAACTAGATTCTCATTCTTTAAAAAGATGCAAAAACTGAAGTCAACTTTCTTTTGGGTCTTTGACTATTAATTCACATGATTCTACCACTGGACACTGATTTAATTATCCAAGAATAAATACATTGGGGGCTTTTTAGTCATTGTAACAGTAATGAAAGTCAAGCATTTTGATACAGGATTGATTATTCACTTTCCACAAATGCCTTCAGGCTTTAGTAACAGGCTCATTATTACATCTGAAAATATATCCTTTAATCTCAAGCAGTTTAAACAGTCTTATCACAAATATTTACTGATTATACAACATGACTCTTATCTCAAGGTGATAAAAAAACACCATGCTCCATAAAGCTTTCCATGTAACATTTTCTTTTCTAAAAAGTATTGTTGAGCAATGAAAAGGCATTGCTTAGGGAAAGTGTTTTCCGCCACATTAACTCCTTTTCAAGGGTTTGCCTGATAGTTAAAGCTTTCTGTAGAATAATTAAAATATAGCCCGTCTTTGGAAATACATTTACGAGCCCAGGAAAAGGAACTGTTTTCAAATAGTGAGAATAATGTAAGTAGGTACAAGAGAAGAAATAACTGGTGATCTTACATGCTCAAGAACAAAGAAGAAATCATGGCCTCAGTAAATTAGCTACAGATGTAGCTAATACTTATTAGCCAATTAGATAATACTTACTAACAATATGGCAAATTCTGGGTTGCAGCGCCTAAAATGTAACATCAAATAAGGTAAAGGTTCCCCTCGCACATATATGCTAGTCGTTCTGACTCTAGGGGGAGGTGCTCATCTCCATTTTAAAGCCGAAGAGCCAGTGCTGGTCATGTGGCTGGCATGACTAAACACCGAAGGCACACAGAACGCTGTTACCTTCCCACCAGGGTGGTTCCTATTTTTCTACTTGCATTTTTACATGTTTTCGAACTGCTAGGTTGGCAGAAGCTAAAAGGAGCTCCCTCCGTTACACGGTGCTAGGGATTCAAACCACCGAACTTTCTGATCAACAAGCTCAGCATCTTAACCAATGAGCCACCGTGTCCCTTTATGCCTCAAATACTGTATCCCTAATTAAGCATATACATATACTGTATAACATATCTGGATCACTGATTGTAATACAGGTAGTCCTTGACTTACAACATTTCACTTAGTGATTGTTCAAAGCTATGTCACTGAAAAAAATGACTTGAGACCATTTTTCACACAACCATTACAGAATCCCCATGGTCAAGTGATCAAAATTCAGACGCTTGGCAACTGACTTTATGTATGATGGTTGCAGTGTCCCATGGTCATGTGATCACCTTTTGTGACCTTCTGACAAGGGAAGTCAGATTCATGTAATGACCATTTCATTATTTTTAACAACTGCAGTGATTCACTTAACAACTGTAGCAAGAAAGGTTGTTAAATGGGGCAAAACTCACTTAACAAATATTAGGCTCAACTGTGGTCATAAGTCAAAGACTACTTGAAATAAAGTACGCAAAATCCTCTAAGGCCATCCCCCTCCTTCCCCCCATGACAGGTTTTGGAAATTTCCATTAAGTATGTAATGGAGCAGAAAGAATGGAGATGAGGATGAGATGAATGGTGAGTAGCCTGATTGTCAATCGTACTTTAAAATTCCATTTAAATTACGCCACATCAAAATCAAGTAAAGATTTATTTCTTCCATCTGTACACAACAGGAAGCTTTCCCTCTCTCTTTTTAAAGCAGAAAGTAGGAAAAGAAGCAAAAGCTATCTTTTTCTGCCGTACTGATTGGAATATCTGCAGGCAAACAATAAAAAAAAAGTAGAATCAAATATGACTGATAAAAGACTTTCAGGCATATGAAATCCTTTTACAAGGATGGCTTTTTTTTCATCAACCATTCCCTTTTCTACAACCATCCCTTGATGATAAGACAGGAGGCAACATTTTATTTATTTAATCTGTTTATGGAGCAGACTCTCAGAATAGCAACGAGGAATTAAAAATATAATAAACAATTATTTTTGAATTGTTAGTAGATGGGATGCTCAGATTTAGAGTAGTTTTCCATCCTATAAATGTGTCCCAGAAGGAAAATTAGCATCAATCATGTGATTATTGAAGAGGCAGATAACTTCAGGTAATCACTGAATACTATCAACCAATGTAATAATGGTCTAAGAAGAAAAACAATCCGAAAAAGGAGAAAAATGCAAGGAAAGATAAAAACGAAAAAATAAGGAAGGAATGTGCTATGCGGATGAAGCTAAGCAGGTTCCCAAGAAATAAATTCTCATGTTTTATCTTTAAAAGTGTCCGTGTAGTTTTCTATACAATATCAAACATTAACGAAATTCCCTTTTTTCAGCTCAAATAAATAGCAGTGAATTTCAATAAAACTACCAGCATTCACCTGTAAATAGGCTCCATTTTCCATCTTAAAGGTACCCTATCCTTAAAACGTGAAAACTTAGTGTAGTAGAGCAATAGACAGCGCACGTTTCTTTTGCTGGCATGGTAGAGCAAAAATATATCTACTCAAGCATGCAGCAATGACTACTAACACAATTTTTCAGCAGCTGGCCTTCAGATATCAGCCTTGAACATAGTTGCAAAATACATAGCTATTCTAATCTGAAGCCACCCCATTGCTGCTTCTTCCAAAAATGTGTCTATTCCTTTCTTAAAGGCATCTTGTGCAGAATCACTGAAATCATTTCAGCAGAATCACTGAAATATTATCACACATATTTAAATTGCCATTTAAAGAAGGTAGCTTAGAGCAGCAGTCACCAACTGGTGGTCCATGAGAAAATGTTGATGGTCCACAGAAAAATTGTTTGCATTTTTTAGATTGCACCTAAATCAGAGGTCCTCAAACTACGGCCCCTGGGCCGGATACATACAATGAACGTTTGTGTTGCTGCAGAGATTCTCCCCCTTCTGGGTCTTTTAATGAGTGTCAGAGAGGGAGAGAAATTCCGACTTGGGGTCTGCTTCAGCCTCCTGGTGCGGGGTTTTGGGTGAAGGCTGGAGGGAAGTGCCACTAGTGGCAAAGAGCCGGAGGGTCTCATTCCAGTGGGACAGCATCATATACTGGAACTGGCTGATCATCTCAGCCACTGATCCACCAGGTGCCGGTACCTGGCCTTGTACTTCCACAGATCTTCCCTCTGCTTGGAAAGCCTATGCTTGTAGTCCTCAGTGAGGTGCTTCTGCTAAGCCTCCTTCTCGGCCATATCCAATATGAACTGAGCCGGCTGTTTTGCTAAGTCTTTCTCCTGGTGGCTGCTTAGCTCCAATAACTGTTTCCTGTTGGGGCCCTAAGGAATCCAGAGGGCAGGCAAGAAGTGGTTGGGAGGGGAGGGGCGAGTAGAGGCTGGCGTGGTGTCCCTCGATGTAACATTGGGTTGGCCACAGCCACCCAGTCACATGACCAGCTAGCCACAGCCACCCAGTTGTTCATTAGGTAGATCATATTAGTGGTCCGCAGGATTTAAAATTATGAATTTAGTGGTCCAAAAGGTTGGCGACCCCTGGATTAGAGGTCGAACTTATAACCATTTGAACTTACAATGGAGCTGCACAAAAAAGATACTTATAATCCAGTTTTTGACGGATGCAGGCATGTGACTGCATTTCCGGCGCTCGGCAACTGGCCTGCATTTAAAGCTATTTGCTATCCTCTCTGGTCACATGGGTTTGCTCAACACCCATGGCGTCCTCTTAAGAACTGCAGATTTGCTTAATGACCATTGCCATAAAATTGGGTGGGTCATATGATGACCCAGGATTACAACCCTCATAACTCGAGACTATAAAGGGTAGGCGCCATCATGACCCTTAAGTTGAGGACTACTTGTATTCCCCTGACAGACACGATACAATTCAGAAATCAATTTACAGCGGTTTTAATCAGATTTTTCTTGTCAAGAAGTAATGCTACTTTGGAAGAAATTATACATGTCTTAGGATAAAAGCTTAACGGTATTTTGTACTGAAACATATAACATTGATTTATCATGTTTATTTTAGTTTGATGATTAAATGTGAAAAAGGGTTTTCCAATCATGAACTGAAAGTTGTTTAACTAAAACATTTAGAATGCTTTGGTTAAGAGCAATATTCAAGTAATTCAACAGCCTAATTAGAAATTGCCCTATAGGAAACTGTAAATACTTTGTGTCACATAGATTGGCAGCATGTAGCCAATCTTGGCTAATTTAGAGAGCTAAGCAGATCTCCTCATCTTAGAACTTCAATGGAGACCATTTGCAAGTTCATGGATACACACACCAGAATGGGAATTCAAAAAATTATCCTGAAAGGCAGCACTTATGCCAAGAAAACTGCCTGGATGTTTACACTATATGTAAACCGCCAGGAGCCAAGTTTAAATGAAAAACAACTATTTAAAATAATATGAACATTTCCCAACATGACAACTCAAAAATGCATACTTATTTTGCATGGTTTAAAATGGTATAAAAACATAGAGCAGTGGAAATTGGCTGAAATAAAATTAATATTGACAAAGTGCTATGCATCGTGTATCCACACATCTCTTTTCAGTGAATTGCTTTCAGATCCAGTAATAGTCCTAACATTATTTAATAGTTCAGAATAAGAGAAGAAAAGCTTGCTTTAAATTCCTTGTATTTCAAGAATGATTAGTTACATGAAATGTTTAGCTTAACATCCTCTTCAGTTTGCCAGTTACATTCCCGACTGATAACAATTTTGAAACTGCTCAACTAATACACATTATTATGCATGTATTACCACTGATGTAGAAAACATGAAAACTTTCCAATATATTTGTTAATCAAGACAACTTGTAGTTCAATTAAGTTCAAAGTTTATAAAGAAGATGTAAATATGTAAATATTATCAGATAAAAAACTTATATAATTTTCTACCCAATCAGGCACACACTTTCTTAACCAAAAGAGAAAAGAAACATGAAAAGTCAGTAAAAAAGAAAACTTTGGAGAGGAAGTAAAAAATAAAGGTAAAATATTAACATCCTGAAAGTGATTGTGATAAGAAAGTCCTTTCTCTTCTTCCAACCAATTGTGCCTTATCTAAGGGGACAGGAAAGTCCATGAGAAATCTCAGGGGAGAGAAGAATTATAAGCGAAGTATCTTCAATCCTAGTTTTATTATATTGTCCACTTCCAAGATACTACATTAAATGCAATAATATGGACAGAATAATATACGATCTTTGTTACCTACATCTACTTATCATATTTGAGGGGGCTACAATAATTCTGCCATATATATTCAATTAACTACTAGCAAATTATAAAACAATACCCATTCCATGAGCTTATCTAATATATTTCAAGAACTCCAAGTGGGAGTTGTAATAGAGTGGAAAATAAATTAATGAATACGAAGTTTAAAATTCACATGAACACATGGGGACAGTCTGACAAGGTTAAACAATTATGGAACTACAGAGAAACATCAATTATTAAGTTGAGATTAGATTCACCCTATACTTATAATTCAGTGTCTTGAAAGGACATGTTCTTATTAATTAGCATGGATTAAACAATACAATAAATAAGGTTTCTACTGAAATGCAACTTGAAAATATATTAATTTCTGCCACTATTTGGGCTGAGTACGTACAGAAACAGAAATGTTACAAATATACAAATTTATTTATAATATATAGGCATTTCAATGTCTGACCTCAGAGATCCTTGACCAATTAAACTTATGAAAACTTTGTACTCTGCACAGTAGTCAATGTACAATACTAGAACTGTCATGAGAATTATTTCCTATCAAATAATATGCAAAATGACAAAGTAAAATTTAGCTTCAGATCTGCAACAATTTATGCAAGATGGTGACACACACACACATATATATTGTGTTTCCCCCAAAGTACAACATGCCCTGCTAATAAGCCCAATCGGGCTTTTCAGAGCATCTACCACAATAAGCTCCCCCTCCCCGAACTAAGCCCCAACTATTTAAGCGCAAAAAGATCCTGCTGCAAAAACAACAGCAGGCCAGCAATGCGATCACCATCTCCCCACCTGTTCCCTCTCTCACAAAAACAACAACAAACGCCCACCCTACCCCAATTGTAAAGGCAGCCTGCCTGCTTCCCTTCCCTTCCCTCCTTTAGCAAGGGTGGGTGGGGGAGAAGCGAGGCACGCTTCTTCCCTGTCCACATCAGCTGCGTTCCTTGTCCTTTCATTCAGGGATTCCACTTGTAAAAAATACCTCATGAGTTGATCTCGCGTGTTTTTTTTTTTTTTTTTTAAACCTTCACAAGTTCAACTCATTAGGTTTGTTTTACAAGGGGAATCCCCTTGTAAAAAGCCCTATGGGTGAATGTCAGGCGTGGAGCTGGATGGAGGCACTAAAGTCCTCTGCTCCGTGGCTGGGCTTCGCAAAGCAGGTAGCAGCAGTGGGTCCGGCACTCTGTCCGATGTGGCTGTGGGACTTCCACTGGGTGCCTTTGTCCAGCCGCGGCGCCTGCAGCCGCCTGGGCAAGAAGGAATCCAAGCTGGCCTTGGTGCTGCAGGAAGTGCTGGAGCCAGCCAGGCGCTTGGCGCACTACCCATGGGTGCAGCTGGAGGTGAGCACGCTGCTCTTGCAGGATGGCAGCTGTTCCTTGGCCACCACACTTTGGGTCATGGGCTTGTGCTGGCCAACACTGGCATTAAGCTCTATGACCTGGTGGTGGCTTGTACGCTCAGCCAGCAGGCCTGGCCATCAAGACCACCAAGCCTGGTGCACAGGAGGCTCTGGCGCAGGAGTGGCTAAAGTCCCTGGCAGCCATCAAGGCCCAGGCAGAGCACTTTGGCCTAGCTGTCAGCCTGCCCAACATCACCGCTGCCCAGCAGGCCAGAGACCTGGTTGACGGAAGGCAGGAGCACCATGGTGAGGTGGGCGGCGGTGGTGGGCTCCTCGGGCTTGGTGGTCTTGATGGCCTGGCCTGCCGACTGAGCGCACAAACCACCACCAGGTCATAGAGCTCGATGCTGGTGTTGGCAGGTGCCGCGGCAGGTCCCTCCCCCTCTAATAAGCCCAAGGGCATAATTCGTGCATTAGATTCGGAGTGAGTTGCCCCCCACAGATAGTAGTCTAGAGGGATCGTCAGATGCAGGACTTGAGACAATTTTATGGGAGAAGTTTGACTTTGTCACTGCCTAGGATATGGACAGGTTGTCGAGGAGACTAAAGGCCACCACATGTTTATTGGACCCGTGTCCCTCCTGGCTTGTACTGGCATCCTGGGAGGTCACACGAGGCTGGCTCCAGGATATAGTGAACGCCTCTTTGAGTGAGGGGTTCTTGCCTACCGCCATGAAAGAGGCGGTGGTGAGACCCCTCCTCAAGAAGCTTTCCCTGGACCCAGCATTGTTGGTAAATTACCGTCCGGTCTCCAACCCCCACTTTTTAGCAAAGGTTGTAGAGAGTGTGGTGGCACAGCAGTTTCCCTGCCACCTGGAGGAAATTGATTAACTGGACCCGCGCCAGTCTGGCTTCCGACCTGGTCACAGCACTGAGACGGCATTGGTCGCATTGGTGGATGATCTCTGGAGGGCGCGGGATAGAGGTTGTTCCTCTATCTTGGTCCTGTTAGACCTCTCGGCGGCTTTTGATACCATCGACTATGGTATCCTATTACGCCGATTGGGGGGTTGGGGGTGGGAGGCACCGTTTTACAGTGGTTCTCCTCCTACCTCTCCAGTCAGTCGCAATTTGTGTTGGCAGGACGGCAGAGATCGACCTCGAGCCGCCTCATATGCTGCAGGGGTCGGTCCTCTCGCCACTCCTGTTCAACACCTATATGAAGCCGTTGGGTGAGATCATCCGTGGTTTTGGGGTAGAGTACCATCTGTACTCTGATGACACTCAGCTGTACATATCTACCCCAAACCACCCCAACGATGCCGTCGAGGTGATGTCCTGGTGTTTGGAGGCCGTACGGGTCTGGATGGGGAATAACAAATTCAAACTCAACCCGTCCAAGACCGAGTGGCTGTGGTTCCCAGCGTCCCGGTTTAGCCAGGTGAATCCAACGCTGGCCATGGGGGGCGAACTATTAGCCCCCGTGGAGAGGGCGTGCAATTTAGGAGTCCTCCTGGATTCCCAGCTGACCTTGGAAGACCATGTGACAGCCGTGGCCAGGGGGACGTTTTACCAGGTGCGCCTGGTCCACCAATTGCACCCCTTACTTGACCGCGATGCCCTTCGCACAGTCACTCAAGCACTTGGGACATCCCGTCTGTAACACTCTCTACATGGGGCTCCCCTTGAGGTGCACTCAAAGGTTACAGTTAGTTCAGAATGCGGCCGCGCGGATGATCATGGGAGCCTCAAGGCAGTCCCATATAACACCTCTCCTGCGCGAGCTGCACTGGCTACCTGTGACCTTTCGGGTGCATTTCAAGGTGCTGATTACCATCTTTAAAGTGCTCCATGGCACGGGGCCTAGTTATCTGCGAGACCGTCTACTGCCCCATACATCCCTTCGACCGATCCGTTCCTATAGAGAGGGTCTTCTCCGGGTGCCGTCGGCCGGGCAATGCCGGTTGGCGACGCCCAGGGGAAGGGCCTTCTCTGTGGTGGGCCCAACCCTCTGGAACAACCTGCCTCCCGAACTCCGCGTCACCTCGGACCTCCGCCTTTTCCGCCAGCGCTTGAAAACACACTTTTTCCACCAAGCCGGCCTAGCGTGAACCACCCTATACAACTGAGTTTTAGATTGCCAAAGTTTTAATCAGTGGGATTTTAATTATGTTTTAGCACAGGGTTTTGAGTTTAATGTTGTTTTAGGATAATTTATAATATTTTGTATATTTGTAGCTGTTTTTAATTCTCCTGTGCGCTGCCCCGGGTCCCTCTGTGGGAGATGGGTGCGGGATAAAAGTATGAAAATAAATAAATAAAAAAATAAATAAATAAATAAATAATAAATAAATAAGATCTGTCTTATTTTCAGGAAAACATGGTGTGTGTGTGTGTATTGTTGATGCTATAGCAATTGCTTACAACCATTATTTTTATTATACCAGTGTATTATAAAACGAGTCCCTATGGGGAGAGGGAGCGGTCTACAAATTAAAATTATTATTATTATTATTATTATTATTTCATTTTGGATTACTTTCCTACATAAAACAAAATCATGGTTTATTACTAGCATTCAGATATAACTCTAGAAATCATCATTTGGCTTTACATAAATCAGTCTCAGACATCTCAGTTCCTTTTCCTCTTTGAGTATTTAAGGTTGCCAGCCCCTGCCATAGACAATTGAAACTGAACATAGCTTTTCCCTTTGGGTACTATGAGGTGCATATATGTACAAAGAGCTGAAATACAGTATATGGCAATGGTTTGCATGTGATACTCTGTGTAAGTAAAAGTTGGGCTTTGAAAAAGCAGTATAGGAAGACTATTGATCTTTTGAACTTTGGTGTTGTAGAGGACTCCTGGGAATACATGGATAATACAAACAAATGGGTCATAGAGCAAATCAATAAAAGTTCTCATTGAGATAACCCAGCTCAAATTATCACATGTTTGGCACATTCACACAGTCTTTGTTTTGTTTCATGATTATATTGAAGTAGAATTTGGGAGAACTGGACAAATTCAAAGTCTTATTTTGTATCAATGACTTCTAGTCCTGGACACTTTTAACTCCATAACATAAGACAACAAAATAGGATTCAGTGACAGTGGCAAAGAAACATGAGCTAAAATGATCGTTGGTACCTACCTGAACGTCGTTTCTGATGATAGGAGCGGGAGGCGTCACCAACGGGTTGTCACAGCCAATTGGTCCAGACTGAGAGGAAAGTCTTTAAAAGGGGCTCCTGCCCCTCCTTCTCCCATTCCCTCGATGTCGCAATAACAAGTAACACTGAAACACAAACTCACAACAAGGAACCAATTCCACCCCGCCGCTAACTGTCTAGGGTGGGAAGTGACGCCTCCCGCTCCTATCATCAGAAACGACGTTCAGGTAGGTACCAACGATCGTTCTCGATGATAAGGAGCGGGAGGCGTCACCAACGGGACGTACCCAAGCTAACGTCCTAGGGAGGGGAGAACTCATGCAACTGAGTTGCGGCGGGCACTGAACTACCTGCTGCAAAACTCTCCGGCCAAAGGCCGCCTCAGCCGAGGCGTAGGCATCTAGTTTATAATGCCTGATAAAGGACGTGGGGCTTGACCACGATGCCGCTCTGCAAATATCTTCAAATGGGGCTCTGGTCGCCCAGGCCACCGTGGTGGCTGCACTCCGGGTAGAGTGCGCCGTGATCCCTTGCGGTGGTGCCCTATCCTTGGATTCATAGGCTAGGGCAATGGCCTTCCTCAGCCACCTGCCCACGGTACTGGGGGTCACTCTACCCCCCAGAGAGGAAGGTTGGAATGAAACCAGGAGCGCCTCTGACCTACGTAAAGGTGCCGTACGCCTTAGGTATATCCGTAGGGCTCTCCTGACATCTAACCTATGCCACTTACGTTCCCTATCATGAGAGGGGGACGAAAAAAAATCTGGAAGCACAATCTCCTGCGCTCTGTGGAAGAGGGAGTTGACCTTTGGTATGAAAGTCGGGCCAGGCGCAGTATGACCCTGTCTGTGTGAAATATGCAGAGGTCGCTCCTGCAAGACAGGGCGCTCAGCTCTGAGATCCGCCTCGCTGACGTGATGGCTATCAGAAAGGTGACCTTCAACGTTAACATGTCCAGGGGCACCGACCTAATCGGCTCAAACGGAGCCTCCGTTAGGGCCTGCAGCACCAGGGACAGGTCCCATGTAGGAAACCTGTGCACCACCGGCGGCGTTAAATTGGCGGCTGCTTTGAGGAAGCGCCTAATTAAAAGGTGATGTGTAAGGGGAGAGCGTCCCTCCCCCGGGAGAACTGTCGCTAAGGCCGCGGTCTGTCTGCGTAAGGTATTGTAGGCTAAGCCCTTTTCTAGTCCTGCCTGTAAAAATTCCATCACCTGTGTCACTGACGCTTCCCGTGCCACGCTGCAGTTCTCGTCACACCATCTACAAAATGCCGACCAGGTAGCGTTATATATCCTGGTCGTGGAAGGCCTTCGAGCTGCCTCTAGAGTGGCCATGACCCTCTCTGACACCATATCTCTACCTAGTATGACCCGTTCAAGTGCCAGGCGGTTAGCTTCAACCACTCTGGCTCTGGGTGTCGGAGAACTCCCTGGTACAGCCGGACTATCTCGCTTGGAATCCTCCAAGGAGCTGTCACGAACAGCTGGATCAGGTCTGCGTACCACGGTCTCCTCGGCCAATCCGGGGCTATCAGGATTATCTCGGCTCCCTCTGCACTAGCTTCCTGACCGTGCCCTGGAGGAGGGGAAGGGGAGGAAAGGCATAGAGGAGCCCGGTCGGCCACCGGCAGCGAAGGGCATCCCTGTCCTCGGCTCCCCGCGTCTGGTATCTGCTGATGAAGCGGTTCAGCTGGGCATTCTCTGGTGTCGCGAATAGGTCTATCACTGGAGTCCCGAACCTGGAGCATATTTGCCTGAAGAGATCCGGGTCCAGCTGCCACTCTCCGTAATCCACCGTGCTCCGGCTGCCTGGTGGTTCATTGTCCCGGAAATGTGGTCCACTACCACAGACTGCACCTGTCTCTCAGCCCATGTCATCAGTCTGCGTGCCTCTATCTACAGAACTCTCGAGTGAGTTCCGCCCTGCTTGTTGACATGGGCCTTCGTCGCTATATTGTCTGTGAGAATTAACACATGGGCATTTACCAGGTCCTTCTGGAACTGCCGCAGGGCCAGCCGAGCTGTCTTTAGCTCCAGATAATTTATGTTGTGGCGCAAGTCAGCTGCTGACCAACGACCCTGTGCCATCTTCGGCCCCATCAGCGCACCTCAACCATAGAGGCTAGCATCTGTGGTGACCATGACCCTCGCTGGCTCCCAAATATGTGATCCCTTGTTAAGGGCCTCCGACATCCACCAGCGCAGGGAGAGACGAGCCTGTAGCGGTATCGGAACCGCCAAGGGGGAGTTACTCAGCATCTGTCTCTGATACGTGATCAAGGCCCACTGCAAGCACCGGGAGTGAAGGCGGGCCCAAGGGACTATCCCCACACACGATATCATGGACCCCAGTAATCGGGATAGCTCCACTATGGGAACCTCGCGCTTGGCCCGGATGGAGAGGATCGACCGCCGCAGTTTAGACTTACGGTCTGGTGACAGGTACACCACCCCCTCCATAGAGTCGATGACCGCCCCTAGGTGTAGAATTCTGGTGGTTGGGGCGAGTTGGCTCTTGGGAAAGTTCACTGAAAACCCCAAACGTTGCAGTGTCCCAATTGTCACCCGGAGATCTGTAATGGCCTGACTATGGGAATGTGCCTGGAGCAAGACATCATCCAGGTATAGCTGTAGCCTAACCGGTTGGGAGCGTAGAAAAGCCGCTACCGCCGCCATTACCTTTGTAAAGGTGCGGGGTGCCGACGCTAACCCAAAGGGCAGAGCCCTATACTGAAAATGGCTCCCTTGGAAGGCAAACCAGGAATTTCCGGTGGTCTATGTGAATTGGAATGTGTAGGTAGGCCTCTGTAAGATCAATGGAGGCCATGAAGTCCCTTTCCTGATGCCCTGCAGAATCGACCTCAGGGACGCCATCTTAAAGCGTCTGTACACTATATAATTGTTCAGCCTTTTTAGGTCAAGAATCGGCCGCCACCCACCAGAGGATTTTGGAACGATGAATAAGTTCGAATAAAACCCCCTGCCTTCCTCCCCCCCCGGAAGGGGCTCAATAGCACTGATGTCCATCAAGTGCTGTATGGCTGCACGCACCAATTCTAACTTATCCGGCTTTCGGGAGGCGGGGAAGGATCTAAAAAATTCGGGTGGGGCGCGGCGGAATTCTAGTCGCAGGCCCTGGCGGACCGTAGCCAACACCCACTCATCTGATGTAATGTCACTCCACTGGTGGGCAAAAGATTGCAGGCGGCCGCCTATGGGGAGATCCGAATTAGTTAGGTCTGCCCCTTCGAAATGGGCGGCCGCCTCCCCCACGAAAGGGCCGCTTGGACTGGTATTGGCCCCTCTTCCTATCCTGGAAAGATTGCCGGGACTGGAATCTATCCCCCCTGGAACCGAAGTACCTCGACTGGTTGAAGTCCGAGTCAGGGGGCCGAAAGAAGTGGCGTCTGCAATATGGCCCCGGTCGGTTGTCCTGGCGTCTGGATGAAGACGGCATCACCTTTCTCTTCTCCTTGTTTTCGACCAGGATCGGATCCAGGGGTTCACCAAATAGCTTACCTCTGGCGTACGGTCTCGACGCCATGTGAAACTTGGACTTGTTGTCCACCTGCCAGTTCTTCAGTCAGAGTAGTCTCCTGGAGGCCACAGAAGCTGACAAGGCACTAGAGGCAAATTTGATTGCGTCCAACTTCACATCCGCCGAGAACTGTGCGGCCGCGATGACCTTGCTGATGTAATTCAGCGCTCGCATGTCGTCCGGCGGGATGCGGTCCTGGAGTTGTTGCAGCCAGAGTAGGGATGTCCTGTTGAAGAATGATGCTGGGGACTTCCGGTTCCGGCTCCTGCGGCGACGGGCGAGCCTAGCGCTCGCTCGCCGCTTTGTTTCTTCTTCTGCCCCCCCATCGGGGGCGAGACTCCTCTTTTTTGAGGGTCTCCCGTAGGGCCGGCTCCTCGGGGGGCGCCCCCCCCACGGCGGTGGAGGAAGTGGCTTCCGGCGCGGCTCAGGTGAGGGAGAACATGCTAGCGGGGGGTTCTCCCTTCGCCTAAGGAAGACGGCGCCATTCATGACAATGAGGAGGGCTGATCGGCTCAGTCGAAGGGCTCCCGAGGCTTCAGCTGCGAGGAGAGAGTGAGTTTCTAAAAAAACTTTTTTTACCTTGCTGCCAGCCAGGCTGAATGGACTGGGAGGGGGGTGTTTATTTTAAAAAAAAAAACCCTCGGATTTAAGCGGCGCGCTAAAATGGCTTCTCTGCAAAGAGAAAGCGGAAAACTTTCACTCCGGATGGTCTCTAACAAAGGAAAGTGGATTGTGACTTTTAGCAACATTGTTTCTAGGTCTGGCTGAGTTTTAAAAAAATTCTTTTTTTTTGCTACTCTCTCCCTCTGGCTCTGAGATGGCGGTGGAAGTGGATTCTATTTGTCCCTGCCTGACTATTTTAACTAAGGAAAATTTTCAGCGTCTCTTTGAAAGCAGGACTCTCTCTGGATTTTTGGAAAAAAAATTTCTTTTGATGGATTTATGACTTCTTCTCTGGAATACCTTCGTTATTACTATTTGCTGATTTGGGAAATTGTGTCTCTTTTGGTTTCTGAATTGTTTGCAACTTCACAGCCCTGAACTGAACTGAGCTCCTGGTTTGCCCCACCAGCCCCACCCGGAAAACGCCATCTTGGTGGCAGTGACTCTAACTTTTAACCATGGCACAAGAAGCAGCACTTGTAAATTTGGAACAAAGGATGGCTTCTCTTGAAACCTCTATGCAAACTTTGATATCAGAAATAAAGGCCCAGAGGGCTGAAAATATTATCTTCAAGAAAGAGCTGTTGGATACAAGAAGACAAGTGCTGGATAACACACAGAAGAATAAAGAACTGGAAGGGGGGTTGGAGGGGGCCAAGGGGGAAATTAAAAATGTTACTAATGAGGTTGTGGAAATAAATGGGCATGTGTCTAGGATGGATATGGAAAGAATGACATACTTTTTGAGATTTCAAAATGTTTCTGAGGAATCTGGTGAATACCTCCCTGATCTTATGAGCACAATTTTAGCAGACTATTTACAAAAACCTAAGGATGAGATCAGGGGGGATATTGACCTAGCCTACAGAATTAACTCAGCATATGCCAGGATAAATGAAGTGCCTAGAGAGATACATGTGAAATTTGTTAGAAGGTCAACCAGAGAGGAAGTCCTGAAAGCACAGAGAGAGAAACCCTTAACTTATCAACGAGAAACGGTCACTATCTTGAAGCAGATCCCTAGAAAAATTAGAGATTCAAGAAGGAAATTTTCCTTCTTGTCTAAAACCTTGTTTGATCACGGGATTTGGTTCAAGTGGATGACACCTGAAGGGATGCTGGTGTTCTGGGAAGGAGGAAGAGTGAGGATTAAAACAGTTGCTGAGGCGGAAGCCTTTTTTAAAAAACATTCCTCTGCCCTGGGGGAAGATCCAGGGGGGACGGAGGGGGCCACGGCCCCGCCCGAGGGGGGCCAGGGAGGAGAGAAAGAAGATACAATAGCCAAAAGACTTAGATCAAAAAAATAACTTTGCCTTGATTTTTCTTGAACAATTTTGCATAATATTTTTATCCGGACTTTTTGTAAATGTCTGACAGCATGGAAGGGAGAATTTAGGTAAATGTACTTGCTCTCATCTTGTAGTGGTGTGGAAAATGTTTTCTATGTTAACTTTTTTTAATGTGTAATTTGAGGTCTTGGAAGGTCCGACGACTCCGACGTGAATGCTCTCAAAATTTCTTTGTAACCATTACCCTATCCTGTTAAAAAATCTAAAACCAATAAAACTTTTTCAATAAAAAAAAAAAAAAAAAAAAAAAGAATGATGCTGCAGCCGCCGCCTTGACGGACCACGCCGAAGCCTGAAACCCTTTCCTGAGGATAAGTTCCGCCTTCTTATCCTCGGGCTTCAGCTTGTCTGCTGCATCTCCGACCACTACAGCTGCGGATGAAGACAATGCCGCCACCGGTGTGTCGACCTCAGGAACCTGTAATGCTTGAGAAAATGACTGCTCCATATTATACAACCTCCTGTCATTCACCCCTGGGCTAGGGAAGGTACCCGGTTGGCCCCATTGGCCCTTGACTACCTCTAGGAACATGGGTGGTGCCGGGATCTCCTCCTTGTTTAAGGCCGTTCTGACAAATATCTTCTGTCTTAAGTTTTTTCGCCCCGCCGCCGGTCGAGCGACCGGGCCCCCCAACCTTGTGGTTGACTTCGCCTTACCCAGGAGTTGCTTAAATGCGGTGGGCTGGAACAGACCCGCAAATGTCTGGTCGTCCTCTTGCCCTGCGTCCTCATCTTCCGACATGACCAGCCCTCTGGCAGGTTCCTCACCTGTCTCCGAGGCTTCGCTGACCCGGGCACTCGCCTTCTTCTAGCTGGGGGGGTTCCCGTGTAGGGGGCTGAGTAGGGGGCTGAGTCCCGGCTGCGGCTGCTGGGCGGCTCTGGGAAGGAACCACGGCTCCCGCCTTGTTGTTCCGTGCCAAGTTCTCCATACCCGAGGTGATGCCTCGGGATATTGCTGAAGAAATCAGCTTCTGCAGGCTAGACGGTATGTCCTGCCAGTCCTCGTAGTCATCCTCCGACTCCTCTTCCTCCTCCCCCAGTTCAGACTGGGGGGCAATTGTCGGGTGTGGGACCAAATAATCTCTGGAGGTCCCTTCCAGGGGGTCTCCCATCACACCCCGGATGGCGGTTGGAGAGACAGAGGGAGATGGAGACACGTCCATCCAGGAATAGCCTCCCCCCCACCGAGCTGATGAGCCACTGGCCCGTGGTGGGCTCTCTCTCCCAGAGAAGGCCCCTAGTGCTCCAGACTCACGTGCCTGTAGGAGTCGCTCTGCCTTTTCCACCTGTTTCTCCAGCGCCCGTTGGCAACGCTGTTCATCACGCAGCGTGGCCCGGGATGTCCGTTGTGTCGAAGTAGGCCCGCAGGATGAAGGCACCGGGTCTGCTCCAGCTGGGCTAGGCTCCAAGGTTGGAGCTGCCGGGGTCTCGTCTCCACCAGAGGCCATTGCCACTATCCTAGGTCAGACCTGACATTCTCATCATTAATACATTTATACCATACATGCATCTTTATTTTATTTTATTTTTTTATTTTTTAAATATATTTTAATTTAATTTAATTTAATTTGATTTAATTTTCTATGCCAGCGCGCACAACGCGCCTGCGTGGCCTCCAATGTTTGCCTGGTTGCCAGGCAACCCCGCACATGCCGGTGACCACGTGGCATCCAAGATGGCGGCCCCCACGTGGAGCCGGCCCGGCTCACTCATGGCCGCCCGCTGAACCCAGGAATTCCAGAAAAAAAGGTAAATCTCGCCTGCGGCCGGCTCTCTCCGCGCAGCGGTCGCTTTCAATAGCGGAGGCTGGTGTTGCGGTGGGGGGGGGGCAGCCTAGCCGCCCCTCGGCTTTCCTTGCGCCGCGGCAATGGAAGGCCTGCCGGCGGCCCACCATTCCGCTTCCCAGGGGCTCCCTGGCGCGATCGGAGCTTCAGGCATCTGATCGCCCCCCCCACACACACAATTCTTTTCAAAAAAATCTCCGTCCTACCTTGCCGCCCGAGAATTCGCGCCGTGGATGGCCGCCGCCGCCAGCTAGTAGGCGCTCCGCGAAGGAGGCTGCGAGCCCGCAGTCTCCTTGGCTGTTTGCGGCTGGCTTTCTTTCCTTTTCTAATTCTTCTTCTTGTTCTCTTCTTCTTTCTGTTTCTCTTCTCGATCTAAGGAGCAGGAAGCCTCTCAGCCACTTGGACCAGACTGAGAGGGAATGGGAGAAGGAGGAGCAGGAGCCCCTTTTAAAGACTTTCCGCTCAGTCTGGACCAATTGGCTGTGATAACTCGTTGGTGACGCCTCCCGCTCCTTATCATCGAGAAGGCATTGTTTTGGCTTAAAAATAATTTTACCTTTTTGATGAAGCTCACAGTGATTTGGATGAAATTAGATACAAGCTTTTCACCATTAGGAAAAAAGAAATCATAGTCCAGATAGAAAACTGGACTATGTTGGAAATATCAACTGCATAACTAAAATTTACCATAATCAGCTAGTTTATCAGTAATAAGGTTTGAAAGATTTTCCGGAACAGAATCTGCTTATGTTCCCATGAATAAATTCAGCCAAATCATGTCGGTAGGTGTTACACCTTAAAATATCACATACCTCACCCCAGCTAAGAAAAGAAAAATTACCTAGTATTTAATGAGAATGAATACTCAGCAATAATAATTATAGAATAATAGGTAGGCAAATGTTTAAAATATATTTGCTACTGGATATAGAATTTTTAAATACTTACTTCATGCTGAAATATAGCATACTTAACTATTTTATATCTACTTTATTTATTTATTTATTTATTTGTATCCAGTCTTTATTATTTTCATGTCCAATACACCTTCTGCTATTTTCCCAGCAACAACCACCTGAACAGTAGGTTGGACTAAGAAAGAGTGATGTCGCAAACTTTCCCAGCAGTTTTCCTGGCTAAAGCGAAACTCATCATCTCTCACTTTCTAGGCTGATGCCTTAATCATTATATCAAGTAGGCTATGTGCATTGCTAACGTATAGTATAGTAATATACGCATAAATCTATACTGTACCATGTAGGACCAAGCTACCTGCGAGACCGCATCCTACCTCATACATCCCTGCGGCCGATCCGCTCCCACAGAGAGGCACTTCTCCGGGTGCCATCCACCAGGCAATGCCAGCGGGCGACGCCCAGGGGAAGGGCCTTCTCTGTGGTGGGCCCAACCCTCTGGAACGACCCGATCTCAGAACAACCACGGACCTCTGCACCTTCTGCCAGAAATTAAAGACACTCCTGTTCCATCAGCCCGTTTGGCCTAAGTTAATTACCTAGCCTTCAGTCTGTATCATAAATTGTTTTAATTCCCCCCACGGGGGCGAGAAACCCCTTGTTTGGGGCTTCTCCCGTAAAGCCGGCTCGACAGGGAAGCCCCCCCCCCACGGCAGTGGGGAGAGCGACCCTGCTCCTCGGCTTAGGCGGAAGAGGACATGCTGCGGGGGGTCTTCCCTTCGCCAAAGGTTGGCGGCACCATTTAATTCCATGAAGAGAGACGATCGGAAGAGTCGGGAGGCTTTTCGGGACCTCAGCTGCGAGCGGAGAGTGAGCGTTTAAAACTTTTTTTTTTTGTACTGTCAGCCGGGCTGAAAGGGACTGGAGGGGGGTGTTTGTTCCCAAAAACCCCCCCTTGGACTAAAAGCGGCACTCGGAAATGCCTCGTTGCGAGGAATCGGAAACTTTTAATTCGGATGGTCTTTAACAAGGGAAAGTACTTTGCGGCTTGCTTGCAATTATGTCTCTAGGTCTGGCTGAAACAGTTTCTTTTTTGCTTTTTAACCGCTTTCTCCCTCGGGCTCTGAGTTTGGGCGGAAAATGGCTTCTCTTTGTCCCCGACTGACTATGACCTATGGAAAATTACCAGTGTCTCTTTGTGATTTGGACTTCCTCTAATTATTGATGAAGAATTTTCTTTTTTTGGATTTGTGTTTTCCTTTCTGGATTGCCTTCGTTATTATACCTATGGAGTTGGAAAAGTGTTTCTCTACTGGTTTCTGAATTTTGCAGCTATACAACTTTAAGAACTTTGGACTCCTGATCAGCCCCACCCTAAAAACACCATTTTACTGGCACGGATTTTAACAGCTAAACATGGCACAAGAAGCAACGCTGGCACGCCTTGAACAAAGAATGACTGCCCTTGAATCTGTTATACAAAATTTGGTATTAGAAATTAAGGCCCAGAGGGCAGAAAATGTCAACTTTAAAAAGGAATTATTGGACACTCGAAAACAAGTGCTTGAGAATACACAGAAGAATGAAGAATTGAAAGGGGGGCTGGAGGGGGCTAAGGGAGAGATTAAAAATGTTTCTAATGAGGTTGTGGAAATAAATGGGCATGTGACTAGGATAGATATGGAAAGGATGACATACTTTTTAAGATTTCAGAATGTTTCTGAGATGGATGGTGAATGTCTCCCTGATCTTATGAGTACAATTATTGCAGACTATTTACATAAACCTAAAGATGAGATCAGAGGGGACATTGACCTAGTCTACAGAATAAATTCTGCATATGCCAGGATGAATGAAGTACCCAGAGAGATACATGTAAAATTTGTTAGAAGGTCAACCAGAGAGGAAATCCTGAAGGCGCAAAGAGGGAGTCCTATGATTTACCAACAAAAGGAGATTACCATCTTGAAGCAGATTCCAAGAAAGATTAGAGAAGCTAGAAGGAAATTTTCCTTCTTGTCTAAAACATTGTTTGATCATGGGATCTGGTTCAAGTGGGTGATACCCGAAGGGATGCTGGTGTTCTGGGAAGGAGGTAGAGTGAAGATTAAAACAGTTGCTGAGGCGGAAGCCTTTCTTAAAAAACATTCCTCTGTCCTGGGAGAAGATCCAGGGGGGGCAGGGGGAGCCATGGCCCCGTCCGCTGGGGGCCCGGGGAGAAGGGGGAAGATACAATTGCCAAGAGACTTAGATCTAAAAAATAACTTTGCCCTTGTTTTTTTTTTTTTGGAGTAATATTGTATGATATTTGTAATCTGGATTTTTGTAATTGACTGACAGTATATAACTGAAAAATTTAGGAATATGTACTTGCTCCCAGCTTGCAGTGTTATGTGAAATGTTTCTTTTCTTTCTTTTTAATAATGTAACTTGAGGTACCGGAGGAGCCGACGACTTTGACGTGACTACTCTCAAAATTTCTATGTAACCCTTACCCTACCCCACAAAAAATGTAAACTCAATAAAACTTTTTCAATATATAAAAAAAAAAAAATTGTTTTAATTGGGTTTTAAATGAATTATGTTTTAACTTTTTAAATTTTAGCACAGGGATAACTTATTTAATTTGATATTAATTATTTATATTTTATATTGTGTGTTTTAACTTCCTGTGCACCGCCCTGGGTCCCTTCGGGGAGAGGGTGCGGTTATATAAATTCGACTATAAATAAATAAATAAAAATAAATAAATAATACATTTTATTCTCAAAAAGTTTCCAAGCATTGACACCTCAAACTATAGTGCTTTCTCCTCTAATGGTTTGAATACTGACAGTTTCTTAAATGCTAAAAAAATGAAAATTGCTTAGTGGTCTAGACAAAACCAAATCCAATTTCACATGATATCCATGGTTCAAGAAAACATATCTAAATGTATTTTCTTGAGCAGCAATTTTCATTCAACAGAAGTCACTAACAGCTGTATTTTAGACATTTGAATGTAAAGATAACAAAGGAAATCAGAAATGTCTTGTCTTTCAGTATGCTTTGAATCTCTGAAATAAACGTTTCCACTTTCATGTTGTCAATCAATCAATAATTCTCACATTCTGCCTTTGCAATAATTTGTACTCTTTGCAGTGTTTTATATTACATCTTGAAATATTTATGACTCCTTTTACCATCTTTAGCCAAGCAAAATACATCTAGATCAAAATAATCCTCAAGCTAAGTAGTTTGCAAAAAAAGCACTATCAATAATTAGTATTGCTAATGATTATTATTTTTCTATTCTTAAAATTATGTCTGTTCATTTTAAATCTCTATGCGCCCCCAGAGTCATTGTCATTAGTTTGATAGTCATATAAATGATTTAAATGAATGAATGAATGAATAGTTCTTCACAATTTGTTAAGTTTGAATGATAGTATTTAAAGACTGCAGTTGATCTAAATGAGATCTTTCATATGTTGAAAATGGCTTAGTTGCATTCTTTTTTGGTTAAAAAAAGCTTTGCATAATAATACCGCTGCTAAAAGAAAGTAATGAAAATATATCCTACTTAGAAAAACATTTGACATTTATTAAAAATATATACAAACATTTTATGACTTAGTCGCATCATGAAAAATCTTGGTTGCTATTTGAATATCAGATTAATTATAAATTTAGGTCTCAAAACAGCTTATTAAATTATTTTTAGGCCAATTTATCTATTCTGAAAGTATGAACCACTTTAGGTATATGTAGTAGTCATCAGGGGTGAAATGCAGCAGGTTCTAACAGGTTCTGGAGAACTGGGAGCGGAAATTTCGAGTAGTTCAGAGAACCTGCAAATACCACTTCTGCCTGGTCCCAGAGGAGGTGGGAATGGAGATTTTGCAGTATCCTTTCCCCAGCACCCTCACCAAGCCATGCCCACAGAACTAGTAGTAAAAAAAAAGGAATTTCACCACTGGTAGTCATGCTTATAAATGCTTTACAATTAACACAATGTGTTTCCAAATATGCAGATTTGTTCATACTGATCTATCTGCTTCTTAGACATTTCATTAATTAGATGCATATCCTGCCAAGACAAAATCCTTATTCTTATTTTTATTTCCCCCAAAGAAACATTGTTGTGCATTTCTTCCTTCTTTCTAGCCTGATGAAGCTCAAAGGGATTTATTTTAAACACATAATCCCAACATGTTTCCTCTTTTAATCTCTACCAAATTAATTCAATTTTTCAAATGTGACAGATGAAGATCTCTGGTACTAGTTAAGCTTGTCAATGTCAATCTAGCTACAAGTTCTTTGTAAAAAAATATATAACTTTGGGGAAAAAGTTAAAAAACTTTTTTGGTTAAGCCTGTCTCCTACCTTCAAATGACAGATCAAAATCAATGGATATTTTACATTTTTATATAGAAATTACTTGTTGTATTTTTAGGGAAATTATTTACCTAGGGATATAAAGGCACCATAGAAAATTAAAACAATACATAAATTTAAACCATTTTGATAGTAAACAACACCATAAATGTTACCATGTAAAGGTTTTCAGTGGTTTACCTATGGATAACTTAAAATGCAAATATTCCTGTAGACAATAAAAATGCTTATATATTTGGAGTGTATATAAAGGAAATTGTAAGAATGTTTGCTGTTATTTCCATAGGGAGCTATCCTAACTACACCAGTGAGTCAGGAACTTTAAACTTGAAATTGCCAATCCTATCAGATGCAGGACCTTTTGTTTTAAGATAGTACTCTTCAAATGACACTGGTCAGCAATATTTTAAACATTACTTCTAATTTGCTCATAAAATTTGCCCAGTGACGCTGAATTGACTTGGTATGAGTTGAATTCTAACCATTTTTTTAAAGTTGTAATCCTGAGTAGTTTATTTTTAGAATTACAGTATAGCTACTTAAAATCAAATTTTACTAGCCACATGAAACAGAATTCATAAATTCTGACTGGATTCTAAGAAATGCAATCAATACCACTCACGAATGATATTCAAGAAATGTACCTCACTGCTCAGTTCATACTGTTAGCAAATAGTCATAATGCAACTATAAAAATATAGTGCGTGTGTGTTCCAACATAACTCTGGAATGCCTTGAGCAATTTCAACCAAATTTGGTACACAGATGACTTACTCTCTGAAAACAAATATTGTGAGGGTAAGACACCCCTAAAATCTCTCGGTGTGTGTGTTCTGTTTAGATGCAGCCTATTGTACCTTAAAATGGCTTCTACTGTGCAGTGGACTGGAGTTGCCATGGTAACGGCTTTACAGTACTCCACAAGGAGGGGTCCTCTGGTAAGGGGGACAATCCAACATTAGAAATTACATTTGGCCTGGACATTTCCTCCCTATTAATAAATAGCCAGGCAACACCGGGTTTTCGGCTAGTATAGTATATACAAAGGGTTGCCTCAAATAAATTAAGGAAGATGGATCATTTCCCATTTGAAATTATAGTTATTGTGCAATTGTGCCTACATGTAACTATAGAAGATAGAAATCATACCCTCATCCTAAATTATAAGGCTATTCAAGGTTGTGCTATCCCAAGAAAAGACAAGATTGCTTTAAAAAATTTTGATCCGTGCTATGTTCATGTTTACGTACACTTCATGGACTTTTTATTTTCAAGACAGGTAAGTAGTACATCCGTAACTAAATGGGCTTTGTGTTTTTTTTAAAAAAAAATGTTTACACATAATCATATTGCTACAGAACATTATTACATAAAATATGTTTCCACACACTGATTTGGCCCAAAGGCACATAGTTATAATTAGCTATAAACAATATTGATTAAAAGATTACAACTTTAATGCCTGTGTGCCTTTCTCAAAATTAGTGTATTAAAGTAAAAAAATTATTTTTTAACTTTACTGCTAAATTACCTTGAGCTACTTTAACTCAATTTTTAAAAATCAGCAGTGTGTGTTTTATAATGAAAACAAACCATGAAAACCAATATGGATGAGCACACACACACACAAAAATCAATGCTACGAATTTATCTAGTTGTTATTCATAAATTTACAAGAGTGTAACTTTTCTGTTGATAAGATACTTGACATTCTGTCAAAATTTGAATCTGCTGATTGCGGGAAAATTGAACTTTGAATACACACATATATAGTCCTTCAACAAGAGATTCTACCTTGGAGTTTTCAGAAGGTTTTTCTTTACATTCCCAGATGTCATAGATATATAAACATCCTGAAAATATACACATTCACACTGCTACTGTTGCTGCTATTTCAGAAAATTGCTCTGAGACCAGGCTGTCTGCAAGGGGATTGGGGTTGTCCAAAACATCAAGAGTGGGAATCACAATTGTGCCATCAAATCCCTTTTGTAAATGCATCAATATTGCCTACACATACAGTGGGGTGATACTTCAATTGCACAGTTGCAATTCACCATCTTGACTTTTGTGACCCCAACCCAACTCTATAGATTTTAAACAAATCAAACATTTTTAATGGCAAACATTTTCCTGTGAATTATTTCAATACACATCTAGGCCCAAAAGCACACTGCAGCACAATGAAACAGCTAAACACAAGAAAAATAGTCTTTTTTTTTAATATTTACAGAATCAATTATGGTGAAAAAAAATACTGAGACGGAATACTAATGGTAGAGTCATTCCAGGAGAAAAAGGTAACACAAATAATTTTTTAGCATTATTATAATTATTATAAAATTCAGTTGCCACCCAGTTCGCAGTTTAATGTGACTCTGAGCGGCTTACAGTATAATCCTGTTAGAGACAGAAGTCAACAAACAGCGGGTTATGAATTACAGGTACTTCTCGATTTTTGACCACAATTGAGCTAGAATTATGGTTGGAAGTTGTTGTGGTCATTAAGCAAGTTCAAGTGATTGCCTTGCTTAAAATTCACAATGCTGGCTCTCCCAATTACTGTAATTAAGTGGAACATGGGGTGGCGGCCACTTCTAGAATGCTACAAGACAACTTATGCAGGAATGTTGCATGACAAATCAGATGGATATTCTTTTGGAAAGACAATCTTCAGAAATCACCTTTCCAAATGAAAATCAGCCTATATGCCACATGGTCTTTCTATACAAAAGCCATCTAGTGCCATCCTGGAAGTGGGCAATGCTTTGTAAGCTTCCCAAAGATGGCCACAAAAAACACCTTTCCAAAAAGAGAATCTTTCTGAAAGAGAATCAGCTGATGTAGAGCAAGGGGTAATGGGGCAGGGGGAAAGCCCAAAGATATGGGGATCCAGGAGGGTGGGATAGCAGGTCAGGTTTTTGGGTGTGTGGCAGCAGCTATAATCTCAACTATAGGTCATGCTTCTCTTTCCCCAGCACCATTATAATTTTGAATGGTTGCTAATTGAACATCATAAGTCAAGGACTACCTGTAACAACTGTATTTATCAATATGAATTTAAATGATAAACTGTTCAATAGAAAGGCGTGGTTTATCAAATATTTTAGAGTTATAGTTTATTAAATTTATAGTTTAGTAAATTTATATACCGCTCCCTTTCCCAAAAGAGACTTGGGGCGGTGCACAGGCAATTTAAAAAACATATATAAACATAACAATATACACAATATAAAACCAGATTAAATTAATATCCCTGTGCTAAAAAATTTAAATAAGTTAAAAAGTATCCCTAAAAAACCAATTTAAAACAATTTAACTGCAGACTATAGGCTAGGTGGTGTGAGATAGGCCAGGCCGGCCTGTTGGAAAAAAATAAGTTTTTAGTTTCTGGCAGAAGGAACGGAGGTCCATGGTCGTTCTCAGTTCGGGGGGTAGGTCTTTTTTTTATACTTCTTTATCACTCAAGTGGTCAGCACCTACTATAAAATACTTCTATGGTAATTAAAAATATTCCCTAGTCACACGTTGCATTTCAGATGTATTCCTTTAGCAAGTGAATTTTTAAACCTATAATACATTTATAATTTTGAACCATGTCATGCAGTTATTAAAGTAATTTAAATAAGCATGTGCAGATTTATTCATTATTAAAGAACAATAGCAATTTTCAGTACAAATGTAAACCAATTAAATTATGTCACCTTTTAATATAATGATGCAGAGACCCAAAACTATTAACAAATACATTCAAAGATCTTTTTGTAAGATAAAGCTTATGCTAAAGCTTCAATTTCCTGTTTTAATCACCTGAACTATGAGATTATTAACAGTAAATATTATCAGGATTTTATATTTTCATATGATAGGGACCTCAGAAAGAATTAAAAGAGAAACTTGCAAAATAGGAAATTTGCATTCTAGGTTAAATGACCAAGAGTTTATTTTAATTCAACAAAGATAGTGCTGTACAACAAAATTAAACTATCACAGGTCCGAAGCATCAATCCTGCAAATTTATATTTAAATCTGTTAGAATGCATTTTTCCTTTTTCTTTCAATCACACTTTTGTAATAAGATGTTGAATAAAACAGGCAGTGTCCCATCTTAAGAGCTGGAATCAGTCTTGACCTTTAATTTATTACAGCTAGAGATAATTATTTGATATTAATGTAAAGTATCAAATACATTCTTGAATTTCAATGAAAGTTATTAATAGATTTTTAGGTCAGGTTCTCCCTTAAAGCAAAGAAAAAAGTAAGCATTGTACAATATACACACAGTTGTGTCTGCTAATAAAGAGTCCTAGCTTCCATTACTTTTCAGAAAAAAATTCAATTACTTTAGGGTCATAGTCCTATTGTACTACATGAGATGTTCTGCATATAGTTTGTATCTAGTTGCGAAGATAATTATTTTTTAGGCTGGGAAATTTGATATTTTTTTTGGTTTAAAAGTGATAGGCTTATTATATGCCAAATATTCTAGGCTTCAGATGTACTTCAAAGTAGTAGAGTTTATTAAGTTATTTGACAATCATTACAAGTGCAACAAGATCAGTCGTGCACCTGTACAGTGATGCATCTATATCTGAATCCATGATTTATATGGATTGTAGAACTACTTATACTTTAAATCCCATATACAATGATTCATATTGTTTGGATTATCCAAACTCAGGCTTGCTTTTACAGAGTGAGTTCATATTCACAGTAGGATTGTTAAATTGTCAGCCAGAGAGAGTGCATAGATCTTCAAAACTGTACAGGTAGGCCTTGACTTATGACCATTCACTTAACTACAGTTCAAATTAACAATGGCCTCTGAAAAAGTCAATTATGATGTAAATGTAAATTTACAACCGTTACTTCATGATCACATGATTGCAATTTGACAACCAATTTTCATTATGACTAGTTCCAGCATCTTGTGGTCGTATGATAGCTATTTGCAAAAAAAAAAACACCATTGGTTAAACTGGATTCACACTTATGACTACAGCGACTTATGACCGTCGTAAAAATTGGCATAAAATTGTTTCTAGTCAGATGGTGACTCAACTTATGACTCCAATGACTTTTGATGGAAATCCCAGTCCCAACTGTGAATCAAAATCAAAACCTATCTGTATAACAAATTAGGAACAATCTTACACTTACCACATGACATATCATCCAGGCAAGGTATGTTATAGACCCCATCAATTAAATAATTTTGACTAATGGGATCCAGGAAGAGACTCTTCTTTGCCATTGTCCCTGCCCTTTGGAATATTTTTCCCCTAGAGATGAGGTGGGCCCCTGCTTTCCTGGTTTTTTGCAAGTGTGTAAAGCAGGGTGGATTTGATTTAAATCAAGTCGATATAAATCACAAGTAAAAATTTAAATCATACTTTTTAAAGAGCAACTGTCATCTCTGCTACTCCTCTGACCTGCTGTTGACTTACCGACAGTCCCGATGTTGTAAAATATACAGCCTCATGCTACATAACTAAGCTCTATTTCATGCTGAATAAACTAAATTATTTATGTATCTTAAATAGAAAACTATCTTTAGATAGATTTTTACTCCAAAAACATTTTATTAAAATAATTTTGATAAAGATTTAAAAAATCCAATTAAAAATTTAAAAATCCATTTTTTAATTATTATTTTTTTGAAAAATCATTGACTTTTATCCACCCTGGTGTAAAGACCTGGCTTTGCCGACTTGCATGGGACTCACAAAATGGCATGAAACCTTGGGGGTGGTTAGGTGCCTTGAAGGTGCTCCTCCATCTTTTAATTTTTAATTATTTCAACTTTTATTTTTACAAAGCTCCCATTTTACTGTGTTGTATTTTTATATTGCATTTATGCGTTTAGCTGTAAATTGCCCAGAGTCACTCTGAGAGTGAGATGGGTGGTACCTAAATTTAATAAAAAACCTCATGTATGTCCTTAGTATGCTACTTTGCTATGCCCCAATTATTGTTATGCAGTAACAACAAAATGAATACCATGTGATTAGGTGTCCTTCCAACTGTGCACAGGGGGTCCCCAACCTTTGCAACTTTAAGTCTGAAGGACTTCAGCTCCCAGCTCCCAAAGCTGGCTGGAGAATTCTGGGAGCTGAAGTCCTTCAGACTTAAAGTTGCAAAGGTTGGGGACCCCTGCCCTAGCAGACTCATTCTACCCCCAAAGTGTACTGAGCAACACAATTAGCCTTCCTCTTGCTAGAGCAAAACTGGTGAATGGAGAGACCAGCAGAATTTAGTGCTTTATAATATTTAGTCCCAATGGGATGATAATCTAACATCTCGAGAATTAACAATTTATAGAGTTTAATTATATAATCTTTGCTATGTTGTGTCTGGATTTTTTTCTGGTCTAGTGTTTTTTTTTAAATTGTTAGTCTATATTGTTACTCCATACTCTAGCACTGATGATGTTACCTAGTTTGAGTAATGAAATGACTGCAAGAAAACAAGCAAGCTCAGAGGGCACCAAGGACCCCTTCATGGTCTTGTTTTGTGAGATGCTGAGAGCCCTGCATTTGCAGCAATATATACATTTGGTAAATAAATAAACCAAGAAAAAAACAGTACACCGTATTGATGACTATGTATATTAACAGAAGGGAATTAATGATAGATGAGTGATAAGAATTTGTTCCTGATAAATAACTCACAAATTCAATTCTTCAGTATTACTACATTATATATGTAGCGGTTATATATTTAGTGGTTAAGGCACCAGACTAGAAACCAGCAAACTGTGAGTTCTAGTCACATCTTAAGCATGAAAACTGGCTGGGTAACTTTGGTCCAGTCATACTCTCTCAGCCCAGCTTATCTCACAAGGTTGTTGTGGGGAGAATGGGAGGAGGAGGAGAATTAGGTATTTTGGTCCCCTGAGTTATTTATAAGAATAATGAAGACAGGATTTTAAAAATCTAAATAAAAATCTATACACTAACAATATGTCTAACCCCTACAGGTAATACTCAAGTAGAACAGAACTAATCATATTTGTGCTCATCAAACTACATAGAAATCATTTTTGGCATTGAAAGTCACACAAAGGTTATCACCACCTCATATAACCTTTACGTGATGTCAACAATATAAATATTTGATTGTAACATAGTCAAAACACAATGATTAACCTTGCTGTTTCAATAGTTTGCCCTGAAGATCCCCAACTTTATCAAATCTCTCTTCAGTTTCTATTTCAGTTTACATTTCAGAAAGGCTAGCAGCTTGAAGATGAGCAGTGGCCAGAGGCATATTTTGTTCGCCTTCTGTAGGAATGAATGTTACTTTTACTTAAGAAACAAAAATCTGATGTGCTTAAGGATAAATATGACCAAGGACAAAGCAGGTCTGGTTGAAAGAGAAATCCCTGCGTTCTTTTATGCAATAAAAGTAGAGTGAGTGTGTTATACAGAGTACATATGCTTTTCTTTTCATGAATACTAATTATTAATTCCTGTGCTACTCATACATAAACAGAATGTGTACACGAAAGTAGAAACAACCAGTGCAGATATTGAAAAAAACATTTCTCCTTTGTTCACAAAGAGGCAGCATAGCCAATGAACAAATGCTTATTTGAATCTTAAGATGCTCTAAGTGCTTTATTCTAGAATATAAATGAAATCTAATTGCCAGGCCATTTTGCTTTAATATATGTGTGTAGCATCCCAAAAAATATATAGTAGTTTGTGCTATTGGAAGGAATTGCATGCAGAAATTGGGTTTTGAGCTCAAGAACCCCGCTGACTGAACAAATGACAAAAACTGATAGCCGAGGAGAGCAGGGAGCCATGCTGAGCAGCAATACTGAGGGCTGAAGCAGACTTCAGCAAATCACAGCTTCCAGCACAAATCTGACCAGAAGAAAAACTGATATTTTTTGATATTTTTATACAGATAATGGTTCATTCTCATCAGGTTAAATGGAGAAAAGTGATTTAGTCAGTGTGGCTCCCATATACTTGAACTGTCTTACGGAAAACTAGACTAACAGGAAGCTTATAGTAATGCCTGGCTAGTGTGCCACAAGAGAACATCTCCTGAAATTCTACAGATAAATAACTGGATTACAAATGGGTGTAATATTAGAAGTACAAATAATTCTAATTCTAAAAATATTAGAAAGTCATTTTGTTAGAGTTTGCAGCACCAATGACATCCAGAAAGCACACACAGGTAACTGATTCAGCAGGATTCATTCACTTCTCTTTATATATAACATAACACATAGGTCATATATACAATACCAAAAGCAGGTTTTCCAACGTGGTAGTAAATACAAGCCAGAGAAGGGAACAGTTTCTGTTTCAATTCAGAGGAGCAGACTAGTTTTGAGTTCAGCACAGACTCAGAGCTTTAGTACAGAATAGCTGAACTTATTTATTTATTTATTTATTTATTTATTTATTTATTTAAATTTATATCCCGCCCTTCTCCACAAAGGACCCAGGGCGGCGCACAGGAAATTTAAAAACATACAAAATACAATAAATATAATTTAAAAAACTATTAAATAAACCTATCCTGCGCTAAAACCAAATTTTAAAAACCCAATTTAAAACTACCTAAAAGTCCCCATGGGAGGTTAGGCTAGGCCGGCTTGTTGGAACAAATATGTCTTAAGACATTGGCGGAAGAGGCGGAGGTCGGTGATGGTACGTAATTCAGGGGGTAGGTCATTCCAAAGGGCTGGGCCCGCCACAGAGAAGGCTCTTCCCCTGGGTGTCGCCAGTCGGCATTGTCCGGCCGACGGCACCCTGAGAAGGCCCTCTCTGTGGGAGCGTATCGGTCTAAGGGATGTATGGGGCAGGAGGCGGTCTCGCATATAACTAGGCCCCGAGCCATGGAGCGCTTTAAAGATAGTTGTCAAAACCTTGAAGCGCACTCGAAAAACCACAGGAAGCCAATGCAGCTCGCGCAGGATCGGTGTTATGTGGGAGCATCTAGTGGCTCCCATAATCACCCGCGCGGCTGCGTTTTGGATTAGCTGTAGCTTTCGAGTGCACCTCAAGGGAAGCCCCATGTAGAGAGCATTACAGTAGTCGAGTCGGGACGTCACGAGAGCTTGAGTGACTGTGCGAAGGGCAGCCCGGTCCAGTAAGGGGCGCAATTGGCGCATCAGGCATACCTGATGAAACGCCCCCCTGGCCACGGCCGCCACATGGTCCTCCATGGACAGCCGGGAATCCAGGAGGACACCCAAATTGCGCGCCCTCTCCACGGGGGCCAATGTTTCGCCCCCAATGGCCAGAGTTGGTATAATCTGGCTGAACCGGGGTGCCGGAAACCACAGCCACTCAGTCTTGGCAGGGTTGAGCTTGAGTTTGTTACCACCCATCCAGATCTGTACGGCCTCCAAACACCGGGACAGCACTTCGGCGGCATCGTTGGGGTGGTTTGGGGTGGATATCTACAGCTGGGTGTCATCAGCGTACAGGTGGTACTCCACCCCAAAACCACGGATGATCTCACCCAGCGGCTTCATATATGTGTTGAAAAGGAGGGGCGAGAGGACCGACCCCTGAGGAACCCCACATAAGAGAGGCCTCGAGGTCGACCTCTGCCCTCCCGTCAACACATATTGCGACCGACCAGAGAGGTAGGAGCCACGCCCAGGCTTCTTGCTGTCTCCTTGTTGCTCACATAGCAATAATGTTTCAGTTTCCAAACAGCCTTCATTGGCTGACTTAGTTGCTATGCCTATTCATTGGCTGACCTTGTTACTTATTTCTTCCAAATCACGAACTCTCATGCATTGATACATTTTACTGAAAATTATGAAGAATAAAAGGTCATTCTAACACCAAGACCTGCACTAAAGGATCCAGTTTCTTTACTGCCAACCAAGTGATTCTCTGGTAATATTCAATTTGCTTTTCTCTCTTCCTGGATTGTTTTTTCTTTCCTCCTAAGTTGCCCCCTTTTCTAAGTAGATTGATATGTGTGGTTACAATTACCTTGTTTGGATCTCGTAGACTCTACAAAAATGGAAAACTGATCTAGAAGTAAAATGCTTCTGAAGAGACAGAACTCTTAAGGTGACACAAAAGGAAACTTGATCAACTAATCAGATCCTGGCATGATGTGGTCATGTAGGACCACTGTAATCAAATCCAACTGTCTCTATGCCAAATAATGGTTATTAAGCTACCCTGTTTGAGAGATATCCTGTTTAATATCTCTCGCTACTTTCGGTTACCTGCAATAGCTATATTGGCTTGGCACATAATCCAACACAAAATACAAATCAAGTATTATACATAAGTTTTAATATATTGCATTTATCATACTTGCAGAAAAATCTACGTATTCTGCAAATATCATCTGTTACATTGGCATTGAATTAATCAAGAAGCAAAGTTTATAATTGCTGAAAATTAATGTCTCTATTCTGGTTTGCATTAAATGATGGTATATTGCCATTTTCTAATGAATTCCACTGATGGTGGAATAGATATGTACCAGGATGTATTTTTTTAAAGATTCTAACATAGTTCCCGAATAAATTTACTTGAAAATAATTTAATGTAGATTAGAGTTAACTCTAACATAGCATGCTATATAGGTGGTCCTCGGTTTATAACCATAATTGGGACTGGAACCTCCATTGTTAAGTGAGGCAGTCATTAAATGAGTTGTGGCCAGTTTTAAGAACTTTTTTTGCAGGGTCATTAAGTGTCAGTGGTCATTAATTGAATCACATAGCTGTTAAGATGGTTGTTAAATGAATCATTTAAGCAAATCTGGCTTTCCCCTTTCACTTTCCTTTTGAGAAGCCAGTGGAAAGGTCACAAATTATGATAACGTGGCGCCCAGGATGCTGTAATCATCGTAAATACATGTTGGTTGTCAAACACCCAAATTATGATTATATGGCTATGTCTCCATTGTAGTGGAGACATTACAATGGTCATAACTGCGAGGATTTGTCATAAATCTTTTTTTAGCACTGTTATAACTTTGAATGATTGCTAAAGGAATGATAAGTTAAAGACTATTTGTAGACTGATAGAAAAAAATTGGTCTGTCTCTTTTAAAATTATTGTTTTGTGTTGAATCAGTACATTCATTTACCCTTTGAATTAAAATACTTCATTAATTGACTACATGCTTTACATAAATGTAAGCACTGAATATCAGATGCAAAGAAGAACGTGAATGAATGCTTCTATGCTGCTTTTGTTTGTCTAAGAAACAAAGCTTTCTCCCTTGTCTTAAAAAGCTAAGTTCACTGCTCTACAAATATTCTTTTTTTTTCATTCATAAATCACAGTATTAATTTCCCAAACAAGAAATATCAATGACATTGTACTCTAGAAAGTGATTTGCAAAACTAAATTTTAACTCACCTTAAAATTCTACATCTCGCCATTATTTAATTAGTGCACACAGTGGTGGGATTTTTTTTTACTACCGGTTCTGTGGGCATGGCATGGCTTGATGGGCGTGGCAGAGGAAGGATTCTGTAAAATCTCTATTCCCTCCCCCCCCCCACTCCAGGGAAAGGTTACTGCAAAATTCCCATTTCCTCCCAATCACCTGGGACTCAGGAGGCAGAGAATAGATGGGAGTCAGATCAGTCAGAGGTGGCATTTACCGGTTCTTCAAACTACTCAAAATTTCTGCTACCGGTTCTCCAGAACTGGTCAGAATCTGTTAAATACCACCTCTAAGTGCACACAATACTTTTCGTCAATTAAGTCAGAATTCCTTCCCTCCTCAAGTTTACCATAGCATTTCGTAGCAAATTAGATATTATTAAGAAGAAAATAGAAAGTGCATTTGGTATTCTTCAGTATGACATTACTATGTAAAAAATAAATACCTATAAATGGGAATTTGGATTTTGGCTTTGTTTTTAAGTCAAGCCTTAGAAACCTTGGCTTCAGGAGCACCTTTTTTGTATTTTAAGAAACAGAATGAGAACTACTAAAATGTTGAGATCTAACGTTTAATTTAATAGCAGTAAAAATCTGGTGAAAAATCTGTAGTTTCTTTAACCATTCAGAAGTAGTGGAATGCAACCTACGCTCACCATAGCAAAAGAGAAGAATGGCTCATTACAAAGAACTCACCATTCATCATTATAGTCCCTAGCTGGCCAGGTAAATAAGAATACATGAAAGTTTAACAAAACTCTATGCTCCAGGTTAGTCACACGCTTCCGCATCTTTGGAGACAGCAGGCTTTACTTGTAATCACAGCCCATTCTTCACACTGGCAACTATTCAATGCAACTGATGGTACTGCTTGAACAGAGTCCAAAACTGCCTAGTCAGTTCATTCACTGATGCCAATAACAGCTGATACGGAGAAAGCATACCCTGCTGGGAAACAAATACAATCATGGGTCAGTGTTCTCAACATCTTGTAATATTGTGTCCTTAACTTGTTGGAGGAATACTCAAAGGAAATGTGCAACCTCTCTGCTTTTGTTAAAAAGAAGCATTCAGCCAACACCCAGTGTTCCATCCTATTTCTACAGAATACGTTAGCTTTGACTTGTTTTCCATTTATTGAAAATGTCTCCAGTCGGCATCACAATTTAATGAACATTTTGTTTAGGTTATATTATTGTTATTGGTGTTACATTTTAATCTACTATTTATTTGATCATTTATTTTTCCACAAAAAAAATCTTTCCTGTGATTGTATTGTGTTTTCTCTGAACAAAACCCCACATGCATAAGATTGTGCTGTTCTTAGTCAGCAAAAAAGGCAGCAGAGATGTATTTATCACAAGATGATATCTGACTACTCAAGATATCAAAGATATATGTATATGTGTGTGTGAGAGAAACAGATACTTTAAGAATATTATATTAATATTGTCAAGTATCCAATGATTATTACTAGAAACAGCTGTCATAAAACATAGTAATATTTTTATAAAGTGTATAATTGTGACTGAACTGAAAAAGTAACTCTCTGTCCAGTCTTTGTGCTTACAATCATCTCCCATGGTCATGTAATCAACATTTGTACACCTTACAACTCATAGGTATTTATAACCATCACAGTGTCCTACTGTCATGTTATTTCCACTTGTTAATGGAGAAAACAGTATTAAAATTATAAGTTGCTGTCATGACATGTCTCATTTAATGTCCCATGGTCACTTTCTTAATGACCAAATGGGTGTCATAAGCTCCTTGTGGTGTTCTGCTGCTTCACCTACTAGTTGGGGTGATTAGACATTAAGTTGTTGGTTCCAATTGGGGTCACTAAGCAAGGATTCCCTGTATCATATCCAGCTATGGATTTTGATCAACTACGCCACAGAAAATTGATAAATGTTTCAAGCTCCTCAATCATATTCCATATTCCTGAAACCAAAGAGTAATATTTGCTCTTTCAACACATAATTTTTCAGCTTTTTTTCCCTGCAAAACACAAAGCTAAGCTGCAAAAGTGTGGATCTTTCATATGCAGAAAGCAAGCGATGCAAGGAATGTATTCTCAAAAGGTACTGAAGGAGAATTCAGTATTAACTATCTATATATTATAATATAATTTCCTTCCCAAACATGAAGTCCTTCAGTGAATTTGAATGCTCTCAAAGAATATAAATAACCTTTATATTCTGATTCACTTCTTTCCAATTCCAGCTGCCTACACCACAGAGTTTAACAATTAATTTACTGCCTGGTAGGTTTGGATAATGGGTGATCACCCTCTGAAATAGATTTTTAGTCAAGAGTTTATAGAGTCTGGAAATATAGGCCCATCAATTAAGTAGATTTTTAGATATAACAAAAGAAGACATAGTCTTGCTATTTAGTCCTCCAGCTTCTAATATTCCTAAAGACATTGCCATAATTTTGTACCATGTATAAAAAGTTGTGGCTAAGACATATATTGTCTTCTTGAAATTGTAATTTGTACCCATAACCACCACACTTGCTCAGAATTGTCAGAAAATGCAAACAAAGCTGTGAACTATGAAAATGAGAAGATATATGGAAAGTACCATATTTTTTCAGACTATAAGATGCACCTAGATTTCGAAGAAGAAAACAAGAAAAAAAAGTTTTTTGACTCCGTGTGTCCAGTTTCTGCCTCCCAAACCTTCTGTGCATCCTGTTTTTGTGAAAAATGGGCCTGTTTTTGGCCTCCTGAACCCCCAACACATCCCTTTTTTGCAGTCCCCAGCCCCTAGGATTGCTCTGCAGGCCTCCCAAACTTTTCATGCATCCAGTTTTTGGCAAAAACAGGACATGCCGGGGTGGGTGGGTGTTGGGAGGCCTAAAACAGGGCCGTATTCAGTCTATAAGAAACACAGACATTTCCACCCACTTGGGGGGGGGGGGGTCATCTTATAGTCCAAAAAATACAGTATATCCCTTTTGCTCACTACAAGCCAATAGGATTCTAACAGCAGTTTATCAGAATAAAAGGAAGATGATTAATCAGGCCCTATGCCACAATGACTCTAATACAAGAGGGCATTTTGTAAGGTAATTCTTAACAAAAGGAAGATAACATGTCACAAAAGCACCAGTCAAGTAGCAAAAGTTTCTTACATACAATTTTCTAGTTGCAATAGTAAAGCATTCCTTGGAAATACTTAAGTCACAGTCTCATCTTTATCATCTAGCTGGATAAATATGATTTTCCAATTAAATATTATGTCTAATTTAGTAACTTATGCCTAGGTTAAGTGGTAGTCCTTAGTTTGGAATCCTTTGTTCAGCAACAAATCAAAGTTATGATGGCACTAAACAAATGGTACTTATAACCATTGGAGTTCCGGCCATCCCAGCATCCCTGTGCAGTCACATGATTTGGATCTGGACACTTGGTTCCAATTACAATGTCACAGTGAGCCATGGCCATTTTCAATGTTCCTTGCTGCATTCCCACAAGCTAAGCCAATAGGAAAGCTGGCAAGAAGTCAGAAGTCACATTCATGTGAAAACTTCATTTTACAAACTGCATGGTTCTTAAAAATGGGAACTAAGACTGTCCGAATTTTTGTCACTAAGCATGGGTAATGGACACATGATATCACACCTTATGACCGTATCACTTAGCAATTGCCATTGTAACTTGAGGACTATATCTACAGAAAAAAGGCCCAAAGTGGTGGATACCAGATTGTAATCTGTGTCAGAATGTAAGGTACTTATTTATATGTATGCAACCACATTACAATAGCCTAAATTAATACAACTATTAATACTAAGAAAGAAGATGGATAAGGTTCTTATGTATGCATGCTATGAAAAAACAAAATCCCAAAAGGTATCAATGAAGCATTTACTAATTAGACCTGGGCTATGATCCTTAGATCAGAGTTTTTCAAGCAGTGTTCTACAGAAACCTAGGATTTCATCATAATTTGATGGAATTTTGTAAGAGACTAAATAATTCACTAGCATATAGCTATTTTTCTATCACTAGAGCTTTGCTTCTTGATCAGGGATTCTGGGATTTTGTTTTTTTTTTAAATAGTAAATTCCATGGCTTAAAAAGTTTGAAAGAACCATAAAATTGTAACTAAATATATACATGGGAAGATCTATATTCATTTCTCACCAAATTCTGTAAAATCAATATGCCATGCTATATAACAATGTATATTAAGCAGACAGTGAACACATAACAGCACAACATGAATACTAACTAATGCATATTTTTTCAGCATAATTGTTCTCATTATCACATTGAATATATGTATGTGTGTTTGTGTTTTCTATATTATCACATTGGATTAATGCATGTGTGCTTGTGTTTTCCATATCTTCATTTTATAACACATCTTATCAAGATTAAGTAGAAGTGACAGTATAATTATAAAAATCAGGGATCTTTTGGAAGTCTACCTCTCACACTACTTTCAATATTTTGTTAGTAAAGATGATACAAGTTGTAATGACTAAGATCAGCAAAAAAAAAATTAAAAGTATGATTTGAACTCAGAATGTCCTTTGCCAAGGCAAGCACACGCAAAAAAGTAATATGCATGAAGGTACTTGCTCAAGTACACCTGTATGGCATGACTATCTTATTAAGAGGATTGATACAGTCTTCCTCAATTCGTGGACATTGTTACTAATTTTGGTTACCTACTTATTATTGTAAAACAAAATACAAAATAAATAAATAAATAAATAAGAATACCCCAACAATCCCAATCCTTGCAACTCTTTTAAAAATGAACAAATAGGACAACAGGTTTGTAAACACATTGGAATGTTGAAGAACTTTTAAGTTTTTGTATTTTCTTAGTGTGCATTTTATTATTACTATTACTTTCCATTGTTGTAATATGTTTTCAATCCTTTTTGTATGCACTTCAGGTTACTTGGCAATTAGGCATCTTTAGAAATTGAATAAAGAAAGATAAAAATAATAGAATACAAATCAATATATTCTTACTAATACTTGGGCTCAGATTCAGGATCCTGTTAGGCTAAGTATATTGTTCTGGGAGGAATGAGCAAAATTGGAGAGGGAAAATGATTTAACTGATAGGATTATAATTTGACAGAAAGGGGTAGGTGTGAGAATGAAGCATTCATATTAATTGACTATGAGCTAATTAAGTTACAAAGGGGAGAAAGGTATGAGCTGACACTGCTGTTGACTGAATTACTGTGGTTATACTTGGTTGGGGAAGAAGGAAGATTAACTGAGATATAAATAAAGCAGTAAAAATAATTAATAGTATAAGCAATCAGAATTCTGCAACTGGCTTGTATCTAGAAAAAAATCCCTTCAGGCTCCATAATCACCTAAAAATAACACATGCTGTAAATCCCATAAATATATTGTATGAGCAATCCTTGTCCTTTCAATTTTATTTTCCTCCATTCCACATCAGCTTCTGCTTAAAATTTTAAGAGTATTCACTGTTTTGGCCTATTTTTACACTATCAACATTCATCTATTCATTAATTAATTTATATCTCACTTTTCATTCAGGAGATCTAGGTGGTGTAAATAGCATTCCTTTCCTTTGTTATTCCCCATGACTGATTTATTGCAGGTCAAATGAAAATGGCTCAAGTGGCTATGGAGTTTCTATGGCTAAGGATAGACTACGTTTCCCAAACTGTGTGTTGCGGTGCTCCTGCAATACTAGATTTGTAGTTTATATATCGTCCAACAGATGTCAAGTATCAATACATTTCTTTGAAAAGTTTAAAATATCCCACAATAAACCTTGTAATTTTATTGGGGATCCAGGGACATCAAGGTATAGCATTTGACAACCATGAGATATGTGTCTACTTTAAAGGGTATCCAAAGATCATTGAAAACTATTTTATTATCTTTTTAACACTAAAAAGATCCAACTCCTGAGGGTTTCAAATTTCATGAGGTTTTGATGTTATCAACTGAAAACTTGAGAACATACACATCTTATGAAATGTGTCACTCTCCCGAATGTCTAGTTAGGAAAAAACAAGACATTAGCAATCGCCTGCAATACTTTCATCAGACTGACGGTATAGAATAGTTTATTAATTGATTAGGTCGCAAGACCAATTGATTTTATATTCTAAACTTTCATCAGACTGAAGTAATCATTATTTAAAGATTCCTTTATTAAAACGGTGCTTCTGCAATGTCCATAAGAAAAAAATTGGTTATAAAAGGATAGTTGTGATCTTGTACCAATCATATTTTAAAGTTAGTATTTTTTAACATATGGTTAAATGTAACGTGTATTGCTGGTCTTTGACCGTAATAAAGATTCTATTCTATTCTATTCTTTATTAAAACGTAATTATGTGATATGTGAAGTTATATTTAGAAAGCTTTTTTCATCCTCTCTGTTCATTCACCTTACTGGCTATACCAAAGTGGGCTGTAATACAACAATGTCTACTAAACTAGAGAATTATATGATAACCATCTCTTATCTTGTTTATATTGCTAATAAACCGAGACACATTCATATTGCCCATTATTTTGCTCAAACATTGCTCAATAGGAAGAAATTATTTACATTCAATGAGTTCAAGCAATATTTTTCACTTGCTGCTTTAATTTGTAGTTTAAATAATCATTTTTAAATGCCTTGAGTAAAACCAATTCAATCTTTCATACAATAAATTATATTTAGATCCATACCAACTCAAGGTTAACTCAGCCTTCCATCCTTTTGAGGACAGTAAAATGAGGACCCAGATTGCTGGGGACAAATGCTGGCTCTGTAAACTGCTTAGAGAGGGCTTTAAAGCACTATGAAGTGGTATATAAATGCTACTACTATACTGAGTAAATCTGAACAAGTAGGTACCATGGACTGCCAATTACCACTACCCACATTCTTGTAACCAGTTTTCAAAGCTTCAGTTTAAATATGTATCAAAATCATTGTAATTCCAACAATATTCCTTATCAGGATAAAAAGATGCATTCAATTTAGTGGATCACCTAGGGCAGGGGTGTGCAAAGTTGGCTCTTTTAAGACGGGTGGACTTCAACTCCCAGAATTCCCCAGCCAGCTATGCTGGCTGGGGAACTTTGGGAGTTGAAGTCCACCCGTCTTAAAAGAGCCAACTTTGCAGGCCCCTGACCTAGGGAAAAGGTTAAATTACTGGAACTAGCAGAAGATGTTTATGTTCAGATAAATATATCCTTCCCAAGAGTTCGTTAGTGAAAGGCAGGATATAAATCTACTACATAAATAAACTGTCAATTTATAGACAACTATTGAAAAAGCTCATAAAGAGGCTAGAAGAATGACTGAAACTTTATAATGGGAAAAGTGAAGGCCAAACAATGATTGCATGTCACATTTGAAACCTATACTATAAAATACGCATGGAGACTGTATCTATTCATTGTTAAAATGCACATATCACTTCAATTTATTTCTACAGAAATCTAAACATATATTGATTTTACAAATACAAAGACACACAAATAATTAAGTGAAGCCCAGGCTGTGAAATATATTCTGAATGTTTCTTCTGCTATGTCCAAACACTAAGGCTGAACCTCTATGTTAGTTAGCTACTGTAAGTCCAATCAACTTCAGAGGGATTTACTTCCAGATAGACACATGTAATAGTTCATTGACTGATAGATAAAACAGTATATTTAAACCAAGTCCTTTATATTTTATGTTCAAACATGAGCAAAATTTGAACACTGAAAGCAATTGAAATATCCCTCAATTATTTAATTTAAATAACAGTGGATCATGACTAGGATTCAACAGTTCTTGTCAACTAGATTGCCTATTTTAGAAACTGCAACTCTTTATCACAAACTTTACTTTGACAGAGCTTTGTCTTACATTAAATACTGGCCTAGCAGAGACAAGTCCCTACTGAGAATTTAAAGGAATATTTGAGCAAATTGCTTAAGACAGGGAAATAAGAACTCAGTAGGAGCTGTTAGATTTCCCATAAGAAGAAGGACCTGATAGTATTCCATTTCCCATATTTTTCAACAGTCCCCTTAGAAATGTTGTTTATTTGGATTTAATCTTAAGACTCCAAGAATTAAACTTAAATGTGTCTATGATGTTAACAGTGATGTGGTGAGATAATAAAAAATGAAAAGGCAAGAGTTAACCCCTATTGTGGACAATATCTATAGAGAAGGCTTTAGAGTTCAGCCATGCACACGTGATTTCATTGAGCCTACTGGACAGCTTATAAACTCAACAATAATTAATAGGTGGAAAACAATGCTAAATCCTGTCTTAGCATCTGGCTAACTGTACAAGGAACCATAATAATAAAATGGATAAAGATAAAACCTGACAGTGGCTTACAAAAATAACATTAAAAAAAGAAACTGGTATAAGAAGACCACACAAACTGATTATAAAAAACAATACAACACAGTCACCAAAACAATTCATCAGAACGTCTATACAAATTATGACAGTATTAGGAAAAATTGGTGGGAACATAAGAGTCAAAAATGAACAAGTTAAAATATTGTGGGTTTTTCAAAAACAAACTGTTAAAATCTTGTCCCATAACATATTAAAATTAACTGTGGCTTAAAAAAAGTAAGTGTCGATCATTGATAACCAGCAACACTAGAGTATAGTACAATAGAAGACAAAGATCAAAATAGAAGATCATAAAATATCAAGATCTGAAAACTGAAGCTGAAAGATTATGGCATAGACTAGCTATGGTGGCCCCTGTGGTTATTGGTGCACTGGATGTCATAGCAAAAAAATTTGGACAGAAATTAGAAAATCTGCACATTGACAAAATTTCCATCTGTCCATTGCAAAAGATCATACTGCTTGGATCTGAACATATACTATGTCAATACTTAGGAAGAACTCAATGTGTATGAAGACCATCATCAGCTAAAGAACTAGTAGGTTTGACTTCACATTGTTGGGAATATATAATAATAATATTTAAAAAACATCTGCCTATCCCAAATATATTGGGAAGGATTTCATCTATATCTTCTATATAAATAAAAATGTAACAATAGTTTGTTCAAAACCGCTAATCTCCAAAAGTACTACACCAATCTCTTCCAAATTTTCACACAACGTTCCTTTGAAATACAGCACCAATAATATATATAGATTGTGTAGATGTCACACCAGTGCCAGGTACACGCAATGGAAATGTAAAATTTTTTTTAAAGGTAGGTAGATGGATACAGACAGAGCATCCTTTATGACATAAAATACTCTGTCAATAAGAGTCAAGGAGAAATATAGTAGGTAGGTAGGTAGGCAGGTATAGGGATAGAGAGGGGGAGGGAGAAATGCAGTAGGTAGGTATGTAGGTAGGTAGGTAGAGGGATAGAAAGAGGGAGAAATACAGTAGGTAGATAGTAGGTAGAGGAATAGAGAGGGAGAGGGAGAAATACAGTAGGTAGGTAGGTAGGCAGCTTCAGGGATAGAGAGAAGGAGGGAGAAGTGCAATAGGTAGGTAGGTAGAGGGATAGAGAGGGAGAGGAAGAAATACAGTAGGTAGGTTGCAGTGGTGGGTTTCTGCAGGCTCGCACCTACTCGCAAGAGCCATATGGTGAAATTTAGAGAGCCAGTGAGAGGGGTTCCACCGGCGGACCCAGAAGTAAGGGAGCAGGCTTTAGAATTCAGCCATGCACATGATTCCATTGAGCCCAGAAGTTTGGCTTGCCGCTGCCAGTAACCCAATGGGAAGGAAAGGAAAGGAAAGGAAAGGAAAGGAAGAAAGAAAGAAAGGAAGGAAGGAAGGAAGGAAGGAAGGAAGGAAGGAAGGAAGGAAGGAAGGAAGGAAGGAAGGAAGGAAGGAAGGAAGGAAGGAAGGAAGGAAGGAAGGAAGGAAGGAAGGAAGGAAGGAAGGAAGGAAGGAAGAAAGAAAGAAAGAAAGAAAGAAAGAAAGAAAGAAAGAAAGAAAGAAAGAAAGAAAGAAAGAAAGAAAGAAAGAAAGAAAGAAAGAAAGAAAGAAAGAAAGAAAGAAAATTTATCATCACAATTGAGCCCAAAATTTTGGTTGCTACGCAAGAGCGTTGTTAAATGAGTTTCACCACATTTTACAAGTTGGCTATTCCCACCCTGTCACATGACTGCCAAGCCACACCCACAAAATAAGCCACACCTAGAGAGTAGGTTCTAAAAATATTTGAAACCCACCACTGGTAGGTTGGTAGGGAGAGGGAGAGAGGGAGAAATACAGTAGGTAGGTAGGTTGGGGGTTATACGGTGGTTGTGTGTATGTGTTTGTGTGTGCAGGTGTCTACACACAGACTGGGCCACAGCAACAAGTGGTCGGGAACGGCTAGTGGATTAATAAAAATGCCAAATCCAGTCTGAACATCTGGCCGATGAACCATAATAATGGCCAACTGTTTCCCTCTTTTATCATATGGACATCAGCAGCAGCTTATAGGAAGGGAAAGACAAATCAGAGGGTTGGAGAAGCATGGTGAGTTATGCTGAGATATTTCATACCATATAGAAGAGTACAGGCAACATGCGCTGGACTTGCCTTACACACGTCATAATTTCATTCCAGGTCAGTCTTGACAAAACCCAGAAAAAGTTGATATTTGGGTTTGGACTTACCAAAGCATGATTAATTCCAAAAAGTTCAGGATGCAATGATTTTCTTCAAGTTAAAAAAACAAACTATTTTGAAGCTACAAATAATTTTCCATTTCATGCCCAGTAAAGTAATCCGCTAAAAACAGCATATCAACTCTAACTGAATTCCAGACACTCTGTTCTGTTTTGTGGCTGACAAGACTGCTGTGCTTTAATAATTATATGATATGGAGTTATTTCCCTAACCAATCTATCCAGAAACAGAGAAAGCTCTCCGATTCAGTTCATTAAAGCAGCAGCATCTTTTGAGTCATTGCTTTTAATACATGAACCATGAAGTCAATGGCATAGATGAAATATAAGCAATTGGCAAATTTCTGTTTACCCAAAACGTCTAGGGAAATAAGAAAACTGCAGCTACACAATCCAGCCAAACACTTGAATTGGAGTGGGTAGGAATTAATTATTTTATGAAATTTACATTGACCAAATAACCTACATTCTGCTCTTAGAATCCCTAAGTATTATTTGTATGTATGTACTGTAAAAATACTTATGCTATCCTCAGAATCCCTAAAGCTAGTTAGATAAAAACACGAACTCCAAGAAATAATCCAGTTTTACAATACATACTGTATGAAGTATTCTGTTTACAAGTTTGGAGCAGCACTAAGCAATATCTATGTAATATTTGGGAGCACAGATTATATCTATAACATAATATTATGCACTGTTCTGTATTTCTAGGAAATGTTTATGATGTTTATATGACAATAATGCCAACACTGCTTTTTCTTTCTTTGTATTTACTACACATCTAGCCAATCTGTCGGTTCTACCCCAGGCTTTCCAGTTTGGGATTCTTGATTAGTAAGTTCTATTAACACAACGACTGCAGCAATCCACAAAGATAATTAAAAAGAAAGGTCACTGGCTTATGAGGAAAAGCACTGACCTTTTAGTAAATCTCTGGGGTTCAACTCAGCAGTTGTTTAAAGTATTTAAATGCTGGGATCCCAAAATTCTTCAGTAGCAGATCCTGATCCTGACTCTTTGTGCAACAGCTGTGTACTATTGCCATAATGAAAGGCGAAACCTGACAGAAAGTAACTATTCATCCTAGAAAGCAAATAAAGCAAATACAAGATACTTATTGCAAATTTATTCTGAACAACCTTCTGTTCTCATATAGAGACCATAGATTAACCTAGCCCCCAGAATTTGTTCCCTAGAATCTCTATTTTGCATAGCCTACGATTTAAAAAAAAACCATTGGAAATTATATTTTAGAAAACTCTGATGACTCATAAGTGGTTACTCATCAGCTACATGAATTAATTAATTCCCCAATACAGGAGGACATTTATGTCTTGTCACCTTAGAGCTGGACTACTATCATTCATTCTACGTGGGCTGGTCTTGAAGGTCATCTTGAAATTTTAACTTGTATAAACAGAGTGGCTTGTTTGCTTACTGGGAAAATTAGCACCATATTACGCCGCTATTGTACATTTCTTATTACAGATTTGTTCAGGGACACAATCCAGATTATAATTTACAGGGTGTGGGCCTTTGAAAAACTGCCTACCCAATGTGTACAAAAGAGTGCATGCTGAAAGTCCCACATATCGAAGACATTTGGCAGGAGTGGGTTAAAAATACAGCATTCTTTGTTGAAGCTCCTTGTCAAGAATAGTTTAAATCTACAGCAGACCTGGCCATTTTACATCCCCTGAGCCATATCTGGCCCAACTGATCCCCTGAGGTCAATCGGAAATTAAAAATCAAACATAAGTAAGTGCATAACATGCATGCAATTCAATTGTGTTGCTTTTATTTTGAATTGTTTTTCTTCCATGTGCCTATGCACCTTCACAACCCTATTGGTTTATCCCTCCACAATAATCCCAATTTCTCATGTGGCCCCTTTGGAAAATTAATTGCCTACGCTTGATCTAGAGGAAAGATTGATCAAATCACTGTAAGATCCAGGGAGCTTGTTAAAACCAGTTTTTTTTTAAAGAGTCTTTGAGGATTGAAGAAAGTATGTGAGTTTTATGTGAATTTTTACTTGGGTGTTGAGGGAGGACTAGAGAGAGGAATTGTATTGTATTAAAGTGAATATTCAAAGACATTCATATTGCAGGTCTGCAGCCATTTGCATCCCTTGCTCATTCTTGTTTTCAAAACTTATTTTACTCTAATGAGCCAACTCTATTCCCAATTCAAAGGGAATTTATTGGGTATGAAAAATTGTAATTTATTTACCTACTTTATCCTTAAATATGCAGCATGCCTGAATTTAAAAGGCAAACTTTTCATATCACTACATTGTATCTACATCAGCTAAGTTTAAAAAACAAAAGTTTAACCTCAACTCAGTATGTAATACCCCATTCAAAGTATTGCTATAATTCTAAAATCAGGAGCTTGCTAATATTTTAATTTACAGTAGTCCTAGTGGTGAATTTCAAATTTTTTTACTACCGGTTCTCTGGGCGTGACTTGGTGGGCGTGGCAGGAAGGATACTGCAAAATCCCCATTCCCTCCCCAATCCTGGAGGAAGAATATTGCAAAATCTCTATTCGCACCCTATTCTGGGCCCAGCCAGAGGTGGTATTTGCCAGTTCTCCAAACTACTCAAAATTTCCTCTACCGGTTCTCCAGAACCTGTCGGAACCTGCTGAATTTCACCCCTGAGCAGTTTATGATCAGCCGCTTAGCAGTATTGAAATTATGATGCAACCCCCAAAAGCTACTTACAACCCAGACCCAGAGTTATGGCTACAACAGTGCTGCCGAGGTCATTTGCCCTTATGATTGACCCTAGGGACACTGCAGCTTCCCCCTGCCTATCTTACCTCCATTCCCTCCACCAGGTCCCTGCAGGTCTTGTGCCTGCTCCCCACACCACCAGGCCCTTCTCTTCTCTTACCTGTTGAACATCTCCAGAGTTCCAGTTAGTGAAGGAGGACTACTACTCCATTACTGGGCCTCATAGCACAATTCTGGAAGTAGCTGACATTTTCTAAGCAGCTGCATTGAATTATGGTTGCTTGGAAAAAGGTGGCTACTTCCAAGATGGTGCCAAACAGCCCAGCAATAGAGTGGCTTGTTTTGTTTCCCTAACCCAAGCTCCAAAAATCTTCAAAAGGGAACGTTAAGATGAGGAGTGTGTGGGGCCCGGTGGAGTGAGAAGCAGGCCTAAGGCTTGTGGGGACCCCAGGATTAGGAAAAGAAGGAGCCAAGCCTCAGGGAGTAGGTGAGGCCTCGGGTAGGGTCTGCACTAGTTCTTCCACAGCTGGAGACACTACATGCTCTGTTTAATGACTTGCACGTTCATTCAATGACCACATCAGAGAAAGCAGGGATTGGGGGGGGGGGGGGCTGTAAGTGAGGCAATCACATGGTCATTTCATTTAAAGGCTATCAAAACTTTCAACCATAATGGGGAGGCTACATTAGAGTCATGTGTCAAAGGCTACCAGCACTGTCTAAAATGTATCCTTTGTATTATGAAAATATGTTTAAAAAACATATCTAAAAAATAGTTTAATTTATTTCTACTTACATCGTGCTTCAACTAAGATGACAGCAAGTAATGATGTCACACTAGAAAATTAACACTCATACAATAGTAACATACTTGAAAAAAAAAGCTTACATTCATCCTTAAGACAAATGAAGTAGCTTACATGTTATTATTGAATGGAGAGTAATTTTAATAAATCTAATATAAAATTTGAACTTTAAGCAAAAGCATGGCTTATAAAAAGATCTAAAGCATAAGATGTAAATATTGCACGTGTTTGTATAGTGCTTTGCACAGTTTGCTAGTAAAGGACATTTAGCTTACACAAAAAAAGATAAGCTTGACAAGAGTAAATAAAAATATGAATTATTTTTTAAACAGTGATTTTCAGTTAAGATACAGATGCAGCTATGGAAGGAAAAAACATAATGCCATAGTTAAAGACCAGTTCTTGTTGTATCACACTGAAATGTTCATTATCAGTTAATTAATCAATTCACGCTGATAAAGTATATAAACTAATTGTTGTTGGACTTCTTTCTAAGCAAACAGAACTGGAAATAAGTAAAACCAAAAAATAAATATTTCATAGTTCACGTTAATAGTACTAATTAAAAAATGATTGAGATTACATCCACAAGAGTTTCAGCAAGTATTCCATTTTCAGATAAGGATCCTATCTAGGGAATCTGAGATCTTTGATCCATTTTCTTAAAATTGCCCTGTGCAAAAGGGAAGACATCATTTTTGCCATTGGAGCTGTGGTATACTTGATCTAATAATCTTAATAATCTAAACATTCTTGGAAACTCCAAAAGGTTAGATAAGATATTTACATTTTTGAGGCCTAAAATTAAAATAGACCTATATAATCAGTGTTCTTCTATCACATAAACCCCTGAGAAACTGTAAACAATAGAACTTTATTGTGTTTCTATTTGTCACTATTTGAAGAACTGGAAATAGAATGTTTCATGAAAACAAATCCTATCTCTGGAACATTTTTGTCCTTTTTGGCAGGATATTTTATCACTAAACAATTTCCCAATCACAATAATTTCCAACTTTTTCTTTATGTATCATATATATATATATATATATATATATATATAGTACATATTCCTCAGCTCTACGGGGTTGAATGTTATTTTCTCTTAGAGAAAGCTATAAGGATTAATGTCCTAAGTAGTGTTATTATAACCATTTCATCTGCTTCGACCTTCCTATAACCAAAGGGCAAAATTTATTCAAATTTAATATAAGGCACAGAACAGATGTTACAAAATATTTATTTTATGGGTACTAAAGCTGTAATAAATCTAACATGCATTAAAACACATTTGTACAGGGGGTCACTTGGCCAGAGCAAGCAAATCAAATCTGAAAGCTGTGAACAAATATCCTCTCAATTTATCACACCATTTCTTACTAAGTAACTTATCTCATAATCATGTTTTTACTATTTTTTTCATTAGTGGTTCCAAAAATCACTAACCGTAACTAAAAAAAATTCCCACTTCATTATTACAACACACAGACACACAGTACTGTATATATTTAATTATGCCCTTGCGTGCCCTTGCAGCCTCTCACTCGATGCCGGTCCACCCTGGCTCCTTGGTTCTCCGAGGAGCTGAGGGGGATGAAGCGTTGAAGGAGATGCCTAGAGAGCATTTGCATTTGGAGGACCACCCGTGCCGAATCTGACCGGACACTGGTAAGGTCACATTTGAGGACCTACCAAGTGGCGATAAAAGTGGCGAAACGAAATTATTTCTCTGCTCTTATCGCGTCTGCAGGTAACCGGCCCACCACCCTGTTTCGGGTGACCCACTCCCTTCTTCACTAGAGGGCGCGGGATGGTCCCCTACAGGGTCGTGCGGAGGAATTTGGAGGTTACCTGCAAGATAAAATCGATCAGATTCAGGACGGGTTAGCCTCCGAGTGGGCTAGTTCAGACGGGCTGACGGAGGCAGGTCTTGAGACTGTTATTTGGGAAGAGTTTGATCCTGTGACTCCTGAGGACATGGACAGGATGCTGGGGCGGCTTAACGCCACGACATGTTTATTGGACCCGTGTCCCTCCTGGTTGGTACTGGCCCCCCAGGAGGTGACACGAGGCTGGCTCCAAGGAATTGTTAATGCTTCTTTGAGTGAGGGGTTTATGCCGACTGCCTTGAAAGTGGCGGTGGTAAGACCCCGCCTCAAGAAGCCCTCCCTGGATCCAGCTATTTTGGCCAACTACCGTCCAGTCTCCAACCTCCGCTTCTTGGCGAAGGTTGTTGAGTGTGTGGTGGCGAGACAGCTCCCTCAGCACCTGGAGGAAACTGTCTATCTGGACTTGCGCCAGTCCGGCTTCCGGCCTGGGCACAGCACGGAGACAGCATTGGTCGCGTTGGTGGATGATCTCTGGAAGGCCCGGGATAGAGGTTGTTCCTCTATCCTGGTCCTGTTAGATCTCTCAGTGGCTTTCGATACCATCGACCATGGTATCCTATTGCACCGGCTGAAGGGGTTGGGGTTGAGAGGCACCGTTTTACGGTGGTTCTCCTCCTACCTCTCCGACCGGTCGCAATTTGTGTTGGCAGGAGGGCAGAGGTCAACGTCGAGGCACCTCACGTGTGGGGTGCCACAGGGGTCGGTCCTCTCGCCTCTCCTGTTCAACATTTATATGAAGCCGTTGGGTGAGATCATCCGTGGTTTTGGGGTAGAATTCCATCAGTACGCGGATGATACCCAGCTGTACATTTCTACCCCAGATCACCCCAACGATGCCGTCGAAGTGATGTTCCGGTGTCTGGAGGCCATGCGAGTCTGGATGGGGAGAAACAGGCTTCGACTCAACCCGTCCAAGACTGAGTGGCTGTGGCTTCCAGTGTCACGTTACAGCCAGTTGGTACCATCGCTGGCTATTGGGGGCGAATCACTGGTCCCCACGGAGAGAGCTCACAACTTGGGTGTCCTCCTGGACTCTCGGCTGTCATTAGATGATCACATGACAGCCGTGGCCAGGGGGGCTTTTTATCAGGTTCGCTTGATTCGCCAATTACATCCCTTTCTGGATCGTGACGCTCTACGCACGGTCATTCAAGCCCTTGTCATTTCCTGCCTGGACTATTGCAACACTCTCTACATGGGGCTGCCCTTGAGGTCCACCCGGAGGCTCCAGTTAGTGCAAAATGCGGCCGCGCAGGGGATTCTGGGAGCCTCAAGGTGCTCCCACGTGACACCTCTCCTGCGCGAGCTGCACTGGCTGCCTGTGGCTTTCCGGGTGCACTTCAAGGTGCTAGTAACCATCTTCAAAGCGCTCCATGGCACAGGTCCTGGTTATTTGCAAGACCGCTTCCTGCTACCAAATACCTCCCACCGACCAGTTCGCTCCCACAGACTAGGCCTCCTCAGGGTGCCGTCGGCCAAACAATGCTGCCTGGTGACCCCCAGGGGGAGAGCCTTCTCTGTGGCAGCCCCTGCCCTCTGGAACGACCTACCCCCCGACCTACGTACGACCACTGACCTGCGCTTCTTCCGTCGGGCCTTGAAAACGCATTTATTCTGTGTGGCCGGCCTGGCGTAGTAGCTTTTAATTGGTTTAATTGGTTTTATTTAAGAGTTTTTATCTGGATTTTAGAACAGGTCCCAATTTAATATTATTTTATAGTATTTTATGTATCTTTTGTATGTTTTTATTGATGCCTGTTTACCATCCTGAGTCCCGCAAGGGAGAAGGGTGGTATACAAATATTATAATAATAATGATGATAATAATGATGATGATGATGATAATAATGATGATGATGATGATGATGATAATAATAATAATAATAATAATAATAATGTTTTTTATATTGGTTATCTAAAAGGAGATAAAAAACAAACAAATCCTACATTACCTCTCCTAATTTTTTTCTTATGATTTGATACAATATGATGTATTTTTAATTAGTTCTCATATCTCCACAATCTCAACAAATGAAACATATACATCTGACCCATCAATCTATATAAATAAAAATGTAAAAATGGAAGAATGGAAGAATGGAAGGTTGAGTTAATCTTGAGCTGGTCAGGATGAACCTCCTAGCAGTGGGTAGAGTTAGCCTGCAAAATTCCATTCTAACCACTGCACCACCATGGTTCCTAGATTCTATTCCTACTAAGTTTTCATAAAAATCGTATCAATGATTTCTAAAGGTTTTACTATTGTTTTGACTTTTTAAATTTTGTGTGCATTTAGGTTGTAATGTTACTTACATTACTATTTTAAATTTGACTTTTGCATACAACTTTATTCTATCCTGGAAAATGGAATAACAATGAAACAGATTTAAAATACGTATTATATGATTTAATACATAATTGATTAATAATCTTCAAGCAATAAGGGGAAACATCAAAAAGAATCATAGGCAGGTAATATAATAATCAGCGTCACTTTGAGAATGACCTTTGTGCTGCCACATTAGCTTATATCAGCACCTAAGCTCAGCTGAGTTGATTATACTAATTAAGAGTTAAATGAGTACTTTGTCTTGGTTTCATGAGAATCATGCCATCATTTGTACATGAATTAAACTTAGGCTAACACGAACATGTTAAGAGCAAAATGATAGCAATACAGAACTTACAACAGTTCATTTAGTGTCTGTTCAAAGTTACAACAGCACTGAAAAAGTTATTTACAACCATTTTTCGCACTTTATGACTATCACACCATCCCCATAGTAATGTAATTTACATTTGAATTCTTGACAACTGGGTCGTATTTATGATGACTGCAACCATCATAAATATAAGCCAGTTGTCAAGCATCCCAATTTTGACCATGTGATCATCAGGATGATGTAACTGTCATAAATGTGAAAAACAGTGATAAGTCACTTTTTTCAGTACCACTGAAATTTCGAACGGTCACTAAATGTATGGCTGTAAGTCAAGGACTAGCTGTTACTCCATTTCCCCCCCTCTGTACATTTCTAGTAATTAGGATGTTCCTAGACATATCGATAGATATGAGTAAGTCATATCATGACTTATGAATTTATCTAGAATAACATTTTATCTCAGATATATGATGCACTTGGAGGTTAATTGCATGTAATTCTCTGGTTAGTGTGTGTGCATTACTAAACTAATGACATCAATTTATTTTATTTTATTATTTATTAGAGCTGTGTGCCATCTATCACCTAGAGGCAACTCTAGGTGGTTTACAAATGTTAAAAGCCAGTAAGCATAAAAAACAGTAAAACAATATAAATATAAATAATAATAATACATCAACAAATTGCATCTTCCTGCAATAACACCAGCGGAACTGCAAAAAACTGCGCTACTCGGAACATCTTATATTTTAAGAAGGTACTTGGTTGATACCTAGGACGCTGGCAGCAAACTGTATCAACCATTAGCACTAGTCAATGGTATTTGTAATGCATTTTTAAATGTTCAGTTGTCTGAGTTTCATGTTTAATGAATAAAGATGACAACAACAACAACAACAATATACAATTAAACAGTGGGGAGGAATGGAGCAAGATGCACAAAAGTTATTGCTGTTGGAGAAAAAAGTGTAGACTTTTTCAGGCTAGCCACGAGAGAATAATATGAAATTCCTTCCACATAGTAGCAAGATGAAATATGGGAACTGGTTCTACATTATGTAGAGTCTCTGGGATCTTGCTCTTATATCAGACTAATGTGAACTACTACTTCATCTTGTTGCTGTCAAATGATGTATTCTGGCATCTTGCCTTGATCATATTCCCTGCCTTGGACTCTGAATTGTACATACAGGCTTGTTCAATAGACTGCTACCAATGACTCTACTTCTACTGGAGAGATGTGATCACACACTTAATTAATTGTGTCACTTTACCACTTACTCATCCATCTTTAAAAATGGCATTTAAGTTTAAAGTTACCTTCAAAGCAACTCTCTTGCTAGGAAAAGTATTTATGTTTTGCATTCAAATAACCCAAATAAAAAAATCTGTCATGTTTACGGATATTATTCTGGATAGGAAATGATTACCAGCAAGGAATTTTAAATGCAGAGCACACAGATTATACGTATTTTATATTGATCGTTCCAATGATGAATAAAGAACTTAAACAGATGATAGTGTTGGGGCCAAGTCTAGATTGACAGCTGCTTTGCTATGAAATGAGAATTGGCATTCAGCTAAAGGTACAATTTTCTAACTTAGTTCCATTTCTTTTTTATACCGGCAGAATGTTATTACTTAATATAGAGTGAAAGTTTAAACAAAAACCTAAATGAAGTGAACCCAGCAATGCCATTTTTCCAGCTCAAAGAAATAATGGAAATAATCCTGCTGAGAACAAAAAGAAGCATGTGGTCACATGGTTTAAAATTTTAAATGAAAACATGATTCATTAGGACCTGGAAAGGCAGTGAAGCAATTGTATGCTTAGTTGCTCCCTGTATTCGGTCAGCAGTTACATTGTTAAAAATTGCAGCATATGAAGAATTTGGCAGAGGGTTCATGATTAAGTAATTCCATGCCCATTTGTAACCCATAGTCTAACAGTCTGTGCTAAGCAGCTAAACTCTGAAATTAACTAGCAAAGTATGATAATATCCTGTTTACCATTCCTTGAAAGGACTTCTGCAATTAATTTTTTCTCTCTTCTTTTCTCAATAAGGGGAAGATAGCATCCAGGAATGGGTTATCTCCGTCCTGCTCTGATTGGACTGAGTCTGGTTACTAATTAATTAACCAAGTATAAAACCCCTCCTCGAGGTACTTACTCCCAGTTTTTCCGACTGAGTCCACTCTGGGACAGTTTCGGGTTATCCAGATTAATTCCTGTCAGAAAAATTTGACACCTTTGACTTTGCTTTGGCTAACCTACTTCGTGAGTAATCAGTGCTGGCTCTGGACTGTGTGGCTTGCCTTTATCAGCGTACTGTGCCTCATCTTCTGGGGCCTGTCATTGCTCTGACCCCTTCCTTGGGATGGTTCCTCATTCTTTCTGACCACTGTGCCGTTGGGAGGCTTTTTAACCCTTTGAGCCTGTATATTCATGTATATACACATCCATGAAAGCTACTACCTTTCTATAACAGATTATCAGGGTGCATGGGAAACCACAGAGGGAGGAAAAATTACTCTGCAGATAGACACTGCTGGTCAAAGCTTTTCAAGCATTATACACAACTTAGCCACTTAGTTTAATTTCATGATATGATACAGTTAATCAATGCTTTTAGTTGTTTTTATTCAAGTCTGATGGAGGATTTACAAAGCTGCCACAATGAAGCATATATGTTACAATTCTTATATTGTAATAGTTCATCAAATGTAAGGGCCCCATTTTTCTTCAATGCTAATATCAGTGGCCTTCATTCGGAACAATCCACATAACAGAATATTAGATGTTACAATGGGAAATGAATATTTCTAGTTACCAATTAGACAATAATATTTCCTCTAAGTGGTATTTTTTTTACTGGTTTGACATGTAAGAAAGTGAAAGTTTTTGTCATGCATAAACCAATTACTCAGCAGGATTAGGAAAGATGCCTAGAGTTCAAGCTATGTAACTGCTCTAAAATATAAGGTTTGCCTGCAAAATTTAATCAAAATTATTTCATTAAAGAACCCTCAATTTTCCATCTGTAAAATATGATATAATATTTCTTCAAAATGAACACACGTGGCAATCCTAAGTATATGGACTATTCAACATTCTATGAAGTTATGTTCCAGTAAACATATCAAAGAGAATCATTGATTTATTTGTTTCTAGTTAAAACTTGGAAGTGTTGGAAGGATCACTCTGGAAAACTGAAAAACATTACAGAACAAGGTGAGAGACATCAGCATAATGCCAAGAAGATTGCATGAATCTATAAAAGACACTAATCTGTAACTAAGTATCAGATAATTGATTGTAGGTTGAAATTATCAGTTAATGATATTTTCCTACTTTTAAAAATAATTAATTTTAAACTCTAAATTAATAAATGAGTTTAGCCCAAACAGAACTAATTCAATTCAGTATCAAATGATCCCAAAAGAAAATTTATTTGCAGCTTCTACAAACAACAAATGTGTGGCCCTATTATTTTATTAAAAAGCCGGTTTGGTGTAGTTGGTAAGGCACCAGGCTGGAAAACCTGTGAGTTCTAGTCCTGCCTTGGGCATGGAAGTCGGCTGGGTAATTTTGGGCCAGACATACTCTCTGAGTCCAACCCAGTGCGGAGTGGTGTTGTGGAGCAAATAGGAGGAAGGAGTATGAGGTATATTCACACCCTTGGAGCTATATATAAAATGGGAATGATAAAAAATCTAGTAACATATTTTTTTAAAGCTATGCAAAAAGCCTTGCCCTTTAGGTGAAGTCTTAACTACCAAGAAAGAAAGAAGCAACAACACTCAATTAGTTGCGGATTTCAGCTTCGTCACCCATATGTTCTAACTTAGTTTTCCCATAGCAATTCATACTTTGTAGCTCTAAGAGATACACAGAAAACTTGGAAGTAGGCAGCTCTGTTGATTAAAACACATAAGTAACATCTGATTCCTTTTCTTCAACAGTTTCTATTCACAGTTGATAACTATAAAATCTATATTTTTAAAAAAATTGTATTTGCCATGCCACAAGGCGTGCCAAATTTTTCAAATTTCAATTTCCAAACATTAGGGGTGCTGAAAAGTTGACATGCTTTGGGGATTGTAGGATATTTTGGTTACTTTAATATACTTTATATGTGCTTAGTAAATACCGTATTTATCGGCGTATAACACGCACTTTCCCCCCCTGAAAATAGGGGGCAAATGATGTATGCGTGTTATACGCCGATATAATGTTAAGAAGCCATGTTTTTACAGTATTAACAAGTACCGTATACACAGGGGTGGGTTTCTAAGGGTTCGCACGGGATCTCGCGAGCCCTTTCGTTAAATTTCCCGATCCCGAGCGATCCCTTTGGACCGTGGACCCGGAAGTAAGTCCTCCGCGTTCGCAAGGCGGCTGCGCTGTCTTCTTTTTCCCTCAGTGAAGCGCCGCGGCCGTCCGCTCTCTCTTTCTCTCTCTCTCTCTCTGGCGGGCAGGCAAGAAAGCAAGCAAGGCGGCTGGAGGAGGAGGAGAAAGAGGAGGAGATGACGGCCCCGGAGGCACGGAGCTCTTCCCCGCGGAGGGCGCCTCCTTCTCCGCTGGCAGATAGAGCAAGGTCGAGGGGCTTCCCCCCTTTCTCCACTTCCCGGCTCTTTCCAAACCCCGGGAGCTTGCCGAGGAGCGGCGGCGGTGGCGGCAACGCGGTGACGGCGGGCACCGCCGCCGCCACTGCCGTCACCACGTTGCCGCCGCCGCTGCTGCCGCCGCCGCTCGGCAAGCTCCCGGGGTTTGGAAAGAGCTGGGAAGTGGGGAAAGGGGGGAAGCCCCTCGACCTTGCTCTACCTGCCAGCGGAGAAGGAGGTGCCCACCGCGGGGAAGAGCTCCGTGCCTCCGGGGCCGTCATCTCCTCCTCCTCCTTCTCCTCCTCCTCCTGCTGCTGCTGGAACCGGCGGCCGGGAAGCGCAGGGCCAGGAATTCCTGCGCTTTCCTCCAGGGCCGAGAAGCGACGAGTGGTGCTGGGGCAGAGCCAGGCTGCTGCCCGGAGATTAGCCAGAGAGAGTGTGGGCTGCTGGCGGAGAAGAGGCATGCCTGAACAGTCATTCATTCACACGGTCCTTGGCCAGCCGGCTGCCGGGTCGCTCCATCCCAAGCCAGGGAAAAAGAAGACAGCGCAGCCGCCTTGCTTGCTTTCCTGCCTGCCCGCCAGAGAGAGAGAGAGAGAAAGAGAGAGAGAGAGAAAGAAAGAGAGAGAGAGGGAGGGAGGGAGGGAGGAAGGGAATCAGAATCTGACAGACACAGAGAGAATGACAGAGAGAGACAGGAAGGGAGGGGATAGCGATTTCTGAGTAAACTTTTGTAAAAACAGAATATCCAAGTTTCTTTGTTAAAACAGTTGCTTTTACTGTCCTTTTACATTATTTACCTTATAAGTGGTAATAATATTAATAAAAAAAAGTTCTGAGCTACCCTTATTTTGCTTCAAAGTTCTTTATTTGAAATTTAAATTTTTTTCCTGAAATTTCCCTCTTAAAATGAAGGTGCGTGTTATACGCCTGTGCGTGTTATACGCCGATAAATACGGTAACTACATCAATATCATAACTTTTTTATGTTCTGTTTGTTTTCATAGTCTGCCACATATCTATGGAGGTTCTCATTCATCCAGGTCATGGTTGTCCCAAAGGAGCATTTTCCAAAGGACTGTCTTGATTTTTTGTTTTTCTTTGAAAACATTTCACTTCCCATCCAAGAAGCTTCTACAGTTTTTCAGAAAAAGCATTGTTGGGACGTTTAGTTTGCCTTGTGCTACATCTTTTACATCCAACTGAAGGCAAGTGTTCTACTACTTACTTCTTTAAAAGTGCTTTGAAATGATTTTTCCTATTTAAGAAAACACTTTGAAAAACTATTTGTTTCTCATAAACAACTATTAATGGACCAATAGTAAACAGATTGGAAAAAGTTTGAGAAAATGATCTACAACCCATACAAATATATCTCAATTGTTTTTTCCTGAATAAGAAAGTCCCCCAGCTAGATCTGTTATCCAGCAAATATTGGATTAATATACTCAATATTATAACATCTCTGCTATATTTGAAAATTTTCACCTTCCAAAGTAAAACTGAATTGATGTAAAGCTTGAACTGAATAGGTGATATATTCTATCACTGGCTAAGTAATGGACTTATCTTGTATCAGAAAAGAGATGAAGCAGAAACTCTCAATAGATTTTCAAACTCTGTTTTATAACTGTTACAAATCGGTCTCCATAGAACAGAATAAAGACTATATTCTTTGTTCTCAAATACTAGTAATATCTCTCACTGATTTACACAAAATAATTATGTACCCAACAGTGTTCTTCAATACAATGGAAGACTATGGAGGAACAAACTATTTGCAAACATTTCATCACACACTTAATTACAATATTGTTTCTACGCATAACATTGCTTTCTAATTAAATATTATATACTGGTTATCTTATTCAGTGAAAGTATTTAAGAATATATATAAGCCTTCAGAACCTTTCTTAGTATGCTCTCTACTGAAAATGCTTACCTTAATTTATATATGAAGGATTTCTTTCCCCCAATATTTCTATGGAAAGTGTTTTTATTGCCAGTTTTTTAAATACTGATTTATTAAAGAAATAGAAAATCTGGACTGCGGAAAAATGGCAGTTAATTTAAAATAAAAAGAGTTTTTCCTTTAAGGAATAATACTAACATTTCCTTTTAAAATTAATTCTATATCAGAGACTTGCAAATCATCCGCATCACTTTGTGTTTTTCAATACAGACTTCATTTTTGTTAAATTACTCATACTGAGGCTTCATTGTGGTAAAAAGCAATTCCGTTTTCATTGGATCAAATTTATAGAGATGGATGCAATTGTTGATATTTGAAATATGACTCACAGAAATTATGCGTGGTACTTTGACAAAGATGCTATAAATGTAAATAATAAAACATCTTAAATTGGGATGGAACACTGCAATGTTCACCATACCCTCTGTTTCTAAGGCTTGTTAGACACTATCTCCAAACCATTACTTTTTAGACTAGTTCTTTTACCTGAAATTACTATTCTTTCCTCTAACTTCGAATGAAATATTTAAATTATTTTGATTGGTGTCATTTAATTCAATATTTTCTGAGAATTTAACCCATGTTATTTGATTTATTAACAAAATCTACAATATGAGTTCTATAAATGCTTTTAAGTATTCTTTGATTAAATGAACTTTTTTGTAGTTTCTACCAATCATATTGTTCCTGTTGATTTGGGCTGTGGTTGAGGATGGAATTAGTGACATCAAATATTTTATTTACTCACCAAACTTTCTAAACAAAGCAAAATGAAGTTAAGACTATTTTTTTCTGAAATGGAGAATAGTCCCATTATAGATTTTCTGGATTTATTAAAGTATTGAGTTGGGTTTTTTTGTTTTTTTAAACACCATTTTATCATTTAAAAAAAGAAAAGATAGAACGACAGGAAATCAATAATTAAAGCATCACTCTACTACAGGAGGAGAAACAAAGCTAATGAAAAGTTAGCACAACAGAATATCATATCAAGAATTAATAATACTAGTTAAAATTACGAACAGAACTATTTAAATTAGCATCACTATTCCATGGGCAACATTTACTGATCATTACAAATTATATAAAAATCCTTAGGTTGTCCATAGGTATAATATTGTAGATAATAATAATAATAATAATAATAATAATAATAATAATAATAATAATAATAATAATAATAATAATAATAATAATGATGATGATGATGATGATGATAATGATAATAAAAAGATGCCCTTATGTCTTGTTGACCCCTGGAGATTATTACTTATCTTTAATTCCAACAGTAGACAACTCTAAGCAGAAAACTCCACCTCTTTATGCAAAAATTAAAACAATATACGAACAGTCTGCAAATGAATGCGCTAAGAAAACACAATTCTGTTAAAAAAAAAACAGCTTGCAGAAAGATGTTGATACTACATTCCACAAACACAATTCTTGGAATAAGCAGTTCTTACTGGTTGGGAATCCATATTGGTTCCTCTGAATTCAGGAGGAATGACAGAAGGGAGAAGACATGGAGATATTTAGGACGTTTTTCTGGCAGCAGCATACAAGTGGTTAAACTCATCTTTCTGAACTTTTCATCACTGCAAATAGTCTGGTTATATATTCTTCTAAAATGATTCAGAAGAGGTGATATAGAAAGAAGCATGAACCCACTGACTTTTTAAAAAGCAGATGTATTGTTCAAGGTTTCTGCTGAGCCTTAGCACTAGGATGCAGCTACTTTCAAGAGATATATTAATGTAATGAGTATAGGTTTTATTATTCTTTCCTATTTTTGAACTTTTAAAATTATTTTAAATCAGGGGTCCCCAACCTTTGCAACTTTAAGTCTGAAGGACTACAGCTCCCAGAATTCAGCAAAGCTGGCTGGAGAAGTCTGGGAGTTGAAGTCCTTCAGACTTAAAGTTGCAAAGGTTGGGGACCCCTGGTATAAATTGTTTAAAAAAAACTTTTTTGAGCATCTCTTCCTGTACTAATAGAACATATTTCTGAATTCTTCAAAAAATGTAATCTTAAAAGTTTTCTGAACTAGATTAGTTGTCCAGGTTTTTTTTCAGTGATGATTATTTCATGAATAATACACAGAGAACTACTTCACATACTCACTCACCCTTAATTTATTTTTTAAACAAAGATGTAATTTTAAATTATTTTTTCTTTAATGCCTTAAAGGCTGACAGTGTCAACTCTATTGAAGAATGGAAAAAAAAAATCAGCATCATGGATGTTATTTTTCCAAGAAGCAGAAATGTTCTATTTTGGCTCATAAAAGTAAGAGATGCCCTTTAAAAATTGCCCTCTTTTTATAGAACCACTCCAGCAAAGCAGTATGATCAAAGCAATTTATCTATTTGATAATTTAGGATCTGCCTGAGTGGAGGCTTGACCTTTGAGAGCAGGGCAAATATTTCCAAAGAAATAGAACAAGCTGTAAACTATTTGTCAATTAACTGGAAACCAGTCTAGCATTGCCATCAAATTAAATGTTCGTCTGTAACTACCTGTGGGAGAGATGTAGCACTTGCTCTTTAGAATCTCTCAAGCCTGCTGTTGAAACCAACATTATTCCTTATAGATTGCAATTATCAGACAGACGGGCTGCTAAAAACATCCCACAGTCCTACCTCTCTTTAAGCAGTCAATATGTCAAAAAAAAGACAAGGGCGCGCGTTTGAAACCTCCACTCCCGATTGCCAGGCTGCAAAGAACAGAGTGGCTAACGCATCCTTGCTTTCTGACCTTTCGGTCTCCCTTGCAATATTCCTCCTTTTTTTCTTCTTCTGCAAACCATTCGACCCCGCGTTTTACAAGAGGGGGCCAAAAGAGGAGCTCAATCTCAAAACGTCAATCAACCCGCCTTGGCGCCTCCCTCCGCAGCACCGCTTCTCTGCGCTCACCTTGTGATCCAGGACGCTGATGTAGCCTTCCAAAAGACGGTCGGCGAGGCCGGGAAAAGGCCGCGGGGAGGCTGTACTCGAGGGCCGCTGGCTCTCCGGGTTCCGAAGGGGGGTGGTCGCCGCCACCTGCTGCTGGACTTGCTCTTTCAAGGCCCTTCTGCCGCCGGCACCGTCAGTGCCGCCACTGCCTCCGCTCCCGATGCTGCCGTACATAAGCAACAAGCTCGTGCACATGGTGGTGAGCGCTAAAGACACAGCCAGCCCATGGCGCTGTAAGGAGGGAGGGGCAAAGAGAGGCTGAGAACCTGCTGGACACACAGCTCGGGTCAGGGCTGAGCCGGCGAGAGGAGGGCAAGTGGGTGGGGGGGAAGCACTGGACCTCAACAGCACAGCGGACTGCGGCGGCAAAGTAACGCTGCTCGGCCGCCCGGCTCTCCTCTTTCCCGTGCTTACACGAGGTGCTTCACAGCCTCCCTCCTCCCCGCGGTTCTTCTTCGCTCGACTCGCAGCGGCGCCTAAGCCTGCTTGCCTCCTTCTTGATTTCCCGCCGGTTCCCCTCCCTCCCTTCCCCGCTTCTCCTTGCAATTAGGCAATGCCGCAAACGGCCGGGCGGACTCTTGACCGGCTTGACCGAATTGGCAGCGAGAACCGGCCATTCCGTCTCTTCCCCTCAGGATGCCGAAGGGAGCGCGCACACACACACACCCGCACGCCCCTCGGTGAAGCGGCTCGCAGGCTGTGGAAGTTTGGACTTCTTCTAGAACGGCTGGAGGGGTTGTTTCTTCACTATATATATACATATATTTCCCGATAAATTCGAAATAACAGAGCTGAGGGGACTGCGAAGAAGAAGGTTGCTCGCTCGTTTTTTGCAAATTGGGACGGAAAGATCCCGCGCGCCTACTAGGCTTATTAGCCTTTTTGCAAGTTCCAAAGCAAAACGCGAAAAGTACGCTTGGAGGTTGCAAAGCGTCGCCCTCTCTCCTCCTTTTTACTCCCATTGCTTCTTAGCATTGGGGGGGGGGAGGGTTATCCACACCCCTTTGGGGCTCGCCCACCTTCCCTGTGGCATCCCCGCCGACCTCTCAATTTTGGCTTTGCGTTTGGAATCTATGGGTTTGCAACCCTCCTTCTTCTCCCTCCAAAATTAAGGGGTGAATATATACAAATGTATATATATATATATATAGCCTTAAATGGTAGGTGGGAGACCGCTGCTCTTAAGACCAAAATCTTATCCTCGCCACTTTTAAGATTACCGAGGGCGACCCACATCCCTGCATTTCAAGCCGGACTCTTCTTCCCTGCCAGCCCTATAGATACCGACGCTGCGCTGCCCCCGCTTCCCAAAGAAAGGCAAGCGACGGAAAGTTATTCGCCTCTTCCTGCGCGTTTTGCCAAATGCCCGTCGGCAGCACACCCATCAGCCCCGGCTGAAATCACAAATCCAGCCTGCCGGAGAGTCTCCGAAAACGCCCGCCAATTCCCACGCCGAATCGCACGGTCTCGTTTCAGGTCCTCCCGGCGATCTGGGGATCCACCGACTTACCATCAACGTCTTCATTTTTGTACTCCCCGCGTCCTTTATACCGCGATCTCAGGCTCGAGCATCTAAAATCACTTTTTCTCCTAAGGCTTCCATGGCAAAGGAACCGGCGACATAGTTTCTGGCGGGAACAGCGAGCGAAAAATCCAGAGCGCGGCGAGGATCGACCCAACCTTGAGCCGGCGAGAGAAGCGCGGCTGTTGCAGAGATTACAGGCAGAATTAAAACTGGACCCTTTTAGAGTCTCCCAGTGATCTGCACAAGTACCGCCTGACGAAGCTTTCTGGGTCCTAAACCACGCCTTTTCCTATGCCTTCTCCCGCTGAATTTCAGTGTGTGTAGAAATTAGCAGCTTTCCATTGGGTTTGTTCCTAGCTAGCAATCTGAAAAAAGCCCGTTTTATCAAGGCAGGAATCTGGTGCTATAAAGGAGAAATGTCCTTTGTGGTGGAGACGTCATCCAAGCAGTCCCAGATAGCAAAAGCTATTGGTCTGGGGAGGAATGGGGGTTCTACAATCTCTTATTTAATCAGTAGGCAATCTTGTAATCATCAGCAACCACATGCTTCAAAAGTATTTGTAAAATCCTGTTTTAAAGAAAGTGTTCTAATTATATTATTTCTCTCTTTCCTGTAAAAGTTTCTTGGCACTAGTAACCATTGCCCTATCCCTCAAGATTTATATTTGAACTATAATAACTGACCACATTAAAACATTAAAGTCGCCTTGGTTGTTATTTACGAGGTTGCTCTAACATCTTCCTAAACACTAAAATAAACATTTGAAATACTGCCATTGCTTATTCCTGTATGTGACGGGTTGTCTATATCTTATTTATTTATTGCTTTTTTGTTTTTAGAAGGTAAGACTCGTCTATGTTCTACCATCCAGATGTATATCTAATTAATAGCATATTATATCTGTTTTCATACCAGTCGTTTAAATTAACAGTTTAATTTACTGTTTTCAATGGGTAAACAAAAATAGTTTGGCTTATTTCATGCCTTTCTTGCATAAAATCAATTGGTAGATTGTTCTCATTTCTATAACTGATGTCTATGCAATGTACTTATTATTATTAGTTCTTTCTCCTTGCTTGGTTGAAGTATACCTTGCAGGGCCAACCTAGCCATGAGCAGTAGCATTGTCCTATATAGTGTGATCAAAAAGTGCTCCTAGAGAAATTGTGAAAGTTACATGGATCCAGAGCTAATATGACCCAACTTTCTTCGTTAACAGCCAAATCTACCAGTCCAAAGAAGATCCCAGGTGCCACAAACAAACTACTTGACAACTCTTATAAGATTCCCCACCAAGATCATCACCAATACATCCTGCAGAGGGCCCATAGCATGAGCCACCAATAATGTTATATTTTCTTATTGTGGTAAAGATATATTTTAATGCATCTTTTTAATAAAAAAAAATGTATAAATAGAATAGCTATTCCATTATATACATTTCTTGTTCTATAGATACTATATTTAAATGACATTTTTTAATGACATTAAAATGTCAAAATGATAGCATTTAAATAAGAAACCTCTTAATTATATCCAAAGTTCTCTTTGAATAACTGCAGGATAATAGCAGCTTCTCTAATCTCTGTCTAATATTAAAAAATGTTTCAAGAAGGAAACTGTCTATAAACTACTTTATCCAAAGGGACAAGTGGTATCTCTTTCAAGACTGAAATTGTCAATAAATTCCACTTTCAATGTTCAGTAAAATGAAATCGATGGCGCATCTGTATGTGACAGGTTGGCATTTAATAGAAAAAGACCCATTGAGTTTAATGGGGATCTCTCATCCCCACTAAAAAAAATCCACCAAAATCTTTAGCAATCTAATAATTAAAGTGCACACTTTGATTATAATGCACTTGTGGTATATGCTGTTATATACGGTAAATACATTGTAGACAACAAAAGCATAGGATTCTTTTTTATAAAGTGGTGCATACTTCACAAAGTCATACCTGTAATATAATCTGGTGCCACCTTAAAGACTAACCCATTAGTCTTTAAGGTGCCACCAGATTCTTCTTTGGCTGTATTTGTTATATACAGTAATAGTTCAGTGATTAGATAATCAGCATATTTTATTTTAAAACAAAGATTGCTTACATGAAATAAACATAATCTTTTATTTAAAACTGAATATTATTACAAAATAGAGAGTCTGAAAAATATAAAGTTCTTCATTATCTTTCAATTTTATTGGATACTTAGTGAATGACGTTAATGAATCATTGACAGCAAATTAGTTCTTTGAATCTTTCCTCAATAAACTAGGTAGATAAAAAATATTTTTTTAAAGTACTTTTCCTTCCATTAAGAGCAGCAAGCCTTTTGCTTGAAACTGGCCAAGTTCTCTGTGCTATTTCATGCCAAACAAAAACATCATATTTATGATTAAGGCTCATAACTGTATGTTGGACATCTGTTATACAGTATGTCTAACCGAGTCATTGAGCTTATGAGTTGGGATGATAGCTAGCTAGAGTTAGTTACAGAGTATCTTGATTAAGTGGTGAGGTTAAATTTTGTAATTTAATGTTGAATTTGCTTTGAATCATATCCAGTTGTCTGATTCTCAGATAATTACTTTGTCATAATGGTCATAGACACAGCATTTGGCAGTTAAGCTGCTGGGGTTGCAAACAAGTCATCAATGCATAGGACATTCTGCCATATTTCTTATGTGTAGACATGATGTACCAAGGGAAATCTATAAGTCAATTAGAAATAAGCCAAGTTACCTATTTTTAAACTGAGAATAGTTTGTCTTAGCTTGATGGCTGTTAATGAATTGTATGCTTATGTACATACATGAAAAAACACAGATTTTCTTTTTCAGAAATAGTTATTCAGTCTGAGTTTATAAACATTTCTCATGAGTTGAAAGAAGGTCAGTAAAATACCGTATTTTTTGCAGTGTAAGACGCACCAAGATTTTGAACAGGCAAATTTTAAAAAAAAGTTTTTGCACTCTGCAGATCTCCCAAAAACTACCCGCTTTTCATGAAACAGGCCTGTTTTTTGTTTGTTTTTTCAAAAAAGGGTATGAATAGCCTTTAGGAGGCTTATAAGGGTACTCCTGGTAGGGAGGGCCCAAAATTGAGCAAAAACAGGCCCGTTTTTTGTGGGGGGGAAAGGGCATGCATAGCCTTTAGGAGGCTTATAGAGTGTTCCTGGGGGCTGGGGGTAGTGCAAAATGGAGCAAAAAAATGGCCTGTTTTTCATTCATTTCTGCCCCCTCAAGCCCCCAAGAGCACTCTATAAGCCTCCTAAAGGCTATGCATGCCCTTTTGGTGAAGGGGGCGGTGTTTCGGGACGCAAAAAATGGTGTATTCAGTGTATAAGACGCATTTAGATTTTCAGTCTCTTGAAGGAAAAGGGTGCATTTTATACTCTGAAAAATACGGTAATTTTAAAAGTTCCTTGAATTTTCTGGATTCAATATAAAGTGAGTGATGACTTAAAAAAAATAAAGACAAAATCTTATTATCCACCATTTAGAATTATTAATATTCTAAATAATGGCTAATTTTCCACCAGGGCTGGATATTTTTGTTGGTGATGTTTAATCTCATCAAAAATAATATTTTGGATGAACCATAGTGGTGGGATTGAAGATGTAATTGGGCATAGCTAAAATAATTCATTTTTTCTTTTGACACACTTGTGATGACAGCCACATTTTTCTTTTCTAAGATGGGCAGACCTTGTGACAAGTCTGAACCTCATCAAGGTTTTTAAATTATACCTTCCCTGCCCTATGTAGATATAGTAGTTCCTAATTAATCCTCTTATGTGATATTTTTTTGCAAACTAAGTCTCCTAAAATGATATTGTTTGATTTTAAGTGTGTTTATTCATTCTCTAACCCAAAATTATAATACAAGTCCAACCATAGGCGTTATTATGTACAAGATACATCCCCATTGCATAATATAATTGATTAGGAAGCCATAACGAGTTTGAGAAATTTCAGTTGTCCAGTAAAAATGTTGCAGAACAGTTGCCTGTTACTGAGGCAGTAACTGATATAATCTGCTTAGTTTTAGCCTTGTGCTATATAGTTATTTTGCATATTTTTGTCAGTGGACCACCAACAATGACCTATGTAATTGGTTAGGATTCACTTTCATTCTGAAGTGCTACAGTCCAAATTTCCAGTTTATCTGTCGGCCTCAATAGTGGCTCTAGAGTAAGACTGATTTTCTAAATAGGAAGGCAGATGTGAACAGGTGTGTTGCATAGAGCGAGTGACACTATTATGACACTTTCGTTTAAGACTAATTGAAATTCTGGAGAGAAGCACTGGTGTTACTGCTACATCACATTCATGTTTTAGTACTCCAGGCAATACAGTAATAATGCTTTAATGCCATGGAGATTTTCTGTGTTGCCCTAGCTGTTAGCTCTCAAAGGTGCAACTAGATAATTAGACTCTACACTTAATAGACTTAGCAAAGAAGGGGAAACTATGTGTATTATTGTTGTAGAAAATGGGTTTTTGTATAGAAGAGGATGTGGAAGGAAGTTAGAAAGAGTCAAAACTGAAACAGCACCTTTAGTACAAATACAAATTTGATAATGTTTCTTTGTGACTATGTCATTGCCCTACTATGGACTGTCCCAAGATTTTATTATAAGGGAGACTTATGGTCCATTCAATTATAAAATAACAGTATTCCATGAGAGTCTGCTTTATTTTTTATTAGCATGTACTTGTCTATGTACCATAAAACACATTGAGTCTTAGAATTATTATTTCAAGGAATATTTCTTCCAGATTCAAATATTATTTGCAAATAGATCAATTTCATTTGCATTTAAAAGGAGACACAAACCTCTTCCCATCATTCCTTACACGTTTAAAGTTTCCATGAGATATTTTGGATTCATATTAGAATGTCTGTGATGGCTTAGAAGAGTTGACATTATGGAAAAAAGGAGCAAGGGTTTTTCTTTCTTTCTTTATGCATGCATGTGAAAATATATAATGCATTTTTTGTAGGGTAATACGCTCTGGAGTATAAGGCACACATTAGTTTTTGGAGAGGAAAACAAGAAAAAGCAAATTCTGCCTCTGCCTACCAGCATCCATCAGTATTCATCTGGCTAGCGTCCTTAGCAAATAGCCTGGTCAGCTTCAGCAGGTTATTGTAGCCTGATTCAGCATAAGCAGCTGATTGATGGTTGGATCGGCCTCCCAGAATACCACCAATCAGCTGTTCCAGGCTGTGGGGACTGCCACTGCCTTTTGGTGCCGATTGCCGACTCTGTGCGTTGAATTTTCGGCTCCGTGCATCGCTTTTCCGGTCTCCATTTGCCCCATTTTTGGCCTCGTATTTTCAAACTGTTCCAGGCAGTGGGACTTCCCATCGCCAATGCTGCTGATCACTGCCGCCTGGAACCAGCCAAAAATGCAATGCACTGGGGCCACAAATGGGATATGTGGAGGCTGAAAACACGACACGCAGCGATCGGCAGTGATGGGTTGTGGTGATCCCTGCAGTCTGGAACAGACTGTAAACAGGGTATGCAGAGGCCAAAAACACGATTCACAGAGGCCAAAAATAGCCAAGGGGTGGGGCTGGTTGGTGGGTGGAGCTTTGGCAACATTTGCTGAATAAGACGCACAGACATTTCCACCCACTTTTGGGAGAGGAGTGCACCTTATATTCCAGAAAATATGGGTATGTGTATAGTGTGCAACAACACCTAAGCATTAGGGCAGAACACTTCTTATTCCTGACTGCTGAAATTAACATAATTTTATGAAATGCTCTTGTTTTTAGCTGGGTCTTTCACTTCTGCCCATGTAAATGTTTCCCTGTATTAATTCCAAAATCAGCCTTTTATCATCTGTCTTCTTCATTGATAATGCCTTCAAGCCATTGGCATGCAGAGTCTACAGCTGTTCAACTGTATCCTTCTGTCAAACTCAAAACTTAATCTGAAATCTTCAACTTCGTATCTCTCTATGATGATGCACAATAGTTTAACTTTAATATTGAAAGAGAAATCTTTGCTTGATCTGTGTTTACAAGAGAATATCCTGTGTAAGATGACACTATTTTTAGACAGAAGCTGCTTGTGCTGCTTGGATGACATTCTTCGAATCGCGTGTGCCATTCCTTTTCCAAAGGCTACATCTGTTTTCATGTGACTTGGGGAAGAGCAGATTTCTGAAGGATCATGAGAATGGGTGATTCTCCATGATTCACTTTCCTCCATGATTCACTGCTAAGATACTTGTTGGCTCTTCTATCTCAGAACTGGAAGTCGGAGATAAGGCCAGTGACCTATACACCAACTTTCCCATCAGAAAACTTTCAGGATCATATTATAATATTTAGAAAGTGGATTAGTACATTAAACCGATTAAACGTTTTATATGTTATATTTATATTAAATACTTATATTACTTCCACCTCATTCAAATATTGAATGGCACATTTACAGTGATCACCATCCTCTATACCTCAGCTGATTCTCATGTTTAAAATGAATAAATAACCTAAACATCCTAAACAAAGCCTCATGTCTAGACAATCATACCTGTTTTCTATCACACAATCATATATGTGAAAGAGGGAGTAGGACAATAGAGAGGTAGTAGCAACAGTGTGATGATTGTTGCCAGGGGTGAGCTTCAAAATTTTTAGCAAGGGGATCACTGCCCGGTTGCTGGGTGGGCATGGCCATGGTGGGCGTGGCCTAGTCAGCCTCCTGCACCACGATGGGGGGCATTTTTGCCCTCCCTGGGCTCCGGACGCTTTCCTCGAGCTTCCCGGAGGGCGAAAATGGCCTCTCCAGGCTCAGGAGGCCCTCTGGAGGCTGGAAATGGGCCTGTTTCTGGTCTTCCCAAACTTCCAGTAGGGCCGTTTTCACCTTCCCTGAGTCTCTGTGGACTCCCTGCACTTACCTGTATCCAAAACGGGCCGCATGGTGACTCCTGGGAGGTGGAGCGGGGCCAGCCAGGAGTGGGATTTGGGGGTTCTGCAAACAGCACAGAATCTTAGCTAGAGGTTCTCCTGAACCCCTGCAAACCCCCAGCAGCCCTGATGTTGCTAATATTAAGGCTACCATATCTGGTTTACAATAATCTCTAGACTAGTAGGGTCTTAAAGTGTAGTCCAAAAACTTCTGAAAGCAGATATCTTATAGACCTGCAAAATCAAAGTTATTTGCCAGATATTCTGTAATTAGAGGAGTATTACAGAACACCAGTATAAGTCACTTTTATTCATATGGATGTTAAAATGGGCATTTCTGATTTTCTGATTTAAACTTATTTTAAATAAATTTCATATATTAGAATTTAAACTAAACAAATCTTTAAATTCTGTAGTAAAAAAGGGCAAAAAAACCCAAGTATGTTGACTTCTTAAAACTCATGCTGTATGTCTGTATGTTGCAACTACATGTTGCATTCTACGCATTGCAAATTTTATGGATGAATGATTTTTTCTTCATTTTTTAATTATGCAAAGTTAAAGGTGACTGGAATTAGTATTGTATTGCAAACATTATCAATGCTCAGCAACCACAATGGTAATGAGTCCATTTTATATATTTTTTAAAATTGCTCACTGATTCATGAAATGCTCTTCAAAATGTGCATTGAGAACTGGTAAAAAAATAGGAAAGATGCAATAAGCATGATCAATCAATACGATTATCTTATTATGAAATTGAGTTGTTTTTGAAGTGGCAGACGCAAACAGCTAAAGAATGAGTTCAAATGAAAATGCATGGGGTGGTGGTGTCAAGATAGGATCTGCTGAGTCAGCCATTTTAATACATTTTGTTTCTCAATCATATTAAAAGATGTTGGCTATTTGACAGCAAATGCTACCAAGTAAAATGGGGAAAACCCACCAGTTTAAGACTGAATGTGCAACACTTTTGTTTCTTTTAAAATACAGATGGTTTTAACAATCTTAGATACCAATAATCTGACAAAAAAAAAGTTTGGAAATTTTTTGACCTAAAGACATGAGCATATCTGAACTAAAGAAAGCATTTCCGATTTTTAAATTTAATTTAATTTTTTTAATTCTATTTTTAATTTCAACCTTCAGGCATTAGATTTACACCTCCAAGAATTTTAAATATATTTACTGACTACAAAAGAATGCATTGTCTGAATTGAGAATGCATTGCATTGAGAATTGTTTACTGGAAAAGTACGTATATATGCTACAAGTCATTAAAAAAATGAAGTGATAATGTTGCAACATTGCAAATGACTGGACAGCTGTTTCAAAAATATTAGGGGATAGATGTAATACCTAAAGAGCAGAACTCTAAACCAGATTTTGCTGTGTTTTAAGCAGATTTATAGTTCACATTTGTTTTTGTTTTTTGTTGTCTAGCTAAGAAATATCGTAGAACGATGTTGCTCTTGGAGGAAACATTAACATAAAGAGGAAAGGCTCATCTAACTAATATGCAAAGGAGAAAGCATTAATAAAGCATGAAAAAGGACTAAAAGATAACAATATATTATGATTCAGTTTTTTGCGCATAGTGTATTAGTAGATAGCCCCCAGGGAGTTCTCCTGCTGTTACTTGCACAAACACAAACATCACTTATGAAGACAGCTGAAGCTACAGTAGGGGACAATGTAGTCCTGATGCTGTGAAATCCAAGGAAGAATATATCAGAGATTCTTCAAATACCCTTGAAATCAGCTTAGCAAATACATTTGGTGTATGTTTGGGGCTGGGGAGGCTAAAGATGTTATTGTTCGTACTGTTGTATGATTATTATTTTTTCTATATTGTATTTTTAATTGGTTTTAAAAGATTTTATGAGTGTTTGCAGCTCAGAGCCAGTCGTTTGAGATGGGTGCAGAGGTGATGCAGGTTCTGACCAGTTCAGAGAATTGGCAAATACCGTCTTTGACTGGCCCCATTCCCATCTATTTTCTGCCTCCCGAGTCCCAGCTGTTCGGGAGGAAATGGGAATTCTGCAGTAACTTTCCCCTGGAGTGGGGTGGGAATAGAGATTTTACACTATCCTTCCCCTACCACGTCCACCAAACCACACCCACCAAGCCATGCCATGTCCATCAAGCCATACCCACAGTACCAGTAGTAAAAACTTTTGAATCCCACTACTGGATGGTTGGCCATACGAATTGAAACCAGCAAATCAATAGTATATTTTCTTACTAGAAGGTATTTTGATGGATGAAGTTTAGGTGTAGGTACTCCTCAACTTCTAATGATTTGTTTAGTGACCATTTGAAGTTACAACCACACAGAAAAAAAGTGTCTTATTGCTATATTTCACACTTATGACTGCACACCCATGATCATGTGATCAAAATTCAAACACATGGCAACTGGCATGTACTTATGATGGTTGCAGTGTTTTGAGGCATGTGATCACCTTTTGTAACCTTCTGACAAGCAAAGTCAATGTGGAAGCCAGATTCAAGTAACAACAGTGTCACTAACAACTGTGCAAGAAAGATTATAACATGGGCAAAACAAGTTATAAAATGGGCAAAATTTACTTAACAACTGTCTTGTTTAGCCATAGAAATTTTGGTTCAATAGTGGTCGTAAATCAAGGACTACCTGTAATCAAAGGCACCAAGATCTCTGATTCTTGTTCTTGGATAAGAAGCAAAACATCTTCAACAAAAAACCAGAAAGTTAAGTTGTCTGTTGAAAAAGCACCTTTGGGACAACCATGACCTGGATGACTGAGAATTTCCATAGACACCTCTGATTCTTCTTCCACTATAGGTAATCTAGTTTTATGGGCTAGGGAAGAACAGAAGATAGTCCTGAGGTGGTTTCCTGTGAGGATAAATAGGTATAAAGCAGGAGTATCCAACCAAAACCATGGAAACACACACATGCTGACTGAATAATTGATTTTAATGAAAATTAAATATCCATGACCCATTGAGTCATCCTTTTAGAGATTATTTCTTTACCTAAACAAACACAATGACCTTGGGCAGATTCCTTTTGTTTTGATTGTTAAATTGAAGAAGAAAAACATTTTATTAAAGAAGAAAGATGAATAGCAAAACAAATATAGATGCTTTTCATTTAACAAATGCCCTTTTGATGATGGTGTATGGTTGATCTACCATTGCTTAAAAACACTTAATGTTTTCATTTCTTTTTCCTCAGCTTAAAACAGTATATAGCTGACCATATTGAAATACCAGCTTCTCCAAATAAATCAACACATTCTCAATGGTGAAGAGGGACATCTTCACTTTCTGATAAATATGTAATTATTAGAATCATAACAGTGTCATTTTTGAATACACTAATGTATATTTTTGCTACAAGAGATTTTTGAGGAGTTATTTCATGATCATTCACATACCACTGTAAAGCCTTAGGACAGCGATGGTGAACCTTTTTAGGCTCGCGTGCCATAAGAGGGGGGAGCTCAGGGGGGTCGTGCGCCGGCGTGCCGCACCCATAATACAATGCGCCTCCCCCCCAGTGTGCATGCATGCATGATAGGTGCTCCCCCCCATTTTTTACATGCTTTTTTTGCCCTCCACAGGCTCCAGAGGCTTTATAGGAGCCTGGGGAGAGCGAAAACAGCCCCCCTGGAGGCCCTCGGGAGGCTTTAGGAGCTTCCCTAAAGCCTCTGGAGGGCTGTTTTTGCCCTTCCCGGGCTCCTATAAAGCCTGGGGGAGGGCGAAAAATGGTTTTAAAAGTGGCTGAATCAGCTGGCCAGTGTGTACCTGCATGCTGGCCAGCTGGCAGGGCAACACCTCGCGTGCCCTGCCGAATGGCTCTGCGTGCCACCTGCCTTAGGAGATTCAACTTCCTAATTAAAATGATGGAGGAATGCTATCTTCAATTCCAACTTATATGGTGACAATCCAAAGAGTTCAATTTGAATCAAGGAATTCTGTTCTAGCAACTTTCCTGACAGCATTGAAGGAACAACTTTCTTTCATGATCCCAGGAAGCATCTAATGCAGGTAAATTGATTTTTGCCATCATTTCATTGAAGAGAACCAAGATATATAGTTGTTTGAGACAGTTCTACAGAATTATCAAATGGAAGAGATTCAGTCTTCTCTAGTTCTTGCTGGCAAAACCAGATCTTCAGATAACTCTGTTTCATCATTTTCTGAATTTTGTCTTCTCCAACATCCAATAAGAACTCAGAATATCTTTTTCTCCCTCACTCAATTGTATGTTTCTCTTAAATTGAAATTCGACAAAGCTTTACCACAAGGATGATATTTTCAATGTATAAATTCTCCACATCAGCATCATTTCCTGTTTGTACAATTCTTGAAGATGATGGAAATTGCCATTGCAAATGGTTAAAAATTGCCCAAATGTCTTATTTATGCCACATACTGTATATCCTGAAGAGTCCAGTCTACAGTTTCAAAACTCTCCTTGCTAATCATGGGGGTGTCATTTCAGAAAATAAACCTCACAGGTCCAACCAAATTTGTAGTATTGGAGTTTATTTTTTTGATGTTACAAATAACATTTTCATTCACTTTGAGGGTATCTTAAACTTTGAATGAGCTGTTCTACCACTGGGAATCAATGATGCGGTGATACCAGATGATGCTATAACAATAGCAACATCTCATCTCCCCTAAGTTTGGTAAGGATCAAGGTGGTAACAAATGTCTTTCCTGTTCTTCTTGGTAGATCAATGAAAATTATTGAATGGAGATGGCTTCACAAGCACTTGCACATGTAATCATATACTGCTTTTGCTCATTATTTAGTAAGGGTTTGTTTGTGTAGTATAAATCACCACAAACTTGTGATAAAATACTATTAAATTCATATTTTTGTTTAGCACACCTCCCCATATGGACTCTTTTAGAATAGCTATCCAATTATACCCAAAGGGATTTCAATTTATTTTTAAACCTCACTCACATTTTAAAGTTTTCTTTCATACAGTGTACATGCAATAATGCAACTATACTTTTAAGCCTGTATGATGTTTAAGGGCTATCCATTCCAGTACTGCAATGTCTCAGCATTTGGAAATCCATTATCATTCATGGAAAGACTTCACCAATTTCCAGATAGCTTATTAAGCAGCTGAAGATGTAAATTTACACTTCCGGCAAAACTGTGGTGTGTTAAGTTGCAGTTTATTCTATCCCCTGTAAACTGCAAAAAATAAAATTTGTGGACTGTGTTTGAAGAGAAATGGCAAATTGAAAATCTAATTAAACCTGTGTCACTTTTGGTAATTTGAGAAGATAAAAATGCCTCATAAACTTAAGAAGCAGCCTCTTCTTTCTCCTCCCCCTCCTCCCCCTCATTCTTTTACAACAGAGATGCCTATCATTGATGCCTGCCCATGCCCCAAACAAAGAAGTTGTGGTAGAACAGGGAAGTGAACGGGTGAAATTCAGCAGGTTCTGACAGGTTCTGGAGAACTGGTAGTGGAAATTTTGAGTAGTTTGGAGACCTGACAAATACTTCTCTGGCTGGCCCCAAAGTTGGGTGGGAATTTTGTAGTATCCTTCTCCTGGAGTGAGGTGGGAATGGAGATTTTGTAGTATCCTTCCCCTGCCATGCCCACCAAGCCATGCCCTCAGAACCAGTAGTAAAAGAATTTGAATTTTATCACTGGAACTAAGGTATCAAATGAGAAAACTACCTACTTCTCTCACCAGGTGGAAACTTTGATTGGGACCCCAATTCTGGAAGGTATACAGGGAGCTATGTTTACCTTTGGAGAAGGTGCGGGGTATACATTTAAATAAATAAATAAATAAATAACCTCAGAAATTCCTTCTGAGGTCATTCCTTGTGAAGTAAGCAGTTTTGAGTAAATTAGATGAGTAGACATTTTTTCAGATCTTGGAAATGAGATTGAGAACTGAGAGAATATATGGTGAGATCAAGAGGCAGTTAAAAGAACAGCAAGCTAAAATTGAAACAAATGAGAAACTTATTGCTGCTTTAACTGCTTGAGACATAGCTAGATAAAAGAGCTTCTGCCAAGAAGTTTTAGAAAATATCCAAGGTCAAGAGTTTATTTAAAAAATTCTTTAGCTTGGACTCTCTTATCAACTTCATAAGGAGATTTTAATAGAAGAGGTTTCTTGGATCTCTATCAGCTATATTGTCCTGAGTCTTAGAGGGCAATTATCACATGTCATTTAGGTAAGTCTTTACAGTCAAGTGTAACTGAAAATACGTGGATTGCTGATCAAAGCAAAATATTACAAGCGATCAGAATAGAATACTGAGAGAAGAAACAGGTGATTGGGCAAAAGTGTAAAGCATTTCACCAGGTGGCCGGACAAGGGATAAATAGTTTCCATATTCAACAATATTTGTCTTATTCTTGCTAGCAAGTCTGAAAAAATAATTCAGAAAAGGCTTGTTAATTATCTTTTTAAAAAAAACCTCAGTGCCACTTCTCCAGATGTAGATGTTCCACACTAGTTCACTTAGCAAGATTTTGAGAATTACAGTTGTGTCAACTACAGAGAATTTCTCTACATTGTTGTTACCACTTTTTTCAGTTTTGATAACAGTTTTAAAAATATTTTATTTATTTATTTATTTATTTATTTATTTATTTAATCAAATTTTTATACCGCCCTTCTCCCTTTCGGGACTCAAAACTATTTTAGTTACATGCATTTGAAATTTGTTTTTTCTATTTTTGATGTTTCACTTTTTAGAAGTTACTTATTACTAAGATTTTCTTTAGCAATAATTGGTTATGTTTAAGATTCATTTTCTCCCATTTATGGCGTATTTCAGATTTATACCTGGGATCCAGTAGTTATTCCTATTTAAAACCATCTATATTTTTTGTCACAAAAACCTCAAAATTTTATTTTATTTTTTTGAAATTAACTAAATTAAAAACAAGAAAGAAAAAGAAAAGACTCAAAATTGATGCAGATGCATGAACAGCTCCAAAGAAGTACACATGGAGGCCCTGGCCAGCATGCAGATGGAGGCCTTGGATGAGATGGAAAAGTAGGCCCTGGCAGAGGAAGCCATTGCCGGCATGCAAAAGAAGGTCCTGGATTAGGCGTGAAGAAAAACCCTGAGTAGGGCACAAATGGAAGCCCTAGCTGGCATGCAAATGGACTCCTTGTCAAGTGCAAACAAAGAAGCCCCAGCCAGCATGACAGAAGGCCCCCACAGCACCAGTGTGAAAGAAGATGCAAAAAACCCTCAACCCCCTATATTAGTGGAGCCTGTGATGATTTACACATCATTTACACATACACATCATTACAGAGCCCAGGAACAAGCCAGTCAATGGTAGTTGGTAGTTGATGGTAGCAGGTTGACGGGAAACTATGTTAATGAGGTAAGCCCAAGTTGTGGTCATGTGACTATGGAAGCAGTGCAATGACCAAAACTTTGCGGACTGTGATAAATTCCTTCATTCAGCATCATTGTAACCTTAAAGGTTGCTGAACAAATGGACAATAAACAAGACATACATACATACATACATACATACATACATGCATGCATGCATGCATGCATACATACATACATACATACATACATACATACATACATAATGTTGGCATATATAATAATATTTTTTAAAGCATAGTTGTCTTTGAAATATAAATATTTGATGTTGGTGAACTCATTGACGTAATTATTACTTTCAAGACATTCAATTTCCCTAAAAATAATTAACACACTTTTTCTCATATCGTCCTTCAGATTTTTGTCTTCTTCTTTGGTTTCTTTATACCCTAAATATTGTAAAGTCCATTGACTAAACCTGCTTGCTATTCATTCATTCATTCATTCATTCATTCATTCATTCATTCATTCATTCATTCATTCATTCATTTGTGATGGAATGTCAAAGGGCTGGAAAATACAGCAAAATGAAGGACAGTTCTATTAAAATTGAAATCATTGAAATCCAATGTCTTTTTCCCCCCAAGAAGCACACATTCTTCCAAATGAGAAAAGGCTTTTGGCGAAAAATAAAATAAAAATGGAATGATCAGAGTTCTACAAACAGAAATTGAAACTGCGCTAAAGGAATGGCAATTTGAGTGAAAGCATCTAATATATTGTTTAGTAATTAAATATGCAAATCTTTGGATGGCATAGATACAGTTTGTGATTCAACAAAAACAAAACAAAACAAATACTTTACATAATTGTTTTGCTATTATTTTTGAATTACAAGTAGTTCAGATAATAGTTTCTGGAGACATCAGTTTAATTCTGATCTATTATTGAATAGCAATAAGATTTCCAATAAGAAAGTAACTCCCCAAAGTAACTTACCTTGCTCTTTATACATATTTAATTTAATTTACTATAGGCATAGACACCAATCCCAATAGACAATAACATTCTTTTTAATCTACCATCACATGATATTTATTCAACAGAGAATTATTTTCTAAGATAATATTCTTGGGCAATTTAGTGGAGAAATATAACATTAGATCAGTTTGAATTTCTGGTTTGCTTTTGAAATGTGATGTTGGCGAATACTCTTGGGAATCCCTTGGACTGCAAAGAGATCGATATACTAAAGGAATTCAACCCTGACTGTTCTTTGGAAGGACGATACTAAAGCTGAAGCTCAAATACTTTGGCCACCAAATGAGAAAAGAAGACTCAATGGAACCTGATGTTGTGAAAGATTGAAGGAAAAAGAAGGGAATGGCCGAGGATGTCATATAATATCATTGACACAATGAACATGAATTTGGGAAAACTCTGGAAGACAATGGCGGATGGGGCATGCTATGTTCCTTGGGGTCATGAAGAGTTGGACATAACTTAGCAACTGACACAACACAACACAACACATTCTGATTATGTACCTGTAATAATATAATTACATTTGGAAAAAATAAAAAGACTGCTGAGAGAAGATGAAAGAAACAGCAAAAGAAATAAACCAATATGCTTTTTCAGGTAAACAGATGTTCAAGTGGGGTAAGTTTGGAATGCATTTAAAACATTTATCCATTTCATGATAATAGCTTATTTTTGGGTCAGAAAAAAGATAGATAATAATGTAGGATATTTGATTCATAAGTAAAACAAATTTTGAGAGCATACACCATAAAACATTAGCTCTATGGAAAGAATTTGACCAACTGAATGCCCTGTTAAACAAATGAAGAAATGAACTTCATTTAATCAAGTGAAACAAATGTATTAGAAACCTGGGAAATGATTGACCTGTCAACTGAAATACATAAAATACTACCCCTAATAAAATATTCCTGAGGAAAATTGCCAATGATAATGAAATTAATCATTTTTCTGAACTTTTCCAGAAATTTTATTCTACAGTTATAGGTAGAGCAAGTGAGCAGATAGATATTATTCATGTTTAATAAATGTATTAATAATTTCAGATGTACATTTGGGAGATGTGAATCCCCTTCATTTTATTGAAATTGATACTATTAATAGTAATTGATACTATTAATAGTAATTGATACTATTAATAGTACTGATACTAGTATTAGTATTAGTATTAATAGTACTGTACTATTAATAGTACTGATACTAGTAATAGTAATTGATACTGTTAATCTGGAGAAATTTAGAAAGCTGCTTGGTGAGATAAAATAATCATAAAATGATAGAAAAATGTGGAGGGAAAAATAGACTCTACGTTTCTTGAGATTTTTTTCTTCTAATGACCCTTGCATTGAGGTGGAGTCAGGGGGACTGAACAGAGCTCCAGCATTTAGTGGCCAGATGCCCTTCCTGACGCCTACACAGAGTTTGCAAGCAGACAATTACTCGTACTCAAAGAGAGAAATAATTGCCGCTACTTAGAATTGAACTCACTGTCTCCTGATTGTGCGGCAACAGCTCCACCTCTAGCCACGGCACCACTCCTATACTCCTGGATATATTTTAAGCATTTTATGAAAATAAAGTCTGAATCAGTTTCATATTATTTGGAAGGCCAGAAAGGCTCTTACCCAATTATCAGAACTCTTCATTAAATGTTGATATTAAGATTTTAACATCTACATTGGCAAGATGTAATATCTTCCCTAGGTAATTCCCACAATAATATAAAGTTAGATGTTTAAGTATATTGCTTCATCTTAATTATTTATTTTGGTGTAGATTTTTTATCCTCAATTTTTGGAATAGTTTGATATAGAGTTTCACTTTTTCCCCTTCACTTATTTTTACAAATGCCATAGGTTATTTATCTATTCTAAATTACATAACTTTATTATTAAAAAAGTAATGTACTATATTATTTTACTACTAGTCAATTAACCTTTAGTTAATTTCTTAGTTGTTGTGTAATAAACTTTTTAAAAATACATAAGTGTCATGTTTTTGAAGTTTAACATTTTTTAAAAAGGCAAAGTTTTGCACTGTGATCTGATATATAAGGCTATGTCAATGATCATCTGAATATGTTAAAATAATGTTGAAGAGACCAAACATTTATCAAGACTAAAAAACTGTCGATGCATAGCTGAATACAAACCCATGGTTTATTGCAACAAATATCAAGGATGAAATTTAATTTATCCATGTATATTCAAGTTAAAGTTATCACTAATAATTGTATTTTATGAGTAGGTGTCCTATCTGATTCAGGATCTAAAATTTCATGGAAATCTCCCCCCTCATGAAAAGATAATAACAAAATATATCATATAAATAATGAAAGCACTGATGAAATATAGCAGAGGACTCCAAATTAGGTCCATAAACATAAATCATAACAAAATAACCTGTTAAACCAAAAAAGAAAAATGTTTATGAATAAAGATCTTTTATGTCTGCTCGAAGTATTAATCAATAAACCTGTCCAATCTAGTCTTTAACCAAAATATATTTATTAAACGAGTGTCCTGGAAATATAAAGCAAAACATTGGCTTTTAACAATTTAAAGTTGGGTTAAACGTACACATTGCACTCTTAGAATAAAACAATGTAATATTTCCAATGTTGTGCACTAGTATTTCATAATAATAAACTTTAAAAGTCTGCATGCCCATACTAATTTTAAAAAATAATAAAAATGCAGCACACAATAAAACAAAAACAAAAAACATACATCTTTCAATTGACATGATGTTGTGATACCTTGCATTGTAGTAATATAGAATTGTGTAAGAGACACTTTAAACAAAACAAAATTAAACCAGCTTATGAGATCTGAAAAAGAGAAGAGGAAAAGGAAGGAAAAAGGAGTTGAGTCAAAAAAGTACTTGTCCAGACCAAAGATAAAATGTGTAACCAAAACTTTAAGAGTGAAAAACTTTAGAGTAACCACAGGTTATTCTAAAATTACAGTCTTTGAAATGATTATGAAAATGTTACTTGGTTGCTGGAATATTAAGCAGCTGAAAAAAGAAACGCATTGGTATGAAGTTCCATTAGGAAAGCTTCAGCCAAGGACAGCATCTGAACATTTTTAATTCCTCCACTGCAAAGTGATGTGCAGGGAAGACCTGAAGTTTTGAAGTTACAAGATTTAACTGAAGCCTGTATTTTATTCAAACATTTCCAGTTTTGAAGCACTTATTTTGCAAAACAAGTGAAGTGGAACAGAAGTGGCATTCAGCCACTTCTGACCGGTTCTGGTGAACCGGTAGCGGAAATTTTGAATATTAAGGGGAACCAGCAAATACCACCTCTGGATGGCTCCGTCCCCATCTAATCGCTGTCTCCCAAGTCCCAGCTGATCGGTGTCCCAGATGATTAGCTGGGTCTTCTTCTATTTCCCTGCACAGGAGAATGGAGCTGGAAAGCAGGTTAGTGGGATGGGGATAAAATGGGGATTGTACAGTATCCTTGCCCTGGAATGGGGTTGAAATGGGGATTTTACAGTATCTTTCCCCTAGAATGCAGTTCTAGGGAATGCAGTTTTTACAGTATCCTTCCCCCAGGAGTGGGGAGGAAATGGGGATTTTGCAGTATCTGTCCCTTGACACACCCACCAAGCCACACTATGCCCACAGAACCGGCAATAAAATTGTTTGAATCCCACCACTGAAGTGGAATAATTTGTTCTTTTTAGGACCCCGTTCTCACTGAGGATTCACTGATTCTGGTCTAAATCTGTGCAAAGGCTTGCCTTTGTATAATAGATACAGATACCCAACTATAATTAAATTAGTTCCAACCTCTGAACTTTTCAGTACGGATATTTTCTTAACATGCCCAGTTTCAATTAAAAAGTCAGCAGGTAGTGTAGGTAGACATTTAAAATTTTTTCCATAAACCCGGCCCAAAGTGTTTGAATAGTGGTATCTTCCATACCAATTGTATACAGATTCTTCCCATATAATTGAGATTTGAGAAAGTTAATGCAATTATTCAAGGCTCTGTGACTAGGGAGCACCACCATTTCATGGGCTGGTGATTGATCCTGCAGAGTAGAAACTTTTTTTTGGATCTTGTTAAGAGTATTATTGCTCTCTGCTGTTAATGTCTGGTGACAAGAGATAAATTCTCTTCAAAGGCTTCAAAGACTATAATTGGCAAAAAAATTTTTTTTAATGCATTAGCTATCTCTTCTTTTTAAGGCTCAGGAAAGATGGAAAGCCCATTTTTTCAATGTTTTCTCCTGCACCTTTTTGATGTTTTGCACTTAGAAAACTTCCCAAGAAAAGACTTGGTTTCCTCCTTTTTGCCTCACCTGGCCAAATCTGTTCCTGCGTCCCTTACCCATCTTTTTGTTCTTACCCTTTGCTTACATCCCTTACATCCCATGTATGGGAATTATTTTCTTGAGAATTGCAGCTTCTTCCGACCTTAAGAAATTCATACCTGCATCTAAACTTAGCTTCCCAGATTGCTCCTAATTTTAATCAAAATATATCAACAGATAGAATTGCAAAATCAAGAAGAAGAAAAAAGGTGCCACCAAAACTGTTAGCAAAAATTTAAATCGTGTTAACTTTACATTTTCTGCTTAAATGGAAATCCTTAGCACATTGATACTGTTTGTTCCAAAATGCCAGTTCCTAAGTTTTTTTTCCTCTGTAGCTGCTAAGTGTTCAACACAGAGTAGAGACTGCACAGAGGTCGGAGGTCTTGAAAATGTTTACCTTTTTCAAGGCTTTCCATTAGCTACTATAAAAGATAAAATCTTCTGCAGAGGAAGCTTAGTGTGATGGATTATCAATACAACAGGATTAGCATTTATTTATTTATTTATTTGATTTGATTTGTCAATTGTTTACAAGATAATAGATATAAGAATAAATGAGTATGAATGAAATGGGTATTAATAAATGGGGACAGTAGGACAGGGATGGTAGGCACAATGGTGCGCTTATGAAGGCCCCTTAGGAATGAGGTGAAGTCAATAGTAGGCAGTTTAAGGTTATTGCTGTTGATGCTGAAGTAGTTAGGATGTAGATAATGTGTACTAAGCTTAAGTCCGTCTGTAAGCGGCGTAGTTCTAGGTTGTCCAAGCTCAAAATTTCAAGCCTGGTGATGTAGGATATTCTGTTGAGAGTGTAGTACTCTTCTTGTGAAATACTTCTGGACTCGCTCAAATGTATTAACGTCTGATATACAGTGCGGATTCCAGACACATGCTGAATTCGAGAATCCACAATGATTTTTCATGATGTAAATAATGATGTAATCATGCAAATAATGTACATCAACACAAAGATGGATTTCCACATTTAAAATAGGACTTCTCCCTCTGCCTAGTTCCGTAATGGTGAACCTATGGCACACGTGCCACAGGTGGCATGCAGAGTCATTTCTTAGGGTTCACAACATGTTGTCCTGTCAGCTCCAGCACACATGTGTGTGCTGGCCAGCTGATTTCGACTTTCATTTTTCGTCATTTTTCGCCCTCTGTACTCCAGAGGCTTCTTCCATAATGGTCATTAAATAAATACATACTTCAGAATGAGTATTTTTTTGCCAGAAACTGTATCATACCCATTTCATCATGTGACTGCAAAAGAGAAGTGCACAACATTTTATGATGACTGGAGTGCAGCCTGTAAAGCCTTTATCCAGAGCCATTCTAACGCAAACATTCATAAAATGACTGCTCATCAATTGAGAACTACCTGTATTTAAATACTTCCTCTCTATACTATACTAAATGAAAACAAGGATTTATCAAAGTGATCCACTGATCTACCAGATGAATTGTTAGAATCCTTCTCTGTTTACAAACCAGAATCTGCTTGCTGAATGAGGTACTTTCTCCAGGGTTACAACAGCTAGCTGTTGAGAGATTGTCACTGCATGCACCATAATCACTGATATGAGCTAGGTGCCATTCAACAACTATCAGTTGCTTTATGAGAATGGATCAATGGCAGAAATATTTCACTGAAGTTTTAGTCTGAATACTAGAGACAAGAGAAACAATGTTAGTTAATTGACTAAATAAAATTAATAGCAATAGTAGATTTATACATAGACCCATAGTATTTTGTAGTATTTTCTTGGGGTGGTTTGTAATATCAGCATTTTGCCTTCAACAATCTGGGACCTTGGAAGGAGAGAAGGATGGGTCAACCTTGAGTCTTATCAGGATCGATTTCCCGACTGTGTGCAGAGTTTGCCTGCAATACTGCATTCCAACCACAGCGTCACCAGGATTAAGCTGTTAGAAACTTACATTTGGAAAACTGATAACAGTGAGCACTTATCCGATGTGAATTTACATGTAGCGTGCTAGGTGGAATCTCAAAGTAGATCTCTTATAAACAACTACCCCCCAAAAAGTGCATGATGATGAAAATCTAAAGCTGAGATCTCATTGGCCTGGAGATCTCCTTGCCCCTAGAGTACTTGAGAGCAATGTGTTTTCTAATTTGTGCTTGTGCACATGCATATAGGAACACCCAGAAACTGAGCAATCCACATCAATCACATTCTAACAGGCAAAAGCCCTACTTGCACAGCATGGAAATGTCCTCTTGGCTCAGTCATCCTCTTTGAGGGAGCTGCTTCTACAGTTCCTACACTAGGACTTGACTAGGGCTGGATCCTTCCTATCAAGCATCTTGTTAACTCTAGTACCCTCACTGAACAAGATTAGTGAGAACATCATTAGGAAGCTGATCAACATCTGGTACTTCTAGTATGATAAGGCAAGGAGCTCATTCATGAAGTTATGAAAAATTAGAGAATTATCTTGTGTTGAGAGGAAACTATGTGATACAGTACAGGGATATTTAAAAGAAGAAGAACTATAGAAAACTCATCTCCAAAATGTTGCTGAAGTTTGAAGAACAACCAAAGTGACATTATTTAAATCTAAACGACTCCATCAAAATTCTACAACACCGGTGTCAAACTCATGAGGTCACATTGCCGTCATGTGACATTTCATGATGTTTTTCCCTTTTGCGGAGTTGGGGTGGGCGTGGCCTGCATGTCACGCATCCAGCCCATGGGTCACCAATTTGCCCTGTTCTACAACATGTTGGATTTAATTCAACATTCCAATATAATGCTTATTTGGGAACTGTTTGTATATATTTCAAGATGACAGAATTCCTAGGGAATATGGGAAAAATGTGTAACAATGCATAGTTCTGGATTTCTTAAAATGTCAAGAAAATCTCAGATTTAGCAACAAAAAAATATTAATGAGAAGGATTACATAGTGAGTCACTTGGAAGACTATCCCAAATAGGAGAAATGAGACTAAATTAATCTTAAATGCAAGCATTCAAACCCAGAAGAAATAATGATTTTCAGTGACAAAAGTTTTGTTGGCTATTAAAATGAACAGCTTGATGCCTTCCATTCAGGATATTAATGAGCATATGGAAAAGTTTGTGCATGTACCAGAAAGCTGGAGGAGTAAAATTATGCTTTTGAATTTTTCAAAATGATCAGCAACATTATACTGAATGATAGCATGGGTGAAACAGCATTGACAACAGCTGTTGATGAAAGCACAGACATACCCATCAATAAATACCTTGCAACTCTACTATAAATTAGATGCATGAATTCTACAGATAATAAAACTTCATTTGAGGGAATATTACAATTGTAAGCATGTGATTTTATTGCAACAAAGAATTTTGTTTAAAAATAATAATAATATTTAATTTCTAGACCGCTCCCTCTCCCCAAGGGGACTTTAACCTGAAGAAAAAAGTGATGATCATTTTCAACGTCAAGAAGCAATGGATGAAAACTAATCAAGGAGAGAAGCAACCTAGAACTAAGGAAAAAATTCCTGGCAGTTAGAGCAATTAATTAGTGGAAGGGCTTGCCTCCAGAAGTTGTGGGTGCTCCAACACTTGATGTTTTTAAGAAGAGATTAGACAAGCATATGTCTGAAATGGTATAGGGCAGGGTGTCAAACTTGCAGCCCGCAGGCCAGATGCGTCATGTACTGACCACGCCCATCCCCATTTTAGTGAAGGGGTAAAAAGTCACAATCCGTCATGTGACAACACATTTGACACCCCTGGTACAGGGTTTCCTGCTGAGCAGGGGTTGAACTAGAAGACCTCCAAAGTCCTTTCCAACTCTGTTGTTCTGTTATTCTATTCCCATGATGGTGAACCTATGGCATGGCAGCCCTCAGCTGATTTTCGGGCCTTCCAAAGGTCTGGGGAAGGCCATTTTCATCCTCCCCAGGCTTTAGGAAAGCCTCTGAAGCTTGGAGAGGGTGAAAATCCCCCCGCACAGGGGTTGCTCATACATGTGTGGTGGTGGGGCACATGCGCGATAGCGTGCATACGCAGTTTTGGCACACCTTATGAAAAAGGTTAATCATCACTGTTGTATTCACTTAGTCCAGCAACATTACATTGTACATGTGAAGGCTTGCAATTTTCTGATGCATAAGAAGAGACTGTTGATCTGAGATACTGGAGCCTTAATAGAACTTCACAATAATTCTTTAGGTCTTCTAGAAAAAGATAAAAGAATAAAAATGCAAATGTCAATAATTAGGGAATGTTTCTGAATGTGAATCACTAGCTTTCAGATCTTTCAGGAAAGTATGCTGACTGTCTAGACATGCTTCCCTTTAAGCAATTATTCACAACTATAATAATCTTTTGGAATACTTTGAGCAAGATAAAGGTAATCCAATTTCTAAATACTGCCACAAAAAATGAATCTGCAATAATGGAATAGAGAATAATGTTACAACGTTTGATTAATATTTGCCAGTTCTAGCTTTATTATCTAATCTGCTTTGGAAAAATGCCTTTCCACCTCTTGGATCAGAAGACAATATCTTGGAGATTCAATTTCATAATATTATAAAATTAAGGCTTTTTTTCACATATGAGCTCTCAAGAAAATCATTAAGTGGATACTAATTCTGTAATTACTTTCACAAGCATGCTGTGAATCCAAAGGACAGACAAATTTCTACAGCATGAAGCTCAGGAGTTGTCTGTTTTTTACTACACTGTAGTACAGTACAATTTTAGTTTTGGAATTGAACAGATTGGTTTCTCATTTTCAAAATAGAAAAAAAAACTTTTTAAAAAACAGTGTCATGGTTAACCAGTACAATGAATTTAAGCTTATACTGTAATAAGAAAAAAAATCAAAAGCAAATTGGTCTAAATATATATGGATCCTGTAATATTTGCACATCAGAATAAACACTTTCCAGATCTGACAAAGTTGATGGATTTGGAAGTGTAATCTCTAGCATCCAATGCAGATTATGAGTGTGGTTTCAACCTACCAAACACTCTACAAACCTAATTACGGAATCATTTGTAGCTACATTATTTGGATATGCTGATGAGTGTTAAGAGGATTAATTATGAGCTTAATGAAAGATTAATAGATCTGGACAGTTTTTCTACATGCCCAAATGCCCAAAATCTCAAGAAAAAACTATGAATTATATTTTCTCTGAGAAATCTTTGAGGCCCTGGAGTTAGGTCCACAACAAAGGCTATATAGACTGGCAAATAGATGCTCTAATGTTCCTTATTATAGTTTTGTTTGTATTTATTAATATGTAATCACTTTATCTTCATTGCAAATTCACAAAAAAATCTATATATTATTTACATTACATTCTCTTGAGTATATTCATCTCAAGATGCATGCATGATGAACAGGAATTTTTAAAAGTTGCACAAAATAAATTTATGAGATGCACAACTTGTCAGAAATTAGAAGGAACGATAGCTCAAGAGATTTCTACTGCATTGATTAACCAATTTGTGTTAAGAGGGCATTATTATGATGGGAATACATAAAACAATTCAGGTAAAGTAATTTGAATGATATACTGTGCAGAAGTGAGATATATTCAACTTTGCAACTTGAAATAAGCTTTTATAAAATGTGGCAGTGTATGCAATGTGTAGCAGTTTTCTTGTATTCCTAATTTTATTCACATCTCAGTAGCGGTAACGATAGTAATATGCTGTGATAGCATCCAAAATCTGTGAATAAATTGTCATCTCTCTTCCACTAGAATAACATCACACAGTTCATAAGTCTGTTGGTTAACACTAAAGGCGCATTAGCTTTCCAAAAAGAGATTTTCTCTTAAATCTCTTTGCTAGGATTTCCTGCATCATGCCTACATAGGTCTGGAATTTGCAGACCATATCTTGACCTAGAGATGATGTCCAAGATGCATTGTGTGTTGATTATAGCAATATTGAAAGTTTATAAGAATGTGGGTCATGTACACCCATTTTGCTTCAAAATCTAGGTTTTAATAAATTGGAAAAGTTATTGGCCAATTGAGCCAAAGTGCAAGTATTAAAATAATTCATCCTGAACAACTTGAGCTTTTATTTTATGTTCAGTGCAGAAGGTTTGCCTGTATGAATTTGCTGTGCTTATTTAATGTCTTCTTTAAGATGAAAAACGATGCCAGTCCTGTGATAATGGTATCTTTTGACGCTCAGAAGGCATTTCTCCAAATTGAATGGCAGTCACTTATGTTACTATGATGTAAAAATTTAAATTTGCAGTCAACATATTGCACCAGAGATAGTTTTCAGAGTAAAAATGCATGTTTGTTGGTTTTTTCCTATTTATTTGTAGAAGGAGTTGGCCAAAAAATGTCCAGATGCAAAAGTCTCATAACTAGTGCATATAAAACATCTCCCACCCATTAAGATAAAGACTTATTGTTAAAATATTTCTTTCACCAGATCATGCAGTTTCATATCCAGATGACAATGTTAATTTAAGGCAACTGTCTAGGGATAAGAGCAGAAAAGATTAGAATCAGGGGAAATGGCTACAGACGTACTGTAAGCTTACAACCACAATTAAGTCCAACATTTCCATTGCTAGGCAAGAAAGTTGTAAAATGAATCTTGCCCCATTTTATGACCCACGTGAGAAATGGTTGGTTGAGTAGTTGCCAGGAATCACCACCACACATCCCAGCTACACATGGGGAAGGCATCACAGAAACATCCCTGGTGGAGTATCACTCCAGTTGTAGTAGTGCATGACGCTGACAACTCCTAGCTCTGCCCCCCCCCCTCTGCTCCTGGTGGGGCAGAACCATCTGCTCACTCACACATCTTAATGTCCACATGTGCCATTCAACTGCACTCCATAATACCCATCTGTGGCACCCCAACTCCAACTTGCACTTGCACTCCCTAGCTCCACTCACCCACCAATGATAAATGCCCATTCCTCCTAGCACCTCCTCCCCGTCCAATCTCTTGTCTGGGACTCCTTCCTTTTCCCATGTTATGGTCATATGAGGCCCTCACTTAAATCTGCTCAGTCCTGGGGTTAAGGATGGGCCACGGGCAATACTGGGATTGCTGTTGCTAAGAAATGCTGCATTGTCATACTTTGTAATGCATCACTTAGCAATGATGATCCCAATCTCAATTGCCATCATAACCCTAGGACTACAGACATCCATAAATGAATAATTGCTACCATCTTCTAATTGTTAGCATTCTTCATATTTACAAGACTAGGCATATTGAAAAATACAAGGAATCTTCAAATACCACCACAAAATTTTCATTGTCAAGCAAAATAGTTGTTAAGGGAGCTGCATCCCATTTTATGACCTTTTTTTTTTACTATTGTTGTTAAACTTATCACTAAAGTTATTAAATGAATCATATGGTCATTAAGGGAATCTGGCTTCCTCAATGGACTTTGTTTGTCAGAAGCCAGCTTGGAAAGTTACAAATGGTAATCACATGATTCCGAGACAATGCTAACATCATAAATATACGCCAGTGGCAGTAGTCGGTTTCTAATTTTTTTAGAACCTCTTCTGTAGGTATGGCCTGCTTTGTGGGAATGGCTTGCCGGCCATATGACCAGGTGGGAGTGGCTTGCCAGCCATGTGACCGGGTGGATGTGGCCAACTTGTAAAATGTGGTGAAACTCACTTAACAACGCTCTTGCTTAGCAACCAAAATGTTGGCTAAGAAACAGGGGCCAGGGGGTTGGACTAGAAGATCTCCAAGGTCCCTTCCAACTCTGCTATTGAAGCACGCAAGTCTTAAAGCTGTCAAGTACCAAGGCCCTTGAGCCTCTAACCCTTTAGAAAAAACATCCCAGGGGTGTTCAAACTTGGCAGCTTTAAGACTTGTGGACTTCAACTCCCAGAATTCCTCCTCTTGGTCTTCATCTTAATGATATGTTGATGGGCGGGGGGAGGAAGCTGGAACCAGTACTAAACGGCACTGTAGATTTGTGGAACCTCTTCTATAGAAGAGGATAGACCTGGCAGGGGAACGAGGGAATAAATGGGGAACTCATCAAATTTCAGACGACACCAAGCTGGCAGGAATAGCCAACACTCCAGAAGATAGGCTTAAGATACCGAAGGATCTTGACAAACTTGAACATTGGGCACTATCTAATAAAATGAAATTCAATGGCGAAAAGAGTAAGGTTCTACATTTAGGCAACAAAAATGAAATGCACAGGTACAGTATAGCTGGTACCTTGCTCAATAGCAGTAACTGTGAAAGGGATCTTGGAGTCCTAGAAAACAACCATTTAAATATGAGCCAGCAGTGTGCAGCAGCTGCCAAAAAAGCCAACACAGTTCTAGGCTGCATAAACAGAGGGATAGAATCAAGATCACGAGAAGTGTTAATACCACTTTATAATGCCTTGGTAAGGTCACACTTGGAATACTGCATTCAGTTTTGGTCACCACCATGTAGAAAAGATGTGGAGACTCTAGAAAGAGTGCAGAGAAGAGCAGTAAAGATGATTAGGGAACTGGAGACTAAAACATATGAAGAACGGTTGCAGGAACTGGGTATGTCTAGTTTAATAAAAAGAAGGACTAGGGGAGACATGATAGCAGTGTTCCAATATCTCAGGGGTTGCCACAAAGAAGAGGGTGTCAAACTATTCTCCAAAGCAGCTGAGGGCAGAACAAGAAGCAATGGGTGGAAACTAATCAAGGAGAGAAGCAACTTAGAACTGAGGAGAAATTTCCTGACAGTTAGGACAATTAATCAGTGGAACAGCTTGCCTCCAGAAGTTGTGAATGCCCCAACCCTGGAAGTCTTCAAGAAGATGTTGGATAGTCATTTGTCTGAAATGGTATAGGGTTTCCTGCCTAGGCGGGGAGTTGGACTAGATGACCTCCAAAGTCCCTTCCAACTCTGCTATTGTATTTTATTGTATTGAACCCACCTCTGGCCAGTGGTCAAGTGCCTGAATTTTGATCATGTGACTATAGGATGTTGGAATGGTTGTCAGTGTGGAAACTGGTCACAAGTCACTTTTTTCAGTAGTGTTGTAACCTGGAATGGTCACTAAATGAATTGTTATAATTTGATATACGTGTTATATCTAAAGACAAAAACCTTCATTGGAGGGAAATGTTTTCATTAAGTGATTATAAGTTCAATACAAAAAAAAATCACTAAATAAAGTTTAACCAGGGCAAAACAAAGATGCAAGATGAACTCATTTTGATGTAGAAATGCAATCCCCTTATGGAATGCTTATTTCCCTACAATAATTAATTTTGAACAGTAAGCCAGTGTGTCTATTTTTTATCATTATAAAAATGTAGCCATTCATGTCACTGCAAATTTTTAATATTTATTATTAGACGTCTTTGGAAGATACGAAGTATCAAGGGAGTGATATATTTTATTTTCTGTCGTAAGCATAGAAGCTAGTGCAATTTTGAATTATAAGAGTTCCAGATCCCATGTACAAATTAAAGCGTGCCTCTCATTACTTAAGCTACAGTCAGCCGTTTTTCTCAAGACAGAAAGAACACATTTTACTTCCAGTCAAGACTCAGTCAATTCGGCATAGAAAGATATCTCAATTTGGGAAATGAACGGAAGATAAATTGTGCATCAGTTAACTTCAAACACATTTATATTCCGAAGAGATTCTACACTGGCTGCTTGGGGGTGATGGAAAGTAAATCATTCAATAATCTGCATGAAGAATTTATGCCAGATTAGGAGAAATAGCTCATCACCAAGAAAATGTTTTTGAGTTGAATGACTTCTTTTTTCTCCCCCATTTCAAGTATTCTCCGTAGGTAGAGTATCTCTTTTTAGAACCCCGCACTCTCATGTAAATGCGTACAGGGTAACAAAATAGACTAATGAAATACTTTATACTAATGCTCAACTTACAACCACAGTTGAGCCCCACATTTCTGTCGCTAAGCAAGACAGTCGTTAAGTGAGTTTTGCCCCATTTAAAACCTTTCTTCCCACTTTTGTTAAGCGAATCACCCTTAGTAACATGGTTTCTAAGTAAATCTGGCTTTCCCTTTGATTTTGTTTGGCAGAAGGTTACAAAAGATAGTTATGGCCCGCCAATGGTTAGAGAAGCTGGCAGCAGATTCGGACAATGAGGAGGTTGGGGAGGAACATGGGCCAGTCCTAGAGTCTCGGGAAGGCTCTGACGAGTGCTCTGCATCAGAGGCAGAGATAGGGCCAGGACCGTCTGACAGTTATCAGCTGCCTTTGGAGACAGACATCAGTGAGGCAGATGAACAGTTGGAGCCTGTTCCCAGTGTGCGCATGCACAGAGTTGCCAGAGAAAGGGAACAGCTAAAGAACAGGGGTCGACTTGGGAGTAAGGCCACAGGTGGATGGTGAATGGCCCTTCCCATAGGGAATAAAAGAAGAGCAAAAGGGGAGGGGTGTTTGCTGGAGACAATTAGTTCATTCTTGCAATCTTGCCAAGTAATGTGGCATCTGAAAGATATCGGTCTGGCCACTCTCCAAGCCTGATGAAGGTCGGTAATTGTGAGCTTTCTTGAAAGACTGTGGGCTGGGACTTTGCTGAAGAGAAATTCATTGAAAATTAAATAAAAAGAGTTTATTGGGACAAGGACTCAGTTTCATGCTGCTGGGGAAGCCTATGTCAGAACAAAGGGGATCAAATGACCCTGGGACACTTTAACCATCATAAATACATGCTAATTGTCAAACATCAGAATTTCAATCATGTGACCATGGACCATGCAAAGTGCGAAGTATCATCATAACTCACTTTCTCAGAGTCATCGTAGCTTCAAATGGTCAGTAAATGAAGAGTTATAAGTTGAGGGCTACCCGTTATAGGAGAAGTAGGGAACCAGCACCAGTAAAATAAACCAAAAAATGCCAGTCAGCTTCCACTTTTGTATAAAGGACATTGTGATCTAATTAATAGTTACTGCATCGTCTTCAGTCAGTATTTGCAGTAACCACAGCGATGATATTGATGGCATTGGAGAACAAGAAGTGGCATTGAATGAGAATGAGCAGAGGATTCGTGCATCAATCCAAATTGCTGTAGGCAGTGGGAGGCCCCAAAGCCTTTTGTTTTGCTCTTTTCTTATGCCTCTAATTTGTTTCGGTGATTCAGTTACAATTAATAAAGATGCGTACATGTACATATGCGTACATGGTTTTGACGAACATCTTCAAAGCGTTCCATGGCTCGGGACCTAGTTATATGCGAGACCGTCTCCTGCCCCATACATCCCTTAGACCAGGGGTCTGCAAAGTCGGCTCTTTTAAGACGGGTGGACTTCAATTCCCAGAATTCCCCAGCCAGCTATGCTGGCTGGGGAATTCTGGGAGTTGAAGTCCACCCATCTTAAAAGAGCCGACTTTGCAGACCCCTGCCTTAGACCGACACGCTCCCACATAGAGGGCCTTCTCAGGGTGCCGTCAGCCAGACAATGCCAACTGGCGACACCCAGGGGAAGGGCCTTCTCTGTGGCGGACCCTGCCCTGTGGAACGACCTACCCCCAGAACTTCGTACCATCACCGACCTCCGCCTCTTCCGCCAGTGTTTAAAAACACACCTCTTCCATCAAGCCGGCCTAACATAGCCTCCGCTGGGACTAGCCATAGATAGTTTTAATTTGGGGATTTTAATTGGTTTTAGCGCAGGATGGGGATCTAATAGGTTTTTAAATTTTGTATTGTGTTTTTTGTATGTATTTTAATTTCCTGTGCGCCGCCCTGGGTTCTCTTGGAGAAGGGCGGGATATAAATTTAATAAATAAAATAAAATAAATAAATACCGGTCAAATCAGACTGAATTGACTGGAGCCCAATAGTCAATGCTAATTCCTTGGGAAATACCTAATTTTAAATTTGATGCTTTTTCCCAGTGAATATTATTTATTTAACAATCAAATGAGAATGTATCAATTTTAAACCTTTATCTTTGGTTTTCCTAGGAATAGTTGTATATACCAGTGGTGAAATTCAAAAAAATTCCCTAGTGGTTCTGTGGGCGTAGCTTGGTGAATGTGACTCGGTGGTCATTTGATTGGGTGAGTGTGGCTTAGTGGTCATGTGATTGGGTGGGTGTGGCTGCACAACTGACTCACGCACAATGTAAAAGCAGCTGGATTTCACACAAAATGGCCCCTGCTACAAGCAGAAACCTCAAAGACAATCAGGCACAGCTGATTGTGGCACAGCTGATTGTTGGAACTTTTTAAAACTTTTTTTTTTATCATTTTTTTAAACTACCGGTTCAGGCAAATATGTAGTAAAAAATGCTTTAAAAAAGTAAAAAATGATTGTGCAGCACAACTGATTGTCGCACAGCTGATCGTCAGAACTTTTTAAAAAATTTTACTACCGGTTCAGGTGAACGGTAGCATTTTTTACGGTAACATTTATACTGTAGGTGGGAAACTGGGAATCTTCTGTCTTTTTTGAATATATTTCCACTTTTCCCTTTTTGGTTGATCCTTGGCAGCAAAATGTGTTGGCTCTGGCAACTTGAGATAAGCCATTAATTTATGGCTTGCTATCTGCAGTAAGTCTTAGATCTAACCCTTCTGGATAACTATCTCCTTATTTGAACAATCGATTTGATTTATGACAAGGATAAACTATCACAGTTGTAAAATCTAAACTTTCTACAGCTGGGTATTTACCTGTTCACATAAACGCATATAAAGCCCATATAAAGAATCCAACTTCCTTCTATTTTTCAAGCTTACATGCTTGAGCTTTTGCGCCGTGCATTATTTCCTTGTAAGAAGAAAGGGAAATGCTGCATGAAATCGGTTTTTAGAAAGCTGAATGATGATTGCTAGTATTTTGCTTCTTTTTAAATAGATGTATATATTACTCGTGAAAATGTAGTTAATCTAAAAATGCATTTTTATTTGTCTTTCTGTTGACTAAATCGTCATAATTCAGGATGCAACATGCAAATATATAATTCAATACATCATAAATCAAACTAATAAAGCTATCTAAGCTTATCTGCTGGCTTTAAACTGTAGATTAATCAATGAACACGAACAACTGTGTGTTATTTCCTGTCATGAAGAAAGTAATGCTTACATCCATTCTGCTGTCAAAGAACAAAAACCATGTCTGTCATCATATCTGAGTGCCCTTAGAACTGTGTGGCCTTGTTTCCCCCCCACATGTTTTACATATGGTATTCAGAAAGCCATTAGGCTAAATTGTAATTTAACCATCACAAACAGAATGGTTTCATCCTTTAAATCAGGGGTGTCAAACTCTATCACATCACGGAACATATTGTGATGTTTTTTGCCTTTACAGAGCTGGGGTGGGTGTGGCCTGCACATGACATATCCAGCCCATGGGCCACCAATTTGACAGATCTGCTTTAGATTAAAAGACTCAGTCTGAGAGGGTATAGAAGTACAGTAGTCCCTGACTAACAACCATTTGTTTAGTGACCATTCAAAGTTGCAACAGCACTGAAAACCATCATGTGAACAGAATTTAGGTGTTTGGCAACTAGCGTGTATTTACAATGGTTGCCGAGTCACAGTCACCATTTGCCATTTCCCCAACCAGCTTCTGACAAGCAAAGTAAACAGATTCACATGTACTTCACTTAACAACAGTAGTGATTCACTTAACAATGGTTAAAAAGGCTGTAAAATCAGGCATGACTCACTTAACAACAACCTTGCTTAACAATAGAAATCCTGGTCCCAGTTGTAAGTCGTAAGTCAAAGATTACCAGCAAATAACCTTGAAGATTCTTCGGCTCTTCATACCATTTCTCTAATGTTCCTGTTAGTTTCAGTTCAGCTCTATGGAACGTAGGCGGGATGAGGAATGGACAAATGTTGCTTTTCCATATCCTCTAAGGAGAAGTTGTCAAGAACAGAGTTATCCTCCTGAATAATCTGAATTTGGATTTCAATTCTGATGAATTTGTTGTTGTATCAACATGCCAGCAGGTGTGCTAGAAGGCAACTTGTTTTTCCCCTGTTCTGCGCTTACCTTCTCTTGCATTATTTAGACTGCTCCATTTAAAGATGCTACTGAATTACGAATGAAGGATTTGGGAAGTTCACAGTTGGGTCACGAGAGTGACTAGAAACATGTATGACTGTGCTGCATCACTGAAAACCAATTTTATAAAGAATGCTATATATAAAGCTAAATCTGTGCAAATATACCAAGTTTTTAATTGACATGATATCAGTGTTCCAGTATCTCAGGGGCTGCCACAAAGAAGAGGAAGTCAAGCTATTCTTCAAAGCACCTGAGGGTAGGACAAGAAGCAATAGGTGGAAACTAATCAAAGAGAAAAGTAATTAGAACTAAGGAGAAATTTCCTGACAGTTAGAACAATTACTCAGTGAAATGGCTTGCCTCCAGTTGTTGTGAATGCTCCAACACTGGAAGTTTTAAAGAAGATACTGGATAACCATTTGTCTGAAGTGGTTTAGGGTTTCCAGCCTAAGCAGGGGTTTAGACTAGAAGACTTCCAAGGTCTCTTCCAACCCTGTTATTCTATTCTATTCTATTCTATTCTATTCTATTCTATTCTATTCTATTCTATTCTATTCTATTCTAGCTTCCATCTTTTAAAGCAGATCCAGAATTGTATAACTAATACCCAGTGAATGGGAAAAATAGCAATATTTTGTTATAGTAGCATTATTACACACATTTCATAAAAGGTACTTTCAAAAGAAGCACTCTGAAATATCTCACGCTGTTATTATTTGTACATTGACATTTGGGGTGAAAAATCTGTTGAAGAATTATGAACAGTGTGAGTTTATATCAAGGAGAAAGATGTAAAGCTGCTTCAAAGTACTTGTTTTTCTTTTTTACTGCTGCCTCAAGAAAGCACATATTCTTGCTCCTCAAGTTTAAATCAGTAATTTATACTATTTAGATTCCCACATACATGGATTCACGTTTGAATGTGATGCAATGGAGAAAACACATTTGCCACGCAGCTAAACTATTAAATTGCACATTTTGTGCACATTTCCTTTTTCAAAGAAAAGTAGGTGCGTTATATTTCTTAAATAAATAATAATGTGCCAGCTAAATTCTTTTTGTCATTTTTTTTCATAATGCCACATGCTGCACATAAGTGCCAATTCCTCTACTTTTTTTCCTGGAAATTTTCTGTGGTTTGCACTGTACAAGTTTTTTTTTTATTGCATTTGTAGACACTAGAGAATAATAGACCAGAGGTCTCCAGCCTGTGAGATAATATAATGGTTATCATCAGACAATGGCTGCCATGGGAGAAACTGCCCATTCACAGAAGGATGCAGAAATGAGCTGGGGCATTTATAGAACACACATTTTACCGAAAGAGAAAACTGGTGATAAAAAAAGACTAATATCTTGCCACGAACCTGAACACAAGAGACAACAGCCTAAAACTAAGACTAATTCCACAGCATTCTCCCTCCCAAAGGTTCAGCACTGCTGATTAAACCAGAAGCCTAGTTTTGTAGAAAGCAAATAAAGTTTCAGATAAATGTGTTCCCTTCCCCAGGTATTTCTAAACAAACACCAACTATTTACCATAAAGTTTGCACGGTTTACAATCTCCTTTGTGTTCTGAGCATATATTGCGAATGTATTTGCATGTTTTGAGTCAGTGTGTGTGTGTGTGTGTGGCCACATCCATTCTCAAAGAAACACACTCCCATCTAAGAGCAAGGAAAATTATAAGATATGTGGTGCCCAAGTTGCAAATAGATACAATTTGTGACAATTTATGAATATTCTGACATTTAGAGCTCTAATTACACAGAATTCAACAGAGTTCAAGTAGTTTGATGTCTGGATTACATGTTTAATATGCGTAACTTGTACAGAGATGTCCAAGTGTCTTTTGTCAGCCTCAGATGGTGCTTGATGTTTTGAACTTTAAGTTTCTGATTCTTTGGACTGCTTGGTGTCTTTATACTTGGATGGAAATGAAAGAAGGGAACTGCTATTATATTACAGATTTTGTTCTGATTCTGTTGTGATCCATTCAGTAGGACACTTTCACCTTGGAGTAGGAGATAAAGAGGTACTTTGTGCCTTTGTGGCGAGACTTACATTTCTTTGAATTTTTGCTTAGAACTACAAGATCTTTGGAGGCTTCCCATGGATCTGTGATGGAAATGTATACAATTTCTTTTTTCTTACATTACAAAGGAAAGGCACTATACTTTATAAGAAGAAAACAAGAGTTTTTCTTCAGCATCTTTGGCCTGTATTGACAGTTCCAACATCTGTTTCTGCCAGTTCATTTAGTGCAAGCATTGAGGCATGATGTCACATATTCAAACATGTGAGTGATAAATTCTTTTCTCTTAACCCCAGTAAACTATGATCCATTATTCATCATTATATCTCATGCCATGCAATGTGTAGTTTTTATTCATGTTCATTGACAGGTTCTTCAGTTAAACTTCTGGATAGCTTGAAAAATAAACCAATAATTACTAAATTCTTTTATCTGAAAGGTTTAGCTGAAAAAAATTGCAGTGAGACACCCATATTTATATTATAGAATTAGCTCAATCCTTTAAAAAATTATTAAATCCATACCTTATAGAAGCCTATGGCTGAGGCATATTGTTTTACAATATGAAGACATTTCAGAATTTGATAGACACATCTCGTGAAACCATTATGTAACATTAAAAAAAATTATATACTACCTTCATTGTTTTTATACACAACTGAAGGCAGCAAACATATCTAATATTTCTTCTTCCTATTTTTCCCACAACAACAACCTTAATAGGTTAGTTGGGATGAGAGAGAGTGACTGGCTCAAGGTCACACAGCTAGCTTTCATGGAGTGAGACTAGAACTCACAATCTCCTAGTTTCTTGTCTGGTGCATTAACCACTAGACCAAATTGGCTCTCATATGTAAGAAGTATATGTTTATTTCCACTCCGATGGAATATTTCTCTTTTCCAGGCCTGACAAAGCAAAAATGTATAGAATGCCAGATTCGATATTTCTGAAATGCTGTAATGTTGAATAATGTATTATTCAACATTACATTTAAGTCTTCGATTGCTGTTTGCCTCCAAATTTATATGAACATATGTAATAACTTGAAGCCATAAAATTATCATAGATTTACGGTAACCAAATCAGAAGAATTTTAGAGAGCCCTCAATTTTTTTGCAATGATAACACAACAAATCAATATCCAACCCTTTTCAAAGATTCCATGGCGAGTTGAATAACCATGAAACAAGCTTTTCTGATGAATTTGCTTCATGTCTAGCCTATAAGAAAAATATTTTATGTTTCTGAAAATGTGACTCTCAATTGGATATACCAGTTCTTTATTTGACATGCCATATGTAAGTCAGATCCCATGAACAATGTCTGGTCCCATAAACAATCTATTATATAAATTATGTAAAGGTTTGTGTTGGTTGCCATTTTCTTCTAAACCCTTACTCATTTGACACATGACATTTAAATATCCCTGACTAAGTATGGTAACATTTTTTTCTAAAAAAATTAATCAAATATATTGTGACTATGACCTATGGGATCTGCCTTTCAGTACATTACCATTGGTATATTACCAATATTAATTTTCAAATAATTTCAAAGTTTCATGTAAAATTAGATTTATTTTACTTCAACTACAACATTTATTAAATGTCCTAATATTTCAGGTACATCCAAAGTTGCTAAAGCACCTGGGCCATATTTTATCAGTACATATTTTAATTACATATATTGCAAAACAAAATTATTCAGACAAATAATAGTTTTAAAACCCTATAATAGTTGTTACAATCAATTGAATCAATGCTTGGCAAGGATTTTGACTGTGTTGTGAGGTAGACCAGACAAGAAACACAACAAGAAGTATTAGATCTACTTCATTATAACATTATGCTAGCATAATCTTACAAGTTTTCTCCCCTATCATCTTTATGACCCACAAAACTAGTGATGGTCCCTACTGAGATGTCTACTACACCCACATTCTGAGGCTAAGCTGTCTCTTTTCCTGCTGTTGCCTTGGCTCAGATCTCCTCCTCGGTCTCCCAAGGTCATTCCCACACACCATTACAGATTTCCAATAAAATCGGATCAATTTATTATGGTTCATTGCACAATCAGACAGATGCTCAGATTGAATTTGCCATTTTTATCCCCTTATCGAGTCCTTCCGAAGGACCCAGCATTGGCAGATGTTTATGTTTGATTAGAGGTATTATCACAGGATGTAAACTGTTCCAAGTACCACTGCCTTTTGCAGTTGACTGATGGTGAATTTGTCAATGCCAATGGAGTTCAAATGATACTCAAGTTGTTTGGGGATTACACTATTCTAGATGGCTTATAACAATAAAAATAGGGAAATGAACAGAAGTGTAAACACAACAATAATAGAGTAATGGAACAATAGAATAAACAATGATACAGCAATGTGGGAATAAAAGATGGATGGGGAATTTCTTATGATATTCTAGGTCAAAACTTCACTGCTTGCCTAGTAGTTCCCATATGTGTCACAACTTTAAATGCTGGGAAAGAAAGCTCATGTTTACTAAGCGTTGACCCTAGGATTTGTCAAAAATTCCAAGTAGTCACACATTGTTTCTATAAATGAATACCAACAGGATAGTCAAAATAATTATCATGATCAGCTAATACAAAGTGTCAGCTTTATGAGGTAGGTCATATCAGAAAACCTTATGAGGTAGGCATAAGGCTGAGAAAGCTCTCTGTGTCAGCCTTATGAGGTAGGTCATATCAGAAAACCGATTTCACAGGAAGAGTAGAACAGTACTTTATAGAAATATGGAGAATTCCCTCAAAGAACTGAAGAAGCTTCTTGGGTGAGAAGCAAAAAATTTTAAGGAAAAAACTAAGAAAGTTCAATTATCTTTTGAAAAGCACCTTTGAGACAACCCTGACCTGGATACTGAAAATCTCCACAGACAATTTCCTCAAAGCTATTTCCATGTGTCTCTATACTCTGCAGCTTCTTATTTGCATTTGGTCTTTTTGGAGGTAGGCTAACATTATAGACTGTGAGGAGCACAGTACAATCATTGGGTGGTCAGAAGAAGCAAGTTTTACTATCTCAACATTGAGCAATATCAACAGCTAAGCCTTCAAATTTTATACTTTATGATTCTGCCTTTGGATGACCTTACAAAGCCCTTGTTGAACTTCACAGCGTTGGTAGCCTCAGCAAATTGCTATCGCATATCCTATTTTACCTGCACACATTTATATGAATTTCAGTATACTATAAGAATATATCAACCCAATCTGGCTCATTGTATCATAAAAATATATCTACCAGTTTTGGCTCAAGTATCTTCAGACTATATCTTACTAATTCACACATTGCACTCAATCAGGAATGGACAAACCATAAACATTCAAGTTATATCCTTGATATTCCCTAAGTAAGCTCTATACGCACAATTTAAAATCTGACAGGTTTCCTTTTTCCTTACTTAAATCTTAATGAGTGACTAAAAATAAAAGGTCATATTATTGCATAATAGATAGCTTTGCACCATAGAAGGAATGCATGAAGCAAGAAGTTCTAAATTGTGTAATTTTTATTTTAAAAATATTCTTCTCATAGTTGTGTGAAACAAAAACAAAGATAAGTTTTATTTAGGAAATATTATGGTACTTGGAAACTTTAAATTACATCTATGCCAAAGTCCAACATTTCCCGAATATATAAAATGGCTAGATAGATCTTGATAAGCTTGTGTTGTATGCATTCTGATTTTAAAGATGAGATTGCAATTATTTACTTTGTTATCCCAACTAGCCACTTTTCCATAGAAAAAAAAGGTTTCATTGATTAATTTTCTGTCTTCTATGTTTTCATCCCGGTTTGCATCCATATATCCTACTACCCTGAGAGTACTTTTGCATGTAACATTGACATTAGTTCTGCAGTTGCCTTTAGATACTTAAGCTTCCTACTCATGTGACAGCAATGCAGTCTTTCCTTGATGGGTTCACCTTCCGGCAAATAATTTCTATGGCTGATGAAAAACCTGCCCTAGTGACTATGGCACAATATTTCTATGGTTGATGAAAAGCCTGCCGTAGTGACGGTTGATGTGTACCAGAGCTACCAATTCTGCCCTTTATCAGCTATTGAATTGCAGAGGCTTGCTTATTTATCTTTAAAGAAAGTTGTCTTGATTGATGTCTCTAATTCATCAGCCTTTGACAGTCCAATTCCTTTGGAATTTGCTTCTTCCATTCAGTCTTTTTGATGGGCCCCTAGCTTTGACCTTATCTGGGAAAGTTTTGTTCAGATGCAAGTTGCCTCTGGAAACACAACATTTTCTGTCAGGTCGGGGGGAATGCTTCTTCCTCTCATTCTATTGCTTCTTAAATGTGCTTTCTGAGATGATATTCTAGCAAATATTTTTGAAGAAACCTTAATGTAAGGTTTTCTTCCATTGGAATGGTATTATTGACAGCCTCATATTATGGCCCTCCACAATTTATGTTGCCTTATTGGAGGGGAGGCAAGGGAGTATAATAGAATAACAGAGTTGGAAGGGGCCTTGGAGGTCCAACCTCTGTTTGGGTAGGAAACCGTTTCAGACAAATAGTTGTTCAATGTCTTCCTAAAAAACCTCCAGTGTTGGAGTCCCCACAACTTCTAGAGACAAGTCGTTCCAGTGATTAATCATTCTAATTGCCAGGAAATTCCTCTTTAGTTCTCTCCTTGATTCACTTCCATCCATTGCTTCTTGTCCTGCCTTCAGATGAGAGGTTTGACTAAAGAATGCCAAGAATATATTCTGAGAGTGTATGGCTCCTAATAGGACATCCCTGGTGTGAGTTAGCTAAAGCTATCAGGCACTAGCCATCTATGAAAATGCTGAAGGCAAGTTATAATGATGATGGCAAAGGTGCATAAGAAGGCAACGGCATTTTGCAAGAAAAACAATTGAACCGGCATGATAGAATGATTGACAGTATAGTGCTGGATGACAGGCTCCTCAGTTTGAATGATGTGAAGGTATGTCGGATGAATGTGGAGTAGTTTAAAAAAAAGATATCTAGGTCCTGGAAAAAGAGAAAACCTGAGAAAGAAAGTCAAAATAACTGAGTGGGTTAGTAATAAGTTGAGCTAGAGAGACGCTCTGATAGTTTTTCAAGATTCTGTTATAATGCTCTAACTGCATTAAAGTACTTTCTAAAACTGCTAGCAGTTCTTGTTCCTGACCTTGACTATGGCAAAAGACAGCACTCAATATGCTCGAACAAACAACAATGGTTAAGGCCGCCAGAATAGCAGCAGGGGAACTTTATATCTCCTTCAATACCCGAAGCAGTATAAGAAGAAGAGAAAGAGAAGGAGAAGAACAGGAAAATATTATCGATTTCATAATCAGGAAAGCTATAGCAAATGTAGTGCTTGGCTATATTGTAAATTAATATATGACTAAATAATATCAGTTGGACTTCATGGTCAGCCTTTAATGTAATGGTTATCCAAATTTATGCTCCAACCATTGATTCAGAACAGAGAGTTGATTGGTATTATGGTTACGTTTAATTTGAAATAGAATGTGCAAGCAAGATATGCTGTTTGTAGTTTGAGACTGGAATGCCAAAGTGGGAAATAGTTTAGGACAAAAATGCATTTGATTGCATGGCCTAAGAAACAAGAGATAAGAGAACAATTAATCAATTTCTGCTAGTCTAAAAACTTATCATTGACAACACATTCCTCAAACAACAAATTGATTGATTGGTTATATGCCATTAAGTCAGTATTAGATCTCAGCAACTACATAGATTTTTCTCCATTATCAAACAACCAGTATGGCCTATATACATAAACATCACCAGACAGTGCAGATAGGAATCAAATTGATTATATTATTACTACAAACAGTTTGAAGAACTTAGCTATATAGCAAAGATATGATTAGGAATTGACTGTGGAACAGATCAAGAACTGCTTAGGTCCAAATCAGGCTAAATTGCAAGAAGAAAGCCAACCAGTTCCACAATATGATCTTGTACTTATACCCATCATTACCACAGCACAACTTTGGGAATTGCTTTGAATTCCTGAATCTAGTATAGGGAACCAAAGAAACTCTTGGATGACATCAAATAATATTTTAAGGATGGATGTGAAAGAGATTAGCAAAAAATCATAAATGGAAGAAACCAAAGCGAATCAGAACAAATAACAGAAATTGCAAAGTAGAAGACAAAACCAAGAAACAATTCTTAGAAAGAAATTAAAGAATTTCAAAGAATTGGTAGAGGGTACAATAAATGGTATTATAATGACATCTGTAAACACACTGAAGATGTGAAAAAGTAAGGTAAATCTTAATTTTAGATAAAAGGTAAAAAATATCTTTGGACTCAGGAGTGTCCAACCTCGAACTGAAATGCTAAAGGATGCCAATACACAGCCTCTATCTGATTAAAAGAAGATAGGATAAGAATGGAAGGAGTACGCTGAATTTCTGCATCATTGGAATGTCAACATCCAATATACATTAGACTAGTCAGTGGTAGTCAACGTGGCCCCACCGCCCACTAGTGGGCGTTCCAGCTTTCATGGTGGGTGGTAGGGGTTTTGTCTGATACTGAAGCACTTTCCTTTTTTAAATTTAATTGACTTTCCTACTTTATAAATCAGCATTACCGTGGAACTGGTGGGCGGTTAGAAAATTTTACTACTAACAGAGATACAAAAGTGGGCAGTAGGTATAAAAAGGTTGACTATCCCTGCATTTGAAGATCTTCCCTATTTATAAAATAAGCTCTAGTACAAGAAAAGGAAGTTAAGACAGCATTGCAGTCACTACCAAATCAAAAAGCTATAGGAAGTTATAAAGTATTTGGAGAAATATGGCAAGTGACAGATAAATCAATAAAGTTTTCTAACGAAGCTATGAAGCAAATAATAGAAATAGATTGGACCCTGCAAACTATCAGCCTGTTGATTTACTCAATATAATAAGTAAGCTACAAGTTAGATTTTTATATACAAAATTACTGGATGGGATCCAAAGACATATTTTGTAGAATAGCAATTTGGTCCAGAGAAGAATGATCCATTTTGATCCACTGCCTGGATTTTTCATCTGTCTGAAAAATGTTCTAAACTCTCTATCTCTGAGAAATATTAAAATTTCATTTGGCCATTACCTAGGAAAATGTAGGTCTTTGGATGCAATAAGAATATTCCAGGGCAGCAACACCAATACCAATGTGGGAATGGCTCAATGGAATTCTTGAGCCATATGCTCCTATGTTGTTCCTTTTACACAGGTTTTAGGATAACTCTTATCTACCCCATTCTGAATATATTAACAGCTATATTTATTTGTTGCTCTTCTTATCTCATAGTAACCCAAAATATGTCTGGTTTGGTTCTCCAACCCAACAAGACAGACACAGACTTTGATAATTAGAACTGAAGAAAAAACAATTACTACCAACCTGCCTTCTATTGAGAACATGTACACTACATGAGTCAAAAAGAGGGAAGTGAAAATATTTATAGACCTGTCTCATCCTGGACATAACTTGTTTCAACTCCTACCCTCAAAACGATGCTATAGAGCAGTGATGGCTAACCTTTTTTGGCTCGCGTGCCAAAAGCGGGGGGAGCGCAGGGGGGTTGTGCGTGGGCGTGCCACACCCATAATGCTATGTTCATGGCCTCCTGCTTTTGGCGTGCTTTTTTCGCCCTCCCCAGGCGCCAGAGGTTTTCTAGGAGCCTGGGGAGAGTGAAAACAGCCTCCCCTCCCCACCTCCAGAGGCTTCAGGAGCTTCCCTGAAGCCTCCAGAGGGCGAAAAAAGGCCTCAAAAGAAAGCCCAAATCAGCTGGACAGCGCACAGATGTGCGCTGGAGCTGAAAGGGCAACGCCTCGCGTGCCCTAAGAAATGGTTCCGCGTGCCACCTGTGGCACCCGTGCCATAGGTTCGCCATCACTGCTATAGAGCACTGCACTCCAAGACAACTAGACACAAGAACTATTATTAGTCTTCTCATGATTCCTATCACCCATCTCCTCCCACTTATGACTGCAGGACTGTAACGTGGTTGCTTGTGTCCTTACAATTTATATTGATATTGATTGTTTCCTGACTGTTTATTTGTACCCTTTGACTATCATTAAGTGTTGTACCAACTGATTCTTGACTAATGTATCTTACCTTTTTATGTACACTGAGAGCATATGCACCAAAGACAAATTCCTTGTGTGTCCAATCACACATGGCCAATAAAGAATTCTATTCTATTCTATTCTATTCTATTCTATTCTATGTTGCCCACTTTTGTGTGTCTATATGTGCTATTCATCTTATTTGTAGTACAAAATTTTATTTATCTTATCTCATTACCAATTTCATTGTAATTTTTACAATGACAATAAAGATTATTATTATTATTATTATTATTATTATTATTATATCTTATTTCATTTAATTATTATTGTACTTCTATCTCTGCATTTTTATATTGTGTATTTCATTCTTGTTCCTTGTTATCTATTTTACCTGTACAGAATATGCATATCAAAACACATGGTGTTTAATATAGGTTTTATGTAATTGTTTTTTGCCCTTATGGCTGTAATAGAGTTATTTGATTTGATCTGAAATCTGGAAAATGACACAATGGCCAAACACTGGAAGACATTAGTCTACATACCAGTACCGAAGAAAGGTGTAACGATGCGTGAACCCAGATTTCACATGCTACCACAATAATGCTGAGGAGCATCCAATACAGATTAAGATGCTACATTGTAAGGAGATGCCAAGTGTTCGTAAGGCTGAAGAACAAGAGAAAGTATTGCTAATGCATGCTGGATAATTGAGAAGGCTGAGGTGATCTAGTCTTGAGGCAAGCTGTTAAGAGGGGGGCCAAGTTTAGATCCTTGCACTGGAGAAAGTGGCACGGGCCTGAGCTCCCATAGAAGCCTTATCTGACTATTTCCAAAGAAATGTAGTCAGCCTGGAAAGATTATTGAAACATTTCGATAGCTAACATTAAAACCTCTGCTTGAGAGAATTCACAAGTGATTCAGGTTGCTTGTGTCTGACAAAAGCCCAAGGATACCCCACAAACCAACATGTGCTTCAACGACTATCGAAAGGAGTTCAAACACGTCAAGCTGTGGAAAGCTTTTAGGAAAATGAGAATTTTCACCCAGCTGGTCTGCAATGAGGAAATCTAGTGTGTGGAAACATATGTAATTCTTGTATGAATATCTTTCTAAGGATTTATAGGGAAGATAGCAATGAAATGAAATTAGAGATAGGTGTGTTTTATGTTGATGTAGGTTTTTTTAGCCTATTTTCTAGGATTATTTGGAAACTTTTAAAGTTTTCCTGCAGCCTTTTTCTAAAGTGTCATGATATTAGCATATGCTGGAAGTTAATTGCTCCTGCTGCTTCAAGGCAAATCAGCTTCTCAAGGCAATTAAAAACTAATAAATGGAAACTGCTGACAATTTCAAACTAGGTACAGGGTGAATTGCTTTAAAACCTAATTGTTTGATGCCCTTCAACAAATGCTATTGTTTTCTGTTTGCCCAATAAAAATTTGGCATAGGTGCTTGCGCCCCCCCCCCCTCTCTCTCTCGTGTGTGTGTGTGTGTTTGTGTTTTTTCGGATATTTTCATGGGTACAGGTATGCAGGTCTTGGCGTATTCGGGTCTTTTCCCATGTAAGATTGAGAGAATCTTGGCGACATTTCAAGAGAGACATTTTGACGTTTATAGAGAGACGGCAGCTCCAATTCCATTTTGCTCGGACAAGCACAAAGCTGAAGGCACCAGCCTGAAGATGGCAAATGGGACCTTGTCGAAACATCACCAAGATACTTTCACTCTTACACAGTAAAATATATAATATTCAATCCAAATGGAGTTCAAAATTCAAACTAAAACAATAGTTGTTAAATTCATGAAGTTCATAAATGTGTGCTTTTTAAGAGTCCATCAAAAGTTCACAATTGAAAAATGGATGAAATCCTAAGCAAAAGAAGAAGAAATAGATGTTGCTTTTTCCTCTGTATGGACAACTAGTTAGGACTTAATACTTTTCTTGAAGCTGTGTCTATACCAAGACATGGCTGAATGGTTAGTAAATCTATAATCATGCAAAGCATTTTTTTAGTTGGAAAAGTTTCAGGTTATCAAAGTTCACCAAGAAATCTCTCAAAACTTGTCCAGGTGTCTAATATTACTTAAAAAAAAATAGATTTCTATCTTTTGCCAGAGCTATAGATAATAGCATGCTTCAGCAAATCCTCAAAATAAGATATTTATGTGCCAGTACCTGACTAGTTGGTATTATAAGAATGCTAATCTTTGCAGGCGAATCACGAAACTGAGCAACGTATAGTATAAACTCTATGCATGTGTTAATTGAAAAAAAAAAGTTTACACTTCACGTTTCTTTCCTAATGGTGGAAGAAACATCAATCTGGTTCAGTTCCAAGCTGGGAAAAAGACACTGGAAACATGGAGGGTGATTGGAAAGATGATTTAATGATGAAGCAGAAGCACATGGGTTTTGGGCAGCTGACAGAATGGAGTTGAGAGTGAGTGGTTTTTATACCTTCTTTAAGCCCTCCGGTGGAGGGCTTCCCCATCCAGAGGGTCGTGGGGAGGGGCAGGTCCGAGGGGAGACAAGTTCCATCCTCCCGGTTGGAGGCATGTAGCCGTTGGTTACAAACGGTCAGTTGCCACAACCCCCGCAGGCTAGGTGGTCAGGGAGTACAGAGCCAGGGCCTGCGGCTGATGTTTTGCAACGCCAGGTCCGTTGTCAACAAAGCCCCCCTCATTAATGACCTGGTGTCAGAGGGGGAGCCGGACCTGGCTGGAATTGCGGAGACCTGGTTGTGCCACGAGGGAGGACTCCCCCTCGTTGAAATGTGCCCACCAGGCTACCGCGCTTTTCATCAGCCCCGGGCCCTAGGCAGGGGTGGTGGGGTAGCGGTCATTGTTAAGGAATGTCTTGAGCCGAGAGAGACCGTTGTGCCACAGACCACCGGTTGTGAGTCCCTCTGCGTGAAGTGGGGCCTAGGGAGGCAGTTGGGCTTGCTGGTTGTATACCTGGCTCCCCGCTATGTAGCAGCAGCCCTGCCCGAGCTCCTAGAGGTGATCGCTACGGTGGCAGTTGAGACCCCCAGACTTCTAGTCATGGGGGACTTTAACCTGCCATCGGTGGGCGAATCATCCGGGGTAGCTCGGGAGTTCATGGCTTCCATGACGGCCATGGACCTGACCCAAGTAATTCAAGGCCCCACGCACGAGGGTGGACACACACCGGATCTCATCTTTGTCTCAGGCCAATGGAAGAGTGATCTGGGTATAGGGGATATAGTCATCACACCCTTGTCATGGACAGACCACTCACTTCTCCGGCTTGACTTTCCGACCGCTACTCCCCTCCGCGGGGAGGTGGAACCTGAGTTACCAATCTGGTTCCGCCCCAGGCGCCTGATGGACCCAGATGGGTTCCAAGCGGCGCTTGGGCCACTTCCTGTACCCCTGACCCGCGCCCCGATGGAGGACCTCGTGGCCGCATGGAATACTGCGACCACGGGAGCCTTGGATCGGGTCGCGCCCTTGCGGCCTCTCTTGCGGCGGCGAGCCACCCTGGCTCCTTGGTTTACCGAGGAGCTGAGGGTGATGAAACGCCACAAGAGATGCCTAGAGAGAAGATGGAGGTATACCCGCTCTGAATCTGACCGGACACAGGTAAGAGCCCATTTACGGACTTACATTGTGGCGCTGAGAGTGGCCAAACGCCATCATTGCGCCACTCTCATAGCATCCGCAGATAACCGCCCTGCCGCCCTGTTTAGGGTGACCCGTACCCTCCTTCAACAGAGGGTGCGGGAAGCCCCCTTACAGGGTAGAGCAGAGGAATTTGTGTCTTATCTGCAGGAGAAAATCGCTCAGATACAGAATGAGTTAGCCCCCATTGCTGGTCCAGTGGATTGCCATGAGGGGGATCTTGTTTGGGAGGAGTTTGACTCCGTTACTTCCGAGGATATGGACAGGTTACGTGGGCGACTGCGAGCCACCACATGTTTATTGGACCCGTGTCCCTCCTGGCTTGTACTGGCATCCTGGGAGGTGACACGAGGCTGGCTCCAAGAGGTTATCAACGCATCCTTGAGTGAGGGTTCCTTGCCTGCCTCCCTAAAAGAGGCCATGGTGAGGCCCCTCCTCAAGAAGCCCTCTTTGGATCCAGCTTTATTAACCAACTACCGTCAAGTCTCCAACCTTCCCTTCCTGGCGAAGGTTGTTGAGAGTGTGGTGGCACAACAGTTTCCCCGTCATCTGGAGGAAATTGATTATCTAGACCCGCGCCAGTCCGGCTTTCGACCCGGGCATAGCACCGAGACGGCATTGGTCGCGTTGGTGGATGATCTCTGGAGGGCCAGAGATGGGGGTTGCTCCTCCATCCTGGTTCTGTTAGACCTCTCGGCGGCTTTCGATACCATCGACCATGGTATCCTATTGCATCGGCTGGGGGGGTTGGGGGTGGGAGGCACCGTTTTGCGGTGGTTCTCCTCCTACCTCTCTGGCCGATCGCAATTTGTGTTGACAGGAGAGCAGAGGTCGACCCCGAGACCCCTCACATGTGGGGTGCCTCAGGGGTCGGTCCTCTCGCCTCTCCTGTTCAACACATACATGAAGCCGCTGGGCGAGATCATCCGTGGTTTTGGGGTAGAGTATCATCTCTACGCTGATGATACTCAGCTGTATATATCTACCCCAAACCACCCCAACGATGCCGTAGCGGTGATGTGCCAGTGCCTGGAAGCCGTGCGGATCTGCATGGGAAGTAACGGACTCAGGCTCAACCCGACCAAGACCGAGTGGCTGTGGTTTCCGGCTGCCCGATTCAACCAGCTGACTCCATCGCTGGCCATAGGGGGCGAACATCTTGCCCCTGTGGATGGGGCGCGCAACTTGGGTGTCCTCCTGGATACCCGGCTGTCCATGGAAGATCAAGTGACAGCCGTGGCCAGGAGGGCGTTTTACCAGGTTCGCCTGGTACGCCAGTTGCGCCCCCTATTGGATCGGGACGCCCTTCGCACAGTCACTCATGCTCTCGTGACATCCCGACTGGATTATTGCAACTCTCTCTACATGGGGCTCCCCTTGAGGTGTACCCGGAGGCTTCAGTTGGTCCAGAACGCAGCCGCGCGAGCAATTATGGGCACCTCTAGGTTTGCCCACGTAACACCGCTCTTGCGCGAGCTGCACTGGCTACCTGTCGTCTTCCGGGTGCGCTTCAAGGTGTTAATTACCATCTTCAAAGCGCTCCATGGCTCGGGACCTAGCTACCTGCGGGATCGGATCCTGCCCCATACATCCTCACGGCCGATTCGCTCCCACAGAGAGGGACTTCTCCGGGTGCCGTCCACTAGACTTTGTCAGCGGGCGACGCCCAGGGGAAGGGCCTTCTCTGTGGCGGGCCCAGCCCTCTGGAACGACCTTCCCCCCGATATCAGGACAACCACGGACCTCCGCTCCTTCCGCTTAAAATTAAAGACACACTTTTTTCGCTTGGCCGGCCTTGGGTAGTCTCTTTTCAGGTTAGGGGTTTTAGGGGTAATTTTTAGTTTAGTTTATGGGTTTTAGCGCAGGATCAATTTAATCCATTTTTAATTTTGTATTTTGTATTTTGTCTGTGGTCTTATTTGTATTTTTAATTGCCTGTGCCCCGCCTCGAGTCCCCTTGGGGAGAGAGAGCGGGATATAAAATTAAATTATTATTATTATTATTATTATTATTTGCCCTTGAGCTTCCTGTTACTGTGCAAGAATATGTATTATATTAGCTGTTGTCAGACTCCCAGGCCCAAATAAGGGTTATGTAGGGCAGGGGTCCCCAACCTTTGCAACTTTAAGTCTGAAGGACTACAGCTCCCAGAATTCTGGGAGCTGTAGTCCTTCAGACTTAAAATTGCAAAGGTTGGGGACCCCTGATGTAGGGGTCATAGCTGGATCTATAGGCAAAGTACAAATCCTAGGTGTTGGTTTGTGCTACATTTGGTTGAGGTTTCTGAGGGTGATGCAATAAAGGGCCTGTGTTCTGAAAGGATATTGAGTAATTCCTATTGGGGCTTAATGGCTTTGTCCTGTTTTGAATTTTGAGCGAGGGCTGATCCTACCATTCTGCCTTTGTTTCAAAATATCCTGTCTTGAATGGATTACCAACTCTGCATTTCTAAGAGCTGGCCTCAGTATTTGCTGGGGCAAGGAGATTGAGTCTGCTTTCTGTCTTTTAAGAGCGTGCTTCTCCATTTCTCCTTTAAAGAAATATAATATTCTGCCTTTTTAATATTTCCTAAAATATTTCATTCTCTCTGTGTGTGTGTGTACATTTGCTGACTTTCTACACTAATAAAATTGCAAACATTTTTTAATGAGAATTAAATTTTAGAACATTTAAATGCACATAAAGGACAAGAAGTTTGTATAGTTTAGAAAGTCTAGAACAGTGATGGTGAACCTATGGGACGCGTGCCACAGGTGGCACATGGAGCCATTTGGCAGGGCATGCAAGGCGTTGCCTGTCAGATGGCCAGCACGCATGTGCCCACTGGCCAGTTGATTCAGCCATTTTTAAAGCCATTTTTCACCCTCCCCAGGCTTTATAGGAGCCCTGGAGAGGCAAAAACAGCCCCCCCCCCAGAGCCTTTAGGAGACTTCCTGGAAGGCTCTGGAGGACTAAAAATGACTCTATGAGCAAACCGGAAGTGATTGGAAGACTCCTGAAGGTCCATGAAGGCTCAGGAGGACTAAAAACAGCCCTACAAGCAAACCAGAAGCTCCTGAAGCCTCCCGAGGGCCTCCGGGGGGCGCTGTTTTTGCCCTCCCCAGGCTCCTATAAAGCCTCTGGAGTCTGGGGAGGGTGAAAAAAGCATATAAGAAATGGGGGGAGCACCTGTCATGCATGCATGCACACTGGGGGCGCACACATTGCATTATGGGTGTGGCATGCCTGTGCACGACCCCCCTGTGCTACCCCCCTTATGGCACGCGAGCCTAAAAAGGTTCACCATCGCTGCTCTAGAAGCTATAGTTTTAACACATATTTCTAGGCTTTGGAATGCTGGCAGAAAACTGTCCAAAACAATTTTGTAAAAGAAAGCCTTCAAGTGAATAGGAAAATAGAACTTGGTTACTATTTTTCTTTGGCTGAATTTAACATAAATCAAAGTGATGGGTGGATGTGCCATATTTATTATGGAGTGATTTATTTAACATGTCAAGATCAATCTTTGGCTTAGTATAAAACTATAAGAGAATAATTTCATAGCATGGATATATTTTAATAAATACCAATAAATAACTGGAAATAAATTAATTTGGAACAAGTATGGGTATATCCCATACTATAGAACATCATCCAGAACACTCTTGGTTGCCATATATGCACCAAACAATGGGCAAGAAGAATTTTACAAAAAAAAAAAACTCCACAAGAAGATACTTGAAACAGACTATGAAAATATTTGTCTCATAGTATAGTATATCCCATACTATAGAACATCATCCAGGACTTGAAATTCATACTGATGTGGCTAGGTCAATATATTGACTGCAGAAAAATGTGTGAGTGACAGACAGAGTCCCATTTAATGAAGTGATTTACATATTTTTGAAGGTTTCAGCTTCAAATGATCAAAGATGAATCCAATGCTGGCTACTTGCTCCTGCAGAGTGAGGCAACAGGAATCGGTGAAACATCTTTCGGAGTTGTAATCCACCCAGACTCACACATGCCGAATCCCCAATCACTTCCCCACATGCTCACCCCAACCAATCATGTTATTAGACATTGATACAATTGAGCGAGTCCAGAGATATTTCACGAGAAGAGTCCTCCACTCCTCTGCTCGCAACGGAATGCCTTTTGCCACCAGACTTGAAATCTTTGGCTTAGACAACTTAGAACTACGCCACCTTTGTCTGACCTAAACATAGTACATAAAATTATTTGTTACAATGTCCTACCTGTCAATGACTACTTCAGCTTCAACCACAACAATACACAAGCATACAATAGATGCAAAGGTAAACCGCTCCAAACTTGATTGCAGAAAACACAACTTCAGCAACAGAGTGATCATGCCTGGAATGCACTGTTTTTGTGGTTTCTTCCTCAAACCCCCAAAACTTTAACCTTAGATTGTCTACTGTCGAACGTACCCCATTCTTAAGGGGGCTGAAAGGGGCATGCATAAGCGCACCAATGTGCCTACCATCTCTGTCTTAATGTTCCCTTTTATTTGTATCCATTTCATGTATTCATAATCATGTTTATACTTACCGTATTTTTCGGAGTATAAGACACACCTTTTTTCTTCTAAAAAGAGGCTGAAAATCTGGGTGCGTCTTATACATTAAATACAGCAATTTTTGCCTCCTGAAACCCCGCCCCTTCACCAAAATGGCCACTTGCATACCCACGTGCATACGCGCATAGGGAGGCCCCCAGAGAGCTCCTGGGGGCTGGGGAGGGCAGAAATGAGGAAAAACCAGGGCGTTTTGCCCCTCCAGCCCCCAGCAGCACTCTATAAGCCTCCATAAGGCTATGCATGCAAGTTTTTTGACCAAAAATCGGCCCGTTTTTGTGATAAATGTGCCAGATTTTTGCTCATTTTTGACCCCCCCACCCCTAGGAGCAATCTGCAAGCCCCTTCAAGACTATTCATTCCTTTTATTTGAAAAAAAAAACGGGCCCATTTTCGTGAAAAACAGGCTGTTTGGGGGAGGTTTGCACAGTTCAAAAAGGTTTCTCCCCCCCTTTTGGAAAGCTGTTCAGTTAAGAGTGATTGATGAGAATTACGTTGGTCAAGTACTGTGCCTGCAGAAACAAAGATTTGTTCCAAAGGTGGTCAGTGATTTCCTTTCCCACCACATGGGTAAACACACCTGGAAACATCTACCTACCTACCTACCTACCTACCTACCTACCTACCTACCTACTCTCTCTCTACCTACCTATCTACTGTATTTCTCTCTCTCTCTCTATTTCTCTCTTTCTATCCCTCTACCTACCTATCTACACTCTCTTCCTACCTATCTACTGTATTTCTCTCCCCCCTCTATATACCTACCTACCTATTCACTCTCTCCCTACCTATCTACTGTATTTCTCTCTCTCTCTCTCTCTCTCTTTCTCTCTCTCTATCCCTCTACCTCCCTACTGTATTTCTCTCTCTCTCTCTCCCTCCCTCTACCTACCTACCTACTCTCTCTCTCTCTCTCCCTACCTACCTACTGTATTTCTCTCTTTTTCTCTCCCTCTCTATCCCTCTACCTACCTACCTACTTTAAAAAAAATTGCCTCTTCAAAACCTGGGTCCGTCTTATATTATGTCTAAATGGCTTCTGGATCATAGAGGAAGAAGACTAGGAAATTAACTGCAAATGTAAGAAAATGCAAGGATGTTCTGAATGTAGCAGACTGGTCCAGCTATTGACCTTTCAGTCCTGCTGACTATGCTTGACTCTTGTGGGGGAAATGCCTACTTAAATAAGGAACCAAAACATTTTGAGATACATGCAACAAAGCATCTTTTTATTGTCATGTTTAGCTACAGCGACCACTAAGTCCTCTGCCAAAGGAATGCAAAAGAGGCCCGATTTAGGCAAGGTTATAGGTTACATACTTCAAGAAATGCTACACTAGAATGATATAGAAAGCACTGTAAATAAAACTGTGACCTTTCCAACATGTAGTTGTTGATAGTACTATGGAATGACCTTATTATGACTATTCCAGCACCTCTACATTTTTATGGGACTCTAACGTGCCCTAAGGACAGATACTAACACTGTGCCCAAAACAAGGCATTTATTATACTCATATATTGTCAACGTAATGGGAAGAAGGAATGACTTGATGAACAGGAGGAATAGCTGCTACCATAGCACAGTCAGATAAAATAATTCTAGGTCTGGGCCAGAACTGTAGCCCCAAAAATTATCTCAGAAAGAAATCCCTCCTTAGCACTCAACAAAGATAAAGAGAGGGTGGGGAGAAACACAATTAAATTTGCAGGCTAACAAAGCTGTGTAAACATACCTGGTTTTCTTGCTCCTTTGTATTTTTCTGCCTTATCTTTCTGTGCTTATGTTGTGTTACTACATGACAACCTTCCACATGTTGAAAGAAGATTTTTCTCTACTAGGAACCTATGAACATTCTCTGAATATACACATCATTGTACTGGTCTGTCAATGCAGAACATTTTTTAATCTTCTTTGCTAAAGCCACATTATGCTTTGGATTCTGGCAAAAGATGACTTTTTTTACCCCCTAAGTCCACCTTTCAAAACACCTTTTCCCTCCAGATTGTGGCAAAGAGGACGCTGAAATGAGAAACCCTGGCAAAAACAGGGTTTCAGTTCCATTAATTTATATTTACCTACTATTAAAGTGTTCATTAACTTAGAATAATGTATAGTTATAAACATACATAACCTTTTATTTTCCAGTAATTATGAGTTATAATGGATCGTAAGCAATATAAAAATGTGATTTAAGGATACCGTGACACAATTTTTTCCTCACTCATGGATGGAAAAACTCCTGTTTGGGGACGCCAAAGCATTCTTTTAATGTCATGATTGCACATTGTGATCATTATAATCTTGCTAATGTGATGGATAAAGTGTCAGTTCAGCAGGCTGGCAAAATAATAAGCAGATGCTAGCAGTATGTTTTTATAGTACAAGATAGAAATGACACCATGGCATTTTGTTTTCTAAAGACCAAGCCTGTTCATTGTAACTGTCCAATTTCATTTAATGATTAAGCAAGAAACTGTACAGTAATATTCAATATAAACTACCAAAATACTGTCCTGGCTGCTAGCTTATTAGTGGTCTATAACAGGGGTGTCAAACTCATGGCCAGATGCGTCACACGCTGGTCACCCCATGCCCATTTTAGCGAAGGAGTTAAAAGTCATACTACATCACATGATGATGATGTGATGATGCAAGTTTGACACCCTTGGTCTATAAGATAGCATGTAAAAGGAGCAACATAAATCATGAATATTTTCTCAGTGGTTACTAATGATTAGTAGCCTTCTAGAAATTTTTCAAGTGTAAGCCATTAGCAATTTGAGAAATTCTCTTGAATTGTAGCAAACTTGTCTTAGAGAAAAAAAAGGGAAGACAAAAAGTACCTTCTCCTTAGGGACCTAATGTCAAATAGTGGACTTCCTAACTGGTGGAATGATATACAAGTAGTCGTCGACTTACAACAGTTCATTTAGTGACCATTCAAAGTTACAACGGTGTTGAAAAAAGTGAGTTTTTTCACAGTGATGAACATAGCAGCATCCCCATAATCATGTGATAAAAATTCAGATGCTTGGCAATTGGTTCATACTTATGAACTTTGTTGTGTCCCAAGGTTCGCCTTTTATGACCTTCTGACAAGCAAAGTTAATGGAGAAACCAGATTCACTTAACAGCTGGGTTACTAATTTATCAACTGCAGTGATTCACTTAACATCTGTGGCAAGAAAGCTCCTACGATGTGGCAAAACTCACTGAACAAATGTCTCACTCAACAATAGAAATTTTGGGCTCCATTGTGGTCATAAATTGAGGATTACCAGTACTTCCATATACCGTATTTTCCCCAAAATCAGACTTTCCTTTTCTTTTGAAACCCATCCCACCCCGAAAGTAAGCGTTTGGCCTTATTTTCAGGGAGGTCTTATTATGATTAGGGAAATGGAGACTAAAACATATGAAGAACGGTTGCAGGAGCTGGGTATGTCTAGTTTGATGAAGAGAAAGACCAGGGGAGACATGATAGCAGTGTTCCGATATCTCAGAGGGTGCCACAAAGAAGAGGGAGCCAAACTATTCTCCAAGGCACCTGGGGGCAGGACAAGAAGCAATGGGTGGAAACTAATCAAGGAGAGAAGCAACTTAGAACTAAGGAGAAATTTCCTGACAGTTAGAACAATTAACCTCTGGAACAGCTTGCCTCCAGAAGTTGTGAATGCCCCAACCCTGGAAGTCTTTAAAAAGATGTTAGATAGCCATTTGTCTGAAATGGTATAAGGCTCCTGCCCACGCAGGGGGCTGGACTAGAAGACCTACAAGGTCCCTTCCAACTCTACTATTGTATTATTGTATCATTTTTGAGGTGCAGGAGACAGCGAGCATGGTCACCTCAAGGCTGTTGCTGTGTGTTGCAATATTTTCGGGCAGGGCTTATTTTAGTGCATGCGCTCAAAAGCCCGATTGGGCTTATCATCCAGGGAGGATAATATTATGTGTCTGCCCTCTGAACTTTACAAAACCATGTAAAATATTGTCATTGTATTTATTGTTATTTGTTGGTGATTTTAATTTCCTGTGCACTGCCCTGAGTCCATCTCGATGGCGATAGGAGTGATATATAAATCAAGTAAATAAATAAATAAATAAATAAATAAATAAATAAATAAATAAATAAATAAATAAATAAATAAATAAATAAATAAAGTTTCTTATGCCCATCCTTCAAAGCAGTGGATTTTTTTAACATTTCAGTCAATTGGACATTTAAGAATACCAACCATAATGGTATATTTGAAGAAGTCTAGAAAGATACATTGTCCACCCTTTCATATCCATATTATTGAATACTATTGGTTTGCTATTCTTATTTGCAGCAACACTGCCACAACATTCTCACTTTTTTTTGAGTGAGAGGGCAAAAAGGACAGGAATGTTCTGAATCACAAGAGCATAAGCTAAGCCTGATCTTCTATTGCAGTAGTTAAATTCATTGAAAGTCATAGCCTCAATTTAGAACCTTATTTGTTAGTCAATCTGGATCAGTGGTTTGCAACATTTAAATGAGAGCCATACTTGATCTTTGAATGACATCTTAAAGATTCCATTCTAAAAAGGAGAAAGGGCCAGGATGAAAAACTAGGTGTAACCATGACAAAAACAACATCTGGTGTGTACGAGTAGGGGGAATGAAGCTCTTGTTTTATATTTGGCCTGAACTTCGAATGTCCTTTGTAAAAATTTAGATGCATTACTGTAATCAACCTAATAAATTGGTGTGGTTAAATTTACATGGCCCAAACTCTTTGTTCTCCTGAAGTGAATTCTAAAATCCTTGTATGTCAAATGTAAAATGCAATGCTCATATGAAACCGTCCGTGGAAATTTTCCAAAATTCCCCATAGTATCACGTCATAAGAAACTGCCAGAAGTAAGATAGGATTTCCCCCCTTACTCCTCCTGAAACATAGCTATAGAATAATGTTTTGCAAGTACAAAATATCATTATTTATTTATTTTATTTTATTTTATTTCCTTTCCTTCATGAGTTTTCCTAGTTAGCATTGCAATAGTCGTAAGATATGTATGTAATGAGCCATGGAAAAAAGGTGTTTTCTGGTATTATTCCCCTTCCTTCCTTCCTTCCTTCCTTCCTTCCTTCCTTCCTTCCTTCCCTTCCTCCGTCCTTCCCTCCTTCTTTCCTTTCTCTCCCCATTGTACCTCTCTTATTTCTTTACTTCTCCTTTCATTGCTTGAAAGGAAAGGAAATAGACCAGACCAGCTGCTAAATATCATGCTAATTTGAAAGTATCAGGGATGCAGTGGCTCAGCGGCTAAGATGCTGAGCTTGTCAATCAGAAGGTCAGCAGTTCAACAGTTTGAATCCCTAGTGCTGTGTAACAGAGGGAGCTCCCATTACTTGTCCCAGCTTCTGCCAACCTAACAGTTTGAAAGCAGGTAAAAATGCAAGTAGAAAAATAGGGATCACTTTGGTGGGAAAGTAAGTGTTCCGTGTGCCTTCGGCGTTTAGTAATGCTGGCCAAAGGTGGTATTCAACAGGTTCTGACCAGTTCTGGAGAACTGGTAGCAGAAATTTTGAGTAGTTCGGAGAACTGGTAAATACCACCTCTGACTGGCCCTACCCCATCTATTCTCTGCCTCCTGAGTCCCAGCTGATCGGGAGAAAATGGGGATATTGCAGTAACCTTCCCCTGGAGTGGGGAGGGAATGGAGATTTTACAGTATCCTTTCCCTGCCCCACCCACCAAGCCATGCCATGCCCACCAAGCCATGCCACACCCACCAGGCCATGCCCACCAAGCCACGGCCACATAATCAGTAGTAAATTTTTTGGAATACCACCATTGATGCTGGCCACATGATCATGGAGACGTCTTTGGAGAGCACTGGGTCTTTGAAACAAAGATGAGTACTGCCCCCTAGAGCTGGAAAAGACTACCATGCATGTGTGGGGGAACCTTTACTTTTACTTTAATTTGAAAGTTTAAAAAAGTTTTGAGAATGAAAATTGCCAAACAGAATGAAAATTACCACACAGCTATTTGGAAACTAAACATATGGCAGTAAAAGAAAGTAATATTTTAATAGTCGAGCAGTCATATAATACAAAGAAGTAACCTAAAGTTGAAATAAACTCAATGTTTTTAATGGATGGCACGGAAACAAAAATACATGTTTTTCAATAAACTAAGCAAGTACAGATGGTCGGTTTAAGTGCTCTAAAATTATACTGTCCCCAAAAGCTTGAGGTGAACTATATTTGAAAGAGATTTTTTAATTCTTTGTTAAGAAACTGTGGACATATTCTATTTAGTTTTTTTTAAAAAACAAACAGATCTGCAATACAATAGCTAAATAGGATGGCTTTTAGTAAACCACTTCTTATAAGTGCATTATATTGTAAATATAATTAAAAGTAGCTCACATAATTGCACTATCATGGGTTTTAAAACTACTTGTAAAACTTGAAGAATACAGAATACATCTCTTATTGAAAACGATGCTCATTTTTATTGAAAGGATTATCAAAAGTTGAGTTGAAGTAAATGTTTTGTCCATAGTTTAAATTGTATTGTATGGTTTTATACTTTTATTTTAAGGTAAATTATAACAGAATATAAAAACATGTTATTCATCAGAGGTAAAAATCAAGTCTATCTTTAACAAGCAATGGAAAGAAGAAATGGAAATTATAAATCAGTGGTGAAATTCAAGAATTTTTCTACCGGTTCTGTGAGCGTGGCTTGGTGGGTGTGGCAGGGGAAGGATACTGCAAAATCTCCATTCCCACTCCACTCTAGGGCCAGCCAAAGGTGGTATTTTCTGATTCTCCGAACTAATCAAAATTTCCGCTACTGGTTCTCCAGAACCTATTAGAACCTGCTGGAATAAATCCATGAATCTAAGCCCTTCTTATGTTTAACTTTTAGAAATTTCATCTCATTCCTCCTTTAAAATACTTGTAAGAATTCAAACAAAATGATTTCTACTACAGATATTTTCCATGTCATGACAGCAATTGGCATTGGGATTGCTGTTGCTAAGTGATGCAGTCACAAAGCATTGCTTACTGGCGTCCCAGCAGTCGGGATTACTGTCATAACCCTAAGTTGTGTGGGTTATTCAGAAGATAGTGAAGGACATACATATGTTATTTAAATGATGATCTAATAACAAAACAATGCAAAATAGAAAAAAATGCCCCTGCTTATTCTGATTTCCAGGAAGTTGTCTACCCCTTCTCAAAAACCATTTCTGCAAAAGTCTAGGAACCATTCAGGCATGGCATAACACCTAGGCCCATGATGGCGAACCTATGGCACGGGTGCCACAGGTGGCACGTGGAACCATTTCTTAGGGCACGCGAGGCGTTGCCCTGTCAGCTCCAGTGCGCATGTGTGCACTGGGCAGCTGATTTAGGCCTTCTTTTGAGGCCATTTTTCGCCCTCTGGAGGCTTCAGGGAAGCTCCCGAAGCCTCTGGAGCTTGAGGAGGGCGAAAAAAACACACCAAAAGCAGGTGGTCATGCATATAGCATTATGGGTGTGGCATGCCCACGCAAAAAAGGTTAGCCATCATTGATGTAGGCAGAACACCAACGCTACTCTTACATAATAATAATAAGTCTGGCACATTTAGAAAGAAGAGAGGTCAGGCAAAACTCCCACATGTTTTAAGGGGTAATATTGACACGTTTCAACAACACTTTTCATCAAAAGTGAACATGGACCTAAAAAAATAAGTACTCTAATTACCATCTAGGAATAAATACAAATATCAATGAAAGCTTATGGCAATATTTGTTCAAGCAAAGGGCTTCCTTCCCGTGGTGTTTTTCCCCCCAACCATGACTATTCTGATCCAATAATTAACGGTTATGTGTCTATGGATATTCTCAGTTATCCAGGTCATGATTGACCCAAAGATGCTTTTTCCAAAAGGCAACTGGACTTTTGCCTTGAAGATGTTTTGCTTCTAATTGAAGTCATAATTGAAGAAGCTTTTTTAGATGAGGACTGAACTGTTTTTATCTAAAAAGAGAAACACTTCCTCCATCTTAGGAGGAGGAGACTGCGCATGCGCGAAGAGATGGCGGTCTGCCGTTGAGCTCCGCATGGGCCGCGGGGCTCTTTGGCAAAAAGGGGATGTTTCCCGACCCTCTCTACCATCTTTGAGGGTCGGGGCCAGCAAGTACTCACCCTGGGGCTCCATCGAGGCCGGAACGGCCTCCTAGGGTGGGCGGACATCCCAGAACAGGGGCTTTGCTGGCTGGAAGGAGACGGCCAGCTGGAGTGCCGGGTGCCGGGCGTTGGCCTGAGGAGGATGGAGGATCGCGGGGAGCAGGCGGAGCTTCGGGGCTTCGGAGGCCTGGCAGGCAAGGGGAGCTTCGGAGGCCTGGCAGGCAAGCGGAGCGTTGGAGGCCAGACAGGAGGTTGCCAGGCGCTGGAGACCGGGCAGGAGGTCAGTCAGGAGGCCGGCCTGGAGGTTCGCCAGGCACGAAAGATCAGGGGAGGCCGGGGCGCTGGAGGTCGGGACGCCAGGCTGAGAGGGCCAAGAAGAACTGGCCCAGGGCTAGGACAATCCAGGCCCGATAACAGCAGGGCCGCAGCCGGAGAGGACCCAGACTGGACCCCTCAGTTGGAAGATTCCTTCAGAGATCGCCCGGGTGAGTTGGAACCATCGGAGGCCTGGGCAGCCGGGAGGCCTTATAACAGCAAGGCCTAGGCCTAAGGAGATCCAGGCCGAGGCCTGCTCCCTACCGCCCTGATCCAACCAACCCAAGCCAAGACCCATGAGGGGGTCGGGAGATTCAGGAATGTGCCCGACCATTTACCATCTTTGGCTGAGGCCTGAGGCTTTTGAAGAGCGGGACTGGACTTTAAGGCCACGCCTGAGACATTGCACCTATTGCATATTGCACATTGCACCTATTAAGTATTTATGAACTATTTATTGACTATCGACTATTTTATGACCCCACTTTTAACCTTTTTGTACTGGACTTATACTTGCTGGAATTAATTAATTAATTTTTAACATCTATTTAATATTTATTGAATATCTATTTTAAAATCTTTAATATTTAATATTTATTGAATATCTTTTTAACATCTGTTCATCCCTAAACCAATTGATGCCCGGCTATAAATGTGACCCATTATGTACTCAAGGGCAGACCTAATCCTACTGCGGGAGTCCCCCCTCTCGCAGGTTTGGCCCTCTGCTCTTACGAGGGCCCACCTTGATGAGGGATATATTAATCCAGAGAGGTGGGCGAGGCATAGTCTTAGGGGGTTTTTAACCAAATTTTTAATTCGGCTTTTAGGGGGTTCCAGGGAGGAGGGGAGGGATAGTCCAGCTAGGGGGCGGAATACAACCAGGCCGGCCGGCGGAAGAGAGGAAATGGAGGAAGGGGAGGTGGGGTCGTTTCCACTGAGGTTTTAACCATTAGTTTGGTTCTGGGGAGGGGCAGGGGTGGTGGGAGATGGATGGGGTCGGAGGACCATGGCTGCTGGTTACAGGCAGTCACGCGCTCCGACTCCCCGTGCTCCCATCGCAGACTAGGTGGGCAAGGACCACAGAGCCGGGGCCCTAGGCTGATGTTATGCAACGCCAGGTCCGTGGTGAACAAAGCCCCCCTCATTCGTGACCTCATGTCAGAGGGGGACCCGGACCTGGTGGGTATAACGGAAACCTGGTTGGGCCTCGAGGGGGGTTTACCCCTCGTATAAATGTGCCCACCAGGCTACCGAGCCTTCCTTCAGCCTAGGGCCATGGGGAGGGGTGGAGGGTGGCGATTATGATTAGGGAAGGTCTTAAGCTGAAGGAGACCACGATCCCTCAGATGACCGGGTGTGAGTCCCTCCTCGTGAAGTGGGGCCTAGGGAGGCAGATGGGCGTGTTAGTTGTATACCTGGCTCCTCGCTATACAACAACAGCCCTGCCCGAGCTCCTAGAGGTGATAGCCGAGGCGGCGGTTGAGACCCCCAGACTTTTGGTCATGGGGGACTTCAACCTGCCGTCGGTAGGCGAAACCTCTGGTGTAGCTCGGGAGTTCATGGCTTCCATGACAGCCATGGACCTGACCCAGGTAGTTTTAGGCCCTACTCATGACGGTGGACACACCCTGGACTTAATCTTCGTCTTGGGACAGTGGAGCCGTGATCTGAGAATAGGGGATTTAGCCATTACACCCCTGTCATGGACAGATCACGCTCTCCTTCGGCTGGACTTTCCAATCGCCGCACCTCACCGCGGGGAGGCGGAGCCGACTACTCCTATATGGTTCCGCCCCAGGCTCCTGATGGACCCGGTAAGGTTCCAGAGGGAGCTTGGGCCAATACCTGTGGACTTGCCCCGTGACTCGACTGAGGACCTGGTGGCCGCATGGTTAAGTGCGGCCACAGGGGCCTTGGATCGAGTCGCACCCTTACGGCCTCTCCTGCGGCGACGAGTCACCCAGGCTCCTTGGTTTACTGAGGAGCTGAGGGAGATGAAACGCCACAAGAGACGCCTAGAGAGCAGATGGAGATCCTCTCGCTCCGAAGCCAACCGAACACTAGTGAGAATCCATATTAGGACTTACTTAGTGGCGATAAGAGTGGCCAAACGTGAGTATTGTGCCACTCTTATTGCATCCGCAGATAACCGCCCTGCCGCCCTGTTTGGGGTGACCCGCTCCCTCCTTCACCAGAGGCCGCGGGAAGCCCCTCTGCAGGGACGAGCAGAGGAATTTGGGATTTATCTGCAGGACAAAATCACTCGGATTCGGAATGAGTTACCCTCCATCGAGAGTGGTCCAGCGAGATTGTCCGAGGTTGGTCTTGAGGCTCCATTCTGGGAGGAGTTTGACTTTGTCACTACCGAGGATATGGGCAGGTTGTCAAAGAGACTTAAGGCCACCACATGTTTATTGGACCCGTGTCCCTCCTGGCTTGTACTGGCATCCTGGGAGATGACACGAGGCTGGCTCCAGGGCATTGCCAACGCTTCTTTGAGTGAGGGGTCCCTGCCTGCTGTCTTGAAAGAGGTGGTGGTAAGACCCCTCCTCAAGAAGCCGTCCCTGGACCCAGCATTATTAGAGAACTTTCGTCCCATCTCCAACCTTCACTTTCTAGCGAAGGTTGTTGAGAGTGTGGTGGCCCAACAGTTTCCGCGACACCTGGAGGAAGTTGATTATGTAGACCCGCACCAGTCCGGCTTCCGACCCGGTCACAGCACCGAGACGGCATTGGTCGCGTTGGTGGATGATCTCTGGAGGGCGCGGGATAGAGGACATTCCTCTATCCTAGTCCTGTTAGACATCTCAGCGGCTTTTGATACCATTGACCATGGTATCCTATTGCACCGACTGGGGGGGTTGGGGCTGGGAGGCACCGTTTTGCGGTGGTTCTTGTACTACCTCTCTGGTCGGTCGCAATATGTGTTGGCAGGGGGGCAGAGGTCGGCCTCGAGGCCCTTCGTATGTGGGGTCCCTCAGGGGTCGGTCCTCTCGCCCCTACTGTTCAACACATATATGAAGCCGCTGGGTGAGATCATCCGTGGTTTTGGGGTGGAATATCATCTGTACGCTGATGATACTCAGCTGTACATCTCCACCCCAGACCACCCCAACGATGCCGTTGAGGTGATGTCCCGGTGTTTGGAAGCCGTACGGATCTGGATGGGTAGTAACAAACTCAAGCTCAACCCGTCCAAGACTGGGTGGTTGTGGTTTCCGGCACCCCGGTTCAGTCAGATTACTCCAACTCTGGCCATTGGGGGCGAAACACCGGCCCCCGTGGAGAGGGCGCGCAATTTGGGTGTCCTCCTGGATTCCCGGCTGTCCATGGAGGACCATGTGGCGGCCGTGGCCAGGGGGGCGTTTCATCAGGTAGGCCTGATGCACCAATTGCGCCCCTTACTAGACCGGGCTGCCCTTCGCACAGTCACTCAGGCCCTCGTGACATCTCGACTGGACTACTGCAATGCTCTCTACATGGGGCTTCTCTTGAAGTGCACTCGAAAGCTACAGTTAGTGCAGAATGCAGCCGCGCGGGTGATTACGGGAGCCCCTAGATGCTTCCATATAACACCGATCCTGCGTGAGCTGCACTGGCTTCCTGTGGTCTTTCGGGTGTGCTTCAAGGTCTTGACGACCATCTTCAAAGCGCTCCATGGGAGTGGCTTCTGGTTCCGGCTCCAGCGGCGACGGGCGAGCCTAGCGCTCGCTCGCCATTTTGTTGCTTTTCCTGCCCCCCCGCGGGGGCGAGACACCCCGATTGGGGGTCTCCCGTAAAGCCGGCTTGCCTGGGAAGCTCCCCCCCAAGGCAGTGGGGACGCGACCCTTGTCTTCGGCTTAGGCGGAAGAGGACATGCTGCGGGGGGTTTTCCCTTCGCCTAAGGCAGACGGCACCATTTGTGAACATGGAGAGAGCTGATCGGCTGAGTCGGAAGGTTTCCCGGGGCTTTGGCTGCAAGGGGGAGAGTGAGTGACTTAAAACTTTTTTTCTGCTGTCAGCCTGGCTGAAAGGACTTGGAGGGGGGTGTTTGTTTGTAAAAAAACCCCTCGGATTTAAAGCGGCACTTGAAAATGGCTCCTCGCTGCGAGGAAGCGGATATCTTTAATCTGGAGTGTTTGCAACAAGGGAAAGTGATCTGCGGTTTGTCTTGCAACAGAGTTTCTAGGTCTGGCTGAAACAATTTCTTATACCACTCTCTCCTTCGGGCTCTGAGCTTGGGCGGTGGAAGATGGCTTCTCTTTGTCCCTGTCTGACTATTTTACTTATGGAAAATTCCCAGCGTCTCTTTGCGATTTGGACTCCCTCTGGTTATTAATGAAGAATTTTTTTTTTTTTTTGGATTTGTGATTTCTTTTCTGGAATACCTTCGTTATTATACTATTGAGCTGGAAAATTGTCTCTCTCTTGGTTTTTGAACTTTACAACCCTGATTGAAATTTTGGCTCCTGACTCGCCTCAACAGCCCCACCCAAAAATCGCCATTTTAGTGGCACTGATTTTAACAGCTAATCATGGCACAAGAATCAGCACTGGCAAGCTTAGAACTAAGGATGGCTTCTCTTGAATCGGTTATACAAACTTTGGTACAAGAAATCAAGGCCCAGAGGGCAGAAAACATCAGCTTTAAGAAGGAGCTACTGGACACAAGGAAACAAGTGCTGGAAAACACACAGAAGAATGAAGAACTGGAAGGGGGGCTGGTGGGGGCTAAGGGACAGATTAAAAATGTTACTAATGAGGTTGTGGAAATAAATGGGCATGTGTCTAGGATTGACATGGAAAGGATGACATATTTTTTGAGGTTTCAGAACGTTTCTGAGGAATCTGGTGAATTCCTCCCTGATCTCATGAGCACAATTATAGCAGACTATTTACATAAACCTAAGGATGAGATCATGGGGGACATTGACCTAGCCTACAGAATAAACTCAGCATATGCCAGGATAAATGAAGGACTCAGAGAGATACATGTTAAATTTGTTAGAAGGTCAACCAGAGAGGAAATCCTGAAAGTGCAGAGAGGAAGTCCGTTAATTTACCAACAAAAGGAGGTTGCTATCTTGAAGCAGATCCCAAGAAAGATTAGAGAAGCAAGAAGGAAATTTTCCTTCTTGTCTAAAAAATTGTTTGATCATGAAATCTGGTTCAAGTGGGTGACCCCCGAAGGGATGCTGGTGTTCTGGGAAGGAGGAAGAGTGAGGATTAAAACAGTTGCCGAGGCGGAAGCCTTTCTTTAAAAACATTCCTCTGTCCTGGGGGAAGATCCAGGGGGGGCAGGGGGGACCACGGCCCCGCCCGCTGGGGGCCTGGGGGAAGAGGTTGAAGATACAATTGCCAAGAGACTTAGATCTAAAAAATAACTTTGCTTTGATTTTTTGAGTAATATTGCATATTATGTGTATCTGGATTTTTGTAAATGACTGACAGCATAGACTGAAAACTTAGAATTATGTACTTGCTCTCACTTTGTAGGGTTATGAAAAATGTTTTTTGTTAACGATTTATTTTGAAGTCCCGGAAGGGCCGACGACTTTGATGTGAATGCTCTCAAAATTTCTTTGTATCCCTTACCCCACCCTATAGAAAAAATGTAAAACCAATAAAACTTTTTCAATATAAAAAAAAAAAAGCGCTCCATGGCTCGGGACCTAGTTATATGCGAGACCGTCTTCTGCCCCATACATCCCTTAGACTGATACGCTCCCACAGAGAGGGCTTTCTCCGGGTGCCATTGACCGGACAATGCCGGCTGGCGACACCCAGGGGAAGGGCCTTCTCTGTGGCGGGCCCTACCCTGTGGAACGACCTACCCCCTGAACTCCGCACCATCACCGACCTCCGCCTCTTCCGCCAGTGTTTAAAAACACACTTATTTCATCAAGCCGGCCTAACATAGCCTTCGCTGGGACTAATCTTAGATAGTTTTTAAATGGGGGATTTTAATTGGTTTTAGCACAGGTTTTGCTATTTAATAGATTTTTAAATTTATATGTTTTGTATTATTTTTGTATGTTGTTTTTAAATTCCTGTGCGCTGCCCTGGGTCCTTTTGGAGAAGGGCGGGATATAAATTGAATAAAATAAAATAAATAAATAAAATCTTATGAAGGAAAAATAAAGTCCAGTTGCCTTTTGGAAAAAAAACACCTTTGGGATAACTGTTATGATTTCTACTTTCCAAAAAACATAAAACACATTGATTAATCATTTCCACTTTCTAAGAAACATAAAACACATTGATTAATAATTTCCACTTTCTAAGAAACATAAAACACATTGATTAATAATTTCCACTTTCTAAGAAACATAAAACACATTGATTAATAAGGAGAACACGTTTCTTTTATTATTGTTTTACTATCTTTTTTTTTAATATAAGGAGATCCTGAGATATATGGTATTAGTATCTGATTAAGAAAATTGGTTACTGTATAATCAGAATTAATGCTATTGGACCTCAACAATAATCTTAATAGGAAGGAGGTTTGTTGATGTGTATTATCAGTCAACATTTGAAGAATTTTTGCTTTGTTTTACAATGAAAGGAAGGAAAGAAAAGGATTTTTCAGTAATGTCCTTGAACTTTTTGAAGTGGTTTCCTTTAAATGATAATTTTCCAGGCATTCCGCAGCCCCTACAATATTGATGCAGTACACATATCTAATATTTTGTTTTATGAATAGTTTGAAATAATATTTTATAATGATGGGTAAACACTGCTTTTAAATTTTTAAATAATAAATACAGAGAGGTCAATTTTATATATTGAGTTACATCCAGCATATGGGCAGAAGTAATTTTATACTGCAGGGATCACAGTGAAATCCTGTAGCTTCTTTTTAAAAAACAGTAACACTTTGACTAGATAATTTAGTAATTTTATCACTAAAGATGTGATAATTTAAAGACAGATTCAGAAAGGAGTAGGAGAACATTTCACTCTTCAAGGATATTCTCTTATTGGCTTTAGAGTCCCCATACATATGCAAAGGCATTTCAAATAGAGAATTATTTTTTTTCCTGCTGTACAGTACATTTTAGTTTGTTTATCAAAGTGAAGATGTTTCTGAAGTCATAGTTGTCTTTTTTAAAATTAAAACTATTTTTCATCCTTTCCATCATCAGTCGTGTTTCTTAGATTATCTTCTCCTCACTGAAAAGCATAATCAGGATGTGATAGAAACTTGGCTGCATTTTGTCAGATTTGGCCTGATATCAGGTAGAAGAGAGCACCCCTGCCATTCTTTTTGTAGGTATCTCAGAGTCAAGAATTACATTATTGGAAATTACATTGATAGTTGGAAGAAATATTGCAGGGGTCATTAAAAAAACTACTGAACTCTTCAAAACTTTGTTGCCCTCCCAATTTGTCAAGCTTTCTGTTTCTAGGAAAACAAAAACAAAAGCACAAATAATTTGAATTTCAGTAAAATATCTAGTTTGATGAATTTCCCGGCCTCATTTTTAGTCAAGATTGCTGTTTGATAAGTAGGTTGCATCCAACTTTTCTAGTCTACTCACAATCTCTGCAATGTGAAGTGGATGTGAATCTTAAATTGAGAGAGATTCCAGGAGAAATGTCAATATTTCATGGGATATGACATAAAAATGTCAACATCTTGTAATTTGGACTGTAACAGAACTACACTGAAATCCTGATCAATCTTCAAACCTCTATCACCGTGATGGCGAACTTATGGCACGGGTGCCACAGGTGGCACACGGAACCATTTCTGAGGGCACGCGAGGTGTTGCCCTGTCAGCTCCAGCGTGCATGTGTGCGCTGGCCAGCTGATTTAGGCCATCTTTTGAGGCCGTTTTTCACTCTCTGGAGGTGGGGGGGGAGGCTGTTTTCACACTCCCCAGGCTCCTGGAAAGCCTCTGGAGCCTGAGGAGGGCGAAAAAAGCATGCCAAAAGCAGGGGGTTACACACAGAGCAATATGGGTGTGGCACCCGCATGCACGACCCCCCTGTGCTCCCTCCGCTTTTGGCACATGAGCCAAAAAAGGTTAGCCATCACTGCTCTATCATATTAATTGTTGAAGAACCAAAAATCATATTAATTGTTGAAGAAACAAACTATCGAAAGCATGGAAGAGGAAGAACATTTCTTCTTTCCTATATGTATGATTACTAAGACACTTTACTTAATGTTTATTAAGGCACCCAGTTTAACAACTTAATTTTATTAGTTATGCTAAATGAAGCACTCTATGCTTACTATTAAAATATGAAACACTGCATCTAAGATCATGTTCTGCTATTAGTGTGACAGGATTTTGAATAAGCCTTATTTTTGCAAGCTAAAGGGTTAAAAGATTTAGGGAAGTGATACTTAATAATAATAATAAATAATAAAATAATAATAATAATAAATAATAAAGCTGAATTTATTAACCGCTCCCTCTCCCCACAGGGACTCGGGGCGGTGCACAGGGAGAATAAAAACCATAAATATACAAAAATACATACAATTTAAAACAGATTAAACAAACTCCTGTGCTAAAATCCCATTAACTAAAAATCCCCACTCAATATACATAAACAATTAAAAAACCCATAGAGAGAGAGACTACCCTAGGCCGGCCAGGCGGAAAAGATGTGTCTTTAGTTTCAGGCGGAAGGAGCGGAGGTCCGTGGTCGTTCTAATATCGGGGGGAAGGTCGTTCCAGAGGGCCGGGCCCGCCACAGAGAGAGCCCTTCCCCTGGGCGTCGCCCGCTGACAAAGTCTAGTGGACGGCACCCGGAGAAGTCCCTCTCTGTGGGAGCGAATCGGCCGTGAGGATGTGTGAGGCAGTATCCGATCCCGCAGGTAGCTAGGTCCCGAGCCATGGAGCGCTTTAAAGATGATAACCAACACCTTGAAGCGCACCCAGAAGACGACAGGCAGCCAGTGCAGCTCGTGCAAGAGCGGTGTTACATGGGTAAATCTAGTGGTTCCCATAATTGCTCGCGCGGCTGCATTCTGAACTAACTGAAGCCTCCGGGTGCACCTCAAGGGGAGCCCCATGTAGAGGGAGTTACAGTAGTCCAGTCGGGATGTCACGAGGGCATGAGTGACTGTGCGAAGGGCGTCCCGATCCAATAGGGGGCGCAATTGGTGAACCAGGCGAACCTGGTAAAACGCCCTCCTGGCCACGGCTGTCACTTGCTCTTCCATAGACAGCCGGGTATCCAGGAGGACTCCCAAATTGCGCGCCCCATCCACAGGGGCAAGATGTTCGCCCCCTATGGCCAGCGTTGGAGAAAGCTGGTTGAATCGGGCAGCCGGAAACCACAGCCACTCGGTCTTGGTCGGGTTGAGCCTGAGTCCGTTACTTCCCATCCAGATCCGCACGGCTTCCAGGCACTGGCACATCACCGCTACGGCATCGTTGGGGTGGTTTGGGGTAGATATATACAGCTGAGTGTCATCAGCGTAGAGATGGTACTCTACCCCAAAACCACGGATGATCTCACCCAGCGGCTTCATGTATGCATTAAACAAGAGAGGCGAGAGGACCGACCCCTGAGGCACCCCACATGTGAGGGGTCTCGGGGTCGACCTCTGCTCTCCTGCCAACACAAATTGCGATCGGCCAGAGAGGTAGGAGGAGAACCACCGTAAAACGGTGCCTCCCACCCCCAACCCCCCCAGACGATGCAATAGGATACCATGGTCGATGGTATCGAAAGCCGCCGAGAGGTCTAATAGGACCAGGATGGAGGAACAACCCCCATCCCTGGCCCTCCAGAGATCATCCACCAACGCGACCAATGCCGTCTCGGTGCTATGCCCGGGCCGAAAGCTGGACTGGCGCGGATCTAGATAATCAACTTCCTCCAGGTGACGGGGAAACTGTTGTGCCACCACACTCTCAACAACCTTCGCCAGAAAGGGAAGGTTGGAGACGGGACGATAGTTGGTTAAAAGAGCTGGGTCCAAAGAGGGCTTCTTAAGGAGGGGCCTCACCATAGCCTCTTTTAGGGAAGCAGGCAAGGAACCCTCACTCAAGGATGCGTTGACAACCTCTTGGAGCCAGCCTCGTGTCACCTCCCAGGATGCCAGTACAAGCCAGGAGGGACACGGGTCCAATAAACATGTGGTGGCTGCTGCATTTGTTTGGTATAGTTTTGGTATAGTTTTACCAAAGAAATAGAAAACTGATATATAAGAGAAAAATACTTACAACAGCCCCACGTTTTCTGTTTACAGAATATAATTTAGATTAATTAAAAGTGATCCAAGTGGAGATGGTGTATTTTATTTTTTGGCAGAGAGCTAGCACCCGGATTTATTTCAGTTCTATAGAGAAGTAAAGAAGATAATCTTGATTTTTTTAAGCATCAGATGTTATTCCAAACTCATCCAAATGCATTTAAGATTTACATTACAGCTAAAATTGATCACTATTTGAAGTGTGTAAACCAATCCATTTTCTTCCCACACATCTTTCTAAGATTTAATTGATTTTGGGGGATACTTTTCCATCTACCAAATTCACTATTTCACTCCTTTATCAGACCAACTAATCAAACTATTATTTTAAAAAATCTGTCTGTGCTCCCTAAAAATAGATCCTCTTAAGGTCTCAAAGCTTTATCAAATATCTGTAAACTTCCTAACTCAAACAAATTTATTTTTTAAACACCCTAGTATTACAGTAACAACAATTGCATTAAGTGTTTGTTGCTATGTCAGCTACTCTTCCTGGAAAGAAAATTGTATTTGTTGCTGTCCACATATTAAACATCAGAGCTATAGTAATTATGCATTTTTAAATTGGTTAATGTTTTCACCTACTTGAACACCAAACATTTATTTACAGAGTCTTGGAAAACCTAGTCTGAAATTAATTTGAATCCTTCTATAATGTTATGCCTATTAAGAATTTGTTTCCAAAACAGAGGAAGAACACCATGGAGCAGTTTAATTCTGAAACAGGAAACCAGAGAGTACACCTTGTTAGGCTTTTAAGGGTTTTAATAGTGATTTTAGCACAGGGGTTAATTTAATTTGATTTTAACATTTTGTATTTGTATATTGTTGTATTTTTGGATTTTTAATTGCCTGTGCACTGCCCCAAGTCCCCATGAGGGAGAGGGTGCAGTCTATAAATTAATAAATTATTATTATTATTATTACCTAAACACAACTGATCACTTTACAGGTAATCTGTCACTTACAACTTTTAATTTAGTAACCATTCAAAGTTACAACAGCATTGAAAAAAGAGACTTATGACAGTTTTTCACAGTTGCAGCCTCCCCATGGTCATGTGATCGAAATTCAGGTGCTTGGCAATTACCTCATGTTTATGACTGTTGCACTGTTCCAGGGTCATGTGATTCCCCTTTTGTGAACGTCTAACAAGCAAAGACAATGGGAAAGCCAGTGTCACTTAACAAGCATGCTATTAACGAAACAACTGCCGTGTTTCTCTTAACAACTGTGGTGAGAAAGATCGTAAAATGAGGCAAAACTCTCTTAACAATGGTCTCACTTTGGGCTCAGTTATGGTTGTAAGTCATGGACTACCTGTAGTGTTATAAAGCCACTTAATTAAAAATTATTCAGGGCAGTACACAATGGATTCACAACATCATAAAAAGCAAAGGACTGACGACAAGAATACTAGTGTACATATAGTCCTCACTTAAGGACTGTAACTGGTGCCAGAATTACCATCATAAATAAATAATTTAATTTATAGCCCGCGCTCTCTCCCCGAAGGGACTCGAGGCGGGGCACAGGGAAATTAAAAATACATATAAAATCACAGACAATACAATATTAAAAAAGAATTAAACGAAACCCTGTGCTAAAATCCCCAAAGCTAAAACAAACCCTTAAAAACCCTTGAAAACATGAGGTGACAATGTTGTAAAATGCAGTGGTACATTATCATGACACTTAGTGACAGAAATTCTGGCATTTCCAGTTGTTGTCATTAAGCAAATCACTGCAGATTATTAAGTGAGGATGTCATGTGGTCATCATTTGCAACCTTCATTGTTAGCTTCTCTATTGCTTGTAGGAAGCTAGCAAAGCAGGTAACAACCATGGGGCACTGCAGTGTGATTGCAAGGCAGCCACCAGGTGCCCAGATCATGACCACATGACTGTTGGCACCTTGAATTGACATAAGTAGGAGGACTGGTTGTAACTACCACTTGTTCAGCACCATCATAAGTCTGAATGGTCTCTGAAGCAAGGATATATACAGAAAAATAAATCAAAGAAATTCCAACAGCCATTCAAATGGGGTTACAATGCTAGGAGCTGTGGTGGTGCAGTGGTTACAATTAGGTACTGCAGGTTAATTCTGCTGACTGCCAGGGGTTCGATCCTCACTGGCTCAAGGTTCTCAGCTTTCCATCTTTTCGAGGTTGGTAAAATGAGGGCCCAGATTGTTGTGGGCAATATACTGATTATGTAAACCATTTAGAGAGTGCTGTAAAGCCCTATGAAGCAAGATATAAGTCCAAGTATTGTTATTATCATTATTCCAATCAACTTAGCCCAAGTTTTGAAACTACAACAAGGTTGAGGTCAAAGTGACTTTGCAAGCAGCATTAATCCAGAGGACAAGAGGGATGGCTTTTCAAGCAAGGTAGATAAATTTCTTTGTCTCGCATTAAATATTTAAATATTAAATCCATAGTGGCCAGGGGGAAAAATTGGTATTTCAGAGACTGAACAATATTGAATTAACTTGCTGTTTAGCTATTGAATTTCTGACCATGTGAAGTTTCTAAAGTTCTTTTCAGAGATAACTGTACACAAATAGCATTATAGCCATTCAGTTACTGTTGTACAGGTCTGTGTGTATGTGTGTTAGTATGTCTGTGGTATTTGTAGGAGAGTTCATTAGGAGCAGGAAAGAGAGAACATATTTGTATCAATTTTAGATGTATATATGGATAACAATAAAGTGGCAACTGTGCTTGCATTTAAATATAGATTATAATTCTGTAACCATTTGTCAATATGGTGATTTTAAAAACAGAGGATGTTATATTTGTATCCTTAATATATAGTATCAATTTAATAATTAAACAATGGGATATGTGTACTCATAAGAATATATTTCTTTTTCTATATAACTTTTATTAACAGTTTAAAAAGGACCATAAAATCTAACACAATACAGAATAAAGAATTGAAAGAGAAAGAAAGTAGATAAAAGTACAGAAAGATAAAAAGTAGAAAGAAAATTGTGATAAAATTGCAGCAAATTTAAGCATGATTAGAAAATGACCTCTTCCTCTATGATTAAACCCCCCACACACTTTTTCTATTAGCTTTTTCTAATCCTCCAAGCCAGAAGTGCAATTTTATTTAAAAAGTCTATAAGTGGTTTTCACTCAGCCATAAGTACATATATTATCTTTTCTCTAATCAAAGAAGTTAATTTAGCCATATCTCCAAGTTCCATGATGTTCACCAACCATTCCTTTATAGTGTGTAACGTAGAACCTTTCCACTTTTGAGCATATTGTCATCTTGCTGCAATTATCATAAATAAAAACAAACTATCAGTCTGTCCATTAATCCCAAAATAAGTCTCTCCTCTCAATTGCACATTAGTCTTTAAAATCTTCTGAATTAATGTATTTATTTGTATCCAAAATAGTCTGGATTTTTTTTTTACATGTCCACCATACCTGATAAAATGTCCCTTCAACTTGTTCACATTTCTAGTAAAGGTTTGAAGTACCTTTATGTATTTTAGACAATTTATCTGGTGACAAATACCATCAGTTCTCTTTGAGACTGTAACGTAATATTAATTTCAATCCTTTCAACATATTTTCAATTGAGCCATTTACATATTATACCAAAAATGTTAATCCAGTTTACCACATTCTTCTTGTTGTCTTGTCTCATAGTTCAACAAAGATTATTTTAGCAATAATCTGTCCATAATTTATACATAGTTCTGTCTTGCATTGTTCAAAATCCTTTATCCACCTTTAACCTTTCTGATAATTATACATAAGAAAACAAGTATTTCTTTCTTTTGTCAAATCTTCTCTTGATTTTATTTTACAATCCCCTTTTTAAAAAATCTAATACTTCACCATAACTTGGGTGTCCTCCTGGATACCCGGCTGTCCATGGAAGATCAAGTGACAGCCGTGGCCAGGAGGGCGTTTTACCAGGTTTGCCTGGTACGCCAGTTGCGCCCCCTATTGGATCGGGACGCCCTTTGCACAGTCACTCATGCTCTCGTGACATCCTGACTGGACTATTGTAACTCTCTCTACATGGGGCTCCCCTTGAGGTGCACTCGGAGGCTTCAGTTGGTCCAGAACGCAGCCGCGCGAGCAATAATGGGAACCTCTAGGTTTACCCACGTAACACCGCTCTTGCGCGAGCTGCACTGGCTACCTGTCGTCTTTCGGGTGCACTTCAAGGTGTTAGTCATCATCTTCAAAGCGCTCCATGGCTCGGGACCTAGCTATCTGCGGGATCGGATCCTGCCCCATACATCCTCACGGCCGATTCGCTCCCACAGAGAGGGACTTCTCCGGGTGCCGTCCACTAGACTTTGTCAGCGGGCGACGCCCAGGGGAAGGGCCTTCTCTGTGGTGGGCCCAGCCCTCTGGAACGACCTTCCCCCCGACATTAGGACAACTACGGACCTCCGCTCCTTCCGTTTAAAATTAAAGACACATCTTTTTCGCCTGGACGGCCTTGGGTAGTCTCTTCTAAGGTTAGGGGTTTTAGGGGTTTAGTTTAGTTTAGTTTATGGGTTTTTAGCGCAGGACTAATTTAATTCATTTTTAATTTTGTATTCTGTCTGTGGTTTTATCTGTATTTTTAATTGCCTGTGCCCCGCCTCGAGTCCCTTTGGGGAGAGAGAGCGGGATATAAAATTAAAATTATTATTATTATTATTATTATTATTATTATTATTATTATTATTATTATTATTATTATTATTATTATTATTATTATAAATTAACTATTTATGTTTACTTATCATTTCTTATCTGAAAAATGCTTCTTGAGCTGAAAGCCACAAATGTATTTTTGAGCACAACCTAGATTTATATTTATTCCATATTCTAAGAACTGCCTACCCAACATAATGATTTTTGAAATCTTCATTAACCTTACCTTTATCATAAAATCCATGCCACTCAAATCTTAAATTATGTCCTTCTAATTCCATTAGCTTTTATTTCTTAACATACTCTTTCATCCAGGCTAAACAGCAGACAGCAAAATATATTTCCAAATCTGCTGGACCCAATCCTCCTTTCTCTTTTCATTTTGTAGAACTGTATATTTAACTTGAGTTTCTCCCCCAAAACTTATAAATATATTCTTTGGTCATTGTTTAAATGGTACATCAGTTGTATTTATGTGAATTAGACGAAAAACAGTATGGCAGCTGTGAAAAAGGCAAATTATTTTATATAAGCAATATAAATCACTTAAGTAGTTAGAAGTCTCTGAAGTGTCAACTTATTAGCCTGATAAATTAACAGACAATCTTTAATAACACAGCCTATCAACTCTCATATGAAAAAGATCCTGATACTAGAGAAATGGGACCATTAAAAATACATTCCCAAGGATTCATTTACTACAAAAATTTTATGACAAAAAATATTGGTTCATGATTTCTTTCCTTGGAGGGTATTCCACTGCTAATCCTAGCATATGAAGAATCCATTTGTATTAGAAAAATGGTGCTAGTAATGCTTTCAAATATGATGCATTTTATTTTACAATCAATGCTGCATTTTTAAAAAATGATATCATAGTCCTATATACAAGTTCCTTTGATAGTGTTCACAGAGGCTTGTCTTCAATGGTAGGAAAGGAAATTTGCAAGATTAATGACAGCCTTATCAGGTTGACCAGAGATGAAACATGGCAAAATAAGCTAATTATACTTTACTGTAAAACTACATTAATAGTATCTTGCAAACCTGAAAGTTATAGACTTTTACAATTCTTCCACCATCACCTTTACACACAAATAACTCATGCCTGCCTTGTGATGAGATGGGCAGCAAATAAATTTAATAAAAAAAAAAACTTAGGGAAAAGTCTCTCTTGTTCCACTCATTATGCAGCTGTTCCACTAGGCAGCATCTTTGTCTTCTAAGGCCATTCTCATATACCATTAGACAGCACAATGGACAAAAAGTCAAGTCTGGATGACCTACCAAAAGGTTAAAAGATTGGGGGACCTGCCAAATCACCAAGTGTTGTGAAGGCGTTCGATAGGTAGGAACAACCACGGAATACACATGCTTCCAAGATCCTATTAAGAGGCAAGAAAGAGACTTTGATCTGGTGGAACAGTCTACGACCGTGATGGCGAACCTATGGCACGCATGCCACAGGTGGCACGCAGAGCCATATTTCCTGGTATGGTAACCCTCAGCTCCAGCGCACATGTGTGATTTTCAGCCTTCCAAAGGGCCATAGGAGGCTGTTTTCGTCCTCTCCAGGCTTCAAGAAAGCCTCCAGAGAGGGCGAAAAAAAGGCCCAACAGGCCAACTACTTCTGTTCCTTTCAGAAGTGCGCAGGGGGGGGGGGAGTTGTCAGGCGTGCATGTACAGGTGGGTGGACACACATGTGCACGTGTGTGCAAGCAATAGCGCTCACGTGCACAATTTTGGCACACCTTTAGAGAAAGGTTAGCCATCACTGGTTTAGGGGAGGCATGGTACTGCAAACAACCAGGTCCCATGCCATGTAGGGCTTTAAAGGTCAAAACCAGTACATTAGATTGCACCCAAGAAAAGGCTTGAAGCCCACACATTTTAAAGTTGTCAGGATTGAGAAATGCTGCCCTAGAGATTGACCTACTGCAGTGATGGCGAACCTATGGCACGGGTGCCACAGGTGGCACACGGAGCCATTCGGCAGGGCACGCGAGGCGTTGCCCTGTCAGCTGGCCAGCATGCATGTACACACTGGCCAGCTGATTCAGCCATTTTTAAAGCCATTTTTCGCCTCCCCAGGTTTTATAGGATCCTGGGGAGGGCGAAAACAGCCCTCCGGAGGCTTTAGGGAAGCTCCGGAAGCCTCCGGAGGGCCTTCAGGGGGGCTGTTTTCGCCCTCCCCAGGCTCCTATAAAGCCTCTGGAGCCTGGGGAGGGTGAAAAAAGCATGTAAAAAATGGGGGGGGGAGCACTTATCATGCATGCATACTGGGGGGGGACGCATTGCATTATGGGTGTGGCACTCCGGCGCACGATCTCCCTGTGCTCCCCCCTCTTACGGCGCACAAGCCTAAAAAGGTTCGCCATCACTGACCAACTGGTTTCAAAAGGTCTTTTTTACTTTGAATAGGACACTAGGTGGGATAGTGGGAGAGAGAAAAATATAGGTTTTATGTCTTTAATGTTACTGTCTTATGCCAGTCTACACTGGATAATCATGTTGTAAAACTGAAATATAGCATGCCAAATTATGAAATAAATTATAAGCATCATGATTAGTTTGGTTTTAAATATGGCAATCATGGGAAAAGAAGTGCCAATATGTCCCTATGGCTCAAGTGCACCTTAATTTTCCTATCACAGTAGAGAGCCAGCAGGAATTTTAACAAACCCTGAACCATGAAATGATATTACTGATAAACCTGAAATATTTCTTTAAACATCTAATAAAGAAATATTTTTCTCAACCAGCCAGTGAGTAGTCAAATAAATTACTTCAATTATCAATTTTAAGGAGAAAAAAAAAGGGAATTAATGACATTGTAGTGTGCCTTTTCTTAAAAAACTAACAAATACTTTTTTTTTTTGTTGCTCTGCCTCATTTTCTGAAATAGTCCTTCTTACTTGCTCATAAGGCTTTGAGGCAGAGGTGGGATTCAGCAGGTTCTGACCAGTTCTGGAGAACCGATAGTGGAAATTTTGAGTAGTTTGGAGAACAGGTAAATACCACCTCTGACTGGCCCCGCCCCATCTAATCTCTGTCTCCCAAGTTCCAGCTGATGGGGAAGAAATGGGAATTTTGCACTAATCTTCTCCTGCCATGCCCACCAAGCCATGCCACCCCCACCAAGCAAGGCCCACAGAACAGGTAGTAAAATATTTGAATCCCACCACTGTTTTCAGGGGTATAATGGAACCGAAGACTCTCATTTGGTATACAAGCCATTCATGACTTGAGTGGCTAAAGCTGCAGCAATACTGAAAAAAATGACCTACAACTGGTCCTGTACTGTCACAACAATTGCAGCATTCACGTGGTCACATGACCAAAATTCAGGAGCTTAGCACCCACCAGGTATTTATGGGAGTTGCAGACTCCTCGGGTCACTTTTTTGCCTTTGCAACCTTCCCACCCAGCTTCCGACAAGCAAAGTCAATGAGGGAAACTGGATTCATTTAATGACTGCATGTTTCACTTAACAACTGCAGTGATTCGCTTAACAGCCATGGCAAAAAAGGTCATAAAATCAGGCATGACTTACTTAACAACCACCTCACTTAGCAACAGAAATTCTCGTCTCAGTTGTGGTCATACATTAAGGAGTACCTACTATCCTATTCTATTTTAAATTGCATCCCACCAAACACATTTATGGAATGTTTGCTTCATTTCTCAATTGTCAGTTTTTCACCACTGAAATAAAGTAAAACTAGGGAAATGAGTGAGGAAAACAGCATGATCTTAACCCTTAACAAAGGATGGCACAAAACTTTCAAGCTCAATCACAAATGGCAACACTAATTATGAAGCAAACGATAGATCTCATCATGTTACGATATTTATTTTGAGAAACAGTTGTCAGAAAGATACATTGAATACTAATTTGATAACTATGTATTTTTAAACTGAGTTAAATATCACTAATTGGCTCAGCATGAAACTAGTGTGTCCTCTAGAAAACTGTAATTATCAATTCAGAATTTGTTCTTAGAAAATAGATCATAATACAATCTCAGAGTGTTTCGGCCATGGGGGAAAACAACTTTTTCAAAAGCTGACAGTAACATTACCTGTAGGTAAGATGAAGTTCCATAAAATAATATCCAGATTTATTTTTATTTTTTTACTCTTCTGCATTTTCACAATCCTTGTCAAGGTTAGAAAAGGGGATAAAGCCACAGAAAAACACCAAGAAAAAACACTGAGATTGAAGCCTTATGGTGCTAAACTTCAATGGATTGTCAACATGAAAGTTGGCAGTCAGGTGTAAACCCGATGTTGGATTACCAACATTAGCAACGGTGAACCTTTTTAGGCTTGTGTGCCATAAGGGGGGGAGCACAGGGGGTCGTGCACTGGCGTGCCGCACCCATCATGCAATGCACCCCCCCAGTGCGCATGCGTGCATGACAGGTGCTCCTCCCATTTTGTACATGCTTTTTTCACCCTCCCTAGGCGCCAGAGGTTTTATAGGAGCCTGGGGAGGGCATAAACAGCCACAGGCTTCAAGAGCTTCCATTTTTTTTTTTTATTGAAAAAGTTTTATTGAGTTTACATTTTTTGTGGGGTAGGGTAAGGGTTACATAGAAATTTTGAGAGTGGTCACGTCAAAGTCGTCGGCTCCTCCGGAACCTCAAATTACATTATTAAAAAGAAAGAAAAGAAACATTTCACATAACACTACAAGCTGGGAGCAAGTACATATTCCTAAATTTTTCAGTTATATACTGTCAGTCAATTGCAAAAATCCAGATTACAAATATCATACAATATTACTCAAAAGAAAAACCAGGGCAAAGTTATTTTTTAGATCTAAGTCTCTTGGCAATTGTATCTTCCCCCTTCTCCCCCGGGCCCCCAGCGGGCGGGGCCATGGCTCCCCCTGCCACCCCTGGATCTTCTCCCAGGACAGAGGAATGTTTTTTAAGAAAGGCTTCCGCCTCAACAACTGTTTTAATCTTTACTCTACCTCCTTCCCAGAACACCAGCATCCCTTCGGGTATCACCCACTTGAACCAGATCCCACGATCAAACAATGTTTTAGACAAGAAGGAAAATTTCCTTCTGGCTTCTCTAATTTTTCTTGGAATCTGCTTCAAGATGGTAATCTCCTTTTGTTGGTAAGTCATAGGACTCCCTCTTTGCGCCTTCAAGATTTCCTCTCTGGTTGACCTTCTAACAAATTTTACATGTATCTCTCTGGGTACTTCATTCATCCTAGCATATGCAGAATTTATTCTGTAGACTAGGTCAATGTCCCCTCTGATCTCTTCTTTAGGTTTATGTAAATAGTCTGCAATAATTGTACTCATAAGATCAGGGAGACATTCACCATCCATCTCAGAAACATTCTGGAATCTCAAAAAATATGTCATCCTTTCCAAATCAATCCTAGTCACATGCGCATTTATTTCCACAACCTCATTAGAAACATTTTTAATCTCTCCCTTAGCCCCCTCCAGCCCCCCTTTCAATTCTTCATTCTTCTGTGTATTCTCAAGCACTTGTTTTCGAGTGTCCAATAGTTCCTTTTTAAAGTTGACATTTTCTGCCCTCTGGGCCTTAATTTCTGATACCAAATTTTGTATAACAGTTTCAAGGGCAGTCATTCTTTGTTCAAGGCTTGCGAGCGTTGCTTCTTGTGCCATGTTTAGCTATTAAAATCCGTGCCAGTAAAATGGCGTTTTTAGGGTGGGGCTGGTAAGGCAGATCAGGAGTCCAGAGTTCTCAAAGTTGTACAGCTGCAAAATTCAGAAACCAACAGAGAAACGCTTTTCCAACTCCATAGGTATAATAACGAAGGCAATCCAGAAAGGAAAACACAAATCCAAAAAAAGAAAATTCTTCATCAATAATTAGAGGAAGTCCAAGTTGCAAAGAGACACTGGTAATTTTCCATAGGTCATAGTCAGTCGGGGACAAAGAGAAGCCATTTTCCGCCCAAACTCAGAGCCCGAGGGAGAAAGCGGTTAGAAAGCAAAAAAGAAACTGTTTCAGCCAGACCTCGAGACATAATTGCAAACAAGCCACAAAGTACTTTCCCTTGTTAAAGACCATCCAGATTAAAAGTTTCCGATTCCTCACAACGAGGCATTTCCGAGTGCCGCTTTTAGTCCAAGGGGTTTTTTTTTGAAACAAATGCCCCCCTCCAGTCCCTTTCAGCCCGGCTGACAGTACACCAAAAAAAAGTTTTAAACGCTCACTCTCCGCTCGCAGCTGAGGTCCCGAAAAGCCTCCCGACTCTTCCGATCTTCTCTCTTCATGGAGTTAAATGGTGCCGCCAACCTTTGGCGAAGGGAAGACCCCCCGCAGCATGTCCTCTTCCACCTAAGCCGAGGAGCAGGGTCGCTCTCCCCACTGCCGTGGGGGGGGCTTCCCTGTCGAGCCGGCTTTACGGGAGAAGCCCCAAACAAGGGGCTTCTCGCCCCGTGGGGGGGCAGGAAAAGGATCAAAGCGGCGAGCGAACCCTAAGTTCGCCCTTCGCCGCCGGAGCCGGAACCGGAAGCCCCAGAGCTTCCATTTTTTAACTATAGAAATCAAGGACCTGGACTTCTTTCCTTCCTTCCCCTCTCTCCCTCCCCTCATTCACTCCCTCCCCCACTCCCTCCCTTTCTTCTTTCTTTCTTTCTTTCTTTCCTTCCCTCCTCTCCTTTCTTCCTCATCCATCAAAAACTTCACATGCATATTTAGTTTTCACTTGATATTGTCTCAAAGCCTATAAAAATGCATAAAGGCTGCCTAAAAGTTCTGCATTCTACTATGCTGTAGTGCAGATAACCACAGTTTTAGCATATACCTGCTTTGTACTTTGATAGTCCAAATAATACCCAGAGTTCAGGGATTTAGCCAAGATATACTGTATAATCTTATTACTTTCAGAATTGCACTATGGATTTCGCTGCCAAGGAATATAGATTTCCTTGCGAGAATCATAAAACACCACAAATCACTCCTGTGATAAACTAGGAATAATTCATTTAGAATAGGCATGGATTCTAAAATGCTCTGAAAATATATTTGCTATATCTCTAGCTATTTATTTTTAGAATAGCGAAGGCGTAGACAAATAATTTCATCACACTTTAGAGTATCTGTCTATCTCTATCTGTATTATTTTACTTTTATTTAACATTCTGAACAGACTTGGGAGGGGATACCGAATTTCATATCAAATAGTTATTAGTTATCACTGGTTGGTTGACTGGCTGACAACTTGACCTTGGCCTAGTTAAGCCTTCTACATCTGTGAGAAAATGACTGAGAATCAGCTTCAAGCTCGAATGAATTCAGATATCTGTATAAAAGAATTCAAGTACAGAGAAAATGCTGTACCTAAAATACCACATTCTATCATGAACATCCTTTTGAAAATGGCAGTAAGTCACAACACCCTTTCATCTGGCATAAACCTTACACAACTTTTAGTTATTCAGTATGTGGAGCAAGAAGGATAGCAAAAGGGATTAAGGAGTTTCAAAGCAGGGATGTAATATTTAAATATCTTGAATAGAGCCTAGGGCTTTTTAAAATATGTATCGAAATAGACTGTTTTCAGTAAAAGCCCATTTGTGCAATACTCTTCAAGCTCATTTACAATTAGCTTAATTGTATAAATTTTCAATAACAAATGAAGATCTCTCTGTTTACTCAAAGTTTGATGAAAATTGCACTGGTGTATTTTCATTTTTTGTTATTGATGTTCCATACCGTGTAATAGGGTTTTTAACAGTTTTACAGTTTTTAAAATTGCTGGGTTTAATTTGCTGCATCTTTGCTTTGGAATTATTTTATCATCAAAAGCCAGTTAGAAATTTTGTAAACCTGAAATTCCAAAATATTTTCCATACAGCTCTAAAACTGAATCATGCAAAACTCGTATAATCTGAGTAATGAAAAAAGTGACTGTAATATATGAGAAATTATAAGAGTTGAATCTCAGCTCTTATTCATAAGTACTTATTTCTTCACCAGTTATCAGGATTATTCCTATAGACATGGTTGACATTTTAAAACAAACATTCATCAATGTTTTAAAGATTAACAGAATCATTTTAGAAAGTGGGATCCTTTGTAGAACAGGTTTTTCAAGTTAAGGTGAAGTTATGAAGATCCCAGAACAATAGCCGATATGGCATTCATAAAAAGGCTACAATAAGATTCTGCAATGAAATATTGATCCCGGGGTGGAAAAATACTCTAAAACAGGTGTGTCAAACTCATGTCCTCACAGCAGTGTCACATGACGTACCCCACTATGCTAAACCAGGCATGGGTGTGGCCAGCACATGATGCAATCAGCTCCGAGGCCAGGAGTTTGACAGCCCTGCTCTAAAACAAAATGTGAAAAATGTGAATAGATCATGGACCAGGATTTTTATTTATTAAATAAATAAATCTGGGCCCACAGGGTCTTAACCAATCACAATACTTGAAAAAGCCTGCCCTAATATGAATGTTCTAAGTTTCCCTCCAAAACAGTTGCAGTTAACAGTTAGGGTCATCTAAAGGTTAGTTTCACTTTAGCAGGGCTTAACACAACTATATATATTCAATACGTAAAAGAAACTATTCATTTGTCCCTGGGCTGCTGCAAAGAAATGTGTGTATGCATTTGTGTTTGTGTGTGCTGATGTGTTTTTTCATATTTTAGAAATATATTGAGAATCAGAAATTTTAAGTTAACCCAATTAGAAGCATCTGTTTCTTTTGTGACCTTATATGTCAAGCAATCAGGAGATATATCCCCTAGTGAAAATATTGTTTTTGTATTAAGAAAAAAATGGCCACCACATCTAATGAACACAAGTAGTTATGAAACAGTTTTAACTTGTTGCAGCTTCCATGCAAATTGGTTTTTTAACGTCTAGATTTTCCTGTATGGAAGAAAAGTGGATCATAGCTATTAGGACTTGGAGATCACACAAATTTCAGGACTGTTCACAAGAAAATACCCCAGAAAAAGGCAAAAACAAACCAATTTCTTATTGTTGCTGTCAGAGTTTTGGCAATGTGACTATTATTATGAGATACACCAAGGAGCAAAACACAGCACACAGCACACAGAGCCTTTAGACAATTATTAGTGGTTTATATCTAAATATATACAGACATACACGTTGATAGAAAAATCCCTTACCATTCAGCTACAGATACAAGGAGAGAAATGAGATACACAACAAGAGAGAGAAACACCCTCTAATGGCCACCTAAATCTAGACAACTCTTAAAAGATAAATGAATTGTATGGACCTCACCAAAGTCTTAAAGAAGAGATATCTGTATTGCTGAATCATCCTCATTGCATCAACTTACAGCTTACAACCTTACATCAGCTTACAGCTATTAAATCCTCATTATTTGACAGTTGCAAAGAAAATACCTTATCTATGTAGCTATTACAACTTGAATTTAATTGAGATGTTATTTCTATCTATAATTTCTCACAAGTAGTCAAGACTTTACTTAGACATATAAAAGCAATCCAGCAAAAATCAATCCAGCAAGCATAACAAAATAATGATAGATGACATCCAACATTCTGTGTCTTGAATGCTCTTTTTTTAAAAAAATGATTTTAAAAATGGATGGAATAATACTGGACAAGGTAGTCCATGATGTGTCCCAGTAGCACACAATGTAAAGCTTTATACATCATTTAAAAGAGACAATAAAAATAAGAAAACAAAAAGAGCAGAACACATCTTCCTCAGCAACCAACACCCAAATAAGCAGGGATTAACACTAGACAAGCAAGCAAGCAGAAGACTGTACCTTAATCAAGAAACTACTAAGGAGGAAATGGTACCTTGTACCAACACTGACAGGGCAAGCTACTGAATAGAGCCAAGGAATAAACATTGCACTCACCAATTCAATTCAAGTAATGAAACATCTGCAACAGAGGTGGTATTTAGGCCATTATCTCCAGTTCGAGCAAACTGGTAACGGTGGTTGTGGGAGGCTCTGCCCACCCACCCAGACATAACGTGCGACTTTCTGCGCATGCACTCACATTTGCAAACGGGTAGGGAAGGTAAGTGAATCCCACCTTTGATCTGCAAGCAAACTACTAAGCTCTGAGAACACCAGGGAGTCAAACACAGGGATTTATAAGTAAATGGTCAGTACTTTGATTTGGCTCTGAATGCCTCTGGATAGCAACATAGAGACCTAAAAATGAACATAACTCTGCAAAGATGGATTTCCCTAACTAGTACTTTCCAAATCACTTCAAAGGCAGCCTCACCTAAAGCAAGTGGCACCAATTCGACTACAAAGTAATCATATTGTGAGTTACAGTACTAATACCATAGTATCTTGCTCCATGTAGGTTCAGTGCTGTCATATTAGCCTGACCAGTAGGTATATAACTAATCTGTTTTCTTGAAAGACTATCTAAGTTAAATTCTTATGGGCTTCTTAACAACTTTTCCCAAAACAACAAGATAGGAGAGAGGGCAAAACATAGTGATATGAATCTCTTCAAGCAGGATATGCTATCATCTCCTTCGAGGACAGTGGCCGAAGAAGTCTTTAAAATGTCCCAAATCCAACTCTCTGGCTTAAACTTTACAAGTGGCAGAGTTCATATTATAAAGTATTATAGTAATAGTACATTTCAAAGAATCCATAATGGAACAGGTGAACAGAAACTCTCATCACCTCCAACACTTCGAGCTCAGAAATATTTTAGCTTCCAAATGAGATGGATATTTTAGCAAGCCAACCTTCTGAAGCCTACCTTCAAATCATCCATTAAGTGCTCTCTGGAAGGAAAGATAAAAGCGTTTGAACAGTCTTCAGTACTGACTATTAGTGAAAATCTGTAGAAAGATTTCAAACATGCGGTACAAGCATGAAGACCAAAGAATGTTTTGAGCTGAAAGAGTTTGTCAAAGGAAAGAGAGGAAGAAAACATTTAAAAAAACTAGAATAGAAATAGACATAGAAATAGAAAGACTCAGCTGGCTACAGGCAATATATTTTTTTTTATTGCCAAAGGAAATGTTACAAAGGACATACAGAAACATTGTCCAAACTTCTTCACCTACTATATTCACTGTTATCTTATTTGGATTCATATACATCTGCACCAAAAATCTTATCTTTCACCTTGTACTCAGTAAAGCTTTTATCACCTCCTATTAGGATTCACTGAAACATACATCCTGACTAGGTGTACCTAACCTTTGGATACACAAAAGTGTGACCCATGTGTAGGTTTGTGGTGGGAGGGGACTTCAATGAATGAATTCAAGTAGAGTTAGCAATTTAGTTTCACGCCAAGCTGAGCCTAAATTGGATTTTGTCTGAGTTTTCGTTTTGAAAAAGTTTTATTGGGTTTTACAAATTTTAGAAAAAATAGGAAAAGGGTGTAAGGTGATACAAAAACATTTTGAGAACCTCTATGTCGGAGGAGTTGGCCCCCTCCGAGGCTTCATAAAAAAAATAGATAATACAATAAATTTTTCATTTGTTCTACAAAGTGGAAAGAGATACAGATATTTCAATTTAAAATCTATGCAGTCAATCATTTATAAATATCCAAATAACTGTTACACTAAACAAAAATAAAGTCACTTATGAGATCTAAGTCTTTTGGCAGTTGTGTCTTCCTCTCCCTGACCTCCAGTGGGCGGAGCCATGGCCCCCTCCGTTCCCCCATTTTCATCCTCCAGGATTGAGGAATGTTTTTTGATAAAGGCATCCGCCTCTGCAATTGTTTTAATTCTTACCCTTCCTCCCTCTCAGAACACCAATATTCCCTCAGGCATCACCCACTTGAACCACACCCCCTTTTTGAATAATCTTTTGGATAAGAAGGAATATTTCCTCCTTATCTCTCTAATCTTTTTCGGGATCTGTTTCAAGATGGCAATCTCGTTCTGTTGATAGACCGTCTCTCTGTGCTCTCAGGATCCCCTCCCTTGTAGACCTTCTTACAAATTTAATATGTATCTCTCTGGGTACTTCATTTATCCTGGCATATGCTGAATTAATTCTATAAATCAGATCAATGTCCCCCCAAATATCTTCTTTACTCTTTTTTGTATAATCTGCTAATATCGTACACATTAAATCTTTCAGGTCCTCAGTAGTTGACTCAGGGACGTTCTGAAATCTTAAAAAGTAAGACATTCTTTCAAAATCCATCCTAGACATATGACCAGCCAAATCCACTATTTCATTATAAGAATTTTTTAGCTCTTCCCTTGTCTCAGCCATCCCCCCCTCCAGTCCATCGATTCTTTGTTTATTTTCCATTAGTGCTTTCTGTGTCTCCAAAAGTTCTAATTTTGAACTGACATTGTCCTTCCGGATTTCTTTAATTTCTTTCATGATGTTTTGAAGAGTTTCATCTATTGCTGATAACTTAGCGTCCACATCTGCTTCTTTAGGTAACATTAAAGTAATCTTAGGCTGATGTAGCTGCTTTTTTGAAGCCATAATGAAAGTTTTAAGTCCTTGTCACTAATATGGCATCTGCTGGAGAGGCAGTCCGTGAGACAAGGAGAGAGCAAAAGCCAATGTCCAAATTCAAAGTTCCATTTGGTTATAATCCAGAGAAAAAACAAGTTCTTAAAGGCAATCAGATGAGAAAAAACAAAGAAGGCACATCAGGGAAAGGTCCAAGTAATCAATTATATTCATCCATTAATAAAAAGAGAAGAACAGTCCAGAACACAAGGGAGTGTCAGCAATTTTCCAAGAAAAGTACGTCTCCAGAGAACAAAGGAACGCCATCTTCCCCCGCCCTCCTGGAAGCCACTGAGGGTTAGTAGAAATCATTTCAATTGTTGCCAGACTTCGATACAAAGTATCCAGACATCGTAGTGGAAAGACTTTCACTTATGGTTTAAAAAGATCGGATGTTGATTCCTCCGCTTCCCCAAGCCTGGGGAGCATTTCTAAACACCGCTTCTTTTTTCCTTTCCGAGGGTTTTTTTTACAAACTCCCCCCTCCTTCTTCTTTCAAATTTAAAGTTGAGAGCATTAGAATAAAACACTCACGATCCACTCTGCAGCCAGGAGCCTCGGTGTTGCCTTCAACCCCGGCGTTTCGGTTCTTCTTTAAATCAAAAAGCTGTTCCGGCTCTCCATCGGCAAAGGGGACGATCCCCCCGTGACTCGTTCCTCTGCACCTAGGTCGAAGCGGGGGCCACCCCCCCAACCGCCATCGGGATGGGGGGATTCCCCGCAAGCCGCCCGTACAGCGGGGCTCTTTAAAAGAGCTCCCTGCCCCCGGGGGGGGGGGGGCCGCAGAGGCAACCAAGCGGCGGACGAGCACAAAGACTCGACTCCGGCCAACCGGAAGGAAGTCGATTTTGTCTGAGTTTTATGCCCCCCCCTTCAGTCTAGGAAGTCTTCCTTTTGGAAATTATAATCTTAAATTCATGGTTGTTTTCCTTTTGGATAAGTTCAGGATTTAAGTTGCCTTAAATGCCCAACAACATTGCAAGTGTCAGAAAATGGATCATTTTGTTATCATGACTAGAACTGACATCAGTAGTAAGATCACTTTTATAATGCAGATAAAAGCCTACGGGAGGAGGGGGGAATAAATAAATCAGGGCTTTCAAAATTCATAAGGACAGGAATATAAATTTTTGTGGCTAAATGTTCATCAATGAATAATTACATCGTGTAAACTTAAAAAGCTGTGTTTTAAAAATAGTCAACTGATAGCATTTTGTCTTCCTCAAGCTTCTTCTGCTTTCTGCTTTCAATGAAAGCTGCATGATGCAGTTACTATCTTAGGAATGGCTAAAAAAAGACAAAGATACTGAAAAAAGGGAAAAGAAGAGATGGAGAAAAGAAATTATTTGGAAATCAAAAATCCCAACGTGTTTCAAATGGCTCTCATTGACTTTTTAGAAACACTTTGAACAATTGCAGTAGCTACTAGGGTACCATAATGATATACCCTGTTATAAAATATAATGCTAGGTAACTGTAGGAGTGAAAATTTAACAATTGGCCATTTAATGGCTGCAATTATGGCAAAAGAATAATGAACCTATTAGAGAAGGAACTGGCAATTACTCTAAGGCTTATTGCAATATAGCTGCAGAAAAAGTAATACAGAACCATGGTTAAAAATGGTTATTAAAAGGAGATAATGCATGATATTTACCATCCAACAGAAGGGACTGCTTTGTCTCTTTTCTTTCCAAAAATGAAATGGGGCTTTTTGATGTTCAAGATGCAGAAGCAGTTATCTCTGTTTTTCTAAAATCATGTATTTTGAGATCTGGAATTCCTTTCCCAATGAAAGAAAAAAAGGATTTACAAGCAAATAGAAGCAGCCAAGATGTAAAGGCAGAGATTAAATCACCAAGCAGATGGCAAAAATTCAGGGAATTTTTCAAACTAGACAAATGGTGTAATTCATTAACAAAACTATTATACATCTTAAGCTTTCTGTCTCAAAGAATGATAAATGGGAAGCCAGATCCATAATGAAGGTTACCAATTAGTTATCAAAATAAATTCTTATTTAGCCTATTAGACATCTGAATCTATTATCCTTTGTGCTCTTTAGACTTGCAGCGATAGCAAAAAACACAAAAATATATATGTTATCTTAAGGATTTAAATCAAGGCCCAACCAATCAAACATTTAGCCTTTAATAGTGACTAAGAAGATGTCTTTGGTGTAAATTAGTATATTTGTGAGTAGGAATGCTAATTGATTTCATCTTGGTTTAAGTCTGTAATCCTGAGCTTCACCAATATTCTTTCAGGTAGTTTTCACTTAACGTACTAATTGGGGCTAGCAATTCGATCACTAAACAAAGTGGTAAGCAAAACATCATGTGACTGCCCTGTTATTTATTCATCATATTTAAGAATCAACTATCTCCCTCACAGAGGAACTATGCTTAGCTAGTGCTTGCAGTACACTGATGATGTTATCTATTTTGGTAATGAAATGTCTGCAAGAAAACCACCAAGTTCAAAGAACATCAACAATTCAACCTTGAGCTACAAATATTATCTTTAAATCAGCATTCTTGTTTAAAATGAGAAGCATAGTTCACCACATTTTTTTAGATTTTCTGTGCCTGCTATTTTTACAGCAGCTTAACCATGGATGCTAGCAGGGGATGCTAATCTTTATGCTTTGAAGAATGTCACTTGCTGATTTCTATATAACAAGTTGCAATTAAAATCACTAAAAAGTAGTTATCAGCTTACAATTCTACGATTTTGATATATAATATTTTAGTGGCAGATTGTCAACTAATTCCGGGTTGGGGGGTCGGGGGGGAAGTATTTTAAACTCTTGCATGCATTGGGTTAGAAAGAAGAATGGTCCAAATAGATAGATGGTGAAATGTACTTATTGTATTTATATTTTAAAATGTTAAATTTTACTATCAGCAAGCCAATTATCTCATTGGGGAGCCTATTATTTTGAGGCATAATCATGCATCTCAGAAAGATGAATTATGTGTGCACCTCTTTTGAAAATCATATGTAATTATCCTCATCAGGATTTCTTGTGTAGTTAGGATATCCTTCCTTCCTTCCTTCCTTCCTTCCTTCCTTCCTTCCTTCCTTCCTTCCTTCCTTCCTTCCTTCCCTCCCTCCCTCCCTCCCTCCCTCCCTCCCTTCATCTTTGAGTCAGTTTTTTACTCCTGGAAAGTACCTGGCTATTCCCAATAATTTATTGTCAATGTTTTTCAGAAGAGATTTATCATTGCCTCTCTCTTAGTAACTGGCTCAAGGCCACCAATTGGCTTTGTGTCTAGGACAGGTCTAGAACTCATTGTCTCCTGGTTTCTAACCTGGTGCCTTAATCACTACACAAAATTGATTTTTCCCACCATGATTAATTTGGTAAAAAGATGCTTTAATGTTTTAAGCTATGGAGAGAGTGTGTGTGTGTGTGTGAGAGAACTTAATACAGAACTAAAGCAGCTGACAGGACATATTTAAGTCATTTTTGAGTCATAGCAATCACACAGATTTTCTCTATAATGATCTATTCTAATCTGTTCTTTCAAGTCTTTCAATGCATTGCCACCGTAACTGAGTTCATCCACTTCGCTTCCAGTTATTCTCTTCTTCTCTTTTCTTCCATCTTTCCCAGAATTTGAGGCTTTTGCAGAGAGCTGGGTCTTTGCATGATGTATCCAACACAGGATAATTTGAGTTTGATCATTTGTGCCTTGAATGAGAATTCTGGTTTTGATTTGTTCAATGGTTAGTTCGTTTGTTTTCTTGGCTGGCCATCGTATTCTCAGGAATCTTCTCCAACACCAATGTTCAAAGTCATCAATACTCTTTCTTCCCTGCTTTAAAAGCCAATTTTGACTTCCATAAACATGTCATATGGCTTGCATGATTATGATCTTTATAATTGTAGCTGCATCACAGCATTTGAACTACTATTTCCAAAGCCTTTGTGGCTGCACCACCAAGTGCTATTTCTGAACTGCTTGTTCCTTTACTGATATTGGTTGATCTTAATGGGCAGAACTAACCAACCTTGATATATTCCTTGTCAATTGAAGGTCAGTGTTTCTACCTGTTTTCATTACTTTGGTATATTGTGTGTGTGTGTGTGTGTGTGTGTGTGTGTGCGTGCGTCTCATTCTTTCACTCTGCTATTTGATTTTTAATACTATGGCTTGGAGATTCTTTTTCAGGGTCCTCTTATCAGCATGTTGCATATTATTGATATGCGTATCTTCAGTTTGAAAACCATACTCACCTTCTCCCAATGCACTTTAGCTAGTTACAGTATGTATCTGGCATATAGGTTGAATAAACACTGGAGAATGTGTAGCTTTGTTGTACTCTCATGCCAACCAGGAGCTAAGCTTTCCCCAAGTGCTGTCCATACTGTGGTTTCCTGCGGTGTATATACGTTTCTGATGAGGACAATAAAATGTTCAAGAATTCCTAAGTTTCTCAGCACTTTCCACAGCTTGATGTGATTGACATAGTCAAAGAGTTGTTGTTGTTTTGTGTAATAATCGATAAAAGTACATACTGACTTCCTTTTGGTATTCTTTGGCTTTCTCCCCGTGGCGCTTGACATCTATAAAAGTCTTTGCTTTTCTATTGTTCGTGATCACTTTTTCTTGCAAAGCAGAAGGCAACTACTCATTGACTCAAGAGCTGACAATTTCTCCTCTGTGTTGAGCTCCTGATGTTGATTGTTTTCCACAATTCTTGTATGTGCAAAGAGAAAAACAACATTGAAGCGCTGTGCAGCTGATCTTCCACAGTGACAATACAAGGTGTTGTTGTTGTTTTCTCTTTATGCCCTTCCCTTGGCTTTGTTTCATGGGCTACCTTACACTCCATCGACAGCCTCACGTTCCCAGCAGACTCTATCTGACAACAGCATTGTTCAAATAACTGTCACACTGAACTGTGAGCACATACTCCATCATCGCTGCTGGAGATGACATGCTGGCAAGTCCCAGTGGCAGGCTAGATGCATAAACATTTTCCAAGCACACAGTGAAAAATGTGAAGTGTGACTATAGCAGATAGATGGTTAAAACCCACGTGGAGTGCTCAGAATACCTAAGTGTGTAACACAGAGGTGAGACTTAAGCTGTCAAAGCAACTTTCTTTCTAGGAAGTTTTTTCCCCTTTTACATATTCAGCTCAGCAGCGCCTGTTCAGAGGCACAATCCTGAATATATTTAGCAGGCAAGTCTTAGAAGCAGAAGCAGAAAGTCCAGGAGTGAAATTAATAAGATTAAATGAAAAGCAAATATGTTAGGAAAACATCCTTTCAAGCAGGACTGCCCTGTCGTAATCTAGGAACAAACTTGCGTTCCAAATAGTAAATAAACATTCAGACTGGAAATAGAAGTTGCTAAAACAAAATCAACATGTCAAAGTGGCTTCCAGATTTTATGGCTTCTCCATCATCATGAATATTAGCTTAACTCATTCCTTGAAGAAATCATTTATAGTATTTGGAGGAAAATACATTTTAGGGCACTTCACAGATTTCCAATTCACAGATTAATATTTCTTCTGAAGCGGCATTTCTTTGATTGTTATAGAATTCTGGCAATGGGAGAAAGAGGGTGGATATTCAGATTTTTCCATTAGCTGATATTGGGGAAACAAGGTTGGGCATTGACACAGAACATATAGAAACATTAGGAGCCAAGGAATTGTGTAAATGTAACATATCCTACTATTTTCTCTTGTGTAAGCCTGATAACTACCTAATATTAACATGATAGTAAAATAGTAGTCAAGATGGCTTTTCCTGAGCCTTGAAATGTATGCTTTGTTTTGCTTTTTTATTGATTGATTATATTACTATAAGCTGTCTGATTTATTCTTTTAGCTTTTTTTATGGGGGTTTTTTCTAGTTTTGTATGCCACTCAGAGTCCATTGGAGCAGAATATCCAATAAATTTAAATCAATCAATTTTAAAAGTCCTCTAAAATCCCTGAGAATAAGAAAATCAGAATTCTACATTATTCATTCTATACATTGTCCCAATGCGGTTTTTAAGTTCTACTTTGGGCTATAGTTAAATTAGTCTGACAGAGTCCAAGGTATTTTATAATACACTGCTGAACAGTTTGTGTGATTCACAAAGAAAGCTAGCTTGAACTGACATGCTGAACAATATTTATTAGGACTTTTATTAGCTCATTTGCAAATGCTGTTATATCATAATAATTGTCACTGTTTTAGTTAATCTATCTCTGTCAATAATATGTTACATAAGATTACTCATCAAGAAATATTTTTCACTCTCCTGTGATATATATTGATTGATTTGCACAGAATTGGTTTTTCCCCAAATTAACATAGTTCCAATTTATTTGAATTAAGGTACTTTTAAAATTTGCATCCATTTGTAAAAAATCTATCCCACTTTTCACTGAGAAATCAATGATAAAGTGGTTTATGGAGGAACAACCCTAGTAGTTGAATTACTAGACAATATTTTCTCTTTTACCAGAGAATTGATATGATCATATTCTCCTTATGCATCAAACTATCGCTGGCAATCAAAAATAGACAATACTTAGGACACATACAGCAATTATATTCAGTTCTCTAATTTCTTAAATTTCAAAACATTTTATAAAATAAAATGTTTTCTAGAATAAAATTATATAAAATACATTTGACAGAATAAAATGTTGCTAAAACAGGTCCTACCGATGAATAATAATAATAATAATAATAATAATAATAATAATAATAATAATAATAATAATAATAATAATTTATTAGATTTATAAACTGCCCCCTCTCCCCGAAGGGTGTACAGGAAAATTTAAAAAACCATCTAAAAACATACAATATATCCAAAGTTAAAAACGAATTAAATTATCCTGTACTAAAATTTAAGAACATTAAAATTATAACCCAGCCTATACTAAAATTCCCCTAAAATCTAACATCCATTTACGTGTTTGGCAGATGTTATATTACGAAAGTCTAAACTATTACGCAAGACCAGCTTGCTGAAAAAAATATGTTTTAAGTGAACGGCAAAAGAGGGGAAAGTCCGTGATAGTGCGAAGTTCCGGGGGTTAGCTCGTTCCAGAGGGCCGGCCCTGCCACAGAGAAGGCCTACCCCTGGGCACCGCTAGCCGGCATTGACCGGCGGTTGGTACCTCAGTAGGCCCTCTCTGTGGGAGCGTATCGGACGTAGGGAGGTATGTGGCAGGAGACGGTCCCGCAAGTAGCTAGGCCCCGAGCCATGGAGCGATTTGAAGATGGTTAGAATGTTAGAAATGAGTTATAAATCAATTATAAAAGAGGCGTTATTTCTTCAAATAGTCATTTATGGAAGAATGATAATGGAAAACCAGACGTATAAGTAAATATCTACAGTAATTTCCCTTGCTGGGATTCACTTCTTTTACAATAGTGAGACTTGATGCATGCTGATGCTCTTGAGATGTGAAAGTTAGTCAATAAATACTGGTGGCTGACTGCATGGGTAGTTTAAGAGATAATTATAAAAACTTGGCAAAACTTTCCTACCAAGGAAGACTTTAGCCTCGAATGTGAAAACTAATTAGCACCATGAATCCGTATGGCATTTTTCTTATCAACAATGAGTGTTAAAGCAATTGTTCTGAGTATTTCTAGGATGAAACAAGATGCAGTTGTCAAATTCTCTAAGGATGACAATCGAATGGCTCACTGATAGAATGTCAATGAGTATGACTATGAATGGCAGTTGCCAGCAAAGATACCTCATGCATACTTCAACACCCCATATTAGCGTTCATAATCAAGAGGAAATAAAAAATTCACGTACAACACAAAGTTTCCATCTATCAGCAGTCATCTTATCTGCCCTACTTTTTTGTTTCTGAATATTTTAGAATAATACTTTGCACAGCTAGAGATAAATTGAAGCTGTCACACCCACTTTTAGAGCAGTATTAGGACCGAGTTGAAACATTTATTGAGCATGATGGGGGTCAAGTTTCAAGCTTTGATGGCAGGTTGCTTGATGTATCACTGATAGCTTGCTCAAAGAAATAAATCTGAGTTGTTAAAGGCATTTTCTCTAGAATTAACTACTGTTAATTTTCATGACAGATTCTGTTGTGACATTTTTGCTAACATGTATATAATTTTCTCTTTTTTCACTTCTCATGTAACTAAAATGGAAATATTGGCTTGCACAGAGAGCACAAACACATCGCTAAACAAATTCAATATAATGATAATGCTCTAAACTCAAACACAATAGAGTTACTGCTGTGAAAGAAAACTGGGATAGTTTCTAGAAATACAGTATCGAATACTGAAATATTAGGCATGTACACACATACACACACAGAGATGTATGTATGTATGTATGTATGTATGTATGTATGTATGTATGTATGTATGTATGTATGTAGTTTCTCTTAAGTTCTATCCCATGAGAAAAAGTCTATTCATTTTTCTTTTTATTTTATTTTGCAACATTTTGCAATATTTAACCTGGAAAGCAATTTACAGAAATGTAAATTTGTGACATGGAAACCTGAATCAATATTGGTTCTTCCCAACCTCTAAGTTCTCTGAATATGACACTGATATTTTTAATATGTAATTGTCCATTTATGCTTAAAAGAACATAATCACAAAGACATCTACACGTACATAAAGAGGAAACAAGAAGCTTGTTACTGACAGATTAAGCATCCTGAAAGATATATGTTTTATTTAGTACACTAATCAATATGACTAATGCAAAGCAAATTGTAGGAAAGGGACCAGTTTGTGAAGCTCTTTCCTCAGTAAATAAAATTCAATTAGCTCCTAATGGAAAATACAAAAAACAAATATGTTTCATACAATACAAATGTTATGAGTATTTTACTCAGAAACAGTTTTTGGATGTAGGTATAAGTCAGATTCTGGTGACTCTGTTTGCATTTTTTGTAAGTTCTGGTTCTCATTATATTTAGTGTGTTTTTAAAAAATATCTAGGGCATATTCAGAATTTTAGTTAATAAGTAGTATATACATCTATTAAATGAATAAACACAGAGACAAACATTTACTTCATCACTTTTAAAGGAATCCTCAGAGGCACAACAATTATTTTAATTAAAATATCAAATGTAGCAGTGTTTTTCAAACTTGATAAATTTAAGTTGTATGAACATAAAAATCCCAGTATTTCCTAGCCTGCATGCTGCTACGGTGGGACTTTCTGGTTTTTCTTTGAAGATGTTTCACTTCTCATCCAAGAAGCTTCTTCAGCTCTGACTGGATGGTGGGGAATGGAAGGATTTATACTCTTTGCAGACAGCTAGACATTTGCATTCTTTTAGCAAGTCATTGAGGCCACTTGTCATCAGGGTTACCTGAATGTTGCAAATGGGTGTGGAGCCTTCTTGGAACTATTGAAAGAACTGTATTGTAGACTGGAGATAGATGATGTTGCATCCCTCCTCCTCTGAGGAAAGAGGGTTTTTCAAGGCTTTTCGATTTTGACATAGATGGCCACTTCGACCCCTCTTTCAAATGAGCGCTCTTCTCTGTTCAAAATGTGAACTTTGATGTCTTCAAAAGAATGGCCTTTGTTTTTTAAGTACAAGGGTATAGTTAGCCTCATCAAGGTAATCCAGAAACTGGTGCACACCAATTGTCCAGTCTGTGATTCTCCCTCCTCCTGTTTACCAAGTGCATTTCCACATACTATAGAGAATACACTTCTCTCCTCCTTCACTTTTACTTTCTTAAAAAGTGGGGCGGGTCTGAGACACTTCCTAAACTTTTCCTTCTGTGGGCTGACATACCTTTTGGCTGTGCTTGAAAAGGTGGGTTGCTCCCGGTTCAGCCTGATTCGACTAAACTAGTAGTGGAATTGTGGCCATGGGTTGAAGAACTTGCAGTGACCCAGGCTGGCCACGCCCCTGAACCAGTTCTCTGATCTCTTATGCTGTTGCCGACATATTTCTCCGCGTGTACAGAACAATATTTAGTGAATTGTGCATACATCAGCAATGAGTGTGCACAGAGAACCAGTATTGACTGGTATAGGAACCTGCCACTGGTATGTATGTATATATGTATGTATGTATGTACGTATATCAAACTTCTTAACTACCCATGTCTCTCATAGATCTTCATCTTAATTCTCCTCCAATTCTCCTGCAACTGTCTGTACCTTTCTAGATGTCTGGCTGAAGGACTCTACTTTTCTGGAACCTTGCTAGTTTATACTAGTTTTTATTCATCAGCAGAACTATATTGAAGTTAAAAAAGATTTAAAAGCCTGTTATTGCTTGGCAATGTCCACTTTGAAAAATGTGACATTTAGGAGACAAGAATTCAAACGAAATGCACTTCCTGTCATTCTCTAAATTTTGTCTCAGTCCCATGGACCAATGGCATGTGCAGAATCAAATGCCTTTACCTTGCATTGAACGTGGTATGTCTTCTCATGTGCAGCCGTCTCTGGATTCGCCTGATAAACATTAAAATTGTTCCGGCCTAAGTTTGTAATACAAATATCCATACTAAAATTTCAGAGTGCAAAGGGCCAATTTCCTATTTAATAACATGAACGATTCATTTCAGAGCGTTGCTTGAACAATACCCTTGAGGTATTGCTAACACCCCAAATCTCATCTTGCAACTCTTTTCTTCGAGTATCGAGCATTTAACTGGCAGAATAAATGCTCTGTCAGCTAGAGTTTTCTGCCATGCTGGTAATATTTAGTGCTTGATTGGAAAGGTTTTAATGCTACCTTTCATTTGAATTTCAGTGAGTGCATCTCAGACTAGTGCATTCTATACCATAAGCAAATGTTAGGGGTAAAAACACTACCCAGGCGGAATAATGCAATACACCGGACAGCAAGAGATACGTTGCTTAAACCACACAAGAACTCTCAAACACTGATAGTAGATAAATAAATGGTCTTTACTCTTGATGTAACTAAAATACTTATTCCAAACAGTGATACTAACTCCTCCAACAATAAACAGTCCTTCACCAAAAACACAGTTATCTTACAGCCAGTCAAAACAATGATTCTCTTTTTGTCTTCAGTTTCAGCTCCTTCCTCAGTGGCAATCAAGAAGCAAGGAAAGCAAAAAAAAAAAAAGGATGAACTCTGTTTCCTGCTGCTTTTTATGATTAAGCTGGGAAGCACACCCAATCAGATGCCATATAGTCTTTAAAGATACATATACCCTTTAATAATCCTGGCATGTATATATTGTCAACCCAACATCAGGATAATTATTCTAACAGCAGTATCCCAAATAAATCCCATCATTGCATTCATTTGTCATTCCACAACATCCATTACTACCTTCCTCTTAAATAACTTTTACTTTTGGGATTTCTCTATCATTCGACTTTCAATTTATATGAAACAAACAAGCATTTGTATGTGCCAAAGTTGTACACTCAAATTGGAAGGACTTCTGTCGTCGTCATCATCATCATCATCATCATCCTCATCATCATCATCATCATGTATGACAATACACAAAGAAAAACCTGAAACACAATTTTTTCTGTGTTTCATCCCACCTTTCTTGTATACTGTACTTCTAATATCTTCAGGCAATATTCAAACTCTGGTATTAATTAAATAAAACTTGGGTGGAAATTTTTTTTAAATTATATTTTAATGAAATTTTAATTCCTTACTGGAAGGATTGAGATTCTAGTGTGAAATGTAGGTGGGCAGGAGCCTTGAACCCTTCACTGTAGAACCAAACTGGGTCAAGCATACCACATCCACACACTGAGTCTCATTGAATCACCTGTGGCCTTTTGGAGGCAAAACAGAGGTACAGGAATCTAATCTTGGCTGCAATGGAGGCTCAGGAGTTAATAACCTTTCCTTAACTTAAGGACTTGTTCTGTAAGATGTCTATTTAAAGTCGCAGGTGTATGCTTCATTTTCCCTTGTTTGGTATTTATTTGTAGTTTGGCACTGGTGTCAGTGCCACTTCAAAAACACCTGCTTGAATCTGCCCTTGAGTCAATTTTATGGAAGTTACCACTACAAAAGGCTTTGTCCTTGAAATAAATTGATATCAAAATCAAATCTAACAGAGCCTCAAACCATGAGTGAAAACACATGCAGTCCAACTGAACGAAACCCACTAATTTAATCAATCAAATGCCCAGAAATACTCATGAGCTTTAATTATAGAAAGAATGTTGAATGCTTTCAATCTGAAAACTGTCTGATTTAGTTAGTACTTTCATTACAATATCCAAATTCATTTGCAATTGCCACTTATTGTAGGGATGGGGAGCATATGATCTTCCAGGTGACATTCAGCTACAACTTCTGGTAGCTCCTACCAACATTGCTAGTAGTCAAGAGATAATGAATATAAGGAGTCATAGGTGTTCTCTGTGCTTGCTTGGTTGTTTGCTTGCAAACAATTCATTACCTAACTAAATCAGAGGTGGGTGTTACATACTGTAACAACTGGTTTGCACAGAACCAAAAATGTGCATTGCATTTTCCGTGCATGCATGCAGCATTGAAAAAATAGCGATTATATAGGATGGGGTAGTGCCAGGGCAGGTGGCTGGGCCCATCCTCTGGTTGGAACTACCAGCTCGCCTGAACTGGTCCAAACCAGCAGCAGCCTACCTCTGAACTAGGTAGTATCATCAAAGTGAGTGAGTTAGGGTTTGCTCCCTGTTTATATACAATAGTCTGATTTTCCGATGTTGGTGGCATCTGTTATTTTCCTTGGTAGTTTGTAGAGTAAGGTATTGTTTTCTGCTTGATTGTTTGCCTGCTGTTAATCCCTACTTAGCTTGGTGTTGAGTGCTTTACCTTAGGTTTTTTTATTGCCTCTTTTGATTGGTATGCAAATAAGATGTACAGTATTTCTATGTGTCTATTGATGGTTGTCCTCCACCTTTTACAGCTTTTTCTATTTTAGAGCTACCAGTTATGAGCCATAAAAATCTGGATGATCAAAATCCAGATCTCATTAGCCCATTTTATTCATCTTTATATAAATTAAATTTCATTTTATAAAATGGAGACTAACTAGCTGTCTTTTGTCTTGCCTTCATGCAGTCAGCGTCAAAGGTGAGACATAGCTGTTAACTAACAATGCTCTAATTCTGCAAGAGCTAAAGATAATAGATCACTCCTTCATTTTCTTCCAATAGTTTATACATCCAACATCTTTTACTTGACTTTCCACCTCCACATCTAGACACTCCATCTAAATGCTGTGCCCAAAACATACCGTAATCCAAAGACATTTAACTACGATCTTGCAATACTAAATTGGAAACTTCCAATATCCTGATGTGGTCTTCAATGACAAGTAGTATTAATATGTAGGAAATACATATAAGAATGACTTTGGATTGCTGGTAGTTATGAGTTGTTTTTTGCCAGTTTAAGGGTCTATTTAACTTTGCCTTCCATTAGTTAAAGATTGCTAAGTGGAAATCTTCCTTCCTTCCTTCCTTCCTTCCTTCCTTCCTTCCTTCCTTCCTTCCTTCCTTCCTTCTTTCTTTCTTTCTTTCCTCCCCTCTTTCTTTCTTTTGTAAAATTGATGCTCTGTGGCAATAGATTATGCCTTTAACTGAGGGAAATTTGGAATGACAATTTTAGGAAAACTAAAATTAATGCAGTTAAAAACTGCAGTGAAGGAGGAGAAACCACTTTCTGGAGAGAAAGCATAGACTTGAGATAAGAAAATTGGGAGTCAAAAGTCCTAGTAATTGGTTTAATAAAAAAGAGTCACCCAGCTTGACAATTTTGATAAACACATACAATACCGATAGTAAATAACATTTAAAATGAAATGACCCATTTGTAAGTGGTAAGTAACCTACTATTAGATAAAGTAGAAAATTGTGGGTTAAACAGCACCACCAGCAAATGGATACGCAACTGGCTGACCAACCGCACTCAACGTGTAGTCCTCAATGGAACTGCATCTACATGGAAGGAAGTATGCAGTGGAGCCCCCCAAGGCTCTGTTTTAGGCCCAGTACTCTTTAACATCTTCATCAACGATTTGGATGAGGGGATAAATGGGGAACTCATCAAATTTGCAGACGACACCAAGCTGGCAGGAATAGCCAACACTCCAGAAGATAGGCTTAAGATACAGAAGGATCTAGACAAACTTGAACATTGGGCACTATGTAATAAAATGAAATTCAATTGTGAAAAAAGTAAGGTCCTACATATAGGCAAGAAAAACCAAATGCACAAGTACAGTATAGGTGGTACCTTGCTCAATAGTAGCAACTGTGAGAGGGATCTAGGAATCCTAGTGGACAACCATTTAAAATATGAGCCAGCAGTGTGCAGCAGCTGCCAAAAAAGCCAACACAATTCTAGGCTGCATAAACAGAGGGATAGAATCTAGATCACGTGAAGTGTTAATGCCACTGTATAGTGCCTTGGTAAGGCCACTCTTGGAATACTGCATACAGTTTTGGTCGCCACGATGTAGAAAAGACGTGGAGACTCTGGAAAGAGTGCAGAGAAGAGCAACCAAGATGATTAGGGAACTGGAGACTAAAACATATGAAGAACGGCTGCAGGAGCTGGGTATGTCTAGTTTGATGAAGAGAAGGACCAGGGGAGACATGATAGCAGTGTTCCGATATCTCAGAGGGTGCCACAAAGAAGAGGGAGTCAGACTGTTCTCCAGGGCACCTGGGGGCAGGACAAGAAGCAATGGGTGGAAACTAATCAAGGAGAGAAGCAACTTAGAACTAAGGAGAAATTTCCTGACAGTTAGAACAATTAACCTCTGGAACAGCTTGCCTCCAGAAGTTGTGAATGCCCCAACCCTGGAAGTCTTTAAAAAGATGTTAGATAGCCATTTGTCTGAAATGGTATAAGGTTCCTGCCCACGCAGGGGGTTGGACTAGAAGACCTACAAGGTCCCTTCCAACTCTGCTATTGTATTGTATTGTATTGTATTGTATTGTATTGTATTGTAAGTTATTTGTAGAAATCATTTCAATGTTCTTTAGACACCAAGGAAAGATCCATATAAGCTGGGAGAAAAATGTATATAAAACATCTTTTCAGTGCAACTGAAATTAGAAATGGGCATTATTTATCAGGTGAGTGTCTGCTTTCATCCAACAAAAAACTCAATCCTATTGTAATGAGGATCATATCCTGCATTTATCTTGGCAAGGGGAACCTTTGGAATGGAATTATTTGGCAAGGGCAACCTTTGGAAATATTTTTCCTTCACAAATAATTCAAAAATGTAAACTATTTAATGAAGCTCATTTGACGAAAATAAATATCCCCATCCTAATTATAAAGCTTTTTTAAAGCCATCAATTCTGAAATGGGGATTTTATTTACAAATAGCATAAAAGTTTGGGATCATTTGAAATAAACAATGGAAATATATGTGGGGATGTTAGAAAGAGAGAGAGAGAAAGAGAGATTGTGTGTGTACATACATATACATCTGTATTTTGTGGGCATCTCTTTGAAAATCTTTGTAGGATAAGTGTTTTGTTTTTTTAAAGCTTCTTTTGAGGGGTTTTGGCTTTGTATATTTCTTTTTTTAACCGTATCTCATTTTCTTATTCAATTTTCCCCTCTCTCTTTTCTCTTTGTGGTTTTTTTTATGTTTTTCTTTTTAGCTCTTTCAAAGCTTTGTCCCTAATTACCTAAAAATTCTTTTCTTTTTTTCTTCTTAACCTGCCAGAATACTGATTTCCTTATGTGCTCTCCCCCACTCCCCTTTCCAAAGTCTTTGTTTCCTGGCATATAAAAACCTTAAATCTCCTTTCAAGAGAAGGTGGATACTTGCTAAATAGGACAATTTAGAATCTAAAGTTTGGGATTTTGCAAGAATCACATTTCCTTCCACATAAGAATATTGCTCATCCAGATGTATTGATAAAGTATATTTCAGAATCTGCAAAAGAGATGGTCAATATGTTTAACAGGCTTTCAAAATGGATAATGGATAACATTTTATTCTTATGAATATATTTTAATGTTCTTGACTCAATACTTTAATAATACTAATGCATTCATTGATTATTATGGCCCTAACAAGGAACATTCAAATATTTTATATGGATATATTTAATTTCTTTTTTATTTTAGCTGTGATATAAATAAATAGCTGGAGATTGTAATCACGTTTTAAATCCTTTGTCAAATGGTAATATCTCTTGAAAGTGATAATAAATTTATTTATAGAAAGTGTTATAAACTTATTATTATTAATATATTAGTGAATATATATTATTTTATATTAAATTTATATGTGACTTTTAAAACCTTTTGTAGGAAGGTGTACTTTTTTTTGGTCCCTAACCTTTGATCCTTAGTTGTTCAAAAATATAAAAAATATTCGCTCTATTGTAATATTTCATCATGCTCCAATAACATCATTATTATTTTAAATTGTCCTATTTTTTGAAGATGGTATTTGAAAAACCAGAACAAAATTGTTATAATAAAATAAGCAAAAATAAGAAATCTTTGAGAATATATATTTATTGTATGTCAAGATACGGAAATCACATGATGCTTGTCTTGAAATATCTAGTTGTCAATTCGGTTTATAATGCTGAATTGAAAGTGATGCTATTAACCTGTTAAGGAATTGGGTTATAAGCTATCTTCTGTATGTATAAGAGAACTTCTTCTACACTGCTCTTAGTCTTAATCAGTAAATATGGATTTCTTTTATCAGTCTTCCAACTGTTGATAACATTTAGGATTGATTTCAGTATTATGTTTGTAGCATTTAAATTTCTTTTTATTTTATATTCTTAATATAAGAATATATTATAAGATATAAGAATATAAGAATACTCTACTCTACTCTACTCTACTCTACTCTACTCTACTCTACTCTACTCTACTCTACTCTACTCTACTCTACTCTACTCTATAATATAGTATTGTTAACTCACCAGAATGAGAAAGGCTAGAAAGTTAGAAAGAACCCATCAGACGTTTAGCCCAAACTGTTGCTCCACATAAAAAATCCTGCCAACATTTGGGAACAATTCCAGACTCAGTCTCAAGGCCTTTGGTAATGGCCCATATAATACCATACTTCTTTAGGCTATTGATTACACTCTCCAATGTTCCCTTACTATTTTGCAAATTCCATATGTATCATTCAGGCTCATTCAAGTTAGGCCCATCTTTGAGACAATAGAATTCAACTTTCTTAGTGTAAGTAATAAGATCCAGAGAGTGAGGTTTTTAAAAGAAATCCTTAGGTTATGTGGGCATAGAGGGGGATGAGTTGAAAATAAAATAGTGAGACTGGAAGTCCAAATCTAAGTGAGAAAATTCTGTTCTCCAGGCTAAACACATTGTAGGATCGACTGGAAAGAGGCCAACTGTAGGGCAACTCCTGACATGATTTACTAATCTGTGCAAGGAAATATTTCGCACACCTTGGGTACACCTTGGTGCGGTGGCAATCTGTTTGGCCACCAAACAACTTTATTGTTTAAGGAATCTCTTTATGACATTGTTTAATATTCCATGAGATGATAGGATTGGGGCAGTAGAGCAAATTTCAGAGATAACCTTGCCCTCTGCTCCTCCCCAGGGTGTTTTTATAAGCTGGTGCTTGGAATAGCTCTTTTTTCTTCTTTAAAAATTGTACGCTGCCCGCGGCTACCACCGCAGCAGCAACATGCTTGTTATTTTGGAGGCTTTCAGCTAATCTGAGAAATGAGGATAGCAGTGTGTGCTTTGGTGAGCAGAATGCCTCTTATGATAGAAATTAATTTTAAAGGGCTCCTGCTGTTGTTTTCATGTCTAGGAGAGAGGGGGGACAAAGCTATAGATCTCTGGAAATTGAGCTTTAACAATGCTGGTGATAATATGTAGCTGGAGCCTCAGGCTCTTTTCCTTCTGAAAACAAACTCAACACAACGATAAGGCGATAAGGGTGGCCAAACGTTAGTATTGTGCCACCCTTATTGCATTCGCAGATAACCGCCCTGCTGCCCTGTTTGGGGTGACCCACTCCCTCCTTCACCAGAGGCCGCGGGAAGCCCCTTTACAAGGGCGAGCAGAGGAATTTGGGATTTATCTGCAGGAGAAAATCACTCGGATTCGGAATGAGCTACCCTCCATCGACAGTGGTCCTGTGGGACGGTCCGAGACTAGTCTTGAGGCTCCTTCTTGGGAGGAGTTTGACTTTGTTACCACCGAGGATATGGACAGGTTGTCAAGGAAACGTAGGGCGACCACATGTTTATTGGACCCGTGTCCCTCCTGGCTTGCACTGGCATCCTGGGAGACGACATGAGGCTGGCTCCAGGGCATTGTCAACGCATCTTTGAATGAGGGGTCCTTACCTGCCGTCTTGAAAGAGGCGGTAGTGAGGCCCCTCCTCAAGAAGCCGTCCCTGGACCCAGCATTATTAGAGAACTATCGTCCGGTCTCCAACCTTCACTTTTTGGTGAAGGTTGTTGAGAGTGTGGTAGCCCAACAGTTCCCGCGACACCTGGAGGAAGTTGATTATCTAGACCCGTGCCAGTCCGGCTTCCGACCCGGTCACAGCACCGAGACGGCATTGGTCGCATTGGTTGATGATCTCTGGAGGGCGTGGGATAGAGGTTATTCCTCTATCCTAGTCCTATTAGACCTCTCGGTGGCTTTTGATACCATCGACCATGGTATCCTATTGCACCGACTGGGGGGGTTGGGGCTGGGAGGCACCGTTCTGCGGTGGTTCTCGTCCTACCTCTCTGGTCGATCGCAATATGTGTTGACAGGAGGGCAGAGGTCGACCTCGAGGCCCCTCTTATGTGGGGTTACTCAGGGGTCGGTCCTCTCGCCCCTCCTGTTTAACACATATATGAAGCCGCTGGGTGAGATCATCCGTGGTTTTGGGGTGGAGTACCATCTGTATGCTGACGACACTCAGCTGTACATATCCACCCCAGACCACCCCAACGATGCTGCCGAAGTGCTGTCCTGGTGTTTAGAGGCCATACGGATCTGGATGGGTGGTAACAAACTCAAGCTCAACCCTGCCAAGACTGAGTGGCTGTGGTTTCCGGCACCCCGGTTCAGCCAGATTACTCCAACTCTGGCCATTGGGGGTGAAACACTGGCCCCCGTGGAGAGGGCGCGCAATTTGGGTGTCCTCCTGGATTCCTGGCTGTCCATGGAGGACCATGTGGCGGCCGTGGCCAGGGGGGCGTTTCATCAGGTATGCCTGATGCGCCAATTGCGCCCCTTACTGGACCGGGCTGCCCTTCAGTTACTCAAGCTCTCGTGACGTCCCGACTCGACTACTGTAATGCTCTCTACATGGGGCTTCCCTTGAGGTGCACTCGAAAGCTACAATTAGTCCAAAACGCAGCTGCGCGGGTGATTATGGGAGCCACTAGATGCTCCCACATAACACCGATCCTGTGCAAGCTGCATTGGTTTCCTGTGGCCTTTCGGGTGTGCTTCAAGGTTCTGACAACCATCTTTAAAGCGCTCCATGGCTCGGGACCTAGTTATATGCGAGACCACCTCTTGCCCCATACATCCCTTAGACCGATACGCTCCCACAGAGAGGGCCTTCTCAGGGTGCCGTCGGCCGGACAATGCCGACTGGCGACACCCAGGGGAAGAGCCTTCTCTGTGGTGGGCCCAGCCCTTTGGAACGACCTACCCCCTGAATTACGCACCATCACCGACCTCCGCCTCTTCCGCCAATATCTAAAGACATACCTGTTCCAACAAGCTGGCCTAGCCTAACCTCCCACGGGGACTTTTTTAGAAAGTTTTAAATTGGGTATTTTAAAATTTGGCTTTTAGCATAGGATAGGATAGTTTAATATATATTTTAAATTATGTATTTATCTTTTGTATTTTGTATGTTTTTAAATTTCCTGTGCGCCGCCCTTGGTCCTCTGTGGAGAAGGGCGGGATATAAATATAAATAAAATAAAAAATAAAACAACAACAAAGAATTATGATAACCTGTTACAGGCTGCTCTGTTGTTGCGGGTTGGACCTAGATTTGACCTTTAAATTGGTCTTTTCGGATCCAGAGTTAATGTAATAATCCAGCTGTTTTATTTCCACCTGTAAATGGTTCAACATTTCCACTGTTCTATTGCACTGTGTTATTAACTTACAGGAAGTTTTTCTTCTTCTAAGAAAATATCTTTAAATTAATGTTTGGAATCTGCACTGTTAACTTAAATCTTGAGGCTGCCTATTTCTCCTTTTAAGTAAGAGGTATAATGGCTACAGTAGCTCTCCTGGAAAGCGAATCTACCTTCCATCTCTCAGTCAAAATAAGTGTATGAAGTGAGAATGATATTTACCTTCTGACTTTGGTTAAGGCTGTATCTGGAGCCGTGGTGGTGCAAAGTTAGAATGCTGTATTGCAGAATTAGCCTGCAATACTACTTTGTAACCATTGCACTGGTTCAGCAGTTCAATTGTCACTGGCTCAAGGTTGACTTAGCCTTCTCTCCCTCCGAGGTATAATAAGGATCCAGATTGTTGGGGGCAATATGTCAACTCTGTAAACCGGTTAGAGAGGGCTGTAGAAAGCACTGTAAAGCGGTGTGTAAGTCTAAGTGCTGTTGCTATCTTTAAGGGATTTGAGGTAAAGCATTCTTTGTATTTAGTATCAGCAAAAGCTATAGGCAGCTTCTAATTTGACCTTGAACAAAAATCTTCATTAAGTTCTTTCTCTTTCTCTCTCTCATTTAAAAGATGCAAAAAAAAGAAGCGGATTTTAAACTATCAAATGAGTGGGGAGGAAAGACATATTTAATCTTTTTTTTTTTTTGCAGAGAAGTTGCCTCCACAGATGGGATAGATGGCGTATTTCTCCTCTGTATATCCACTGTCCGTTCTCTGCGTACATATATGCAGGTAATGCTTTTATGAGACATTATTCCAGGCTCACACAGAGGTGTGGTGCTAGGGAGATTAAACTGTTTCTGTTATGTCTGTTCAGAAAATATCTTTTATCTGGTAAGCTTCAGGCTGATTGCAAGAAGGTTTTTTTTTTAATACTTAGCGATGGAAGAACACAGGGGCTTTCAGCTGCTCAGAAGAGTAGATTATGTTGAGAGAGTACGGCTACTTAATTATGCATTTTGTTTCGTGAGGCATACAATCAGTCAACCCCTTCCAGAAATTTAAAATTTCCCCCATGGCTAAAAGTGTTAAAGACTGGATTTTTTTTTTAATTGCTTCTGTTGCTTATCAAAATGGAAGCAGAGAGAGCAGCAAATAGCCTGGGAAACATAATGGAGATCTGAGCATGCTTCTGCCGAAATTGTACAGCTGCAGGTAGGAAGTAGTTTACCTTAACAAATTGGCAGCAGATTGACTACCTGGTGGGTAATTCTGCATCCAAGGATAGCAGAAAAGTTCAGAGTAGGGGGTTGAATGGAAAGTTTTTATGCTGACAGAGGCAGCTTTGAAATGTCAATCAGAAGGGCCTCCAATGCTGCTCCAAGAATTTGCGGCTCAGGTACATGCATTTTTCTGCATCTATGGCTTCTCTCAATGAAATTGCAACTGTCTCTCTGGTTGGTGATGAAACTCGATCATAGTATCTCCAATTTAGATGTTCCTTTCCACAGGGGCAGCTTAATGACCATATTCCTGCATTTCAGAATATTCACGAATTTCCAGAATATTAGTGCTGTGATGGCTTTATCAGTTACAAAAATATTTAACTACAGAAGATATGTTTTTCATAAGCAAATTAAACCCTGATTACAAGATTATAAAATACTTGATTGGACTTGGTAGATTTCTTTCTTTCCTTCTTTCCATCCTCCCTCCCTTTCCTTCCTAACGGTAGCTCTTTGATTTTTTTTTTGTTTTAAGATTTTATATAAAACATATACTAAGAGTCAAAACTGGAGGATATATGGATTAACTTTCAAAAATTCTTTGATAGCATATTTATTGGATTTGATAGTACTCTGCATTACATTGCTCTATCCAGCTCAAGTTCTCTCAACAGAGGTAATAGTTCTATTGAATTTTCCTTGTCAACAAGCAGCGCAGTTGAGTATATAAAATACTCAACTAGAATAAAGAATATATGTGACAAAACGCCTTCATTAAATCTCTTTTCTCCTCATTTCAATACAGATAGTCCTAGACTTACAACATTCAATAGGGAATGTCAAAGATGCAACGCTGAAAAAAGTGACTTATGACTGTTTTTCATACTTATAACGGTTGCAGCGTTCCCATAGATACATGATCAAAATTTGGATGCTTAGCAACTGATATGCATTTATGATGGTTATACCGAGTTTGGACTTGAAAGCAAAGGCAATGGCCAGATTCATTTAACAAGGCCAGATTCACTTAACAAACGTGTTACTATCTTTAAAAAAAAAAGAAGTAATTCACTTAACAGCCATGGCAAGAAAGGTTGTAAAATGAAGCAAAACTCATTTAAGCAGCTGCCATCCTTAGCAATGGAAATTTTGAGCACAGTTGTGGTTGTAAGTCAAGGATTATCTGCATCTGGATCCAAAGCAATATTTGGTGTAAGGCTATGGCAAGGAACCAAATGACAAGGAAGTCAAGTAATGTTTGTAATATTTTGCCCCTGTAATTTTAAACAGTTGAGTTGAAATGAATTTTATAAATCAGTCTTTAAGATCTAGTACAATCCATACAAGTCAAGTCATAAATATTGTACCCCTAGGCAAACATTATATAGGATAGCAGCACTAACAGAGGTATGTCACATAAAGAAACATTGTACCTCCTTCCACAGTGACGAGAAACTTAAATAAAACTAAATCAAAACACAATCTATAAACAATGACATCCTCAATACTGTTCCCTCAACCCACCTTATTATTCTGATTCCGTCTCACAAGTCTATACACACACACACACACATATAGACATACAGGGAGGGGTGGTATTAATGAGAACTATTTCCTTAAAACACATTAAATACCACTGTCAAAATGTATAATTCTTCATTAAGAATAAATGAGAGTGTTAAATATTCATGAATTGTTGCTCACGTTATATAATTAATCCCATGGTCTGTGTGTCCAAAAGCATTTAGAATGTGAAGAGCTGAGAAAATGTTGTGGCAGAACGATCATATTTTAAAAGATGCTGTTGAAATCAAAGGAAAGAAACATTTTAGATCTTAAACATTTGCAACAGCTTCTAATTTTTTCCCCTAGTACTTAATAGATATGCCAAGATACATCCACAACCTTCGCTCTGTATTTCTTTCAAAAGAACCTTAATAGACACAAATTTTCTATTGTTAAAATGTTATGCTTATTACCTGGGTGCCAAATGGAATGGTATGTGGAAAAGACCTTGGGAGACAGAGGGAAGAGTTGCTGCCTAGGGAGTGATCAGATAAGAGAGGACAGAGCCTCTCTGACAAAGGACAGCTTCATAATGGGTGGAGAATGAAATTCAGAAAGGACCCTCTTTACAGATTTGTGTTTTCAGACAGCTGAAATTTTGCTCTGTCGACCTTCTACATATACTCAGAAATAAAATGTCAGCCTTGCAAGATTGGTGCCAGCCTTACAAGGTAGACCAGACAGCAAACAAGACCAGATGAGCTAATACTACTTTATTGTAAGGCTACATTAATAGTATCTTGCAAGTTTGAAAATACAAATATCCCGCCATCTCTTTTGCAGCCTGAGAAGTTGGGAAGGGTCCCTTCCCCAACTTCTCTTTCTCCAGCTGTTATGCAGATGTAGGCTATATATTCTCTTATTTGACCCTTCCCTAGGCAACATCAGCGTCCTCCTGCCCCCATTTCCCAAAGTCTTTTTCACATATTATTACATCCAACATGGGATTGGTATTCTTATTGATTTTAATAGCTGAAAATTTTGCACAGTCAGTCTTGTACATCTATTCAGAAATAAAGTGTTCTTTCAAGTGAGTAAATGCATCTATGCTTGCAGCCAACATAGCAGTACTATTCAGATATAAATCTCATAGCAGTGGTCAGTTTTTTAAAAAGCCACATAATCCAATCCAATTCTCCTAATGTGCTGAGAACCATTTTTCTTCCAGAACTAAAATTACAGCAGAATGTTACTGATTTTAATCCTTAAGCCAACTATTACATTAAATCAAGAGTTATGGAACTAGCACCACAGGTACCAGTGCACCAATAATTTCTTCACTTGGGGTGATAGAATATCTTGGGAAGAAAAAGAGGTTAGTGGAAAGTGGTCGTACCTGTTCCTTTTAGTTGGAAATGTTCTAATTTGGACCCAAAGCCAAAAGGCTGCTTTGGAGCAGAGAAGGTGCCCAATTGCCCATGTTGGTAGATCTTTAAATCAGCTTTTGTTGGGTACTTTGGGTACTTTGGGTTGTTCAGAAGCTACATGGTTCCAGGAAAGTGCACATTTGAGTTAAGAGGCTATGCAAATGCTAGGCTGCAAAGCACTTTATCAAACCTGCTGTTATTTTCTCAACCCCACAGTCTTTTTTTCAAAGTAAACAAGCCTAGGAAAAGTTATTAAGATACCACTTCAGAGAGGAGTGGCACAGCCCACTGGAAAATCTCTTCGGCTTCTGATCTGAAATGCAACATATTCCTTTCTCGTTAACAGATTTTTTTTTGAATGACCACAGCAGCAAGTTTGTAGAGCATCTGTAACATGCTCTTGAGATTTGAAAAATAGTAATTACTCTCAAGAAGTGATTTTCTATCACCAAGAACCTTTGTACAAGTTTGTATTGTGCATCAGTTGCTTGTAAGGGTCACTTCCCAAATGGATCACTGCAAAAAAAAAAAAAGTCATTTACATGTAGCTGCTCATAAAGAGCATCTAGAAGATTCATCTACTGGCATAAAATGGGGTGGCATAGGCAGTTATGTGTGCTCCAATATCTCTGCATGCTATACTGGTACATAGTGAGCTACATTGGTTGCCCGTTTGGTTTTCAATCTGGTTCAGGGTGATAGTTTTGACTTTTAAAGTCCTATGCGGCATGCGGCAGGTTGTGTGAGGGACCTGCCTCTTCATCATTAGATCTACTTGTCTCATCAGGTCTGGCAGGAGAGACATGCTTCGATCTGCAAAGAACTTCCATTTGATGGGACACAACAGATGAGCCTCTTCTACCATAGCTCCTGCTTTCTGGAACATCATCCCTCCCAAGGTGAAGTTCACCTCAAGCCTTGTGGCCCTACACAAAGCCCTCAAACATGTTTCATTAGCCTGTGGAGATCTCCTGGTAAGAGGAAGCTCACACACTGGTTGAATTATATGTAATATCTTCCCTCTTGTGATCTTGTTTTATGTTTTTTTTGTTTTAACTGGTTTTGTAGAATGTTTTAATTGCTAGTTTTATTGTATGCTACCCACTATGTGTTAGATGGGAGGCAATATACATTTGACAAACAAATGTGAGGCCCAAGAATGTAGCTGGAAAGCTTATATTATAATTTTAAAGCCACCCTCCGACTTCAGTCACCTCAAGGGAAGAAAGTAAAGGTTCATCATTATAAGATCAGTCCTGTTTCTTTGTGCTACATCTGAGGTATTCAGTTATGATCCAGGGGCTCTCCTGGAATAAGACAGATTTAGGGCAACACTATCTGGAGGTTTGTACATTTAAGTGACTTTGGAATACAAATCTGAAAATCTAGTTGGACCCTGAAATAGCACGAACATGTAATGAGTTGTGATTGTGCATACAAAGTGAGCTATATATCAGTGTTTATTCTGCCGCTGAATTGGATGTCTACAGATGAAGAAAAATATACCAGACGTATGGATAAGCATGCAATGGAGAAGATGTAATTTGCATCATGCTGTTAGTATTCCTTTCTGATGTTACGCTAATGATTCTGAATAAAACTTAAAAATAAAATTCTGAAAAAGCAAGAGACACTACTAATAGATTTTATACTTTATAAAATATATTTTGAAAGATCCTTTCAGCCATAGCAATATATAAGAGTGTCCAGGGAGTAGTTTGCACTGATACAGAGAAAATTGTATACTGTTATGTTGCATTTGTCTGAGATTTCTGAAGGAGCAGTAATACTTAAGAAGAAAAGGCACTCACTTAGAAAGCTGGATTCTCTGAAACGTGCATGTTATATATTCTTTCTGAGAACTGTGGCTAATAGCTAGGCATTTATTTGAGCTGCATTGTATCTATTGTGTTGCTCTTGATGGATGCTCCTCTTTTGTCAAGGACACAAACATAAGTTGTCCAGGGCGGTAGAACAGCATGAGAAAGCCAATAACTCAATAATCAGAGAGGTACTGCACAGCTTTCCGACTTCAAAAGGTTCTCCTGCTCCCAGATAAAACACTAAAAATAATGTAATCTTCCAAGAATCCTAAAGGTGACTGAAATTTTGGAAGATCTACGGGTCTTTGCAGAAAACCTCACAAAATTGTATTGAATTTGCATAAGATGGTTGTTGTTAGTTGAGAAATCGTGTTTGCCCATCGCAACCCCATGGACAATCTTCCTCCAGGCCTTCCTGTCCTCTACCATCCTCTGGAGTCTACTTAAGCTCACGCCTACTGCTTCAGTGACTCCATCCAGCCACCTCATTCTTTGTCGTCCCATTCTTCTTTTGCCCTCAGTCTTTCCCAGCATTAGGCTCTTCTCCACGCATAAGATGGGAGCATTTTTAATTCATTATGTTAATGTTCCAGACGTTGTGTAAATTGTGAGCATGGTGATCCTGGCAGCTAAATGTAGTAACACAACAACTCTTTCTCAACCCGTGGAGCAAGTTGTGAGACACAAGTTTTTGCAGCTTTTGCTGAGGCAACAAACAAACCCCCAACTCAAGTTAATTTGAGTGCAGGAAGCCTATTGTTTTGCAAATTGCCATAAACCCTTAACCTTAATGAATGATCAATAAAATACAGTTGATAGATTTTATGTCATGTTGTTTAAAGAAAAGAGAAAATCTGGGGGGAAATTGTATATGTTTATTAAATTTAAAATATTCCAGGCACATTTTTTTTTCAAATACAAAGAAAAATCCTTTCCAAAGCATAAAAATATTGAAATAGAAAATGAAAGGCAAAATAATTTACAGTTAGAAAACAGACAAATGGCAATGTCCAAAATGTGTTTTAAAATGCCGACAGTAAAAAGTGACTCCAGATTCTAGAGGGAAATATTTTATGCACACATCTGTCAGTACTAGCCAAACTTCAAAGTAATGTAGAAACATAACTAAAATGTGTAAATAGTTTTTGTTAACAATGGTTATTAGTAATTAAAAAAAGCAGATTGCATATATAAACTTTAGAGTAAGAAATAGAAATAAATAAAACATAATTCTAGAAACTAATGATGCTTCTTACATAGCTTTGGAAGCAGAAAAGTGAAGGCTTTTGATTTCCATGGAACACAATCCATATAAAGACATATGAGATAGCTACAGATATAAATAAATGAAACAAATCAACAGCATCCGTCTTATTTGCTTGGTTATCCTCAATATTTTTTGAACTCAATTTAGCGTGTCTCCTATACATCCTCTTCATGGTATCCATAACAACTTTGTTTATGCTGAAATGTCCACCATCTATTCACAATTAGCACAATGCAGTTTGTACTACAAGCTTTATGAACATTTGAGCAGATATGGATCTTTGCTCAATCCTATCAGCTACCTCCCTCGCCCTCGCCCTTTTCTATTACACCAGGCTTAATAGTTACTTTTGGGACAAGGAATACTAGAGGAGATCTAGCTGAGAGATCTAGCTGAGAGACAATTCCGTGTTCTTCAGAGCATATTTTCATATTAATATGGAACCGCTTGAAAATATATGGGACATTTTTTCAGGAAATGGCTATATAGATAATATGAGATGAAGCCAGCAAATCACAAGGTATTTTAAATACTAACCTATCATTTTAGATATATTTAGAATAGCACTTAGACTTATATACCACTTCACAGTGCTTTACAGCCCTCTCTAAGCTGTTTACAGAGTCATATTGCCCGTAACAATCTGGGTCCTCATTTTACCAACCTCGCAAAGATGGAAGGCTGAGTCAACTTTGAGCCTGCGACTTGAACTGCCCAACTGCTGGCAGCCAGCAGTCAGCAGACGTAGCCTGCAGTACTGCATTCTAACCATTGCGCCATCACGGCTCATTCTTCCAACGATGTTGGAAAAACATATCTGAGGAACAACAGTGTTGAACTATCGCTGCATCATGTGTGTCAGAATTGCCACCTCATGTTTCACTCATGTTCCAGTTATAGTCTGCTGTGAACCTTTGGAGGAGGGTGAGAGGGAGGAGGAGTGCTTTGGGGAAAAAGGAAAGTTAAGAAAGTTAAGGGGCTTCTTTGACAGAGTGTTTCAAGATCACTCCACTATGAGAAGAATGCAGCTGGAAGCCAACCTACCATCAGGGTGACAGTTTTAACAGTCTTCTTGGAAATAAATTGGATGATGGGGGCCTAAGCAGGAAAAAAAAAATCACTTGGGGATTTGGTGCGTGAATTTCAGTTTTGGCTTTGCTTTATTGCAGGGGTGTCCAAACTTGGGAACTTTAAGACTTGTGGACTTCAACTCCCAGAATTCCCCAGCCAGCTATGCTGGCTGGGGAATCCTGGGAGTTGAAGTCCACAACTCTTAAAGTTCCCACGTTTGGACAACCCTGACCTAGTTGAAGCTTTGAAAAGGTATATTAGCTTTGCCTGATATTTTATTGAAATCTAGAAACCTGAGAGCAATAAAATAACTAGAATATGTCCAACCTTGATGGCTTTCTATTTATGTCATATCCATTTTGTCTCAAGACTACTTTGATAACGCTTATTTGATATTTATCTTCTTGGGGATATAAACATAATTAATTGAAAGTCTTCACTCCTCTGTCAACTTTTTTCCAATAAATATATGTACTCTTATCTAAAATCATCTTGCATGACTTCTTGAATACTCCCCAGTTGCAGTCCAGCATTTATTGAACCATGTTCATCAAGCTAAAATTTAATGTATGGTTTGTATTTATCGTAAAATACTTATTTTCTTCCAGATTGTCTCAAATCAATTTCCCTTCAATGTAGCTAACTTGAAACACTAACTTTATTTCAATTGTTCCAAATCAATTCTGCTTCAATTAAATCCTTTCCAAATCAATTTTACATTGAAAATAAACCTATTTCTATTAATTTATGTCCATTTCAAAGAAAAATCCCTATTAAAAAAAATCAATAGGTTTCAACTCCTTCAGTAAGGCTGATTTTTATAAAGGTCTAGATAAATATCTTTTTATTTTTTTTAAAATGTTATGCAAGACAATGAGTCGTAAGGAAGCTGGGAGGAAGGAAAGAAAACTTAAAATTGCTAACTAAATTGCAGTGGACGGACAGTGGAAATACAACATTTTCAAATTGGTAATTAGGTAAACAGAAGTACAGATCTTAGGAAGAGATAGAAAATTTTCCTAAAGAGATATGCTGATGTCTCATTATAGCTCAATTAATACCAGCCCTAAAACAATGGAAAGGAGGATAGAATGAAGGAAAGAAAGAAAGAAAGAAAGAAAGAAAGAAAGAAAGAAAGAAAGAAAGAAAGAAAGAAAGAGAAGGAGCTAGGAACCTCTTTAAGAAACAATAAATTCAACTCAAGGCATGATAGATAGGCAAGTGACAAGGAAATAGGGAAGGGAAAGTAAAGAGAGGACAGGGGAAAGACTACTTATGTGCAAGAGATGAAGGAGGGAATTCATGAGGCATACCAGAGGAATGCATGGTAACCCAAGCAATATGAAGAGCTAGAAGTTTCAGCCAAGAGGAAGATTCTGAGAAGCTGCTTGGAAGTTTAACCAAGGAAAAAAGTGCTGTGGAGGGAGGGGAAGCAGAAAGAAAGAGACCAAAAAATTGATTGGAAATCTGACTCATGGAGGTAAGCAGCCAGCAACCAGGGCCAAGGTCAAGATGGCCAAATGCTTGCAGATCAGTCTGAGTGTATTGCTCAGTGTTTTGCATATACTGCACTAGCACTGATTAATAAATCATGCAGTGCATGCAAATGCTATTCCTTGTTCAAGTAGCCCGGATTATGCAAATCTATGCCAACTTCAAGCTAAAGATTAGCTAATTTAAATAATGACTCTGAGCTTCATTTGTTTCTCCTCTGTAAAAGCAAACTGCAATGTGATTTTTCTTCAGCTGGGAGGCCAAGGTGTCTATGGGTAGCACACTACAATCATTCCAGGTGTTATTATGTTCATAATTTAATTGCAACTTTCCTCTTTTCTATGCCATTGGTAAAAAAAACAAGATTCCAGTATCTTTAAGAAAGAACTAAACGTGTCTTCGCTTTTGGACAAAAGGGTCTTCAGAAAGCTGTGGATTCCCAGGGGAGATATCAAGAGGGCTCTGCAAAAGTGAAGCTAACAACCATGGCAAAGATCAAGGAATCAGTGAGTAAACTGGTTCCTTGGAAGCTCTCTAGTTAAGGAGAGGATAGGAAATCACCCATATGTGTTCCATATGGTTGCTTCTTGCTAGGAGATAGCAGGAGATCATTTCTCTGCAGGTTTGAGCACGAGGAAATGATAGAATTAACCATCTTAGTCATAACCATAGCAGACCCTTTTAAATACCATTAAGTTCACAAAATTAACTATCTAATCACTTTCAGAAATGCCCTATTAACCACATTAAAGTGATTAGAGCCCTCTGATAGGAGAATTTTGAAAAGTCGTTGAGTTGACGATCAACTCTGAACAAACAAAAATTAATTATAAGATTAAGAAAAAGAATTTGAAATAAACAGCAGAAAGCTAAATAGGATTTTGATTAAGTTATAAAGCTGGAAAAAATGTTTCTTAATGGATTTACAGAAGAGAAGAAATCTGTGCAATGGGATAAAGAAGAATTGAAGAAAAATTAAATCTTATGACAATATTTGATTGGATGAAATATTAAGAGTATTAAATGTAAAAGGAAGGAATATAAAGTTCTTTTATTTGATCAAGCTTAAAATGAGATTTTGTTTTGTAATGCTCTGGTAACTCTATATTGACTTTTTGCTGATACAGGGATTGAACAGCATGTTTTATGGATTTGGTAATAGATAAAGGATAGGATATGGGTGGAGAATATCTTTGTGTAATTTTATAAACTGTGAAGCATTTTTAAATTTCTTTATATTTGTTGTGATGAAGGTTGGGAATAATTTCATTATATATTTCTTTTCTTTCTTGGTCTTTTTTGTCTTTAAATCCTTCATAAATAGTTCTTGTGGAAAAGGGGATCTGTATGTTATATATTGAAATTGAAGGCTACTTAATATGTTTTCTCAATATTTTAAGTAAAATATGCCACAAAATGTATTGTATTGCTTTCAATAGTCTCTTTCATATTGTTCATATTAATCTGTTTAATATAATGCAATAATCTGCTTTTCAACTCACACCAAGCTAAAGAAAGTGCTTTTGTATGTATTGGTATGTATTAGTATATATTGGTAATTCTTCAAAATAAATAATCACATGGTGAAATATATTCCAGGATTTATCTTTTATTGCAGCTAATCTTCTGATCAGCATAAAGCCTAAGCCAGAGTGGGTTTGGATTCATTTTTAAAGTAGTGTATTGTAGTAAAGTATTGAAGATAAAATAGACAGTTCTAATTTGACTTGTTCCAATTTACAATCTTGTACTCTGCCTTCATCATTTAGTTCAGGAGCTCTGTTTCAAATCTCTTTGGAAATTGTTTTTAGAAAGAAGACCATTCTTCTTTGTAGGGAAAAGACAGAGACTATAAATTCAAAGACCGAGTTCTTCTCCCCTCCGAGAAGAATCACCCTGTGATCAGATGATAATCAGTTGTCCTTATCAATGTCTTGAGTAAACACAAGGAGATTCTTCAGAGAGAATCCTTACTTTGACCATTTATTTAACTCACAATTTTTTAATCTCTCATCCACTGAAGACATTTTGTTGCTGTTGTAGATATGTAGCTGGCTTAAGAATTATATTTTCTTCCACTTTTCCTCACCTACTGTACAATTCCTCAGGGCAATGCTTCCCAAACATTTTCCGTCACTGTTCCAAACCACTTATCAAAAAGCTCTTTCTACCCAATGTGGGTAAAACACTTTAAGTCAACATAAATGTCATTGTGTTGTGTTATGTAATGAGTTTGGGTAGCATTACCCAAAGGAAAAACATTTTACCCAATTTTGGGTAATTTATTCAAATTTTGAGAAGCACTGCCTTAGAGTCTGCTTCAAAGGAACATTGTTAGTTGCTACCACTTTTTCCCTTTTTGTACAAAAGCCCCATCAAGCTGTATGGCATTTATCAGATATTCCTTACACTGGCGATCAATTTTCTATCTCAAAACACAAAAGGTATTTATGTATTATTACATGCCTAATCTATTGGACTTCATCACAACTAAGATACACTCTGTAAAAATACATTTTTAAGATACGTAGCTAAAAAGGCTGAATTATTCTTGTGATATTTGGCATCTTTCCTGTGTGCAAAATTTGAATACTTCTGCAAATTCCAAACCTTCTGTTAGAAAGGGAGGGAGGGAGGGAAGGAGGAAGGAAGGCAGACAGGCAGCAAGGCAGGAGGGAGGGAGAGAGGGATGAGTGTAGCTATTTATTGTTTATTTTTACATGTTAGATAATGGGAAAATGGAATATAATTTTTTAAATTCATTTTCCAGATTTACAATGAGTTGGAATGAATATATGGACTAATATTCTGGGCTAAGGATATAGTGAAAATGGTTTGGGAAACCTTCCGGCAGTTGTGTTTAAGACAGTTGCTTGATAATTTATAATATCTGGAACTGTTGTTTCTCTGAAGGACAGCGTTGGGTACTCTTAGCATCACTCGAATCCTACTAGAGCTTGTAAAATCTAAAAATAATGTTGGTGATACCGTCAGGAAATTTTCCTTCAGAAAAAAGGTGCTATGTTTTTATAAAGAATTGACATTATTATCTATTAATTCAGCCTATTTCTTGACAGTTCTAGGAATATAAATTCCATTACACCTATAGTATTTCCATTTGCAATGGACGCTGTATTCCTATCACCTCCATTTTTCTTATTTCTTTTGAAGTTTGAATTACTTAACAGAGTTTATAGAGGCAAGCGGAGGGAATTATTTAAAAAAGGGGCCCCATTTACTTATCTCTAGCTTTTGCCAAAAATTAGCCAATAAAGTAGATAACTTGCAACTCTTGTCTGATTAATCACAATTTCTGCTGATGTAGAAGTATGAAAGTTTAACCTTAAAATAAGAATCTTAAGTATTTTTAAATAACCCATTATTTATACTCATTTCAGTATTCACAAAATAAGTAGTTGACAATAAATTAATGTATTAATTCTATTGGTTTGATTTTTTTATTTGTTCAGCATACAAGGAATTTTAGCTTGTTCCTTGTTTATTTTTATGCAACATTTGTGGATTTATATATGGGATAAATGTAATGACAGATCTTGCACTTTGAGAAAGCAAGATAGAAAGAGTATTGATACTTCTGAACTATGATGTTGTAGAAGACGCCCGAGAAAAACCATGAGCAACTAAGAAAACAAAGAAATAGATTATCGAACAAATCAATCCAGACTTTTTACTTGAGACACAAATGATTGTTCAAATTATCAAAGAACTAGCTCTCTGGAGAAGACTCTAATATTGGGAAAGGTAGAAAGAAAGAAAAGAAGATGACCTATAGCAAGTGGATGGACTCAGTAACCTCAAGAATGGGTACAGTGTTGGAACATTTGAATGGCCAAGTAGGAGAAAATCTGTTTGTAAGAATCAGCTTAAAGACAACACTTCTAAACTGGCTCTATTTGCTAAGAGTCAATACCTCCTTGATGGCACATAACTAGTTAACTAATTATAAATAAAGATTCAATGTTTTGTTAATTACTACAGTATATTTATTTATTAAATTGATATGCTATTACTCTTGCTGTCTTAGAATAACCATTCTAATTTCTTCCATTTGTTTTAGTTTATCTATAATTTTATTATCTTTATTATTGTAAGCCTAATGGCCTCCTGAAATAATGGCACATACAGATAAAAAACAACCAGTATATTTATATATTAGCATACCACAAATTAATTAGTTACTTTAATAGATGCTAGGTTGAGCTAAGAAATTTCCCGGTTTAAAATTCTAGTAGGTATATTTTTTTAAAAAAAATAACAAAAGAACACATTGGCAAATTACTTCACTATCATCCCTCCAATATTCATGTAAGCTTCTAGGAACTGAGCTCAGTCAAGATATTATCTTTCTCCTATGATTTTCTTGTTCCTATATTTCAATTTCCAATTTCTCCAATGGCATTTTTAAAATCCTAACGTGCACTTGCACAGCTAAATTGCTCTTTCAAGCATCTCAAACTATTCACCAAATCATTTTCAGACATCTCATGAATGGAGAAGAGGCATTTCCCCATGTTTATTTTTATTAGCTTGGGTTTCTTATTTGGTCCAATTATTGCGTTTTTACCTTTTTTAACTTCCTAAACGTATTCTTCATCTCCATTCCAAAAGAGAGAGCACAATTAGTGGATCATTAAAGCTTTCTTAATTTATTATAGCTGAAGAAAAAAAAGTTGTAACGGATGGTTGAAATCTCTCTCAGTGCAACATATGCAGTATTTATGTAATTTATGCTGATCTGGATTGTGAAGTATCTAATAACAAATTAACTTGGTATCTAAGTTATTTTCTTAGGTTTTTTTTATGATGATTGGTGATAGTTGGCGCTGGTTGGCATAGGTTTTTAAAATCTGTTTTACTTGTGGAACGAGATTAAATTTGGTAAAGTAAGTGCAAATTAAATATAATTTATGTACTGTTTAACTATTGTAAGTTTCACTGTAACCTACTTTCAGTCAGAAAAGCTTACAGTTCTAAAGTTAGCTTTTGATTCCAATGTTCTTACTTGGAAGTCCATTTCTATAATCAATTGGAATTAAAGTGGATTCTTCATCATTACTACTGGTTACTAAATCAATATTTTTTGCAGCTTTTATTACAGATATTATACTCTTCAATAAATGGGATACTCTGGAGGAACAAGTTCACTCTTAAAATATGTGAGTATAAATGCCAGATATAATTAGTTAAATTCTGCTAGGAACATAATAATTTCTAGCTCCATCCTTAAAACCACACTTGAGTGGCAATTTTGGAAGGTATAAGATGGAGAAATGGAGAAAATCAACCTAAGAAAATGTGCTCATTAATAGGGGTCTTCAGTTACGTTAGCCTATAATTACTTAAGATCAAGATCAAGAAAAATATTTTATATGATAAAATGATTGTACAACAGTACAGAGGGTGCTAAGATAAAAGATAAGACAGAAGATAAATTGAATGGTATGAGGCTATTAATACCAATATTATTCAAATACTATTAGAGGTACTCCTTAACTTATGACCACAATGGAGGCCAAAATTTCCATTGCTAGGCAGGATAGTTGTGAAATGAGTTTTGCCCCATTTTTACAACTTTTTATACTGTTGTTAAGTGAATCATACAGTTGTTAAGTGAAGCTGGCTTCTCCCATTGACTTTGCTTGTCAGAAGCCAGCTAGGAAGGTTACAAACAGTGATCACATGAGTCAGGACAGTGCAACTGTCATAAATACATGCCAGTTGCTAAGCCTCCACATTTTCGATCATGTGACCATGGGACTGCTGCAATGATTCTAAGGGTGAAAACCAGTCTTCAGTGCTCTTGTAACTTCAAATGGTCACTAAACAAATGGCTACAAGTCGAATACTATCTGTAATTGAATCCAAAACACTGCAGGGCACATGTCTCAATTATTAGGGTAGTGTTTATGTGGAAAATCAATTCATCTGTTGTGGCTAGATTTGTATTGAAGGTCTTATTCCATCACAGATAATGTAGCCTATCAATGGAAAAGGTTGGTGAAATATGGAACCAGAGCCAAATACTGTATGAATGTTACTCTCTTTTTCTTTGCCATTCCCTTATTATTACTATTTTGTTTTTACCTTCTCCTGCTTTTTCTTCTCTTTGCCTCTATGGAATGACAAACTATTCTTTCTACAAAGCTGAAGAACTGATTGCTCAGAGGAAAGTTTGGATTAAGTTCAAGGGCAGCAAATTCAAATTGCCAACTTATGATTTCTCCCAAATGGCAAACCCAGAAACTATTAAGATCAAAGAGATCTGTACAATACAATCAAGGAAACAATTCGCTTGTTCCTGGAATCCCTTTGGGGAGAGAGAGCGGGTTATAAATTAAATTATTATTATTATTATTAATTAAAAGACAACCAAGTTTCTTTCTCTTTCTTTCTTTCTTTCTTTCTTTCTTTCTTTCTTTCTTTCTTTCTTTCTTTCTTTCTTTCTTTCTTTCTTTCTTTCTTTCTTTCTTTCTTTCTTTCTTTTGTGCCAATGACCATAGTATCAACAGTATTAAAATTTTCAGCTTCCACTTTGATTGGTTCTTCTCTGTGAACATCTACCCTAAAGACTCCAAAGTGACTAAATTTGATCATGTAATTCCGAGAAATGCTGAGGATGTCTAGGAATCAAGTATTCTTGACACTGTTGTAACTAGAAGGATTTTCTGGAAGGAAACTGTATTATGGAGGTAGTATAAAATGGATATATGTGGGAGTTATACACGTGATCATAAATTCCTAAATCCTACTTTAATATCTGATTAGCATTCATATGCTATAGCTACCAAATACAATGCATATGGAGTTCTATAAAAAAGAGAAATACCTGGCTTTCAAAAATATATATAGCATATGAAAACAATTCAAACAAATTATAAGTAATAATATAGTCATGGGGGGAAAAACTGGAATCAACAGATGAATAGTAAAAATGCAGAGCACTACAATATACTGATGGTAAATGATATTTTCCATACACACATTCTGTTATAACCGTTGACTGCTGAACCATCTGACACAACTTTGAGTTGTCTTTGAGGTAGTGACAAGCTCCTAAATAAAACAGAGAGTTGTGGTAACTTACTACAAGTTACCAACATTTCTGAATGAACAATTTACCCTTTGGATACTGGAGCAGGAGATAACTATCCTTGGGTCAAAATACACAACCACACAATATGTAGCAGCATGGCACTTGGTAACAGTGGAAATGAGAATATATAGGACCTATAGACTGCCAAATACAAATATACAATACAAAAATTAGTCCTTATACAAACTTTTTAATACGTAAAAAAATATGACTTTGCTATCGCCTTTTCATGATTCAGCAAAGCAATACAAAATGTGGGATGAATTCAATACTAGCCTCTTTGAGCATTTTATACAAAAATGATCAATACAGCTGTTTTTTCAAGTTTTAGCAGTGTGATTACAGTATTGCAGTAAGGATATCCAAGTATTTTGCAGATTTTTAAGGAACTTTTTGAAACGATATGGAACTTGAAGTTATTTAGGCTGTTTTACACACATACTCTCTCTGTCTCTCTGTCTGTCTGTCTCTGTCTCTCTGTCTCTCACACACGCACCTGATATAAATTGAAATGGTTCCTCAACTTAAAAATAGAATGAAATTTCACTATAATATCTGTCACTTCTTTCTTCCCTGCTTTTTAGATCTCATATCTCTGTAATAAATCTTTCTAAGTAAAATGGAATTTAAATGATCGAATGCTTTGTATGCTCTCTGTGGCATGGATAAAACAAGGCGTGCAGCACTTCAATTACACATGGGCAGCTATTAAGCATTCCAGGCTCTCTTACCATCAAAGGGAGGAAAAAAATATGCGAAAAAGAATCTTTTGAAGAAATTAATCCACACCAAGCTTTTGGAGTTGGAATGTTGCTGTAGAGTTTCAAAGAAATGATTTTATACACACGGGTTTAGTATTCTTAAATAGGAGATAAGGAGGAATATGTGCCAAGAATCCATGAACTTCTATAAAAAAATATAAATAAGCATATTTGATTGGTTAAAAAAAATCACTGCAGTTGCATTGATTTCTCTTCACAACACCCTTAGTGAGGTAGGTGTTCGGGAACTGAGAATCGCTCAAGATCACAAGAAGTGTCATTGCCCAAAACTATATACCGGGACTTAAGACACCATTCTTAGCTGTGCTCCAAAAAGGGGATATAACTTAAATAAATACATGTTGAGAAAATGGAGACCGTGTCAGAACACCTGGAGGTGATTGTGGGCGTTGTGCCATGTGGATTGTCTCTTGAGTTCAGACCTAGTCAGCCCTCTTCTAGAAATCAAGTGCAATCAGGATGTTCTTAGCACATCTCTAAGTGGCTCATTTGCAGTAAATCTGCAGTAATGCAAACTGTATATTTACAAGACTGATTTGTCTGGCTGTTACTGCCCAAAAGGTGGGCGGGTTGCTTTAATAGTAACATTTGTCATTTAGATTCAAGTACTAGAGACATTATCCACAGAACCCAGCACAGCACTGAGCTTGCATAGGATGGTATTTCCCCCTCTTAGCAGAAGTTCATCCTCTAAGCAAATAAGCTGTGGCCATGTTGATCTTTTAAGAAAGAAAAAAAAATCCAGTTAAAATGAGACAGAATAAAAATCCTCCACAGCTGAGTACACACAGACACACAAACAGCACACAGCAGAACCATCACTTTCTGCACTATCACCTAAGGAGGACTGTCACTGAAATCCAGGGTCTATGTTGTGGAAGTCTGAGGCAACCAGCATCAAGACAAAGTCCAATTAGGGTATGTAAATGTTATCGAATGTTCCTTAGACCATTTGGCAAATACTTTCTTTTCTGTGATGAACCTGTGGCCTCCGTAGGGTGCATTTTCATGAAGGAAGTACTCATCGCATTCACTCCTCCCAGGCTCATAGTAGTGATACGGGACTTTCCTAAAGCCTTCTGACCTAGAACAAAGTCAAAACACAGACATCCATTAAATATTCTTCCTCCTCCTCCCCCATGCCATCACAATGGTGAGATCCTTCTCTTCTGCTGCCCTCCACCCCATGGAATATATTTTGTTCTCAGAGGTGAGATTGACCCATAGTTTTTTGGCTTCTGGTTTTTTGGCTTCTGGGGGGTCTACCCCTCGTGGAAATGTGCCCACCAGGTTACCGTGCATTTCATCAACCTAGGGCCCTAGGCAGGGGTGGGGGGGTGGCGGTTATCGTTAAGGAAAGTCTGGAGCCGAAGGAGACCACTGTGCCTCAGACGACCGGCTGTGAGTCCCTCTTCGTGAAGTGGGGCCTAGGGAGGCAGTTGGGCTTGCTGGTTGTATACCTGGCTCCCCGCTATGTAACAGCAGCCCTGCCCGAGCTACTCGAGGTGATCGCCGCGATGGCGGTGGAGACCCCCAGACTTATGGTCATGGGGGACTTTAACCTGCCATCAGCGGGCGAGACATCCGAGGCAGCTCGGGAGTTCATGGCTTCCATGACGGCCATGGACCTGACCCAAGTAGTTCAGGGCCCCACGCACGAGGGAGGACACACGCTGGATCTGATTTTTGTCTCTGGACACTGGATTAGTGATCTTGGAACAGGGGATTTAGTCATCTTACCCTTGTCATGGACAGATCACTCTCTCCTTCGGATAGACTTTCCAACCGTCACACCCCACCGCGGGAGGCAGAACCGGAGACACCGAGTTGGTTCCGCCCCAGGCGCCTGATGGACCCGGAAAGGTTCCAGAGGGAGCTTGGGCCAGTACCTGTGTCCCTGTCCCACGGCTCGACTGAGGATCTAGTGGCCGCATGGTATAGTGCGGCCACGGGGGCCTTGGACCGAGTCGCGCCCTTGCGGCCTCTCATGCGGCGTCGAGTCACCCAGGCTCCTTGGTTTACCGAGGAGCTTCGGGAGATGAAACGCTGTAAGAGACGCCTAGAGAGTAGGTGGAGATCTTCTCGATCCGAATCTGACCGAACACTAGTGAGAGACCATATTAGGACTTATTTAGTGGCGCTAAGAGTGGCCAAACGTGAGTATTGTGCCACCCTTATCGCGTCCGCGGAAAACTGCCCTGCCGCCCTGTTTGGGGTGACCCGCTCCCTCTTGCATTTGAGGCCGCGGGAAGCCCCTCTGCAGGGTCGAGCAGAGGAATTTGGAGTTTTTCTGCAGGACAAAATCACTCAGATTCGGAACGAGCTGCCCTCCACTAGTGATCCGGTCGAGGTGCCCGGTGCTGGTCTTGAGATAACATCTTGGGAGGAGTTTGACTTTGTTACTACCGAGGATATGGACAGGTTGCGGAGGAACCTTAGAGCCACCACATGTTTATTGGACCCGTGCCCCTCCTGGCTTGTACTGGCATCCTGGGAGGTGACACGAGGCTGGCTCCAGGGTATTGTGAGTGAGGGGTCCTTGCCCACCGTCTTGAAAGAGGCGGTGGTGAGGCCCCTCCTCAAGAAGCCATCCCTGGACCCAGCTTTATTAGAGAACTATCGTCCCGTCTCCAACCTTCACTTTTTAGTGAAGGTTGTTGAGAGTGTGGTGGCTCAACAGTTTCCCCGACATCTGGAGGAAGTTGATTATCTAGACCCACGCCAGTCCGGCTTCCGGCCCGGTCACAGTACCGAGACGGCATTGGTCGCGTTGGTGGATGATCTCTGGAGGGCACGGGATAGAGGTTGTTCCTCTATCCTTGTCCTATTAGATCTCTCAGCGGCTTTTGATACCATCGACCATGGTATCTTATTGCACCGATTGGGGGGGTTGGGGCTGAGAGGCACCGTTTTACGGTGGTTCTCATCCTACCTCTCTGGTCGGTCGCAATGGGTGTTGGCAGGAGGGCAGAAGTCGTCCCCGAGGCCCCTCACATGTGGGGTTCCTCAGGGGTCGGTCCTCTCGCCACTCCTGTTCAACACCTACATGAAGCCGCTGGGTGAGATCATCTGTGGTTTTGGGGTGGAATACCATCTGTACGCTGATGACACTCAGTTGTACATATCCACCCCAAACCACCCCAACGATGCCGTCGAGGTGCTGTCCCGGTGTCTGGAGGCCGTACGGATCTGGATGGGTAGTAACAAACTCAAGCTCAACCCGGCCAAGACCGAGTGGCTGTGGTTTCCGGCACCCCGGTTCAGCCAGATAAGTCCAACACTGGCCATTGGGGGCGAACAACTGGCCCCCGTGGAGAGGGCGCGCAACTTGGGCGTCCTCCTGGATTCCCGGCTGTCCATGGAGGACCATGTGGCGGCCGTGGCCAGGGGGGCATTCTATCAGGTACGCCTGATACGCCAGTTGCGCCCCTTACTGGACCGGGGAGCCCTTCGCACAGTCACTCAAGCGCTCGTGACATCCCGGCTGGATTATTGTAACGCTCTCTACATGGGGCTCCCCTTGAGGTGCACTCGAAGGCTACAGTTAGTACAGAATGAGGCCGCGCGGGTGATTATGGGTGCCACAAGGCAAACCCACGTAACACCTCTCCTGCGCGAGCTGCACTGGCTGCCTGTGGCCTTTCGAGTGCGCTTCAAGGTGCTGATGACCATCTTTAAATCGCTCCATGGCTCGGGGCCTAGCTATATACGAGACCGCCTCCTGCCCCATACATCCCTTCGTCCGATCCGCTCCCACAGAGAGGGTCTTCTTCGGGTGCCGTCGACGGGGCAATGCCGGTTGGCGACACCCAGGGGAAGGGCCTTCTCTGTGGTGGGCCCGGCCCTCTGGAACGACCTACCCCCCGACCTCCGTACTATCTCGGACCTCCGCCTCTTCCGCCAACGTCTTAAGACGTATTTATTCCAACAAGCCGGCCTAGGATAGCCCCCATTTCTGACTTTTTAAGAAAATAATTTATAATTGGCAAGGGTTTTAATATTGGGTTTTAGCACGGGTTTATTAATTTAATACATTTTAATAGATATTTATTGTATTTTGTGTTCTTAAATAATGCCTGTGCGCCGCCCTGGGTCCTAACAAGGAGAAGGGCGGGGTATAAATTTAATAAAATAAATAAATTTAATAAAATAAATAAATTGTACCTCTGTCAACTGGCTTAGAGATTCAAGAGTGGCATGCAACTCGGGTTGTTGATGATTGGTCGCCCAAGAATGTTAACTTTGCCTTATAAATCTCCTTTTAACCTCTACTTTTATTCTGTTCTTAGCTCTAATTATGCCTCTTTTCTATGGTTTTATTGTTTGTATTTGTGACTCCCAGAGCCACTTACAAATGCCACTCCCAGAGCCACTTAGAAATGCATTTGATAAATAAATATGCTATACACGTCTATCTATAAGGTACAAACAGCTTTTTCTTGCCTGCAACACCTACATATTTGCAATAACAACCTTCAAAATTCCAGAAAAGAATGGCCATGTTGACTTAGAATTCTGGAAGTATCAGGTCAGAACAAATGGGAAGCCCCAGGTTAGAGAAGGCTGCTTTATCTATAAAAAAGACAAATTGGTAGCCCTTGATTTACAACCATTTATTTAGTGACTTCTTGAAGTTACAATGGCACCGGAAAAACAATGACTTACGATCATTTTTCACACTTGCGACTGTAACAGGTAAAGTTCTATGGCATATTGTAAGGATGGTGAAGAGTTATGGTGGCTTTTATTTTATCATGCAGGATGGCTGCTAACACAGAGATTCTAGCTGAATTACATCTTGCGGTGTGACAAAGCAAAGAGAGAAACCTTTTGTTCTAGTTCCAAACAGGGCCATGATTGTCATTCCTGGGCACAAAAAGATTCTGACTCTGCAACTGCAGGAAAGAAAAAACAAATGCCAGCCATACTTTTCTTATAGCCTGATTCAAGGCCAGTGTAAAAGCAGCTTTGGGCCTTTGTGGTATTATGAAGGCTATGCTAAAGGGAAAAAAAAGTCAATTGATATATATTCTGGCTCAGCTGCAGTCTATTTGAAACCACAGTAAAGTTAGTCATTTCTTTGAAGGACTATGACACATTATGGGTGGTCGGTTTCCACACTTGTACAAACTCTGGCCCAATGAACTTCCCAGCTGTTTTTGTAAGGAGGAGAAGTGAGGGAATGCTTGGTTCTTTGAGGCTTCCAATAACTGAAGAATTGATAACCCTTTCCCCCTCAGCATTGAGAAGTTGGCAAAAGAGAAGGCTATCACCTATTATCTTCAAACTGCTTTCATGGAACTGGAGCATAGAAGCGCCTAAATCAGAAGTTAGAAATATGCTGATTAACATATCTGAACACACAAGACACCAAAGCTATCAAAGATGATAGACTATCAAAGATGGTAGACAAAGGGTGGATGGTAGACCACAGTTATAATATTCTACAATTATTATATGGGCAGTACTAGTGGTCCAGTGACCTAGAGGTGGAGCTCTCGCCTCACAATCAGGAGGCTGTGAGTTCGATCCTAGGTAGAGACAAATATTTCTATCTCTGGGCCTATTGAGAATATATCTGCTGAATATAACTCCGCATTGGTGACAGGAAAGGCATTCGGCCAGTAAACATTCAGTTCCATTCAGTTGCCCAGATTCCATCCTGCAGGGGATTATGGGGGCACTTAAAGAAGATGATTATATGGGCAGTACTTACAATATGACCACAATTGGACCTGAAATCTCAGTTATTAAGTGAAGCAGTTATTAAGCAAGATATCACATGACTGTTTTGATCAATGACTGCAATCTTGGCTCACCCAGATGTTTGGCCTGTTCCTCACCTCTTACACTATTCTGCAAATTGATGTTATTACCATGATCCTTAAAGCCTCCTTAAAATGGAGCCCATACAATTTTGACACTAGTGCCCATTCACAGAATGGCCTCTGTTAGGAGGGTTGGCTGAGTGCATCTGTCAAAAGTTGTAGATGAACAGAAAGGTCCCTGGCACCTTGTTGGACTCTGGACCTGGCTGAGGGCTCTTGTGTATGGCTGGGTAGGGAGCAGGCTGAAACAGTGCAGGGAACAGCAGCTTCATTTGTCCTAGTAACCCTTGGAGGCAGTCAAAGGCTCCCATTGACTCCTATTGGCAGGGTGGGCAGTTCCCCTCTGCACCATCTGCTTACGACCAACTCTGCCAGCTACCCTGTCTACTTATTGGGGAAGACAACAGATCAGCAGTTCCAGGCTGCAGAGATCACTGCCTCCCATTGCCACTGGTGCTGCCCATTGCCACCGCCACCCCACCAGCTGGAATGCGCTGAAAACAGGACACACGGAGGCAAAAAATAGGGTGTGTGGAGTCAGCATAGGTGGCAGCAGCAATGGGCAACGCCAGTGCCAATATTTCATTAAAAGAATATTGTCCTTACCAATACCTGAAAAAAGGCTTCTAAAAACAGCTTCCATAAAATGATTCTCTCTCTCTCTCTCTCTCTCTCTCTCTCTCTCTCTCTCTCTCTCTCTCTCTCTCTCTCTCTCTCTCTCTCTCTCTCTCTCTCCCTCCCTCCCTCCCTCCCTCCCTCTCCCTCCCTCCCTCCCTCCCTCCCTCCCTCCCTCTCTCTCTCTCTCTCTCTCTCTCTCTCTCTCTCTCTCTCTCTCTCAGGGGTGTCAAATGAGATTTCATTGAGGGCTGCATCAGGGTTGTTTTTGACCTCAGGGGGCCGGGGTGGGAGTGGCCAGCTTGACATTACTCATGTTGGGGGCACCTATGGTGGCCTGAGTACTCTGCCAGTGAAAATGAGCTCCCAAACTCCATTTTTGGCTTCTGTCAGTGAAAATGGAGCTCAGGCGGTCTACCTGCAACCCTCCCAAGTTCCGTTTTCATTGGCAGAGGCACTGTGGGCCAGTCCTTTGCTGTTTCCAAGGCAGCCCTGTGGGCCAGATCTAAGCATTCCGCAGGCCGGATCCGGCCCCCAAACCTTGAGTTTGACACCCCTGATCTATCTAATCAATATCTCTGAAACATGGCAATAAATAGATAAAGTTTTTATATATTTGGGATATTCAGGTGTGTGTGTGTGTGTACTGTACATCTATTACATTTAGATTTTATGTATGTATATATACACACACTGTGTGTATGTCTGTGTTTAGGCATACTAGATTATCAGAATGCCTACAAAGCACTGATTTGTATAACCAACTCTGAACTTGAGCTTTTTACTGCTGTAACAGAACTTCCTAATGCGTATATGGTTTATATTATAGATAAAATCTAAATATAATAGAATATAGTCTCATATTATATAAATATAACTATGTCAAAATATTTTTAGACTCAGAAAGTAATTAGTAAAGGAAAGCAATGCTGGCTTAAACAGGGAATTATGAAAACAATATAACATCTTGTTCATTAGGCTACACCAGGCTTATAAGTGAGTTTATAGGTTTTGTTCCTGCATATTAGGGAAGGGTGTTTGTGTGTTTGTTTTTATTATTTTAAAAATGTTCAGCCTTTGGGGACATCACAAAACAGCTTTTATAAGCTTCATTCTTCAAAATGACAGGAAACTGTGTTGCTATTTTTTGACGCTTTTAATTGGCAGGGAAGGGAGAGTAGGGGCTAAATTAGGTTCTGGGAATGCAACCTTCTAATTCATGGAACATAAGGAGGCCTTGCAAAGAAGGATAAACAACAGATAGAATATTTTTTGCCTTTTAGACTTTCCTTAAATTGGATCTCACTTTATGTCCACAAAGCACTGATTTGTGTAGCCAACTCTGAACTTGAGCTTTTTACTGCTGTAACAGAACTTCCTAATGCGAATGTGGTTTATATCATAGGTTTCTAATCTGGTAGGAAATAATTGCACATCAGCCTCTTTATTCAAGTGAATGGCACTGTGAAAGATGGGGGAATTTGCAAAGTTTGCTCAAAATCTGCTCAAGAACATATTTGTGTTTCCTCACCTGCACATTCTCAACTGTACAAAAACGATGGACAGCAAATATACTTTCCTATTTCCTCAGTTGAATCCAACTTGGCAGAAAGTTCTTTGATGTTGAAAAGCCTTTGCAATATTAATCATTACATTTTTATAAATACTTTTATTTTATCAATACAGTGTCTCATAGAGGGTCTAAATACACTGTCAATAAAGTGCCATGTCAATACAGTTCTGCTAGGCGGCAGCTGGCTAATGCATTTGTCGGGTTTATGATATTAAAATGAATCGTGAAATTTTGACAGGGCATTAGATCTGTGGACGCATCAAAATAATGTGCTGTGATCTTACTTGCAGTAGGTGTCATTTATCATTCCATAGACATGTATTCTGTAGCAGGCATCCATCGCTAGAATTAAGGTGAACCAACCAGTGCTGAGATAGGAGCCAGACTGGATTCTGTAGAAGAAATAATACAAAGAAGACCACTGAGAAGTTGCTTATACTTCCTTAAAGACATTATTATTTGTTACATGAACAAAAACATTGATAAACTGACAACAATGTTTAATGATTTTGAATTAGAGCAAGTCCATCACACTGGTATGTTTGACCCTGCAAGGGTCAGTATAAAAATAAATGCGTCATAAACTGTAGAAATAAGAATAGCTGTTGTTTTTTTAAAATGTAAGTATGCATAAGTCTAAACCTTTATTTCTGGAATTTGGAAATTTATTATTACTGTTGTAGAATGACAGTAGTGTACAAATTGAGGAGAAATGTTTAGCATGAGAATGTTGACTTGGTTAACTGAACATTCAAATGGTGACCCTCTTGGACTCCTTTGTATTTAAATTCAGAAATAAATAGAAATCAATGTAATAATACAAATCAGTATAAATTAATTCTAACTAGCCAAATCCCATTTTATTCTAGTTGATTTTGTACTTATGTGTATTGGGGGTGTGATGAAGCCAGCAAAAACATAAAGGTTACGCAGGTTCTCTTAATATTGCCAACTATGCTATTAACATAAATTTGGAGAAGACCTTCCCATACAAACAGGATTTTCTTCATAAGAACTAATAGCCTTTTTGTTAGGGTTTTCCAATTATTCCTCATGCGTTCTAAAAACAGTCACACATATGGGATGCTTGAAATTGATTTCTGCCCCGATCTCAGACAATCCTAATTGCTAATTCTATTCATGGCTGATGCGCTAATTACTACATTAAGAAATATTGCCCATTTTTAAAACAATCTTTTATTTTTTTAATATTCATATCTAGGATATTATCATGTTTATTCTATAGATGAATAATACAATGCACAATGCAACAAAATGTTTGCTTCCTTTAATATGGAAGATATCTGTCCATAAAAATATTTCATTTCTATTGGATTTAAACATATTTTACATATCTTGCTTGGAATAAAAAAATAACGATGTCAATGGATTCTTGTTTTTCTTTCTTCTTCCTTCAAATTAGGCCTAACTCCTGGGGAATACCTGGAAAAATCTATATAGTAATCTAGGCAACATCTTTGGAAATGGTGTGCCCTTGCTTTCTTTCTAGAGCTGAGGGAGAGCGACTGGCCCAAGGTCACCCAGCTTGATTCTGTGCCAAAGTCATGACAAAAACTTGGGTTCTCACTCTTGATCTAGCACCTTAATCTCACTTGTTATAAATAAAATGTTTCAAAGAAGAAGGTGCGTTTCCATCAACTGGAACAAGAAGCTTTCATTGACTCACCTGACACATTGTCAAATAATTCATGTAAATATAGGAGAATACACTGTAATTGTCACCAATAAACACCGATTATGATTTAAAACCTAGCCTACCACATTCTCAGTAGCAGGGCAGACTTGAAATAAAAGTGGAGAAAACCCAAGAAGCATTTCTTAGAGGAAGAAAAAATGGATGATCTAGAAAAGAAATGAAATGCTGCTGTTTGTGCACAGCATTAACAGAGCTAGGCAAGCCCATACATCAATCAAGTTTCTCATTACAGAAAATCCTACCAAAAGCATTTACATGTCACCAAGAAATATATCAGTCTTTTGTCCAATTTAATCTCCAGTGACACGATGAGGATTTTATCAAATCTGTCCTGGGTAAAAGTGTTCCATCACTATCAAATCACCTCAAATACAACTAGTCCTCAACTTACGACCACAATTGAGCCTATTTTCTGTTGTTAAGTAAGTTTTGCCCCATTTTATGACATTTCTTGCCACAGTTGTTAAGTGAATTACTGCAGTTTATAAATTAGTAACCTGGCAGTTAAGTGAATCTGGTTTCCCCGTTGACTTTGCTTGTCAGAAGGTTGCAAAAGGGGATCACAATGATGCTGCAATGGTCATAAGTATGAACCAGTTACCAAGCACCTGACTTTTGATCACCTCCTTGTTAGGAGCCCTGGGTCCTAACAAGGAGAAGGGCGGGGTATAAATTTAATAAAATAAATAAATAAATGATCCTGGAGATGTTGCAAAGTTTGTAACTGTGAAAAACGGTCTTAAATTACTTTCTTCAATGCCGTTGTAACTTTGAATGGTCACTAAATGAACTTGTGAGTCAAGGACTACATGTATCTGTTCTTGTTTTAATTCTGTTTTTGCCGAAATCAAGAAATTAATTGTACATGTTGACTGGAGATCAATTTCCTATATAATTACAGCAAACATCTATAAAGATGGATGTTGTTATTTATGTTGCAGGAATTCATGAAATTTTTTTTGCATTCGCTTTTCAGCCCATGTTGACAAAAAAATGAAAAGATTTCTTCAACACATTTAGGAGACCGATCATCTATCCAAGGTATTTATACATAAATACGTATACAATACGTATAAAATGTATTTATTACCATTCTGTGGGCGTGGCAGGGGAAGGATACTGCAAAATCTCCACCCACTCCAGGGGAAGGATACTGCAAAATCTCCATTCCCCCCCCCCCACTCTCTGGGGCTAGCCAGAGGTAGTATTTGCTAGTCCTCCAAACTACTCAAAATTTCCGCTAATGGTTCTCCAGAACCTGTCAGAACTTGCTGAATTTCACCTATGCACTATTTGGTGGGAGGTGTCTTCACAGTCTTGAGAAGTGGTGTCCCACTTTGACAAATTTAAGACTTGTGGACTTCAATTCCCAGAATTGGCTGACTGGGGAATTCTGGGAGTTGAAGTCCATGTATCTTAAAGTTGCCACAGTTGGACACTCCTGGTCTAGAGTCTTAACCTCCCCCCCCCCCCTCAGAAGTACATCTCACTGAACTCAGACTTAAGAAAGAAAACAAGCTGGAAATTGGCCATAAATACAACTCATTCAATGTGAGAAGTGCCAATAGAGCCAAGCTGTTTTTTTAATGCTCACAACTGCCAGCTTTGTTCCATTCTCTTTATCCTTGTCTTTATTTATCCCCGGAGTTTCTCCAGAAAAGTGTTTCCTCTAGCCACTTGGACTTACTGCTAAATACATTCAGCTTTCCTACTAAACCTGGTGAGAACAGCTATCAAGCCTGATGCCTTGCATTTACCTTTGTTTTAACCAGTGTCTTGTCTGTGCAATGGAAGCACCAACCTTAGTTTTTTTAGAGGATTCTTTTATCACAGGATTATGAAAAAAGAGAATGCTTCTGATAATGAATGTTTCCTGGGAAATGCAATATTGCCAATAGCCTCTAAAAATGCTATAAACAGGAGCAAAACAAAAGCTTAATTTTTAAAAAAAAAAGAATTAATCAATACCTCATGTCTTATTTTAACAGTATTGGACCTTAGTCATCAGTACACCCTTCTGGCAAAATAAATAAAAATAACACGTTCTCAGATACTTTCCCTAAGAAATGGAAAACATGACCAAATACAAACTCCATAGTTTAAAGCCAACGCCCAATTTCATCTGTTTCCCTTCTGAAGGAAGGTATATAATGAAATGAAAACAGATGGTTTGTAACACCTTACAATGCAATCTGAAATCTCTAAACATATTTCTAGCAAATGAAGAAGTTGGTATTGGAAGTGTGAAAAACAATTCTACATTTTCCAGAAAGGTCATAAGTTTCTAAGTAGTATTGTCAATCTCTTCCAAAACATATTGCGAATAAAGTTATACCTCCCCTCCAAAGCTATAACAATAATATAAACTGTATATTGTACACTTTCAATTTCAGGCCAGTATACCGAAAGCCAGCAAAGTTTTACATGCTTTATAATAAAGAACCTGCACTCTAAAATTATTTAGCATGGGACAATTTTTTAATTGTTTCTTATATGTTTGCATGAAAAATTGTGCATGCTGAATATGTGTCCACATTACATGCAAGTATCATGCAACTGCTTACTTGGAAATTTTAACACGTATATATAATGGCCCTGAAAGCATTGTTTTTGGCTGGAGTCACTACAAATTCAGATTCTCCTCAGACACATCTATGTTTTGATCTAATTGTTGTTAGGTGCAAATAACCAAGAACATTTGTTGTGGTCAAAGGACAACTGATGACACATTTAACTCTGCCTTCCAAGTCAGCCTGCTCTTCTCCTATTGTTATTTGTTCTCCCTGGTTAGGAATAAAACTTATCCTAATATATCATAGCTTAAAGGTTGAAATCCTGGACATTTTAAGATGGAGTGGGAGTAAGCAATAGTCAACATTAAAGAGGGAATAGGACTAAGCAATAATTAAGACAGCAGGTAGAAACCAGGAGACAGCAAGTTCTAGTCCTGCCTTAGTCATGAAAGCCAACTTAGTGACTTTGGGCCAGTCACTTTCTCAACCCAACACAACCCAACTCAGAGGGTAGCTGTTGTAGGCAAAATTGTAGGAGGAAGAAATATTAGGTATATTTGCCACCTTGAGTTGTTTATAAAAATAATAAAGGCAGGAAACTAAAACAAAAACAAAAACACCACCAAATAATCAATCTTCTGGTTGGTCGGGCTAGAAATTTATCAGAACTGTCTGTTAAATGCCAAAAGGCAAGATCCGGTGTTTTGATTTGCTTCTTTGGTTACTTTTTTGTTTCTTGTTTGCTTTTGCTTGAGAGAGAATTTTGCTAAGACAGGTTTAAATGTCAATGACTTTTGACTTTGGATAGGAAATAGTGATTTAAGTGGCAGAGAGGTGTAATTTCACACCACAAACATTGCTTTAAATGACAGGTACTTCGACTTTGAAATACTGCTTCAGGCCCAGGCAGCTCTGGTGGGAACCATATCTGATTTAATGAGCCACTCACTTTCATTGTAGTAGAGGAGCATGCAAATATGGAAATAAATAAATCCAAGCTTTGTTGGTGTTTTTAACATAAACATTCCCTTCCTAGAATGTCTTTCTTTCTCTCTAAATATGGCAACTTGGGGAGCTATAATCCTTTCCAACTTCCCAAAAAAAGTATGAGGAAAAAAATGAGGAAAAAGTGAATGGTGACTTAAAATTCTAAAGGGAGCAAATCGTATTGCTGGGTCTTTCCACTCCAGTACTATTGCTTGATAGGAGACAAAATTATGCCATAAGGGCCAATAATTATCCTAGAACAGCTCCCCAGAAACCAGTAATAGAGAATATATGTATCTTAAGAATGAACTGTGGGGTCTTGGTTTCCCTGAGGTTGGTTGTTTTCATCAGATGTTTCATTACCATGCTAGGTAACACCATCAGTTTCCAGGGGAGTGACGTTTGCTGGTTATTTATATAAAGTAGTTTTACCTACTTATATATAATAATTTGTTCTGCCAATTATAGTTGATGTGGTTTCTTTCTTGATATTTCGTTAACTAGGGTGTTGTTTCTTCCCTGATAGTTTATCTACTGTTTTCTGCATATCTGAATGTTTTGTTGCTGATAATGATGTGCCCTGGGCTGTTGGTTTTCTTTTTTTGGCCTTTTTTATATCCTTTAAATGGTGGTGGTTTTGTGTGTGTGTTTCATGAAGGAAGAGGCTATACCCCAACCAAGACTGAGAGGACAAGCTACTCTATATAAACAATCAGCAAATTCCACTACAGTATCCCTTTTGGAGATGTCTGGAAGACAGATCCTACTTCTATTATACCAATGGAAGAGAATATTTGTAGCTCAGGGTTCAACTGTGGGGTCCTTGGTGCTCTCTGAATTTGGCTGTTTTCTTGCAGACATTTCATTACCACACTAAGCAACATCGTCCATACCATTGTCCAAGTCCTTTTAGCACTTGTAAGAAAACAACCAAGCAGAGGAGAGTTGGATCCAAGGACCCTACCTACTTCTGTTGGTATACCGTGTAGCAAAATCTTGATCCTCAGGGCTCCATTCAAGACTTCTTATTCACTCAGGCAAGGCACAGCTAGCTCTTTTACCAGGCACAAAGAACATCCAATATAGAAAAAAAATGGAAACTGGAAGTCACATGGTATTGGTAAAGTAATTTTTAAGAGAAGGGATCTAAGCCCTTCTCTGGCCTGGAATTGAGAAAAGAGGCAGAATTGCAGCCAGGAAGAAAATAAGCCCTGCTTGAACAGGGAAGAGGCAGGACAGTCCAAAACTCAGGGTAAGGAAAGAGCTAAGGGCCTAGGGCAGCGATGGTTAACCTTTTTGGCACCAGTGCCGAAACTGTAGCATGCATGTACTGGAGTGCCAGAACCCAAAAGAGAGCAGCTGGCTGATGTGCATGTGCTCCGGGCCAGCTGTCTGGCATGCATGCACATGACAGAACTCGGAGTAGCAGCTGGTGACTGTGCACATGCCCACAGAGAGGGCTCTGCGTGCCACCTCTGGTATGTATGCCATAAGTTCGCCATCACGGGCCTAGGGAAGAAATAGGAACTGAGAGAAAATGTATCAAAAATTTGGACTGAAGGTTGAAATCTACAATTTAATGGAGAATCAATCAGGGCAGAATCCCTCCTCTTCAAGAGAAAGTAAAAGTTGTAAGTTGATTCTGATCACATCTGTTTTAAGGTATGCTAGTCTGTTGTGACCTTTGTCCAGCCATTTATTACTGCATGGAATGGACAAATAGAATTCACCCCAAAACAAAGGACAAAGTCCAGACATGTCATTTCTGCATAATTTGCATCATTATGTAATTGACATAAATGGATATGTATGATATAAAAATGTCAATTATGTAATTTAACCAAAGATGTAAATTACATTAGTGACATAAATTGAGATTTAATGAATGCCCCTTCCCGCCAAATGAGCCGTTAAATTGAAGTTTTGCTATATTTCTATGTTGCCCTCCCTTCATGCTTTTTCCCCTTAAACAGGTCATCTTATGACGTGATCTAAAACTTAAATACTGTGTTTCAGGTGAGAAGATGGTTTGTTATCTGGAAGGTATCATAAATTATCTAGATGACCTGGAAATCTGACTGGTTGCCATAAAGCAGATTTATAAAGAGATGAGATTTGTCTTTCTGCTGGACTGCTGGAAAAGAACCTGTTATAAGTCCTTGATAATCTAAATATCATGTGTTGCTTTCACTCCAAAAAGGGATTGGAATGTTTCTGAGTTTTATGTGTTTCAGCTAGGCAGTACAGATATTCATAATGTCTAACTACCTTCCTTTTTTCTATTCCTGTTCTGAAGAAAACCGTTAGCAAATGGATTTTATCTAAAATTATGTTGTATTTACATTTTATACAGAGTGCTAGCAGAATTTTAATCAGGTATCCTATCAGTTTCTAAATCTGCATCTACGATAACACATTTCTCTGACATAATTAAAGTCTATAGTGATAATGAAAAATAGATGTTGCTAGTAAAATTAATGGCTTGATCATTTTAAAAACTTTTTGTATAATTACAGTAGCAGTGTAGGAAAATACAGGTAAACCTGAAAACCATTAAAGGAAGAATAGAAACTTCACTGATGGAGAAACTAGGACGTGTCAAGATTAAGATGCTCAAAAAAATCTGCAGGCAAAGCTTCCACAATAACAATAACTCAAGGTTTGGGAGTGGAGAAATTGTTTTCTGAAATAAATGAGATTCTATATTTATTGAAGAAACTATCTCAACACCACAAAGAAAATAGAAAAGCATACTTTCAAATGACTGGGTGTTATTTTCCTCAGATTTTAAACTCCACAAAGAAACGAATTACCAAATTCAATAGACTAAATTTTTTTTCTTGCAAAATGCAGAAGCACTTCCTCAAAAGCAAACAATTTGCTTTATTGAAGCAAATCTTGAAAGCAACCTAGACATACATTTATGGCTATATTCATGGGACTAACTTCTATGCAGTATGCCATAGTAAATGGCCTGTCTAGCAAAAGATGTATAACTCAAAATAGCCCAGTTTGTTTTAGAATGCTGGCCTATCTGCCTAATAAGCAACCAGAATGAGATGGCTTGACTTAGATTAATTCCATCAAGTTCAGGAAGGGAGAATTCAAATTTTTCTACTAATCACCTTACTTTACAAAGCTTATCTCGTTATGTAACTCTGTATGTTTAACACCAGTCTATATGCATGATTTCAACATATGAATTAATTTCCCCATTTATCGTGCCATTCTGAACCAGGGTATTTTTTACATCGTATATGTTAAGGAAAGTGGGTACTAGTCAGTGGTGGGTTTCAAATTTTTTAGAACCTATTCTTTAGGTGTGGCCTATTTTGTGGGTGTGGCTTGGCAGTCATGTGACAGGGTGGGAGTGGCCACCTTTTAAAATGTGGTGAAACTCATTTAACAACGCTCTTGCTTAGCAAACCAAATTTTGGACTCAATTGTGATGATAAATTCTTCCTTCCTTCCTTCCTTCCTTCCTTCCTTCCTTCCTTCCTTCCTTCCTTCCCTTCCCTTCCCTTCCCTTCCCTTCCCTTTCCTTCCCGTTGGGTCACTGGCAGTGGCGGGCCAGATTTACTTCCAAGTACGCCAATGGAACCCGCTCTCACCGGTTCTCTAAATTTCACGAACCGGCTCTCCCGAGTAGGTGCGAGCCTGCAGAAACCCACCACTGGTACTAGTAAACAATTGTATTCATTTGATCTAGCTTGAAGAGCTGGTAGCAATTGAAACCAGAAAGACCTTTAAATACTTCCATCTTGTTTGCCAACCATACCAGTTTCTGGATCAGGAAGTCTGTTTATAATCATTATGCCTTGGTCACCATTGATATTATTAATTGGCTAGATCTGCAATATAATCTACAAGGTATTATTGCCCTAAAAGACTATTCTGAAACCAACTGATTAGGAAAGCAAGTAGCTAGTAATAACAGGCACATCTCAGTACATCTGCATAGCAACACCACTCTTGTAGGCTTCCAAGTTCAGTTCAAGAAGCTGATTATCCCTATAAAGTCCTAAGTAGCACAGGGCAGTTTTGTTGTGGGGCTATCTCTAATTATTTCTGCCTTTCCCAATAAGTGAATGTGTTCCAGATGACCTCTGTGGGGCTGTCAGATGAATGTAGTAGGGTAAAACACAAGGTCCACGGGCCAGTCTGCTTAGATCTGGCCCAAGGGCCCACCCTGGAAACAGCAAGGGACTGGCCCAAAAACCGAAAACAGAGCTTTGGAGGGGTTCCCCTGACATAAGTGATATCAAGCTGACCACACCCACCCCGCCCATATCCACCCAACCCCCAAGGTCAAACACAACCCTGATGCGGCCCTCAATGAAATCATGTTTAACACACTGATCTAATGGAACCCTTTAGAACAAACTACTACCCAAAGTTTGGATAGCTCTGACTCTGTTATCTCTACTAGATAGGTCAGACCAGGAAATCAACTTCAGAAGAAGGCTAGAATACTAAAAATGTGCAAATCTGATTGTGTGATATTTCTGCCTGATCTGCTTCCATATATCCTGTTCATCAGGACTTAAAAAATGTGTTACCCCCTTTTGGTCCTTGAATAGTTCCTTCAAGGCCATTTTCTTAGTCTCCATACACTATTAGCCTTTGGTGGAGGTATGAAGACCTGACTTTTTTCTCATACATTAGACCAGGATAGTAATTGACCCCATCCTGTTGGGAGAATGTTAACTATTCCCAGCTTCAGTTTTGCTGTGTTCATTTGTAGTTTATATTATTTTTGTTCTGTTTGAATTAGTATACACCACTGCAGAATAATAAATTATATGTTGGATAGCTTTATAAATTTATTAAGCAAACATGTAATCAAAAAAATACTCTTAAGATGACTGACTTTAATGATTTTTTGTTGTTGTTCCATGACTATAACGGTTATAATTTTAAGAAAAAGACTTCATTTTGGACTTTATCAAAAGTACTTTTAATTTATCTTTCTCTCTAAGATATAGGTAGTCCTTGACTTATGGCTGTAATTGAACCCGTAATTATGGTCAAAAAGTAATGTGGTTGTTAAACGACTCACCAACATACACTCAAAAAGGAATTAGCAAATGTTAACTGAACAATGTTACTCAGGTGAAACTCTCATGTTTCAAATGTACGGTAAGAATCAGCAACTTAAGTTGACAACAGAAGTGAATGTAACTCTATTTGATTGATAAATGTGTTCCCTTCTGACTGTCCAAACAGTCAGAATAAACAGAAACAAATTCTGGTAATACATCAATGTCTTGAAGAAATTGGTTCCGGTTCCGGCTCCAGCGGCGACGGGCGAGCCTAGCGCTCGCTCGCCGCTTTGTTGCTTTTTCTGCCCCCCCCACGGGGGCGAGACGCCCCTTTTTTGGGGGTCTCCCGTAGGGCCGGCTCGACAGGGATGCCCCCCCTCACGGCGGTGGGGGAAGCGACCCTTGTCCTCGGCCTAGGTGAAGGAGAACATGCTGCGGGGGGTTCTCCCTTCGCCAAAGGAGGACGGCGCCATTCACATCCATGTAGAGGGCTAAACGTCGATGTCGGAAGGCTTTCCGAGGCTTCAGCTGCAAGGGGAGAGTGAGTGTTCAAGAACTTGTTTTTTCTTACTGTCAGCCGGGCTGAAAGGACTGGGAGGGGGGTGTTTGTTTTTAAAAAAAAACCCTCGGACTTAAGCGGCACTTGGAAATGGTTCCTCGCGGCGAGGAGCGGAAATCTTCAATCCTGACTGTTTGCGTTAAGGGAAAGTGGATTGCGGCTTGCTTGCAACAATGTTTCTAGGTCTGGCTGACACAATTTCTCTCACTACTTTCTCCTGCGGGCTCTGAGCTGGGCGGTGGAAAATGGCTTCTCTTTGTTCCTGAGTGACTATTTTGTTTATGGAAAATTTTCAGCGTCTCTTTGCAATTTGGACTATCTCTGGCTTTTAATGAAGAAATTTTTTTCTTTAGGATTTGTGATTTCTTTTCTGGAGTACCTTCGTTATTATACCTATTGAGCTGGAAAATTGTTTCTCTCTTGGTTTCTGAATTTTACAACGTTACAACCTTGTTCAGAACCTTTGGCTCCCGGTCAGCCTCACCAACCCCACCCTGAAAACGCCATTTTAGTGGCACTGACTTTAACAGTTAATCATGGCTCAAGAAACAGCACTGACTAATTTAGAACAAAGGATGGCTTCTCTTGAAACTGTTATACAAACTTTGGTACAAGAAATTCAGGCCCAGAGGGCAGAAAACATCAACTTCAAGAAGGAGTTATTGGACACGCGGAAGCAAGTTCTGGAGAATACGCAGAAGAATGAAGAATTGGAAGGGGGGTTGGCGGGGGTTAAGGGAGAGATTAAAAATGTTACTAAAGAGGTTGGGGAAACAAATGGGCATGTGTCTAGGATTGATATGGAAAGAATGACATATTTTTTGAGATTTCAGAATGTTCCTGAGGAATCTGGTGAATGCCTCCCTGATCTTATGAGCACGATTTTAGCAGACTATTTACAAAAACCTAAAGATGAGATCAGGGGGGACATTGACCTAGCCTATAGAATTAACTCAGCATATGCCAGGATAAATGAAGTGCCTAGAGAGATACATGTGAAATTTGTTAGAAGGTCAACCAGAGAGGAAATCCTGAAACAGCAGAGAGAAAGTCCATTAGTCTATCAACACAAAACGGTTGCTATCTTGAAGCAGATCCCTAGAAAGATTAGAGATGCAAGAAAGAAATTTTCCTTCTTGTCTAAAACATTGTTTGAGCATGGGATTTGGTTCAAGTGGGTGACACCCGAAGGGATGCTGGTGTTCTGGGAAGGAGGAAGAGTGAGGATTAAAACAGTTGCCGAGGCGGAAGCCTTTCTTAAAAAACACTCCTCTATCCTGGGGGAAGATCCAGGGGGGATGGAGGGGGCCATGGCCCCGCCTACTGGGGGCCTGGAAGGAGAAAAAGAAGATTCAATTGCCAAGAGACTTAGATCAAAAAAATAACTTTGCCTTGACTTTTCTTTTGAACAACTTTGCATAATATTTGTATTTGGATTTTTTGTAAAAGACTGACAGTATAGAAATGAGAATTTAGATATATGTACACGCTTTCACTTTGTAGTGTGATGAAAAATGTTTTTATTTTAATTGTTATTACTGTATTTTGAGGTCCCGGAAGAGCCGACGACATCGATGTGAATGTTCTCAAAATTTCTTTGTATCCCTTACCCCATCCTATAGAAAAAATGTAAAACTAATAAAACTTTTTCAATATAAAAAAAAGAAATTGCATGGCTTCCTTGAAGAACCTGAGGTCTATAGCAGCTATACAGATACCATACATTCCAGGATCTAATTAAGTACCTTAATATTCTATTTCAGATTTATATATTGTATGTAAGTTCTGCAATTCACATTCCCTCAGCCATTTTACTTCACACTACTACTTTGTGCTGAACCTCATGCTAATTTATTTCTTCCACCACAAGATATAATAAAGGAGGACAAATAAGCAAGACACATAATCCAGACCAAAGAGCCTGAATGACTTGACTTGTAAAGCATCTCCAGTTCTGATTATCTGACATGGGGTTTGGTACACTCCTATTCTCGAATGAAACCAAGTGACAATAGAATATAGTTAATTCATCCATGCACAATAAAGCTGCTGACAAAGATTGCACTGAGATGAGAAAGAGGAAAACAATATTGTTTTACCAAGAACAGCTACAAACGTTTGGCTTTTGAAATATAACTTTTAGGAAGGAAGACTTCAATACATTTTAGAACGGTACCATTTCATAACGTTACTTCAAATCCATAATATCATGTGGAAATTCTGAATAGAAAATCCATTTTTTTCTACTCATATAAAGCAAAAGGGAAAACAAGGGGGCTGCTGTAGAGATTTCCATTCATCTCAAGTTTACTAGAGCTCAAGAACATCTATCATTCTTTTGACATTTTCACATATACATACCAAATACCAAACCATTCTAAGAACAATGGAACTTCAGATTTAGTTTACAAAGCATGTGTTCATTACTCCTATTAGGCAAAATGTTTATGTAATTTCATACAATCTTCCCTGAATTTATATTCTGGGACAAACCATTGAGGACTCATTTACATATTTAGGTGCCTTTATTGAAACACATAAAACTTTTTTTGACAATTTACTTCTATTTTATCTGCTATGTGTAACAAAGTAATGGGTATAAGAATCCTCCTCCCCCTCCCTTTCCTCCTCTTCTCCTTCCACTCCTCTTCCTCCTTCTCCTCTTCTTCACCTCTACCTTCTTAAAATCAATCAATCTGGGCTTGGAATGATTTTACCAGTTTCTATGCTTCAACAGACTTAAATACCCTGTTTCCCTGAAAATAAGACCTCCCCAGATAATAAGCCCAATCTGGTTTTTGAGCACATGCGCTAAAACAGCGATAGTCAACATTTTTATACCTACCGCCCACTCTTGCATCACTATTAGTAGTACAATTTTCTAACCGCCCACTGGTTCCACAGTAATGGTGATTTATAAAGTAGGGAAGTCAATTAAATTTAAAAAAAGGAAGGTGCTTCAGCATTGGACAAAACCCCTACCGCCCACCATGAAAGCTGGAATGCCCACTAGTGGGCGGTAGGGACCAGGTTGACTACCACTGCTCTAAAATAAGCTCTCCCCAAAAAATTAGCCCTCCCTGAAAATATTGCAATACAGCAACAGCCATGAAGTGACCACACTCGCCTTTTCCCGCACTTCAAAAAGAATGAGATCTCCCAAAAAATAAGGCCTTATTTTGGGGGTCAAAAGAAAATAAGATGCTGCCTTATTATCGGGAAAACACAGTAGATAGCATATATGATTAATACTATCTTAGGTTATAAGATTGGAAGTTTAAATGGTTCTTTGCAGCTTTTGACATTTTGAAGCTAACACCATCCTCAGCATTTAAAACTACTGTATCTTTTCAATTGTACAAACTCAACTTTTATGAATGAGAGCTGTCAAACATTAAGGAATCAACACTTATAAATGGAAATTAAGAGAAAGATAAAATAAAAACAAAAAAGGTAATTAACAGTTATTGATTAAAGGGATTGAGCAAAATTTGGAATAAATTCGTTAAAATATTGATTCCGGATATATCCTTCTTGGGGAAGACACTTGGAAGTTGGCCGATTAAAATCAATATAAGTCGAGAGAAAGTAATTGAAGATGACAATATAGGAAGTATAGTAAATTGGTTAAGAGCATTAGAAATTGAGAGCAGAAAAAAAGAAATAATTGAAAAATTGGAACTGAATTGGTTTGAGAAAATACAGATAGAAAAATGGTCTACGGAAGTAAGGGGAACATGTAAAATAGATAGAAATAAGACTGAATTTGAAAGTTTAGTATCTCAAATTATTAAGGATGAAATTGGGTTAAAGGGACTCGTTAGTAAGATATATAAGATTATAAACTTTGATGGAAATCCACAAATGGTAATGAAGACGAATTGGGAGGAAGAGTTTAAGATTAAAATATTAGACTTGGATTGGAATCTGAATTGGAAAAGTCGAATTATGAGGATTATGTCTATAAGGATCAAAGAGCATAACTTTAAGGTAGTTTGGAAATGGTATTGGACTCCATTAAGGTTATCATTGATGGATAAAAATATTAGTAATAAATGTTGGAGATGTAATAAGGAAGTGGGAACCTATGAACACATGTGGTATAAATGTGGAAAAATTAACAAGTTTTGGCAACAATTGGAGGAAATGATGTTTGAAATGATGAAGAAAAGAATAACTTTGAGATCAGAATCTATATTACTACTGATAATTAAGGATTTAGAATTAACAAAATATGAGAAAGAATTGATTAGAATTATGATTATAATAGGTAGAATTATAATAGCAAGATACTGGAAAATAGAGGTAAATATGAAAATAGAAGAGTGGTATTGTGAAATGTGGAAATTAGCTTTAAATGATAAAATGACATGTGATATTAAATTCAGAGAGGGGGTCTATAAAAAAGACATTTTCTGGAAGATTTGGAACCCATTTGTGGACTATGCACTTGGAACTTTGGATGCCTCGACACCTGTACCCAGAGAACGCGGATTTTGGAGATCTTAAAGACAATTGAAGATATCCAAAGAACCAACTCTTCCTTTCGTTTTGTATAGCACTGGGTGGATTATTGTTAAAAAAAAAAAGTAAATTTTATGTTTATATGTATAATTTGTGGAAAATTATAATAAAAATAAAAAAAAATAAAAAAAATATTAGGCATTAAAACTAAAAATAAAATAAAAATAAATGGAAATTAAGAGAAAGAAAATTTAATAAGTATGTTGGATCATTTGCACGGCATATATAATACTGTATGCAGGTAGAGGCTCAAGGACTAAATGCTGCCATCTAGGGTTCATCTCGATTTTTGCACTTGGATCTGACAAGGCCTACATTACAAACAAACCTGTAATGAAAAAAAGTGGGGGGAAATACCTAAAATTCTTACATTATTATTTAAGTACTAAGACATTGGGTTACCTGATATACCTGACATTTGGTAGGTAGCAACATTTTCATTAAAACAATGCTACAAGGGAAAAATTGCATGCATTTTAAAATCAACACATAAGAGCCACAGCTCAAAATTATACTAAGTGAAAATTACTCCAAATCAAGGTTGTTATTTTTGTGTGTTGTTGAGAAAGTAAGATAAACAAAATTCAGATTAATCCTGGACCTTGTGACTAAATTAATTAGACTGATATTTTTTTCAGTCTATTTTTTTTTCTTTTAACATTATGAGGTTCATGGCACAGTTACTAATAGCATATTTCAGTGAGCTTTACAATAGAAAGTAATAGCCTAGTTAACTGTAACCATGCCAAGGACAGCTACTGAATTACTTTGTATTCTCATAGGTGAAACCTTATGCCCCCCTGTGCCGTCAAAGTACTTTAATTAAATAAATGAACAAAGGAAAGGAAGGAGGGAAATTTCTAATGATTAGCAACTATCTGAGATACAATTTCATTCATGTCGACAATTAAAAAAATACCAGAAATATTTGGGTGAGTGAAAACAAGAACAAGAATGTAAATAGCAGAAAAGGGCAACGATCAACACTGTGACATTGTGAATTGCTTAGCCAGAGGGGTGGCTGAGTGTCCCAGGTCTACAAATCAATTCCTTCCTACAGGTAGCTTTGCACCATTGCTAAGTAATAAATCTTCAAACAAGCATCTTTCAATCCTGTTCAGCAAAAATGTGTTTCTAATACGTATTCTTTATCTCTACAATCTTGAATTTAAAAAAATAAATAAAATCTGGGTGCCAGTACATATAAATATTCAGGTCTTTTCCCATGTAAGATTGAGATTGTCTTGGCAACGTTTTGACGAGGTCTCACTCGCCATCTTCAGGCTGGTGTTTTTGACTTTGGAGCTGCCATCAGCTTAACCACATACTTCCACTGCCATCTGCTTAACCATATACTTCCACTTTGATGGGCATATCTATCCACAAATTACAGGGACAGCTATGGGATCATGACCTCTGTTTTTAGGACTTATAGCAGAGATCATCATGCTAAACCACCCATATTAACCATATGCTCTACTACCAAAGCAACAACCCAACCTCTCACAGGAGAAGCTGCGTAAGGACAAGGCCAAACACACTGCAGCAACCCGGAATAGCGGGAAAAAAGAGAAAAGAAATACAGCATCAATACAACATATTCCAACAAAATGGATATCCACACAACTTTATAATTTATAACCGTAATAATATCATCTATGCGGATGGGGAAAAACATTTTGAAACCATCGTATTCTTGCCAAAAGCCTCCTCTCCTTAAGCTGACAAGAAAGCAAGGAGAAAAGGAATTAAATCAAAAAGCTATCACCCTGAGCATCATAACTGCAATACTGTTCCTATTACACAGCTGGAAATGTAAAAGGAGGGAAAATATGTTTCAAACCAACAAATACATGTAGATTTAGAAGAACAAAAAAATACTGTGCTCCATAGTATGATCTCCATTTCCCCCTTAGTCAAAGAGAAAGCAAATCTTGTGCATTTATTGGATGTCTTTTCTGGGAACCTTAATGGCTAAAATTCCCAGGTACATAGTTTCAAATTTTCTTTCTTTTTTATCCTTTTTTACTTTTACAAGGGCAAAAACATCCTCGACTTACAACAGTTCGTTTAGGTGACTGTTTGAAGTTACTGAAAAAAGTGACTTATGATTGTTTTTCACACTTACAACCGTTGCAGCATTGCCATGGTCATGTGACTTACATTCGGATCTTGATAACTGGTTCACGTTTATGACGGTTGCAGGATCTCACGGTCACGCGATCCCCTTTTGCAACCTTTTGACAAGCAAAGTAAATTGAAAAGCCAGATTCACTTAACAACAGTGTTACTAATTTAATAACTGCGGTAACTCACTTAACAAATGTGGCAAGAAAAGTCATAAAATGGGGCAAAATTCACTTAACAAATTTTGGGCTCTATTGTAGTCATAAATCAAGGACTACATGTACGGATAGAGGGACATTTGGGAAAAAAATGAAGCTCAGTAATTTCTTTGCCAAGGATTGCCACTTGGATCAAATGCAGTCTAGGTTCCATGATAGTTAGACTAAATGTAACTTAGTTGACGAAAAAAATGGTTTTGGAATTATATCACTTTCCAGAGAGATATGAAATCATGTGAGTTCAAGAACTGTGACAACCCTTTCATTTCCGTGTTTTTAAAGAGACACTTCGATAGGTTTTCTCTTCTATTTATTTATTTAATTTTATCAAAATACATCCATTTTGGTCTAGTGGTTAAAGCAAAGGCTAGAAAGCTGGGGGCTATAAGCTCAAATCCTGCCTTAGCCATGAAAGCCAGCTTTATGACTATGGGCCAATCTCTCTCTTTCACCCCAACCCACTTCATAGAGTTGTTGTTATGGGAAAAGCAAGAGGAGGAAGTTGGATAACTTTGCTGCCTTGAGTTATACGTAAAATAATAAAGGTAGGATATAAACAAACAAACAAACAAATCCATACAGTTGTTGCATTATTATACAGTATATTATTCCAAATCAGGTCAGCTAGCCATACCCTTGCTGGGATTCGAGCTTGGGCTATTTTTACATATTAGGCAGTTATATCAACCTCTAAGCCACACACTCTCCTCTCTTATCAGCTGAGCCAGAGGAATGATTAAGTGTTTTTTCTTTTGTCAAAGTTTGCACGTGGGCATGCACACACACCTGCCCACCCACACCCACACCCACCCACCTTTTGCTGCATAAGGCAGAAATATTCTATTCTTCTAAGCCTCTGGAATATATTTTCCCCTCCATAAAATAATACAGTACAACTACGAGTATCTCTAGAATGGGAGAACAGAATATAACCTTAAAAGTCATTCACATTCCTAAATTTTCACAATGATTTTGTTTTTGCCTTTTTGGTGCTTTTCCTCATAAAGGAAATTATGTTGGTAAATCTCTCGTTAAATCAGTGGAAGCAAATTAGATTTTTGAAAGTGGACATTAGAATAGTATATCACTGGTATGAGATGGGGGCTACATGAATCAATGAATCTGAAAGAAATCCCTTTTCTCCCATATATTAAATCTCGCGAACACAATAGAAGTATCCAGAAAGCCTGAAAAAAGTTTTTTGTTTTTTTTTAAAGGACGGATTTGTGATGCCTTACATATTTTTAGTATCCTTTTGGCTGGGTCTTCACAGATGTGATCTTATTCTAATCAGTTTTACTGATTCCTTGAATGCTAAGTTAGAATCAATGATCCAACAACAGAAATGTGTAGGAAAGTAATACAGAAGTAACTCTTGGGATCATATTTTAACTACTGTCTTAAATGAAAAGTATCAGTTCAGCCAACCATTTCAGATAACGAGCCATATTTTGAGTAGGGAAACTCTCAGTGGGTGAAGCCTGCAGTAATGCCACTCTGAGGCATTGGCCATAATTTATTTAAACGCAGAACCACAATATTGCTAAATCTTTTAGTGAATGTTACAGACAGACTGCTTTTGAAAGTGATTAGTGAACTATACTGACAAAAATACAAGCTAGTTCCAGAAATTCATTTTAAACAAGTAAATATAGGATGGTGTTTTTATAAATATTCTTTGAAGTAAAGGAAAATGTGAAGTATCTTTAAATGACTTTTTGGCCACAGGCAAGTATTTTTTAATTCAAAACAGATAACATTGCTCCAGTAATTTATTAAACAAATGTGTTGCTAGGATGCAAGAGTAAGTGCTAATGGAGACACCAGATTAAATTTTAACAAATTCAGTCACACAGGGTACCAGCAAAAGCCGTAGAACTGATACTGCTAACTACATTATACTTGTTTCAGAACCTTTTTCCTCCTTCCAAATCCTGTCTGCTTGATAAGCTTTCGGCAACAAAGGGACTCTGATAATTACAATTTATTATATAATCTGGGGGAACAGATAACAGATTTATTGATTTCACCTTGCAAAAATAATCCTGTCATTTATGGTCTTTAGCAGTCATTAAAACAAGAAGTAAATGAAAGATCCAGATCACTGTGCAGCTATTTCTGAACTTCCTACGAATTGATGCAGAAAGAACATTGGTCTTACTTGAATGGTTGTTCTCTGTGCTCTGCGGGACAATCCAAACATGGGTTAACTTCTGTCTATCTGCTCAGAGACTGAGTTGTAAAATCTTTGGCCACGCCTCCTCTGAGTCCAGTTTTTCAACGAGGACGTGGTCCTGCTGAAGACATAATATGCTCAATGTACTCTGATTACTCCTGGACACTGGACCCAACAAGACCCCAGGATGGGGTTGGATTCTCCCTCAGCGCATAGAGAACGGCCATTCAGGTAAGACCAATGTACTTTCTCCTGTGTGCTGCTTGGAGAATCCAAGCATGTGACATACCCAAGCTTAATGTCTCAAGGATGGGAAACAGGTTGGCCCAGGGTCTCTAGGCTAGAGTGAACCCCTTGCAGGACTCGTCTCCCAAAAGATGCCTTGGCAGAAGCAAATTTGTCCAATTTGCAATTTCTGACAAAGGGTGAAGGGGAAGCCCAAGTTGTCGCCCTGAAAATCTCCTCAATAGATGCTTGCATTACCCAGGCAGCACTTCTGGTGGAGTGTGCTGTTAGGCATCTTGGGACCGGTCTGGCCTGATGTTCGTAGACCATTGCAATGCATGCCTTCAACCAGTGCCCTATGGTTGATGAAGTCACCTTTCTTCCCAAAGACGCCGGTTGGAAGGACGAACAGGGACTCTATCTGTCAAAATGAGGCAGTCCATTTTATATATCTGTGTAGTGCTCTTCTAACATCCAAGGTATGTCAATGTATTTCCCAGAGATGGCTTGGTTCCAGACAAAAGTTTAGCAAAATGACCTCCTGGGTCCTGTGGAGCCAGGAGTTCACTTTGGGAATGAAAGAAGGGTCTAGCCACAGGGTAACTCTGTCAGGGTGGATAATCTATAAGTCCTCCTTTACCAATAGCAACTCCGAAATCCTCCTGGCCGATGTAATGGCTATGATAAAGGTAGTCTTAAAGGTCAGAAACCAGAGACTAGTGGTCCTCAATGGTTCAAACGGTGTAGAAGTGAGCACTTGTAAAACAATTGGAAGCTCCCAGGTGTGGTACCGATGTACCACAGAGGGCTTCAGGTTAGTGACTCCCTTCAGGAAACTATGCACCTTTGCATGCTGATTAAGTGATTGGTGGTCATCACATGCTAGTACTGTGGACAAAGCGGCTACTTGCCTGCAGAGGGTGTTGGAAGATAACCATCTGTCAAGATCCTCCTGCAAGAAGTCCAGGACCTGCAAAATTGATGCCACATTGGGATCAATGTGCTCCTTGGAACACCATTTACAGAAGACAGACCAAGTTGCATAGTAAATCCTAATGGTTAAAGGCCATCTGGAAGCTTGGATAGTCTGGATAATCTTGCCGGAGAAGGTGTCCTTCCTCAGAATGTCCCTCTCAAGTGCCAGACAGTCAACTGGAGCCACTGAGGCTCCAGATGAAGAAGTAAGACCTTCTGGCTGAGATAGATCTTGTCCTGGGGTATTCTCCAGGGTCGGGACACAGAGAGGATTTTAAGATCCGCATACCAGGTTCTCCGACCTAAGCCAATGGGGAGCAACTAGCAGAATTTCCGTTCTCTCCGCTAATATCTTCCTGATCATCCTGGGGATGAGGGGAAGTGGTAGAAAGGAATATAAGAGACTCTGAAGCCAAGGGCAGCGGACAGCATTGATTCCCTCTGCTCCTGGTGTCTGGAACCTGGAGAAAAATCTGGGAAGATGGGTGTTCTCTGAAGATAACATGTCTACTTTAAAAAGTAAATTTAAAATTAACAGTAATAGTTCTGTGGCAGAGGTGGTATTCAGCAGATTCTGACCAGTTCTGGAGAACCGATAGAGGAAATTTTGAGTAGTTCGGAGAAAGGAAAATAACACCTTTGACTAGCCCCACACCCATCTATTCTCTGCCTCCCGAGTTTCAGCTGATCGGGAGGAAAGGGGGATTTTGCAATAACCTTGCCTTGGAGTGGGGTGGGAATAGAGATTTTACAGTATCCTTTCACTGCCATGCCCACCAAGCCATACCACACCCACCAAGCTATGCCCACTACCATGCTCACAGAACCGATAGTAAAAATGTTTGAATCCCACCACTGTTCTGCGGGTGACATTCTTTTTATCTTGGTTACAAAAAAATGTTTCAGGATTTGTTCTACTCTTCCATCCCAGAAGAGTAGAAAACTTTCAAATTTCTCATTGTTTCAACCTTAACTCCACATGTGAATTTAATTTCCCCCCCTCCCCAAAAAAAATTCACCTTATAAATCCTACTGGCCATTCCAGCCCACCTCACTGTTCAGTCTGTGCATTTCTTTATAAATTGTTTAGTTGGGCAAGTGTTGATGATGGAGACAATAAATTAAATAGAGAAATGTTTCCTTCCTTCCCTTTTTTTGAGGGGGGGGGTGTCCTCATCTGCCTGCACTGCTAGATGACTGGATGAGATTTTATGAAACAAATAAAATGGGTTTCTCAAATGCATTCTAGAGCATGCTGGCTGAGTAATTCTGGGAGTTGAAGTCCATACATCTTAAAATTGCCAAGGCTGAGAAGCATTGCTTCTGGTCAGGAGATTTATTTATTTATTTATTTATTTATTTATTTATTTATTTATTTATTTATTTATTTATTTATTTATTATTTATTCATTCATTCATTTATTTATTCATTCATTCATCTATTTATTCATTTATTTAACTAACTAACTAATAGGTTCTACTACCTGAAAATGTTTGGAAAATCTTCCTCTATGGGACCTCCCTTTTTTTAAAATGACAGCTATCAGGGCTAGAGAAAGGGAGGGGAAGAAAGAGAGAAAATTCTTTCTAGTGTATATGGTATGTTATCATTGTTCTAAAGGAGGAAAATGTATTGAAAGAGTACTTTGAGGAGTCAAAGACATTTATTTATCTATTTAGTGTATTTTCAGTATATGACTGCCCATTGCACATAATCTGAATCTGGGCAGCATACTAACACAGCAACAATTAAAACAGCCAATTTTAAACCACATAAATAAAAATAAAAGCATTAAAAGCCAGGGGGAATTATTATCAACCAATATTATAATATCAGCTTGCTAGTAAGATATTTATTTATTGAATTTATATTGCTGCCTATTTGCCCATGACGACTCAAGGTGGCTTACCGAATAAAAGATCACATTTAAAACAATAAAAACTAACAAAAAGAAGCAAAAAAATTAATATAGTATAAAATAACAAAAATCACTCCCTCCCTTTCTCCCCCCCCAGTGATAGCGGATCACATGAGCCATTTAATGGGCTCTAAACCACTCTAGGTTCACCAGGCCTGCTGGTAGAACCAGGTCTTCAGCGCCTTCTGGAAGAGTATTAGAGTAGGGGTCATTTTAATCTCTGGGGGAACAATGTTTAGAGAGAGGGAGCCACCACAGAGAAAGACCTTCTTCTGGGTCACTCCAGAAGATATGATAAACTGGTGATGAGAAGAGGTGTAGGGTTGGTTTGAAAAATAAGCTTTTTTTAATTTGGAGAAAATAAAAGATAGACAAAAACAAATGCAGGTGCTTTTTTTTTTTGCCATACATAAATAATTTTTTTATTCTAATAGGTTTTTGGTGATACAATTTTCCTCCAAGAACAAAATGGAGTGACTTGGATTATCTGCACATTGTCAATTACTTCAATGTAGTCATATTGTGCTGTAATGATTTTAATTCCTTCTGTATTTTTGTAGATAATGAGGGCTACAAAATCATCTATTTTTTTTAAAAAATGCAGAATGATTGGGTATCTGAATTATTAAAAGTTCTCAGAAATCCTGAGTCATATTGAGAATTTTGAATAGGTATAAGGCAAAATTGTCTCCTACAATCCTTTTATAGTTGTCACCTCAATAAACCTTTTTTTAGATGGGAAATGATAGTTACACAAAAACAGTTAACCTATTGACTTGTTCTCAATGAAAATTTAACTTAAAACAAATGAAAACGTGGAGTTAGAAGGTTTTATATATGACATTGGCCTCCATACACTCAATTAATGGAAAGATTTAACTTGGATAAGAATTATGAATTTGAAAGGGGTAAAACTGAATTTGATCTAAAGCTTTGTACACTTGAGTATTGTACTATTGATATAATGTATAAAAATGTATTGAAAATAGAAAGAAAGGACAAGTTAAAGATTGTATGATCACATGGGTAAAACTTTGGAGGAATTGGTGGAGAGAGTGAAATTGATAGCCTTGATCTAAGAAAAGATTTTGGCAACTTTATTTCTGTTTGGAAACCATTACTGGACATTTTTCAAGAAACTGAAAGAAATGAAAAACTGATTTTGGGATATGATGCTTAGCCTTACATAGGAGTATTGAAACAATGTAATAAATGTTAGAGCAAGAGTTTGATGTTTTTTTATATCTATATTTAAAAAAGTTGGAAATCATTCTTTATTTCTCTTACCTTTTTCCCCCTCTTCTGCACTTTATTCTTTTCTAAGCCTTTTCTCTTCCTACTTTCCTATTTCCGATTATCTTTTAAATAACTTGATATCTTTTTTTAAAAAACCAATAGTTATAAAAAAAAGAAAGCAAGAAAATCTCTACCTACGCATTTCCCAATGATCTAGGAAGAGAACCATGTAGTGAATGCTGTTGAGCAAAAATGGAAAACGCCGTCCTATTGAACCAAAAGATGGATTGGTTCTACAGTATATTGAAAGCGGTCCAGGGCTGAAATTTCTGAAACCTTACCCCTTACCTATTCAATAAATCTTGATTAAGAAGTACCTGTGGGAATGCTGTTTTTGCTTGAGTCAGCTGCCAACACTCTTAACAGTAGACTTGCTTCCATTGCTGTGTATTTTAGACAAACGGGTCATTATACAAATAAACATATTGATCAAGTTTTAAGATCTACCATGATAGACTTCAAGTGGTTTAAAAAAATTGGATACTTTATATAACCAAAATGATAGGGCCATCACAATGAGAGCCCTCTTTTAAAAATAATGTTTAGTATATAATATTCTGGGATACAATTTTACTCCCTTTAATCTAATCTCTACAGTTCTTAATGTTGCCCCCTTCATATAATTTGTATGTTTTTAAAATCATGTATATTTGATAGACTGCTAGATAGATTAAAAAAAACACATTTTATTACACCCGCCTGGGATCTGATTTGATACGGAATGGCGCCCAGATGTTTAAAATAATATAAAATAAGTGTCAGCTAAAGGAAGTAGGTTTCTATATATTGTGCAGCCTTACTAATGATAGATTTTGCAAGATACAGCATTATATTATGGTGAATTATAGGGTAACAGTTTTTCTGTATGATTCACAAGCCAATGTTATTTGTGTAGGTTTCTTTCACAAGGATTTTACAGCAATCAGGCAGAGTAGAAAATATTTCTGATAATAATCCACAAGAAGCGTTCTCTGAATTTTCTGGTTGGCTGCATCTACCAGAAATCTTATTTCATTTTTGTGCAAAAATGTTCTTTGTTCTACAAACTGACTGCTGGGTTGACACGCAATCTAACCTAAAGGCTATGGATCAGCAAGTAAGCGCCTGAATTCTATTAGTTTTTAGATCAGAGTTTACACCTTTCATTTCAAATAAAATTCAATCCTTATATATAACTAGGTAACACTTGGAGTATACAGTACATCCTTTCCTGAACTATCTGATTATCTATTACTTGAATACTAAAAAGAAAGCCTTTTGGAACTTTGCAGGAAATGTAATTCCTGTGCTCAATTATTCTGCCAGGGACAGTAAATAGAAAACATAAAAGAGTCCATTTGGAGGGGGAAAAATTAAAACATGACAGTCATTACTATCAAGAGGAAGTAGGGAAATGAAAACTTGTAGAAGGAGAAATGCAGAGGAGGAACTCCAACTGAGTTTTAATATTCACAGAATGCAAAGTGTGCAAAACTGAGTTCTTCCAGTATATGAATTTAAAGAAACAAGCAAATGTGTATTTACAGATTTAAATACAGGAATAATAAATAATTATCCAATTATTACAATAACATATACAATGATTAATGAACTATAAGTAGATTTTTTTTTTCTATTGCTGTAAATGTTTGCTAGAGTTTTTCTCTAGGTTTTCCTATATGATACTTATCTACATTACTATACCAGATCCATTTATGAACTGATGAATGATGCGTGCATATTTTTCTACTGTTAAGTATGTCTACTGCATTGATGACAGAACACAGTATAAGTTCAGGTAAGTGTCTGAAAGAATATGTCATTGCAGGATAGTTAGGCTTTGAAATACAGTTTCTGTAAAGAAAATAAACAATTTTGGATTTTGGAAAGCTAGCACCTAATTTGTAGATAAAAAGAATCATTTTCTCGCAGTCTTTTCATATCAAAGGATATCACACATTAAAGTTCCCTCAAATTCTTTTGAACATCAAGATGTATACTCAGAACAGACATTGCTGAAGCATCCATTTCGAACTAGGCAAAGTAATGCATACTCAGGGTCATTTTAGAGCTGTCAACATTACTTATTATTATCTTTATTATTTTAACTTATTGCATCTGTGTATGGTTTGCCAAGTGCACAGTGGCAGATAGGACAGCACTCCAGAGGGTCAATGTCATTGCCCAGAGGATCATTGGTTGCCTTCTCCCCTCTTTAGAAGAGGTTTATAGCTCCCGCTGCCTTAAGAAAGTTTAAAACATTCTTATAGATCCATCTCATCCTAGGCACCCTTTTTTTGAACTATTGCCATCTGGCAAACGGTACAGGATAATAAAAACAAGGACAAAACAGGCTGAAAAACAGCTTCTATCCCAGGGTAGTAACCATATTTAATTCTATGGTATAGTGCAATATCGGGTTTTCAATTTCAATTATATAGAAAGTAAAGGATGTAAGTTTGTGTTTTTATTTGTATAGTTATAATGTACCCTGAAGACTGTGTTTAATTTCATTGTACCATGTGCAATGACAATAAAGTAAACTAAACATTTTAAAAATATATGTTTAAAGTACATGTTTTCATGTATGTGTGTAAAATTCAGTTGAATTAGGCATGGTATAAATCTTATGGTTGAGTAGACTGGAAAGGTCTGCTATCAATCTGAGTGACTCTGTTGTCATTCTACATTATTCTTTGATTTAGGCGAACAGCTTCAGGAGGAAATGAAAAGCTGCATACAAATGTACTCTACAGGTATTTATAGATAACAATGATGATGCAGAAATACTGAACATGTGTATAGTGTGCTCTTTTCTACTTGCGTCCCAACATAGGATGCAAGTATGTTAAATCAATGTGAGTTCTGTTGTGATTTCATGTTGCACACACATTATTACTCTCTTCCAATGGATGGGAGCACATGATATTTTTCTTTTCTAGGCACAGGTAGGATTTAAAGAACTGACTTAGATTTGTCCCATTTCAGGACAAGGTGAGTGCAAGTCCTACTCTGGTATCATTGAAAAGCTACATAGATTGTAAACTTTTCAGAATGCTGCAGTATAGAACAGCATTTGTAGTTTTTTAAATAAGAGATGTTATATTTTCTTCTTTTTAGAATCTAAGGTAACATTTCTCAAAATGTGGGTCACAACAATGGGGGATGTATGTGTTGTGAGGATAGAGGATCATTTTCTTCCAAGTGTATTTCAAAGAGATTTACCAGTTTAATGCCAATTAAACTAATATGATGGCTTCAGAGCTCTGCATGAAGCCAGATTCTTATTTTTTAAAGCATTTTTTCAGCTCATCTGTGTTGCCTTATATCAGAAATAATCAGAGCATTTATGCCAAGCTTTGACCATCTGACCTGAGGGTTACTCTATGAGGGAATTATAACAAAGAAGAAGGGAAAATGAAAAAAGCTAAAGTAAAAAAGAATATTTACAAAACAATAACAAAATAGCATTAAAAGCTCTACAGAGCCGAGGTGGCACAATGGTTTGAGTGCAGAACTGCAGGCTACTTCAGCTGACTGCTAGCTGCAGTTTGGCAGTTCAAATCTCACCAGCTCAAGGTTGACTCAGCCTCCCATCCTTTCGAAGTGGGTAAAGTGAGGACCCAGATTGTTGGGGACAATAGGCTGATTCTGTAAACCCCTTAGAGAGGGCTGTAAAAGCACTATGAAGTGGTATATAAGTCTAAGTGCTATTGCTATTGCTACAATTATAAAACAGCAAAGAAAAAAATAAATACAATATTGGGCGAAGAGCAGATATTAAAGCCATCTCAATATTTACCAGTCCTCTAGGATCCTAAAGTCTTGAGTGATTTCCATAAATCCCTTTCAAAAGGGATGACACCAGCCTCATTTCACAAAGACAAAATATTCCATAAAGTGGGCACCAAAACAGAGAAGGCCTGCCACCCAGGATCTGCCAAATGTAGCTCTCTAGTCGATGGGACCTGCATCATACCTTCGCTGCTGCAGAATGGGGAAATGTAATTGGGGAAAAGTGATCCCTCAGATAACCAGGCCACATCCCAAGCAGGGCATTAAACCAGCAGCTTGAATTGGATACACAAACAGACTGGTAATCAATGCAGTTAGCGGAGGAAAGGTGTAACATCTGTTCTTCTAGAAACAAACATAATGGTTCTCACTGTTGCATTCAGCACCAGCTGAAGCTTCTGGATACTCTTCAAGAGCTGTCCTACTAGCAACTTTTCTAAGTAAGAAAATTTAATGTATAATTTCAATCTAATAATTGAAATTAAGTAAAAAGAATTACTTATATCATCTCTATTCACTCTTACTATTTCTTGTCAGGATTCATATTTGAATCATTTTCTTTTCTTTCTTTTTTTCTGTCTCCCATCCCAACGGTGCCCTTTCAAGAGGCAACTGGACATTTTGGTTTTTCTTTGAAGACATTTTCTTCTCATCCAAGAAGCTTCTCTTCTTGGATGAGAAGCAAAACGTCTTCAAAGAAAAACCAGAAAGTCCAGTTGCCTCTTGAAAAAGCACCTTTGGGACAACCATGATCTGGATGACTGAGAATCTCAGTAGACATTCTGTCTCTTATGTACTGTATGTAGTTTTGGGACAAAACAATACAGTTGTTATTCTTGCATAGGAGACCATCTGGGAATTTCAGTGCTATTGGCTAGACTAGGAGGTCAAACAACATCCTAGAAGATGAGACTGGAAAGCCAGTTCTATACTGTTGTCTACCAGGATCAATTCTACCATCTCTTTCTCTTTTATTTTTAGTATGTGGAAATGTCTGAGTGCCATGTGGCATTTTTCATTCTATAATCATATCTATAAAATATTCATGTTTTAATTTTAGCCAATATGGTGTAACTTATCTGTGATTTTTTTTCCAGTGCTATCCATCATATATGAAAATCATTCAGAAGAGTAGTGACCAAATGCTTCTATTTCTAGTGCTGTGAGAGTGGAACGATTTATTGTCAGAATACCTGCAAGTTAATTCAATCATAATCCCATTACTTCGGTTTCAGACAGAAGTTTTTCAGGACTTTTACTCTTAAATCTCTTGAAAATTTACTCTTAAATCTTTCTGCAAATAATCTACAGAAGAAATGTCTTTTCTATTCTTCCTTAAGTTTAATTTAAATAAAGTGGTACTTGGATAAATTACTCTCTCCAAGATGCATTCAGTTGCTATTGTTCTTGCTGTTTAAAAAGGAACAATGAATGATCATAGTAAAACTGAAAATACAGGAGTATTATACAATGAATTTTAGTTATACTGAACAAGATTTTTTTCAAGTGTGTTAGAGTAAGACTAGTTTGCAAATAATAACAAATATAACAATGATCACTGTTGTTGAATTCTCGTGCATCTTTCTTTTATGTACATGGAGAGCATATGCACCAAAGACAAATTCCTTATGCGTCCAATCACCCTTGGCCAATAAAGAATTCTATTCTATTCTATTCTATTCTATTCTATTCTATTCTATTCTATTCTGATGAGAGTCACGTGAACTAGAAAACTGTGATTTTTTTTAGAGGATCTATGATTAGGTCCTGTCCTAACAAGCCAGAGATGTAACTCGGTAATAAATGCTGTTTATGAATTTGGCTTATTTAAGAAAGCAACACACCAGGGATCATATATACCATTAAGCAAGGTAATTAAGAAGCTTTCTGATTGGTTTAACTGCTCTTGTTGGTGGGAGGAGTCAGTTGGGAGTAATTGAGCTGGTGAGTTCATAGGGCAGGAAAAACAGGCAGCTTGTTAGTGGTGCTACATTATCATGGATCCCTGTGAGATTTAGCTTGAGGTGGATGCAATTAATATCAGGATAGGCTGGCAGATTTGTTCAGGAAATGCTTTCAACTGTAAACTTGTATTTCTATTGTCAAGGGTTGGGATGAGGGGAGAGGTTATTGATTTTCCTGCTCCATTAATTTTAAATAGATGAAAAATTATCTTGAAATGAGTAGAAGACAAAAATGACAAAACGAACAGCAGATAGGAACAGATAACATATTACATCCAAGATGGCGGCGCGCTTAGGCGCAGCGGCTTTGAGCTCCTGGTGTCACAGCAGACTTTTCCATCAAAACTCGCTCTGAACCTACTGTAAAAGAAAAAAGAAAAAGAGACGTGCATTTTCCTCTTCCACCAACTCCTGGGATGCCAAACAGATTTGAAGAAATGGATAACAGAAGACAGGGTGCAGTTGATCCTTTTCAACTGTCATTTGGCAGCCATTTTGTTTCAACAGTCATTTGTCGGCCTTTTCGTTTGCCTGGAGAGATTCCTGTTGTGGCTGTCACTGCTGTCTGTATCCCACCTGGTGCAAGTGTTGGCACGGCGCTCAAACCAATTTCATTGTAATTTTATTACAGTATTATTACAATGACAGTAAAGATTATTATTATTATTATTATTACTATTACTATTACTATTATTATTATTATTATTATTATTATTATTATTATTATTATTATTATTATTATTATTATTAAATTATTGCTACCTTAGCTTTTCATGCACCTTCCATTCTAGGGTGGTACTTAGCTCTATAAATAATTTGAGTTCCTCACTATCAATCTAATTTATCATCTGACAGTGTTATTGGGGTTACTCTTTCAATGGATAAAGCCTTTCCTTTTATCCTTCTGATACTTTTAACAAAGCAGCAGATAGTAACTGGGAGCCCCCATCCACTTTCACTTTTAGACAATGCTTACACGGTATAAATAAAAGTATTTTAAAAAGAGGTAAATCAGTTTCAAGCCCCTTCTCTTCTACCCGTAACTTCTCTCTCTATACCTGTGGGCATAGTTCTGTGTTTACAAAGCTACATGTGTAGTGGCATGGGTACAATGATAGCTACTTTATATATAGGAGATGACCAGGCTGAGCCCGAGGGAGGAGTTATGTGCATCATCAGCCTCGAATCCCTTGACATCCATAAGAGATGTAAGTCCAGCCTACCTTGAATTCCATTGATTCTTATTGACTGCCAACTTGCTTTACCGTTAGTAGTTCAGATTCTTGTAGAGAATCTTTAGCATACAACAAACCAATAAATTTATCTCAACTGATGGGACTCCTGATTTCCTGTGCTTGACATCAGGGTGGTATTTAAGTTCTCCTTTAAGGGACTTTTTGGGTCACTAAAGGAAAGCCCAGATCCAAAGCTCTATCCCATCTGGTTCTTACAAATGCAAGTAGTCCTTGATTTCCAACAGTTCATTTAGTGACAATTCAAAGTTACAACGGCACTGAAAAAGTGACTTATGACCCCTTTTCAAACTTATGACCATTATTACATCCTCATGGTCATGTGATTTACATTCAGAGTCTTGACAACTGACTCACATTTATGACTGTTGCTGTGTCCTGGAGTCCTATGATTTCCTTCTGTGAACTTCTGACAAGCAATGGGGAAACCAGATTCATATAATAACCATGTTACTGATTTAAGAACTGCAATGATTCACTTAATAAATGTAGTGAGAAAAATCATAAATGGGGCAAAAGTCACTTAACAAATTTCTCATTTAACAACACAAGTTTTGAACTCAATTGTGGTTGTAAGTTGAGGACTTCCTGTACCACGCTTTTCCACTTGAACCACATTTTATTGTCCTGGGCTTTTTCCAGTGAGGTAAAGCAAAGCACAGTTTTGTAAGCATTAAGCAAAAGTCCCTTGGCAAAAAAAAAAAAAAAAAAAAAGAGCTTAGATTCAATATTCTGTTGGATCCTTTCGGGGAAAAAAGGTATTTTCTGAGATCTGTTTATCTGTAGCCAACAAAGCATAGTTTACACCGTTTAGTGACAGTCCATATATTCCATTCTAAAATAACTTGTCAAGTACAACAGGCATGAAATCAATTTTTCTTTTGAGCTGTACTTCATGCTTGCCATTTTAATACGGACTTTTCCCTTTGCATTTTGCAAAAAGCATGCTTGAAAAATTACAGTGCAGTACTGATTCCTGATTTCTACTAGTTTTATCTTCCAGTAATACTCCAAAAATAAAGCTAGCTGAAATAATTTCCTGTGCTTACGCTGAAAGGGAAGAAATGTTGTAGCAATATGTGGTATGTGACCAAATAAGCAAGATGAGAAATTTTTAAAGCAATTTTTTCTCAGCTTACTGTTGCTAAAATGTATAGTCACATTAACTGTTATGTTTGCTGCAGAAGACATGAAATGGAAAATTGAAATGGAAGCCTCTTTTTGATTACAGGACTTAGAAGAAGACCTAATTAGAAACTGGTTCGGTATCTGAAAGAACTGGGGTGAACTGAATGATAGAGCCATAAATACGACTCTACAAGCAGAAAATAATGCCAGTAAAACGACAACAAAACTCTTCCTTTCTGCTTGCCTTAATGTTATGGAATAAGGTATTCTAAAAAGCTGTGATACTAGAACAGGAACCATAGTATGTTGCAACACAAATTGTGTGTCTTTCTGTCCAGTGGTGGGATTAAATTTTTTTTACTACTGGTCTTTAGGTGTGGCTTGGTGGGCGTGGTTTGGCTTGATGGGCATGGCAGGGGAAGAATAGTGTAAAATCTCCATTCCCACCCCACTCCAGGGGAAGGTTACTGCAAAATCCCTGTTTCCTCCTGATCAGCTGGGACTCAGGAGGCAGAGAATAGATGGGAGCGGGGCCAGTCAAAGGTGGTATTTACCAGTTCTCCGAACTACTCAAAATTTCCGCTACCGGTTCTCCAGAACTGGTCAGAACCTGCTGAATACCACCTCTGCTTCTGCTCCTTTCCCCAACATTTACAAATGAAATCCAACAGCATTTTCCTCTATGGAAAAATATGTTTTAAGTGACATCAGCCTTCTTGTTTATGGGGGGGTGGGATGCAGCAAGGCAGAAAAGGAGACCTAGGAAACTGAAGACCGTGAGTTCTAACTCCACCTTGTCATAAAAGCCAGCTGGGTGACTTTGGGCCAGTCACTCCCTCTCAGCCCAACTTACCTCACAGGGTTGTTGTTGTGCAGAAAAGAGGACAGGGAAGGGGTATTAAAAATGTTGCCGTTTCTGAGTTGTTTATAAAAACAGGAAGTGCTCTCTCCGTTTTTATGTAATCCCTTAGAGTCAGGGAGACTGGATGGTGTTAAAGGCAGGATGTAAATAAAACACAAAAATAAAAATATTTTTCCTTTTTACAGAAGGAAGCCCACCTCATTCTGATAATTTACTTGTCTCTGTACCAGGCGTGTCCCACAACCCATGGGCTGCATGTGGCCCTGGACAGCTAGTAATGTAGCCCCACAAGACGGTTAACTCTTGACATCATTATGTGGTTTATATACATTAGCTACCATGTTTTCCCAAAAATAAGGTAGGGTCTTATTTTCTTTTGACCCCCAAAATAAATGCTTGGCCTTATTTTCGGTGAGGTCTTATTATTTTTCAGGTGCAGGAGGTGGCAAGCATGGTCACCTCATGGCTGCTGCTATGTTGCAATATTTTCGTGGAGGACTGATTTTAGCGCATGCGCTCAAAAGTCCAATTGGGCTTATTATCCAGAGAGGTCTTATATTCAGGGAAACAGGGTATATTATATATTATATAAGTGGCTCAAGACAATTCCTTTTCAGTCAGTGCGGTCCAGAGAAGCCAAAAGGTTGGACACCCATGCTCTATATTGCTGTAGCCGATGCGTGGGATGACTTGGTGAATCATCCATTGGCCAATTTGTCCGTTGGCCAATTTGTCAATGCAAAACAGAATTAGACATTTCACTTCCTTTTCCACCTACCATTTCTCTGATTCTCCTCTATCATTATCCCTTTCTCCTTCCCAAATACAGATCTATGTCAACAGGAAATGAACATTGAAAAGGCCACAAAGAAAACATTCCTAAAGTTGCTTTTTCAATGTCACAGAAGGCAGACGAGACTCCAATTCCAGTTTCTTGAGCAAGGAAGGTACTTGACTAAGTTAAGTTTGGAATGAACACCAGGATCAATATTGAAAGCCATCTCCCCCCCCCCCCAAACCTCCATGATACACTATTAGGCTCCCCAAGCACAACCCTGTTAAAAGTGGCATGCAAAAGGGATTTCATTCATTGATTTGCCACCTTTTTTTAGCCACTCATCCTTTATTGTGACTCTGGATGGGTGCATAGTAAGATAATCCAAATATATTTAAAAACCATTAAAACACAACAAAAATAAATTAAAAGATAAAGCTGGTGAAAAAACATCATAAAAGGCAGTGAATTTCAATTAACTATCATATAACTGTTTAGCAGGTCAACTTTGAAGGGCTCTCCAGATGAGTTGATCGGATCATGTTTTAAAGTCCTTCTGAAAGGCCAACAGGGTTGGAGCCTTGGGAAAGGGATATGATATCCCACAGGGCAATGACCATGACAAAAGGCACTGTCCTAATAGATCCCGCTATTGCATATTTTGAATTATGTAATTATTTGGCAGGGGCATCATATTCCTATTTACTTTATTGGTTCTACATAATGACAATGTGGATAAACCAAAATGCTAATCCCTACATTTGTCAGACCTACCCCAGTCTGACCTCGTAGGAAAGTAAAACTGTTGACTCCATGTGGTTGAAGTGAAAAGGCACTTTTACTAAGAGATGCTGATTGTAGTAGAGTCAAGCAGAATCCAAAATCCCCGCATACCAATACAGAACTAAAACCCCTGGTTTCCCCTAGCCCTCCTCCCCCGGTCAGTCCATGCGTAACCAATCCAGCCCGGCAAGATGTTATGAGAAACTCTGAAGTGTTTCAGCTGTTGAAATTCTGACAGCATTCTAGGTTTATTTTATTTATGGATTTATATATTGAGTAACCTATTTTGCTTTACAAATCTGCTATATTTATTCCGGGCACAAAGGCTCTAGATACTTCCTTTTGAAATGATCTGCCATCCCAGGTGAAAGTTTGGAAAGGTGAGATGGATAAATCTAATAAACATCATTAATAAGAATGGGGGGGGGGAACAATCCATCACCCCACAGACCTACACTAATTATCTCTTCTTCAACTAGAGCTTCCCTAAGTACCTCCGCATACAGCATTCTTAGGTTTAAAAAAAAAAGGAAAAGGTTTCCTCCATCCAGTCATGTCCAACTCTAGCGGGTGATGCTCATCTCCATTTCCTAGCTGAGGGAGCCAGCATTGTCCAAATGTGGTCATGAGGTTTGCATGCCTATACACCAAGGTGCATGGAATGCTGTTCCCTTCCTACCAAAGTGGTACCTATTTACTTGCATTTGCATGGTTTCGAACTGCTAGGTTAGCAGGAGCTGGGGCAGGAACAGGAACTCACCCCTTCACACAGTGCTTGAGTCTTGAACAGCAGACATTCTGGTCAACAGTCCAGGATCTTAACTGTACCCCCATATCAGGGTTTATACCATATCTGGTTTGTAAGCCACAATATGATAAGGTGCTTTGTGCCTTAGTATAATGGATGAATTCAGCTACTAACACTGAAGCTCACAATGATAGTAACTATTAAGAATACATTAGGCACATATAAAAGAATCAAAAGACATCTTCTATTGTTCTGGGCACAAAATTCAACACCGTATGAGCAAAAGTCAACAACTCTTTCTTCAGCATTGGGGAAGGGATAACATTCTCTCCTGCTGACTACCTTAGTAAAGCCAAAATCATGTAGTTCTTTTTTCCAATCTTCTTATTGCCTTTCGGCATTTGCTACCTGAGATTACTATCTCACTCTGCCTAACACAGGACAGCCCTTGGTGCTTGCTTGCTAGCAAAGTCATTGGTTTGTATGGATAAGATCTCTGATTCAATATTGAATGCTGCAGGTAGGAGAAAAAAACTGCTAAAGAAGAACATCAATCAAATTGGACTGACAGCATTGAATTAACCACAACTAGCCCAGAAAAAAAGTAGCACTATTTGTATCTAAATGTGTTATAGCATATAGTAGTCAGCTGTATCTTACTTTTGGTAATTATGTCAAATTTCCCACTTCATTACATCCTGCAGATATCTAAGAAAAGATAAACCTATTAGTGCACTAATCATTTATTCTACTGGAAAAATGTATAAAAACCTATAATTTAAAAATAGAAAGAATGCATGTAAAAGTTATTGATGGTTCATTCCTCACTAAATCAATTAGAATAAGATTCACATACTTTTAATTGTTCTTTGAAGAAATACAACATTGTTTACCACATTTGTTGTCCTCCTACAAATAACCTGAGATATGCTGCTAAAAATAGTTGATTGGTCTACTTTAGTTTGAAATTGTTTGCTTTAGTCTTTTAATACATTCAGCATAATCAATCCATTAATAATTTAATAAAGTAATGAATTGTAAAAAGTAAATCTATAATTACAAAGCTATATAAGTTATATAAATTATAATTACAAAATGATATTTTTCCAATTCCTTTATCATTTAAAAAAAATGAATGAAAAAATGAAAGATATTGTTCTCTTTTAGCTTTATCCAACTGTTATTTCCAAGAATTTTGGAGATATTCAAGTTAGGAAGGTTTAGTCCTTAGCTGCTGGAATTATTTTGGTAAATTATACTTCAGTTCTTCTTGAATGAACTGTCTGAAAGACTATAGTTCAAACCTTGAACAAATCTGTATTAACTCCAAGTAGTTCATTTTTCTAGGACAGAAAATCACTCCTGCACACAGTTTAATTTAAGCTTAAAACTGATAAGACTGTTTTGATCTGAATGGATTACAACGGATATCAGACAATAGTCAGCCTTTAAGGTTTCATGTGGAAAACAAAAACAACATCTTCCAGCAATGATTCTTAAATTGTATAACAATCTTCTTTATTATCTTAGGATAAACCAAAGCTTAAGGTTCAAAACTGGAGTAACATCTTGAAGTGTATAAGAGCTACAGTGGTGCAGTGGTTAGAGTGCAGTACTGCAGGCTACTTCTGCTGATCAAATCAAAATCAAATCAAATCAAAATTTAATTTGTAGACCACTCCCTCTCCCCGAGGGGACTCGGGGAGAGGGAGCTGTCAGCAGTTTGACAGATCAAATCATACCAAGGTTCAACAGTTTGGCAGTTTGGCAGATCGAATCAACCATGCTCAAGGTTGACTCAGCCTTCCATCCTTCTGAGATTGGTAAAATGAGGACTCAGATTGTTGGGGACAATATGCTGACTCTGTAAACCGCTAGACATGCTATAAAAGCACTGTGAAGCGGTATATAAGTCTAAGTGCTATTGCTACCGTCTCTCTCAAGCTAAAATGATTTGTATTTGGACTCAGCTCCATGGCACGGGACCTAGTTACGTACGGGATCGCATCCTGCCCCATACATCCCTGCGGCCGATTCGCTCCCACAGAGAGGGACTTCTCCGGGTGCCGTCCACTAGGCAATGCCAGCGGGCGACGCCCAGGGGAAGGGCCTTCTCTGTGGCGGGCCCAACCCTCTGGAACGACCTACCCCCCGAACTCAGAATGACTACGGACCTCCGTTCTTTCTGCCAGAAGCTTAAGATACACTTTTTCCAACTGGCCGGCCTGGCCTAACTCTACCTAGTCTTTAGCCTGACAACAAATTGTTTTAATTGGTTTTTAAGGGGAATAGTTTTAATTTATTTATTGCAAATTTTTAGCACAGGGCTAATAATTTGATTTGATTTTAAATTTTGTATATTGTTATGTTTATTTATGCTTTTTAATTTCCTGTGCACCGCCCCGAGTCCCTTTCGGGAAAGGGAGCGGTATATAAGTTTAAATAAACTAAACTAAACTAAATAGATTTGATTTGGATTCTGTGTCTGAGAGACAGAGAGATTGAAAATCGCTACAATGTCCCATAGCTTCCCCATGTGGTTTGTGGCAGCAGGATGCACGCATATTCTGAACAACAATTTATCTATAACCTCCTTGATGTTGATTTTTTAATTTCATAAAATAAAGCTAATTAAGAAGAAATGCCTCAGGTACCAAGCGCTTAAGAAATACTGCTTCATAGTTTGAGGAGGGGGGGGGGGGGAAGGAGAAGTGTTTGATGCTATGATAATTGCTCGATATAAATATTCTGACATAATTGCTGAATATTGGTCAGGGGCCATTAAAACAAAAATGAAGTCCGGGCTATGCAAGTCTTTAAAAGATAGTAGAAATTCAAATTAGTTAAATCAAAACATTTGGATTGAATCACCCCAGGCTTGTGATTCCATGGTGAGTCAGAACTTTAGATGGCTAACTGGGGCAGTTATCGCAATATTCCAGTAGATACCAATGTTGTTTGGGCTATAAATCACAAAGTACAAAATTAGCCCAGTCTTGAAACATTCATATATGTTATCTTTTGGGTTTAACAATTCTATAGTCTAAGCAACATGATCAAGGATTAGGGATGCTGAGAGATGACATTCTGCAAGACCTGAAGAAATACAGATTGCTTATTTCTGATTTATTTGAAAATAAACAGCTTGAATTATTCTAATTCTTTGTATAATTTATCAACTACCTAGCAAACTGGGTATCAAGTCAAATATACATAAAGTTGTAAAAAAAAATTAAAGGTGCATTTGTTGATTCATCTATAAAGACAAGTATAATAAGGAGAAATAGAGAAGTTAACACAAGGAAGTTTTCTGCTTCCTTATACCACTTTTCTTTAAAATAAAAATTTTTCTAGTTTCCCTCCAAAATTGAATATATGCTGATAAATAAAGCAATAGAACACAGGGAGATAAAGTTTCAGAATTGCTAGCGTTCTCTACAGTCCTTTGAAGTTTAATTTTCAAGTTAATCCCAGTCTTCCGTTAGAGCAGGGGTCGGAAACCTATGGCTCGTGAGCCAGATATGGCTCTTTTGATGGCTGCATCTGGCTCGCAGACAAATCTTTAATAAGACACTGTGGATGCCCTCGTAGCGGATCTGCGCTTTGGAGATGAGGCTTATCTTGCTCCCGATATATGGCGTGCCGGAGCTCATGGCGGCGGCGTTGAGGGGGGGTGGCCGTCGGCCCAGCAGGCTGAAGTGAGGGGTGGGTGGGAAGGCCTTGAAGGCGGCCCCGACGCAGCCTGGCGGCCGGGCCTGACAAGCTGAGACCGCTGAGGAGAGGCTGTGGGAAGCTCTGAGGGAGGAAGCACCGCAAGAAGGTGACCTGAAGAAGGCCCCCGTGGAGCAAGGCGTCATCTTCTGCACTGTTGGCGTCCCTTCTCCTCTGTCTCACCTCCCCGCAGCTGACGGCTACAATCCTGTAAAATGGAAGAGCCGGCGGGGAGGCAGAGAGAAAGGAATGAAGCGAGGATGGAGGCGGGGGGAGGGGCGGGAGAAGAGCAGGTGGAAGGGACCCAGAGGAGGAGGAAGACAAGGCCACGCAGGCGCTGTGGGCCCTCTGCACGTGTGCCGGGTGGCTCGCGAGCGGGGCGGGAGGAGAAAAGGGCGGGGAAGAAGCAGGTAGGTGGGTTTGTTTGGGAGGGGATGGAGGGAACACGGAGGGGGGTCTCGTGACGGCCCAGCTGCTGCCGTTGCAATGTGGGAGGGGGAAGAAAGGGGGGGAGCAGAGGGAAAGGAGGCTATTTCGCCGGCGATGTTTGTACATAAAATGCAAACATTTACTTATATTTAGTTTTAAACATATTGTATGGCTCTCACGGAATTACATTTTAAAATATGTGGCGTTCCTGGCTTTCTCAGCCAAAAAGGTTCCCGACCCCTGCGTTAGAGCAAACTAACCCATTTAAATATACTGATCAAACTTACTGGCTTGACTTGTACTTCTACCATTACTGCCCCTTAAACTAATATAGAGAAATTTATTTGGCAATATTTGAGGTTCTAGCCAGCCTTCTGCTGTTGACAACAATGCAACTTATATAGCTTCAAGATGCCTGATGGTGCCACAATTTCATTGAATTTGCTGTGCTTCTAGCATGCATAATATAAATCAGGGGTGTCAAACTCCATTTCATTGAGCGCTGCATCAGGGTTATGTTTGACCTCAGGGGGCTGGGGTGAGCATGGCCAGCTCAACATCACTCATGTTGGGGGATGGCGCCTGTGGCATTCTGAGCACTCTGCCAGTGAAAACAGGTTCCAGAGCTCCATTTTTGGCTGTAACAGCCTCCTGCATGTGTGGCTCTCCTGAGCTCTTGCTGTAAGAGACACCATGGGCCAGTCCTTTGCTGTTTCCAGGGCAGCCACATGGGCCAGATCTAAGACCCCATGGGCTGCATGCGGCTCACAGGCCTTGAGTTTGACAACTCTGATATGATAGAATGAGCAAGTACAATACAGAAACATGCTCTGGGAGTTTCCCTACAGAGAGATAGGGATGGATCATCAGAAGTAACATTTTTAGCATTCATAGGATCAAGTTAATTTGTATGAACATAATCATTGAGTCCAGCCTAATAGTGTTGCAAGTCAAGAAACAGACTTGGAGTTACTCTTGGTATGCAACTTTATTAAAGCTACATAAAGCGGTTGCCTGTCAACTATTAAATGGGGAGAAGTTGCAGATCTATGACCCATGGCAATAAACCATTTTAATTCTGCTCTGATAATCTGTATAGTTAGTCCAATATTTTAAACCTGGGTGGCAGAATATTAATTTCCACAAAGGTTGGGAAATGGGCAGATATGAAGTTAAAATTCTGCTTCCCCGGCATTTCTATTTCGTTTTCCAAGCATAGGCTCCAATGTACTAGGTTATGATCCCTCTTTCAGGTTTATCTCTAAGGCTTCGGCACCTTAGTCATCCGCTGTTAAGATTGCAACCTTTAAAAAGAAAACGCTCATCTTCGTCTGCTTTCAGGGCAGGCTACATAACCCCTGTTCTTCCAAAGAGCTCATTATTGTATAACCTCCACAGCTCTGCAATGTCCAGTTATTTGCAGTTTCTAATGCAAACTAGATTACAGCTTCTAAAGATAAAACAATATGTTGAGGAGGGGGAAGACTTTAACGACAAAGCTAATAAGCACTTTTCTTATATTGGGATGACAGAGTTTGACTCATCTAAAGAGCTGATACTGGCTTTTAGTTGAAAGCAATCGGGTCTACAGTCTCGGAAAGTCATTCTCAGAGGTTGTGCGCTTGTCAAAACTGACATTAGCAAAGCAGCATTTGGCAAAAGAAAAACAACTGGATAAAGTGCATTAGCATACTTTGTTTGGAACTTGCCATTTTGATTTGCATGAGAGCCCCTTTTTGATGTTGAGAGGCTAAGGAAGACAAGTGATCTATCAAAGTCACATTGCTCCAAAAAGGCCTCACGCAACCCTCTCTACTCAGCTGGCAAGTGACCTGCCATGATTTGGTTGTTTCACTTGTAGGCTTAATTGGTTCTAAAAGTAATAGAGTGACTCCTCCCCTGTCCCTTTTAGATTTCCCAATGTAAATGTAGCTTTTCATATGCCGACCCAATGTGGCATGTCAAATGCAGATAAGCTGGAAAATAAATAAATGAAGCAAAATAACAAATAAGTTATTTCTCCCTGCAGATTCGGATAAATGTTTCTTTGCACCCTTGAAATCGAAGAGTTTTTAATCCATTTCAGAAAAGAAGCTGCTTTAGAGATTCATTCAAACTTAAAAACCAACAACAGCAAGAGCTCTTACAAGACACGCTCATTTCAAGAGAGCCAACGGTCTAGTGGTTAAGGCACCAAGCTAGAAAGTGGGAGGCTCTGAGTTCAAGTCCTGCCTTAAGTACGGAAGCCAGAGGGGTGTCGTTGGGTCAGTCATTCTATTAGCCCAGCTTTTCCCTCACAGGGCTATTGTGGCGGGGAAAATAGGAAGAGAAATGTGTGTTGGGTATGTTCGCTGCTTCAAGTTATTTATAAAAATAAGAGGCAGAATACAAATAAATAAATACAGATAACTTAAGGAAACATTTCCTACTGAAGCAGGCCAGTTCTGAAGGGTTTAGGCCAGGGAATATTGTGTCTCAAAAGGTCAAGATGGAAGCCATAACTAGATGCATTATAGCATCCTTTTGGAGGTATCATCTTGCCTGTAAAAAAAACAGGGCTTCAATTTTGATTGTTTTTGATATCTACCCCTCCTTCTCTGTCAAATAACCGTGGATCAGACAAAAACTCTGAACAGGAATTTTCTTAATTTGGTTTTTCCCTCTAAATGGAAGGCATAGCCATTAACATCTGAAGAAGGTCAAGGTCCACAATAGACAAAGCAGCAAATGTATAACAGGGCAGTTAGTGTGGCCTTTTAGAGTATGTACATGTGTGTGTGCATGTACACACACACACACAGAGTAAAATAGAAAAAGATGTACAAGTGATTATACAATAAAGACAATAAAGATATTATAGAGATGAAAATGAAGTTTGACACAAATTAAAAAATGAGTTAACTGAAAAAATCCATAACAATGAATAATATACATTTGGTTCAACAATTATTTCCAGACCATATATAACATTTTGTATCATTTTCTCATTTTTGCTTATAGATACTTTTAAAAAATAGATTTAAAAAATCATATACAATATACAATAGCAGAGTTGGAAGGGACCTTGGAGGTCTTCTAGTCCAACCCCCTGCCTAGGCAGGAACCTTATACCGTTTCAGATAAATGGCTATCCAACATCTTCTTAAAGACTTCCAGTATTGGGGCATTCACAACTTCTGGAGGCAAGCTGTTCCACTAATTGTTGTAAATGTCAGGAAATTTCTCCTCAGTTCTAAGTTGCTTCTCTCCTTGATTAGTTTCCACCCATTGCTTCTTGTTCTACCCTAGGTGCCTTGGTGAATAGCTTGACTCCCTCTTCTTTGTAGCAACCCCTGAGATATTGGAACATTGCTATCATGTCTCGATTTGTTTCTTAAAATAAGAGAACTTTCTCCCCCAATAACATACAATCATTCTATTTGTCATCCCTCAGGCTTTATACAGTCAAAGCCCTTCACGACATAACGATTGTATGTTTTAGAGATATTGAAACCACTGACTATATTTATTTCCAAGCTTGCATTAATATATACGTAGTAATTTTAAACCAAAACAAACCTCTAACAGAACCACAATGTATCAGTTACAAAACTTTCATATTTCTTACATCACCAACAAAAGAAATCTAATACCCCTCTTTTCAAGCATTCTTTGAAAGCATTCTAATAACTACAAAATATTCTCTTTTTCATTTTTAAATATGGTGTACTTAAGTAATTAAGGTTATGGTTGTACGACTAAGAAGGCTGAGGTTCAGAACTTCACTTAACTACAAATCTTACTGTAAATGAATTGTACAATCCAAATTCTTTGCTTAACCTCCTTTCCTCAGGATTCGATTGTAGGGACAGAATTACTTTAGATATGACAGTAATTGTGACTAGATTATTTATTTCTAGCCATAATAAATTGTTTATTATGCAAACATAAACTTTTAGAATAAAAGAATAATGTAATTCTTATATTCCTTACCTTCTTCTAACAGAAACATGAAGACAAATAGGTTAAGTTTATAGTACTGTATACAACATGCATATTAAAATATCCTGAATAGATGTTGTAGCTTTGGATATCTGTCTCTAAATATTTTTGTCTGGAGCTGTTCTTAAACACATGTATAGTTGAACATTCTACACAGTTTGTGCTCATAATCAGAAAATATTAAACTGTCACATGAACTACTTTAGATTCTTAAGATGTTCGCTAAAAACTATTAGGGCTGGTTAATCTTTGCAAACATATTAAAAAGGAAGCTGCCTCAAAAGAGACACATTCAATCATTTCATTTTATCCTATTTTTTTAAGTAAGCACAAAGATGAGTTAATTTTGCTATGTCAGTAAGGTTGATTAAGCCATCTTTGCAATCTCAAGGGGTGGGGGGGTGGGAGAGAAGATTTACTTGTACATATTTATCTTTTTTTCTCCCTATTCACTTGACAAATAGTCCACTATTAAAATGAATGTTTTTAACCAATTCATTAATTCAGATGACCCTGATTTTCCTTAAAGTGATTGCTTTTCCTATTTTATGTTTTCAAAAAAAAGAAAAGGTCAGTGTCTGTATTTAATTATGCAGCTAATGACTATTGAATGACAGACATTAAATGACTATTTAATGAATATTAAAACATTTCTAAAAGTTTTAAAGAGTGTTTGTATTTAATGCAGAATTGTTAAACCAGAAGGTAAACCAGAAAATACAATTCGCAGGTAAATCCATTTGAAAATTTAGATTTGGTACATAAGATATAGAATCACATCAACCATATAGTATGGACTTCCCTATAGTATATGGTCTAAAGATGCCATATTATCCTTCTGTGATATTGAAGATTATTTATACAAATGCAGCCTAGTTCTCATATTATCTTCTTTCTTGAATGGTTGCAAAATCAAGTAGAGATTCCCATCTCAATCAGACTCTCCAGACAAATAATAAAGTTCCATTTACATGTGTCACATTTCCTCATAACAGGTCAAAATATTTATGTTAGACTTAGGAATTAAGGGGAACAATACTCAATGATTGCAAACCAGAGTGGAGGGAGGAACTACCATATGCTACTTACATAGAATATATGAGGGAGTGGTACATCCAAGTTAGTGATATCCAAGAGGGAAATGAATGCTTGGAAATTGAAGTAAGTAAGGCTCCATCCACCCAAATTCTGTGAATAGCTGTTACCTTCTTTTTATTTCACTGCGTGAAAGAAGTAAATTTGGGCAACCATTTAAGAAGCTCAGAAGGTCAATGTTTCTTAGGGGGGGTAAGGACATCAGGACAATAAATACCCGAGTTATATTCAGGAAATGAATGTACTTACTGTACATTAGTTCCCTATTGTAGATGATAGGATTGAGATCTTAGGCTAGCATTACCCATTCCTCTAATGTGAAAAAAATAATATTTGGATCTGTAAGCAGTATACTGACTTCTAGCTCTGCTGTTGCCTTCTCCTGCTACAATTTCAATTTTGGGGTGGGGTGGGGGCTGGAGGGGAGAGATGAAACACCTACATTGAGTGTTTCTCTGTTTCATCTGAGGAACACCTACAATTATTGAAAAGTGTGACTTAGATACTTTTGGTTTCAAACTTGATGTTGCTTGTGAAATGTCAATGTGAACATTGCAAACCCAAATATTTGAAATCAGCACTGGATTCTAAATGGTTGCATTTTCTACGGTATCTAACTTTATAGCACTATATACGTCTGGGAAGCCACTGTAATGTCCATAAGGACTGCTGGACAAAGATATAGAAGTGCCTAACAGTCAACTGTTGCTAACAAATCTAGGAATATGGCAACTCCCTCGTGTGATTCAAGTTTCATGAGGCACAAGATTTCTTCATGGTGGTAGGCTTCTTGACTTTTTTCTTCTTCTTAGTGTAGGTTCTCTTCTAGCACATAAATAATCTAAAGCTCTACTTATTGTCCTATGAGAAAAACATTTTCCCTCCTCTCAGAGAAAAGAGTCAGAGTATTCACAACATTTTATTGCTCTTCAGATCAGAGGTGGGTTAATGCTGGTTTGGGCCAGATCATCCGAACTGATAGTAGTAGTAGCGGGAGGCTCCACCCACCCGAACTGGTAGTAAAAAAATTAGCAACCCACCTCTCCTTCAGATGTAATTGCATGCATCTGAGAACTCTTTCTGGGTATATACTTTAGAGTTTTTCTTGCAAAAAAGGATTTCATTGGATTTTGACCCTGAACCTTTCCCCAAATATAAAGAAAACATCAACCGACTTGAACAGATACTTTTATAAGTTATAATTTGCCTAAATTTGCTCTATCATTTAGAGAGAATAATATAGTTATAACCCAACCAGTATAATAATGTTATACTTGGAAAATATTCTAAAGCATGCATTTGTTCTTCTTATAATATTTAAAAATATCTCTAAAAATCTGTACCTAATTACATATGTACATACAGGCTGTTTTTACAGGATCTGAATTGTAACATTTAGCTCTCAATAAAATTGAAGCCCATGACTCATCAAAAAGATTAACATTGTGTCCTGCTTCTGTCTGAGAAATACCTACAGTAGATCAATCCACTGATAAATTCTTTGCTGAATTACTTGGAAGAGTGCTTTTAAACTCAGATAATTACACCCATCCAACTGAAGACAACTTTATAAACCAATAAAGCCTATTAAGCCTGCATTAAACTGAGAAAAATACTTTCCCCACATAAAGATACAGATCTGATCAACTAAGGTGGTTATCTCAAATTTGATTAAGTCTTCACAATAACAAAAGTCATGTGGTAAAATCAGAGTATAGAGGATCTCTTCAAGACAATAATGGACCTATGGCCTTAGTCTATTCTATTTTAACTTTAGTATCTTGTTAGTGCTTTGATATGTTTAACATTTATAAATGATTTCTGATTTCCCACACACAGCCTGAGGACTTCACATTCCAGATTTATACTGAACATCCCCATTGGTATAGAGAGAGCAAGGGGAATATTTAAAAACAAAAAGACAAGAACATGCACCGATTGATCTAATTCTGCCTGTTCTTCAAAGTTCAGTTTGTTTCCATCCCTATGAATAGAGTAGAGAAGCCTAGTCTAAGAAAAAAGGTTGCTGAACTGGAGAAGAAATGGATTGAGTTCCTATTCTGTATCCAAATGCAATTATATTTCTTGGATTAACAATCCCTAATCACTGTCACTCATGCCCTTGTCATTCCCCATCTTGACTATTGCAACGCAATCTACATGGGGCTGCCCTTGCAGAGCATCCGGAAGCTCCAGTTGTAAAATGCAGTGGTCCGCATGGTTTTGTGCAGACCTCAGTGTGCACATGTATCACCTCTCCTGCAGTAGCTGCATTGGTTGCTGATTTGCTTCCAGGTGAAATTCAAGGATGGTTGTTATCTTTAAAGACCTTCATTGCTTGGGACCAGGTTATCTGAGGGATCATCTATTGCCAGTCACATCTATCCAACTCACTAAAGCAGGAGGCAAAGAATATTGAGGGTCCCATCCCCCAGGGAGATACACTTGGTGGGACCCAGAAGAAGAGCCTTCTCCATGGTGGCTCCCTCTCTCTGGAATATCATTCTCCCAGAGATTAGAATGGCATCCACTCCAACACTCTTCTGGAAGGTGTTGAAGATCTGGTTCTGCCAACGGGTCTGGGGAACCCAGAGCGGGATGAAGCCCATTAAATGGCTTGTATGGTGTGTTGTTGTTGTTGGGGGGGCTATTATATTATTTGATTGTTGTCTTCTATTCGCCATGTGCGAATAGGCAGCAATATACATTTTCTAAATAAATAAATATTTCACAGGAATACTTGATAACATTTTAATGAATTTCATAAAGAAGACAATGTCAGTTGCTGGCCAACAATTTAAGATGTTTGGTTGGATTGGGTAAGATCATATCCCGGATCAAGCAAAATGTCAAAATTATTGATTTCAGCTTTTCTGTATGCTGAAAAAGAAACACTTCTGCCAATTGTTGTTTAACTGGTCATCAAAGAGCTCTGTAGCCTAGGAGAGAAGTCTATTAATAGAGGTCTACTTTTGTTTATCTCAAATCTGCTGCTGATACTCTAGATTTCTAGTTCCCCCATACTTTTCTACTACACTTAAAATAGTAACATATTCATTTGATCAAAATTGTTGTGATGCCAGATCCCTGAAAAACCAGCTTTTTTAACAGGGGAGCCCTTGAAGTACTTTCAAAGAATAACAGCTTACTCTGGTCTCTGGGGAGAAAATGTGTTCAAAGCTGGAAGAGAAATTTCATGAAAGGATGGTAGGTTGTCGGTATAAATAATCATTTTTGGGCAAGTAAATCTAGGGGATGTAGGCAACATAGAAAGAGTCAAGCACTTTCTTTTCTATCCCTTCTTGTTCAATTTGCTTTTCATTTCTTGAGATTGTTTACACAACAGAACACATGTCTACTTTAGTCTTATGTGGTTAAACAATAAACTACTTCCAATTTAAGAAAATTCCTAATTTATTATCTCCAGCTGTGTGGGAATTTCAGCTCCCAGAATATTTAGCCAGCATAGGCATTGACTGGGTGGTCTGGGAATCAAAAGCTATCTTCCAGCTGTTTTAGAAACTATGTCACACAATCTCTTAGTTTTGGCCATGCTCACCAGGGTTAGAAGAACTTGAAATCCAAAACGTTTGGAGGACATCTGTTTATCTAATGCCAAATTAGATTAGTGGTAGCCCTTGAGTTACGATTACACAATTGCTCCCATTAGATTAGAGATAGTCCTTGTGTAGTCCAAGCTCAGTGGTTAAGATGCTGAGCTTGTCAATCAGAAAGGTTGGCAGTTTGGTGGTTCAAATCCCTAGTGCTGCATAAAGGAGTGAGCTCTCGTTACTTGTCCCAGCTTCTGCCAACCTAGCAGTTTGAAAGCATGTAAAAATGCAAGTAGAAAAATAGGAATCACCATTGGTAGGAAAGTAACAGTATTCCATGCGCCTTTGGCCTTTAGTTATGCTGGCCACATGACCATGGAGACATCTTCGGACAGAGCTGGCTCTTCAACTTGGAAATGGAGATAAGCACTGCCTTTAGATTTGGGAACGACTAGCACATATGTGCAAGTGGAACCTTTACCTTAGTCCTTGGATTATGATCGGAATTGCCATTGCTAAGCACAGGTTATGCATGAGTTGGGCAATGCAGTGTGGTACCTTAGGAAGGTAAGAGAAAGAGAGCATGGGATGTCTGTATGTGAGTGCAGGGAGATCAGAGAAGGAAAGTATAGGTATATGATAGTGCAGGGAGGGTGATGAATGAGCTTATGAATATAAACAGACTGAGAAAACCGTGTGGAGTATGTGCAAGCAGGTGTACAGATGCAGGGTGCCCAGGGAAAGATAGCACGAGGTACATGAACGCATATGTGCAAGTGTGCACCGCCCTGAGTCCCCTTGGGGAGATGAGCGGTATACAAATTTGAATAATAAATAAATTGAATAATAAATAGGTTTAGAGAAGCAGGCGTACATACTTGTATATGAGTGTAGGGAGGCCAAGGAAAGAGGGACTGAGGTGATGTGATCAAAGGGAAAAGGGGGGGCATGGTACATCGTGCATGCAAACGAAGACTGGGGGTGCAGAAGACATACCGAGTGACTTGTGACATTCCCTGCTGGCTTTCCTATTGACTTTGCTTGTGGGAAGCTTGCACACAAGTAGTGATCATGTGATTGTGAAATGCTCCAACCTGTAGTAAGGGCGAGCTGGTGCCAATGATCAAATTTAGTTCACATGACCATGGAGGTTCTGCAATGGCCAGAACTCTGAGGGCCAGTCCGAAGTCCCTTCATTCAGCGGTATCATAATTTAAGTCACTTAATGAATGGTTGTAACTCGTGGACTACATGTAGGTTCTATTCTGAAGTCAACCCTTGCACTGTGTACCCTATTTTATTTTTAGAAGAGATCTATCTGTCATAGAATCTCTCTTTCGTATAGGTGGAATTGTCATTTCTTTGTTCAAATTCATTGTGAAGTCTTTGCCACAACCTATAGTATGTAATATAAATCACAACGTTATTTTAATAAAATGATACGCATAGAACAAACACTGGTCATTTTTCTTATACACGATAGGCTATTTTTGTTTCTCTGTACATTGACATGATTTTATCTCAGAAAATGCAACAGAATTTTGCAAACATTGGGTAATTCACCAACTCACAAAGGACAGTCTTGGATCAGTCAGTAGATTGTGAGGATTTTGTTGCCAGGTTTCTAGCCGACTGTATATAAAATATCCAGAACACAGAATATTATCTCTCAGATAGGTTCAGCTGTCGAAACATTAAACGAAGTAGGGAAGGTGTGGAATTATTTCTAGTCCATTCCCCAAATTCCTCATTACATATAATGTTGTAAACATCAGTACCGCAGCAGGCAAAATCCCCTGGTATAATAGAGCTATATTATGATACTGTTATTACTAAATTTCAGTTATTCGTGGCTTGCTTTTTTAGCTTTTGAGACAGCACAGTATTGTCTCAAAATCTTTGATTTTGGTTTTATAGCAGACTTACAGCTTTTATCTCTTCATCTTTTAACTTTAAAGCCATTGTCCCTACAGTTTTGGATAAGTTGCTTTTTTTGGTACAGTATAGTGGTTCACTTCACAGATTCTATGTTTTTATTTTATGCAGGTCAAACACCAAAATGAAGATGTTGTAGTGTACAATACTGCATTGCAAAAGGGCAAATCATCTGGCAGTAGCTCCATCCAAATATATTGGAATTGCAGCTTCCAGAATTCTCAGCTTAGTAAACCTGGGATGCAGCCAAGAAAGAGGTATCTTAACTTGTTATTGGCATATATGGAAATGAGACTGACTCAAATCCAAACCAGTTGGCTTAAAAATTCCACTAGCTCACAAGGAGTTTAATTATGGCAATTGCACTAAGAAACAATTCTAGTTTTAACAGGATATTTTAGGTGTTCATTTACATCAGTGCTTCTCAAATAGTGGGGCGGGCCCCCCAGGGGGGGCGCGAGGCTCCATAAAGGGGGGCGCGTTTGACCTCGGCAAAGGATTTAATTTTTTTAAAATTTCTAATGCACTTTAAATCTTTTCTGCTACAGTTAATAAAGCTATTCTTTGTTGTAAATTGATCCACATTTCTTTCTTTTTTTTATTCTCTTATACGTTAATAAGGATACAGTGTTATGCAGAGGTGTACTTATAACAATTTTATAGACAAATGATACTATTTACAGTCGCGCGGGGGGCGCGAAATGTTTTCTTCTTCCTAGGGGGGGCATGACAGAAAATAATTGAGAAGCACTGATTTACATGGACACATCTTGTTCTATTATAATTCATCATTCAGTGTACATAAATATAAGAGGAGCTTAATCTAAACGAAAGGGCTAAAGCATATATCTTCCCATTTTATCCTAGATCATTAAAAAACCGCACACCAAATATTGCCTTAAAAACATGGACTGAGATTATAGTTTTAAACATGTGTCCAAGGAATAAATGCCAGCTGAGTTCAACTGGGCTGAATAAACACACTTTCAATCAATTGGCGAGACTTGTAGAGCTTTAATATGCATTCAGAAATATCTAGAATATATTAAAAGACCTGTATCCCCTTAAAGCCACACATTTATTAACTTCTTGCAATGATTCTATCAGGGGCATTATCCTCAGCTGGCGGTTTAATACACGAGTACAGAGAAAACAAATTGTATTTGGTTAAGTCTAAAATGTTATGAAATGTTAATTACAAGTTGCCTCATATTCACAACTGGGACCAACCAGGTCAGTTGAGCAATAGATCCTTTCAACAAGCCTATCAAGTAACCTAGCCAAAGGAAAGGGAAATGTTCCACTTCTGCTTTCTATGTTCCACTTTGCGGTTTCCTTTTTCTATCATTTGAATGAATCAAGAGCTCAAAATCTGAGTTCTTCTAGATAAGGTATCGAATTACACAATGAAAAAAAATCAGCTCTAACCACCAGCAATGATGTATGACACCATAATGGGCATTCTACTATTTGTTGAATCCTCCCCTTCACTGCTTTCCATCTTTCACTGCCCCCTTGAACTCTTCCTATCCTCCAAGAAAGATGTATAATTGTGACTCAATTCTCACTAATGTAGATCAATAACTGGGAGTGCAATATAAGGGCGATTTGTTCCAGGCAGGTTTAGAACAGCCTTATAATTAAGTCCCCTTATATTATCTGAACATACAGCACAGTTGTTATGGAAAAGAAAGAAACCTTAATAAATAATGGGTGAATTCAGGAATATTTAATTGCTTTTGCTGCATTTGAAAATGAATCTGTGCATTTGATTACCTCATATGCACCTATTATTTCTAGATAAGCATAGAAACACCTATTACCTCTAGATAAGTTTGTGCAAGCAAGCCATTAAAACTTCCTTAATCCCTCTTGCTAAACATTCCCTTATATGCTTTGCTTGGAATAAATTCCACTAAATTCAATACTGCTTACCTCTGTGAATAGCACTGTATGATAAATGAAATTCTCTACATACTCTGCGCATGGGTTTTTGAGATCCAGCTTTGTAATGTCAACTTATCTTACCTTTTAAAAAAAATCCACTTGAAAAGCCTAATTAGCTCCAAAGTTGTTGAATTAAAAATGTAGGCTACTAATATATGCTGATTGAGCTAATAAAGGAAACCAACAGCTGAATACACAAACAAGCAATACAGTGTAAAACAAAAGCTAAAGATGAGTTTTTGTTTGGGCAACACACATTAAACCATGTGAAACAGTTACATTTCATTCTATATGCAGCTTGCTTTGAGTTTAAAGGTAAAGGTTCCCCTCACACATATGTGTTAGTCGTTCCCAACTCTAGGAGGCAGTGCTCATCTCCGTTTCAAAGCCGAAGAGCCAGTCTGTCCAAAGATGTCTCCGTGGTCATGTGGCTGGCATGACTAAATGCCGAAGCTGCATGGAACGCTGTTACCTTCCCACCAAAGGTGGTTCCTATTATTCTACTTGCATTTTTACATGCTTTCGAACTGTTAGATTGGCAGAAGCTGGGACAAGTAACGAGAGCTCACTCTGTTACGTGGCGCTAGGGATTCAAACCACTGACCTGCTGTCCTTTCTGATTGACAAGCTCAGTATCTTAGCCACTGAGCCACCGTCCCCCTACTTTAGGGTTTAGCATTTTTATAATTTATAAGACCAATATACTTCTATGTAAGACAACATTTTTCCCCTTGAGACATCCATCTATACATACATACATCTATACATAGTTATCTGAATGTCATTGAATTCAAAGGGACTTAATTGGTATATTGTTAATGACTAACTTTTTATATTGAAGCAAAACAATTTTTTATATAGCAAAGATCACTATCACAAGTTATATTATCTCTAGAGATATAAATTATATAGATATAAACATAAATAAATATAAAACATTTAAAAGCTCAGTCATTCTGTATATTTAATAAGCACATACTTACTTCCCCAAGTTGCCTAGCAATTGAGCGAAATTCTCTAAATAATATTCTGATTTTACTTAGCTAGATTATAGGGTTATGTGCTCAGGCTAGTGATACAGCTAGATTGTAATTTCTATTCTTTCTATCTGAATATCCTAGCCATTGTGCCAAAGACAAAGCATCCATTTAATCATTTCTCTTATTAGCAAAGAGGAAAATGATTTGGCAAGCAGAATTCAGAGGGACCAGTTTAGGTAGAAAAAATAATAATACTTGAAAGCAATATGCTGAGGCATACATTTTGAAACTGAGCAATTCCAACTCTTGGTTGCTTCATAAAACCATTTTTTAAGCCAAGGTTTTCCATAAATCTCTTGAAAGAATAATTTGCTGTTGTTCTAGCAAGCATCCATTAAGCCTTATTACAATTTATTGTTCCTTCTGGAAATCAAAGTTTTAGGAAATACTGCAAGTACAAATGAAAAATGCAAGATTAATCCCCCCATCAGTAAATATAAATCGAGATGACTTCACGATTTTCATATAATTCCCTTCTGCTGTTGATTCAATAAGAAAATTTAATAATAATAGGATCTGCTTTAAACACAACTCCTGTTCATGAACATAGCAGAAATCGTACTTTGAGCAATAGCTTGTGTATTTTGTCTTTAGACATATAAAAATATAATCAACTATACATTGGTATTTATAAACTAGAAGAGGTAAGAAGAGCTATTTTATTGTTTGCAAATTATTGTTTGTGGCCCTCTGCTTATTATTTTGGCACTCGCTGTTCTCTTTCATCTTATGAAATGAAGTAGATTTTACCACCTGCCATTCCTTAATAAAACAACCCTCTTTTGTATCTTACATTTGAATCCTTATAAATTTACTCTGTGCCATCTCAGTAAGGCAAAATACGAAATGAATAAATATGTACAGTATGAATACAGATAAGTATTTCACAAAAGCTCAAATGCATACAGATAGAGTAGAAAACATTCAGTAAATGTTGTCTTTTCCCAAAACAAGCAGCACCCCATATTGTTTCAAAAAGTTTATTCATTTCTTTCAAAGGATCTCTTGCACTATGAAATTAATAGAATTTTGTGTAGTGTGCAATCAAGTTGTAGTTAAAGATATGACTTTTATTAAGTTCAAGAGAAAATGCGGTTTGTAGAATAGACTCAAATATGTTACCAGTCTCCATTTTTTATTATATTTGTAAAACCATCTAAATATATTAGATGTATATTAAAAAATGATCCCTACTTCTCCTCCTACAGGTAGTCTTCAACTTACAACAGTTCGTTTAGTGACTGTTTGAAGTTACAGTGGAACACAAAAAGTGAATTATGACTCTTCTTCACACTTATAATCATTGAAGCATCCCATCCCAGTGATCATGTGATCAAAATTCAGATGCTTGGCAACTGGCTCATATTTATGACTGTTGCAGTATCCCAGGATAATGTGATCAGCTTCTATGACCTTCTGACAAGCAAAGTCAAACCAGATTCACTTAACAACTGTGTTACTAACTTCAGAACTGCAGTGATTCACTTATCAACTGTGACAAGAAAGGTCACATGGGGCAAAACTCATTTAACAAATGTTTCACTTAGCAACAGAAATGTTGGGCTCAATTGTGGTCGTAAGTTGAGGACTACCTGTACTGGCCAACATTATTTTTCCCAATTCTCTCTCAGGACCTGGGTCAATACCTGTTCTAAAAACTGAAAAGATCACATCGAAGTGTTACATATACATTCATTTCCAATATTCAAATAATTCAGATACTGATGTAGTTTATTGGAAAATAAAAGGCTAAATGGAAATCAAAGATATTAGACTTCAACTTCTAGAAACAAATTTTGGTAGTAGAAAACAAAATATGTCAGTCAAACTTGACATATTTAGTAACAAACCACATTTGGTAACAAACATCTGCTCCTCCTGCCTCTCTCTTTGGCAAGATGCAGACAAGAGGTTTAAAAAAGAAACTACATTTACCTCTGTCTCAGTGTGTATACAGCTTTCCCCAAAATTGAGGACTCTGTTTTATTATGGACTAGACAATGAAAATAATTACATTTGCATACAATACAAAATTCTTTCCTTTTAGGAGTTCCAACTTGAGTGCATAATATGGTGGGAGGTTGGGATTCCATGTCCAGTTCTAGCTTCAACCATTTAGAATCCCTTATGCATTTAGATGAATGCTAGAAAAGAGCTACAGAGAAAGAGATGCCTAGCTTCAATAGAACAAAACAGCCTAGTGAAGGAAAAACAAAGTGATTAAAGAAAATTGCAGGAAATAGATTTGAATGCTTTGGCATAAGGAGATGAGCTATTAACTGGGAAAATTAAGTATGAATGAGAATTAAGCATTCAACATGAAGAATCAGACACTAGAGAAACTAAGCAGTTTATCAACTTCTTGAAAAAAAGATATTTAGAAAATTGTTCTTGGGGTTGCCTTTCCAATGCATTTGTATGTTTAGGATACAAAGTTATCAGTTCAGTTGTGGTTCTAGAACTTCTTGGAGTTGAGAATAGTTTGAGAAATATATATTGGTAAAATATCGATGTCTCTTCAACTGGCTTTATCTTTATTCTTATAGGTAATTCAAATATATCTTATTTAGAAGTCTCTTGTGTATACTGGTACATTGAACTGTGGTGGCAGTGTTAGAATGCAGTATTGCAGACTAATTCTGTTGAATGCCAAAAGTTCGATTCTGACCGGCTCAAAATTGACTCAGCCTTCTATCCTTCCCAGGTAAAATGAGGACCCAGATTATATGCTGACTCTGTAAACCGCTTAGAAAGGGCTGCAAAGCACTGTGAAGCAGTATTATTTTATTTTATTAAATTTATACCCCGCCCTTCTCCTAAAAAAAGGACCCAGGGCCAGTATGTAAGTCTAAGTGCTATTGCTATTGGATAAATGCACCTTTATTCTTACTGTTAATGGTTCAAATTTATCTTATTTAGAAATCTCTTCTGTATGGTGGATGAATGTATGAGGGAGAAACTACAATATCTCTATCAAAACTGTAGAACAGTGATGGGTGACCTTTTTAGGCTCGTGTGCCATAAAGGGGGGGAGCACAGGGGGGTTGTGCTTCCCCCCTTATGGCAGATGCTCCCACATCTTTTTTTACATGCTTTTTTTTGCCCTCCCCAGGCTCCAGAGGCTTTATAGGAGGCTGGGGAGGGTGAAAACAGCCTGCCCCACCCCTCCGGAGGCTTCAGGAGCTTCCCTGAAGCCTTCGGAGGACTAAAAATGACGCTACGAACAAACCGGAAGTGACTTCCGGTTTGCTCATAGCAACATTTTTAGTCCTCCAGAAATTTCAGGGAAGCTCCTGAAGCCTCCGGAGGGCCTCTGGGGGGGGGCTGATTTCGCCCTCCCCAGGATTATATAGCCTGGGGAGGGTGAAAAATGGCTTTAAAAATGGCTGAATCAGCTGGCCAGAGCGCGCATATGCGCTGGCCAGCTGACAGGGCAACACCTTGTGTGCCTGCCAAATGGCTCCGTGTGCCACCTGTGGCACGCATGCCATAGGTTCGCCATCACTGCTGTAGATCCCTTGCCTCACCCATAGCTTTATATGGGCCTCACTCATACCCATAGCTTTATATGAGCCCCACTCATATATTGCAAAGTCTTCTGGAAAAGAAGTTCCAGGTTTATAACTTTTTTAAAATGCAAAATCAGGAAATGAGTATGGCTAAAATTCCAGATGATATGGAAGCCCATGTTTGTGATCCTTATTAATTAAAGCTTTCTCCGTGTAAATATTTGAAACACTAAGTGTTGTGTCCTCGACCTGCGACCGGTCTCGACTTACGACCGGCCGCAGGTCTTCCAGGCTGCCTCTTGGAGCCTTGGCAACAGGCTGTAGCAAGGCAGCCAACTGACAGACGCGCCTGATTGGCTGAGGCGCGCCTGGCCCTTGCTGCAGCCTGATTGGCTCCCCCTTTGACAGCTCCAAATATAAAGAGCTGTCAAAGCGCGGGAGCCCCTGTCTACCGCACCTTTTCTTTAACTGAACTTTCTTTCCTTGTAAGCTGTGCCTAGCTAAATAAAAGCTATGTTTCTGAGCAAACCTGATGTGGACCCACTTATTGACCGATGCCACAATACTGGCGACAAAGGTGGGATCAGGCAGAGCTCATTTTCGCGGTACGATCAACCGGATCGTTTCCCCCGCTCGACCCATCGACGCGGCCACGGAAACCTGGGTCTCCTACGGCCCACCTCGAGCGCTTTCCTGCCGGCCAACGACGACCGGGCCAGGACGCTCAACCTCGAGCGCTTTCCTGCCGGCCAACGACGACCAGGCGAGGACGCTCAACCTCGAGCTCTCCCTGCCGGCCAACGACGACCGGGCCAGGACGCTCGACGACCTCTCAAGCTGCGGCGGCCGAGACCTCAAAACCGCGCTCGCTGCAGCTACCCCGGCAGCGGTCGATGACCTGCCGCGGGACACCGCAACCTGGGCCTCCCCACGGGCCAGGACGCTCGGCTACCTGCCGCTGGCCTCACCACGGGCCACCTCAAGCACCTTCCTGCCGGCCCACGACGACCAGGCCAGGAAGCTCGATCAGGGCCTGCGAGACGGCCGAGACCTCGACCCCCTACCGTGGGGAAAGCCTTTCCCCGGGGCGATTACCCGTTCAGGGCCCCATCGGTCGCCGCTGCGGCCATAGGGGCCACCGGCACCAGCGCCGGCCACCCCATGGACTCCGCGGCGGATTCCAGACAACCGGCAGTCCCAGCCGCCGCCACCAACGAAACGAGACGCCAGACCACCGCCGCGCCAGCAGCATCAGCAGCAGAGCAGCGGCAGCCGTCCAGCAGCAACAGCGGCAACCATCCGGCTGCCTCGCTGGGGCCCAACAACCCCGCCCGGCCGGGCCTGGGTTTCCCCGGCTTCCGGCGACCATCTTCGGCCTGGCCCGGCTGAAGCCGACCAGGCCCTCCCATCGAAGACCACGCCTTCTCCTCTTCGCCTGACAACCATCAAGGCCTGGCTCAAGCCGACCAGGCCCTCCCATTGAAGACCGCGCCCCCTCGCCCGACTCACCGTTCCAGAGGACTCCGCCTATCCGGTAGGCCTCTCCGATGACGTCGCCTGGAGCTACACCCAGCAAGGAGGAGCTTCCAGGGACACGTCCTCTTCCTCCAGCTCCTGACGAGACTCTGGGACAATCCAGCGGACTGCGCATGCTCCGCTCTCCTGATGGACAGCTTTTCGCGCATGCGCAGACCGAGGGGGGGAAGGGGTGTTGTGTCCTCGACCTGCGACCGGTCTCGACTTACGACCGGCCGCAGGTCTTCCAGGCTGCCTCTTGGAGCCTTGGCAACAGGCTGTAGCAAGGCAGCCAACTGACAGACGCGCCTGATTGGCTGAGGCGCGCCTGGCCCTTGCTGCAGCCTGATTGGCTCCCCCTTTGACAGCTCCAAATATAAAGAGCTGTCAAAGCGCGGGAGCCCCTGTCTACCGCACCTTTTCTTTAACTGAACTTTCTTTCCTTGTAAGCTGTGCCTAGCTAAATAAAAGCTATGTTTCTGAGCAAACCTGATGTGGACCCACTTATTGACCGAAGTCATAACACTAAGCATAGGTTGTCAATGTTAGGAAAGATTTGCTCTTGGTGCAGTTGGATTTTTCCTATTGGACTGTATCTAGAAGAAATTGGTGATGGATTAGAATGATCTCACGGGCTCCTTCCCTCTTCAGCTTTCTTTCTCTTGGGCTTCTCTTTTCTTCTCTTGCCAGGGGAAAAAAAAGGGGAAAGTGTTTAGTCTTGCTGACAATACAATTATCTTCTCTTGGCTCTGCTTGTTCACTTCTTACTGCAAAGGATTATCAACTTGATGACACCTACTGATCTCTGCCAGGAGGTGGAAGAATTCTGCCTGAATACCTCCTAAGATTGCTACTTTCCAAAGAAAAGAAAATCTAATCCAGCAACTGAAAAACATGCATGCGACTTTACATTAGGAAATTATAGAAATTTCCATTTTAGATCTTTTAAAAATAGTTTTTTGGATTAGATCTTAACCTTTCCTTTAAAGGCATATATGTCTCTGTAATCAAAATGAATCATTCTCAAGGAGCCAATTAATTTTCTTTAAAAAATGTACTTTCTATATGAATCAATTCATCCTCTCTTTGTGCCTCCCCCAATATTCCTTAGCTATTGGGAAATAATAGATGCACATAGAATTCATATATTTATGCTGAAAAGAGAGCTCTGGGGCTGAAATGTTATTACAAGAATAGCAGAGCAATGGGCTTTAAATGCAATTATCTCCCAAACAGAAATATAATCGGTTCTCTGCTTATATCCAGTGATCTTTATGGGTGGAATGTAAAGCTCTTATCATTTCCATTGGAAATTGCTGTAAGCTAAAGAGCAAAAAAAAGGATATTAGCATGGCACATACTGCTAGTTGAGAGAGACTTTTTTTTTAAATATATGGACTGAAAAAAAGTAAAGGAGACCACAAGATACTGAACGAGAAAATAGCCTGAGCTAAGCTAAGCAGATAACTTTCCCCCATCCCCTGAGTCACCTTTCCTGGACCCCTATAAAATGCCAGAACAGCCATAAAAATGATTAGACGATAAAGGAAAAGGGATACTTGGAAACAAAGAAAGCTAAGGAGCAGAGCCAACATACAGTTTAAAAAATTGTGATGCTCTCCAAGTTCAGTTGTTCCCTTGCACATGTGTCATGATCAAACTAATGGGCTGATGGTGTTACCTAGTTTGGTAATAAAGCAAGAAAACAATCAATCTCAGAGAACACCCAGGACTCCAGTGTTCAGCCCAGAACTACAGATGGTGTCTTCCATGGTGTAGGAAGTTAGCACCCAATCCTCCCTCTCCTAGAAAAATGAAATATTTTAGGAAATATATTAAAAAGGCAGAACATTTTATTTCCCTGGATGACAAAAGGAGAAACATGTTTCTAAAGACAAAGCAGCCCCCTGAGCCTTCCTGCCATCCCCACCTTTGTCAATGGGCCATTAAGGCCTGAACCAGTCTATTCTACATAACGTAGAATTAGTCCTCTACCCATCTTACTACATGGCACATGGGAAGAACAGCCAAAAAGGCTCAAACAAGCTTGGGTCTCAGGATAGCCTACAAAGTTAGCTAAGACACCCCCCACCCCCTGGGAATCTGACAACCAATCGGAATACATTTCTTACACCAGAACAGGAAATTCTAAGGTGAGGCCCAGGAGAGAGTATACAACTCAGGCACTCACAACATCTCAGCCTGTTTTCTTCTTCACCCAACATCTTGAACCATGTGATCCCCACTTTCACCCAGGAGTTCCAAGGCATGGGATCCTGTCCACCATTAAGCCATCTTTCCAAACAGCCTCCATATTTCCAAAGTCTTTTTCTCCACTTGGAACTGAACCCAGATGAACATTTCTTCCAACAATGGTAAGGGGGGGAAATTAAATATAAACACAAGAAAAATCCCCTAAGCCAGCGGTTCTCAACCTGTGAGTCAGGACCCCTTTGGGGGTCAAACGACCCTTTCACAGGGGTCGCCTAAGACCATCGGAAAACACATATTTTCAAAAAAATATGGAAAACAAAATAATTTTAAGGTTGGGGGTCACCACAACATGAGGAACTGTATTAAAGGATCGCGGCATTAGGAAGGTTGAGACCCACTGTCCTAAGCTAACATTAATATTTCCTTCGCCTATTGGCTGCATCTAGATTAGAACTGTGGCTTTCACATTATTGATCGGCTATTAAAATGGTCACAGGAGTCTTGAAATTGAAATTGAAATTTATTAACCGCACCCTCTCCCCACAGGGACCCGGGGCGGTGCACAGGCAAAGCTAAAAACAATATACAATAAAATACAACATACATACATTAAAATAGAATTAAATAGTATTACCCGTGCTAAAAATATAAAATTAAGAACCCATTAAAATATTTGGAGTCAATAGACAGAGAGAACTATTCAAGGCCGGCCAGTCGAAAGAGATAGGTCTTTAATTTTACACGGAAGGAGCGGAGGTCAGTGGTCGTTCTAATATCAGGGGGAAGGTCGTTCCAGAGGGCCGGGCCCGCCACAGAGAGCCCCCTTCCCCTGGGCGTCGCCCGCTGACAAAGTCTAGTGGACGGCACCCGGAGAAGCCCCTCTCTGTGGGAGCGAATCGGTCGTGAGGATGTATGGGGCAGGATCCGATCTCGCAGATAGCTAGGTCCCGGGCCATGGAGCGCTTTGAAGATGATAATTAACACCTTGAAGCGCACCCGGAAGACGACAGGTAGCCAGTGCAGCTCGCGCAAGAGCGGTGTAACGTGGGCAAACCTGGTGGTCCCCATAATTGCTCGCGCGGCTGCATTCTGAACTAACTGAAGCCTCCGGGTGCACCTCAAGGGGAGCCCCATGTAGAGAGAGTTACAATAGTCCAGTCGGGATGTCACGAGAGCATGAGTGACTGTGCGAAGGGCGTCCCGATCCAATAGGGGGCGCAATTGGCGAACCAGGCGAACCTGGTAAAACGCCCTCCTGGCCACTTATTATGTCCATCTGCAAAATTAATTAATGGAGGACAGTCTGCTTGCATACAATTGTCACTGAGCAATATATGGTAGTTGCCTCCTGTATCCACACAGTCCTTTTAAAGTTCTAAATAGTACAGGGGTATATCAAGTATGAATTAATCTTTCCTCTTCTGCCTTTGACTTTAAAAACTCCTGCTTTCAACAATCAAAGTTGTTCTGAGGAAATGCAGACAAAGTTTTGTGTCCCTCAAATCACCTTCATGGCATATCTGGATTCCCCCCCCCCCCTTATCGGTCTTTTGCATTTTGACATTTGTCTCTACAAAGCAACCTACTATCAATGGCCATGGGTCATCTGCACTGGCATCTTTCCCAGTGAGATGCGTTATATGGAGTGGGGAGGAAATTACCTATTGCTATTCAAGAATGATTTCACATTATAATCACTAAAGACCTACAGAGGAGAGATTCCAAAAGTAAGTTCCTCTTCTTAACAACAAAGATAAAATAGTTAAATAGTTACCTGACAATATAACCTTCTTTCTTCCATTACAGCTAAGCAAGCCAGGTGGTGCTATTAATATCAACTGCTTGCAGCTGGCAATGAAGAAGTTGGCTTCAGGAAAGTTTAATAGACTCTTTAGAGAAGCATCTCTTGGCACCGTTAGTTGCTGTGCGTAAAGCAATTTGCTTATGGTGCTAGTTGAGTGCACAATCTCTTTTATTAGCAAGTTCTTTTGTTGCTAATAATTATTAGAATCCTTTGCCATTTAGGGACTTCATTTAAAGTTAGAGGGCCTTACTAAATTATAGAGCAGGGATGTCAAACTGGCGGCCTGTGGGCAGGATGGGTCAAATGCAGGCCACGCCCACCCCAACTCTGTGAAGGGAAAATCATGAAATGTCACATGACAGCAACATGATGCTGTGAGTTTGACACCCGTGTTATAGAGGTTGTTGTAATTATTGATAAATACAATCAAAATACCCCTTTATTTTACCTGTTTTTGTCAAAATTGCAGTTATTTATTTAAAAACCCGGTCTCATTGGTTGAATAGGTAAGAAATGGCGCTGAGTCACATTATTGGTGGTGGTAACATTAGGAGGAATATTATTTAAACCACTATTGTTTAAAGCATGTATATAATCCTCATTAAAAATAGAAAGCTTAGCAATCGTTACGCTTTCTTGACAATATGTTCCCCAAAATACTTTTCCTTTGTACAAAGTAATGAAGAATTTAGAATCACCTGTCTCTTGAGTTAAGGTTTGTAATTTTTTTGCAGTACATTTAGTAATTGTTTTGTCTGTGGAAACTTCTGGTTGTAGAATGTCAATAATTTTTGACTGTTATACTGCCTTATCTGATTTAAAGGTCCCAGGGCTTTCTTTTTTTGGGGGGGAGGGGGCGGTCCATAGTAATGCAGGAATAACAAAATAAATAGCATTTATCTAAGACTTGATTTATTATCTTGGAAGACATATTCTTTTGGTTACATCTTTCATAACATTTAGAAATTACACACCAAATATTAACTAATATCTCTGCACAGTCTCTGTATTCTTAATAAAACCATTGTCTCTGTAGTTTCATCTTCATAATTTCTCTATCTCTGACCTTTACACATATATTTTGATTTGCATAAATCCATAAAAGGGACTTCTGTCCCAATTCCTCTTTAGGTTGGCTATTGTAGCAGTGCAGTAGTTTGGTACTGAAATAAATACGGTGTGTCCTTTTATTGATGGGTGTTCTGGTCTCTGTTATTAAATGAAGTCATAAAGGGGAATCAGAACATTATGAGTGGCAGTTACAAATTAAGAGCTGTTCCTCTTTGATAAACACTATTTTAAGTCTAGATTCCTTGCTCATGTTAGAGGCAAATACACACAAGTGGAAACTGTTGCTTAGGACTGCATTTATCATACGGTAGCAAAGTTGCTGCAAGATGCTACCGCATATAAACTATTCCATACTGGCAAAATTTACAACTCATTGTACTTGAACAAAGACCAGATTCTTCCCCAGGATGCTTTTTACCTTAATAGGCATTTTCTTGAATGTCACTTGAGAAAACAATTGAGATTTTTAAGGAGGAGGAGAAGAGTATGCCCACTTTTTGTTATATTTGTTATGTTTTTTATTGATCCATCCTAGGATCATCCATCAACCTCATGCACTGATGCCCAATCTGTTTTCTACAGGTATCTTGGAGGTATAGTTTCCAAAACCACAGCTACCATACTGTGACATCTGATGACTGTAATTATAAAATATCTGGAGGGTTTTCAAGCTGGGAAGGCTCCCCTAAGCACTTTAATAACACTGTACTATATATCATGGTTGTGTTTCCTTCTTGCTACAATTCTTAAGCTTTTATGTTTCTTCCTCTATGCCATTAAAAAAAATAGCTTTAGATGTTGGAGTTACTAGGACCTGAAAAGTACATACATAGCTCATTTTCACCTGACAACTAAGGGAATCTCTTTTTAAAAAATAATTTCTATGAAAATTTTAAAATGCTATGATAAAAACTAATAAACCCTTTTGCTCTTTATTTCAGTATGTATGGAAGTGACTTCCAGTTTGCTTGTAGCATCGTTTTTAGTCCTCAGGAGTCTTCAGGGAAGCCTCCGGAGGGGCGGGGAGGACTGTTTTCACCCTCCCTAGGCTCCTATAAAGCTTCTGGAGCCTTGTGGAGCCTGGGGAGGGCAAAAGAAGCATGTAAAAATGGGGGGAGCATCTGTCATGTGCGCATGCGCACTGGGGAGCGCATTGCATTATGGGTGCAGCAGGCTGGCATACAACCCCCCTGCGCTCCCCCCTTATGGCACGCGAGCCTAAAAAGGTTCGCCAGCACTGGAATATGCTTTAAGTTAGTCTGTCTAAAATGTGTGTATCTTTGGACTTAAGATTAACTTTATTGTCATTTTAAATATATACTAATTGGTGTACATTGAAATGAAATTTCATTGCAAACAGCTCTCACATGGTCACCATCTACATCATACACTACATTACATGAACAAACAAACAAACAAAAAATTATGCATATACCCACATACATTATACGACACAGAGAAGCAACACAGTTTTCCAGATGTATACATGCACACGGGCATCTTTGGAGAACTATTATCATTTGCAAATAGAAGTCCAATTATCCTATTCCTAGATGAAATATCCTGTGACTAGTCAGAAATATGTTTCAAAATAATTCTAGTTTCATCCCATGTTCTGGGCTTGACTACATGCGCCATAACTGCTGCAAATGTCTACAAATGATGATATCATAATCAGAGTTATTATTCCATCTTACATTTAGCAGAATACAAAGGGATAGCGATGGTAGTCAACAATACGAAAATGGAACTTTCTTTGTAACTTTATTTTTTTCCCTGCAAATCTTAAGCAATGTGAGAATGAATAAAATCCATCCTCCTAGTGTTTTTCCCAGAGGTGCAAGGTCCACTTGAGAATGATTAGAATACGTGTTCTGAAATAATTTCTAGCACTATCCATAATTGCATTGATCTACTTTATATTACTGTTAGTTTTTCATCTCTCAGGCAAAATTATTATTTGTCTATCCACCTATCCCAGGCAACAGGTGTGAATCTCCAACTCGATTTGCTTATATTTTCATTTTCAGATCCACTGACCTTCCAAGAATCTGGCATGAAGTCAAGCTACTTCTAATACTAAGAATTTCTTTTATTGACTTTTCTACGCTCAGGGAAAGCTTTCTCTTCCAGGACTATTTACACTTTATCTAGACATCAAGATTTTCTTTCCCTATGTTTTTTTTTGAGGGGTCATGTCTCTGTGGTTTTAAGAAGTTAATGACTATAAATTTCTTCCTTTTCTAGATCAGCAGCTTTTCTTCTATAGTTCTCTTTAATTGGTTATTGACCTGTTGCTCTCCAACTATTTATCAAATGTGTACTTGACTGTTACCAGGCAGCTGGCTCTGAGACTTGGTATAAGGGGGCCTACTGTTGTGTTATCTTTAGGTTGACCAAAAAGAATGAGGGTTAATATTGCTGAATAAACCATATGGGGAGATCTGAAGGCTGCAAAATTTCTTTCATCCTAGAGCTAATGAGAGATTTTAGAAAGGAAAGAGGCTACGAAGGCATGTCCAAATAGGAAAGTTAAGGTCTACCACGAATGATATTAATGGCTTTTACCAGATACATATATCGACCCATCCCAATGGAAATACTTTTCATTAAGTCTTCTATTTTGTTTTTAATAACATGAGGATTTGCAAAGTTCCTCATGTAAGTTCTACAGATATTATTTTCATCTCAAAATTTTATTATCTTCCTCTCTCTTAAAATTGTCTGGATATATCGGGCAACAAATACTGTCAAACATTAAAGGTACAGTTTCTGGGATTGCACTGGACTCATCATTCAATAACTAATACAGTCATCTAAAGTTTCCTGGATACTCTCCCCCACTGAATGTCCTCTTCAGACACGGACTTTGATTTTTGAGAAATGAAAAAATGAACCCCAACTAGATAATATAAACAGTTTGAAAAGAGCAAAGAAATAATAAAAACTATGAATGCCTATGAATAGAAACCTATGAAGGGATACCCAAAATTAAGGCTTACCTGATTACTAGGGCTTACTTCCAATAAATGTGAAGAATAATTACAAAATTATAATTAACAATTAGGAAGCATAGTTCTGGAATGTGATGCATTCATTTCTTGTTGTGTTACTTGCATCAACTTCAGGAATTCTTAGCGAAAACATGATCTGTCAACAGCACATTCAGATGCTTTCCCCAAATGATTCACATTTCTAGTGCAGAGAATATTTCGGTAATAATATGTCAACTGCTTCATGGCTGATAATTACGAATTCTTGGTTGTATTTATAAAACATTTGGTAGACATCAGTTGAGGGAAGGTCCACAGAAGGTCCTCAGGGATAGTTCTTGTTATAATGATTGTTTGCAGTTATGATTATGACAATAAAGTAACTTTATGAGTAATTCTCACATTTACGATGCAGCAAAGCTGAGATAGGATTAAGAGCTCAGCTGTGTTTCTCCTACCAACCACTTTGTTTAAAGATGCAGTTTCCAGTTCCAATTACCATATTTTTCAGAGTAAAAGACGCACCCCCCCCAAAGAGGGTGAAAATCTGGGTGCATCTTATACACTGAATACAGCCATTTTTGGCCTTCCAAAACCCCGCCCCATGCATGCTGTCTTTTGCAAAAATAGATGTGCAGAGGATTTGGGAGGCCTACAAAGTGCTCCTAGGGGCTGGGGAAGGCAAAAAACAAGAGCTGCAGAGGGTTTGAGAGGCCTGTGGAGTGCTCCTGGCTGGGGGAAGGCAAAAATGAGTGAAAACTGACCCATTTTTCACCAAACGGGTTGCGTTTGCCCTCCCTAGCCTCCAGGAGCTCTCTACAGGTCTCTCAAACTCTCTGTATGCCCCTTTTTTCCGCCTCCCAATCCCTCCGTGCATCACATTTTTGCCGTCCCCAGCCCCCAGGAGCACTTTGCAGGCCTCCCAAACTCTCTGCATGCCCCCTTTTTCACAAAAAAACAGGATGTGCAGAGGGTTTGGGAAGCCTGCAGAGTGTTTCTGGCGGCTGCGGAGGGCAAAAACTTTTTTTTTAATTTACATCTTCAAAATCTTGGATTTTGCATCTTATAGTCTGAAAAATATGGTATGTTTGTTAAATGAAGACTACCTCTACTGAAGTAGTTTTACCGCCAGAAAAGTTTTTCGCTTTCACCTAGTTCTATGCAAATTGGAATGTCTGAATGTTGCCCGATATGAAACATATTGGCCAAGGAATAAGGAAAAAATAATGTATATTCCCTTAGTACAAAAGCTGATGTGCACCAGCCTTCCTCCTACCAATCTCCTATCTCACTTTGATCAGAGGAATAATATCTGCCTTTGCCTGAACATAAGTAAAACTCCTTGAGTGGCCAGAATGCCTGCTTTGTATTAATATTTGGTGATTACAGTTCCCTTTAGCCCAGGGGTCCCCAATCTATGTGGCTGTGGTCCATTGGGAACTGGGCTGTGCAAGCAGTGGGCAAGCACTCAAAACTTCATTTATGTAAGCAGCATGCATGTGAAACCATCCCCTCTCCCCACAACCACTGCCACTGGTCCACAGAGCCCGAAAGGTTAACTGCTGCTTTACAATATCTTCTGAGGGTGAGATGGGAATTCATAGGTACATGAAGCCCCCCACCCCCATTCTCTGAAATACATATAGTGGTTTATGGAAAACTATGATTTCTGTCTCTTTCTCCTTTCTCTTTTGGTGTATAAGAATGTCAAAGAGCCAAGCCAACCTAATATTGTATGTATAAACTAAAAACATACCAGCCAAGTGTCTAAATTAAGATTAACCAAAGCATTTCCAGCAAAAGCACTTCAATTACAACCTGATTTTCAGTTACAAGATCTTGGGATTCTAGAAATCGGTTCTAGAAATAGTACAACTCAATAGCTGTTCTTGCAGTGCAAAAAAGCTACGAAATGTTCAGGTTCTTTTTTTAACCATTTCTTAATAATAGTTTTAAAAACCACTTTATAGCGTTTGGGAACTTATTCAACTCTCTCAGAAGTTAAAGTGATTATTCTTCATTCCATCATCTCAGACCAGTAATGACACCTGTAACTTTGCAGTGCACAAAAATGCAGCTTTTGCTGTAAGGGTGTTTGTTCTGCATGTACTGCAAAGCTTTTAAAGGAGACTATGTTTTTAAAGTCATATGGAAGGGTGAAAGATTAATAACTGTGCTATATAATTCTCTGTATCTTTATATCCACTTCTAGAATGTTATTAACTTATCCACAGACTCTCAACATAATAGTAGTGCTGCAGCTGGAACAAAGCTTTGCCAAACTGGCAAGATTGACTTCTCAAGAGATGGAAGAATAATTCAGCCTCCAGATTTATAGAAGCCTCTTGGGAGCAAAACCCGATCACAGTGCCAAAAAACTCATTGTGCATAATAGATGCAGAATGCTAAACTCGATTAACACAAGAAAGTTAACTATATATTTTAGAAGATAATCAAACAGAATAGGTTATGGGGTAGCTAAAACATTTGACTGATTAGGCATTGGCAATCGAATCTATCAAGTTTAGTGGGATCTGTCCCAGATCACCGGGATATACCCTTAGATGTTATTGCTATTCTGTGGGATTCTGCCAGTATGGAGGTGGAGTTAAACTGTTGGAGACTTTGGTTCAAGTCTGTTCTCAGTCATGGGAAGATCACTGGTGATTTGGAGCACCAGAGGTCTCTCAGCCAAAGCTATCTCACAGGTTAATATTATAAGGATAAAATAAAGGAGAAATTTCTGTATAAACTACCGTATCTACAGCTGCTGAAAAAGGCTGGATGTAAACTAAGTGAAACAAATAATGTGTTCGAAAATAGCCAAGATGGATCTGTGGCAATCCAGCTGTTGTCTCTTGACACTCCAGCTGTGGTACTTCAACTGCAAGTCTCTTGTGCCCTTCTCCAGGAAAACCAGTGTTGAGGGATGTTTGAAACTCTGATTCATTAACATTTGAACAGTACATCTCCTTGTTATATAGATGCTATTTATTATGATGAAATGGCTTTGAGATAGTGGTTTATCCCATCTGCTGTCCTCTTAAATGGGGGTGTAATTCTTTACTGCACGGAGCATTTTCATTCTACTACTGTATATCATAGCACCATCCTTCATTAGTTGTAAAATAATGTCACACATGTCTCAGGAATGATTGAAAGAAGCGCACAAAGGATCTATTGTTGACCTCAGATACAACCTTCAGTTTGAAAATGCTATTGACATTTCCATTAGACATTAAGAGAACTCTGAATGAAGCCATCAGAGTTCTAATTCTTCATTCTGTAATGAAGAATTAATATAGTGATGATATTAATCCCATTTATCATGACATAGGGTGTGGCTGATATATCACATACTTGATATTCTTGAAGGAAAGGCAGAAATGGGTGCAACTAAATGCACATTTTGAGACCAGCGTAAGGCACACAAATACATGCTATGGTTAATAAAAATATTTTTTCTACCTTCACATATCACATAAACCCCAAATGTACATTCCCATTTTTAACCCACATAGCCTATTGCAGGATGCAAAGCAAACCATTCAATCTACATAGTTTTTCTGACCCAGGCTTCCTTAAAAAGCAAGAAGCAGAGTCTTGGTCCCAGCAAATAGCCTTTTATTTACATGGCTGTGAATTCCGTTTATTCACAGTCTGCAAGGCTTAGCAAACAGTCTTTCAGAGGAATGTTTATCAACACAAACCTTGTCTCGTTTGGAAAGCTGACAAATAACTAGTTTCCAAACGCAGGGCAAGGCAAAACTTGGCACAGAGTATCTTATAGTCACAAACAGAACTTTCCACTCTTGACATGACCGAATGAACAAATTGTTTCCTGCAAAAGCCCTCTCCCTGTTCTCTCCTCTTTTGTTTCTTATGGGAGGGGCCAATCACCTCCAAGGTGTGGCTTTACTCCTAAGTTGACCCTGGTTTCTTAGTTGTTCTTGTCTTCTGGCAGTTCTGCGCATGTGCACACTGGGAACAGGTCCAGCTGTTCCTCTGCCTCCCTGCTGCCTAGCTCCCTCTCTGCCTCTGATGTGGAGCCCTCGTCTGAGCTTTCCTCAGCCCCCAGCACTGGCCCATGTTCCTCCCCAACTTCCTCACTGTCCAACTATGCTGCCAGCTCTGCTGGTTGCCAGCAGGCCACAACAATGATGTCCTCCTAAGGTTCATTATGGCATATCAGGAATAAAGTCTTATGTAGCATTTTGTCAATGATCAGATTAAAGTCACACAAGACCTTCAAGGCATCTCTAACACTGCAAAAGCATCTGGAAAAGCATAGTTGAATTTCTCATTGGATATCATGGTTATCCCCATCTATGGATCTCTTGTAACTGTGGTGAATCTAGATTGTGGAAAATAAAATTATTCACAATTCATTTCAAATGGTATCAAAGCAGGACAGATTATTTATCCCACAGCCATTTTGCAAGCCAGCTTTGATCGACACACCCAGCAATGCTTAGAATGCCAATTCTTTTCAAATTATTTGATATCTCTGCTTTTCCAGCCTGCTGAAAATGTTGTGCATTCCAAAATCTCAGCAATGCCATGTGCGTAATCTGGTTTCTTTTGCCCGAGTCTCTCATCAGTATTAGTATTAGTGCGGTGACACTACGCAACAGACATATGGAAGTGTTATTTGTTTCTCGTTTAGCAAACAGATAAGAATATGGAAATCGTTTCAGTCCATTTGTTTGATGAGCTTCCTAAGCCAGTAATAAACAAATCAATACAATTAGTTTTGGCTCATCATCATTTAGAAACCTTCACTACTGGGACACAACTTAATTATACCTCTTGCACTACAGCAGCCGAAAACCGTTGAAAATGGGCTACTTTGCCATTTATTGAACCAACGAGAAGAAGCCCTGGGAAACATCACCGACAGGCATTTGTCTTTTAACTAGGGCGGGCAAGATATAAAGCATATTGTGCAGCACCACGTCCCCGATTGAAATGATAACATATTCCTACCATTAAGGGAAGATCTCGATGGAAACCCAGGCATAAAGAGTGAGAGTCTGTGACATCTGACATGCTTCATGTGAATGGTGCCATTAGTAGAGGCTGCATCAATCTCGCATGGAATTGATTGCAAAGTATACTAGTTAATGCATTAATTAAGCTTCAGAGAGAAATGGGGGAAGGGAGTAAAAGGCCACATTCGCATTTCACTGGCTAGATGAAATCATTTCCTTCCTGTCTTCCTCAATAAAACATATGTCTGATGTAAAATGGAACAACTCTGACAAACCTCCCGAACTGCAGCCTTTTTTTTAGACACAATGAGAAGCGATTATGTGCAAATACGCCCCTCAACCAACTGCCTTCTTTCATTTATCTAAGAGAAAGAAGGAGACTGAATATGGCACCTGGTTATTTGCTGGGTACCGATCTCATCCAAGGAGCTGTATTAGCAAGATGTACACCAAAGAAGTAGAGGCTGGGGATGGCTAGAAAAGAAGCCAGACAGGCATATACAGCTAATAAGTAGATAGTGTTGTCTGTTTATGCAAGATGATACATGTATGTCTATTCATCTACCTGTGGTCATACTGTGATCTTTAAAGGTTTGTGAACCCCTCTGAATGTTCAGTATTTCTGCTAAATGTGATCTAAAATATGATCTGTTCTCCCAGTGCCAAAACTCGATGAAGAGAATCCAATTAAATAAGTCAAAAACATTGTACTTGTTTATTTCTTTCTTGAGGAAAATGATCCAAAACTATATATTATGGCCTAGGACAGGGATGGCGAACCTTTTCGGCACCCAGTGCCCAAACCAGAATGCACACATGCACCAGAGTGCTGGAAAACCAAAAAGCAGGTGTCCGTTGAGCATACTGGGTGGTGTATATGCTGGCTAGTGCCAGCTGGTCTTTGGGTATCTGCCGTGTGCATGTATACTGGCCAGCTGGTCTTCAGGGTTCCGGTGCTTCAGCGTGTCTGAAGATCATCTGGCCGGAGAGCATGCACGCACTGGAAACCGCAAGAGCAGTTGACAACGGTGCACATGCCCACAGAGAGGGCTCTGTGTGCCACTTCTGGCACACGTGCCATAGGTTCACCATCATGGGTCTAGGATAATTATGTATTCTAATACCTTACTACTCTGAAATTAACTAAAACCATTTCATTCTTGAAAACTTTGCTTAGAGTACAACTGTTGTTTCTTTCTCTCATGTTATGTTTTCTACAAGCTTAGGGATGCTACGGTATCTGCGCCTGTCCTTTATACTCTTCTGACCAGCTATCCAATGAGCTGAAGTGGCACAGTGGTTAGAGTGCAGTACTGCAGGCTACCTCAGTTCCGTAGTTAAAATCTCATCGGCTCAAGGTTGACTCAGCCTTCCATCCTTCCGAGGTGAGTAAAATGAGAACCCAGATTGTTGGGGACAATATGCTGACTCTGTAAACTGCTAAGAGGGGGCTACAATGCACTGTGAAGCAGTATATAAGTCTAAGCGCTATTGCTATCCAGTAGCTGACCCACATAGAGTTTGATGTACCATCTCCTAGACATCTTCCTGAATCTTCTCCCTAGCCATAGAACCTCTGGCTTCTGGCTCTCCTAGCCATTGCCTCCTCTGCTCCGGGTCTTGTCCAGTTGCTTCTCTTTCCAGTAGCATCTCCTGCCAAATGTAGAAGAAATCTCCACTTCTGTCTGCCTCCTCTGGCTTCCTTTATACCTCATTCTTTTTTAACTGTTTTAAAGCCAACCTAGAAGTGCTTCTAGGGAATTTTAAACTCCTCCTCCTTTCCTTGCAGTTGTTTATGTGCCCAAGCTGGGCAGTTGACTGACCACTTCTGAGAGAAAAAAAACACCTGACAACGTTGATAGTTTGAGACCAGAGGTGTCAAATTCAAGGCTGGGGAGCTGGATCCAGCACACAGGCCTGTGGGGTCACCCTGGAAACAGTGAAGGACCAGCCCGTAGTGTCTCTGCCAGTGAAAATGGAGTTCGGAAGGATTGCCCCCCCCCAAGCCCTCCTGAACTCTGTTTTCGCTGGCAAAGATTTGCAGGAGGCTGCTGCAGCTGAAAATTGAGCGGGGGAGCCCATTTTTGCTGGCAGAGCGCTTTGGCCACCCCAACAAGAGTGACGTCGAGCTGGCCATGCCCACCCTGGCCATGGCCTCCAGCTCCCCAGAGATCAAATACAACCCTAATGTGGCCCTTAATGAAATCGAGTTTGATACTCCTGTTTTAGACAGTTTCTCTTTCCACAGCAAGGGGTTTTCAAGTTTTTGTTGTTTTTAACATTTTAATCAATTTGGGATTACAGTTTTAATGTGATTTTATGTTTCTTTTGATCTTTGATTGGAGAGCTGCCCAGAGCTGGTTAAAAATGAGTGCCTGTATAAATGTTTTAAATAAATAACATACGTTAACTTAAAAGTTCCAGTGGAATACTAGTCACATACAGAAATTCTAGAAATGGTTTAAAAAGAGTAGCAGCCTCTTTGTGAATAGCCCCAGATTACTGTACTATAAGCATGCAGTTCAATATTGATATTTGTATTTTTTACATATTAAATTTGTATGCCAGTAAATCTGTTAGGCTCACGGCTTCTTGTAACCACATAAAAATGTAGCTGGAACCTAGAGTAAAAAATATGAAACAAAGCTTGAAATATATTTACATAAATAAAATTGTATCTGAGACAGTACACAATCACTCCCTAAGAAGTATAATTTTCACTAATTTTGGGAAAATAATCTCAAGAAGGCCAGACTCGCTTCCAGAATAAAGCTGTCATGATAGAAAAACAGTGCTTGTGACTTCAATCCCTTTTCCGTCATAAAGGAAAGAGTACCGTATTTATAGGCGTATAACACGCACAGGCGTATAACACGCACCTTCATTTTAAGAGGGAAATTTCAGGGGGAAAAATTAAATTTCAAATAAAGAACTTTGAAGCAAAATAAGGGTAGCTCAGAACTTTTTTTTATTAATATTATTACCACTTATAAGGTAAATAATGTAAAAGGACAGTAAAAGCAACTGTTTTAACAAAGAAACTTGGATATTCTGTTTTTACAAAAGTTTACTCAGAAATCGCTATCCCCTCCCTTCCTGTCTCTCTCTGTCATTCTCTCTGTGTCTGTCAGATTCTGATTCCCTCCCTTCCTCCCTCCCTCCCTCCCTCTTTCTCTCTCCTTCTCTCTCTCTTTCTTTCTCTCTTTCTCTTTCTTTCTCTTTCTCTCTTTCTGTCTCTTTTCTTTCTCTTTCTCTCTCTCTCTTTTTTCTCTTTCTTTCCTTTCTGTCTCTCTTTCTTTTTTCTCTCTTTCTCTGTCTGTCTTTCTTTGTCTCTTTCTTTCTCTCTCTCCCACCTTCTTTTTTTTCTTTCTCTCTCTCTGTCTCTCTCTCCTTTGTTTGGCCATCTGTCACTCTGTGTGTGTGTGTGTGTGTGTGTGTGTGTGTGTGTCTGTCTGTCTCGCATTCAGGCACTTAAATCACTCATTCTGTGTCTCTGTCTATCTTTCTCTCCCTCCCTCCCACTCTCTGTCTCTCTGTGTGTGTCTGTCACTCTCTGGTTCCCCCCTCCCTCCCTGTCTCTCTGTGTCTCTGTGCCTCTCTCTGTCTGTCTGTCTCCCCCCCCCACAAACCTCCTCAGCTCCTGGAAGTAGCCTGACCAGCCCGCCAGCCCGCTGGCTGTATTTACTCGCTCGCTCTCTCGCCCATCCACCGGACGAAGGAACCTGGCGTCCCCGTCCCCGCCCCCCGTCCCCGCGATCACTCGCCTTAGCCTGCCCCGGCCGCCTGGCTGCGGGCTCTGCCCAGGGGGCTGCGCTGTCTTCTTTTTCCCTCAGCGAAGCATGGGCGAGGAGGCGGCGGCGCTTCGCTGAGGGAAAAAGAAGACAGCGCAGCCGCCTTGCTTGCTTTCCTGCCGGCCGGCCCAGCCCCTGCTGCTGCCGCCGCCGCTAACTGCTGCTCCCAGCTGGGCCGGCCGGCAGGAAAGCAAGCAAGGCGGCTGCGCTGTCTTCTTTTTCCCTCAGCGAAGCGCCTCCTCCTCCTCGCCCATGCTTCGCTGAGGGAAAAAGAAGACAGCGCAGCCGCCTTGCTTGCTTTCCTGCCTGCCCGCCCCAGCTGGGAGCAGCAGTTAATGGCGGCGGCGGCGGCAGCAGCAGGGGCTGGGCCGGCCAGCAGGAAAGCAAGCAAGGCGGCTTGCTTTCCTGCCTCAGAAACCCACCCCTGATTATATCGGCGTATAACACGCATATCGGCGTATAACACGCATACATCATTTGCCCCCTATTTTCAGGGGGGGAAAGTGCGTGTTATACGCCGATAAATACGGTAATATTTGGAAAGAAATGTTTATAAATTATTTCGGAGAGATTAGAAGACATCAACTATAGGTGAAACAAAGTTAGGGTGGAGAGTGGGGATAATTAACATCTCTGAGCCTGAGGACAATGTCATGATTTAGGAGGATTCTGACAACTTGAAAGCAGGAAAAACCCAGCAAATGTAGGGACAAAACCAAAGTCTTATTTTTGGGTAAGAAAAATCAAACACATGGGTGTAAGTGAAACTCAACTGAGCTTCAGTACATGAAAAGAAGGAATTTGTTGCCTTAGTAATTCACAAGTGGAACATGAACTAATGATATGATGCAATTAAAAAAAAAACAAATACTGTTCTAGGTTGCATCAACACAAGGACAGGTTAGGATATATTTTCAATTTCTTGGCTTTGAGGAAGGTTCGATAGTAGGAATAGTGAACAAGTCTGAGACCAGTACAATACAATACAATACAATACAATACAATACAATACAATACAATACAATACAATACAATACAATACAATACAATACAATACAATACAATACAATACAATACAATACAATACAATACAATATCAGATTTGGAAGGGACCTTGGAGGTCTTCTAGTCCAACCCCCTGCCTAGGCAGGAAACCCTATACCATTTCAGACTATGGCTATCCAACATCTTCTTAAAGACTTCCAGTGTTGGGGCATTCACAACTTCTGGAGGCAAGCTGTTCCACTGACTCATTGTTCTAACTGTCAGGAAATTTCTCCTCAGCTCTAAGTTGCTTCTCTCCTTGATTAGTTTCCACCCATTGCTTCTTGTTCTTCCCTCAGGTGCTTTGGAGAATACTTTGACTACCTCTTCTTTGTGACAACTCCTGAGATATTGGAACACTGCTATCGTGTCTCCCCTAGTCCTTCTTTTCATTAAACTAGACATTCCTGCAACCGTTCCTCATATGTTTTAGCCTCCAGTCCCCTAATCATCTTTGTTGCTCTTCTATGCATTATTTCTAGAGTCTCCCCATCTTTTTGACATCGTGGCGACCAAAACTAAATGCAGTATTCCAAATGTGGCCTTACCAAGGCATTATATAGTGGTATTAACACTTCCCGTGATCTTGATTCTATCCCTCTGTTTATGCAGCCTAGAACTGTGTTGGCTTTTTTGGCAGCCGCTGCACACTGCTGGCTCATATTTAAATGATTGTCCACTAGGACTCCAAGATCCCTCTCACAGTTACTACTATTGAGCAATATCATGATTCAGGAGGATTCTGATAACTTGGAAGCACAAGAACAAATCAGCAAGATGAATTGAAAAGATTTTTAAGGAAAGAACAGGAGAAAGGTCCATCACTGTTAAACCAGGACTGCCTGTATTTTCCATGCAAATCTCAAAAACCTTCAATAAAAGGAAAGACAAGGTAGCAAAAACAGGTTACTAATTGCTGCTCTTATCATCCATTTAAGCTTGCTGACAGCACAAATCTTTTTATTCGACTATTCATAATTTTCTCCATCTGTAGGCATTATATTTGTTTTCCATACATAAATACTTCTATATCTGATAGGTGAGTAACTTTTATTCATTTGGTAATGTGACCTTTAAGTTCAGAAAGCTGGATGGCGTAACCAATTATTTCAAGGGTACACAAAGGGACAGAGATCAGATGCTTAAGACCACTTATGCCCCAGGAAGTGTGCCCAATGGATATTGCCAATTACATTATATATAATATACCGAATAAAGCTTTAGCTATCTTTATTTATAGCCAGTTAAAAATGTCAGCTGGAATGTTGCCTTTACATAGGTTCTTGCATTTAATATTTTTTTGCATTATTCAGTTTGTTGTTTGAAAAGAATGGAGATAATATAAAATGAGCTATGCATAAGAATGCCATCTAATCAAAATCACCAGTAACTATTGCAATCTTGCTTTGCGCTAAGAAGACTTTCAAATATACCCCAAAATTCCGACTTCTCTCTATAAGATAGAATTCCAAGTAACTGAAAATAGCAAGCCTTATGCAAATCTATTTTAGTCAGCTGCCTGAATGTTAATACTTGCTATAATGAAAAACAAACTGTCCCAATTCTTTCTACCTCCCTTCAGCTTTTAATACAAATGAGTGGGGCAAACACACATCATACAGCTTTGCTTTAGGGATTATTTCCTTCATTTTAATTTTAAATGTAACATTTTATCAGTGGAAACCTGAGTGTGACAGTAGGTTTAGTCTCTTCATTTTTCAGACGTACAGTTGTAAAATGCATGGGTTTTTTTTGTACGTCTTTACATATTGATTACCGAGTCTTACTGGGTGGCAAAGAAACAGCTACCATAAATACCAGTTGCTTGTATTGCATTGTGGCATAATAGAAAAGTTTACGTGGCAGGTCATGAATAATCTCATATCAATGATGCTGTGATTAGTGATACAACCTGAAGGTACCCATACATCCATTCCCTTGCCATTCTGGTATACCAAATAATTTATCTCAGTTGCATTATAAGAAAAAGATGTTTGGGGCAGGTCAACTTTTGATTTAAGCGAGAGTCATCATATGACGAACAAATAGTCAAGCTTAAATTATTCTACTTGACTTACATTATGAAAAGATAATAAACTATTCAATTTAAGATCCTTTTAATAATATTTGGGATAAAATGTACCATGAGTTTCCTATATATAATCGGTTCAATTATGAAGAACAGGAAATGACTAAAGCTATTGTGAGTGAGAATAGACATACGCTGATCTGGAGAAATGCCAAAGGCATTGATTTCATAAGAATTTCTGCATTTAAATGCAGAGGTCATCAGCTATGATACTGTGTACGTAACATAAACATGAAAACAAAAACAACATCAAATATTTAACATACTTAAAACTGAGTTTTTGTTATCAAAACCAGAACTTCTTTGTAAGAGCAGTTAATTTTGAATATATTTTGAACACAACAGAAGCAAACTCAGTACTCAAACATATAATCCACTAAAGCATTAAGTATTCCCAAATCACAGTACTTGAATAAATCAATTCATTTCCTTCTCTTCCAAAACTCAGCTAGTGCTCTGGGAAGAGACGATTACACAATATTATTCAAATAAAGTTATATAAAAAGTCTAGAGTCTAGAAACATTAATTGCTTAAAATAAATGCAGACATTAAATGACTTTGAAATGCCAATTTCTGGCATAGAATTGCTGGAAAGACAGGTGGCCTTCAGAACAATGAAAGCAATGCTTAATTGTATTCTTTCTTTTTCTGTTGCTACATAAAAATCAAATCTATGTGGGAACCAGAAACATCTCATTCATATTGATAAAAGATAAAAGTGAAGATATAACAATCCCAGTACTTGGCCACAGCATGTAGATGCTAAGTATTACTTAAATTAAAAAACAATTACATTTAATTTCTTTAAATGAAAAACAATTTAATTTTTAATTTAAATTAAAAACAATTTAATTTAATTTCTTTGGACTATAGCCAAAGGCTAAAATAATATCTGGTGCAAAAACAGAACACAAAGAAAAACAATACTTTTCCATTTCTCTATTAGAATGTGACTGTTAATTAGTTATGCAACTGAGAGTTAGCAATGCTTGAAATGGATTTGGTTAACTTACAACCAAACTATCCTCTGTCACTTGGACTTTAGGGAAAGAGACTAAAACATGTCAGAAAGGAGATATTTCGATAAAGGACTCCTTTTTCTCAGTGAAGATCAATAGAGTACGGTGTAAGTTTAATAACTTTTGACATTTCTAGTTAGCAAAATGTGCTACTTCCACCAATAAAACTTATATAATGTGACAATGTTATAGATAGTCATATTACAACAGTTTGTTTAGTGACCATTCAAAGTTACAACGGCACTGAAAAAAGTGACTTATAACTGTTGTTCACACTTAACAACCATTGCAGTATCTTCATGGTCATGTGATCAAAATTCAGAACGCTTGGCAACTGACTTGTATTTATGATGGTTGCAGTGTCCCAGAGTCATGCGATCACATTTTGAGACTTTTTTTTTTTTATATTGAAAAAGTTTTATTGGTTTTACATTTTTTCTATAGGGTAGGGTAAGGGATACAAAGAAATTTTGAGAGCATTCACGTCAGAGTCGTCGGCCCTTCCGAGACCTCAAAATACACAATAAAAAAAATAACACAAAAAAAGCATTTTTCATAACACTACAAGGTAAAAGCAAGTACATATACCTAAATTCTCAGTTCCATGCTGTCAGACATTTACAAAAAATCCAGAAAATATTATGCAAAATTGTTCAGGAAAATCAAGGCAAAGTTATTTTTTCGATCTAAGTCTCTTGGCTATTGTATCTTCTTTTTCTCCTCCCTGGCCCCCAGCGGGCGGGGCCGTGGCCCCCTCCGTCCCCCCTGGATCTTCCCCCAGGGCAGAGGAATGTTTTTTAAGAAAGGCTTCCGCCTCAGCAACTGTTTTAATCCTCACTCTTCCTCCTTCCCAGAACACCAGCATCCCTTCGGGTGTCACCCACTTGAACCAAATCCCATGATCAAATAAAATATTAGACAAGAAGGAAAATTTCCTCCTTGCTTCTCGAATCTTTCTAGGAATCTGCTTCAAGATAGTGACCGTTTTTTGTTGGTAAATTAAAGGGTTCCCTCTCTGCGCCTTCAAGATTTCCTCTCTGGTTGACCTTCTAACAAATTTCACATGTATCTCTCTAGGCACTTCATTTATCCTGGCATATGCTGAGTTAATTCTATAGGCTAGGTCAATGTCCCCCCTGATCTCATCTTTAGGTTTTTGTAAATAGTCTGCTAAAATTGTGCTCATAAGATCAGGGAGGCATTCACCAGGTTGCTCAAAAACATTCTGAAATCTCAAAAAATATGTCATTCTTTCCATATCAATCCTAGACACATGCCCACTTGTTTCCTCAACCTCTTTAGTAACATTTTTAATCTCTCCCTTAACCCCCACCAGCCCCCCTTCCAATTCTTCAGTCTTCTGTGTGATTTCCAGCGTTTGCTTCCGTGTGTCCAATAGCTCCTTCTTGAAAATAATGTTTTCTGCCCTCTGGGCCTGAATTTCTTGAACCAAAGTTTGTATAACAGTTTCAAGAGAAGCCATCCGTTGTTCTAAACTTGTCAGTGCTGTTTCTTGAGCCATCTTAACTGTTAGAGTCAGTGCCACCAAAATGGCGTTTTCAGGGTGGGGCTGGTGAGACTAACTGGGAGCCAAAAGTTCAGATCAAGGTTGAAACGTTGTAAAATTCAGGAACCAAGAGAGAGACAATTTTCCAACTCGATAGCTATAATAACGAAGGTAATCCAGAAAGGAACCACAAATCCAATAAGAAAAAAATTCTTCATTAATATCCAGAGAGAGTCCCAATTGTAAAGAGACGCTGGAAATTTTCCATAGTTAAAATAGTCAGGCAGGGACAAAGAAAAGCCACTTTCCACCGCCCATCTCAGAGCCCAGAGGAGAAAGTAGAAAAATAAATTTTTTTTTAACCAGCCAGACCTAGACACAATGTTGCAAGTAGCCGCATACCACTTTCCCTTGTTAGAGACAGTCCGGATTTAAGATTTCCACTTTCTCTTCCAGAGAAGCCATTTCCAAGTGCCGCTTAAGTCCGAGGGTTTTTTTTTGAAAACAAACACCCCCCTCCCAGTCCGTTCAGCCTGGCTGGCAGCAGAAAAAAAAGTTTTTAAAAAACTCACTCTCCCCTCGCAGCTGAAGCCTCGGGAAGCCTTCCGACTGAGCCGATTAACCCTCTTCATTGTTGTAAATGGCACCGTCTTCCTTAGGCGAAGGGAGAACCCCCCGCAGCATGTTCTCCCTCACCTAAGCCGCGCCGGGGGCCACTTCCTCCACTGCCATGGGGGGGGGCGCCCCCCGACGAGCCGGCTTTACGGGAGACCCTCAAACAAGAGGGGTCTCGCCCCCGTGGGGGGGCAGAAAGAGAAACAAAGCGGCGAGCGAGCGCTAGGCTCGCCCGTCGCCGCAGGAGCCGGAACCGGAACCGGAACTCACATTTTGAGACTTTTGACAAGCAAATTCAACGGGGAAGACAGATTCACTTAAAACCATATCTTAACAACTGCAGAGTTTCACTTAACAAAATAACAATTTTGTTAACAAATAACTGTCTGGTTGGGTTCTCCAACCCAACAAGACAGGCACAGACTTCAGAGGATAATTAGAACTGTAAAAAAACCATTACTACCAACCTGTCTTCCAGTGGTGAGTTCCTACCAGTTCGGACCGGTTTGGCTAAACCGGTAGTGGTTTGGCGGCCTATGTTGCTGGAACCGGCAGCCACCCAGGCCTGCCATGCCTCTTGGTTCTCCAGGTGGTGCCATAGGCACTGCCATCTTGTTTTTTGCTTCTGTGTATGCGTGCATCAAGTGCATGCGCGCACACACAGCCATGAGCGAATTGGCAGTAGCCACTGCCAGAACCCTCCCTACTGCCTTCCATTGAGGACTCATATACTGCACGAGTCAAAAAAAGGGCTGTGAAAATATTTATAGAACCCCCCCCCCCTCACATCCTGGACATAAATTGTTTCAACTCCTACCCTCAAAATGACGCTATAGGGCACTGCATACCAGAACAAGAACAGTTTTTCCCCCAAACACCATCACTCTGCTAAACAAACAATTCCCTCAGCACTGACAAATTATTTACTAATTCTGCATTACTATTACTATTAATCTTCTCATCGTTCCTATCACCCATTTCCTCCCACTTATGACTGTATGTTTGTAGCTTTGTTGCTTGAATCCTTATTGTTTCCTAGCATGATTCGATTGCTTATTTGTACCATGTAACTACCATTAAGTGTTGTACCTTATGATCGTGACAAATGTATGTTTTCTTTTATGTACACTGAGAGAGCATATGTGCCAAAGACAAATTCATTGTGTGTCCAGTCATACGTGGCCAATAAAGAATTCTATTCTATTCTATTCTATTCTATTCTATTCTATTCAAAAGTAGCAAGACAGGTCGTAAAATAGGGCAAAACCCATTTAACAAATGTTTCACTTAGCGACAGAAATTTTGGGCTCAATTTTAAGTCAAGGACTAATTGTATTGGGTAGGATAGTTTCTCCACAAGAAGAGTTAGTAATTTGCCCTACATGCATAAGAGTATGGTTATGCAAATGGAAAAAGTAACATTAAGTTCACTTTAAAATTAGTAAAGACAGTCATTTTTGACAGCCAAAGATCCTGTCTACTTATCTATAGGTGCAGAAGGTTCCTCAGAGTGCGAATCAACTAGCACACTAAATTGAAATAGAAACAGGCATCCCTTCTTTACACCGTAGACACAAAATGAGAGGTTGACAACATAATAAACAACTTAGCCCTGGAATCTCTTAGTTCTCAGCAAGACTGGAAATACCTTGTCTCCTGAGATCTGCCACTGTTGCATAATGTTCAATTTCCACTTACGAATTTCCCAAAGGCAAATGGTTGAGAAGCAGGCTGGTGACAAGGTAGAAGCCTTTTTAGATATTCAGGTTGAGTTAACATTATCTTGATATGTTAGTTTTGCAAGCCGTGCTGTAACCATCACTATGTATCCACAACTTTTATACAGTGATATATAATATTAGGGGTTTTAATTGTCTGATGATCTGCACAGTGAAACTGGATTAACTTTATTGGCATGAAGGTTTTTTTGGTTGAGTTTTCCTCCTTCATGTGCCGTACTTCACATAGGTATCTATACTTTATATTTGGAATGATAAATATATTGCCTAAGTTGCTAACGTGTACTTAATTCAATCCCAAAGAAAGAGGTCTAGGTCAGGGGTTCCCTAATCCATGGGCTCTGGCCCATTACCAGGCCACAGCTTGATTGAAACCGGGCCGTGGGAAAAATGAGCAAGTGTGGCACGAGCAGAGGACACTTGCGCTTGCACAAGTTGAGGTTCACACGCGAGCGCAAGTGTCTGCTACTCATACAAGTAGAGCTTCCTGTGTGAGCTCAAGGATACCCTGCAAATGCACAAAGCTCCATTTGTGTGAGTGTCGGGTGTGCATGTGTCACTCACACAACTAAGGTTGTGCACCTGTGCCTGCCACTCACACACACACACCGTACTGTGTTGCCGAACTGGAAAGGATTTAGGTCTCACTGGGTCAATGCACTGTATGTTAATACTCCCTGTCAAAGATGCCCAACCTATGACAATAATATGGGCTTTGGATATTGTGCTACTGTTCACTTCTAAATGAAGCCACCACAGTTAGCGCGATTTTCAGAATGCACTGCACCAGCATTTACCATCAAATTGATATAAGAATCTTATATCATCTTTGGATTTTAAGTATTTGTCAATACAGGTAGTCCTCAAGGACGGTTCGTTTAATGTAGATTCAAAGTTACAGTGGCCTTAGAAAAAATAACTTATGACCTATTTTTAAAGTTACAATAGTCACCTCACCTCCACAATCACATGACCGCAATTTGGGCGCTTGGCAACTGGCTCTCATTTACATCAATTATAGCACCATGTGATTATGTGATCACAATGCCAACTTTTGAAACAAATTGGGGAATCAGGATTCACTTAATGACATAATTAGTAAAAATGGTCATAAAATGGATCCAGTCACCCAATGACTCATTTAACAACCCCATAGCTTAGCAACTGAAATTCTGGTCCTAATTGTGGTTGTAGGTCAAGGACTCTCTGCATTTTCTGAATGTTGTCATGAATCACAAAAATGATTTTTGACCTGCATCTATATGGAACAGCTTGCCTCCAGAAGTTGTGAATGCCCGAACCCTGGAAGTCTTTAATAATAATAATAATAATAATAACTTTGCATTTATTAACCGCTCCCTCTCCCCACAGGAACCCGGGGCGGTGCACAGGAGGAACTAAAAACAATATAAACAATAGATACAAAAATATATACTTTAAAACACAATTAAACTATGTTAACCCGTGCTAAAAAATTAAAACCCATTAAAATACATTTAAAATCTATAGACAGAGAGACTATCCAAGGCCGGCCAGTCGAAAGAAATGGGTCTTTAGTTTCGTACGGAAGGAGTGGAGGTCCGTGGTCGTTCTGATATCGGGGGGAAGGTCGTTCCAGAGGGCCGGGCCCGCCACAGAGAGAGCCCTTCCCCTGGGCGTCGCCCGCTGACAAAGTCTAGTGGACGGCACCCGGAGAAGTCCCTCTCTGTGGGAGCGAATCGGTCGTGAGGATGTATGGGGCAGGATCCGATCCCGCAGATAGCTAGGTCCCGAGCCATGGAGCGCCTTAAAGATGATAGTTAGCACCTTGAAGCGCACCCGGAAGACGACAGGCAGCCAGTGCAGCTCGCGCAAGAGCGGTGTAACGTGGGTGAATCTAGTGGTCCCCATAATTGCTCGCGCGGCTGCATTCTGAACTAACTGAAGCCTCCGGGTGCACCTCAAGGGAAGCCCCATGTAGAGAGAGTTACAATAGTCCAGTCGGGATGTCACGAGGGCATGAGTGACTGTGCGAAGGGCGTCCCGATCCAATAAGGGGCGCAATTGGCGCACCAGGCGAACCTGGTAAAACGCCCTCCTGGCCACGGCTGTCACTTGCTCTTCCATAGACAGCCGGGTATCCAGGAGGACACCCAAATTGCGCGCCCCATCCACAGGGGCAAGATGTTCGCCCCCTATGGCCAGCGTTGGAGAAAGCTGGTTGAATCGGGCAGCCGGAAACCACAGCCACTTGGTCTTGGTCGGGTTGAGCCTGAGTCCGTTACTTCCCATCCAGATCCGCACGGCTTCCAGGCACTGGCACATCACCGCTACGGCATCGTTGGGGTGGTTTGGGGTAGATATGTACAGCTGGGTGTCATCAGCGTACAGGCGGTACTCTACCCCAAAACCACGGATGATCTCACCCAGCGGCTTCATATATGCGTTAAACAGGAGAGGCGAGAGGACCGACCCCTGAGGCACCCCGCATGTGAGGGGTCTCGGGGTCGACCTCTGCTCTCCTGCCCGCACAAATTGCGATCGGCCAGAGAGGTAGGAGGAGAACCACCGTAGAACGGTGCCTCCCACCCCCAACCCCCCCAGCCGATGCAATAGGATACCATGGTCGATGGTATCGAAAGCCGCCGAGAGGTCTAATAGGACCAGGATGGAGGAACATCCCCCATCTCTGGCCCTCCAGAGATCATCTACCAACGCGACCAATGCCGTCTCGGTGCTATGCCCGGGCCGAAAGCCGGACTGGCGCGGATCTAGATACTCAATTTCCTCCAGGTGACGGGGAAACTGTTGTGCCACCACACTCTCAACAACCTTCGCCAAAAAGGGAAGGTTGGAGACTGGACGATAGTTGTTTAAAAGAGCTGGGTCCAAAGAGGGCTTCTTGAGGAGGGGCCTCACCATGGCCTCTTTTAGGGAAGCAGGCAAGGAACCCTCACTCAAGGATGCGTTGACAACCTCTTGGAGCCAGCCTCGTGTCACCTCCCAGGATGCCAGTACAAGCCAGGAGGGGCACGGGTCCAATAAACATGTGGTGGCTCGCAGTCGCCCACGTAGCCTGTCCATATCTTCGGAAGTAACGGAATCAAACTCCTCCCAAACAAGATCTCTCTCGTGGCATCCCACTGGGCCATGAATGGGGGCTAGCTCATTCTGTATCTGAGCGGTTTTCTCCTGCAGAAAAGTCACAAATTCCTCTGCTCTACCCTGTAGCGGGGCTTCCCGCTCCCTCTGTTGGAGGAGGGAGCGGGTCACCCTAAACAGGGCGGCAGGGCGGTTTTCTGCGGATGCTATGAGAGTGGCACAATGATGACGTTTGGCCACTCTCAGCGCCACAATGTAAGTCCGTAAATGGGCTCTTACCTGTGTCCGGTCAGATTCAGAACGGCTAGACCTCCATCTTCCCTCTAGGCATCTCTTGCGGCGTTTCATCACCCGCAGCTCCTCAGTAAACCAAGGAGCCAGGGTGGTTCGCCGCCGCAAGAGAGGCCGCAAGGGCGCGACCCGATCCAAGGCTCCCACGGCCGCAATGTTCCATGCGGCCGTGAGGTCCTCGATCGGGGCGCGGGTCAGGGATACAGGAAATGGCCCAAGCGCTGTCTGGAACCCATCCGGGTCCATCAGGCACCTGGGGCGGTACCAGATTGGTGACTCTGGTTCCGCCTCCCCGCGGAGGGGAGCAGCGGTCGGAAAGTCGAGCCGGAGAAGTGAGTGGTCTGACCATGACAAGGGGGTGATGACTATGTCCCCTATACCCAGATCACTCTTCCATTGGCCTGAGACAAAGATGAGATCCGGCGTATGTCCACCCTCGTGGGTGGGGCCCTGAATTACTTGGGTCAGGTCCATGGCCGTCATGGAAGCCATGAACTCCCGAGCTGCCACGGATGATTCGCCCAACGATGGCAGATTAAAGTCCCCCATGACTAAAAGTCTGGGGGTCTCAACTGCCACCGTAGCGATCACCTCCAGGAGCTCGGGCAGGGCTGCTGCTACATAGCGGGGAGCCAGGTATACAACCAGCAAGCCCAACTGCCTCCCTAGGCCCCACTTCACGGAGAGGGACTCACAGCCGGTAGTCTGAGGCACAATGGTCTCTCTCGGCTCAAGGCCTTCCTTGATAATGACCGCTACCCCACCTCCCCTGCCTAGGGTCCGCGGCTGATGAAATGCGCGGTAGCCTGGTGGGCACATTTCAACGAGGGGAAGACCTCCCTCGTGGCCCAACCAGGTTTCCGCAATTCCTACCAGTTCCGGCTCCCCCTCTGACACAAGGTCGCTAATGAGGGGGGCTTTGTTGACAACGGACCTGGCATTGCAAAACATCAGCCGCAGACCCTGGCTCTGTATTCCCTGGCCACCTAGCCTGCGGGGGTTGTGGCACCCGACCGTTTGCAACCAACGGCTACGTGCCACCAACCAGGAGGATGAAGATTGTCTCCCCTCGGTCCTGCCCCTCCCCACGACCCTCTGAATTGGTATGCCCTCCTGTGGAACCACTCGGGAATCCCCCCTCCTTTCGGCACCTTCCGCTTCCCTCCGTCGACTGCTATCCTGGCCCTTGCTATTGATTGTTGCTTCCGTCTCCATCTGTCTATACCCACCCCCCTCCCTCGAACCCCCTAAAAAAGATAATTTAAACAATTTCCTAACTAAAAAACCCCTAAGGCCACGCTTCGCCCAACATTTAAGAAGATGTTGGATAGCCATTTGTCTGAAATGGTATAAGGTTCCTGCCCACGCAGGGGGTTGGAATAGAAGACCTACAAGGTCCCTTTCAACTCTGCTATTGTATTGTATTGTATTATATATGTATTTACGCATACACACACAAATGTATGCACATATTCAAATACACACAGATATAATCTACATCTTTAAAGTGCAAAACAAATTGTTTATACCAGTGGTTGGGTAATATGTGCCCTCACCTGTGAACTTTGTTCATTAATAAATGGAACATTCAGATTTAATTTCTGTTGCCTATATTTCCTTTTATACTTTTTCTTTCACCAATCAAGTGCATTTAAAATGTGAAATTAGGATTGTGTAACCTAGGATTGTGTAAAAATGTATATTCCTAATATGCTTGTTCTTTATGTTCTTCAATACTTACTACCTACTCTTCAGATATTTAGACTGTGTATTTGGAAAATGCAGTCTAGACTCCATTTCAATAGAGATACAGTATATAAAGAATGTTATTTGAAAGAGTAATTAAATTTGATGGCTTGCTAGATTATTTCAAATTTATTATTTCCTATAGTATTGGATATTACAGAAATGTAGATCAAAACTAAGTAAATTGTGTAAGCAACTGCATCTGAATTAACCCTGTTCTTATAGGTTAATTTAGTTGCTATTCTTATATACTATACAGGTAATTTTCTGGATTGGAATATGTAAGGAATGCATTTTTTACTATGAATTTTCTTATCCAATATCAATATAATTTCATATTGGAGAAAGGCCAAACATGGAGTCTATATTAGGAAGCTGATTCAAACATATTTTTTGGCTTGTTTTTTGAGTTAAAATGATTATTTTTGACCTAGTGATATTTGATATGCTTTGTAATTATTTTAATAACTATTTAGAGAAATTCATTCCTATTATTATTATGTTCCATTTTATTGAAAGTTTGCATGAGTTTACTCTGGTCATGTCTATCCTTGACTTCTATGCATTTTGGAAAACATCTTAAAGTTATTTAAATAAATTGTTCTAAATTAAAGTTTCAAATCATATGGAAGACTTGAGTATTTATGGCTAGAAATATGCAGACTTCTTGTGTAAACTTTTTTAGAATGTTGACAGCAGAATTGGCAGTGGTACCATAACCATAGTTGAAATGAGAAAGAATATAAATATGTTTGGCAATAAAAAGGGGAAAAAAATCACAAGTTGAATTTGCTAGATATTAAGTCTAGGCAAGTGTGATGATAATATACAAAGAGAAAAAGAAATGAATGTAAGAATACTGGTGTGCGGTGACATAAAAGAATATCCCTGTAGATATTCTATTTTGTTTCTCCACTATGTACCACTACTGAGTTGTGGCAAAAATAGGTTATTTTATTTCTTATAAGATAGGTACATCAAAGAACCTACTGCTAGAACACCATAGAATACAAAAAAAAAATCATGTCACGATTTATCATTGTCTTTGGGATGGTTTTCAAAATGGAATCAGAGAGACATGGAGGAATACAGAGGAGAAATGTCTATTTAAGAGAAGTGAAACTGAAGCCTGGCAATTTTGTATTTGATCTGTCTTGAAGAAATAAATAAATAAAAAAGCTCTACTATTTTTCTCAGTATGTAGCACAGTGTACTTCTTCAGTAATAGACAGAATGACTTTCTGAAGTGTAAACTTTTACAAGAAGTTTGAGTTTATTTGAACTGAAAAAAGCAACGTTTCCTAGGTTCCATGAAAATCAGTGACTGGATGTTTCAGATATTGCTTTTTTCTGATCCCTTAAAACCTGACATTATAATGACAGCTCTTTGCCATGAAATTTAACTACTGTAATCTATATAAATAAAAATGTAACAAGAGTTTATTCAAAACTGCTAATCTCCGAAAGTACTTCACCGATCGCTTCCAAATTTTCACACAACGTTCCTTTCAAGTATGGCACCAATGATATATATAGATTGTGTAGATGTCACACCTGTGCCAGGTACACGCAACGGAAGTGTAAAAAATTGTAAAAAAGGTAGGTAGATGGATACAGAGAGAGCAGTGAGCCACAGGTATTATGTCATAAAGGATGACATAAAATACTTTGTCCATAAGATTCAAGGAAAAATACAGTAGATAGGTAGGTAGGTAGGTAGGCTGAAGAGAGGGAGAAATGCGGTAGGTAGGTAAGTAGGTAGGTAGAGGGATAGAGAGGGAGAAATACAGTAGGTAGGTAGGTAGAGGGAGAGAGGGAGAAAGGGAGTAGGTAGGAAGGTTGGGGGTTATACAGTGGTTGTGTGTACATGTTTGTATGTGTAGGTGTAGATCTACACACAGATTGGTTGGCCATTTAACTATACTGGGGCGCAGCAACGCGTGGCCGGGAACGGCTAGTCCAAAATATAATTTCAGATTCTAAAATGGGCTTCAATTACAGATGGTCAAACAATTTGTTTAGTAAACATTAAAAGCTACAATGACATTGAAGAAAAGTGACTTCTGACCACTTTTCACACCTATGACTGTTGCAGCATCCACATGGTCACGTGATCAACATTTGTGACCTTGGCAACTGGCATGTGTTTCTAATAGTTGCACTGTCCTGGGGTCACGTGTTCACCATTTGAAACCTTCTCAGCCAGCTTCCAACAAGCAAAGCCAATTTGCTTAGCAACCACATGATTCACTTAATAACTGATGTGATTTGCTTAACAACTATGGCAAAAGGGTGTAAAATGGAGGAAAACTCACTTAACAATTGGCTTGCTTAACAATAGAAATTTTGGGCTCAACTGGTTGAATAGTCTTAACTCAAGGACTAACTTGAGTTTGGTTTATAAATTGATGCAATAGCCACATATTAATGGATTTTGCAATCATCCATGTATAGGATTGAGAAGCTTTTTCAGATCACATATTGAGAAAATATTGTAATTTAAATATTGTAATTGGAAATGATCTATAACAGTGGTGGTGAATCTTTTTGGCACACGTGCAGCACCAAGTGACAAAAGGGTAGCACTTCACTTTTTTTCATAAAAGAATTAAACTCAAATTTGGATTGAGTTATCTGATGAATTTAACCCATCACTACTGAAGATTTATCCATCCTATAAAGGGATATTGTAATTTAATCTATATGAATTCCTTATGTAGGGGAAAAATGGATGATAGCTTTCCATTGAAAAATGTCTTATAATGCCACACCAGTAAGAAATACATTACAGTACTGTCACGGGATTTAACTTCTCGTTGTGGTTAGTTCTTATGTTATTGGTTCTGTATAAGCCATAAATTATTACTTATTTTTGAGAACTTGAAAGATGAAAGCACTGAAGATCCAAACCAATAACAGCATTTTAATCTTTGGTTAGAGTCTTGATGTCCCTGTGAGATGGTCTTGCTGCAGATACGGCAACTACGTTGACATAACAAAGCTTCGGTCCTATAGGTAATAGCTTTTTAGAAAAACTTTGCAGAGGGCAAGGCATACAAAATCTTTGGGTCCTTGAGTCAATCCTTAGATCTAATACTCCTACATTCCAGATATTAATGCAGCTTTCTCAATGGTATGTCAATCTAAAGTTTGTCAAGCTAGTTAAGTGGTAGAGCTTCCCTTCTCCGCTAGAAGCAGATGAGCTGTCCCGTTCATCTTCCTGATAAGACTTGCATCTGGAAGCGTGGGATGTCAATGTTAATAACAAAACTGTCCTCACATTTTCCCTCCCCCCTGCATCACTCTGAATTGAAAATTACTTTTGAATATATGACACCGAGTATCATAATTAAAGGACTCAAACAAGGCAGACCTTGAATTTTGTAGGCTGCTCCAGAGACAAAGCCCAACTATTTTTCTACACCTCTCCTTAGCAGAATCTGAACTAGAAAACACACATGCTGCGTGTTCCATACTCTCAATTCAGTACATTACACATAGGCTGGAAGTGTCAATAGTTGCCTTGGAAACACTATTTTCACAGAGACCTTGTAACATCTAGACCAGTGTTATGGCATCTGCTGAGATGAAAACCTGAGGAGAGGCACATTTAGGGTGAGAGCCTTACTAGTGGTGAGAACATGCTGCTCTGACAACATCTTTTAGGTCTGAACATAGAAATGAAACGTTAAGTACATTGATAATGTGATAGCAATCTGCCTTCCTTTTCACAAAACGTAGATGGCCTCGATATCAGCTTTGAAGCACCACTTACAGGTTTACAGCCCATGAAGAAGCTGCTTTTACAACCACATTCGTGAAACTCTTGGATGGGAGTCCACCTGAAAATCCCAGAGCTGAGGACTAAACTGCAAAGAAAAAAAAATCCTGGAAAAGTCACTGGCAAAACATTTCCATATTGCTGCCAAGAATACTCACCAGGAATCAAGTTTAATGAAAGGAAAATTTAAAATGATAAACTATGTGCTAGGCAGTGGTGGGATTCAAGTTTTTTTTAACTAGTGGTTCTGTGGCATGGCTTGGTGGGCGTGGCATGGCATGGTTTGGTGGGCGTGCCAGGGGAAGGATACTGTCAGCCTCTGTAAAATCTCCATTCCCACTGCACTTCAGGGGAAGGTTACTGCAATATCCTCATTTCCTACTGATCAGCTGGGACTCAGGAGGCAGAGAATAGATGGGGCGGGGCCAATCAGAGATGGTATTTACCGGTTATACAATAATACAATAGCAGAGTTGGAAGGGACCTTGTAGGTCTTCTAGTCCAACCCCCTGCGTGGGCAGGAACCTTATACCATTTCAGACAAATGGCTATCTAACATCTTTTTAAAGGCTTCCAGGGTTGGGGCATTCACAACTTCTGGAGGCAAGCCGTTCCAGAGGTTAATTGTTCTAACTGTCAGGAAATTTCTCCTTAGTTCTAAGTTGCTTCTCTCCTTGATTAGTTTCCACCCATTGCTTCTTGTTCTACCCTCAGGTGCCTTGGAGAATAGCTTGACTCCCTCTTCTTTGTGGCACCCTCTGAGATATCAGAACACTGCTATCATGTCTCCCCTGGTCCTTCTCTTCATCAAACTAGACATATCCAGCTCCTGCAGCCGTTCTTCATATGTTTTAGTCTCCAGTTCCCTAATCATCTTGGTTGCTCTTCTCTGCACTCTTTCCAGAGTCTCCACGTCTTTTCTACATCGTGGCGACCAAAACTGTATGCAGTATTCCAAGTGTGGCCTTACCAAGGCACTATACAGTGGCATTAATACTTCACGTGATCTAGATTCTATCCCTCTGTTTATGCAGCCTAGAACTGTGTTGGCTTTTTTGGCAGCTGCTGCACACTGCTGGCTCTTATTCAAATGGTTGTCCACTAGGATTCCTAGATCCCTCTCACAGTTGCTACTATTGAGCAAGGTACCACCTATACTGTACTTGTGCATTCTCCAAACTACTTAAAATTTCTGCCACCGGTTCTCTAGAACTGGTCAGAACCTGCTGGATACCACCACTGGTGCTATGTGTAGACTTGTCAGAGGCATCTGGTTGTCCACAATGAGAATAGAACTTTGGGGTTCAACAGGAAAGACTCTATATTAAGAAATTTATCTTGCACGAATCTATAATCTATCACAATCAGTATATCCCAGTCTATAAAGTAATACAAGCACTATCCTACATGTTAATTATTATTGTATTTAGACCAGGGTGAAATCACAGCTGTCATTTCTTTAGTTGGTGTTGGCCTTCATTACATATCTAGTTTTTCCAAAGAACCTAGGATGTTGCAATACATCAGCATAGTATATGTGCAGATTCAAGAAGTATTGTCTTTTGTAACTGACAAATGGAAATGTTTTAATGCACCTAAGTGCCATTCAAGGTCTTTTTTGCTATGGTATTTCTGATAACCACTGGGATCACTACAGCCGACTTAATGCTATAACCTTTAAATTTCTTTTCTTTTCTTCAACTATTCTCCAATTATTCTGCCATAGATTCAGTCTGGATTTGGCATTTTTATCGACCTAGCAAATTCTTCATAAGGACCTGGGGTAGGCAAACGTGGATGTTTGATAGTGTTAAAGATATCATTAAGCTGTTCTAAGTAAAGCTGTCTTTTGCAATTGACTGAAGATAATTGTGTCAATGCCGATGATGTTCAGGTAGTGCTCCAGGTGTTTTGGGGTACCACCCAAGGCACATATTACTATTGGTACTATCTTTAGCTTCTTCTTTTTCTATTACTTAGGATATTTTATAGTCCACAAGTTCTTTATTGTTATTTGTATTTTTTGTATTTATTGAATTTATACCCCGCCCTTCTCCAAGCGGACCCAGGGCAGCGCACAGGAACATTAAAAACATACAAACATATAAAACTATTTTTTAAAAAACTTATTCAACTCAAAACCTGTGCTAAAATCGAATTAAAATCCCCATTTTAAAAACTATCTACAAGTCAGTATTAGAGACTACGCTAGGCCGGCTAGTTGGAATAGATGTGTCTTCAGACACTTGCGGAAGAGGCGGAGGTCAGAGATGGTACGGAGTTCAGGGGGCAGGTCATTCCAAAGGGCTGGTCCCGCCACAGAGAAGGCTCTCCCCCTGGGTGTCGCCAGTCGGCATTGTCCGGCCGACGGCACCCTGAGGAGGCCCTCTCTGTGGGAGCGTATCGGTCTAAGGGATGTATGGGGCAGGAGGCGGTCTCGCATATAACTAGGCCCCGAGCCATGGAGCGCTTTAAAGATGGTCGTTAGAACCTTGAAGCGCACCCGAAAGACCACAGGGAGCCAGTGCAGCTCGCGCAGGATTGGTGTTATATGGGAGTGTCTAGGCACTCCCGTAATCACCCGCGCGGCTGCGTTCTGGACTAGCTGTAGCTTTCGGGTACACCTCAAGGGAAGCCCCATGTAGAGAGCATTACAGTAGTCGAGTCGAGAAGTGACGAGTGCTTGAGTGACTGTGCGTAAGGCACCCCGATCCAGTAAGGGGCGCAATTGGCGCATCAGGCGAACCTGATGGAACGCCCCCCTGGCCACGGCTGCCACATGGTCCTCCATAGACAGCCGGGAATCCAGGAGGACACCCAAATTGCGCACCCTCTCCACGGGGGCCGGTGTTTCGCCCCCAATGTTCAGAGTTGGAATAATCTGGCTGAATCGGGGTGCCGGAAGCCACAGCCACTCAGTCTTGGATGGGTTGAGTCTGAGTTTGTTACTACCCATCCAGATCTGTACGGCCTCCAAACACCGGGACATAACCTCGACGGCATCGTTGGGGTGGTCTGGGGTGGATATGTACAACTGAGTATCATCAGCGTACAGATGATATCCCACCCCAAAACCACGGATGATTATTATGATTATTATATTAAACAAAATGAATTATTTTATACTAGTTCAGTGCTCTTCACTTTCTTTTAGATTTATAGAGGCATTACATACTAAATACCATCTCATGGTTGCAGCTAAACATCTTTTTTTTAAAAAAAGGTTTGTTGTTACAAGAATGCACTTAGATGAGCCTGATCTAATCATATGGTGAGAAAATTGAGATGATGATTCAAACTCCAAATATTATTTGCTAATTATGAAAATGTTCACCAAATGTGTTTTAATCTTTCTATTATCTTTTCTAGCAGCCAAGAAATTCATTATATTTATTGTCTGGTTGTGGGGTTTTGCAGATTATGTATATTTATTGTTACATATTTAAGATATTTTTGTCTTCTAAAATTTAAAAATCCATTTGCATATGTACATCTTACACATATATTTTAATGTATATTGCCAATTGGTTTCTCATTGACATGTTCTAGTAAGCTAAGCAAGAGATTGCTAAACTATGACTCACAATAATTAGGCAGTATTTCTTCTGTTATTGTACCATTATAGTGGGTATATTACAACAAACATTTCTTTTTCTATTTCTTTTTCTCTCCAAATATAAACTCTTGTTTCACTTCTCTTTATTTTTTCTGCTCCTTAGTGTGCTTGTACATGTACTATAAAATGAAAGGATATTTTAAATAGTTAAGTTATAGATTTAAGATTTTTATTTTTCCTATGAGAAAGACTGAGGTGGAAATAATTTAAAATAAATCAAGGCATGTAGTTTGGAAACTGGGCAAACAGACCACAAAAGCAATTTAAATGTTTATGCTAAATGTTTTCCTCAAAAAATATCCTGAGTATTCAGTATGGCAGTCAGAATTATCTAGCTGGAAGGAAATCAAAAATGAAATTGTCTCAAAATGTTTAACTGTAGTGGCTAAGACACTGAGCTTGTCGATCAGAAAGGTTGGCAGTTCAGAGGTTCGAATCCCTAGTGCAGCGTAATGGAGTGAGTTCCCATTACTTGTCCCAGCTTCTGCCAACCTATCAGTTCAAAAGCATGTCAGAATGCAAGTAGAAAAATAGGAACCACCTTTGGTGGGAAGGTAATAGTGTTCCATGTGCACCTTCAGCATTTAGTCACACCGGCCACATGACCACGTTCAGCACTGGCTCTTCAGCTTTAAAACGAGATGAGCACTGCCCCCTAGAGTCGGGAACGACTAGCATTCATGTGTGAGGGGAACCTTTATCTTCATCTTACTTAAACAGAGGAATGGGGGGAAAGTATAGTATCTATGCACATGCCTGGACATCCAAACATCAGATATACGTGTTCATAATTCTTCTGCAGATCATAAGCAAGACAAAGAACTGATAGGGGCAGAGAATGGATAGTTTACTTTACCTTTGTGATTATCTCAAAATGCATCTTTTTTTTTCAATTGTTCTTTCATAAAATCGAGGGATCTTGTTCAAAAGGAAACTGATTTAAGATCTAACCATTTTAAAGGTAATTTGCTCAGATAAAACAGTGGTATGAGAAATGGATTCCTTTGCAGAGCTTGTCCTTCCAAATATGTCACTCAGTTTTCATTAATGTAGCTATTCCCAATCTGACGCCCTCCAAACATTAAAACTTCCAAACTCGCCATGCTGGCTGGGACTTCTAAGAGTTGGGGTTTGAGACATCTGGACAGAGCCATATTGGAGAAAAATCCAACAGAGATTAAAGTCCTTGTAACAATCAGCTTTGATAGGCTCTCTTTTATTTTCCAACACATGGTAAACTCTGCCAAAGCGGATAGTACTAACCTCCACTCTGCAGGGAAAGCTGTTTAATATGCAGCATCCTTTATGCAGCCCAGAGTTTTTATGATTAAAAATAGTAAATGCATTTTCTTTTTGCAATTTAATTTAGATAAAGTTTTTAAAAAGACACAGATAATGTACATGATTACGTAATCGACCATTCACCTGGGTAAGTGCAGTTGTGATCTATCCCACAGAGGAAGAAAAACAGTTCGTTTGGCTCCATAATGCTATTTAAATTTATGTATAATTAAAATTATCCATTGTTACTATCACTAAAGCTTTAAAGTTTTATACTGAAGCCTTTCCTAAAATTGATGTAGTTAAGAGTAGTTACTCTTAATAATATAATTTAAAAAAGAAATGGTCTAAAGATTATTTACCTGCAGCATGGTTTTAGAAGGATAGCATAGAGTAGAATAACAGAGTTGGAAGGGACCTTGGAGGTCTGCTAGTTTAATCCCTGGCTTAGGCAGGAAGCCCTATACCATTACAGACAAATGGTTCTTTAAATCTCTTCTTTAAAACTTCCAGTGTTGGAGCATTCAAAACTTCTACAGGCAAGTTCTTCCACTGATTAATTGTTCTAACTTTCTCATTAGTTCTAGGTTGCTACTTTCCTTGATTAGTTTCCATCCATCGCTTTTCTCGGTTTTTCAGGAAAACCTTTATTTAAATTTCAATTCAGATTGTTTTTAATAGCAGAGAAGCAGCATGGCAAGAGTACAATGGAAAGAATTAAGCTACTTTTTTTCTCACTGAATAATAATTAGTATTAGATAGGAGCACTGCAGTGGAAGTAGAAAAGAAGAGATGAGGGTTGCCATCGTGTGACTAAAGTCCTACCCCTTTTTACATGCATCATGCAATATTTTAAAAGAAAGAGTTGAAGTTTCCTTGCAGACACCTTTTTTTTTTACTGTCCCCCTGTAGTTTCCTAGAACTGATTTTACCATTGCAACCTCAAATTATTATTCTTATTAAACAGTTAATTTCACAAAACTGAACACTGGTGAAGAGAAAGAAAAGGCAGAGGACAGAATATATATAATATTCCAAATAAATATAGTAATGGAGCAAAAGCAGAGGGCAAACTATATATAACATTTTAAATAAATCCTATAAGGGATGAAATGAAGAGTTTTTTCACTGCTTTTAGGCAAAATTTATTACATGTGCTTAGATTTTTATCATCTTGAGTACGACCTCTAAAGCACCAAAAAAGGATAATGCAATATGATGATTCATGCCTGCTGTCTCATGAATCCATTGGTAGGTTTATACCAAACACAGTCATAATAAGGTTTGCTGGGTTTGGAACACATTGTGTCAAACTTTCCACTATAGTAAATAAATCCTGGTGTTGTGCAAAACCACCAACTGTTAACAAATCGTACATAAGCCAACTTTGACTGAACCATAGAATGGTTTCATGAATATACATAATGTACATGGATTGCTTTTGGTTTGAGACACTATTGTAATTCACTAATATGGCTTACTATTATCATGCTTCTAGCTTGTTCAGCTAAATTTCCTGAATTAATCCTGCTTTAATATGCATATCTCCCTGAACTCAATAGGCCAGGGTTGATGGTAAGAATATATCACTACAGAGATTTTAAATCGTATTTTAAAATCTAGTTGTTTAAAAAATAGCTGTAAACAATGTTTCCCTTTCAAAACCAAAAGAAATTCAGTTTGGTCTAGTGGGTAAGGTGCCATGCTAGAAAGCAGAAGGTTATGAGTTCAAGTCCCTCCTTAGCCATGAAAGCTATAAGGGTGAATTTGGGCCAATCACTTTTTCTCTGCCCAACCAAACTTACAGGGTTGCTGTGGGGAAAACAGTAGGAGGAAATTTGAATATATTCGCTCCCATGAGTTATTTGTAAAAATAATATAAAGGCAGTATACAAATAAATAAATCAATAAATAAAACAGCACAATACCTATTGCCACAAATCTAGCCATCCATGCTGTATTTTAATTTTTTTTAAAGTATCAGTAGATATTGAATGTGACAATTATAAACATTCCATGGAAATCTGTTTTTCCCCCCCCCCTATTACCAGAGGTCAACTGACAGCTAAGAGAACATACCTGATTAACGATCCCTTATTTATTTAAAAATCAGTTATGGATTCTGATATGTACTGTCCACTAGTTGTTCGTACATGCAACATGCTTCGGCCAAAACATTAAATAAAACTATATAACCAGCAATCAGTAATATAAGAATGAAAATGAATGCATGCCTTTTAGGCACTCTGCATCTGAAACAAGAATAGAGTCTTCTCCATTATTTTCTATATTTTGAAAGCGATCCCACTGGGCATAAAAGAGGTATATCAGAGGACTTTGATCATACTCATGCTGATAACCTTCCAACTAGGTTAAAGAGATGCTGCACTGCTAGGAATTGAAGATCTACCTTAACCTCCCACCCCACCAAGTGTGAGAAATTGCAGAGTCCCATTTTTATTTCTCTCTTTTTTGTTAATAATTTTACTGCCATTTGTAATAAGCATATTAAAAAAAACCCAATACAAACCAAAGTAGAATAAAAACAGAAAAACGAAAATCCAGAAGAAAGACGATAGTAAAGACAAGCTTCCAACCTTTATCACGCCAAGCATTAGCTCATATATTCACTTTTTACCCTCTTTTAAAATTACAGATAAAGAAAACTTTTGTCCCCATTGGCTAAAGTTTTATCTGTTTACAATTTAGAAATCATTATTTTTGCCTTCCTGGTTCAGCAAAAAATCCATTACGAGTTACCATAAATATTGAACAATTAGTTTATTCCTGGTCAAATGGTCCAACTTTATATTCCCATTTTCGGTTTTTTTCCTTTTCCATTTTGCTCCTCACAATCTTGACCTTTAAATCATTTCTACAGCATTGCAGGATTTGATCTTTCATCACTCTTTGGCATTTAAAAGGAATCTTCAAAGCTTTCACCAGCCTCCCATAAAGAGGTATCATCCAGAATTTCTTGTCTCAGCTGCTGTTTGCCAGATACTTTTATCAATTTATCTTTTGAACTCCGGTTTTGGTAATTTTAATTTTGTTATATTCTTTGTCTTTTAACTCTATTGTACCAATGTCAGGTAAAAGATTTTTTTAAAGTATTTTTTTTCTCTCATCTTCAAAAGTTTATCCATTGAAATCTGTATCCATAATACTTATATAATAGTTATTAATATTTCAGTCCATGTTTCTTTAAAAAAAAACCTCTTTTTAATATTATATCCTGCTTACTCATTTTAACTCTTTACTTCCTGGTCCATCTTTACATTCTTTACGTTCCATCTTCTAACTTCCTTTAGTTCTATCTTATAATCATCATCAAGTCTCAATTCCTAATATGGATTTTTTGTTCCATTTCAGTTTTTTCCCATGAATATATTGTACGCTTGTTTTCAAAGTTTGTAGCAAAAGTAACCAATATTCTAAATCTGTGTGGTCTCTCAATCTGGTTAAAACTCTTAAACCAAGTCCTTTATTTTTGCTTTTAAATTTTTTAAATATTATTTTACCCTTTGGAAGTGCAGGTGAGCGGGTCAGTCCCATTGGAGGAGAGATTACTCAAGCAACCTGGCCCCATGCCATGCAAGGCATTAAAGGTAATAACCAAAACCTTAAATTGCATCCAGAAGCAAACCAGCAGCCAGTGTAGCCTGTGGAGCAGTGGTATAACATGGGAGATGTCCCAGGGTTTCAGGAACTGCCTGCACTGCCACAATCTGCACCAACTGAATGCTCTTCAAGGGTATCCCCATGTAGAGCAGATTGCAGTAGTCTAAATGTGATATGATCAAAGTTTAAGTGACTGAACACAGGGATTCCCAATCCAAGAAAGGCCACAATTGCATAACAGAAGTTGTGCAAAGGCTCTCCTAGCTACCTACACATGAGCCCAAATTACAAACCAGGTGTGTCTAGGATAGTAGCTCCAGGCCTCAATTTGGTCTTGTCAGAGTTCAGCTGAACCTTGTTGCCCCCATATCCAGGCCCCTGTAAGTCTCTAGGCACTGTAAGAGGGCAGCAATAGCATCACTTAGATCATCAGGGGTGGAAATATAAAGTTAAATATCATCAGCATATTGATGCTACTACCTCAACCCATGATAGCAAATGATCTCAACCATTTTCATGCAGATGTTAAAAGGAGGTATTGATTCTATTACATATTATGATGAACCTCAACAATATTTTGGAGTGAAGAGCAGAAGCAGAATTTGAACTTGTATGAAATCCAATTACTGAAAAACGTTTTTAAAAAACGCTGGAGGATAGGAGGTCAAGATATTTGAATGTTCTATTAATTAATGCTGTATCCCTGGCAGCATCTGATCTTTGAAAAACTATTTGCAATCCATATCAGATCTTAGCAGTAGAATCATTAACAGCATAAACCAAAAGCACAATAATAACTGGCAGCTGTGATTTCACAAAGTTGTGTATATAATCAACATGATCATAGGTTCTTGTGAAGAAATGTATGAAGCCAACATCAGCTGAAGATTTCTCATTTTTGTGGGTATAATAATCATAGCAGCATAATTTCTTATTTCTCATTTTGCCATGCACTCAACATCTTGTAAGCCCACTTAACAGATCTGTCCCAAGGGAATACATTTCCAATTCATTTAGAAGAAAAGAATTAGTCCTGGTGAATTATAAAATGGTCACATTTCTAAACAGTAGATAGCCATGTTTCTTACAAATGCTGTGCTAAAACTCACCTTTCAGTGATAATGGTGTTCAGTTTAATTAGACATAATCTTTGCCGCCTTCATTAGCTATTAACTTTATATTAAGATAAACTTAAGCATAATGTGTACTTTCATTATCATATAATTGTTATTTTAATTATTATATTATGAGCAATATAATATAGTACATATTTTTACTTCTTCACATTAGCAAGCAATTATTTCTAATGCCTCCTGCAATAATCTACCCACCCACAGAGGCCAAATTATTAATGATTTCATATTATTACTATGGTCATGTTGTATGTGTCAATAAAATTGGTTAGAGAAAGTGATCTGAATTCACAAACTAGGCCATGTTGTGTAACTCAGCAAATATTACTTGGGAGCAAACTGGAGAATAGAGAATTAAATTAGGCAGATATGTGACTAGTAACTTCCATTTGAATTTTAGCTTGATTTAATATAGTGTCCCCAGGTTTAGGGGGTAGCGCAGTGGCTAAGACTCCGGGCTTGTCAGCTAGAAAGCCAATAGTTTGAGACCTGAGCACTACACAATAGGGTGAGTGCCTGCCCTTGCCCCAGCTGCTGTCAACCTTGCAGTTTGAAAGCATGGGGGGAAAATAGATGGACTAAACAAATAAATAAATAGATATCACTTTCGTGGGAAAGTAAAACTCTGTGACATCGTGCTGGCCACATGACTGCAGAACTGTCTGGTTCAATGGTCTTTTGATGGAGATAAGCAATGTCCCCTACAGCAGGGGTCTCCAACCTTTGCAACTTTAAGTCTGAAGGACTTCAGCTCCCAGACTTCTCCAGCCAGCAAAGCTGGCTGGAGAAGTCTGGGAGCTGAAGTCCTTCAGACTTAAAGTTGCAAAGGTTGGAGACCACTGCCCTACAGTCAGCAATGAGTAGCAAAGTAAAATCTGGAGGGATTCCTTTTTTTAAAGGAGTTTCCCCCCCCCCCAGTTTTTTAAAGTTTAAGCTAAGCAATTCCATAAAAATTAGAACATTACTAATGATACTTATATATGCATCAATTATGAGGTGGTAGTAGTTGCTCTGTAATTTCTTCTAAAACATTAATAACTTTATATTGTTTCAAAGCTGATAAGACCTTTATTTAAGTAAGCATAACAGAATGGGTAGATTTCAGTAATACTGAGAGAAAGTATTAATAAAGTATCACACAAAACTGGACAGAATGTGGTTATATAGAAATCTAATGTTATAGCTAATATTGCTCATCCAAATTTAATTTTACAACAATATAGTATTTTTAAGTCTCTGTGACTTGTAGGATTCAATAGCACACAATTCTTTTATCATTCCAGATCACAGACAGCAAGCAGCTGAGGGGCACCTTTTGAGTGAACATTTCATCCTATTGAATCAAAAGCAATTACAAGTACAATTTCTGATTTTTACATTAAAACAATATCCCTAAATTTCCATGAAGAAATTATGCAACAAATAGAATACTATAAAATTGATAAGGCCATTTTAAGATGCGATGGCATGACTATTATTTGTAAAAACAAAATTAATGAAGATTTTCTTCAGCTCCCATCATCTGAATTATTGTCAGAAAAGAGGCCATTAATCTTTATTTTGATGTGAAACCTAGATCTACCGGCACTATGCAATCTGGAAAGTATCTTCAAAGAGTGACTTTGATGGACTTATTGAGGTGTTTTACCCTTGCAAAAAAAAAAAAAAAATTACAACCTTACAGTGATTTATTCATTTATACTTTGCCATCAATGTTCGTGTCACTAAGCTCTTCAGTTTCTGAGGTAAAATATTTCTTACTACATGAAATCCCTGGATATAATTTTCAGTGGCAAAAATGCCAAGAATTTCTCTCACACATATGGTAAATAAAATTCAAACAAAATATAAAAATACACAGCATTAAACAAAAGATAAAAGCATGACACTGAATCTCTATTGTACAAGCAGATATTCTTCTTGGTGTTATATTTGCTTTTAAACATTTGAAATGGACCCAATTGCAAGGCTGCTTTTAAGATCCTTCAAAAAGATCTCGCTAATCTGAGTCACTGTTCTTCACAGTCCGTGAATTTTCGTTTGGTCAAACAAGGTGTGTTGCTGTTGTGTTAACTTACATAACTACTTTTTTTAGTGGTTTTTTTTTTGCTTTTTCTATAATAAAATGTTTCAGCTTCCTTATTTGTGATTGTAAAAGAAAATGCCCTTAAAATATGTACATTGTCAAATGCTTCCCCAAATTGCCATTTTTTTTACACTACAAGAGATACTGCAGATTAAATAAATACATTTTATAAAAAAAAATCTGAAAATCAATAAAAATAGTAATGTCTTTTGAAAATAAACACGATGGACTTGCCTATGCACTTATAATGTCAACATTAGTACTTTCATTCCACACTAGTCACCAATATTGTTGAAGAAAACAACAAGCATATTTACTTTTGACAAATAAGAAGAGAAAGAGAAGTAGGAAATGTTGGTAATTCAATTTATTGTGAAGAATATCCTGAAAGAATCTGCTTTCTGGTATGTTGTATGGTTGTGCAGTGGTTAGACTGCAGTATTGCAGGCTAATTCTGTCGACTGCCAGCAGTTTGATTTTTATCGGTTCTAGGTTGACTCAGCCTTCCCTCCTTCCAAGGTCAGTAAAATGAGGACCTAGATTATTGGGGGAGATATGCTGACTCTGTATATCACTTAAAGAGGGCTGTAAAGTACTATGAAGCGGTATATAAGTCTAAGTGCTATTGCTATGTTATACTGGAAAAAGATTAACATGGAAAATTCTAATTTGCATGCATATTTAAAATGTGGATATTGCTGAAGCAGAAGTGAGTTACTCTCTGAGGATGGTGGTATATAAAGGGAATGTTATTTGCAGGCAGATGCACAATTCTTGCAGATGAATGCATCAATAAGTTATAGTAGTTTAGCCCTGCTCTAGATACATCATGTATCCAGGTTAGAAAACATTTCTCATACTCTAAATCTCCTTAATTTTCTTTTTATTGGCATCCAGTCTGATGTACATGATTGATAGAACAAAAATGAGCACATAAAAAGTGCAAGGTTGATGAAACAAACAAACCAACATTAAGAAAAAGTTAAATTTATTCAAACTGGCAAGAAAAACATTGGACCTCTAGATGGGGAACAGTTTGAAAGGAAACAGTTTGAAAGGAATGATCAAGAAGAATATGAGATGCAGAAAACAAGTGAATTCTTTATATGATTGAATTATTGCAGAGAACAAAGTACAAATACCTGAGTCTGTATTGATTTTCTCAAGGAGACAACTGGGACAATTAAAGTAAATTAAAGTTGCAAGAGAAAAACTTGCAAGATTACACAGGAGCAAAGAACTGGTCCTGATGGCATCTGTCTGAGAGTTCCTTAAGAACACAAAATTGCTGACCTTTTAATAAAATTATATAACTTGTCCCTCAGTTCTAATAGAAGATCAGAAAATAGCCAACATTAAACTAGCTTTTAAACATAGACACAGAAGACATTCCACAAATTGTAGCTCAACTTCACAGGAATGTCACCAAGCACAGAGAGGAATAAGTGTTGAGTCCTCGACTTGCGACCGGTCCTCGACTTACGACCGGCCACAAGTCTTCCACTCTTCCCCCTAGGGCCATGGTAACAGCAAGTAACTAACCTCTAACTGCCAGCCGCGTCTGATTGGCTCAGATGCGGTTGGCGGGAATTAGGTCCGAGAGATCCCTGATTGGTTCCCCGTTTGACAGCTCGCATATAAGTAGCTGTCAAACGGGGAAGCCCCTGTCTACCGCATTTTGTCCGCCTGTAAATATTCTCCGCTATTTCTTGTGCTTGCGAATAAACGCATTGGGTTTTGACTAGCCTGCGTCTGGACTCCCTCTCTATTACAGAACTTAACAATAAGCCTTGCTAAGAGAAATCAGCTTGGATTCTGCAGAGGTAAATTCACATACTTGGACTTTCAACAAGCTTTTGAGAATTTCATAAAATATTCATCTGCTGTTATAGGCTAACAGTCATATTTAAAAACTGAAAACAGAGTACAAAAAAGTGAACAATTTTGTCAATGGAAACAGATAACAAGCTCCATAGTGATCTGTGAGATTTTTACCCTTTTTCATAAATTATCTTAAATTAGGGGAAAGTAGTAATATGCCAGGATGATATGGTCTCAATTTGGGAAAACATTTCTCTGCATACGGGAAAAAATGATTAGAGAATATAAAGTAAGAGTCACCCGGCTGGCAGTTGTGGGTAACGTGATTTAAAATGGGCCTGCTCCAACAGGGCTACCAAACTGGCTGTTCATCTTATGAGAAAAATACATTCAATTTATGTTTCTGATTGATTGGCACCATGCTATGAAAAAGATGGGTGCCTCAACATGAAGAGCAATAGGCAAAAAAACCCAACCCTATTGATTTGATCTAAAATCTGGTTTTCTGCAAATGTCAGAACATGATATTTTTCCCTCCAATTTACTTTCTATTGTTATTTCCTGCCATAATATCCTTTGGGCCTGAGTTTCAAGATCTAGAAGAGGCTTAATTCTCTTCTTTTAACCCAAGTGGAATTCAGCTGAATATAACTTTAGTGTAGTAGAAGCAACTAGTCCTTTTAATGTAGTAATCCAGTGATTTAGGGATTGAACAGAGCAAGTCCCCATAGTCATTTTTCAACTATTAAGTATAAAAATGAATGGATGCAGCCCATAATCTAGTCTCATAAGCAGTTCTCTTTTTACAGAACATTCTACAGCGCTTGTCAATTTTTGAAGATACAAATTTAGATTTTATCCAAAGTGATAGCCCCGGGTTGATTAAACAAAAACTGAAGAAAAGATAATAAACGCATGAAAATTGTTTCACATTAATATAACCCCACAAATCTATACTCCGAAAAACACTGCTTTATTCAATGGACTTACGACTAGGTAAAAAGCAAACAAACACTATATTGCACATATCATACAATCCAAATATGCTGAGATATTTTGATTATAAAAATGTAAATCAAATATAAATTAACTGGCTGTTTCATTATCTGCACACCAAGAGCCATGATTTCATAAAGTTGCTCCAAACTATATTCATTTTCTAGAATGTATAAAAAACCAAACCAGAGTTCTTAGCATAATAAACATAAATGTGTTTATTCATTAAGAATGGCTTTATAAAGAAACATAAAAACACTTAATAATAAACTAGAAGGATTAAGTTTAGAACTTTAGAAGGACCACTGTAAGTTTTTTAGTTAATTCCTGACTTGTAAGTGGAAAGTGCCTGATTATAAGGCTCAAACTCTAGAGACAAGATGATGACATCCAATTTTTTTTATTTCCTTATCCCAAATGGACTCACACATTGATTTCCTCCTAACACACACAAATCACCAAAAACTATCAGACATATTGTTAGCATCTCAGAGTTTTAGAGGATGCATTTTAGCATTAGCATTAGATCTTCCCATACTATGTAGCATTTAAAACATTTAAAACTGCTTATTTAGAGGATGCAGTTTGTGTTTTATAATGAAAAAAATCTATTTAATTCATTAATTTGTTGTGGTTTTCTATTTCTCATCAATAAAGGACTCTTCTCAGACAATGGAGCAATTAGTCATTCCATTAACGATGATGAACAAAACCATTAAGGAAGTATCTTGGGAAAATATTCTGATGTTTCTGGCTACATCAAATCTGGAATTTGGATAAATGATTGAATATAGTGAAGTACATATTCTCACACACAAAAATATAAACTATTCAAAACAGAATTTTATTTGGAATATTGAAAGTCTATCTAGAGGGAGATGTGAAACAAAGTTCAACATTATCACTCCAAAAGGTGACTTCTTCAAAATTCTGCACCAGTGGTTGGACCTGTATTATTCTTTCTAATATACACATCTACTAGGAAGCATTTATATAATACAGATATATTATTAAAAAGATCAAAATACCCTTGAGTTGAGAACAGCTTTACTAAGGAATATGAACTGATTTCTGGAAAAACACTCATTAAATGGTTTTATATTTTGAGGCATAAAGTTGATGTTTATCTTGGAAGAAAGAATATAATGCTAAGCAAAATTTGGAGAATTACAGGTTGTTATGGTAGACTTCCTCAACTTGGCACTTTCAAATTGGTTGTAATACAATTTGTAGAGTAGAATTTCTAATGAGCCTAATAAGCATATTGAGGGTTGTACTTTGAAAAAGACTGGTTCAGAAAAGGCAGACAAAGAGCTCAATCAGAAGACTTTCAAAGGAATCTTTATGCAGAACTAAGTAATTATGAGTCTAGTTAGCACCTGAACTCAAGATCATAACCTACCATCCTGAAATGCAAGAGAGAAATGAGGTTGAAAAGTGAGATAGATATGATACACCTATACCAGACCTACTCTCAATTGAATTTGAATTTATTTCGATTTATATACCGTGCCTTTTCCATCAAGATGGACCCAGGGCGGTGCACAGGAAATTAAAACCAATAAATAATAGAAAATACAATAAATATAGTTAAGAAGAATTAAATTAGAAACCTGTGCTAAAATTCCCAATAAAAACCCAACATCCATTTACTAATTGGCAGGAGCTATATCACAAATAAGATCTAAACGTTAAGCTAGACCAGCTTGCTGGAAAAAATATGTCTTGAGTGAACGGTGAAAGAGGGGAAGGTCCATGATAGTGCGAAGTTCGGGGGGTAGGTCGTTCCAGAGGGCCGGCCCTGCCACAGAGAAGGTCCTACCCCTGGGCACCGCTAGCCGGCATTGACCGGCGGTTGGCAGCCTTAGTAGGCCCTCCCTGTGGGAGCGAATCGGACAGAGGGAGGTAAGTGGCAGGAGACGGTCCCGCAAGTAACTAGGCCCCGAGCCATGGAGCGATTTGAAAATGGTAACAAGCACCTTGAAGCGCACCTGGAAGGCTACTGGTAGCCAGTGCAGCTCGCGCAGGAGAGGTGTTACGTGGGAGCATCGGGAAGCTCCCAGGATCCCCCGCGCGGCCACATTCTGCAGCAACTGGAGCCTCCGGATGCACCTCAAGGGGAGCCCCATGTAGAGAGCATTGCAATAGTCCAAGCGAGAAGTCACGAGTGCTTGAGTGACAGTGCGGAGGGTGTCCCGGTCCAGAAAGGGACGCAACTGGTGTACCAGGCGTACCTGGTAAAAAGCCCCCCTGGTTACAGCCACCACATGGTCATCCAAGGACAGCCATGAATCCAGGAGGACGCCTAAGTTCCACAGGGGCCAGTGATTCTCCCCCAATAACCAGCAATGGAATGAGCTGGCTATGCCGGGATGCCGGAAACCACAGCCACTCGGTCTTGGACGGGTTGAGTCGAAGTTTGTTACTTCCCATCCAGAGCTGCACGGCTTCCAAACACTGGGACATCACTTCGACGGCATCGTTGGGGTGGTTGGGGGTAGATATGTACAACTGAGTATCATCAGCGTACAGGTGGTACTCTACCCCACAACCACGGATCAGTGGTGGGTTTCTGCAGGCTCGCACCTACTCGCGAGAGCCGGTTGGTGAAATTTAGAGAACCAGTGAGAGGGGGTTCCACCGGCGTACCTGGAAGTAAACCTGGCCCGCCGCTGCCAGTGACCCAACAGGAAGGAAAGGAAAGGAAGAAAGGAAAGAAAGAAAGAAAGAAAGAAAGAAAGAAAGAAAGAAAGAAAGAAAGAAAGAAAGAATTTATCATCACAATTGAGTCCAAAATTTTGGTTGCTAAGCAAGAGCATTGTTAAATAAGTTTCATCACATTTTAAAAGGTGGCCACTCCCACCCTGTCACATGACTGCCAAGCCACGCCCACAAAATAGGCCATACCTACAGAGTAGGTTCTAAAAAATTTGAAACCCATCACTGCCACGGATGATCTCACCCAATAACACTCAGACTCAAAACTGATTGGAAAATGAATATAAAAAATTATTATTTTGAACAAAACAAAGAGTTGAAGAAACTTCTTGGATGAGGAGCGAATTGTCTTCAAATAAAAACTAGAAAAGCTAGTTGCCTCTTGAAAAAGCACCTTTGGGACAACCATGACCTGGATGCCTGAGAATCTCCATAGACATTTGAACTAAATAGTTTTATTTGCTGAATTACTTTAGTCATATGCCATATATGGATTGTTGCAATAGTAAACCCATTATGCCAATAAACAGTAACTAACCAGGTTCCATGAGGCCAGTTCCTTGAAACCTGATGCAGAATTCAATGAACAGCAAAACAAATATTTATTTACCTTAATGATAAAACATATTTTCAAATCCAAATATGCCATACTCTCCAGTGCATTTATGGATACAAGTAAGAACATTATATATATAAAACTCACAAGCATTTTTTTGCCTTAGAAACTAAATAAAATTCTAAATATTCAAATTAGATAACATAGCCATAAGTTTGTTTCCAAAGGTAGGAAATAAAGATTATATGTTACTATCATCCTAATATTTCCCTGCAAATGTGTTTCTTCTTGAAATATTCTGAATCCAGAAAAAATAAATATTACTCCCACTTCTGGAAAAATTGAAGCTTATCCTAAAATGGAGGTTCGTGCATGGAAAGGACAGAAATCGTAGAGTAGTTGGTCTACTGGAATTTATGATAATGGGATTAAACTATTTCACAAAGAAGATTCACATTAAAAAAGCATTTTAGGATGGAAACATTATAAATTTAAATCAAAAAATAGAAAATAACTTATGTTAAAAACTAAAGAACTTAAATATATCTTTGGGATATCTTCTGTAAGGCCTGGATCAAACCAATTAGTCCAATATATCTGAAACACAAACTGGCTTTTTAATGAAAACAACTCATAAAGCACCCCACATCATAAGCCACCTTGGAATTCCATATATGAAAGATCTTCCATCAGATTAATATTCTGCATCATTTGTACATAATTTTCAACTTGTAACAAAAAGGTTACTAACAGAGTTACTGAGAGCCAGTTTAGTATAGTGGAGAAAGCATCAGTCTAAAAACCGAGAAACTGTGAGTTCTAGTCCCGCCTTACATATGAAGTTGATTGGTTGATTTGGTGTCAGTCAGTCTCTCTTAGTCCTAAGAAATAGGCAATGAAAAAAAAAATCTGAAATTCTGCCAAGAAAACTTTTAGGAGTTGTCCAGGCAGTCTTCAGGACTCAATACTGACTCAAAAGCATAATATAAAAATATAATGACATAATATAACAGGTTTGGCTGCTTGCCACTACTTAAATACGAGATAAGCGAAGACTTTGGCTAAGAGCCCAGATAATTCCAAACATGACTAGAAGGCTGGAGTTGAATTGGTTGCTTCCTGCAAATGTCCCCTCCCAACATCTCACCTATAAGCTCTCTTGGGAGGGGCCACTCAGCAACCACCTGGTTCTAATCATGGCCTACGAGCCTGCATCTGATGTAACTGTTGCCTCCGTTTCTCAGCCCTGCATAATCTAGCATCAGGGACAAACTACTCCATGTCTCAGGCACCTCCTGGTAGCCAACCAGCCTCTCTGCTTCCTGACCTGAACCTGAGCACTCCCCAAGATCTCCCTCCTCCTCCAGGGCAGACTCGCTAGAAGAGTCCATCAGCAGCTCATCCGGAGCCGGATGGGCCACAACACTAATGTAATAATAAGAAATACATAAAATAAAATAGAATAATAAAATAAAGTAGAATGTAAAGTTTTTTGCGTTCAGAATCTGCCAAACTCAGAACAAGTGTTTGAAGTGTTCCAAGAAGTCTGCATTTCAAAGTTGCATCACAAATTTCAGATTAAACAAGGACATGACTAAGTCTATGTAAAGCAACATGTATTTGCTGTGATACAGAGATCTGCACACAGAACGTGCATTACAGAGCATATCTGCAACTATATTAAAGCATATCGTTGGGAACTAGGGAGTTGAAGAAGTGCTAACGCATCCAGAGTGCATCAGATCAGGAAGTCTGCCAAGTTATTGGTATGAAATGAATACTATCTCTGAGATCAGGTGACAGTCACTTTTTGTAATATGAAATGTGTGTAAATAGCTGAATAGAATAGAGACCCTCTAGTCAAGGTGTTGGCCATGAGAGGACACACTATTTGTTTTAGGGACTATATAGTTGAGTTGTAAACTGCAGGATAAACTATTATAGGAAGACAAATTTCAGATTGGCTCTGGTTGAACCTAACTGAGAGTAGCATTGTTTAGTGAAATTTTGAGCATCATTTCTATGAAAAGGACTTGTTTGTAAATAGTTGCAAGCTGAACCTTCTACTTAAACCACTCTTCCCTTCTACACTATTATCTGATAAGGCTACAATATGTGGTGCATTGATCTCTTTGATTCTAACCTTCATTAATTTTAGAGATCCCTGAAGATGGAACAACTTTGGTGTCAGCTAATTAAATGCTCTCGAGAGCTTCTTTCCATGCATTTTACCAGGATGAAATGAAGTCTTTTTCTTTCAACGCAATCTATAAAGATTTCCCCCACCCCCTAGCTATATTAAATGATGCTGTAAGAATTTCTATTACATTTTTAAACATCAGGGAAACAAAACCGCACATCAGAATTCAGGTAAACACTCCAAAAAGAGGGGAAATCTTTTTTCACATTTTGTTACTAGCTGCCATCCCTTCACATATAGCTTAAATTCTCCTTTCATCTCAGTCAGTGTATTTAATACTGCTCCGAATGATGCTAATGAAATACTGGAAGAAGCTGTCAGCTTTTGAGCACCTTCAAGACTGTACAAACGAAAAACATATTAGTATGAAAGTCTTTCTGCCACAGTATAACTTTTTTATGCACAACAATAATACAGAAACGGAGAATTCACAGTGACTTAAAGTACCTTACTAATTAAAGTCTCCAGAAAGAATAAACTTGCCTTCACATTCATATCGAGATGGAAATGAGAACAATCACAATTTTTAACAGTCTGTTTATGAAATCTATTTTTTACTTGGTTAAGATAAAAATGAGAGGTGTTTGGGAACTTGGAGAGTTAATTAATGGTAAGTGTTCTATACTCAGAACTCAGTGTGGGTGCCGTAATAACTGAGGCGCAGGCAGGAATAACAGGCTAACAAGTTTATTCCGAACAAACGGTCAAACAGGCAACAGCTTGGCTCTGCCGTCTGACAGCTCGCTTTTATAGCGAGCTGTCAGATGGCTCCGCCTATCAGCTGTTAGCATTTGTCCCGCCAAAACTAGAACAGGCTGCGCATGCTCAGAACGTAACAGTAAAGGTCCTTTGTGTGTGTGAGAGAGAGGGAGGGAGGGAGGGAGTGAGGAGGGGGGGAGAGAGGGAGAGAAGCAATGGGGAAAATAGTCTTGAGTTGCGTGCATGGAAAAATGTTTCCAAACTATGATCCATTCTATAAAATGATCAGATGGATATCTTATCCCACCAGTAAAACAAACCAGTTAAAATGTAATCTGAATAAATTAATTTTTATTGTTAGGTTTCCCATATATTGCATCTCAACTTCAATGAATGAAAAATAATAAATAATACATGGTGGCAGGATGCAGTGAGCAGTAAATGGCAGTGTAGGAACTTTGATGATAATTTGCCATCAATCCTAAAACATTCTTATTATTGGATTCTTAAAATGTTAGTTTGGGCTCTTCTATCAGCATATGTAAACGTAATTAATAAATTCTAAATTCTGTTACATTTTGCATTAAAGATGTGACCATAGTACATGCCTCTTACCTATCTCTAAGAAACATGCAATATAGATACTGTAAAGACAGAAGCGTTTAGTTTTCCAGGCTCATATTACTCTGCAGAACCATCAAATTGTCTGATAATGGCTCAACAAGCTAGAACTTCGTTAGACTATTATCATACATTAGCCACATACAGCATTTCTACAGTTAATATTTTAAGAAAAAGCCTCCCAGAATTTCCATTTCCAACACAAGCTGTGCATTTGTGTGTCCTATGAGCAACATTTGGCTTCCTCCTAATTGTGTTGCAAAGTCAGAGTGTTGTTTAATACCACCCTAATGGAAGACAAGTTATTTATCTGAGAAAGCAAAAAATAACTCGCTTTACTAACAAAACAGGAACTAAGGGAGAAAAATAAAGAGTGAACAAATGTTTAATGGTTTGGCAAGACATATGTGGTCATTTTCTTCACACATGGAGCTCAGTTACTATTCGACAGTTCGGCAAATAGTTCACAAACCAAAACTTCTCTATCTGACTCTGGTGTCTCCGTGGAGTCCAGACTGAGACAGCAACATATGGAACATGGCAGAAGAGTCAACATGGTCCACAATGACTGCCTTGTATTTTGATCTAAAATTCATACATTGGAGTCCTACTCTACTATAAACTCCCCGAGGTGTTTTTGACAAATTGTTATATCCAGCCTTCAACTCTTTCATATAGAAATGGGGTGTGATGGCACAGTGATTGGAATACAGTATTGCAGGCTAATTCTGTTGATTGCCAGGAGTTTGATTCTCACCGACTCAAGATTGACGCAGCCTTCCATCCTTCCAAGGTGGGTAAAATGGGGATCCAGATTGTTGGGGGCAATATGCTCACTCTGTAAACCACTTAGAGTGGGCTGTAAAGCACTGTAAAGTGATATATAAGTCTAAGTGCTATTGTCAGTCTACTTCAGAGGTACTGAGGAATAATACAATGGAAGACTAATGCTATACCTCTGCTCCAGGTATATTTGCTGTATTCTATAGAAAGCTGCATATAAAAATAAATGACTTTTTCTATGCATCTCTACACTGACAAGAACAGTGGTTCTCAACCTTTTCTTCACCTTGAACCACCTTTTATAGCCGTGGACCAATAAGACTAAACTCAAGATTTAAATCATAAAATTTCTTCAAACCTTCATGGACCCCCTGTGATGACATTGTAGCTCTGCCAGCGGTCCGCGGATCACAGGTTGGGAACCAATGAATTAGAGTGTATGAGGTAAGAAAATACCAGTTACAACTCGCACTATTTGCTTAATAGGGCTACATTTTAACATTTTTCCGGCCTTAATATTCTTGCAACATACAAATCCATACTGTAAAAATAGCCTAATATTTTTTTCAGTCAATGAATATATAAATTTATTGTCAGTTCTACTTCAAAATCCTGGCTTCCCTGCGCTATACTTCCGTTCTCTTCTCTTTCTCCTGCCCACTATTGACTTTCACATGAGCAACTTAGGGTGTAGCAATTTCTTATATTCTGTATAATATAATAATAATAATAATATTTTATTTTTATATACCGCGTCCTCACCCCAAGGGGACTCGGAGCGGTGCACAGGGAAAGATTAAAACACGTAAAATATATATACAAAAATAGATACAATAAAATAAAAACAAATTAAACTTAATTGTCCCTGCACTAAAATCCCCATATTAAAACTAGTGTTCCATAAACCCTAAAGGTAGAGACTAACCTAGGCCGGCCAAGCAGAAAAAGTATGTTTTTAATTTCTGACGGAAGGAGCGGAGGTCCGTGGTTGTTCTAATATCGGGGGGAAGGTCGTTCCAGAGGGCTGGGCCCGCCACAGAGAAGGCCCTTCCCCTGGGCGTCGCCCGCTGACAAAGTCTAGTGGACGGCACTCGGAGAAGTCCCCCTCTGTGGGAGCGAATTGGCCGTGAGGATGTATGGGGCAGGATCCGATCCCGCAGATAGCTAGGTCCCGAGCCATGGAGCGCTTTAAAGATGATAACTAGCACCTTGAAGCGCACCCAAAAGACGACAGGCAGCCAGTGCAGCTCGTGCAAGAGAGGTGTTATATGGGTGTACCTTGCGGTACCCATTATTGCTCGTGCGGCTGCATTCTGGACCAGCTGAAGTCTTCGGGTGCACCTCAAGGGGAGCCCCATGTAGAGAGAGTTACAATAGTCCAGTCGGGATGTCACGAGGGCATGAGTGACTGTGCAAAGGGCATCCCGATCCAATAGGGGGCGCAACTGGCATACCAGGCGGACCTGGTGAAACGCCCTCCTGGCCACGGCTGTCACTTGAACTTCCATGGACAGCCGGGCATCCAGGAGGACACCCAAGTTGCGCGCCCCATCCACAGGGGCCAGGTGTTCGCCCCCTATGGCCAGTGATGGAGTCAACTGGTTGAATCGGGCGGCCGGAAACCACAGCCACTCGGTCTTGGCTGGGTTGAGACTGAGTCTGTTACTTCCCATCCAGATCCGCACGGCTTCCAGGCACTGGCACATCACCGCTACGGCATCGTTGGGGTGGTTTGGGGTAGATATATACAACTGCGTATCATCAGCGTAGAGGTGGTACTCTACCCCAAAACCACGGATGATCTCACCCAGCGGCTTCATATATGTGTTGAACAGGAGAGGCGAGAGGACCAAACCCTGAGGCACCCCACATGTGAGGGGTCTCGAGGTCGACCTCTGCTCTCCTGCCAACACAAATTGCGATCGACCGGAGAGGTAGGAGGAGAACCACTGTAAAACGGTGCCTCCCACCCCCAACCCCCCCAGCCGATGCAATAGGATACCATGGTCGATGGTATCAAAAGCCGCTGAGAGGTCTAATAGGACCAGGATGGAGGAGCAACCCCCATCTCTGGCCCTCCAGAGATCATCTACCAACGCGACCAATGCCGTCTCGGTGCTATGCCCGGGCCGAAAGCCGGACTGGCGCGGGTCTAGATAATCAACTTCCTCCAGGTGACGGGGAAACTGTTGTGCCACCACACTCTCAACAACCTTCGCCAAAAAGGGAAGGTTGGAGACGGGACGATAGTTGGCTAATAAAGCTGGGTCCAAAGAGGGCTTCTTCAGGAGGGGCCTCACCATAGCCTCTTTAAGGGAGGCAGGCAAGAAACCCTCGCTTAAAGAAGCGTTGACAACCTCTTGGAGCCAGCCTCGTGTCATCTCCCAGGATGCCAGTACAAGTCAGGAAGGACACGGGTCCAATAAACATGTGGTGGCTCGCAGTCGCCCACGTACCCTGTCCATATCCTCGGAAGTAACAGAGTCGAACTCCTCCCAACCAAGATCCACCTCGTGGCCTCCCACTGGGCCATCAATGGAGACTAACTCGTTATGAATCTGAGCGATTTTCTCCTGCAGATAAATCACAAATTCCTCTGCTCTACCCTGCAATGGGGCTTCCCGCACCCTCTGTTGAAGGAGGGAACGGGTCACCCTAAACAGGGCGGCAGGGCGGTTATCTGCAGATGCTATGAGAGTGGCACAATGATGGCGTTTGGCCACTCTCAGCGCCACAATGTAAGTCCGTAAATGGGCTCTTACCTGTGTTCGGTCGGATTCAGATCGAGTAGACCTCCATCTTCTCTCTAGGCATCTCTTGTGGCGCTTCATCACCCCTAGCTCCTCGGTAAACCAAGGAGCCAGAGTGGCTCGCTTCCGCAAGAGAGGCCGCAAGGGCGCGACCCGATCCAAGGCTCCCGTGGTCGCAGTATTCCATGCGGCCACGAGGTTGTCCATCGGGGCGCGGGTCAGGGGTACAGGAAGTGGCCCAAGCGCCACCTGGAACCCATCAGGGTCCATCAGGCGCCTGGGGCGGAACCAAATAGGCAACTCAGGTTCTGCCTCCCCGCGGTGGGGGACAGCGGTTGGGAAGTCGAGCCGGAGAAGTGAGTGGTCTGACCATGACAAGGGCGTGATGACTATATCCCCTATACCCAGATCACTCTTCCATTGGCCTGAGACAAAGATGAGATCCGGTGTATGTCCACCCTCGTGGGTGGGGCCCTGAATTAGTTGGGTCAGGTCCATGGCCGTCATGGAAGCCATGAACTCCCGAGCTACCATGGATGATTCGCCCACCGATGGCAAATTAAAGTCCCCCATGACTACAAGTCTGGGGGTCTCAACTGCCACCGTAGCGATCATCTCAAGGAGCTCGGACAGGGCTGCTGCTACATAGCGGGGAGCCAGGTATACAACCAGCAAGCCCAACTGTCTCCCTAGGCCCCACTTCACGCAGAGGGACTCACAACCGGTGGTCTGTGGCACAATGGTCTCTCTCGGCTCAAGACCTTCCCCAACAATAACAGCTACCCCGCCACCCCTACCTAGGGCCCGGGGCTGATGAAAAGCACGGTAACCTGGTGGGCACATTTCAACGAGGGGAAGTCCACCCTCGTGGCCCAACCAGGTCTCCGCAATTCCTACCAGGTCCGGCTCCCCCTCAGACACAAGGTCATGGACGAGGGGGATAGTGCTGTGTAATTTAAAAAAAGTTTTATTAAGCACATTTTGTCTTTTCAAATTTAGTTCCTTTGGGAGCATACAAAGACATACAACATTTATTGAAAAAAAAATGCAGAAAAAGCTTCAAAATCCCTTTGTTCCTTCTCACCTTTCTCTTCATGATCAGAAAAAAACCCAATCTCTACATAAGCCATTTGAATTTCATTATGTTTTGTTTAAATAACACCTGGGTTGTTAAACTTCAATTTGGATCTTGTGTAGTTTGTTCACAAAATTGGCCTAATAGGGTCCTGCTCTCTTTTTGTAACTGACCACAATGGTGTTTCCTTAAATGCCCATCTAATTGTTCAACCTATTTTTTGCTCTTCAAATTTTACAAAGCAGTACAAATATTTGATACAAACATCTGGATCTAAGTAGAACATAATAATAGTATACAGTATCTACCTTGGGATACATTATCATCCCATGCTTATAAAAACACCAAAAGGCTTGAAAATTCATAAGATTCCCTAACAAGCAGTACACTAATAATGCATTTTTCTCTTGTGTTTCTTTCTGTATATGGCCAACGACAATTATGATTTGACAGTACCAACCTAAACACTTGAGTGTGACGCTATTCTGCCTACAAATTTTAAAGCATGGAAATTGGCACCTTAAGCAAATGGAGTCAAGTAAACCATACAGTATTAAAATCCTTTGTATAAACATGTATGTTTGAGGATCTTAGCCAAAAAGAAAGAAAAGGACGATTAGAAATTAATGGACAGGACTTTTTCTATCACGTGCAAAAACACCTGCCAAGAGTGTAACTTTTTAAAATACGAATTTTAGAGACTGATTTATTAGCGACGTGTACAGATAAAACCCCCCAACATAGGTTTAGGTTTAGGTTTATTGGTTTTTTATACCGCCCTACTCCCGAAGGACTCAGGGAGGTGTACAGCCAAAATAAAAACAAATATATAAAAGTTTTAAAAAAGCTTTTAAAAGACATAATTCAAAGACATAATTATACTATGTTATTATACATAACATAGCACTTTCTTGTTGAATTGGTGAAATAATTATTTTGGTCTGCAATGCAGGACTTACCGATCCTTTCCAGTTTCTTTTTTAAATATCTCATCACAGTAGCTCATGCGTTTTTCCGTGGTCACATAGATTTTGGCCTCAGGATAACTGTCCACTGTCTTCTTCAGCATATTATATACAATGCCGCTTCCATCTTTTCTCATATTTCGGAAAGGTCCCCAGATGACATAAATTGTACTATTGGTTTCCTTGAAAAAGTAGTCTGCATTCTTCAGCAAAAGGGGGACACTAGTATGGGACACAACTCTTATTGTTGTCCTTTTCCCAACATCTTCTTCATAGCTCTTGGTGGGAGCATTATTCATTCTCCATATACAGGAAGCCTGGTCAATTTCAGATCCTACTTTCTGTTCTGTCATCTGACCTGAGTTTGAAATAATGGCACAGAGATCACACTCCAGCTGCAGAGGCTGTTGGAAAGGAAGGGAGGAAAACAGTCAATCAATTTTACATGGCACTTGGAAGCAATTGGGGAGTAGAGAATCTAAAGATCTGGAATCAGGTTATATGGATTCTGTGCATGAATAAGTACCCTCCAAAGATCTCTGATCCACCACTAACAACAGTTATAGCAATGAGTATCAGCGGCCAAACTTTTCTATAGGATACTCATGCCTTTCTAGAACATGTGGTTTCCTACACTTCTTGGTGACTTTTAGATCAGATCAAAAGATATCTTTTTTTAATTTTAGTTAGCTTATAGATGATTATAATGCAAAACCCAGCAATGACTTTAATTTAGAGGGCACTGAGTAAACTCTGACATAAAATTCTCTTTTTCAGCATCTTTTTATCCTCATTCAGAATCTGCTGCTTAAGGTAAGTAGTTCACTTGTCTAATTGCAGCACTGATTGTAATGCAAAAAGGATAGCTGGAAAAAACTGCAGCGTGCACAAAAGTAGATTTAGAAAGAGCAAAACAGGAAGAAGCAACAACAGCATACTAGAGATAAAAGTCTGCCAAAGGGAATTTTGATGAAAGAAATTGTGACATGAAAGGAGCAGAATTATAGGGGATGAGTAAGTGAAAAGGAAAGGCCAATAGAAAGAATTGTGGATCTATTAAGATAGAGCATGAAAGAAGCTTCCTAGACTTCTTTCCAAAGCATACTTGTCATGCATTTAAAAAATGAAAAGCAAAGGTCAGCAGGTTGGAAGTTCAATGGATACAAGAAAGGCATCCTGAGATGATACGCAACGTGGGCTGTGCATATCAATACATCACCAATCCAAATGTCAGTTCAATTTGGATCACTGATTCAATTTGGGTTTCTGAACTATACTGGGTTTCCATATCAGATTATTTAAGGAAGTCAAACTGATTTGGAAAGCAAATTCAATTTAGAAAAATAAGATACCAGCCATAGAGTCATTGGATTAATTTGGAGGCAAGTGATTTGATGATCCAATCTAAAAAGTAAATTTGATTCAGAGGCAATCAAATAATTTTTGACCTAAACCCCCTGAACCTCAATTATTTGCACATTACTTCAATCCTGTGCAGGATTGCTCAAAATAAGTAATCCGGATCTGGTATAATACAATTATTTGAAAACTAACCTTGTTCCATATGATATTCAGATAAGTAGATAGATAGAATATAGAATAACAGGGTTGGAAAGGACCTTGAAGGTCTTCTAGTCCAACCCCCCACTCAAGGATATTTAGGACAAATCTCTTCTTGAAAACCTCCAGTGTTGGGAGGACCCATAACCTCTGCAGGCAAACTGTACCATTCATTAATTGCTCTCACTGCCAGGAAAATTCTTCTTAATTCTAGGTTGGATCTTCTACCTGTTACTACTGTCCTGCCCTCAGGTACTTTGTAGAATAGGTTAATCCCTGCTTCTCTGGGACAACGCCTCAAATATTGGAAGACTGCTATCATTTCATCCCTACTCCTTCTTTTTGTTAGACATACCTTGTTCCGCAACTGTTCACCATATGGTTTAAGTTCCAGAACCCTTATCATATTTGTTGTTCTTTTCTGCACTATATATATCTAATTGAAAGAGGGCAGTTAAGAAAATAAAATAAGTGCAAAATGTTGAAGGGAGATAAAATGAGTCAACTCATTTGTTGGCATAACTATTTAATAAGAGGATGGAAATGCCACCAGCAAAATTTCTTTTCTCTTTATATGTCACCACTGAACACTGCCTAAAATGTCTGTTCTTGCTTGTTTCAAAATCTCTTTTTCTATTCCAAAATAGACTGCAAAGAAGAGCAAATACATGGCTCTCTGCATATATTCATTGATCTGCAGTCAGTACTGCTTGGACACTAAAAACTTGAGATATTTTAATTCACGTTTTTTCCTAATGTATTTTTGACAAATAAAACATTTATTAATAGAGGCATAAAGGAACCAAATATGTATATCCTTGATAAGAATTGGGAATCATTGAAAGCTCACATGAGTAAGATAGATCCTGACAATCTTCTATGGTCAGTGTTATTTCTCAATTTAAATATTTTATTGCCATTAGTATGCAACCTCAGTGCGTATTAGTATGTGTAGTGCCAGTACATCTTTATCAATGTGTATTAATATTAATACAAGTTCATGGGATGCAGGCAAATGCTTTGGCAGTCTCTAGATTACAGATCCTCCTTGCCTCAAATAGTGTGAGCATACTTAGAGTAAAACTGAATTTCAGTTATGGCTGGCCAAATTATGCTCAAATTCTCTTTACTTTTAGCAGACAATGTTGCATATGGCACAAATGCTAGTAAATTGGGTAACCCACTGTCTATCTTACTGAAGAATTTTAAGTTTTAACTGACCAAAGAAGGGATAGATATCTATGTATCCATCTGGGGACATGAGGTCTCCCAGGAAACATAGCTAAATGAGTGTCAGGTTTCCGAAAGATGCCCTAATTCTACTTTATTGTAAGCCTATCTTAATAGAATCTTGCAATTCTGGAAGTATAGTATAAAGCTCCCACGCCCACTTTTAACTGCTTGAGTTATTAGGGTGGGTGCTTCCTAAATTCTTTCTTTGACTATTAAAGCATTGGGGGCTCCTGTCTCTCATGTCTGATCGTTTCCTAGGCAGCATCTTTTCCTTCATTCTGCAACATTATCCACTTATTCCATTAGAGGAGGCAATGTGGCATATGGAAGTTGTGTGAAGGAAAATAACCACATGAAAACTAAAACTCTATTACTAAGACTGGCTACAATGCATCTACAGGTGTTATTTCTCCCTTCCAACTAATACCCCAGTGAAATGGGAGGAGTCTCTCTGAGCAGAAGTGGTATTCAGCCGGTTTGGACTGGTTCACCTGAACTGGTAGTGGCAAACTGCGCCCTGCCTCCAAAATGTCCTATGTATTTAATTTTTTAATTTTTTAATTTAATCATATTTATAAGCCGCACCCATCTCACCAGATAGGGACTCGGGGCGGCGCACAGGGAATATAAAAATATAAATATACATATAAACCTTCTAAAAACTGAAATTAAATTGAACCCACCCTGCGCTAAAACCCATGTTTAAAACCCCAGAATTAAAACTTTGGTCAACTAAAAGCAGTACAGTGTTGAGTAAAATCATGCCAGGCCAGCTTGTTGGAAGAAGTACGTTTTTAACCGCTGGCAGAACAGGCGGAGGTCCGAGATGACATGGAGTTCGGGAGGTAGAGCGTTCTAGAGGGTTGGGCCCATCACAGAGAAGGCTCTTACCCTGAGCGTCACCAACCGGCATTGCCCGGTTGACGGCACCCAGAGAAGACCCTCTCTGTGAGAGCATATTGGTCGTAGGGATGTATGGGGCAGCAGGCGGTCTCGTAGGTAGCTAGGCCCCGTGCCATGGAGCACTTTGAAGATGGTCATCTTGTAACGCACCCGGAAGGTCACAGGCAGCCAGTGCAGCTCGCGCAGGAGCGGTGTTATGTGGGATTGCCTTGAAGCACCCATAATCACCCGCGCAGCTGCATTCTGGACCAACTGCAACCTCCGAGTGCATCTCAAGGGGAGTCCCGTGTAGAGAGCGTTACAGTAGTCCAGGCGAGAAGTCACGAGCTCTTGAGTGACTGTGCGAAGGGTCAAGTAAGGGGCGCAATTGGTGGACCAGGCAAACCTGGTAAAACGCCCCCCTGGCCACGGCCGCCACCTGATCCTCCAGGGACAGCCAGGAATCCAGGAGGACTCCTAAATTGCGCGCCCTCTCCACAGGGGCCAGTACTTCGCCCCCCCATGGCCAGTGATGGTGTCAACTGGCTAAACCGGGAGGCCGGAAACCACAGCCACTCGGTCTTGGACGGGTTGAGTTTGTTGCTGCCCATCCAGATCCGTACGGCCTCCAAACACTGGGACATCACCTCAATGGCATCGTTGGGGTGGTTTGGGGTAGAGATGTACAGCTGAGTGTCATCAGCGTACAGATGGTATTCTACCCCAAAACCACGGATGATCTCACCCAGCGGCTTCATATACGTGTTGAACAGGAGTGGCGAGATGACCGACCCTGCGGCACCCCACAAGTGAGGGGCCTAGCAGTCAACCTCTGCCCTCCTGTCAACACGAATTGCAACCAACCAGAGAGGTAGGAGGAGAACCACCGTAAAACGGTGCCTACCACCCCCAAACCCCCCAATCGGCGCAATAGGATACCATGGTCGATGGTATCAAAAGCCGCTGAGGTCTAACATGTGTAGCCTTTTCAAGGCCACACATATGCGTGCACACCACATGTGCGAGCAAAGCGTGTGCATGGAAGAAGGTGTGCATGCGATGCGAGTGTGCACACACTCACAGTGGTGAACTGGTGGTAAACGTAAGAGAATCCCACCGCTGAGGATTACTGAATGTAATTCAGTAATCTGAGCCACTACTGAATGTCATCTCCTTTTTCAAAATTTAATGTTTCAATCCTTTTTTCTTAGATAACACTTCCTGCATATCTTAGTGAAGGCCTATTTCCTACAGTCATGTAAGAATACATGGTAAAAATGACAAATTAACAGATGGAACGAATGCATGAAAAATAGATGTGAAGTGTACCTGTAAAACAAGAGAAACTGGAAAGACATAATAACTGATAGATGAATAAAAGTAGTCTTGTGGAATGGAGTTGAGAGTAGATGCAAAGGGAAGGCATAGCTTTCATTATGAGTGACAGTGGTTAAGCTGTGTGCATGGGTTTACATATAAATATAAATGGGTCGTGGTAGATATATATAGAAGCACAAATAACTGAAGAAAGTCACATGTTCTGCTCCAGTGAATGGTGCTAATGGAAGAACCAGATTAGAGTTTTGATAACTATTCCACAATTTTATGAACGAATCTGGTTCAGGGGAAAACATTTTGCTAGGCAACATGAATAAATGGTTGGGAATGAGACTCGAGAGGGCAGGAAAATAATGATTGGGTTTTGTAGATTTCACATTTGTAGATTTCACAATGAACAAGAGTGATGATTTCTGTCGAATATCAGCTTAGAAACCCTTTGCTTATTCTTATTTGGAATATATTTTGTGGTTTAAGCATAAGTCTCATTGTACACATTCATGGCAACGGAACAAATATAATTTTAAAAGCATGGTTGAGGTGACCGATAAAAGATTTGAGAAAATGCAGGATGTAAGATGATCAGAGATTTTAAAATGTGGCTCAGATTGTTTTTTAATGTCAAGAAGGAATCTTGGGGAAAAATAGAGTTGAAACACAATGGAAGAAGAAATGAGAGTGAAAGTAAAATGATTGCAGGAAAAATGTATATAAATAGTATATGAAAAAGTAGTAGAAAAAAGATTAATCACCCAATTCTCTGAATGGAAAATGGATGTAATAAAACAATATATGCAATATGCTTGGGACAGAAGAAATTGTATTTATGTATCTCTATCCCTTTATCTATCCAAGTGCCACAGAAATGCATGAGAAATATGAAAAAGAATGTTTGGTGGAATTTGAAAAACTACAGATGAAGAAAACTGCATATAAGAGAATAATCACTACAACAGATGAGAAAGAGTTGTGTTGTATAAAAAGGAAAAAAAAGATTGTTGCAAAGAATGCAGTCAAAAAGAGCGGTGATTGGCTAATATTAAAATAGGCAGAGAAAATACCAAGCAATTTTCATGGAAATAAAAATTTGTCTGGGGGTGGGTGAAAATTGCTAAACCAGATGCCTCCAGCATAGTGAATGGACTTTAAAGTAAAAATGATGAATTGATTTGCAATGAAGCTGAAGTGAGAGAATGCTGGAAGGAGTATTTTAGACTTTGTACAGGAGTGATATTGATATGTCAATGAGTGAAATTGAAATGAAGGCAATAAATATTAGGGTCCACGAAACCACTGATGAAAAGGAAGTAATAAATGCTGGGAGTATATTGAAAAATGGTAGAGCGACAAGTATTGATGGTATAACTGGACAACTGTTAAAATATGATGTAATTTGCTTCCACAGTCATTCAGTGTTAGTAGGAAATAGAACAAGAAATGTGATGGATCTATAATCATTTAAGATAAAGTATGGATAAATATATGGGAAATGTTTGTAGTAGCATGTTGACTGGGAGGATGTGAATGTGCATTTGCTTTTCTGTGAATGTTGTGTCGTTGGCACAGAATGAGAATGCTTTGCAATAAACTAATTTGCATGACACAATGAGCAATAATTATAAGGCTCAAAAATAATGTATTAAAGATCAAGGTAGTTTCGTTTGACATGAAAACATCTGAACATTTGCAGATCATAAATCATATAATATATATTAGGCAGATGAAATAAATTCATTTGTATGGCTAATAAAAGTTGAAAAAATGAAAAATGAATGGAAAAAAATTAAGACTGGCAAATGCTGGTAGAACGTTACCGTGCTTCCCCATGACCCCTGAAATAACCACTTATTTTCAGGGAGGTCTTATTATTTTTGCGGTGCAGGAGGTGGCAAGCTTGGTCACCTCATGGCTGCTGCTGCGTTGCAATATTTTTGGGGAGCGCTTATTTTCAGGGAAAGGCTTATTTTAGCGCATGCACTCAAAAGCCCAACTGGGTTTATTATCCAGGGAGGTCTTATTTTCAGGGAAACAGGGAAGTTGGTAGCACATAATCTGCTGTAAGGAATTAATGTTCGTTGAACGGAAAAACCATTTGCTTATAAGTTCTCATCATTTTGTTATACAGAACTAAGTGTTGGATCTGTCTGACAAACATGATCTAAATTGCATGTAGTTGTAATGGATACTTAAGGAATGTGTGAAAAAGGAGAAAGAAGGGAGGAGGAGGAGCAGGAAATAATAATGGATAAAGTACGTAAGAGTTGGATCTGTCAGAAAAAAAACGTGATTAAACGGCAGGCAGTTGTAATGGTTACTTAAGGAATGTGGGAAGAATAAAAAGAGGAAGAAGAGAAAAAGAATGGAGGAGGAAATAATAATGAATAAAAGTAGATATATAAAGTACCAATATAGGAAATGCACATGGATATGGTTTGCTCATATGGCAAGAGTGAATAAAGATCGAATTACAAAACAAAGAAGAAATGACAATGGCGGTTGAAAGAAACCAATGAGATCCTCAAAAAGAAAGGTTGGAAGTTTTATAAACAAAAGATCCTGCAGTATGGAGGTAGTAAAAACAAGGAGGGTTTGCAAATGATGCCAAGCCCCTAAACCACAAAATGCAAATCAGAACAGGAAGATTCCAATGTCAATCAGGTTTACTGCCAGGAGAAAATGGATAAGATTCAGAGTTTTCAAAATTAAGTAAGCAACATTCCAGTTTACTAGCACATTCATTACAAGAGAATTCAGTAGTGAATTCATTAATTGTGAATTGCCTGAACTTGTAGATTGCTTAATTGAAGGACTAATGGGTTTTACCAGATGAGACTGAAACATACATTTCCTCTTCAATTATCATGTTTTAAAATACTTCCTGCCCATCTTCAGTCCACTTTCTGGGAGATTTCTTACATGTGCTAGTATAAAGTCAATTTATTTCCATATATTACTTTTCTTTTCATCTTGTCCTGAGGGGAGGAAGATTGCACACTATCTTCTCACTCCTTTCAGTGCTTTGCATGACATTGTGTATTCCAAAATGGAATAATTACAATTATTTTTTTTAAAAAAAATAGTGCTGAGATTGTTCTTAAGACAGTACTTTTAATTGCATGACTGATCATTTTTTTCTACAGTGTCCAAATTGTTCAACAAATGCTAACAGAAAACAAGAAGCAAGAAAGTGATTTCCAAGTATTGCATGGACCAATGCAAAAAGCCAATTTCCATCATAGAAAAATAAACAATTGTTTTCTTCCTGTGCAAAACTCATAAAGCACAGGATGGAGCCTCATTCATGTACAAAATATGATCTGCATGTTGAGATCACTGTGGTGAATGTCCCCATAGGGTAGGCCATTATGCCCTAGTTTGTTTGATTTGTTCTTAAGAAACAAGTTTAGGTAGCTGAGTGGAAATGAATGCAAATTCTCATCAGGACACTCATCTTTATGGCCCTCTGTTCAAGCCAAAGTTACTTACTGTTCCTGTTTTTCCACCACATCAGCTAAGCTTGTCAAAGTTAAACCCCTCCAGGGAAAAATGCTGACTGATCAAGATTTATAAATTGCTTAAAATGCTTTGAAGTAGGGGTGTCAAACTTTCGGTGTCACATTGTTATCACGTGATATCTCATGACTTCCCCCCCCTTAGCTAAACTGGGGTGGGCGTGGTCAGTGTGTGACGCATCCAGACTATGGGCTGCGAGTTTGACACCCCTGCTTTGGAGTGTCTTCCAGTGGTGGGATTCAAAGATTTTTACTATTGGTTCTGTGGGCATGGCTTGGTGTGTATGGTGTGGCTTGGTGGGTGAGGCAGGGGAAGAATACTGCAAAACGGAGGAAGGGGAGGGGGGGTCATTTCCTCGGTGGCTTTCTCCATCGATTCGGTCTTGGGGAGGGCAGGGGCGGAGGGAGACGAAATGGTCATCATCGGTTGGAAGACCGTGACCGCTGGATTCAGACGGTCACGTGCTCCAACTCTCCGCTCTCCCATCGCAGACTAGGTGGGCAGGAATCACAGACCCGGGGCCCGAGGCTGATGTTATGCAACGCCAGGTCCGTGGTTCAAAAAGCCCCCCTCATTCGTGACCTTGTGTCAGAGGGGGACCCGGACCTGGTGGGTATAACGGAAACCTGGTTGGGCCACGAAGGGGGTATGCCCCTCGTGGACATGTGCCCACCAGGTTACCGTGCCTTCCATCAGCCAAGGGCCCTAGGGAGGGGTGGGGGGGTGGCGATTATCGTAAAGGAAGGTCTTGAACCGAAGGAGACCACAGTCCCTCAGACAACCGGGTGTGAATCTCTCTGCGTGAGATGGGGCCTAGGGAGGCAGTTGGGCGTGTTAGTTGTATACCTGGCTCCTCGCTATGCAACAACAGCCCTGCCCGAGCTCCTAGAGGTGATAGCCGAGGCGGCAGTTGAGACCCCCAGACTGGTAGTCATGGGGGACTTTAACTTGCCGTCGGCAGGCGAAGCCTCTGGAGCAGCTCGGGAGTTCATGGCCTCCATGACGGCCATGGACCTGACCCAGGTAGTTTTAGGCCCCACTCACGAGGGAGGAAACACACTGGATTTCATCTTTGTCTCGGGACAGTGGAGTTGTGATCTGGGAATAGGGGACCTAGCCATCACTCCCTTGTCATGGACAGATCACGCTCTCCTTCGGCTGGACTTTCCAATCGCTACACCTCACCGCGGGGAGGCGGAACCGGATATTCCTATATGGTTCCGCCCCAGGCTTCTAATGGACCCGGAAAGGTTCCAGAGGGAGCTTGGGCCAATTCCTGTGACCCTGCCCCGCGACTCGACTGAGGACCTAGTGGCCGCATGGTTAAGTGCGGCCGCGGGGGCCTTGGACCGAGTCGCGGCCTTGCGGCCTCTCTTGCGGCGGCGAATCACCCAGGCTCCTTGGTTTACCGAGGAGCTTCGGGGGATGAAACGCCACAAGAGATGCCTAGAGAGCAGATGGAGATCCTCTCGCTCCGAAGCCGACCGAACACTAGTGAGAACCCATATTAGGGCTTACTTAGTGGCGATAAGGGTGGCCAAACGTGAGTATTGTGCCACCCTTATTGCATCCGCAGATAACCGCCCTGCCGCCCTGTTTGGGGTGACCCGCTCCCTCCTTCATCAGAGGCCGCGGGAAGCCCCTCTGCAAGGGCGAGCAGAGGAATTTGGGATTTATCTGCAGGAGAAAATCACTCGGATTCGGAATGAGCTACCCTCCATCGACAGTGGTCCTGTGGGACTGTCCGAGACTAGTCTTGAGGTTCCTTCTTGGGAGGAGTTTGACTTTGTTACCACCGAGGATATGGACAGGTTGTCAAGGAAACTTAGGGCGACCACATGTTTATTGGACCCGTGTCCCTCCTGGCTTGTACTGGCATCCTGGGAGACGACACGAGGCTGGCTCCAGGGCATTGTCAACGCATCTTTGAGTGAGGGGTCCTTGCCTGCCGTCTTGAAAGAGGCGGTAGTGAGGCCCCTCCTCAAGAAGCCGTCCCTGGACCCAGCTTTATTAGCGAACTATCGTCCGGTCTCCAACCTTCACTTTTTGGTGAAGGTTGTTGAGAGTGTGGTAGCCCAACAGTTTCCGCGACACCTGGAGGAAGTTGATTATCTAGACCCGCGCCAGTCCGGCTTTCGGCCCGGGCATAGCACCGAGACGGCATTGGTCGCGTTGGTTGATGATCTCTGGAGGGCGCGGGATAGAGGTTATTCCTCTATCCTAGTCCTATTAGACCTCTCGGCGGCTTTTGATACCATCGACCATGGTATCCTATTGCACCGACTGGGGGGGTTGGGGTTGGGAGGCACCGTTTTGCGGTGGTTCTCATCCTACCTCTCTGGTCGGTCGCAATATGTGTTGACGGGAGGGCAGAGGTCGACCTCGAGGCCTCTCTTATGTGGGGTTCCTCAGGGGTCGGTCCTCTCGCCCCTCCTTTTCAACACATATATGAAGCCGCTGGGTGAGATCATCCGTGGTTTTGGGGTGGAGTACCATCTGTACGCTGATGACACCCAGCTGTACATATCCACCCCAAACCACCCCAACGATGCCGCCGAAGTGCTGTCCCGGTGTTTGGAGGCCGTACGGATCTGGATGGGTGGTAACAAACTCAAGCTCAACCCTGCCAAGACTGAATGGCTGTGGTTTCCGGCACCCCGGTTCAGCCAGATTATACCAACTCTGGCCATTGGGGGCGAAACACTGGCCCCCGTGGAGAGGGCGCGCAATTTGGGTGTCCTCCTGGATTCCCGGTTGTCCATGGAGGACCATGTGGCGGCCGTGGCCAGGGGGGCGTTTCATCAGGTACGCCTGATGCGCCAATTGCGCCCCTTACTGGACCGGGCTGCCCTTCGCACAGTCACTCAAGCTCTCGTGACGTCCCGACTCGACTACTGTAATGCTCTCTACATGGGGCTTCCCTTGAGGTGCACTCGAAAGCTACAGCTAGTCCAAAACGCAGCCGCGCGGGTGATTATGGGAGCCACTAGATGCTCCCACATAACACCGATCCTGCGCGAGCTGCATTGGCTTCCTGTGGCCTTTCGGGTGCGCTTCAAGGTTTTGACGACCATCTTTAAAGCGCTCCATGGCTCGGGGCCTAGTTATATGCGAGACCGCCTCCTGCCCCATACATCCCTTAGACTGATACGCTCCCACAGAGAGGGCCTTCTCAGGGTGCCGTCGGCCGGACAATGCCGACTGGCGACACCCAGGGGAAGAGCCTTCTCTGTGGCGGGCCCAGCCCTTTGGAATGACCTACCCCCTGAATTACGTACCATCACCGACCTCCGCCTCTTCCGCCAATGTCTTAAGACATATTTGTTTCAACAAGCCGGCCTAGCCTAACCTCCCATGGGGACTTTTAGGTAGTTTTAAATTGGGTTTTTAAGATTTGGTTTTAGCGCAGGATAGGTTATTTAATAGTTTTTTAAATTATATTTATTGTATTTTGTATGTTTTTAAATTTTCCTGTGCGCCGCCCTGGGTCCTTCGTGGAGAAGGGCGGGATATAAATTTAAATAAATAAAAATAAAAATAAAAAAATAAATAAAAATCCCCATTCCCTCCCCACTCCTGGGAAAGATTACTGCAAAATCCCCATTCACTCCCCAACCCCACTAACTAAGGTTCGCCTGGTACGCCAGTTGCGCCCCTTTCTTGACCGGGATGCCCTCCGCACAGTCACTCAAGCACTTGTGACGTCCCGTCTAGACTACTGCAACGCTCTCTACATGGGGCTCCCCTTGAGGTGCACCCGAAGACTGCAGCTAGTGCAGAATGCGGCCGCGCGGGGGATTTTGGGAGCCTCATGGCATTCCCATGTAACACCTCTCCTGCGCGAGCTGCACTGGCTACTTGTGGTTTTTCGGGTGCGCTTCAAGGTGCTGATAACCATCTTTAAAACGCTCCATGGCATGGGGCCTAGTTATTTGCGAGACCGTCTCCTATCTCATACATCCCTTCGACCGATTCACTCCCATAGAGAGGCCCTTCTCCAGGTGCCATCTGCCGGGCAATGCCGGTTGGCGACCCACAGGGGAAGGGCCTTCTTTGTGGTGGGCCCAGCCCTCTGGAACGACCTACCCCCCAAACTCCGGACCACCACGGACCTCCGCCTCTTCCGCCAACGTCTGAAGACCCATTTCTTTCATCTAGCCAGCCTAGCCTAGTCCCCGAGACCATCCCTAGAGACTGAGTTTTAAATTGTTTTAAATGGATTTTAATTTGTTGATAATTTTTCTAGGATATTTTTAGCACAGGCCACCTCAAATTTAATTAGATTTTACTGTGTGTAGTCGTATTTATTTATATGTTCGTATTTATTTATATGTTGTGTTTTTACTTTTTAACTTCCTGTGCACCGCCCTGAGTCCCTTTGGGGAGATAGGCGCAGTATAAAAATCAAATAATAATAATAACTTACTTTCCAGCTCTCAGGGCAATGTCCAGTTTGCAGTTCTCAGGGCAACAAAACAAATCAGTGGGATTTGGGAGGCAGCAAATAGATGGGAGCAGGGCCAGCCCAAGGTGGTATTTGCCAGTTCTCCGAACTACTCACAATTTCTCCAGAACTGGTCAGAACCGATTGAATACCACCTCTGATGTCTTCTAATTATTTCACAGGTAATCCTCGATTTGCAATCATTTATTTAGTGACCATTCGAAGTTACAACGGAACTAAAAAGGGTGACTTACAACCGTTTTTCACACTAATGACTCTTGCAGCATTCCCATGGATCAAAATTCGGATGTTTGGCAACTGGCTCATATTTATGATGGTTACAGTGTCCCAGGCTCATGTGATCACCTTTTGACAAAAAAAGTCAATGGGAAAGCCAACTTCCAGTGAAGAACCAGTTCACTAACTGAACAACTGCAGTGATTCACTTAACAACTGTGGCCAAAAGGGGCGTAAAATGGGGCAAAACTCACTTAACTGTCTTGCTTAGCAACAGAAATTTCAGGCTCAATTATGGTTATAAATCAAGGATTACCTGTATTTGCCTATATAACTAAGTAGCTTAGCAAAAACTATTTAGGATCCAGTAACTCTGATCAATTCAACACAGTATACATATCAAAGAAAGCTATCCCATATAAACCTCACTCGTGACTTATGCATAGGAGTATATTTTAATCAGTGAGCAACAATGCAGTATTTAATAATAATAATAATAATAAATTGGGATTTATTAACCGCACCCTCTCCCCACAGGGACCCGGGGCGGTGCACAGGCATAATTAAAAACAATATACAATAATACAAATATTTCTTAAAATCGAATTAAATAAATCTACCCGTGCTAAAAACATAAATTAAAAACCCATTTAAAATTTATAATTAAAAGACAGAGAGAACTATTCAAGGCCGGCCAGTCGAAAGAGATGGGTCTTCAATTTTACACGGAAGGAGCGGAGGTCGGTGGTCGTTCTAATATCAGGGGGAAGGTCGTTCCAGAGGGCCGGGCCCGCCACAGAGAGCGCCCTTCCCCTGGGCGTCGCCCGCTGACAAAGTCTAGTGGACGGCACCCGGAGAAGCCCCTCTCTGTGGGAGCGAATCGGTCGTGAGGATGTGTGGGGCAGGATCCGATCTCGCAGATAGCTAGGTCCCGAGCCGTGGAGCGCTTTGAAGATGATAACTAACACCTTGAAGCGCACCCGGAAGACGACAGGTAGCCAGTGCAGCTCGCGCAAGAGCGGTGTTACGTGGGCAAACCTAGAGGTGCCCATAATTGCTCGCGCGGCCGCATTCTGAACTAACTGAAGCCTCCGGGTGCACCTCAAGGGGAGCCCCATGTAGAGAGAGTTACAATAGTCCAGTCGGGATGTCACGAGGGCATGAGTGACTGTGCGAAGGGCGTCCCGATCCAATAGGGGGCGCAATTGGCGAACCAGGCGAACCTGGTAAAACGCCCTCCTGGCCACGGCTGTCACTTGCTCTTCCATAGACAGCCGGGTATCCAGGAGGACACCCAAATTGCGCGCCCCATCCACAGGGGCAAGATGTTCGCCCCCTATGGCCAGCGTTGGAGAAAGCTGGTTGAATCGGGCAGCCGGAAACCACAGCCACTCGGTCTTGGTCGGGTTGAGCCTAAGTCCGTTACTTCCCATCCAGATCCGCACGGCTTCCAGGCACTGGCACATCACCGCTACGGCATCGTTGGGGTGGTTTGGGGTAGATATGTACAGCTGGGTGTCATCAGCGTACAGATGGTACTCTACCCCAAAACCACGGATGATCTCACCCAACGGCTTCATTTGACCTTTTCATTTTCCAAAAAAGCTTTTGGTCAATAGAAAGCATAATTAAATGGTGAATTAGGGCTTCAAAAACAATGTGGTTACTGTAGGAAAGAAATAGCTATGTAATAAAAGGTCACTTATTAAACAGTCCCAATGATTAAATCTTTGCATTTGCACTGAAGTAGCTCAGAAACAAAGGTTATCCCCATTAAATAATGAATACAACCAAGCTGAAAAAGGTCAAACTAACTGGTCCCTGCTAATAGTTGCTATGTATTTACTCCCTTGTGGCTGAAGAATTGTTTTTAGTATGATTTCCAGTACAGGAAAATGTTATTTTGATCTCAAAGATTAGCAGGGATCTGCCCTTCTCTGGTTTTTCTGGATAGCAGATTCTCCTTCCAATGATATGTTCAGTATATCGGAACTAATCTCATGAAGAAATTATAATGGATACCCAGGAAAGCCAAAATTCCTCGATTCACCTGCTATCTTTTTGATGGATCGTACTTTTCATTTGCAATTCAAAAACAGCTCCTTTGTTTGAAAGGAGCAATTTTTAACAAGTCATACCACATATTAATTGAGTCCTCTAAGTTGAGCTTCTCTTGTAATTATCCAATTTGTCTGAATTCTAATAAAGCAGGTACCAAGGCTCCAGAGATACATATTTTATTTTAATGCTATTTATTCTTCAGCCCTTCCAGAATACCAACAGAGTTTTTTTTCCACCCCCACCTTTCTGGAGAATACAAGATGTTTAATGATACCAGCTGGGAATAGCATTTGCCTTGATTTTTCTTGATGTTCTTTTGAGGCCTCTCAGCTGAAAGGTACAAAAGAGTCATTAAGTGGCTGACATTGCTTTCATTGTCTTCCTGTGCTTTCTAAGGAAACAAAATATGTATATTAATTTTCTTGTGTTTCAGGAATAATTAACCGAGCTGCTTTGATCCAGAAATTATGGCTTTCTACAGCTAAGCCTTTACAGAGGAGAAAACCAGATGGGCCAATTTAATGCAGCTCTCAGAAGCGCTATATAAAAATCCCATTGTATAAGCACCATGACACATACACTTACACACAGAAAGCTCAATCTGGTTATTTTTACGAGACTTTTAGTCCCCTGATTCCCATATTTTTTCAACATACAGCAAGCAAGCTTCGTGCTGCGGGAAGAATCTCCATCTTCATAAAATTTGATGTCCATTTGGAAGTTATTTAAAAATAAGAAAACTGCCAGCAGGGCTTCAGTTTTCAAAACAAATTCAAAATTATGGTCTTTTGCAAAGCAGCGGTCACAAAGCAAATTATAATTAAAGTGCAGTAGGGTAGACTCCTGTTTTAATAAGAAGTGTATCAAGAAAACAACGTGCAGTTGATATCTGGACAGTAAAACTACACAAAACAACAAACCGAATCATACATGCCAAAAAAAAAAGTTCATTTTTCAAAATAAAAAAAATATCTCATAGGAAATGTGTATTCCACTGAAATTACTCCTAAACTCTAATTTTCTATTCTAACAGCATGTTACTGGATCATATAAAATAGGTCAGAATTCGGGTAATACCTGGCTTATAATAGTTTGTTTAGTGACCGTTCAAAATTATGAAAGCACTGAAAAAAGTGATTTATTACTGTCTTTAACAATTAGTCTTGAAGCATCCCCTTGGTCACGTAATCAAAATTCAGATAACAGATTAACAGAGTTGGAAGGGACCTTGCAGGTCATCTAGTCCAATTCCCGGCCCAAGCAGGAGACCCTACATCTGCCTCTACCTAGGATTGAACTCACAATCTCCTGATTAGAAGGCGAGAGCTCCACCTCTAGGCCACAGCAGTAGATGCTTGACAACTGACTCATATTTATGATGGTTGGAGTGTCCCAGAGCCCTTTGTGCATCCTGACAAGCAAAGTCAATGATTCACTTAACATCCATGTTACCAATTTAGCAACTGCAGTGATTTACTTAACAACTATGGCAAGAAAGGTCTTAAAATGGGGAAAAACCCATGTAACTAAGGTCTCACTTAACAATTTGGGCTCAATTGTAATCATAAGTCAAACACTACCTGTAGTGCTAAGTTAGATACTGTATGTTATATCACAATATATCTTTGTGTCTAATGTTAATCAGCAAATGGCTGCAGAGAAGAGAAATAATTGTAAAGATCACAGCAGATATAGGAAGCACATTTAAACCTTTCCTACACTCTGCAGTCCTAATAAAAATCAATCCTAGGGAGCTATTTGCAGTGAGAGGAAATTCACCACTCTTATTTCCTCCCAATACAAACAGAAATTTAGGATGAATTATTTTCATCTGGAACATGGAAGGACAACGGTTAAACTTCCTTTCTCCATCTATTGCATTTTATTGTGGAGTTGATCTGAAGATAAAGGACTGCCAAGGTGGGAAGAGTGGTGTTTCTTTTGCACTGCTGGGGATTATTTATTTCTACCCTTGTATTTTTTAAAATTATTATTATTATTTGGAGCTTCCCAGATTATTGTATATAATATGGACAGCCATTAAGCTTTATTTATAAATAAATAAATAAATGTTTGTGGGTTTGGCAACATTTGCATTTGCTCAAACGAAGGATACATTTACTGATGTATCTATCAAGACTTTGATGTTTTGTGTGCAATTAAGACAGACCAGGGAGGGCTGGTCATACTAAATGTGTCTATATACTCTTCAATTACCCTACTTTTCTATCCTCATTACCTCAGAAAATTAGGAAACATTATGACAGTTCTGTTGTTTCAGTCCTCTAGATACTCCTATATGTCCCCACCCCATCACTGATGTCGCCCATACTGACTTTTCCCCAAAGTGCACCAAAATAACATCCCTTCCTAATTTGGATAGTGATTTTTATTTTTCTAGACTCTCTTTACGTAGCTGTCAGGATGAGCATGCCATTGAGAGCCAATCTGTTCCTTTCTTGACTGTTAGAAAAATCACTTTTAAGAATGCTACTCATTTCATTAGAGGCCTTGGCTAAACAGTGGAAAATAGCAAAGAGACTCTCCAATTCATTTGGAAAGCACACACACGCACACACACGTACAGAGAGAGGTGGGGGAGAGAGAGAGTGCATTGGGATAATACTGCACAGTATTAGTTCAAGAACTGGGAGTCATTCCAAATGAATGCTGCATGTTGAAGCCAAGAGGCCATTCGTCTTAAAAACCACCATGCTGTTCACCTGCCCCTCATTAGTATTGCACAACTGTTTGCTTGCAGCCAACAATAATATGGCATTTGAACGAGAAGCCGTTCCATCAAATTGTACTAAGTGGGCAACACAAAAAGTAATCAGCCTTCCACATGGGACAGATGCCATCCAATCTCCCCCTCTACTTTAAGCTTTTTTGTCATTTTCTTTAATTTGCTTGCAAGAATATTGCTCTAAAATACTTAGCGCCACTTAGCTGCTGCATGCTGGGTCCAGTGAGCTATTAGTAGTTCAGTTTGGAGGGTCTTTGAAGATTGTCCTATTATGAGAACATTGCCTTATAGTTTTACATGTGATTATTAGTGAGAGCATTTAATATGCTTGAGAAATCGGGCAAGGAGACAGATTTCTTTCTGCGCCAGGCATGTTACGTTGATGAAGAGCACAAAACACCAGGAGGTAGAATGTCAGTTGCAGCTGAAGGGTACATGGTGAGAAAGAACATAATGTTAGTACATGGACTGAATTGTGAATGATTCTCAACAGGAGAGACCAAAATAGTTTCTCGCTTCTGGTATCTCACAGGGTAGCACAATATGTTTCCAACATGCACCATGTAAACCATTCTTAGGCACTATGTTACACAATGAAGACCCTACGCTAGGCTGAATTCTTCTTGCCTTCAAGGAACAAGTAACAGCTGTTTATAAACAACACACAGAATAAATGTGCTGTTATTACACGTAGGAAAACATCAATGATTGAAAGCTCCCAATCACTATAATCTGTTTTTGCATTTCCCATTTGAATTTCGTGCAATATAAACAAGCAAGAGCAATGTCAACATTTTGGTTGTCCAACCTACTGCTGCCTTCAATTTGCAACTAAAATTGCATTGCTAATTGTCGCTGATGTCTTAGTGACTGATGTTTAAAAGGGAGAAAGCAGTGTTGACTGATACAATTTCAATTAAATCTCTCTCCCAAGAGAATAGAATTTTAATTCCTATATAAAAAAAGGTAACAACATAAAGAGAAGTTGGGACTTAGAATGCCTATCTGAATAGAGTCAACAACCTCATGTGAACTAATAACGCTATAACATATGAGTAATATATTAAAATAAATGTCTGGATCGGATCAAATCACTATTACTGATAGTTCAGGATACAAATAGTCCTCAACCTACAACCTCTAGTGACAACTTACAATTTACAACTTCGTGACCATTCGAAATTATAATATTGCTGGAAAAAAGTGACTTATGACTGGTCTTCACACTTACATTCACACAGTATCCCTATAGTCACGATAACAATTTAGGCACTTAGCAACTGGCATGTATTTATGATGGTTGCAGTATCCTGGGGTTGTGTAATCACCATTTGCAACTTTCTCAGCTGGCTTCTAAAAAGAAAAAGGGGGATTTGATTCACTTTACAACAGTAATGTGATGATTTGCTTAACGACTGAAGCAAAATTGATCATAAAACTCACCTATCAAGCACTTCACTTAGTGACAGAAGTTCTGATCCCAATTGTAGTTGTAAGTTGAGGACTACCTGTATTGTTTCTCATACTTGTACTTGCCTCGGGGTGGGGTTGGCTATCAAGTAAGAGATCCAGGATTTGTGACTATGAAGAAGAAAATCTTGAGATGGAGTGATTGGTACTGGCAGAAAATAATTGATGGGAAGATGAAATGTTCAATGATGTTGGATTATGACAGAGATCACCATTTCTTTGGACAGAAGGAAGAAGGGGGAAATTGTATAAGGCACCTTGGAGCAAAGACAAAGATTTGGGATGGTTGGAATAAGATAAATATTACCAGGCCTTTGATAAGCCATCAGGATGCAAAACAATTCCATCACACGTTTCCCCCTAAAAATAACAAGATCATCCAAAATGTAATCTATCTATCTTTGAAGCATTGCTTGGCTTTACAATTTCACACAAAGCTGGGAATACCAAATGTATTCAAAATATGTATTAAACCATTTTTTAAAAATAAGAATTTGCCTCAAAGTAAGAAATCACATCCAAAGAAGTGTTTATTTAAAACATTGCTTATAAACACCCATATGTTAGGAAACAGATATAAAATATGTATGTTTTGAGAAAAACGTGGACAACTGTAGATTCATGTGGGTGCGTTTCTTAGGGTTTACATGTTAATAAGTTCTTTTGGAAGTTAATGGTTTAGCAGAGAGCATACTTGATTCTGCCTCTTTATATGCATTCAGTTAACACACTTAAAACAGTCTTAACATTTCAAAGAAAGTCATGGGCAAAATTAGGGCATTAAAGGAGAGAAGTTATTTTCTTCTCTGTACTCTTCTCATGCTTGATAAAGTAAATTTTTAATTGTTTGACTGAGGGTAAGAGAACCAAAAGCAGTAACTTCAGAGAACATAAAACTGAGTAGAAGAGACAGTCTTCCTCGTGGGAGAAACCATATGTTATGGCCTGAAGCAAGCAGAGCAAAGAAAAAAGAACACCTTTGCTTGTGGGGAGGAAAAAGGTGGCCATTTAGCTTATTTTATGATTAAAGGATAAGAAATGTAACTTACTAAATGTATTGGGTGAGTTGTGGGCTCCTGCCATCTGGACAGGTTGGAGATGCACCTGATGGAAAGGCATGTTTTTTATTTCCTGAAGTGTCAAAACGTGTAATAAAATATATAGCTCACAGTAATGGCTGTCATCGGAATGAAGGCGAAGCTTTGATCCAGTGTTTATCACATAATAATAATAATAATAATAATAATAATAATAATAATAAAACTGAATTTATTAACCGCTCCCTCTCCCCACAGGGACTCGGGGCGGTGCACAGGGAGAATAAAAAACCATAAATATACAAAAATACATACAATTTAAAACAGATTAAACAAACACCTGTGCTAAAATCCCATTAACTAAAAATCCCCACTCAATATAAATAAACAATTAAAAAACCCATAGAGAGAGAGACTACCCTAGGCCGGCCAGGCGGAAAAGATGTGTCTTTAGTTTCAGGCGGAAGGAGCGGAGGTCCGTGGTCGTTCTAACATCATTCATGCTTTTCAGATTTTATTCTCTGGGCTACCAAAATAATCAGCTATTTCAGTTATTGAGCCTAGTAGGTGTTTCAAACACACCACTCGCACTCACACACAGACAGCTGTTCCCGGAGACCCTTCAGAAAGAATTGGCATCTTGCTTCTCAAGTGTCTCTCCACTTAGATGCAAAACTGACACCAACTTCTGTTGAGCTCTAAAGAGTTCTACGTATGACTGACTGTGTTGTCATATTGAATCTGAACAATTACATCCTTCTTGCAATGACCCCCCCCCCCCCAGCCCTATTCTGAAAGTCAGTATGCCACAAACAAACAAACATACAAATACTATGTATACCATCATGTACATACAATGCTTCCATGCTGGAAAGCATTTTCCCAGAGACTGTCCCTAGGCCAGGCACTTTCTAAATGCATGTGAGGCACCATTCATATATAGTAAAACCCAGAATTTGCAATACATACCTACTTCTGTGAGAAAACTGGCACTTGGCAAAGAGCTTTGAAAGCATTATTATAATTTTAGCATTTGCAGGTAGCTCCAGCAAAAAAGTAATTTCTGAACATCTCATTAAATAAACACCTGGGCAGGAAAGCCTCCACTCCAAATTAAATTGGTTAATTAGATCCTGAATATTAAGATACCCCATCCATCAAACATTTTGATTGAGAATGGAATGCACAAGTGCAAACGCCACCACCATGATCCCTGCAGGAAATTTAGCAGGTTGGCATAGGTAACAGAGTAACAGAAACTACCTAGCATATTCATTAGCTTTTGTGAGGCAAGACTTGGATTACAAATTTCCAGTTAGGCATGCTGGGTGGTAATCATAGTAGCTTTCATCTAAGCTGGTGTTAATAATTCCCAAAGTCTTTTTTTAAAAGCTGTTTATACTAGCCTTTAGAAGACCATGGTAGCCTTCTAAAGGCTTCAGGGGTTTAAGTGAAACATGAATAATACCTGCTATCACATCCCCTCCCACTGTACTCATAACAGGAAGAAGCCTTTAGTGGGTGCTGATTAGTTGCCTAGATTTCTTTTTTTTAGGTAGAATATATCTGGGAAAGTTAATTTCTTGGAAATCCAAGCCTTAATCCACATGAAGCTTTATAGACAGCAGCCTCTATCTTGAACTGTATTCAGAAACAGAAACTAATCAGTGAAGTTTTCACGGTAGTAATATAATATGGCAGCATCAAACAGCCCAATGTGCACATAGGCCTGTGATGGCGAAACTATGGCAAGTGTGACACAGGTGGCACATGGAACTCTCTCTGCAGGCACATGAGCTGTCGCCCTAGCTCAGCTCCATCATGCATGGGTGTGCCTCTCTCGCCGGCCATCTGATTTTCAGGTCTCTGCCGTGTATGCAGGAGATACACATGCATGTGCGGCACCCCCTATGGCCCATTTTTTGTCCCAGGAGGCTTCATGTCATAGGCCATTGCTTTTTGAAGCAGCTAAAGCTTGGGGGGGGGGGGGTCTTCATAGGCAGCATCATGTAAAAGGAATAATAGCAATCCAATTGTGAGATGCCAAGAGCATTCGTGACCGTTCTCAGTCCAGCCGGATAATGCTGCAACTCCATGCACCAGCCAGAGTTGTGCAAAAGTCTTTCTGGTCATAATGTCTACTTGTCTTAGAGCAGGAGCTATGAAACCAGAAGGGTCCTGTGTTACCGTCTATTCCGTCTGGGGAAATGCTCCTGTCAAAGTCAATATCATCCCAGAATCAGTCAGCTGGTGAATTAATGGCCACTCTGTTTTACTTGGATTGAATTTGAACATGTTTCTCCTCATTCAGGCCCTGATAGCCTCCAGGCATCAGATCATGATTTCTGCTGCATTCCCCCATCCCTTAGCTGAAGTCCAATATACCTGGAGGGAACCATACTTTAATAGTAACAACTTGGAAGGCATCAATTTAGAGAACAGGTTTTTTTCCCAGCGGAAACAAATCACTTCAGTATTTCCATACCAATACCTATTTCTTGCAATTATATGTTCTGTGATCCGAGCAAGCAATATTAGAATAAAAAATAAAACCCTGCATAATTAAATTGCACTGGTAATCACCGTACCGTAAAAAATAGAAACACAGGTAGGCCTCAACTTGCAACCATTGTAAATAAATGTCAGTTGCCAAGTGTGGAAATGTTGATCATGTGATTCTGGGGATGCTGCAATGATCATAAGTGTGAGAACCTGTGATCACTTTTTTCAGTGCCATTGTAACTTTGAACAGGTGCTAAATGAATGGTTGTAAGTCAAGGACTACCTGTATACACTCAGCAGAGCTCAGACGACCAAGTTCAAACTTTCTAATGAATTTTAATTTCATTGAAGTCACAGTTTCTTATTTAATATGTCATCACTAAAAACCAAATAACACATCATTTTAATATACAGGCAAAACCCCAATGAGTTAATTTTTTGAAATGCAATTAATTTCAAAAGTAACAATAAGTATTTTTTACATTTTATTCCTTTCCTGTGCGCCTCCCTGAGTCCAATCCGGAGATAGGTGCGGGATATAAATTTGATAAATAATAATAATAATAATAAAATATTATTGCAGTGCTATTATTCCATGATTTTTTAAACAAGATTTGCAAAAAAAAGAACAAGCACCAGCAGCAAATCTAAATAAAAAGCTGAATTCCTGTATTTGTAATGACTAGTCACTTTATCCATCAAGCAAATATATGCATCCCTCCAGCCAGATATTTAGAGTCAAACTGGAACTATTTGTAGAACTACATAATGCTTATGGAGATTTTAAAACTCATAGCAACCTGCTTTAGGATTTAGCTACAGGATTAATTCTTGGAGCGGAGGACTGAAGTTGTTTTAAAATATCCATGTGTAAAATTTTATTGTTATTACAGAACAAACAAGAAGCCAATCCATTTCTCTCTTTCTTAAGTTTGAAGGAGGTTTTAATAGGCGGGCAATATTAACGCAGAATGATGTGTCTCCTAAGCAGCAGTGTTATTTTTATTTTAATTGTTAGCGTTACATTTTGCTTTCTTTCAGAAGCTTAAGAGTGCTTACAGTACATGGGTACCTATCTCCCTTCATTTTATCCTCAAAACGGCAATCCTGGGTTAGAGGACATTTTGAGAATGTGTCTTATGAACACAGCCTGCATCCCAGGTCAGTTTCACAGTCTAAATTCCCATGAGTGAGAGATGGCTGTTTGTTCACATACGTGATCTTAGATTCAGATAACCCAAAACTTTCTCTTTGGTAAAAAAGAGAGGAAGAAGGCAAGGGGAAGGCCGGGAGAGGGAGAAGAGGGGGGAGGGAGAAAGATACTTAGAGGGTTAAAAAGGACTTTTTTCATCATGACTACATGTTGGAAATCTTCTAAAAGCAGGGCAAATCCCGGAAACTGAGGCATAAAATCATTTGCTTCAGGAATTTTTCTACTTTTGTAGAAATAGTAAACATGTGCAGAGCTAGGGATTTGTGGTAGGTTTTGATTGTGATATCAAGTCTCATTTTATTTTCCTGTACAAAATTCAGTGCTGAATTTCATCTATTCCCATTTTTAACTTAACAACTTAAAAATTATAACTCAACAGGAAGGAAAACTCTTATCCTGTATTGTGTCACCCTAGTTACAGGTGATTCCTGTAATATATCATGAATATATGTATCATTAGCCAGCAGAATTGTAGTTCAGTTATTTACTGAAATATTGATTTATGTCATTTAAGGTAGTTCATATTTAAAACAGTAACATTCTCTTTAAATAACAAATATTTATTAAAAACCTTTATTGCTTGTTCAAAAAATCTATGCCGCATATTTCATATTAAGAAACAAGTTGCTATTCTCAAATTTAGCCTTTACCCAGTGGTGGGATTCAGCCAATTCGCACCTGTTCAGGAGAACCGGTTGTTACCTTTCTAAGCCGTTTGGAGAACTGGTTGTTGGAAAGAATCTCATTTTGTTTTTTTCCACTTTACAGGGCTAATCCTGAAAGGAAGACAGGCAGGCAGAAAACATTCTGATGTTGTTTCTAGCCTAATCTTTATTGGCCTGCTTACAGAAACTGCCTCTCTGATTAACCCGTATTATATTATAACAGTTAAGACGAAGCACCCATCGACGTGAGTGACATTGAATTAGCCATGCCTACCTAGTCACATGACCACTGAGCCCCACCTACCAAGCGGGTCATTAGGGCAGAGAACCGATTGTTAAATTGTTTGAATCCCACCACCTTTACCTAATACTAAAGTAAAAGAAATTGAGAGGGAAAACTTACATTCCTACATTTATAAAAATTACATCCCGCAACTTTAGATAAAAAGAAAACAAAATAATGCCAGGGGACAAGATTATACCTATATACTTTTTGTTTCCTAATAGAAACCTTTCCTAGTCTGAGATGTTCTTCTAAAATGTTTTTTTTAATTTAAAACATTGGAAGGAAGTTGGCATGCCTTTATAGCATTCAGTGTATTCTTTATTTTTATGAAGTTGTTTTGGTCCCAATTGACCCTTTAAGTAATATTAGAAAATTAATGTGAAATATGACTGCAGTTCAATGCTTTGTTTGGAAGTAAGCCATTCTCTCCAGAAAAAAAAGGACACAGATAAGCTGAGGTACTGAGAATGGAAAAAGTACATTCTTATCCCTTGCTTTCCTGTCATGCATGCCGTAGATTTCCCCATTTTGGGTCACATATTCCAGATAGTTTCAAAAATAGTAACTGTGTTCCTTGAGCCAAATGTTTGCTTTACATCCCCATTAAAGACATAATCACTATAATCCCTAGTGTCTTTTGTATGGTCCTCTTTGACAAATATCGCAACATTTTCCCCATCATAAATCTTGGAAGTACGTACAAAGTCAATTAGGACAAAAAGAAGCCAGTGAGGTAAACATGCTTGTCTGTTCACTCTCTCTGCTTGGACATCATCACTAATTCAAACTATACACTTTGGGCCTCTACAGTTGGATGGGAAGATTTTGGCCATACACAATGTTTTTAGTAACTGGAAATGTGCAAAAAAGTGACAACCATGACTATGGATTTATTATAAATAATGAAGCAAAAATTATTTCACCCTGAAGTTAGGCAAAATGTCAAACAGATTCTATGAGATGACTTACAAAGAAAATAAAATATCCAAGCTGTAGGCCCTTGAAAATTATTCTGTTTTTGGTTTGTCTTTTATTTTTTAAAGTTACAGCTGCTCTTATCTTTGTTGCTGTCTAAAAAGAAACAAAGGATATAACATTCCTATAGATTTATTTATTTATTTATTTATTTATTTATTTATTTATTTATTTATTTATTTATTTATTTATTTATTTATTTATTTATTTATTCGTACTTTTATACCGCCCTCTCTCCCAAATGGGACTCAGGGCGGTGCACAGGAATAAGAAAATAAAAATATAAATATACAAACACCAAATAAGTTTAAAATTAAATTAAATAAATTTGGCCCGTGCTAAAACTTAATTTAAAAACCCAGCTAAAAAATTCAATAATATACATAGCTATGTGAAAATATAGATGTAACAGAAGGAAAGCACATGCTTGTTTTTCTTTTATAATCCTAGAAATTATTGATATTTCATCTATTGTGACTAACCATCATTCATATGATAATACTTATTTACACTGGCTTTTCCAGAAAATACAGATATACCTTAATTTATGACCACAATTAAGCCCAAAATTTATGTTACTAATTGAGACATTTGTTAAGTGAATTTTTCTCCATTTTATGACCTTTCTTGCCATAGTTGCTAAGTGAATCACTGCAGTTGCTAGGTTAGTAACATGGTTGTTAAGTGAATCTGGATTCCCCATTGACTTTGCTTGTCAGAAGGTCACAAAAGCGGATGACATGACCCTGGAACACTGCAATGGTCATAAATGCGAGTCAGTTGCCAAACATCCGAATTTTGATCACATGATCATGAGGATGCTGCAATAATTGTAAGTGTGAAAAATGGTTGTAAGTCACTTTTTTCAGTGTTGTAACTTTGAACGGGTTACTAAATAAACTGTTATAAATCGAGGACTACCTCGATAACTTATTATGCTTGGACAAAAGCAAAACAGTGAAGACAGCAATTGGTTGCTTGGCGCATAACTGTTCTTCATTTGCAAACAAATTAACATTACATTCATCTAGTAATTATCAATATATCAGGAACAATGTAAGTGTAAGACTTAAAAGAGAGAACTATAGAATTACCCAAAGAACAATCTTAATGGTCTCTTTTGGGTTATGTACAGGGGAACACAGAGAATGAAAATGCTATGAAATCAAAGCAGTACCTTATAATTCTTACTAACTTAATTTAAGAGTTACCAAAATCATACTTGGAATACGGCATCCACTTTTGGCCACCACCATATAAAAAAGATATTGAGACTCTAGAAAGAATACAGAGAAGAGCAAGCAAGATGATTAGGGGCCTAGAGACGGTTGCAGGAATTTGGGATGTCTAGTTTAATGAAAAGACGAACTAGGGGTGACATGATAGCAGTGTTCCAATATCCGAGGGGCTGCCACAAGGAAGAGGGGGTCAATCTATTCTCCAAAGCACCAGAAGGCGGGTACAAAAAGCAGTGGATTTATGGAAAACCATAGCAGATGGAATTCAACACAAATCATATGAATAAAAAGTAAAATCTTAAGAAAGGATGACTTTTTTATGAATATTAAAAGCTTCTTTACAAAGTATTTATCCTGCTCCTAAATGTCAATTATGCACATGCATTCTGCAACAGCAACCTAAAAAAAAATGTAAAAGAAAATAAGACAACACCTTCAATGGCTCTGAATTCTTTTTTAAGAGATAAAGTGTTCCTCATTCTAACATTTAAAAAGTTGGTTGCGTTGAGAAATATGACACTTTTTAAATCAGTATTTAATTACTTACTTATTTCTTAAAATAAGGCCCTAGATAGAACCTTATTTTAAGGTTGCATATTAATCAGCTGCATTCTGTGAATGGACAAAGGATGCCATATAAAATCACACAATAGTGCTGTTTTGTGAATGACAATTAAGATTCTTTGGGCTATCTAAAGCTACAGGATTTGGGCTCCAAATGTTTGGATGGCTGCTAGAAAGCAGTAAATGTTACCTTTTAATATTTTAATTGTTAATAATTCTTTAAAATAATTATCTGAATTGTTCATTGGCTATTTTATTAAGGCATGGGATTATACTTTTAATTAATTTGACTGCTTTAGTGATTATAGGCTATTTGGTTTATTTGTTTTTGTTTATTTATTTAGTTATTTATTTACACGTTTTTATATACACATACACACACTTTGCTATAGGATAAGCTACACAATATGCTAAAAATTAAGGGCAACAACAAGTTTCTTATTAATTTGCAGCATGTAAATCAAATACAATATCCCAATGGATATGGAAGGATTTAATCCTTACAAAGAAACTGCAGTTCAAACATACTCTTCCAAAACAGCTATTTTGCCTCTGGAAGAAAGCTGCTCTTGATGCCACTGTCATTAGTTCTTCTGCAGTAACATGCTGCAATAGTTACAATATCGTTCTTAAATTGGAATGATCTGATGCAGTGCAAATGTAATAAGAGTTTTTAGTTTTTTTGTTGGGTTTGTTGGGAAAAAGAGGTTAACCTTCTCAATACGATGGGTATCCAATCCTGCACTAAGCTGTTGCTTAATAATTGTAACTGTGGCAAAATATAGCAAAGATAATACCAATAGTAATAGGTGACTTGAGCGAGCAAGTACTGGTAAGACCATAAAATAGACAAAGTAATAGAAAATGAAGAAGTGCCCTGGGTCTTTAGAATTCAAACAGACACCTGCCACTTAAACCCCAGAGTTTTTTTTTAAAATGTCAATAAGAAAGAGCCAAAAGTCTGAATAGTGGACACTGTAATATCTGGAGACAACAGAAGAGAAAGAACTGAGGAAAATCACAAAATATAAAGATAAAAGTAGAATGACTGTGAGGAAAAGAAAGTAAACATAGTATCAATAGTGATAGGTGGATAGATTGCATCAATAGTGGATGCAATCTCAAAACACCTGGGGCACCTCTTGAACACCATCAGCATTGACAAAATCACCATCAATCAATTCCAAAAGGCAGCTTTATTTGGAACAGATCTTGTGGGGATACCTTTAAGACCATCAAACATTGACATCTGGCTATCTAGGACCCTGGAAGAACTTGATAGGTGCATAAAAATGCCAAATCCAGTCTGAACATCTGGCTGACTGTGCGACCAATCTTAATAACAATAATCAAGCATAATAAATGATTTCCCACTTTAAAATCTCATACTTGGCTGTGATAATCTCAATGATTTACAGAGACAATAAAATGAATTTGGGAAGATAAATACAAAAGGTCAAAAGATTGCTGCCTTGTGTACTTGATCACAAGCAAGGTTGTATGTCACCACCCAGTGAGCTCTGTTTCTATTAATCATTCACAACTTAGTGATTTCTAGATATGACATAGAATTTCCATCATATTTAGGTGGATCATGATAGCAATTATAATCCAACACATCTGGAGGGCATAAAATAGGGGATGAGTAGTTCATACTAGAAAACCAAAGTCCATTTTTAAAGCCATCTATCATATAAGCAAATACCTAAACACTGGAATGAAAAGAAATTTATAGTTCATGCAGACCAATAAACAAGGGCACAATTTAAAACATAGCAATAAAAAACCCAAAACTGAAAAAATTAATAATAAGAAAAAGATAGTCACAAGCTTCTGCCAGCCATAGCTATTGCTAGAAACTTGGCAACCTTTATATAGTGTTGTTCAGTTTAGGTCTTACAGAACAAAGATTGTAATTTCTTGATCAGAAAGGAAAATAAAGTTTTTGATAACTGATATATGAGTGAAAAAACATGGGCCACCGGAGAAGGAAAGGGCAACCCACTCTAGTATCTTTTGCCAAGAAAACCTCATGGATAGCACTAAAAGGCTAAAAGATGAAGCTCAAATACTTTGGAAGCCTAAAAAGAAGAAAGGACTCATTGGAAAAGATCCTGATGTTGGGAGAAGGGGACAGCAGAGGATAAGATGGCATAATAATAATAATAATAATAATGATGATGATGATGATGATGATGACGACAACAACAACAACAACAACAACAACAACAATAATTTTTAATTTATAACCCGCTCTCTCTCCCCGAAGGGACTCGAGGCGGGGCACAGGGAATTAAAATACTAATAAAAACCACAAACAGAATACAGAATACAAGTTAAAACGAATTAAACTCACCCTGCGCTAAAATCCCATATAAAAGCTAAAACTAAGCCCTAAAAACCCCTAAAAACAGTTTAATTACCCTAGGCCGGCCAAGCAGAAGAAGTATGTTTTTAATTTTTGACGGAAGGAGCGGAGGTCCGTGGTTGTTCTAATTTCGGGGGGAAAGTCGTTCCAGAGGGTCGGGCCCGCCACAGAGAAGTAACACGATGCCCCTCACCCCCAACCCCCCCCAGCCGATGCAATAGGATACCATGGTCGATGGTATCAAAAGCCGCTGAGAGGTCTAATAGGACCAGGATGGAGGAACAACCCCCATCTCTGGCCCTCCAGAGATCATCCACCAACGCGACCAATGCCGTCTCGGTGCTGTGCCCGGGCCGGAAGCCGGACTGGCGCGGGTCCAGATAATCAATTTCCTCCAGATGATGGGGGAACTGTTGTGCCACCACACTCTCTACAACCTTCACCAGAAAGTGAAGGTTGGAGACCGGACGGTAATTTACCAACAATGCTGGGTCCAGAGAGGGCTTCTTGAGGAGGGGTCTCACCACCGCCTCTTTAAGGGAGGCCGGCAAGAACCCTTCACTCAAGGAAGCGTTGACCACCTCCTGGAGCCAGCCTCATGTAACCTCCCAGGATGCCAGTACAAGCCAGGAGGGACACGGGTCCAATAAACATGTGGTAGCTTGCAGTCTCCCATGTAACCTGTCCATATCTTCGGAAGTAACAGAGTCAAACTCTTCCCACAAAACTGTCTCAAGATCTGCCTCGGGGCATCCCACTGGGCCACTTTCGATGGAGGCCAACTCGCTCCGAATCTGAGCGATTTTATCCTGCAGATATTCCCCAAATTCCTCTGCTCTACCCTGCAAAGGGGCTTCCCGCGCCCTCTGTTGAAGGAGGGAGCGGGTCACCCTAAACAGGGCGGCAGGGTGGTTATCTACGGATGCAATGAGAGTGGCACAATGATGACTTTAGCCACTCTCAACGCCACAAGATAAGTCCGTAAATGGGCTCTCACCTGTGTTCGGTCAGATTCAGACCGTGTGGATCTCCATCTCCTCTCTAGACGTCTCTTGTGGCGCTTCATCCCCCTCAGCTCCTCGGTAAACCAGGGAGCCTGGGTGACTCGTCGCCGCAGGAGAGGCCGCAAGGGCGCGACCCGATCCAAGGCTCCCGTGGCCGCAGTATTCCATGCGGCCACCAGGTCCTCCGTCGGGGCGCAGGTCAAGGACACAGGTAATGGCCCAAGCATCGTCTGGAACCTATCCAGGTCCATCAGGCGCTTGGGGCGGAACCATATAGGTGAATCCAGTTCCGCCTCCCTGCGGTGGGGTGTGGCGATTGGAAAGTCGAGCCGGAGAAGTGAGTGGTCTGACCATGACAGGGGTATGGTGGCTACGTCCCCTATACCCAGATCACTCTTCCACTGACCAGAGACAAAAATTAAGTCCAGCGTGTGTCCTCCTTCGTGTGTGGGGCCCTGAATTATTTGGGTCAGGTCCATGGCCGTCATGGAGGCCATGAACTCCCGAGCTGCCTCTGATGATTTGCCTACCGATGGCAGGTTGAAGTCCCCCATGACAACCAGTCTGGGGGTCTCAACCGCCATCTCGGCAATCACCTCAAGGAGCAGGGCTGCTGTTACATAGCGGGGAGCCAGGTATACAATCAGCACACCCAACTGCCTCCCTAGGCCCCACTTCACACAGAGGGACTCACAGCCGGTGGTCTGTGGTACAGTGGTCTCTCTCGGCTCAAGACTTTCCCTAACAATAACCGCTACATCTCCACCCCTGCCTAGGGCCCGTGGCTGATGAAAAGCACGGTAACCTGGCGGGCACATTTCTACGAGGGGAAGTCCTCCCTCATGGCCCAGCCAGGTCTCCGCTATTCCCACCAGGTCCGGCTCCCCCTCCGACACAAGGTCGTGGATGAGGGGGGCTTTGTTGACCACGGACCTGGCGTTACAAAACATTAGCCTCGGGCCCTGGCTCTGTAATCCCTGACCACCTAGCCTGCGGGGGTTGTGGCATCTTACCGCTTGTAAGCAAGGGCCTTGTGCCCCCAACCGGGAAAAAGAAACCTGTCTCCCCTCGCACCTGCACCTAAATAATCTTATTGATGTAATGAATTTGGGCAAACTCTATGAGACGGTGGAGGAGGGGTTCCACTGGTGTTCTGTGGTCCATAGTGTTGCAAAGAGTTGAACACGGCTTACCGAATGAACAAGAAGTGGCAGAAATTATGGGCAGGAATAGCATAGTACATGGGGTTACAAACTCAACTTCCATATATAATAATAATTATTATTTATTTATTTATTTATTTTTTCACATTTATAGCCCGCACCCAGCTCACCATAAAGGGACTCGGGGCGGCGAACAGAGATTTAAAATCAATTATACATAAATACAAAATATTATTAAATAATAACGAAATTAAATCCATATCCTGCTTAACTTAAAATAAGTTTAAATTTAAAACCCAAATTACAGTTTTGATTTGTTATAAAATAATGGGTGTGGAGTAGATCATGCTAGGCCGGCCAGATGAAAATAAAAAGTTTTTAGGTGCCGGCGAAACAAGCGGAGGTCTGTGATGGAACGGAGGTCGGAAGGTAGGCCATTCCAGAGGGTAGGGCCCACCACAGAGAAGGCCCTTCCCCTGGGAGCCGCCAACCGGCTAATAATAATAATAATAATAATAATAATAATCATCATCATCATCATCATCATCATCATCATCATCATCATCATCATTGTCATTGTACTAAAATTTACAATGAAATTGGTATATCATTCACAGAAACTATCTACAGTATAGGTTACTATGGAGGATTGTGAAAAATAATCCTGGATGAAAATACCCTTTTTCATAATGAATCGGAAACCTTTTTCTCATTCCCTTTAAGGTTGCAAATTCTTTACCTGCAATATTTTACTCCCCAAATTGCTATTGCTACTTTTATTTCCCGTTCTTTCTAACTATACCTCCTTAAGTACAATAATGAAAATAAACTTAAAAAAAAAACATATGGTCCTGTGGTGCTTTTCCACTCTCAGGCTACTTACAAATTCATAGCACAGCATGAAGATTATTAAAATGCCGTATGTGAGAACCGTGCATAGCACAAAGAGATATGAATTGGCATTCCACAGAGATAATGCTATCTAATGACCAAAACAAGTAATGTGCTTTCATTCTGATTCATAGTATATTTGGAAAGAGCAAAGTAGCTTTTCTTAGCTATTTGATCAGACAAAGGTAAAGACCTGCTTCTTTGCTCTATCAATGCATTGATATGTGATCAGGTTTATTATTAATCTAATTATTCCTGTGGCTTGGCTACATCGCTTTCCTACCAGTTAGGCTTCATCCAGAGTTTTGCAGCATAGATCTGATATTTCTAATAATCTTGCAATTCTCCTTTCAGGACACCCGAACTATGTTTTATTATAGAGTTATATCAATAAACTTAAAAAGTCAAGACTTGCTGGGTGGATGCTGTAGAGCAGAGGTCCCCAACCTCTGGTCCACGGACCAGTACCAGTCCGTGGCATGCCAGAAACCAGACCAATCAAGTGAAACCCCACCTATGGGATGCAGGCAGCACACAAAACCATTTGTGTGGAATCCGTGGAAAAACCTTTCTCCGCGGTTCCTGGTACTCAAAAGATTGGGGACCGCTGCTGTCGCAAGGCATCCTTCTTGGGATATTTTTGCCTGGTTTCCATGATAGCAGTGACATGGATCTGTACCCAGGTAAAAGTGTACGACTGAATCGTATAATCTATTTGGAACATTAAGCTTTTCTTTTCCATCACTAAGGGTAAAACGATTTTGTACCCCAAAAATTCAACTGAAAAAGGTTAAAAGTTTTATAAGCATAATCAAATTGAAAAATTAAAAATAAATAAAGAGGAGTAAATAAAACAGCTGTATCACGTACATATAGCATTATTACTAATATGACAATTAAAAAGAAGTCTGTTCTCATAAGTACAGCCTTCCTGGTTCAGTAAAAAAGTCCATGTCATCCAACAACATATATACATTCATACATAGTTGTTGCCTGGAAGCCGTGCAGGTCTGAATGGGAAGGAACAGACTCAGACTCAACCCGTCGAAGACCGAGTGGCTGTGGTTTCCGGCGTCCCGGTATAACCAGTTTACTCCATCACAGGCCATAGGGGATGAACATCTAAGCCCCCGTGGATGGGGCACGCAACTTGGACGTCCTCCTGGATACCCGGCTGTCTATGGAAGATCATGTGATGGCCGTGGCCAGGGGGGCATTCTACCAGGTTCGCCTGATACGTCAGTTGAGTCCCCTATTGGACCGGGGCGCCTTTCGCACAGTCACTCATGCGCTTGTGACATCCTGTCTAGACTACTGTAATGCTCTCTACATGGGGCTTACCTTGAGGTGCACCCGAAGACTACAGCTAGTCCAGAATGCGGCTGCGTGGGCAATTTTGGGAGCCTCTAGGTATTCTCACGTGACACCGCTCCTGTGCGAGCTGCACTGGCTGCCTGTGGCCTTTCGGGTGCGCTTCAAGGTGCTGATTACCATCTTTAAAGTGCTCCATGGCACGGGACCTAGTTATCTGCGGGATCGTATCCTGCCCCATACATCCCTTCGATCGATTCTCTCCCAGAGAGAGGGACTTCTCCGGGTGCCGTCCACTAGGCAATGCCAGCAGGCGACGACCAGGGGAAGGGCCTTCTCTGTGGTGGGCCCAACCCTCTGGAACGACCTACCCCCCGAATTCAGAACAACTACGGACCTCCGCTCCTTCTGCCAAAAGTTAAAGACCTATTTCTTCCATCAGGCCGGCTTGGCCTAATCTACCTTGCCAGCCTTCAGTCTGAAATTTATATTGTTTTAATCAGAATTTTAAGGGGAAATACTTTTAAGGATTTTAAGATTTTAGCGCAGGGTGATAGTTTATTTAATTGGGTTTTAAAGATTTATAATTGTTATGTTTATATGCTTTTTAATTTCCTGTGCACCGCCCCGAGTCCCTTTGGGGAGAGGGTGCGGTTTATAAATTAAAATAATAAATAAATAGTTCTTGACTATCTAATTAATACCTGATACCATTTAGAATAAGAGTAGTTTTCCTCTGTAACTTCTATTTGAATTTTTTAAATTTCAACAACTGGTTAGAAGTTTCAATCTACATTAAAAATGAAAGGCTTTATCTTCCCACTCTGATGTTCTCTCTACAACTAATAGAAACAGATTATAAAACATTAGAAACCTTTTAAAAAGTTCTCTCTCCACTTGTTTTAATACACAGGAAATAGTGGCCATGTGTTTCACATCATCACATGCAAGAATCAACATGTACATAGGATAAGATGAGCATGCTTTCTAAAAAGCTTTTAGAAGTTTCTTGAAGTTTCTTGAAGCTTTACAAGAAATGTACTCTTGTAATTGAATCACTGTAGGAAATAGTTTGATAGCATGGGGGAGGGAGTCTTAAAATTCATTTAATGATATATATCTTTCAACTAAGCTGTATTTCAACAACATCCCCATCCCTCAATTTGATTATGGAAGGACAGACAGAATGAAGAAAATGTACCGTAGATAATAGAACTATTAATGGTTTATCAGCCATGTGTAGAAATAGCAGTATTTCTACAATCATTGGGAGAGACAAGAAGAATTCTGCTAATTATTGTAATAAAAGGCATGTTGACCTAGGTGGAATTTGCTTAAGTCAAATCATAACATCAATAGAAATTTCAGTTTCTGTTCAAACATTAACCCAAACATAAACAACCAGCATCCAAACGTCCTTACCCAATTATTTTCTCTTTTCGAACAACCACATTTGAGTGATACTTTTGACTGACCAACAGAATTTGACTGGTTCTTCTACTAACGTTCCCTTGAATACCAACAGAAAGAGCGTTGGTTCTTACCTGATACGCATCTTTTCATAGGGGGGGAGGCAGCGTCTAGTGTGGGTTGAAGACTCTCTTCCCATTGGAGGTCTGAGTCTGGGCAAAATTAAGCCCCGCCCCTCGTCACCGGGCCCAGCCCAGTTTCGACGAAGAAATCCAGACTCGAAGCGTCTTGTACGTCCAGTCTTGCGAGTTGTAGTCCGGTCCCGGTGATTGCTTGGTCGAGCCGCTTCCCTGTTTATTGACCTGTGATCCGGAATTCTCAGGTATTACCGGTAGGGAGCCAAGGAAACAAGAATCAGACAAATTTCCCCGGGTTGGGGCTAGACGCTGCCTCCCCCCCTATGAAAAGATGCGTATCAGGTAAGAACCAACGCTCTTTTTCCATAGTGGGGGGAGGCAGCGTCTAGTGTGGGACATACCAAAGCTATAGGTGTCCCTGGGCGGGAATCGTGTTTTGGCTGGAAGATCTGTCGGCTCGTGTTACTGACTGTAGGACTCTGCGACCGAAGGCCGCCTCCGCCGAAGCGAATGAGTCCAATTTATAGTGGCTGATAAAGGGAGAAGGAGTGGCCCAAGTGGCCGCTCTGCAAATTTCCTGAAGGGATGCCTGAGCAGCCCAGGCCGCTGTGGTCGCTGCGCTTCTGGTGGAGTGGGCGGTTAGCCGACCCGGGCTCCCCGCAGCTGCTGTCTGGTAGGCCGTGGCGATGCATGCTCGCAGCCATCGGCCGATGGTTGCTGATGAAACTTTCTTACCCTGAGAGGACGGTTGGAATGACACGAAGAGTGATTCCGAAGTTCGGGAGGGCCGTGTCCTCTTGATGTAAATCTTTAAGGCCCTCCTTACATCCAAGGTGTGCCACCTTCTCTCCAGTGGGTGAGACGGGTTCGGACAGAAGTTGGGGAGTACCAGCTCCTGAGACCTGTGAAAGCAGGAACATACCTTGGGGATGAAGGAGGGATCCAACCTCAAGACGACCCGGTCCTGATGGAATACGCAGAGGTCCTCCCTGACCGATAGTGCCTGAAGTTCAGAGATCCTGCGGGCTGACGTGATGGCTACTAAAAAGGCAACTTTCAAGGTTAGATATCTTAAGGAGACTTCCCTTAGTGGTTCGAAGGGAGGCCCCGTGAGGGAGTCTAAAACCTTGGGTAACTCCCACGATGGATACCTGTGCACCGTGGGAGGGGACCTGAGTGAGGCCCCCCTCAGGAATAGACGTACCGTGGGCTTCTGGGTCAAGGATGTTGATCCCCCGTAGGTCAGAATGGACGAAATGGCCGCCAACTGCCGTCTGATGGTATTCAGTGCCAGTCCTTTGTCCAGCCCCGCTTGCAGGAACTCCAGGATCTGTGGGATAGTGGCCCTAAGGGGATCAATAGACTTACCCGAACTCCAGGTGCAGAAGGTCCGCCATGTGGAATCGTAGATGCGATTCGTGGAGGGTCGTCTGGAGGCCTGGATGGTCTGGATCACCCTGTCGGAGTAGTTGTCCTGTCTCAGGATGCTCCGCTCAAGCGCCAGGCGGTCAGCTGCAGCCACTGAGGTTCCGGGTGCACCAGTGATCCTTGGGCGAGGGAGACCCGATCCTGTGGTATCCTCCAAGGACGGTCCACCGACAGCGCCCTCAGATCTGCAAACCAGGTCCTGCGAGGCCAGTGGGGCGCTAGCAGGATGATCTCCGCCCTTTCTGCCACTATTTTCTGAATGACCCTGGGCAGCAGTGGGAGCGGAGGAAACGCATACAGAAGCCCGGAAGGCCATCTGCACCTCAGTGCGTCTGTCCCCTCCGAGCCCGGCGATGGGAAGCGAGATAGAAATCTCGGGAGCTGGGAGTTGGTCGGGGTGGCGAATAGGTCGATATCCGGGAGGCCAAATCGGGACACAATGTCCCGGAATAGCGACGGGTGCAGTCGCCACTCGGCATTGTCCACTACCTCCCGGCTGAGCCAGTCCGCTTGCACGTTGGCCACCCCCGAGATGTGCTCTGCTGTCAGGGAGAGCAGGTGTCGTTCGGCCCACAACCCCAATTTCCTGGCCTCGACCATCAGGGAGCGGGATCGAGTGCCCCCCTGTCGATTCACGTGCGCCTTGGCGGACACGTTGTCTGTCAGAACTAGAACATGTCTCCCCCGCAAGGAGGGGAGAAAGTGCCGTAGGGCCAAATGGATCGCTCGCAACTCCAGCCAATTGATGCTGTGAGTCAAATCCGATGAGTCCCATTGGCCCTGGGCCATCTGTTCCTGGAAATGGGCCCCCCATCCAAAGAGACTGGCATCCGTGGTGACGGTCAGCCTGTCCTGTTCCTTGAACTGCCGACCCTCGGTGATCGCCCTGGAAGTCCACCACCTGAGGGAGCCGGAAACTTCCGAGGGAATGCGAACCTTGGCCTGGGAGCAGCTCAAGAGCCGTTTCTGAAACGGCAAGAGAAACCATTGGAGGGCCCTGGAGTGAAGTCGGGCCCATGGCACGATGCCAATAGCTGATACCATGGTCCCCAGCAGCTTAGAGAGGGTGGCCAGGGAAGGTCTGGGGTCCCCTGCTACCTGAATGACTAGCTCCCTAAGAGACACCTGTCGTTCCTGGGATAGGAACACCCTCCCTTCTATAGTGTCAATTAGAGCTCCCAAATGCACCAAATGGGTAGTGGGGTGGAGATGACTCTTGGGAACATTAATGGAAAACCCGTGTCTCTGCAGCGCCCGGATGGTGTAGGTCAGCTCCTGGCGTGCCCTGCCAGGCGAGGAAGACTGTAGGAGGATATCATCTAGATATGCATTTAGTCTAATAGGGACGTCCCTCAGGCTGGCCAGCAAGGCCGCAAGCACTTTGGTGAACACCCTGGGCGCGGAGGAGAGGCCGAAGGGGAGGGCCGTGTATTGGTAGTGGTTCCCCGAATAGGCGAACCTTAGGAATTTCCTATGCTGGGGGGCGATTGGGACGTGAAGGTACGCCTCCGTTAGGTCAATGGAGGTCAGCCAGTCCCCATGTCGGATGCCTGCTAAGATGGTCTGCAAAGAATGCATCTTGAAACGTCTGTAACGGATGAACCTGTTTAATGTTTTTAAATCTAAAATAGCCCTCCAACCTCCGGAAGACTTGGGGATAACAAAAACAATGGAATAATACCCCTGGCCCTGTTGGTCCGGGGGGACAGGCTCAATCGCCTGTATTTCCAACAGGTGTTGGATGGCCTCCTGCATGAGGCGTCTGCGCCCCGGATTGGAAGAAACCGGGCAAACCTTAAAACCTGAAGGGGGAGGGGACGAAAACTCAAGGAATAGACCATGGCGAATGGTGGCCCTGACCCAACCATCGGAGGTGGTACGATCCCACTGGTCGGCGAACCTGGCCAGCCTACCTCCTATGGGATAGGAGGTGACCGGAACGTTAATTCCGGCGGTACTTGTGGTTTCCCCCTCCCCGAAAGGACCGCTTGGGCTGCTTCCCCCTCTGGTATCGATCCGGGGCCCCTCTGTTTCTGGGGAAAAACCCTCCCTGTTGTCGGGGGCCCTGAAATCCATAGCCCCCCCCCCGAAAGGACGAACCGTAATCCTGGGAGCGGAAGGACGTTCCGGCCTCCTGGCTCCGAAAGGACTGACGTCTGGGGTAGGGGGAGACACGGGAAAACCCCTTCTTCTGATTCGTGGGAAGCACCTTGCGTTTGTCTTTGTCCTCTACCAGGAACGGGTTCAAGGCTTCCCCGAACAGTGAGCTGCCCGAGAAGGGAGCAGAGGCTAGGCGCCACTTGTGGCGGACATCCGCCTGCCATTGCTTCAGCCACAATAGTCGACGTGATGCAACCGATGACGCCATAGCTCGGGAGGCGAATCTGGCGGAGGCCAAGGTGGCGTCTGAGGTGAACTGCACCGCCGCTACCAGCTTCGCGATGTCCTGGTGCGCTCTCAGATCTGTGACTGGGGTGCGTTGCTGAAGATCTTGTAGCCACAGCAGACAAGGCCGGGTGAAGAAGGATGCTGTCGTGGAGGCCCGCACAGCCCACGCCGCTGCCTGGAACCCCCTCTGCAGGGTGAGGTCGGCCTTCCTTTCCTCCGGCTTCAGTACCTCTTCGGGTGCCCCAGGCATGTTGGCCGAAGTGTGGAGGGCGATGACCGGAGCGTCCACCTCAGGGAGTGCGAGGAATTGTCCCAGGTCCTCCGATACGTTAAAGAACCTCCTGTCTGAGGCGGAAGGGCTTGGTCCCGACGTGGGGTTGGACCACTGGCGCTTCACCCGATCAATGAAAATCTTTGGCATGGGGATGGTTTCCGTCGGTGTGTCCTCGTCCTCAAATATGGTCTCCGCTGACACCATTGCAGTTCGCGGGACCACTGGAGGGTTAGCGATGGCTGGAGCCATCTTGGATGCCGCCATGGTTTTCTGTAATAAAGATGTAAAAAGAGCCGAAGGAAAGAGGCCCGAGGAGGGCTTCTTTTCCGGTACCTTAATCTCATCGTCCGAGAGACCCATCTCTCTGATCTCGCCCTCCTCGGAATCTGATGAATCGCCCAGCTCCTCCTCACTGTGGTCCTCTGGAGTCAGTGGTGCTGCTGGTGGGAGCAGTGGGCTGGCAGTTGTCGCTGGAACTGGTTGGACCGAGGTGCTCCTCTGCTGCCAGCCTGCCGAAACCCCCTGGGAGAAGGCCGCAGCTATAATCTCCTGGATGCTTGGTATCCCCAGGGGTTGCTGTGGGATGGGTGGGGCCGTAGAGGTCGATGGGATTGCCTCCTGGTGCGGCCTAGGCTGCAGGAACTCCCCTGCCATTGGGTCCAGGGTCAGGGCCTGCTGAGATGGTCCCCAAATGCCTGTAACATCGATGGGGAACAGAGGGTTGAGGGAGGCCCCCCCCCCCTGATGCTGTGCTGGGGACATCATTAGAGAGAGCTGCACCTGTGACTGGTGCGGCAGAGGCGAGGCCGGGATGGGTATCGCCCTGCTGGCTGCCTTGGAGTGAAGCCGGTCTAAGGTCTTCTCCTTCCTCTTCTCAAAGGCAGAGGAGGTGGAACCGGGTGGCTTCTTGGCCCTGTCCGATTTTTGGGAAGCCTTGCCTGATTTGGATGTGGCCTTCCCCTTCCCCCGCGTTTTGGCCTGCGCCGATGAGGAGGGATCGGACTGTGGGCTCTGCTCCCCCTGGGGCTCAGTGCCTGAGGTGGGGGCTGGGAGAGGCCCCTGCTCCGCTGGTGCCAGCTGCTCCCTGGGGCAGGCCTCCGGAGCTGCTGAGGTAGCCATCTGTCTGGGGTGATTGCACGATCCACAGGAAAAAAGCCGTTTAAAATGAGGCTTGGATCGGCTTCGGTTTTTGGGCTTCAAAAATGGCGCTTCGCTCTAGGCTCCGCCCCTTTGTTTCCTGTGGGAGCGGAAGAGGCGCGCTTTTTAAAACAACAAGGGGCCCTTAAAATGGCTTCTCCCTCCACGTGGTCCTGAATGCCGGCTCCTTTAAGGGGCGGCGAGTCTTTCTGAGGCTCGGCTGGGGCTGCCGGGCCGCTCCGCGGCAGAGAGGAGGGGGAAAACACCCTCAAAACAACTTTAAAATCTCCAAATACGCCCGTGGAGGCTAGCGAGCTCTCCGACTGCCGCGGTTCGCCGCTCAACCTGAAAGGGAGCGGCGGAGCGCACCCCCGGCCAAATCCCCGCAGCCGCTTTTACTCACGCTTGGATGTCTTCGGCGCGGAGGGAAGCGCGCTCTGGTGAGTTTTGTGTTCTTCGTGGAGTTAGGGAGGGAGACCTCCGGCCTGTTTGCCCTGCAAGAACTTAAAGGCCCGGCTCTGAGGCGTGCTGATCCCGAGGGAACAGTCAATTGCTCTCAGGCCGTTTACTCCTTTCCTCTTCTTTTTCTTTTTCTTCTTATTTCTTTCTTGCAAAATATTGTTGATCTAGCTGTAGGTTAAGACGCTGTTCCTCCTTCGAGGTCTGAGTCGAAACTGGGCTGGGCCCGGTGACGAGGGGCGGGGCTTAATTTTGCCCAGACTCAGACCTCCAATGGGAAGAGAGTCATCAACCCACACTAGACGCTGCCTCCCCCCACTATGGAAAATGTATATAGAATAGGGAGGTAACAACAGAAAAGAAGATGGAACTGCATCGAATAGGAAGGCATGGAAATAGCAAGCAGTTTTCTCAATTATTTTTTTGGCTCTTAATGAGCATCATCAACATCTCTTACAACTGTAGTCCCATTACTCATTTCATTCACTGTATTTCTCTTTTCTCCACTGTATAGCAATTCAATATTGTGGCAAGAACTATTCTTGGCCTACTCACTTCTTGATGTCATGAGGTACATGGGGCTTCCCTTGAGGTGCACTCGAAAGCTACAGTTAGTCCAGAATGCAGCCACGCGGGTAATTACCGGAGCCTCTAGATGCTCCCATATAACACCGATCCTGCGCGAGCTGCACTGGCTTCCTGTGGTCTTTCGGGTGTGCTTCAAGGTTTTGACGACCATCTTTAAAGTGCTCCATGGCTCGGGGCCTAGTTATATGCGAGACCGTCTCCTGCCCCATACATCCCTTCGGCCGATCTGCTCCCACAGAGTTGGCCTTCTCAGGGTGCCGTCAGCCGGGCAATGCCGTCTGGCGACACCCAGGGGAAGAGCCTTCTCTGTGGCAGGCCCTGCCCTTTGGAACGACCTACCCCCTGAATTGCATACCATCATGGACCTCCGTCTCTTCCGCCAGTGTCTAAAGACACATCTTTTTCAGCAAGCTGGCCTAGCCTAACCCTCCCGTCGAGACTATTTAGATAGTTTTAAATTGGGGATTTTAATTTGATTTTAGCATAGGATTATAATTTAATTTAATATATTTTTAAATTTTGTATTTATTGTATTGTTTTGTATGCTTTTAAATTCCTGTGTGCCGCCCTGGGTCCTTGTGGAGAAGGGCGGGATATAAATGTGATTAAAATAAAAAATAAAAAATAAATAAAATAAAAATAAAGCTGCCAGTGAGGCTGCCAAGAACAGCTGCCTCTCTGGGGTTGTGCCTCTTTGTACATGACTACTTAACTGAAAACCAATATATTTGAAGGAAGGCAGTGCTCAAAACCTCATACCATCCTGAGATGACGCACTTGTGAACGAGCATGTAGAATGGCACAGCAAGAACACCAAGGGCTATGAGTTACATACATGTACTGAAGAAAAACATTTTTACGTAATCCACCTTAACAATAAGTAGAGCTTTCTACCAGAAACACGTAGTCACTGTCACCAGTAAAATACTTAGGAAGAGGTGCTGTGGTACCAATGCAGGCTTTCCTAAAAAAATATGCTGTGTTGAGTATAGACTTAATAATGGATGGTAGATGAGAGAGGGGGTGGGATGTGGGAGGGGACAGAAAAGAAAATAGGGAAGATATTGGACAAAAAAAAGGAAGAATAGCATCAGTTCAATTTATATATTGGGCCCAGCCTCTCCCACTGCTGTCAAGTTTTCCCACAAGCAAATGGACCCTTCAGGCTGATACTCATTTAAATAATTCCATAAGCAAAAATTATTCTGCTCTTGAAAAGATTGTCTTTATAGTCTGCAGCAAAATATTTTGTCCTGAACATGAAACACATGCCTTGTGATCAGAAACATCTTTGCTCTATAACTTAATAAATCTTTCTTTTCATCGGTTTACTTGTGCTGTGAAAAATAACAGTGGCAAAAATTGATCCAATGGAAAATAGTGTCATAAAGGTCACAGCTCAACATTTTTCAACATGGAACGTCACTCTGTTCATTATAACTAGTTAGTGGTAATCTCTTAAAAGACTATGTGTAGGCTTATTAATATGCATAGTATAGGTATCTGTTGATTAGGAAATGTCATTTGACAGCTAATATATCAGTGTGTTAATGAACAGCTCTGCCGTTTTGTATATTTTAATATCACTGAGTAACTATGCTGCTTGACCTACAAAATGTAGATCAAATATTACATTTGCATTTCACAGATTCTTTGTTTTTAGGCTGCTAATATTTGATATGCAAAATCAAACTATTGCATATATAAATAAAGATGATGCTACAATGGATTTTAAAACGTTTTGAGTGCACCAAGTAAAGAAAATAACAAGGGAATTCTGGGATATAGTAATAGAGTTGGGACTCTACAATAGGACACTATACCCATAAGAAATTATTTGAAAGAGGTGTTTTAGACTTCACATAAGCCTCTGGTGGTGGTGTTTTTTCCAGGCTTTCAAACATGCCTTTCTTCTAAGGAATCAACTTTCAAACCATTCATAGCTGTAATAAGAAAATAATCCTTGCATTTATTACTCATTAAAGAAAATTCTTTAGAATTTAGTACGTTTTTTCTAAAATTTCTTTAGAAAATTCCATGTATGTTATTCCATTTCCATGTATGTTATCTCCAGATGTGCATTTAGTATGCAATTCCTGAAAAGCACGTTAGATTGTTGCATTATAACACAACACAGTTGGTCCTTAGTTAACAATGACAAATGGGACCAGAATTTCCATTGCTGAGTTAGGTGGTTTTTAAAGTGTGACATCACATGGCCATGTTGCTTAGCAACAACTGTTGCCATTGTTAAGTGAATCGTTTCCGGTTATTAAACGAGAATGCCACATGGCCATATTTGGCAACCTCTTGCTGCCTTTATTTATTTATTTATTTATTTATTTATTAGTTTTATATACCGCCCTCTCTCCCGAACATGGGACTCGGGGCGGTGCACAGGTATTATAAAATATAAAAAAAAATACAACAATCCAAAAATTAAAGCTAGTATTAAATAAGGTTAACCCGTGCTAAAAGCATGATTTAAAAAAAAACCCAGTTAAAATAGTAACATAGCTACATCAGCTATTACCATTGACTGCTTCTTGGAAGCCAACAAATAAGGTTGCAAACAGTGATTACAGGACTGTGGGACACTGGAACTGTTGTGTGGGGGTGCTGCGACATTGAGGATTGTTTATAAGATCCCCTTGTTCAACCTTGTTGCAAGTTTGGACAGAAGCTGAACAACTGGTTGCTAAATGAAGATAACCTGTATGAGCATCAAGGATTGGAATGTTTCAATTAAAGTTAATGCAGTGCAGTAATGAGATATATGTAATATATAGTATCTGCCTCTTTTCTTTCCCCAATTATATTCAACAAATCCAGCATTTGGCTACTAAACCTCACCTACTCTGTTTCTATGCCCATTAAAACACAGCAGCTCTTTTCCTATTTCATGGGTGAAAATAAACAATTCTGATTGTTTACTGTCTATATAAATAATGTCAATATAGAATACATTTAATAAATAGGATAAAGAATAGCATATAGAATAATCAACCCACTATGAATGGAAGAAGTAAATTATTAATTCGGGATCTAAATAGGCAAACACTCTATGATACAAGAAGCTCAGTCCATTGTATAACATTGTGTTTAGTAAACTAGCATATAAACGAACTATGATCGATAGGCATTCCCTTTGTACTTACTTTACTGTCGTCTTCAAATAAGCAAGCATATGAGCCATAAAGCCACCTGTAATCATAGCTGTTATGACATTTCTTTTTTCTTGAACTGCAAAAATGAGAATCTTTGGGTTTGTGCATATGTTTGCATATATGAATATTTTAAGAATTGCAGAGCTATCAGTTTAAATGTTTAATATCTAATGGTTTATTGTCCACTTCTACTTAGAACTCTTCACAAAGTAGAATAAAGCTTACATATGCTGGAAGAAACTTTTAATACTATATTTTTCAAAAAGCTTGAACGGAAATGGGGGAAAATGAAATCACTTCTACCAAATACTAAGATTAATTCATTTCGACATCAGTGGACTAATCATTGCTATCATTTATTATTGATTAAATTCCACTATGCACTATAGATAAATAAATAAAGTCCCTGCTTGCTCTTCCATTTGCCGTCTAAAGCAATTAACTACAGTAATGCTACTCTCATTTAAAAGTAACAACGAAAATGCAGAGAACATGACTCTGTAATGAGGGAGTAAAGGACTTCAGTTTTGCTGATTGCTTAGCATCAGCACCATTGAAGAATCTAAGTATGTTTTTCAAAACACACCAGGCTCTAGTAAATGTGAGTATTGCTAACAACAGTGGCAGTGGTGGGTTGCAATTTATTTTACTACCGGTTCGCTCGTGCATGTGTGATCGTGTGATGCTCCTGTGCATGCACAGAAGCGTCTGGGCTGCTGGGAGGAGCCTACTGGTTTGCCCAATCCGGGACGAACTGGCAGCAACCCACCTTTGAACAGTGGCCATTTGCCATTGGACAGCAAGACACTGAATGTTTTTAGGACTGTAAAAAAACACTGCCATAGGTAAACAGTATCCAAATTTTCTGTGGATTGTCCCAGACAGGGATTTTACATATTTTGTTTTGTAAACACCTATATTTCACTACAGATAAGTGAATGCATGAGAACTGTGCCTGACAAAGAACTGTGCCTTTCAAAGTTACAACCACACTGAAAAAAGTGACCCTTTCCCCCATTTATGATTGTTGTAGCATCACGTGATTAAAATTCAGATGCTTGGCAACTGTTTCATATTTAGGACAGTTGCAGTATCTCAGGGTCATATGATCACCTTTTGCAACTTTCCGACAAGCAAAGTCAATGGAGAAGCTAGATTCACTTAACAACTGGCCTGCTAACTTATCAAGTGCAGTGATTCACTCAACAACGTTGGCAAGAAAAATCATAAAATGGGACAAAAATCACTTAAGAAATTTCTCACTTAGCAACATAAATTTGGGACTCAATTGTGGTTGTAAGTTGAAGACTACCTGTATAGGCTTTCCAGGGTTTTTCTCCACAATGAAACAGTTTTCATATTTGAAGTGCTACTTAAACATAACCAGAGGTTAAAGAACAGGTATAGCTGTGTTACTTTCTTGGAATATTACATCAAAGGTGGAAATCTCCAGTCTAGCCATCTAATTCTTCTGTGATGGTTCTCCACCTAGCTCCTACTTCTGAGAGAAACTTTTTCATGTCCTAAAGTCTCCTATCTTAAGGTCTCACTCCATTTTTAATGTCATTCCCATGTTCTCTGCTTCTTAGGTCCTACTAGCTTTTAAAATAGCTAGTACTGTCATATTAAAGCATTTCTCAGCCTCACTGCCATAGGAAATTGGCATGTAACATATAAGGAAGAACTATTTGAGATAGGTCAGCCTAAAGCTGCTACCTCATTCTAATCAGGTATAACCTCTTCTTTTTTCCAACTGATATGTGTATGAAAGAGAGACAATGAGGGAGAGATTAAAGAGATTAAAGGTAAAATGAACTTCACTGGAGTGTCCCTATTTAACTTTGCACCATGGTCATATGTACTGTAATAGACCAACTTACAACCAGATCAAGCCCAATGTTATTTAGTGTGTACCCTTTCAAAATTGTGCAGGTTTGAGAAGAATTCTGAGCTAGGCACTCAAGCTATGCATTATATAGAAAAGGAAGTCTTTCTGTACACAGTCCATGGATTATCCTCAGGTATTTATATCACACAGGTAGCTGGTTCTGCAAGCAGGATACATTTTCCCTCTCCGTCCCTGTTTCAGAGAAGTCAAGGTGCAAACTGACCTTCATACATGGATTCTTGTGAAAACAGTTCTACATTCAATTGCTTCAGTAAGCTTTCCTACAGCGTCAGCACTATTGAAAAGTGTTTCTTTTATACAAGATGCCCTGTGACCTAAGAGAATCCCTACCGTTGTCCAATCTAAAAGCGAAAGACAAAATGAAAATGTCACTTTCTTAGCAAGGACAGAGCACCATGCAAAAGATAATGCTTTCCTTCAACCAAGGGCATTCATTCAGTTTTCTGTAGTGGGTTGGGTTAAGGTGAGATAAGGCTATGGAATGAGACTAAAAGAATGATTTGTCTGTATAAATATTCAAGGTATAATGAAAAAAGAAGTGTCTATGTTGCTTTATCTGCTGTATTAATTGCTATTCTTTATTGTTACAGCGGGATATAACTCAGATTCTTATGCAGAAGATCATACGTCCCAGCTCTAGAAAGGCAGCACATAAACCTAATAAATAAATAAATTCTAGGCATCAATCCCAGTATTTCTCTGTATAAGGGGAAAAGACTTAGGCCTGAAATTTATTTATTTATTTATTTATTTATTTATTTATTTATTTATTTATTTATTTATTTATTTATTTATTTATTTATTTATTTTCCACATTTGTAACCCGCACCCATCTCACCACAAAGGGACTCGGGGCGGCGAACAGAGATTTAAAATAAATATACATAAATACAAAATATTATTAAATAATAACTAAATTAAATCAATACCCTGCTTAAAATAAGTTTCAATTTAAAACCCATAAATTAAAATTTTGATTTGTTATAAAAACAATGGGTGTGGAGTAGATCATGCTAGGCCGGCCAGATGAAAATAATAAGTTTTTAAGTGCCGCGAAACAAGCGGAGGTCTGTGATGGAACGGAGATCGGGAGGTAGGCCATTCCAGAGGGTAGGGCCCACCACAGAGAAGGCCCTTCCCCTGGGAGCCGCCAACCGGCATTGTCCGGTCGACAGTTCCCGGAGAAGACCCTCTCCCTGGGAGCGAGTCGGTCGAAGGGATGTATGGGGTAGTAGACGGTCTCGAAGGTAGCTAGGCCAAGTGCCTAAATGCTAGTTACTACAGACAATACTAAAATAGTTTTAGACCGATTATCTGATCTAGACAAAAACAGCATCCAGGTTCCTATGCAAATTTGCTTTTAGGTAAGATATTCTGGCAAAATATTTCAAGGAAGAAATATTTTAATGATGATGATGATGATGATAATGGTGATGATGTTTCAACGCAATACAAATTCATTTTTTAAAAAGATGATAAATTTTGCCTGCATACTGCCATATCACTCGTTGAACTATTTCCACCCAGAGTCCGTCTCGACGGAGATTGGTGCGGTTTACAAATCGAATTAAATAAATAAATAATAAATAAATTTAGCAATAGCAATAGCACTTAAGACTTATACAATCAGCATATTGCCCCCAACAATCTGAGTCCTCATTTTACCCACCTCACAAGGATGGAAGGCTGAGACAACCCTGTGCCTGGTGAGATTTGGACTGCCGAACTGTAGGCAACCAGCAGTCAGCAGAAGCAGCCTGCAACACTGCATTCTAACCCCTGTGCCACCACAGCTCATTTATAGTCATTCAAAAAATGGTATTGTTGGTATTGTTGAACAAGTATCCTAAAACAAGTGTTAGTGCTGTATGTACTTTCCTGCCTGCCTTACTTGACTATTACAGATAGCATAACTCAGGGGTTCCCAAACTTGGCAACTTTAAGACTTGTGGACTTCAACTCCCAGAATTCTCCAGCCAGCATAGCATAGCTGGCTGGAGAATTCTGGGAGTTGAAGTCCACAAGTTGCCAAGTTTGGGAACCCCTGGCATAACTGATCGAGTCACTTCCATCAGTCTGACTTGTGCCATTTTACAATGAAAGACTCTTCAAAGTAGGGCATATTCAATTACCATGGGAACCCCAATAAATCTGTTTCTAGATGCATATATTGCATATTTTTAGCAATGCACAAAAAAAACCCCAACTTTGGTTACAAATCTTAAAAACACTATGTGTAAATCAGAAGTCCAGTAATTAAGATGAACCTTTGAAACCTTCGGTATTCAAAAGGAATGAATACACCTTGTGCAAAATGTTTTTCCTTAGAGGATCAGGATTTCTTTTTATTACTTGCATTTAAATATGTTACTGTAGCTGTACTATAAGATTACAAAATAGGATGTAACTACTTCATATTATAACTGTTATAATGATTATTGCCAGGACACAGCTTAATGCTGTAATAATTTAGGTATTAGTAATATAGAAGCCTTAGTAAATATATAACATTTGCCCCATTCATTGGAACGAATATGTGCACCTTCTCCATGTCAGGTTTGCAGATTCACCAACAAAGTCATGGTTATAAATCTGTTTGACATTCAGAAAAATATATTATTATGTCCAGTCTAGGATATAATCATGAGGGAAATGTGCTTTAGTAATTTCTACATGATGAATTTTAAAACGTTTTTGAAAATACATTGAGATTGCTGGGAAAAAAATATATAAGATAATTTCTGCTGACTTTCAAATAATAAGCCAAGTCCAATTGATCCTTTGGTTAGGTGTTTGTTGGATGTGAAAATAACAAATCTAAACCTTGGAAGATCATGAAATATTCATTAAAAAGTCAGATAGGACCCTTAAAGACAATATGACCTTCTCCAGACACTAAACTGCTACTCATATATCTATAGATTACAATGAACTTATGGGAAATTGGAAAACAGATCAGAAGACAGTCCAGGGTGGACAAGAAAGTTTGAGTAGAGGAAACACAGTACAGTAATTGTACACTATTTATAAATCAGAAAGTCCGTTAATTAAGAAACCTAAAGGAATGAATCCATTGCACATTGTGAAAACTGGACTGGGTCCTGTGAGGGACCATCTCTTTCCAACTGCAGGAGGCTTATGCTCCAGGTCAATTAAGAGTGTCACCTGGAGAGATCTATGAGGAAAGCCTAGATCGTTTTCTCCCAGATTACATTGGCCCCAATCCCGCTGGCCTTTCATATGATCCTGAGGAAAAGTGGCAGAGCCAGCCCAGTGTTTGCACTGGGTGTTATTGTTAGATATGATTGCCTTGGCTATTAATTTTTATGGTTTTAATATACCTGTATATTGGTTTTTTTTAATTGTTAGTGTTTTGCTCTTATATTTGTTTTAACTCAATCAATCAATCAATCAATAATTTACTTATATACCGCATCCTCTCCCCAAGGGGACTCGGAGCGGTGCACAGGGAAAAATTAAAACAACATAAAATATATACATGAATAAATACAATAAAAACAGATTAAATCAACTGTCCCTGCACTAAAATCCCCATTTTTAAAATTAACATTCCCTAACCCCTGAGGTAGAGACTAACCTAGGCCGGCCAAGCAGAAAAAGTGAGTTTTTAATTTCTGACGGAAGGAGCGGAGGTCCGTAGTTGTTCTAATGTGGGGGGGAAGGTCGTTCCAGAGGGCTGGGCCCGCCACAGAGAAGGCCCTTCCCCTGGGCGTCGCCCGCTGACAAAGTCTAGTGGACGGCACCCAGAGAAGTCCCTCTCTGTGGGAGCGAATCGGCCGGGAAGATGTATGGGGCAGAATCCGATCCGAACTGTTAGTAAGTCATCCAGAATATATATGAGATGGGTGGCTATGTAAGTTTGAATGATAAGTAAACAAAACAAAACAAACAAACAAACAAACAAGCAGCACAGGACAGATGAGAATTGAAAATAGAAACAAAGAGAAGACTGAATTAGTGAATATCTACATAGTTGAATGGAAAGGTAACTTCAGCATTGTAAGTAGTTCTTGTTTAACAATTGATTTGTTTAGTGACCGTTTGTAGTTTTGATGGTAATGAAAAATTATCTTTGCAACCAATCCTTGTATTTATGCCTTCGTAGGTCTGTAAAGCAGAGGAAAGTTGAAGTTATGTCATAAACACATTTTTGGTTTCACTTGGCAAACATTTCACTTAACAACTGAATTGCTGGTCCCTGCTGTGGTTGCTGAACAAGGACTGTCTGTACTTTGCACCTTAAGCAGCATGACTGAGGACTCAGGTGATGTTTAAATTAATTCACACCTGTGATGTGTTAAAACCATAACAGACCAATCAATTTAAAATGACTGACCACCATTAGGCTAGCTCAGGGGTCTGCAAAGTTGGCTCTTTTAAGACTGGAGGACTTCAACTCCCAGAATTCCCCAGCCAGCCTAGCTGGGAGTTGAAGTCCACCAGTCTTAAAAGAGCCAACTTTGCAGACCCCTGGGCTAGCTGATTGGGACTGGGGGGGGGGAGTAGTCAATCATTAGGTGGGCAGCAAAGCATTATAGCTTTCTGGGTCTCTTTTCTGCTATCTAGTGGTCTGGATTATTGCAGCTTTGATAGGATAGTTCTGTCCAAGCTGACTTCAAAATATACACTATATAGTAAAGGGATGAGTAATGCCAAACCACCTCCTACTATTAGAAACTCCCTACCACACAGTGTGCTTGAATTAGAGACACAAGCAAATCAGCATTTCGGATGATGGAATTTCTCCTTGCAAAATTTTCACTCATTTGTTGTCAAGATGATAGAACACTGTGGTATCACTGAATAGTTAAGGGTCACTGAGAATAGGTTATTTAAAGGGAGATTGTGTATGACAAATTTGCTGAATTTCTTGAGTATACCTCTACATTGGTGGAAGAGCAGACATAATTTATCTTGAGTTCTCAGGAAAAAAAATTATACTGTTTCACTCCCCCAATTGATTTACAATGAAAGAAAGCATGACATTGAGGAAAAGGCTAAGCAGAACGCACCGTAAATCATCTGGCAAAAGGAAGCAACGGAAGCTGCTTGAAAAAACAAAGTACTTCAAGGTCTGAGCGCAAATATGTGTTGTTTCACAAAGATTCATCCACTGATGTTTGATTTCAAATAATGCTCTTTCAAGGAAGAAAACATGAAATTACTGCAAGTGTGTGTTTCAGATATACAAACAATTGAGAATAGTATAGTGATCTTTTCTAGTTATGCTTCCACAGGAAGAAAAATGAGGGTTACTGATGAAACATGTAGCCCGATGCAAAAATGAAAGGGCAAAGCTTGCATCATGACATCACAACACATGTTTTGTCACCTTTGTGTCAGGATAGTTTGCAATAGGCATTTGTATTATTTTCTAATACAAAAAATAGCAATCTTTTCTGTAAAGTTTAAAGGTCTGTGCGTACTCTTTTTAATTGAAATATTTTATCATTTCCAGGAAAATCTATGTATAGTTCTTGTGTAAGCAGACAACAGAGTGTTAGTCACAGGCAGTGTTATGGATGGAAAATAACTACATCAGGATAAATGTGGTATTTGTGCACACTGTACAATGTGGTGCAAATGTAGTCTCATTAGCATCTTGAATTCTCTTGAATTCAAAATACCAAATAGCCAAAAATACTTTAATAGAGAGATAAATTCAAAACACATCATGAATTCTCATTCAATAGTCACATGAAACAAACTTAATAATGTTAAAAATAAGTTAGATAAAGGTGCTGCAGAAATTTATTAAAATTAAGAGATTAATTACAATGAACTCTGAGGGGTCCTTGGAGCGCTCTGAGCTTGGTTGTTTTCTTGCAGACATTTTATTATCCAAACTAGGTAACATCATCAGTGCTAGTAAGAAGTGGGATTTGCGTTCAGTTTACATTCTGGTGGCTCACCCTGTCAGCGTTAGTGTGAATGATCTGGTAGGTTCTTTAGCTGGGCTGTTTACTGTTAGCTTGTTTTGGCAGTTATTTATTGGGATAATATTTACTTCTTGATTATTGGCCTGGTCTTAATTTTGGTGTTCATCCATGCTCATCTGAATGCTGATTGCTGGGAGAAGGAAGGTATTTTGGTCATTTTGCTCCCTTTATGGCTTCTTGATTGTCTGCTTTGCATAATACGTAGATGTTATTTATGTCTATGTGTCTATTGATGGCCAATTTGTCAGAGTCCTAAGCTTTGAGAAATTTTTTCTTTAGTGTTTTTGGACTTGGCTTTGTTTAGGATGGTCCCTAGTTTCCCAGTTGAAACTATGGTTAACTGTCTGTATGTTGTGAAGTTAAAGAGTTCCATCATGTCTTTTGACTGCTAGTTGGTGCTCATTGATATGTTCTGCTAGTGGTCTGCCTATTTGTCTTATGTATTGACTGTTTCAGTCTTTACACTGTATGTTGTAGATGACTTCTCTTTTTTCTTCTGAAGCTGCTGAGACTTTTGATTTACTTAGAACGTTTCAAAGGGCTTTAGTTGGTTTACATGCTATACTTATATTCTCTTTTATCAGTACAGTTTCCTCTGTTTTGCTTGGAGACAAACAAAAGTGAATTAGCAATATAACAATATTCTTTCTGTCAAATATTACACTCTTGCAATAATACTTATCATGTTTATTAGCATGATATATCAAGAGGTTTTTTTTACATTTATAATGGGGGGGGGGAGGTATAACAGAACATTGTAGGTTTATTGTCATCTTACAGAGAAGTAACTGTGACAGCATGAAATAACCTGTCTTGGGGAAGCACAGAATAGTCCATGGTTAAATTGAGAGATAACTACTTGCACAGTATCTGGTAAATGAACTGTGTTAAAAGCAAAATTTAGACTGAACAAAATATTATTGGAGCTAACCTTGTTCTTCCATGCAAAAGAATGATATGCAGCAAATAATTTTTTTTAAGTAATTTGTTTGCTGATTTTTACTTTTTTACATAATCCCCAGTGGCTTCTTTACATGTTTTTTTCAGAGAACCTCTGATTCTCCAGAGCAGGTGTTCAGAAACTGTTGAGATGTTGTATAAAAAAAATATTTGATTAGCAAAATCTATCTGTTCCTTCAACTGAAAATCATGTAATCAGTGAACCTCTGGCCTCATAAGCTTTGATTCAATTTAAAAACAGGTAAAGCACAATTGCTAATTCCAATTGGAATACCACCAAGAGCCAAGGTGGTGCAGTGGTTAGAATGCAGTACTGCAGGCTACTTCAGCTGACTGCTAGCTGCAGTTCAGCAGTTCAAATCTCACTGGCTCAAGGTTGGCTCAGCTTTCCATCCTTCCGAGGTGGGTAAAATGAGGACCCAGATTGTTGGGAGCAATATGCTGACTCTGTAAACCACTTAGAGTGGGCTGTAAAAGCACTATGAAGTGGTATATAAGTCTAAGTCAGTGGTTCTCAATCTGTGGGTGGCAATCCCTTTGGGGGGTCAAACGACCCTTTCACAGGGGTCGCCTAAGACCATTGGAAAACACATATTTTTGATGGTCTTAGGAACTGAGACACCAATTTTATGGTTGGGGGTCACCACAACATGAGTAACTGTATTAAACGGGAATACAGCTGGGAAGGTTGAGAACCATTGGTCTAAGTGCTATTGCTAATCTACTAGATTCCATAAAAATGCATAGATCCCCTAAAATTCCTCAGGTTTCAAGAAATGTGCTGGAGAATCACCCATAATACATGTTTATTTATGTGATGATGATTGATGATAGTAGTGGTGATGTTTTGGAAAGGACTTCATAGGCGGATAAAAATACCAAATCCAGCCTAAACATCTGGTAGACTTTGTAATCAACCATAACAATAAAATTCCTTTAAAATTTGGCCTTCTAATTTGGCATTAATTAAAGCTTGTAAACCTTTATTTTTATTTTTTTTAAATAAATAATTATGCACAGGAGATGGCTGGTAATGTGCTTCAAGTTCCTTCAAACAATGTCACCTATTGGGACCTTTTCTGACACAGCGACTGGCTCCTGGAATCTGGCATGATATACTCCCAGAGATCTGTTTGGCTAATATCCTAATGATGTTCTAGAAGTCTTTAAAAACTTGGCTGTTCTCCTAGGGCTTGAGTGATTGTGCAGAGATAGTCCATTTGTTGTGTTTTATGTTAAATGAAGTGTGATTTCTCTGGACATGCCAAATTCTTTTTATTATTTACTATTTTTCTAAAATGTAAGCTGCCTAAAGATGTTCTGAAGGTCAAGTGACCTCTAAATCTAAATAAACATATAAATAATATCATAGGAAGGGATATTTATTTCAGTTACTAGCCTATTACATCAAATATCAGGTGAAATATTTTCAAGTCAATGAACCACTATGGTTTAACTTCCTATTAGATATTTTCCTCAAATGAACACAAATAGCTGGAGGTACTTTCCATGTGCTTTACTGACCTAATCTTAAAATTAAATTTTGCACTGCAGTACAGAACTTATAATAATAAATCTTTCCATTAATACATTTCAACCTGCAGTCTTCCTTCTAAAATCCAATATGTAAAATGTCTTTCTTACGTAGAATTTATAAATTACATATGTCATTGTGCCAAACTGAGATACAGCAAAGTATGGCGCTTTGTTACACATAATTCATGTCTTAATCAATGAGTTTTCTGGGCCAATATAGAAGATTGTAAGCAAGGCATGGGGACGACAACAATAATTGAACATAAACCACAGCAGAAAGAACAATTGTGTGCCCTTCACAGTTGGAAGATTCGAGAATCATCATGAATTAATCATCAAACCATCTGTATAATGCTTTACATGTTTAAAGAAATTTATTATATGTTTTTAGCAGGAACTGAAGTCTGATTTTCAAACTCATGACTGGGAACTCCATATAGATTAATGTCATATGTAATTTCATTCCATCGTTACAAAAATATTATTAGAGTTCTGTTTGTTTAAAGAAAACTAAAGATTTGTCCTCTCTCCTAAGTTATCTGATTCCAGAATCCCATATGAGCAATAAATTTTCAGTACAGCATGCCTGAATTGGATAGCCTTTCATCGCACCACACTACACCATACTACACTACAAGACAATAGAATGAAAAACGTAACTGTGATGAGCCAGGGCTGGGCACAGAAACAACACAGCCAGAACGAAGGCTTAATTCTCCTTTATTGCTCCAACTTTCCCTCCCAAATCCCACCATTCAGTGCAGGAACAAAGCTCCAAACACGCACCTCCAATAGTACCTGCCTGCCAGAGGAGCAGGACAGTTCTGAGAGCAGTCACGGAATTCAAGGCAGTCAGGGAATTTGGTTCCAAAGAGTTCTTGTCACAGGAAGCGTTCACTGGGACTGCAACACAACCTGAAGCAGAACTGTGTCGCTGCAGAGTTGCACATAGCCAGGCAAGGCAAGCAAGCCAACCAGGACAAAGCAAGCAAAGTATCCAGACAGCATGTGAAACTGGAAAAAGGCAACACTTGTTCCTGATAAACACTCCTCCCAACAGAGTCTCTTTAAATCTCATTCCCCAGGTGAGCCTTGTGAAGAGGGGTGGGGCATCCTCCTCCTGAGTTGTCAGGTCACCCTGTGGCCTGCGCTAATTCTGCCTTCTGGAGCTCCGTTGTTCCTCTGCTCCGCCTCTCCTCCCTCTTTGATTGACCGTCCTGCGCCCTCTCCTTCACTAGCGACCCTTCCCATGCCCAAGGGACCCAGGACTGCCTTGTCTTGCTCCTTTGGTTACTGCTCCATGTTGAGGTCCTCGACTTGCGACCGGTCCTCGACTTATGACCGTCCGCAAGTCTTCGACCTCACCCTTGTTGGCTTGGTAACAGCCAGGTAACAGCCTGATTGGCTCAGATGCGACTGGCTGGAATTGGGTTGCCAGGCCTCCTGATTGGTTCCCCGTTTGACAGCTCTTCTTTAAATAGCTGTCAAGCGGGGAAGCCCCTGTCTTACTGCACCTTTTTACTTGCTGAGTTCTACTATTCGCTTGTCTTGTATTTTGCCAAATAAATGGCTGTTACTTGAACCTAATAATCCTTCATCTCGGAGCCAGGCCTCAACAGGACCATGACAATGACTATAAAACTACTTTGTCTATTTTAAATGTGTGAAGCAGTCACCAAGTGCACATGAGGAAGAAATTCATTTGGCTTACATTTTGGGGCAACCATATCTAATATAAATTTTTAAAACTATTAAGGCTTGGTTATCCTATAAATATTCAAAATGTTGCAATTCAGTATATGTTTGTCTATATCAACAAATAAAGAAAAACCTATACCAATGCACATGTTACTGAAAATAGTTAAAAGAATCAGACAAAAATCCCTTTGCAAATGTCCATAAATCCCTCATGTAAGCAATATTGGGTTCACTGCAGGAAAGATATACAACTGTGTATGTACACAAAAGTCATACAATTTATATACACAATGCATTTAAGATTGAAAAAAATATAATTAACAGAGAAAAGCCATAACAAATGGATTATCATCTAAGGCTCTTTCAAAAATAATGAACCTCTTCATCTAATGCAAACCAGTTTACATGATGAAGTCATAATTTATACCCGATCAAAAGTTACCTCTCGTTAATAAACGTGAGGTATGTTTCATGGAAAAGAAGAGTTGTGCATTTCTGAAGAACTAATGTATTTTTGTTTGTGCATGTGTAAATTTTGTGTCCTGGGAGTGACCTCTGGATGAGGTTGCTATGTAACTGAGTAGGCCAGAAACTCAGTTTTGCTTCTCTGCATTGGGCCAAAAACAGAGGTGGTTGCCTTGGTTACAGTTGCTATGTAAGAGAAGCTTGATGTTAAAATGAAGGAGTGACAACAAATTTGGAATGGTAGTTAGAAGGACCGTATGGTTCATAATTGGTTAAAAACTTCTGGCTGGGATTTTTAAGAAAGAGAGGAAGAAAAGGTCAGTTGGGAAATAATAGGCAATCAGTAAATTACATGTTTATAGTAAAAGGAAGTTGAAGATTGCTGAATTGGTTGAAGGAAGCAAAGCTCAGAGCTGAGGGAAGTCTTTCAGCCTAAAAATGCTAGTAAAACAAAACAGTATTGTGCTTTACACCGGATTTGTTGGCTGAAGTTGTAGAAGTTTTGCTTTTAGATGATGGAAAACCTCTAAGAATGCAAAATGGTGCAACAGGAGATGGTTTCAGTAGAAGTTTTGATTAGAGTCAACTCAAGGGATAAAGGAAAGATATAGAAAAACTAAAATCTCCCTGAAAATTGGAGGAAATAAAATGAATTGAAACCAGGGATGTCTATTGCATTATAGGCATTATTTGCATTTGCATAGGTATAAGGTTTAGGAAGGGATGGCTCAAGGTCTTCTGTATAAGTTTACTAGGACAAGAAAATTGCCTCAAGTAATAAAAGGAGGTGGTGCTAGAATTCCGGAAGAAGAGAAAGGAACCTGCCCCACTTTACATCAAGGGGAGGGGCTGTGGAGTGGGTCTCCTCTTTCAAATTCCTAGTAGTCCACCTTAGTGAAGATCTCACCTGGAAAAATAATATGATCCAGATGTCCAGGAAGGCTCCACAGAGACTACATTACCTTAGGGTCTTGCAGAAAATCAAGGTGGAACAACGACTGATGACCTCCTTCTACCAGTCTATGATAGAAAGCATCCTCACATATTATGTTTGGGTATGGTATGCTGGCTTGCCACCCGTGGATAGAGGACACTACAAAGGGTGATAAATACAGCACAAAATATCATGGGTTGTCCCCTGATTCCACTAGATGAAATTACTAGGACTTGCTGTCTTAGCAGGGTAAGAAAACTCCTCAGGGATGACATAATGTATGCACATTATAATGTTATGCACATATACCATATTTTCAGAGTATAAGACGCACCGGAGTATAAGACACATCAAGATTTTGAACAGGCAAATTAAAAAAAAAAGTTTTTGCACTCTGCAGACCTTCCAAAATCTGGAAAATTGAATTTGAGGCTATAATGGACATTTCAATAAAATCCCTACTGTGTAGATGTTGTGAGGAACAGCAGATTCCATGCTACCTACAGTTAGTTGTAAGACTAGATAAAGTTCTAATCAACCGTCTCAAAAAGAATACTGTGGAGCTGAAAAAAACAATACAAAAAGGTTATGCAAAATTACTAGGAAACTAACTTTTCCGTGGCAAGGAAAGTCTAAAGCCGTGATGGCGAACCTATGGCACGGGTGCCACAGGTGGCACACAGAACCATTTCTGAGGACACACGAGGCTTTGTCCTGATTTTTGGCCTTGATTTCCGGCTGTTTTGTCATCCTCCAGAACATGAATAACCGCCCAACGCACAAACTGGAAGTATAGGAATAGACTTCCAGTTTGCAGGTTGGGCTCCTTTTCACCCTCTGGAGGCTTTAGGGAAGCTTCATGAAGGAGAAAAATGGGCAACTCGGAAGTCAGTTTCCAAACTTCTGGTTTGCATGTTGGGCCATTTTTCATACTCCCCAGGCTCCTAGAAAACCCCTGGAGCCTGGGGAGGACCTACCTATCAAGTGAGAAAAGGCTATTTCCAGCCTCTGGAGGGGGGCAGGGGAGGCCATTTTTGCCCTCCCCAGGCTCCAAGAAAGCTGTGCACACATGCATGGAGGCAGCAGGGGGGATCACACGCACATGTGCAGAGGTGCATTAAATTACGGGGTGGGCACGCGAGCGTACACAACAGCACGGGTCCATGTGCTTTTGGCACCCAAGGCGAAAAAGGTTCGCCATAACTGGTCTAAAGCAATTTAGGCTTCTTGACTAAAAGCAAAGGAAAGATAGGAGAAACATAACAGAAGAATAGAAAATCAATCATGGTGTATAAAATGTGGATAGGAAGACAGAACCCCTAATCATCTATTGAAATTAACAGTGGAAATACTTCTTCATGCATGTTCTTTTAAAACATGGAATTTCTGCCATCTGTGGTGGAATAGACACTAGTAGTGTACTTCCCTGAACAATATAGTTTATATAATATGATTGGAAGCAACAACAGTAAATCCAGTGGTGGGATTCAGACAGTTTGCATCTATTCAGGAGAACCGGTCGTTAAGTTTCTAAGCAATTCAGAGAACTGGTTGTTGGAAGAAATTGAAACACTTGAAACAATGCTCAAAATGGCTGCATTATTCTGGGTAGGAAGTATAAAAAATAGGGAAAAGAGGCCAATATCGATTTGCTAATTGGTAGGATTCAAATAATTTAAGAACTGGTTTTCTGCAGAACATGAATAACCGCCCAACACACAAACTGGAAGTATAGGAATAGACACAATGGATGTTAATATGTCTTCAGAATTCTCTGTGCTGGTTGAGATTTAGTTCTTGTACCTGTTGATACAAAACATTGTTGCTATCTCCACAAACTGTTTGTGGTGTGACTCAGTGATGCTCTTCATGGTTCATTTAGAACTGGTTGCTTAGGCTGTTGAGCTTTTTGACTTTCTGTAGTTGAAAGATATGGTCCTACGCTACAAAGTCTGTATGTATTAATGGTCTTTTTTTCCGCCTCTTTGCCTTCTTAACATTTTAGAATATAAAACGAAGAAGTACTTTCCAATTAAGTCTGGATATAATAATGTATTATGCAATTTTTGCTATAATTTATTTAATTTAATTTTGCCAGAGTTAAGCAGCAGCTGGGTATGGGCTGAACACGACATGTTTCTGCAACTTATTAAATAGTGATAGCCTATGCTCATAGAAATCTACTGTGCAAACTCTGGAAAAACTGGAAATGGGGAATTGCTAATTAAAATAGTGGAATCTCAGTGTATTTATAAAATTACAATTTCTCTGACATTGCACCGACATTTAGTTGGTAATTGAAAACATGTTGATGACATGACTTTGTTCTTCTCCCCTTTAAAGTCTGAATTGCTGCAGGGCATGTTTAAAAATGTAAAATATTTAAACAAAAGATTCCAGCATTTAAATGTAAGATAACAATTATTTCCATTATTTTTTATGAGGGTTCTTTTTTATGTTTTCAAAAAGGGGTTTAAACTTCCTCTCTGCAAACTTTTCTGTAGTCTGGTTACTCACCAGCGGTCACCTTGCATAACCAGCCACATATTTTTAAGGCTCAGACAGTCAAACAATGGAGTGAGAATCTTGTTCTGAATGAGAACTCATTCTTTACCACAGTTAGAGCAGTGATGGTGAACCTTTTCGGCACCGAGTGCCCAAACTGGAACGTGCCTGCGCCGGAAACCTGAAGACCAGCTAGCTGATGCGCTCATGCTTGTTTTTTGGCCATTTGGCATTTGAGATGTTTGAGTTTTGCCCTAGAATATTATTCAACCTTTAGAGCTTTGTCTCTATAGAATATACTCAACTGAGAATATTCTGATGCAGCATTTTGATTGCAGCTCCTTTATTCCATTCTTTCATTATTTGCATACTACTCCTGCTAGCTATTAAACTATTCATATATATATATGTTTAATGTTTTAATAACCCAGTTTGTGTGTATCTCTGTGTAGGTATGTATGTGTATACACGAACACACATACATATTGAGAAGGAATACAAAGAGATACAGTAATGCTTAAAAGTTTGTGAAGCCTTTTGGATTTTCAGCATTTTTGCATAAATGTGACCTCACCTGTTCTCCAGATAAGTCCTAAAACTACATAGAGAACTAAATTAAACAAATGAATAGAAAGTATTCATTTTTATTGAGGAAAATAAACCAAGCGTACATATTTGTATAGCGAAAATATGTGAACCTCTAGGATTATCAGTTCATTTGAAGAGGGAATCAGAATCAGACGTTACCATTCATGGAATGATAATCAGATGTGAGTGTGGAAGTCCTGCCTTCTTTAAAGCAGGGGTCCCCAACCCTCGGACCATAGCCCACTACTTGGCCATAGCCTATTTGAAACTGGGCCATGTGAGGCCAATGTGCATGTGCAACTCACTCACATGAGTGGTGTCTCAAAGGCTTCTCTTCTCTCTTGTGTGAGTGGAGCTGCATGTGCATGCCAACCCACCACTCACACGACAAAGTTCCCCTCTATTTGCAGCTAGGCCGCTAAACTACAAAGGTTGAGTACCGCTGATTTAAAGAACAGAATTCTAGTATTCACTATCAAAGGCTGATTTTCACAACACAGTATGTGAAAACGTGTTATGACCAAAACAAAGGAGATTTCTGAGGATTTCTGAAAAACAGTTATTGATGTTCACCAGACTGGAAAAGGTGACAAAACTATTTTAAAAATGTTTAGACTCCACGAGTCTATCATCAGGCAGATCATGATCTAATGGAGGAAATTTAACACCATTGTTACCCATCCCAGGAATAGTTAACGAACCAAGAAGTCACCAGGAGCAATGTGTGTAATACTCCAGGAGGTCTCAACAAAGCCCAGAATAATGTTCAAGGAACTAAAAGTATCTCTTTCATTGGCGAAGTCATTGTTCATGAGACGACTCTCAGAACAATACTGAACAACAATGGTGTGTGTGGACTGCAAGGAGAAAGTGATTGTCCTCCAAAAACAACATTGCTGCCCATCTACAGATTGTGAAAGACTAAGTAGGTAAGCCAGAAAGCAGAAGAATGTTCTGTGGGTGGGTGAAACCAAAATATGATTTTTCAGCTCAAATGAAAATGTTATATTTCACAAAAAGCAAATGCTCCATTCCTGCATAAGAAAACTGTCAGGTGTGAAAGACCAAGTTCACCCATGAAAGTCCAATGTAACTAATTTGTTGCTAAAAGCCTATGCACAGGAGTCTTCTGAACTATTGGTCAGTACCTGGTTATAGTTAGATAAGGATAATGGCAATCAAGGGGAGGGTGAACTTAGTTTGTTTGTGGCTACGTAACGATTCTAGGCTGATACCTCTTTTTATTATTTTCCCAGTCCTTCTCCTACAAAATCCCAATCTGTGAAAGATGGTAATGGCATAATGGTTTGGGCCTGCTTTGCTGCCTTTGAACCAGGACAGTTTGCCCACATTGATGGAATTGTGACTTATGAATTGTACCAACAAATTCTGCAAGAAAATGTCAGGATATCTGTTCATGAACTCAAGCTCAAGACAAAATGGGTCATGTACCAAGACAACCGTCCAAAATATACTAATTGTATGGCTGGAAAATGATTAAAGCAGAAAAAAGTTAATATTTTGGAATGACCAAATCAAAAGACCTTACCTTCAATCTTACAGAAATGTAAATACAAGAACCTGAAGTAGGCAGTTCATTCATTTTCTCAAATGAAGATGTTCTGTAAGAACTGGCCAACATTCCTTCAAGTCATTGTGTAAGACTGATCAACAGTTATGTGAAACATTGAGTTGTAGGTTTTGCTGCCCAAGGGGATGCACCAGTTTCTGAAAGCAGAGGTTCGTATGATTTTGCCAAACACAAATATGCACGTTTGGTTAATTTTCATAAATAAAACAACCAATATGTTGTTTTTGTCTCATTTGTTTAAGGGTTTCTTTATCTAGTTTTAGGATGCGTGAAGAAGAGATCACATATCATAATTATGCAGAAATATTGGAAATTCAAAAGAGTTCACAAACTTTTAAGCAACACCATCTACATGTAATCATATCAAATTTATAATTTGTAACACCTTCTAAATTTACAACAAGCTTTTATTTATTTATTTATTTATTTGTTTGTTTGTTCATATTTATATACCTCCCTATCTCCCAATTTTGAGACTCAGGGCGGTGCACAGGAAACAGTAAAAACACAATACAATAAATATAATAAAATGTTAAAAGTAAATTAAATTAAGTGAACCCGTGCTAAAATTTTAATTAAAAACTATCACTAAAATCAATTTAAAAAACTATGCCAAAATCAATTTAAAAACTATGCCAGGCCGGCTACTTAAAATAAGTGTGTTTTTAATGCCCGACGGAAAAGGCGTATGTCCGTAGTTGTACGAAGGTCGGGGGCAGGTCGTTCCAGAGGGCGGGGGCTGCCACAGAGAAGGCCCTCCCCCGGGGTGTCGCCAGCCGGCATTGTCCGGCCGACGGTACCCTGAGGAGGCCCACCCTGTGGGAGCGGACAGGTCGAAGGGAGGTATGTGGTAGGAGGCGGTCCTGCAAGTACCTAGGTCCCGTGCCATGGAGCACTTTAAAGATGGTTGCTAGCACCTTGAAGCGCACCCGGAAAGCCACAGGCAGCCAGTGCAGCTTGCATAGGAGAGGTGTTACATGGGAGTGTCTTGAGACTCCCATAATTCCCTGAGCGGCCGCATTCTGAACTAGCTGGAGCCTCCGAATGCACCTCAAGGGAAGCCCCATGTAGAGAGTGTTACAGTAGTCCAGGCAGGAGATGACAAGGGCTTGAGTGACCGTGCGTAGAGCGCCACGATCTAGAAAGCGGCGCAACTGGCGTATCAGGTAAACCAGATAAAAAGCCCCCCTGGCCACAGCTGTCATCCAAAGACAGCCGAGAGTCCAGGAGGACGCCTAAGTTGCGGCCCCTTTCCGCGGGGGCTAATGACTCGCCCCCAATGGCCAGCGATGGAACCAACTGGCTATATTGTGACGCCGGAAACCACAACCACTCGGTCTTGGACGGGTTGAGTCAAAGCCTGTTCCTCCCCATCCAGGCTCACACGGCCTCCAGGTAGACAGAAGATATATAATGGGAACTAAAACGTAAAACTTTACAACCATATATTAATGTGCTTCTCCTTACAACTGGGAAGCAAAAAATAAGTTATAACCAATCCAGACATTTAGTTTTGAAATGATTTATTGAATCATCAAATATTTTCTGATAGTAGTGTACTAGTTAAAGAGCTTAAAGCTTTCTTCTATGCTCTTTTGTTCCATTTACTACCAAGAATACTGCCAGTTAGACATCTCTCTACCTGTTATTTAAAAATGTTTCCAATCCTAATTCACATGAACAGCATGTTACATAAATGTGTGAACACATAAATCCCTCACAGTGAGGTAAGTGAGAAAAAAAAGAGAGCCCAAAATAGCATAGTCATTTATATATCAAAATAATAGAACAAGTGAAGCTTCTGAAGCTACATTTCACTCCAAAACTGTCAGATCCTCTATCAAGGCAATTCTAGAAATAACAAACGGGAAGGTACTAAAGTTTCATACTTTATGAAAGATAAAACAATAATTTGAGATATGCCATAATGCAATTCACTGTCAAATGATTTTAATGCAGCAGCAGTCAATTTCTAAAGGGAAAGCATATTGTATTTTTTAAAGTGCATGCTGTAACAGGGATAAAAATGATAAAATAACCTATAGAACTATATCTTAAACCTTTTGTTGCCAAAAATATATTTTTATAGATATATAAGGTTCAGATCAGTGGAAAGAACGTTATTGCAAAATGATGAATTAGATGAGAAAATGAAAGAGGCCCAAATATATTTAAAATTAATTATGTGAAAATGAATCTGGCAGGTACTGTAGCTCTTCATTCAGAAATTAAGTCATTCTTAATTAATTAAATATGCAACAAAAATGGAATACGGTTAATTTGGGGCATTGCTTTATTCTTAAAAAAGTCATTTAACAATCTTAAACCCATGTTTGTTTTACCCCAAATATGTTGCATGATATTTGAGTACAACAAACCATGTAATTTTCTGCCAATCATCATCTTTTTGCCCAAGCTATACCACATCATTCTAGTTAATCTCTTATAGTAGTTTATTTTCAGTCCTTCCAGGTAAACCAGAGAAGAAACACAATCAGGTGAGCTTCTTGTATTTTCTTGTAAGGGTGCATTAACAGAATCTTTCAAGTCTGAAAGGACAATTTCCTGCCATCTCTCTCTCTGTCTGTCTGTCTGTCTGTCTGTCTGTCTCTCATCTATTTTATATATCCAATCATCTAACCAAAAGCAACTCTTGACAGCTTTGACAACAAAGCTAAAACAATTAATAAATACCACACATTTAAAAAATATAAAAACAAAGCAATCAAGGAACAGCCTGATCCATTAAGATGGGTCCTCCTCCCTAAATTTCTTTCTCTGACTGTTAAGCCACCAGGGGCTCTTCCCTCTCTTCTTTGACCAATCCCTAGCAGCATCTCTTTCTCTGGTCCCTCAAGGTCATTCCACCATACCATTATGTTCATTTACGGGTAGAAAAACATGGGAAGACAGAAGCTGCAGGACAGAAGCCCTAGCTGTTGAACAGAAGTCCCCTAATACCACCTTCTGGACCTCAACTAGACAGGAATGACTGCAAGCATTGTAAAGCACTACTTCTGAAAGCTTAATCCTTCCAGGAAATCTATAAAGTTACTGTAAATGATGCTCTCAATAGCTGCCAATGGGCTAGAGGTAGAGCAGGATTGCACTCTCCCATGCAGTTTCTAGCATAGGTCATCCATAAAAGACATGATCCGTATAGGAAAAATAGACTTAAAAGTATCTGTAATTAAAATAGAAGTATAAGTTTTAACATTGGATTAATATAATTATGTTTAATAGATAAATATTGTCAAGATAAGACAATAAAAGATAATTAATCATTTAAGATAATAAAATATTATCTTAATATAATTTAAAGACAGTATATTTAAAAAGCTCAATATTAATTCTAGAAACTACGCATTATGTAAAATGTGACCAACGGTGCAATCTTGACTTGGATACACATACATTTCCATATACACATCATATACTATCTATCATTTGGCAGAGATCTTTGGCTGTGGCTTCCCCATAATATGTTGAAGCAAAAGTAAATGTGAATGGTAATAGACCACAACAGGAGATAATTGACAACACTATAGATGAAACCTTCAGGGGAAAAAAGACCCTGATATTGTATTTGTAAAGTTCAGCTGGCCCTTGCTTTACAACCACAACTGAGCCCAGAATTTATGTTGCTAAGCAAGAAATTTGTTAAGTGGGTTATATCCCATTTTACAACTCTTCTTGCCCCATTTGTTAAGCGAATCACTGAAGTCATTACATTAATAGCATGGTTGTTAAGTAAATCTGGCTTGCCATTGACTTTGCTTGTCAGAAGGTTGCAAAAGATGGTCAAAAGACCTCTGGACACTACAACGGTCATAAATTGTTGTCAAGCATCTGAACGTAAATCATGTGACTATGGGGATGCAGCCTTAAGTGTGAAAATGGTCATGTCACTTTTTTCAGTGCTGCTGCAACTTTGGCCACTAAACAAATTGTTGTAAGTCATCTGTACATGCAAAAGCAATTCTTTTAAACAGGCACAGTTTTGAGATGCTTTTTAAAAATCCTTAAATGTCCATAAATATACCAATAAGAAAAACAGTTGGGGTCTGATGGTTTTATCCAAATGTTGCCTAGGATGTATGTAAAATTTAGGGCTTGATTTGATTCAGAGAGTTATAAATATCATTACTGTTCCACTTTCTCTTGAATCCAACCCATTTCCGGGATTATCATTCCCTCTTAACATCCCAAAAAAACAGAGCTCCGATTAGTAAATTTATTAGAAGGAAGACAAAAGTCACAACACAGGATTTTTGTGCTTCTGCTTTCGAATGAGAAACCAATAATACAGGCATCGTAAGACATAGAGATTGGCATCTTTTCTTACACTTTGTAGAGCAAATGAGTGGAAACCTATTTCGTTTGTGAAGATTAAGCAGTTTGCATGTGTTGATCATTTTGGTAATTGCTGCTAGACGTATTAACAGTGTGAGAAAGTAGTCTTATAATTATATTACAATTGGTGTCATATTTCCAGGAAAATATTTCTATTCTATATTTTCCTTGACAGCTTGAGGAAGCATAGATGAAGGTTTCTTTTTATCCCTGCAATAACATTGTGTGTTGAAAGAGAATGGCTGGTTTAAGATCACAGTGTTTTGTTCTTCAGTGGGAATTTAAAGCAGGGTTTTACTGGTCCAATCCAATAGTGTAAGTATTTATACAACTAGTTTGGAAACAAAAACATCCATGCACATTGCTTTCATTTCATTTTATAAATTGAAAATGCAATAGCAAAGATACATATTTTAATCAGCTAAATCTTCTTCTGATGTCAGACTATTTTCTCCATTTATGTTGCAGAATGTATTAATCCTAGAGGGGTGATATTTCCTTTTAGCTTTGCATAGCAGTATGTACAAATAAAAATGTTAACTGCCAACACATAATTTTCAGCCTGCTTCTCTTACTCGAGTTGTGTGTTTTTTGTTAGCAGCACAGCTGTTCTTGTTTCTGAACACGAGCTGGTAGTGTTGTAAATATCTTCTCCACTGAGATCTAGATATTTTAATCACTACACAGAGGGCAACATGTAGAACTTGCATTCATGCTTATTTGCTTTTCTGGATATTGAACTATATTTATAGCAGGGAAAATTCATGAATGTGTTTTTTTGCTTAAAATTATTTTGATGTACCAACTTCTTGAGTAGGTATTGGCAAATGGCTCTGCAAAAGTGGAGCCAATGACCTCAGCAAATACAAGGAATGAGTGAATAAACTAGTTCCTTGGAACCTCTTCAGATAAGGAAAGGATGGGAGATTGCCCAAATATGCTCTGTCCTTACAAGGAGACAGCTATTTTTCACACGTCTGAGCCCTGGGAAATGATGGGATTAGCCATTTTGCTTGAGTCTCATCATTACTGAATTCCAAAATATTTGCTGAGGGTCATCAGCCTAGACATGCACCTGTCATGGACCAGGTTCAGGACTCGGCCTCAGGGAGAACAAAGCCAGGAATCACATGTGGATGATCAAACACAGGCATCACCATAGCAGCTGGAAAAGCCAGATGAAGCAATATAAGGTTTCCCAGGTAGCATATAGACATCTGATCTCTGTCTCATGCAGGATACTTGTGTGTGGATTCTTGCACCATTGGATTCACCGACAACCTTGACATAGCTCTTTGAAACATGGACTAACTAGAATGATTCTTGTGCATGCTCCTATTTCAAAGCAAACTTTCTGCATAAGCCTTTGCTTTTTTTATAGTCCTTTGCTTCATTGATCTGTGACTGTAACCTTAAGTAGTATATATCTATGGAGATTCTCATCATCCAGGCAGTAGTGGGTTCCTACCGATTCGGACTGGTTTGCTGAACCGGTAGTGGTTTAGTGGCCTGGATCGCTGGAACCGGCAGCAACCCAGGCCTGCCACACCCCCGAACTGGTTCTCCTATGGCGGCACCATTTTGATTTTCGGTTCTGCGCATGTGCAGAACAATTTTCATTGCACAAATTTATTTTTTTCCATTTTTTTAATGTTTCACAGAGGCACAGATCTATTTATGTACATTACCCACAGTAATGCCAGCAGCAACCCACCCCTGCATCCAGGTCATAGTTGTCCCAAAGGTGTTTTTTCCAAAAGGACGGTGTGCAGGTGGGCTTTTGGGTGAATGTAGGAGGAGTTTTGGCTAAGTTACTTGTCTCTTCAGAAGGTTAGACTTGTGTATCTGGGATAATCTTAGAGCCTATTTTAAGAGAACAACCTGTAAAATCCAGGAAAGGCTGTGTAATAAATTCAGTATGGATTTCACAAGAACAATCTTGCCATGTTAATCTTGAAACTTCATTTTTTCATTGGGTATTTCCTTAATGCATTGTGTGAATTTGACATCTAGGCCTGGATGGCATAATTAAGTTGCTACACTGGTTGTGTTAATATTGCACTCAAAGAGTCTATATCAATCTGCAAACTGGAAAGAGGTGTGAAGTAGGGATGCTGTAAGGTTCATTCCTTGGTCCTTGGTAGATGTTGATGATTAGTGATCTGGATGACAAAATAAGGGAATGCTTCTCAAAGCTGCAAATGACACATAATTAGGTGTCATGGTTAATGCTCCACTAGGAAGAAATAACACTCAAAGCAATCCTAAAAGTTTAAAAATGGACAGAAAATATCGGAATGATATTTAACAGATTAAAATGCTAAATTCTTAATTTAGGAAATAAAAAACACATGCTTAGCAACGGTGATACAATAGCTTGTAAAATGTGAAAAAAGATATTGGAAGAGTGGATAATTGTGAAGAAAATGTGAATCAGCAGTTGATACAATTTGAAACAACCAAAAAATGGTTTCCAAATCACAAGAAGTAACAATTCAATTTCGAATCCCAACCCTAGTTTTCAGATCCCAACCCTAGTTTTCTTGTCAAGTTCTTCCAGGTGGTTTTAGAAAAATGAATCTATTCACACACAGGCTAAAAGGATGAACTTATGAAGAGGAATTAGAACTTCTGGAAGGAATTCAAAGAAACCAGCCTCAAATATCTGAAATAATGTCACATGGAAAGTGGTAGGACCTGCTATTCATCATTCACTGTGCAGAATAGAGAATAACAGACTATAGGAAGAGAGATTTTGATTGAATTTTATTTAAAAAAACTTCCAAACAGTAAGAGAAATTTGACAGTGGAACCAATTATATAGAGAACTGGTGAGCTTTCTTGCATTGGCTATGTTCAATGGAAGGCTAGACAGCCATCTGTCTGGGCTGACTTAATTTGGATTCCTGCAGTGAGCAGGGGATTGGATTAATGGTTCCTTCCCATTCCATGATTCTATTATTCCAGCTGAGTAAGATTTTTTATATGTGATGTGATATGTATGTATGTCTATATCTATATACATAAGTATATACACACAGATGTAGAAATGAATAATGCATAAGTAGGAACATAACTATATTCCCCCCTCCCCCAATAAAAAAGGTTTGTTAAAACCTGCGGGCATAAAAATAAATCACACCGAGAGGCTGAACAAATTTCTATCTTGTATCAATTACAGATGAAAATATGAGTTCTGTAACCCCACAAGATTAGAGGATGTTGCTGCGAATCGGGACATTAATGCTGCTATTATCTTGAATAATAAAAAATAGCAGATGTTATATTTCAGAGACATAATTCTTTCCCAAAGCATTCTTCTTAATGGTATGGAAAGATTCAACTGAAAAGTTATTCAAGTGAGATGTTAATGTGTCTCATAATAAAGCTATTCAATTGCCTTCAGATATGTTAAGATCAAACGCATCTTTGCAAGCCACTCTGGATTTCTTGATATCTCTCAGTATGCCAGTTTCACATATTAAAATTCATCTGAAAGATTAAGTCTTCAGGAAAGTATTGCACAAGTTCAAAGCTCAGGCCATGTTGAAGCTTGAAATTGAACTGGACATCAAATAGTACATGAGATTAATATTACTGATTATCTTGAATAATCAGGAGATAAATTTTCAAAGACAATGTATTCAGTCATAAATATGAACATACATCAATCTACAATCTATCATTTCACGTTGTATATTAAAATATCAACTAACAAAAAGGAAACAGAACAACCACACACATTAAAAGTGACAAAAATATGCATTTAACAAATATAACAAAAAATGACCTCTAACTTTCTTTTAGTATAGATAATAACAATACAACTACCAGTACTTCTGTTTCAGTTTAAAGAAGTAACACTAATCTATACAATATTTTAAAATATTAAGTCAACTTACTAAAAACTAGTATTCATAAAATGTTTTCTTAATTTCATCTAAAAGATAACAAGTTATCAAATGTAAGTAACCTTATGTTGAAAAAAACTACAATATTTCTCAAGTCAAATTCAACCTAATTTTCAAAACTCAAGGTCAAAAGCTGATGCTTCCGCTTTCTCTTGTAGGAAATCTATCAATGGCCTCTGGGTTGCATGCAATTTATTGTTTCTGAGCAAATCGGTCTATTTCACCATCTTGGTAGTTGAATTCATTTTAAACTCCATTTTTTTCTTTGTGGTTGTATATTTTTCTTTCATTCCATCTTAATAACATAATATTTGTACATAACACATTTATAGTATATAAGAATCTTGCCACCATGGTAATAATAAAAACAAAGGCCCTTTTTTCCCTCCACTTGTTTATCGCCTTCCCTAAAAGAAAAGCTTTAGGTTTCAATATAATACCCATTTTCTAAATTTTCTAAACAAACAACAATGTCTGATTCCAAAATTTCTTCGCATAACTGCAATGTCCTCTATGAAGATAAATCATGTCTACTAACTATATTTAAGTCAATAAAGGTAGAACTACTGTATATATACAGGCAGAGCTACTTTTTTATGTTTTTCAGGATCAAAATGCATTAGTTGGAAAATATGACCCTGTACAAAACTGGAATGCTCCTGCTGTTGAACTGGCAAATTATAGATATTATTTCAAGCACTCGGTGAAAATGAATTAGAAAACCCCGCAACAGATCACAATCCAACAAAATGTCTGGAAAAAGCATAGTTTAAAAGCACATTTCTAACTTGCTCAGTTATTCTCCATAAAAGCACATTCCGTAATGCTCCGCCCAATGGTTGCCAAATACATCCAAATCAAAGCAGCTTGCCAAAATTCTCAACAGTAGAAATTACATCTTTGATAATAACAACCAAGCCTTGCAAAATAACCTTTTGGTTTTGAGATCCAGAAACGGAAGCCCCGCCATATCAATCTTACCCAATCTGATATGTTCACCAAATGTCTTTGAGCAATGATTCTCAAAATTTTCAATGTATGTAACTTTTTGGCATGCTTGTTTGGAAAGTGAGAAACTGTGATCTCAACATACTTGGAGGAAGCTCCAAATTGTGAAAGGCTGCTATATACAATATCAGTATAAATGGGCAGGGTGTGTGAGTGTGCATATTACTTCATGCTTGAATGCACAACACAATAGACCATCCAGGCAAGCTAAAGTGAGATTTAGCTCTTTATATACATAGCTTATTTCTAGAAAAAGATGATAAACCTTATCTTTGCTGGCATGTTTCTTTTCAGATGAGCTATTTTTTAAGGCAAATTGGTGCTAATTATAGCCTCCCACATAAGCAGTCTTCATTTACAGTTGCTTCTATTGAATCATCATCAATTTCGCTCTCTCCAGGCACTGCACTTTTCCTGTCTCACCATTCCAGAAACTGCCTCTTAGGGCAGGGGTCTGCAAAGTCGGCTCTTTTAAGACTGGTGGACTTCAACTCCCAGAGTTCCCCAGCCAGCCTAGCTGGGAGTTGAAGTCCACCAGTCTTAAAAGAGCCAACTTTGCAGACCCTGTCTTAGGGGAACCAAATGCATCAAGTGACGCCAGCCACCATTTTCACCTTCATCCTTCTCTCCCAAAAATAAAGGTGGAGAAAAAAAGGAAAGGAAAAATTATAGGTGGTGGGAGCAATTTATTCCATTGAGGTGTTAGGTTATTAGCTGATTCTTACCAGCAGTTATATTTCACAGTGCCAATATTGCCTAAGTCATTAACTCATTGTCCTTAGTGCCTGCAGCTGTTTGGAGGCTATTGTACTTACTACATTTTCCAAGGAGCAAGAGTGCATGTAGAAGCAAGCTTTTAAAAAAAGAAAACTTGGAAACTCTTTCAGCTCATGCTGTTATTCATTCAGAATTGGGCACTTTTGGAAATATATTGAGACTTTAGTCTTGTTCTCAAGGCTCTTTTTTTATAAAGGCCCTCTCTAAACTGAGTCACCTTCTACAAGGTTATTCTTTCCCTAACAAATGAAAATAAGAGGACCACTTAACTGGAATAAGTATAAACAGGTAATGAATGAGGACTGTGATGTTAGTTCCTAGATGATAATGAATCAGCTACACAATATGGTGTATTGTGTATGCAAATACACAATATGCAAACCTTTAGTGACATACTTTATTTACTGTTCTGCTAGGCAGCGAGACCCATTATTTTGGGTGTAGTAGAGTATAATTTTTATCAACTAAGGAAAGGCCTTAAAGTGCTTTAGCTATGACATTTTTTCATGCTAATTTTCTGATATCACTGCACTGCTCCTATCAAAAGTTATTTCCTTCCCACTTTAGCATCATTCTGTTCTAGCTGAACTTCATTTGTGAAACAGGTAGGGGTCATGCATTGAATATGGTAGTATTGGGGCTACATAAATGGAAACAAGGTCAAAGTAGGTATGCATTAGGTAATGCTAATAGGACAGGATTTTTCCTCACCATGAATCATATGTACATTTATGGCATTCTAGGTAGGTAAATAGTGACAGAAAATACCATCCTGTGTGTCTTTTTCCTACACAGGGAAGAAAACTGTACAAAATAGAGAACAAAATAGCTCAAGCTCGTCAAAGAGTGTTTGTCCTTGATCTGAGGAAAACTGAACATATAATTCCATAACACATACTGTGTAAAAGGACTGAACAATTTCCAGATTTGCACTGAAAAGTACAAACCTGACTAGGTGAACCTTTGCCTCAATCAGATCTTATTTTATGACTGACTTTGCCTCTGTATTGTCACTTACCAGTGGTATGTCTTAGTTCTCTTTAAGTGAATCCTGCAAGTGGAGAAATTGAGAAGAGCTTCAACTGTGCACTGACATACACAATAGCCCAGCTATTGATGGCCTACTCAGTGTCAGATAATGAACATTAAGCCATCAGCAAGAACATTTCTTATAGCTGAACTTTCTTTTGGCATGCTGAAGACAGAATGTTTAGGAATCAGACATTAACAGCAATACTACCAGCACCACACTAAATATTTTTAATCCTGAAGATACCTCATTTTTTCTTTTTGGAAAGATTTTTCAGGCAGTTTATTAAATTTTCAAATCAAGGAATTTAGCTATTTCTAACATTCTTTTTGTACTCATTAATAACCCTTATCAGGAGACTTTACTACAATATATCATTTGCTCACTATGTTTGCCTAATAGATGTAAACTGTGTTGAGAACAAGAAACCAAGTACATACAAAAATCAATATTGATTTTATTGAAAAAAATCTATAAAATCAGATTGCAGATGATTTATATAGCTACTGTTTTTTCTTCCCTTTGATATGGCAATTATTACATTTTTACTTTTACTGTTAAGTCCTGATCTAAAGTCTTGGATTCCATTCTCAAAATGGAAACAATTACACTGGATGATTTTTGTCACTTGATGGGATTACCCAAACCGACTACAGAGTGGTTTGAATTCCACTCAACTTGAGAGGCCAATTTGCTCTGAATATAAACATTTCCAGAGTTATTTATTAAGACTTTCTATACAACATATCCTGCTATCATCACAGTCAATGTAATTCATGAAGTATTCACAGGCTACATTAGATGGAATATTGTACAATGTATTGTCTCAATGACAAAAATCCAAGGATTTTAGAAAGTAAAGAATTGTGATGAGTAAACAACATACACAGAGATAGTTTGGAAAATTTTGCACTTTAGAAAAAAAATATGTGAGGGTACTTAAAGAGCAAAGAGATTAATTTTTTATACAGTAAGAAAAAAAAGTCAGCAAAGGTATTAGCATTCGGCTTCCGTAAGAGCAAGCTAAGCTTATATTTGTATTGATTATATGAAATGTCTAAAGAGACTGCCCTTCTCAGTTACTCAACTGTATTCAAGAAGTTGTTCCAATGAAGTCACCTTGAGATACATATAAGCCAGATGTTATTATTTTAACTTGATTGCTTAGATTTTCTGTTGTGTATCTTTCATATGATGCTCCTTTACATCATAAATCATTATTATTGGTGTCAGTAGAAGTCCTTTGCTATTCCAGAATTTAATAGGATGACTATATGCAACTCCAAGTTAAAAATTTTATATCTAAGGATCAATTGCTAAGAACAGCAAGATAAGTAGAAGACATGTTTTCATCACTGCATATTGGCTTCACTGTGGGAGGCAAGATCTAGGGAGCAGCTAAGTGTTTAGTTTTATAACAGCAAGGGGTCTTTTCATTCTTTCATCAACCCATCTTTCCTAAGATGTTGTGATAGAATGATATAAAAGATGTATCCACTATCCTTTATATCACTGCAGATGTTTCTTTCATGGCATGTTCTCATTTAAAGTAGAGCAGGGTCAAAAGCAGGTTATGAGATTTTTGTATGTTAGTTTTCAGCCTGATGCTGCTTGAATTAGCCAATTTCATGAGGTAGCAAGAGAAGCCAAAATGCAAAATACAGGTAGTTCTCGACTTGCAACCACAATGGAGTGCAAAATTAATGTTGTGAAACATTTGTTAAGTGAATTTTGCCACATTTTACCACCTTTCTCCGCACAGTTGTTAAGTGAATCATTGTGATTGATAAGTTAGTAACTCATTCGTTAAGTAAATCTGGCTTCCCCATTGACTTTGCTTGTGGAAAGGTTGCAAAAGGTGATGCCATGGCCCAGAGACATAGCAATGGTCATAAGTATAAACCAGTTGCAAAGCATCTGAATTTTGATCACACGATCATCGGGATGCTACCAATGTTGTAACTATAAAAATGATCATATGTCACTTTTTTCAATTCCATTCTAATTTTGAGTGGTGACTAAATAAACTGTTGTAAGTCAAGGATGACCTGTATTGCTGTATCTCAACTGTGGTCCAATCAAAGCAATGGACACAAAAAGACACCAATATTCGTATACTTCTGGTTGCCTCTGATCTCATTATTTATGAATGATGGAAAAGGTAACATAAGCTACTGTTTTATATTTATCAGTCTCATCATTCGATTCTGGAACACATTTGTTTACCTCTGGCTGAGCAAATTTTGAGTTTTTGAAATTTACCATCTAGCTTTGCTAAGTTTTTGCGTAATCATTATCAGGGGCAATGAATGTTCTTCATTTTATCAAAACGAGTCTATCATATCTGTTATACTTTTCTAATAATTTGTGTATCATGTGGCCATTGGTAAATATTCTAACACAACACTTTCTTCCTTCTCAAATCTTAAAATATTTTAGGGTCAAAAGTTTTATCAATTTGTAATTCGTGAGGGAGACTATAATTTTTATAAACTCTTTTCTGTATTTCTTTTTTTTTAAACTTTTGAGGAGGCTGGTAATTAAGAAAAATATGCATAAAATTATTGATTTTTCTATGTTTTCTGTCTCTTTTTAGCATTTGATTCACTCACTTACATGGTACTACCACGAGCAACAATAAGTAATGTTGGATGCTTTTTGTTAAATTTGTTGTCATTTTCTTGTTAGAAATCTTTCCTAGTTGGATCCTAAATACAATTAGTTGAACAGCAAAAAGCTTTGCAAGGACTTCACCATGGTTTTTTTTCCTCTTTCAAAATATATGTTTTGATGTTCCTAATGGGGTACATTCATCAAATTTATGACTGCTCAGCTCATTACAAATGTGACTCTGTGTGGGACGCATCAAAACTATATAACGGTTAACATAAAATATCATATCATACTAATACAATTCCTATCCAGAAAGGCCATTTGTTTTATTAAGTCCATCTTGTAATAGAAATTCTGCTGGCCGCTGCCATCTGTCTAATGATGAAATAATAATGAAAACAAAGTAGTATAAAGCAAAGAAGAACTAAGCTATCTTGTGATGATTAAATATTTTACAGTTTTAAAAAATGTTTTAAATTAAATGTTGCTTTCAGTAAGCAAAATAAAAGAGTTATCTCAGCTTGCCTCCAGAACAGCTTGCCTCCAGAACAGCTTGCCTCCAGAAGTTGTGAATGCCCCAACCCTGGAAGTCTTTAAAAAGATGTTAGATAGCCATTTGTCTGAAATGGTATAAGGTTCCTGCCCACGCAGGGGGTTGGACTAGAAGACCTCCAAGGTCCCTTCCAACTCTGCTATTGTATTATTGTATTATTGTATCTCCAAAATAGATTCAAAATGTCAAGATAGAAAATGAAAGCAACAAATGAATCGTACGACGTTTTTGCTTCCATAAAACAGAAGCAAGAAATAAATCTGATGAAATACTTCTTTCTACCTCACAGTTCCTGGAAAACAAGATTCAGAAAGTCTTCATAGGTTTTAAAGAAGCAGCATTCTCCCATTATTCATTCTCCTGTCACGGTGGTTCACAGTGAACATCCACATAAAGGGATGCTTTTCCAAAGAAATAATTGCAGGAGAAAACAATGAGTTAGTTCTGCTTTCATCCCCACATCAGAGAAACTTCAGCTGCCTTGTATCGTCCCTACTATGGAACCCAGCTAATCTAATTAGCTTTCCAGCTAACTTAGTTTTGACAATCTCAGTAACCTGCTTTGTAGTGCTAAGACAGGAGTACTATGGCCTCTATTAAGCCTGTAAACCCGAGGCTGTCTATTCCTAATCCTATTCAAATAATTGAACACAAGACAATTCAAAACTAATGAAAACATTTCTAAATGTAATCTATCTACCAATTTCGGCAATATGAAAAAAACAAAAGAAAGCAAAAGAAAGTAGATTTGTTGATTTCATTTCACAAGATACTGATTTCATTTCTGGTCCCAAATTTATGCAATTCTAAAGATGTTAATTCCCATTTTCCGTATAAAATTCCATGTTAGATATCAGATTTCTTCTGTGTCTATTGCAGTGCGAAAATAAGGATAGGGAGAGAGAGTTCAATAAAACAAGACTTTTTTTTTCAAATTGTGAAAATAAATAAAATTAAATGCAAAATAAATGAGACAAGACAAACAAAGGGGGTGTCATTGGAAATTTGAGAAAACCCAAGGAAGGACAGAATAATAATCAAAACAGATAATATATTAAAATTAAAGAAAACAAGACAATGTATTTTTTCAACTTTCCTTTGTCAGTAGAATATACAATAATGTAATTAAATTTCATACGTATATCTTTGAAGCAACATATTACAACTCTGCTGTCTTTGCTAAATACATAATTTTGAATGCCGCTTTAGTTTAGAGCTTGACCCTTTCTCCATGATTTAAGAATAAAGAGGTGTTTTAATCATTCTTATTTAACTATTTGCACACATTTCCAAAATCCTCCTTAGTTTAAGATGTATTGAATCAGGATTATTGCATGCGACTATGGCATAATTTTGGATTTGCTGTCTTGACCTGGGACTGTTCAGTTCCTAACTTTGCAATTGTAACCTTATATTCTGAGTTCCGTGAGATAAAATGATAAATTACTTAAATAAAAAAAAATCAAACATTTCCAAAATTCAAAATGTTGTTCCTTGTGAGAGTTAACTCTGAGAATAAAATACATTCCTAAGACGAGTATTCCACACACAAACAATAACAATAGCACTTGTTAGTGGAAGCCCATATTTACCAGTTCCACCAGGGTATATATATGGAGAAGCTATATAAAATGGATAGTATAAGCTAGTCCATGACTTATAACATGTTGTGGCCCACTAGTGGCCAGCACAGCTGGCAGCAGATTCGGACAGTGAGGACGTTGGAGAGGAACATGGGCCAGTTCTGGAGTCTGGGGAAGGCCCTGATGAGGCAGAGAGGGGGCCAGAGCCATATGCAAGTTATCAGATGCCTTCAGAGTCAGACATCAGTGAAGCAGATGAACAGCTGGACCTGTTCATAGTGTGCACATGTGCAGAGTTGTCAGACGAAGGGACAGTTAAAGAACAAGGGTAGACTTGGAAGTAAGGCCACAAGTGGATGGTAAACAACCCCTTCCTGAGGAAATAAAAGAGCGAAAGGGGAGTGGAGTTTGCAGGAGACAATTAGTCCGATTAATTGGCTCATGACTCTCCGAGTCTCCTTGCCAGGTTTTGCAGATATCGGCCTGTCAGTTCCCTACTCCAGATAAGGTTTGTGACTGTAAATCCTCCTTTGAAAGACTTTGCTGTCTGTGAATGAGCAAAATTCACAGAAAATTAATAAAAGGAGTTTTTATCGGGACCAGGAGTTTGCTTCATGCTCCTGGGTAGCCTAGGTCACAAAGAACAAAACTACAACAGAACCCAAAATTTCTGTTGCTAGGCAAGACAGTATTTAAGTGAGGTTTGCCCCCTTTTGCAACCTTTCTTGCCATAGTTGTAAATCAATCACTATAACTGTTAAGCTAGTAACACAGCTGTTAAGTGAATCTGGTTTCCCCATTGACGTCACTTACCAGAAGATGGTCACATGACCCTAGGATACTACTACAACACCATCATAAATACATGCCAGTTGTTAAGCACCCTAATTTTCATCATATGAGCAAGGGGATGGCGCAACAGTCGTATGTGTGAAAACGTTCCTAAGTCCCTTTTTTAAGTGGCATTGTAATTTCAAATAGTCACTAAATGAATGGTTATAAGTCAAGGACTAGCTATACGGTTGTTTATATAAACAGTCCCTGCACCTTCTCCCCATGGATGCTCTCCTGTGATATGAAAAGAGTAACAATTCTGTTTTAGCCTTTAAAATATTTTAAAGTACAAATGTAATTTTCTAGAGACTATTTTTTTTTAAAAAATCTTAAAAACAATTATATCATTAGAAAAAAAACTTTTTTCTCTTTCTTCTCTTTATTACACACATTTAATCTACTGAATCTAAGAGAATTAATAGAGCATTCTTTCAGCTCATCAATTAAAATTGTATCATTAGAGCAAAAATAGTAATTGTATTCTCAAGGGGGGGAAACCAGCATCCTTAATTTACAAACTAATTCTTTTAAAGTCTGTAATAGCTGCTTTTGAGAAGAGCTTAGCAAATTATATACAACGAATGAATTCACCTTGGGTTCCCACAGGCATCACCCCAAAGTCAGAGATGATTTAGACTGTAAACAGTTCTATAAGTATCTTTGTGTAAATTGTTTCTGATCACTGTTGCTATAGCTACAACACCAGTCCAGTGTTCCAATAGCACCACATCGTGAAAAGAACTTTAATCAAAAGTTAGCCAAGGCATGTCTTTTCTCAGCAGTTAATGAATGAGGATATTTTAATTATACCTCATGATGAAGATGCTGCGTTTAAATGAAAAATCTTCACAGAAGAAAGTTACAGTCTAATTGAAATATTATTTATCCCTTCAAAAGCAAACTAGTTATGTTGCTTTGTAAGAGCGCTTGAGGGTCTTGATTCAAGGTTCAAATCCAACGCCACTTAATAGATAATAAATCCTGTTCTATACATAGATAGTCCTCAACTTACAACCACTTATTTAGTGACTGCTCAAAGTTACAACAGCACTGAAAAAAATGACTTATGACCAGTAGTAAAATTTAATTTTTTTACTACTGGTTCTGTGGGCATGGCTTGGTGGGCATGGCAGGGGAACGATACTGCAAAATCTCCATTCCCACCCTATTCTGGTGCCAGCCAGAGGTGGTTTTTGCCAGTTCTTCAAGCTACTCAAAATTTCTGCCACCGGCTCTCCAGAACCTGCTGAATTTCGCCCCTGCTTATGACCTTTTCTCATTACAACTGTTACAGCAGCCCTACAGTGACATGATCAAAATGTAGGTGCTTGGCAACTGGCATGTATTTATGATGGTTGTACTGTCCTGAAGTCATGTGATCATCATCTGTAATCTTCCTAGCAGGCTTCCATCAAACAAAGTCAATGGGGAAAGCCAGATTCGTTTAATGATCCCATGTTTCACTTAATAACTGTGGCAAAACATTCATAAAATACAGCAAACTCACTTAACAAATGTCTTGCTTAACAATGGAAATTTTAGGCTCAATTGTGGTCGTAAATCGAGGACTACCTGTATCTGACTTGATTTAAAATCATGCAAAAAGAGTTACTATAAATAATTACCACTACTTAATTTTAATTTGTTTAATTTAATTTAAAAAATTAATCACATTTCCATTTTCAATTAACAGTTCCATTTACCCACCTAAAAGAAAGAATACTTAAAACTAGCTTTATGAAAGAACATCACATAACTTCACGTGAATCCTTACCTCTTGGTTTTTCACATTAAGGTATCCATAGTGAGCTCTTAGATGTTGTTTTTGTGTATAGGAAAATGGCATCCATTGGACACTGGATTCTCCAAAGCAGCTGAGCATAAGAGGAAAGCTGGCTTCATTTGTAAGGCGGACAATGATGATGATTAGAAAAGCGACTGTAAAGCCAATTACAACAACGGCCTTGCGCTGCAAACGGGATGAAAATAATAATTAAAAAATACCCACCTCAACACGTTTATTTTTTAACCTATGTAGGAAAACCAACTAGATTGTCCTTGACTTACAACCACAACTGAGCCCAAAATTTCAACTGCTAAGCAAGACAGTTGTTAAGTGAGCTTTGCCCCATTTTACAACCTTTCTTGCCACAGTTATTAAGTGAATCCCTGCAGTTGCTAAGTTAGTTAACATGGCTGTTAAGTGAATCTGGCTTCCTCAGTGACTTTGCCCCCTGAACACTGCAACCGTCATAAATACAAACCAGTTGCCAAACATCTGAATTTTGATCATTGTGACCATGGGCATGTTGCAATGGTCATAAGTGTGAAAGATAGCCATAAGTCACTTTTTTCAGTGCTGTTGTTAACTTCAAATGGTCATTAAATGAATGGGTTTAAGTCAAGGACTATCTGTGATGAATGCTTAGCTGGCTGGGGAATTCTGGGAGTTGAGGTCCATGGGTTTTAAAGTTGCCAAATTTAGACAGTCCTGCCCTAAGGGATTTGTGGACTGTTCACTGACAACTACTCATGATTTTCTCCAGGAAAGTGAAGGAATACAAATCAGTGGTGAAATTCAATTTTTTTTACTACCGGTTCTGTGGGCGTGCCTTGGTGGGCATGGCAGGGGCAGGATACTACAAAATCTCCATTCCCACCCCACTCTGGGGCCAGCCAGAGGTGGTATTTGCCAGCTCTCCCAACTACTCAAAATTTCCTCTGCCGGTTCTACAGAACCTGTCAGAACCTGCTGAATTTCACCCGTGATACAAATTTAGAAGACAGTCCTCATTCCCTGTAGCTTATAGGAACATAGCAAACAAAATATATGATACAGCAAGATAATATTAATATTAATATTAATATTAATATTAATATTAATATTAATATTAATATTAATATTAATATTAATATTAATATTAATATTAATATTAATATTAATATTAATATTAATATTAATATTAATATTAATATTAATATTAATATTAATATTAATATTAATAATAATAATAATATTAATATTAATATTAATATTAATATTAATATTAATATTAATATTAATATTAATATTAATATTAATATTAATACTAATAATAATATTGATATTGATATTAATATTAATATTAATATTAATAATAATAATAATAATAATAATAATAATAATAATAATAATAATAATAATAATAATAATAATAATAATAATAATAATAATAATAATAATTATTATTATTATTATTATTATTATTATTATTATTATTATTATTATTATTATTATTATTGTAAGAACACTGAGGGCTGCACCATGTTTGGGATGACTTTGGAATAAAGTGAAAAGTGAAAATTATGTTAACTGTTTTCAAGTTCTTAAGATCTCCCTATCTAAATACTACATGCAGCTATTTAATCACTTTACAGTGTCAGGTGCAAAGAAGCAGGATCATCGGTTAGGTAGTAGCATAGAAGTTTTATTCAAGTCTCTATCCAAATCAATTAAAATTCAGCATTAAATTGGTGCCAGATAAAGGTCAGTGGAATTCAGGAGAGGTTGGATTTGGACCATTTGTGGGAACATTACAAATCTAAGCTGATGACATGCTTAACTCCATTCCCCAGCTTTGCCTGCTCTTCTCCTACATACTCAAAGTAATTGAATAACTCTAAACTGCCAAGGAAAATAAATTAATGAGTTTGAACTGTATCTTATGTCATTATTATTATTTTTAAATATGACTTCTAGTTGCTATAACATTTTTTACAATTTGTATTTTGTTTTAAAGGCTAGAAACTTATTTACCTGATGGGTCAGTCTCTGAGAGACAAATAATGTAATCTGATATAAATGGAATCAACATTAAATTTCTTACTCTCTCCTCTTTGTTTCCCAATGTCATTTAGTTTAAATTCTCAAGGATGACTCTGTCCCCAGTCTTTCAACATGATTAAACTGGTTGTTTTTTTTTTTACCATAATCTGAACATTCCTGTCATTACCTCAGAAGTTATACAAAAAAAGTATCAATAAAATAACTTTCTGATACCAAGAACATTTTTCTAGGGATTATGATCATATTTTAAAAATTATAAGTACCAAAAAGATTCAGTAAAACCTTAATAACAAGTTATAATAATTTTAATGTGCTCCGATCCTTTCATACACTTCACTATTCAAATATTAAAAAGAAAATTATGTTTTGTTGATCTTTACTAAGTGAAACATGCATTAATTTAGTATTGCTGCAATCAATATGTGGTATAGGATAAAACTGGATGAACACAACCTCTTCACGTTCCTAATATACACAAGCAATCTATGAGTATTGCCATCCTTTTCTAGCAATTCTGAAAATTCAATCTCAATAATAAGAAAACTCTGATCCTTGTCTCACTTGAAGCAATCAAGCAATCATTCTGCCTAGTGTGTATATCAAAATCAATAAGCAGAAGACATGATGAATCACTCTTTTTAGAATTAAATTTATGAGTGCTGAAGACAAAGGACAGGGCAATTTCAAATTTGACCTATGCTTTTTCTAGTAGTACTTTGAATGAAAATGAATAAAAGTCTAGTTCAATCATATTTCAAACATATATGTGTGCATTTGTGTATACACATATATACACATACATACGCACTCTCAGTTAGTCAAGCCACTATAGGAAGTTAATACCCACCCCTCTCCTAGAAAAATGAAATATACTAGGAAATATTGAAAAGGCAGAATATTATACTTCCCTGGATGTGAAAAGGGAGAAATTCCTGCAGCTTCCTGCCTACCCTACCTTTTGTCAATGGGCCATTAAGAGGCCAAGCCAGTCTATTCACATAACAAAGACCCCTCCCCATCAGCTCCAGGGTGATGGGATCAAAGCATGCTAGTATAAGCCTTACTGACCACATGGCATCTGAGAACTCAACCAAACCTGGACTCAGCCTAGAGAGTTGCCCCTGCATGGCCCCATGTGAGTCTGACGGCCAATCAGAATACAATTCTTATGCAGGAACAGGAAACAGTTAGGTGGGGCCCGAACAGATTATAAAAGACCCTGCAAGCCCCACCTCAGCCCTTTGTCTTCCAATACCTGGAAGTATGTGATCACCTTTTCCCCAGGACCTCAAGCCCTGTGGTCCTGTCCACCATTAAACCATCTTTCTAAGCAGCCTCCGTGTCTCCAGTGTCTTTTTCCCCACTTGGAGCTGAACCCAGAAGGACATTTCTTCCAACATTACACAACCCCAAATTGTGCTAATCAGAAAAGAAATGCAGCGCTTTCCTTTTTCTTTTCCCCATAACCAGTGGTCGCCAAACTCATTAGTCAAAAGAGCCAAATATCAACAATACCACGAGTGAAATTTTTTTGAGAGCCAGAAGGTGTGGCCTGTTTTGTGGGAGTGGCTCGCCAGTCATGTGACCGGGTGGGCGTGGCCAACTTGGAAAATGTGGTGAAATTCACTTAACAACGGTCTTGCTTAGCAACAAAAATTTTGGCCTCAATTGTGGTCATAAGTTCTCTTTCATCTCTGTCCCACTTTCTTTTTCTTTCTTTTCTTTCTTCCCTTCTTTCTCTTTCTCTTTCTGTCTCTCTCTGTCTCTCTCTCTGAGTCTGTCTCTCTCTCTCTGTGGCTCTTTCTCTCTCTCTCCTTCCCTCCCTCTGTCTCTTTCTATCATTCTCTGTGTCTGTCTGACTCTCTCTCTGTGTGGCTCTTTCTCTCCCTCCTTCCCTCCCTCCCTCCCTCTGTCTCTTTCTGTCATTCTCTCTCTGTGTCTGCCTTTCTTTCCTCCCTCCCTCTTATCTCTGTGTCTCTCCCCTCCCTTCCTGTCTCTCTCTGTCATTCTCTCTGTGTCTGTCAGATTCTGATTCCCTCCCTCCCTCCCTCCCCCCCCCTCTCTCTCTGTGTGCCTCTCTCTGTCTGCCGGTCACTGTGTCCACAGAATACCGCGCGAAGCAGCGGCAACTCTGCACTGCCGGCGACGCCATCCGCGAGGTCCCCCTCGCGTTCCCCGTCTTCCCCGATGGCGTCTAGAGTGATCAGGGGCCGTGCAGAAACTCGGCGCTTTTCCACGGTGTGGAAAAGATAGGCGCGTGCAGGTCCTGCGGAATTACAGCGCAGATTCCCACCGCTACGAACTCTCCGAGGCTGTAATCCGGCGGGGCATGCGTGCGCCGATCTTTTCCGCGCGCATGCCCGGCCCGATTACAGCCTCGGAGAGTTCGTAGCGGTGGGAATCGGTGCTGTAATTCCGCAGGACCTGCACGCGCCTATCTTTTCCACACCGTGGAAAAGCACTGAGTTTCTGCATGGCCCCTGATCATTCCAGACGCCATCGGGGAAGACGGGGAACGCGAGGGGGACCTCGCGGATGGCGTCGCTGGCAGCGCAGAGTCGCCGCTGCTTCACGCGGTATTCTGTGGACACAGTGACCGGCAGACAGAGAGAGGCACAGAGAGAGAGAGAGAGAGAGAGAGAGAGAGAGAGAGAGAGAGAGGGAGGGAGGGAAGGAATCAGAGAGAGACTGAAGAGCCACATTCAAGGGGCCAAAGAGCCGCGTGCGGCTCGCGAGCCGCGGTTTGCCGACCACTGCCCTAAACCAGCAAATTGAAACTATGGCCAATTTTCATATATTGTAAAGCTGTGTGTGGGCAGAATTTAATCAAGGGTAAATATCTATGATTATGAGATATATTTATCATATCTTTGAGCCATATGTTATCTTTCTTAAAGTAATAGTGTGTATTTCATTTTCAATAACCAAATGATTCTTCTATCATAAATTTCTCCATTATTCCATAGCTAAATCTGCATACTACAGCTAGCAATGAAATATGCCACTGTATATCTTTCTCCCAATAATCACATGTGAGTTAACTTAATAGTATGTACATATATGCACATATGCATAAGAATCATTATTTCCTTTTCAGATAAACAACATTGTGCAAACCACAAGAAAGCAATAAGAATATTGAGTCAAAAATTTAAAGATACAATATTGAATAAAAATAGAGGAATCTGGTTTACACAAAAACCAGTAATAATGGCTCTCCATAACTTAAAACCCATCTTTCATTCCATAATTTCCACAGTTTTATATATTGTCTTTCATTCTTTAAACTACTCTTTTTTTTTCTGTTGAGGCTCTCTTCCATTCCATCAAACCTTGCTCCTTCTTCATATTCCCCTTCCTCTCCTGAATTTGCTTTGACTTTTGATCTTTATTAGATAACCCATGCCCTGTTGAGACATCATTCAAAGATATTTCCTTAACTAAATAGAGGAACAGAATGATCAAGGAAAGCTGACAGCCCGGGTTCAAGAGCTCTGCGCCATGAAATGGGTGAGCTGCCATTCCTGCACTCCTGCCCACCTAGCAGTTCGAAGTCACACAAATGCGAGTAGATTAATAGGTACCACCTCGATGGGTAGGTAACAGCATTCCATGCACCTTTGGCAGTCTTGCTGTTCACATGACCATGGGAAATGTCTTCGAACAACACTTGCTCCCTTGGCCAAGAAATGAAGATTTTGATTACAATAACAGTTGGTTAACAGAGGATTTGAAATTTTAACCTTGTCTTTTTTTATTATTATTATTCCTGTTAAATATTTTGTAATTAATATAGTATATAGCTAACAGGTAAATAATTTTCAAATATTTATTTGTTTAAAAATGGGGGGGGCTGTTTTGCAAGGGTTGGGAACCAATATTGTAGTAAAGTATTAATCAGTATTCAAATAGGGGGATAACATGTGTATATGTGTTGGTTTTTTTCTTTTATGTACTTTTTTATCCTGTTCCCCCGAAAATGAGACCTCCTCGGATATTAAGCCCAATCAGGCCTTTGAGCGCATGTGCTTCCCCCAAAATAAGCCTTTCCCTAAAATATTTAAATGCATTCGCAGCCAGTCCATACCATTTCCTGGGGGGAAAGGGGGGAACATGCCCCACATGCCTCATATGCACCTGCCATTCACGGGGAAGGGCCTCATGGAGGCCATTCCCACAAATCCTAGCTACTGTGCCTCTTGTCTTAGTAGCAGCCACAAAAAGAGCAGCAGGCCCAGTGACACTAAGGCTGGCAAGAATGTGCCAGAAACGGAGACAGAACTTCCAGCCCTCTCTGGATCAGCTGATCCGCGTACCGAGGTTAAGGGGCCTCCTGCACCCCAAAATAAGGCGTATTTCAGAGGATCAAAAGAAAATAAGACGGTGATATCTTGATTGTTATGTGTTTTTTGTGGGGGCGGGGGCGAGTTTTTTTCCATTTTAACTTCCTTATAAATAAAATTAAAAATAGAGGAAGAAAAAAGTATTTTCATTCATTCTTTCTGCTTATCTTTTATATAGGGGAATATTAACAGCATTGTTTCATTCATCAGTTTTCCCACTCTCCAAACACACATTAAACAAGCTTCAGAGATACTCCATAAAAAACCCACATGCATATTTCAACACTTCTCAAACTACATTCCCTACACTTATAACCATACCATCAGACTTTTTCATCATTCTGACATTTATGACTTCCTTTTCATCTTTTAAAATTTATTTTTAATTCCATTATTTGACACATCACTACTATTCCCATACGGATCTTTAAAATACTGCTTTTAGCATTCTCTCATTTGAGTTTCATTCCAGATCAATCTTTGCTTTGATTGATTCTAATATAGGCTCTTCGCTTTTTCCCACCTCCATTTTTTTCCATTTCCCTCAAAAACCACTCTGCATTTTCTTTATCTCTTTTAACCTTAACAGTGCTTGGCTTTCTTTTATATTCTTTATAAGTTCTCTCTACATACATTGCGCAATATATTTGTCTTACTATTTTTTGCAGCATCTGATAAGCACTTTTTCTTAAACTAAAAACTCTTTCATTTCATTATGCCACATTTTTATGCCACGTCACTTTTGTGGTGTGAAAAGTATTTCACTCCATCCCAAATAGTCTTTTTCCCTTCTTAAATCCACTTTCCACTCCTTCTGTGGGGAGATTAATGCATATTCTAATATTCTTTCCTACAGAAGTAATAATTTCTGTTCTCCCCTCTCATTTTCCTCATATCTATCTTTCTTCAAGATCAATTCCTGACATTCAGTGTCAAGATGATCTTGACAGAGATATGAAGGAACCATTATGTAGGCAAGAAGTACTGAATCATGTTTAAAGTCCAATATGAAATAAAATTAGGAAGCAACTGAGTCAGACAACCAATATAGAAAGGAGGAAAAGGTAGAGCACAATCACACTTCCAAGAATCTCTAATTATAGCCAATCACAATATAAGTAGTAGCATTAGTCTTCCAGAGGAATTGATTTCCTGGTCTGGTTTATCAAATGGGGCTGATCATATTCAGCGCCTCTCATTATTCTTGTATCCTTCACAAATTCAATCTTTCCAGCTATACAGTCAAATCTCCCATTCCTTATTATTATTATTATTTTTCTACCGTTTTCCTCAAAATAAGACCTCCCTGGATAATAAGCCCAATTGGGCTTTTGAGCGCATGCGCTAAAATAAGACCTGCTCTGAAAATAAGCCCTCCCAAAAATATTACATCGCAGCAGCAGCCATGAGGTGACCATCCTTGTTGCCTCCTGCACTTCAAAAGTAATAAGACCTCCCCTTATTTTGGGGGAAACACGGTATGTATATACAGATCTTTTGTAAGCTGATACTAATAATCACAATTCTATTCATTTTGGGATCTCAGAATTACATTTATGTACATTCATACTTTCTGACATCCATTTCAGCCATTGTATTTATAATTAAACCTACACTTTCACTTCACTGTATATATTCATCAACTCCTCTCAACAAAATTAGTCAATCTTCTTTCATATCTATTGTATCCTTTCTCTGTCTCTTAGTTTTACAAATACAACATGTTTATTTTTCTTTCATTTCATCTGTTAATTCATTTACTCTTTTTATATTCCAAGTCACAGACTTCCATTTTCTATTGTTGTCAGTGATTGGACCTTGACCGGAGAATGGTTACCCATCATGAATGTTTTCACTCAAGGCTTTCAAATAATGCTTTCTTTGTATTGTAGAAAAGGTACTGTAGACTAGGTTATGATCCTTAGTCATATCCACTTTTTGCTAATTTATTTATTTGAGCATGTTTTGACTGGTACTGCAAACATGTTTATGCTATTCTGTACACCAAAGTTCTCTAATTTGGACACTGTCATGTTAAACAATATACTATCACTCACATACCAACTATTAGGATATACGTAGATATGTCATATTCCTGAAAAAGAAAATAATTGTGTCATTTCCATTTTCTTTTAAATGTAAGGCTCAATTGTTCAATTCCCCTTTAACTCAAGTATTCATTAATTCATGTCTAGAATGGAAATAGTTATATTTTTCACTAATTATTATATTACATGTCTTCCAAGACTTGATATGCTATAAATGACAGTATTATTGTTCAGGGTGAGGGTTAATTTCAAATGTAATTAGTATTTCTTCAGCATTTACAGCATTTAACTATACTTCTTTATACTTAAAATTTAGTACAACTGGTTGCTAACAGTTATGATACCGGTATTCGTATCAAAAGTTATTGGTTTAACTCTTACCTATGACATGAAGTCAAATGAGTTTTTTAAAAATCTGCATAACTTTCTGTAAGTAAAGTTAGGATAATCCTATCTAAAATGATGCAAAACGTGGCCTAGGTCATTGATGGCAAACCTTTTTTGGCTGCCATGCCAAAAGCGGGGGGAGTACAGGGGGGTCATCCGCCAGCATGGCACACCCATATGCTATGTAGGGGCCCCCAACATGTGTGCATGTGTACGATCAGCGACCCCCCCACTTTTGCCTCATTTTTTTCACCTTACCCAGACTCCAGAGGCTTTCTAGGAGACTGGGGAGGGCAAAAACAGCCTCCCCCCCCCCCCGGAGGCCTCAAGGACTTCCCTGAAGCCTCTGGAGGGCAAAAAATGGACCTACAGGGAACCCAGAAGTTTGGGAATGGTGACTTCCGGTTTGTCCGTAGGGGCGATTTTCAACCTCCAGAGCCCTCAGGGAAGCTTCCTGAAGGGCCCTGAAGACTTCGGAGGTCAAAAATCAGACCTACGGACAAACCAGAAGTCACCATTCCCAAACTTTCAGGTTCCCATAGGGCCAATTTTCGACCTCCGGAGCCTTCAGGAGGCTTCCCTCACTGCTCCGGAGGCTGAAAAACGGCCCTATGAGAAAACTGGAAGTGACTTCTGGTTTGTCCGTAGGGCTGACTTTTGACTTCTGGAGCCTTTAGGGGCCTTCAGGAGGCTTCCCTGAAGGCTCCGGAGGCTGAAAAACAATGCTATGAACAAACCAGAAGTCACTTCTGGTTTGTCTGTAGGGTAATTTTTCACCCTCCAGGGCCTTCAGCAAAGCCTCCTGAAAACTCCAGAGGGTGAAAAACAGTCTACGAGTAAACTGGAAGTCTATTCCTGACTTCCGGTTTGCCTGCAGGGCCGGTTTTTCATGCTTTGGAAGCTTCAGGGAAGCCTCCGGAATGCGAAAAATGGCCTCAAAATAAGGCCTAAGTCAGCTGGCCAGCACGCACATGCACGCTGGCCAGCTAACACGGCAACGCCTTGCATGCCCTGACAAATGGCTCCACGTGCCACCTGTGGCACACCAGCCATAGGTTCGCCATCACGGGCCTAGGTAGTGCTGACTAATGTTGAAGTAATAGAAAAGTGTTGACTAATAATATTAGTGTTGACTAATCTTTCTCAGATATGTTGATACTATATGCTCTTCAGATATATTGGCACTACAACCTTGAATAATAATATTGGCAAAGTAAGCTAAAGTAAGTAAGCTAATATTGTGTTTTTAATGGTTTATATCAACGAAATTGTGAATTGTTCTACACACACACACACACACACACACACCATTTTTTACAGCTCTGCAAAATTTTGGCAATTCACCTGTGACTTCATGTGAGAACACTAAAATCTTGCAACATTGGGTAATTTCTCCGAAGTTCTGTCATGTCCTATTTTTTAAAATTAATATTTCCCATGCTTATTTGATTGCTATGAGTGTCATAAGAAATGTTGCAGATGCATTTGGGCCAGTGGTGGGTGTCAAATTTTTTAGAACCTACTCTGTAGGTGTGGCCTATTTTGTGGGAGTGGCTTGGCAGTCATGTGACAGGGTGGGAGTGGCCACCTTTTAAAATGTGGTGAAACTCATTTAACAACGCTCTTGCTTAGCAACCAAAATTTTGGACTCAATTGTGATGATAAATTCTTCCTTCCTTCCTTCCTTCCTTCCTTCCTTCCTTCCTTCCTTCCTTCCTTCCTTCTTTCCTTTCCTTTCCTTTCCTTTCCTTCCCATTGGGTCACTGGCTGCGGCGGGCCAGATTTACTTCCAGGTAAACTGGAACTCCCTCTCACCGGTTCTCTAAATTTCACCAACCGGTTCTCGCGAATAGGTGCGAGCCTGCAGAAACCCACCACTGATTTGGGCCCATAAATGCACCATTCTTAATTTCTGTCATGAGTCCTAGTTTCTATAACCATTAGTTGACTGAATAACTCAAAATTAATTTGGTCCAGTCATAAGCCATAAACAGGGAAAACCGCTGGCAAGCTACATTTTGTTTACAGTGTCTATCTCTGTGCCTGTATGTCTGCCTTCTACCTCCCTCTCCCCCCACCTCTCTCACTCACTCACACACTCACTTACACACACACATTTCCCCCCTTTTTTATTACTCTCAAATTAGTGTATTTGTTTGAGGTATCTTAAGAGTCTTGATGAATAGAAAACTACTAAGGGCTGAAAACGTCAGCTGATCCCTCTTTATGACTTTGCTTGTTATTCTTCCATCTTCTGAAGTCCTCCAAGGGCAATAAAAAAAAGTGGGGGATGATATGATTTATTCCCCAGAACCTCTTATATGTTGATCCACTGAAATATTTAGATGTTAAGCCTGTCTTTTGCTTTCTTTGATTTATTGGAAAATCAGATAATATATTCAGCAAAAATACCCTATCTTTTTGTGGTAAGATAATAGTAGTAATAAAAAAAAAGAATAAGAACGTGAGAGGCATGCGGGGACAAAAGAACATTAAGAATGGCCGCCAAGAACTAGGGTTAATAATCTGTTTACTCACAAATGTTGGGCATGTCCTGGATATAAAGTGCAAAATTTAGCCAAATGGATAATACAAATATTTGTAGCAGCGAGAACATGCCTACATCCACACTGATTTTGTGATAGTGGCTGACCTAGAAGACTTTACATTAAAAATAAAGATTAATGTAAAAACCCAGAATATCTTAGATGATGTATTAAAATGTAATACAGCCCCTGGTTTATTAGTATTTATTTCTACAGCTGTAATAAATTCAATTGTACAGTACATTGTAACAGTTTATTATCAAGTTGGTACCAGTTTTCAGGCCTCATTTCATTTTACTCATGTGTTATGCATTTGAAAACAATAATGACTGCAATTAATAAATTGCTTTTATTTTAACAACTACTGGAGTGAAACTTGTTTTATTTAATACTGCCCATTAGAGTAATTTCATTGAAATATGGGAAGGGGAGGGAGAGGAGAGGGGAGGAGGGGAAGGGAGAAAAATGGAAAGGGGGAGGGAAAGAAGGAAGGAAGGGAGGGAGGGAGGGAAGGAAGGGGATGAGGAAGGGGAAAGAGAAGGGAATGGAGAAGAGGAAAGATTCTTGTTGCATTTTAACAGAGGAAATGAAAAGATCAAACCATTCATACATATTGCTCTTAAATGACACAATTATGTAACAAAGAGATCACCATCATCTTCTACTTAAGCAACTTAAACAGTGTATTAAACAATAGCATTTTCTAGTTTTCCCCTTCCGTCCGTCTCTGTTTGTGGTTGTTATTTTTTGATTGTGAAAGAAAATTAAGAAATCCTTTTCACGCATAAAATAAGCATGGTAGTATCCAAATGCCCCAGATTCCACATTCCCCAGGAAATGTGCTATAATTTTGAAAAGACCGTTGCAGAATAGGAGGGGGGAAAATTGAATCCTGTTATCTTTTCCATTGAGCTATGGACAGTGAAAACATTTGTGGCTTTGAAAGCATTTTAAAATGAAGGGAATCATAACTTTTAAGCAATTGCCTATCACTGGTTGGACAAAATTGCTTTTTCTTTAAATAGCTCAGATACGCTTGCTAGCCAGCCTGTCTGATTTCCAGCTAACTATAGAAACCAGCTTCTCACTTCATTTTCCTTTTAAAAGCCACTCAAGAATAAGAAGGATTTTCACAGTCTGTTGTTCTGCAAAATGCTTATATTATATATGCCGTTCTTTATGTACAGAGCAAGCAAAAATCACAATGCCCATCTTGCCAGAAGCATTTACAAATTAATGCCCAGTTAATATAACCATCAAAGAAAAATCCTGAGTGAGCAGTCTCTGAAGTTTTATGCAATATTAGAATGTTAATGTCATATAGTGTATATGTACTGTTTTCTTCCTTCAGCACAAAATGTAGATATTGTCTTGTCTATTTCCTTGGAATATTGAAGCAACATTTAAGTATATCTGAAATCTAGCCCTTCTTTTCCCTTACATAGGATGGAAGATCCACAAATCTAAGAGAATGTATGTATCTCTATATATTATGCAGTTTATATGGGATATCAGTAGCCACAGATGGTAGATACAGATATTCCTCATGTAATGACTTGTTGCTTAGTGACCATTTGAAATTGGGAGGGACTCCAAAAAAGGTACTTATGACTTGGATGTCTTTCCCTCATGTTCACTTAACTACATTTTTGGAACTTGTCAACCAGCCTACATTTACAACCATTTGGAGCACCCCACAGTCATATTACTACAATTCATAATATTTTTTGCAGGAAACTGGCATTTACTTCCTATTGCACCCATTATGAACAATGAATTTACTTAATGACTTCAACATTCAGTTCATGACTGTGTTCCACTTACAGGTAGTCCTTAACTTACAATCATTCTTTTAGCGAATGTTCAAAGTTACAAAAGCAGTGAAAAAAGTGACCTACGATCATTTTTCTCTCTTACGACTGTTGCAACATCTCGGTGGTCATGTGTGACCAAAATTCAGATGCTTGGCAACTGGCATGTATTTATTGCAGGGTCCCGAGTCATGCAATCACCTTTTGCAACTTTCCGATAAGCAAAGACAATGGGGAAGCCAAATTCACTTAACAACTGTGTCACTAACTTAACAACTGTAGTGATTTACTTAAAAACTGTGGAACAAAACTCACCTAACTGTCTTGTTTAGCAACAGAAATTTTGGGCTCAATTGTGGTTGTACAATTGCTAAAAAGGTCATAAAATTGGATCAGTTCCACGATGAACTTTTCATAAGACTTCTTATCCTTCAGACAACACCCAAATAACCAAAAAGGAATTCGAGTTCCATCAGAGTAGCAGTTTCCTCTCAAAGCAAAATGGGAGAAAGAGGTCATTCCACAGCACTTTTGACTTGAAAGAAGAAATAAAACAAAAAGATTATTATGGCTTCAAAAAGAATTGGCAAAGCCATATTTCTCTGACAGGCAACCAGATTTAGTAGACATTTGAGGATAAAAGCTGCCATATTTCCCTTGAAATATAGATACTCTTCTTCCATTCACTTTCTCTCTCCTTCTCTCTATGGATATACGTACATTCATATAGACATGCAGACACAAACATCCAAGGACACTGCTGCTAATCATAATTTGCAGCCTCCACAAAGTGAGTGTTTACAGCAAATGCGTAAGCGAGATCAAAGCTCATTTGAAATGTTAATGTTTTACACTGTGCCTGTCTAAAAATTATCAGATAACAATTTAGAATGCTGTCTATAATCTAATGTTTAACTAAACGTTAACTAAGCATAACTAAATATGTTATGCTCCTGTTGCCCACCTAGATCTCCCCCCCCCCAAATAAATGGAGCAGTTTTCTATGTATGCATGTTGGTATGTACTGTAATTTTTGGAGTATAAGATGTACTTTTTTCCCTCAAAAAAGACGCTGAAAATCTGGGTGCATCTTATACAGCATTTTTATTTATTTATTTTATTTATTTAATTGGATTTATATACCGCCCTATCTCCCCGAAGGGACTCAGGGTGGTGCACAGGAGATAATAAAAACAATATTTAATAAATACAATAAAGAATAATTAAAATGAATTAAATCTACGAGCCTGTGCTAAAATAAATTCAAAACCCTACTAAAATCCATCTTAAAAATTATGCCAGGCCGGCCATCTGAAACAAATGAGTTTTTAATGTCCAGCGGAAGAGGCGCAGGTCCATGATTGTACGAAGGCCGAGGGGCAGGTCATTCCAGAGGGCAGGGCCTGCCACAGAGAAGGCTCTTCCCCTGGGCACCTCCAGCCAGCATTGCCCAGCTGACGGCACCCTGAGGAGGCCCGCCCTGTGGGAACGGACAGGTCGAAGGGAGGTGTGTGGTAGGAGGCGGTCCCGCAGGTAACCAGGTCCCGTGCCATGGAGCGCTTTAAAGATGTTTACTAGCACCTTGAAGCACACCCGGAAGGCCACAGGCAGCCAGTGCAGCTCGCGCAGGAGAGGTGTTACATGGGAGTATCTAGAGACTCCCAAAATCCCCCGCGCGGCCGCATTCTGGACTAGCTGGAGCCTCAGGGTGCACCTCAAGGAGAGCCCCATGTAGAGAGCATTACAGTAGTCCAGGCAGGAGATGACGAGGGCTTGAGTGACCGTGCATAGGCATCACGATTTAGAAAGGGGCGCAACTGGCATATCAGGTAAACCTGATAAAAAGCCCCCCTGGCCACGGCTGTCAGATGGTCATCCAATGACCATCTAATGACTCGCTTCCAATAGCCAGGGATGGAACTAGCTGGCTATATCGTGGCACCAGAAACCACATCCACTCGGTCTTGGACGGGTTGAGTTGAAGCCTGTTCCTCCCCATCCAGACTCGCATGGCTTCCAAGCACCGGGACATCACTTCGACAGCATCGTTGGGGTGGTCAGGGGTAGAGATGTACAGCTGGGTGTAATCACCATGCTGATATAACTCTACCCCCTACTTTTGGTGCACTTTTTTCACCCTCCCCAAGCACCAAAGGGTTTTCTAGGAGCCTGGGGAGGATGAAAACAGCCTCTTCCCTGACCTCCAGAGGCTTCAGGAGGCTTCAGGGTGAAAAACGGTTTCAAAAGAAGGCCTAAATCAGCTGGCCAGTGCACACCTGTGCGCTGGAGTTGACAGGACAACGTCTTGCGTGCCCTAAGAAATGGTTCCGCCTGCCACCTGTGGCACCCGTGCCATAGATTCACCATCACTGCTCTATGTTATCTCCTACATTTTAACCTGAAGGAAAAAATGAGGTGAATGGTCATAAACAAAGTGGAAAAGATTCCGTGCAGTGTTATTAGGCATAGTGTTTTCATATGTCTTCTGTTTGAAAAGCATTGCATAAATAATTGTCTACAACGAATGCCACATGGTGCTCTTAGGCTAAAGGTGAGCAACCCAGCTCTACTCACCACTCAGTTTAAGTCATCAGAGCGCTTTCAAATGGACTGAACTCTGACTTCTCTCAACAATATTAAAAGAATGTAAAACTTTGGTAAAAAAAAACAAAAACAAGAAACAAAGTTATTCTAAAATAATTCCAAGAACTGCTGTGTATCAAAAATAAAAATCCTATTCACAATGAAACTGAAGTTTAAATGTTGGTGTCATTTTCTCCCACCCATGTAGTAGGAAGTACTTTTGGAAGGGAGGAATTGCTCCCCCCTATCTCTTATTTTAGTAGATAGTCCTTATTTAATGACTGCCTTGTTTAGTGACCGTTCAGTTACAATGATATTGGAAAAGCAACCTTGCCACCAACCTTCCCATATATGACCTTCACAAGTCTGTAAAGCAAAGACAAGTTGAAGTTAAATCACAAGTTGTGTTACAGTGTCACTTAGCAACTGCTTTGCTTAACGACCGAGTTCCCGGCCCCAAATATGGTCAATAAATTAGGACTGGGTGTAATGGCTTTTTTTTCAGGTTGTTTCCTCCTGACGTTTTGCAAACTGTTAGCACAGCTGACATTTTTGAACCTACTTGGTTTTGCCTTTGATATGTCTGGGAAGAGTTTGCAGAAACCTAACATGCTATTTCTTGTAAAACACAAAAATTGCATTCTGGCCTTTTGGAAGCGGGGTGAGGAGATTTTAAAGGCATAATTTTCTACAGGATGCTTAAGGCATCCATCTTGGCCCTAATTTTTCCAGTCACTGAAAAATGCCAAAAGGATTTTTTTGGAAAAAAAATATTCAGCCCTACTCACTACAGCCAAGGCCCAGAGGCAACCTCTTTCTACCCCAATTAAGTGCACAATCAATCTGAACTAAGGACATTTCAAAAGTCAAATATGTGCATACGTGTCCAGAATCACACTATATAGCAGGTGTGCAGTGAACAATTTATGTTAGAACTGTGTGTGAGAGTCCCACTCTTCACTATAGATGAGTTGGTAAATTCTTAGGATAAATACATGAATGTTTAAGGACATACGTGTTTAAGGGCGTACGTGTCTATTGGTTATCAACATCAGGGGTCCCCAACCTTTGCAACTTTAAGTCTGAAGGACTTCAGCTCACAGAATTCTCCAGCCAGCTTTGCTGGCTGGAGAATTCTGGGAGCTGAAGTCCTTCAGACTTAAAGTTGCAAAGGTTGGAGACCCCTGATCAACATCTAAACCCCTGAATTAATGAATTATTTTTTTAAATATTATTTATTGTACTATGATAAAAAGTAAAATACAAAACAGAAAAACAAACAAAATGAAATGAAACAAAATCATACATTCAACCCAACAACAGCAAAAACAAAATAAAACAGTGTAGAAAACAAATGGAAATGGTGATTAAATAAATTTAATATTTAGCAGGTAGGATGCACCCTGGCTGGGTGCTGAAAAAACTGTAAATTATCCTCCCCTTTTTAATCTATAAATACATAGTTCGAGGCGTTCAGTTAAGTTGCCTCTCCAACAAGCATATTTGTTGCTAAATGTCCATGAATACATTCGACCGGCAAATTAATTAGAAAATTATTATTGAATCATCCTTTCCTTGGTGCTTCCACAAAATCGCTGGAGGTTAATATGACCTAACCCCCTTAACTTGTTTACCTGAGATAATTGCCACGGCAATGAGCCTTAATGCTAAGAGCACATCATGTCTTTTCTTCCTATGTGCAACAGTTAAAATTATCTCATTATTCATTCTCCAGGAATTGGATCTTTCTAAAGGTCATCACGAGATGCCTTAGGAAAGGCTCACCACAAATAGAGAAAAAAAGCTGTGTTATGGCATCTTAATGGGATATTCAGTCCAGATTCGATTTCCAGTCTTCGGAGGCGACAGACATGTTTTCCGACACGTCTGCCGCTTTGCTGCTCTGGTGGGTGCCTTCGGGGGCACTGGGGGCTCCAGAGTGAGCTGCGGGAGAACTCCAACTCGACAGCGGTTGGTTGGGTGATTCCCCGCTTCGTCCCAGGAGCTGGAGGGCTGACAGCGGGGGACGGGACGGGACGGGGACCATCCTGTTGCCAATGAACGCCGGAAGATTCGCACGATGGAAGATCGGGCTGAAATGCCAGGGTCAGAGGAATGCACCGAGACTCTGGATTAGGCTGTGTGGACCTTGAGTTTTTTCTTCTTTAAATACATTCAACCATTCTCGAAAAGAAGAATAGAGGGGGGGTTTTGTTTGTAGGAACTCCCCCTTGCAAAAAAAGTGGCGATTTAAAATGCTCCCCAGACCGGGGAGAGAGAGGATTGATTACATCCGACCCAGCAATATCTAAAAAGGAAAGTTTTTTTTCTTTCCTGCCTATGGAATTGCAATAGCAACTTTGTAGCTGAGCTCTGTTGTAACTGAAATGAACTTTCACTACTTCTCTTCCGGCATTGAGGCAGGAAAATGGCGTTTCTTTGTTCCCAGCTGAAAACTTTCTCTTAGCTTATGAACATTCCTTCAACCTTATAAGATCGCAAGGTAAAAAAATTATACTTAAAGCTTCCTCAAGAAGCTCTTAGTGTTTCTCCCAATTTGTGGATTATTCTTTTTTTCCTTTGGATTTGATAATACAATTATCTCTCTGGACTTTATACAATATATGGTTAGACCTCTGACTCAGACTTTTCCTGACATCTCGGATTTCACTGACTGCTTGCTCACTGACGCCATTTTTTTGGCCATAAGAACTTAAAGTTACAGCGATGGCTGCAAGAAAGCCACCAACTGGAAAGTCTCTTTCCACTCCAGCCTCAACTAAAGCCAGTCCAACTCTGCAACAGACGAAGATCACCACATTGCTGCAAAAAGAAGCAGCAGGAGAGGACACCCAAGGATCATCAACAGATAAAATGCTTCAAAGTATTATGAAAGAAATAAAAGAAATGCGGAAAGACTTGATAAGCTCAAGACTGGAACTGTTGGAGACACAAAGAACCACAGCAGATAATAAACAAAAAATTGAGGTGTTGGAGGGGGGAGCAGTTGAGACGAAAGAAGAGATAAGGGAGATAAGGAAAGAAAATATAGATATTGCAGGGCATATGTCAAGAATGGAATTTGAAAGAATGTCTTTTTTTTTAAGGTTTCAGAACGTCCCAGAGTCAGATACAGAGAACCTTAAGGAGTTAATGAGCACAATTTTAGCAGATTATACTAAAAAGAACAAAGAACATATCTGGGGGGACATAGATCTGATTTACAGAATTAATTCAGCATATGCTAGGATAAATGATGTACCTAGAGAGATTCACATTAAATTTGTAAGAAGATCCACAAGGGATGAAATTCTGAGGGCACAACAAGGGGGACCTTTGATATATCAGCAAAAAGAAGTTACCATTTTGAAGCAAATTCCAAAAAAAATTCGAGATAAGAAGGAAATATTCTTTCTTGTCCAAAAAATTATACAAAAAAGGAGTATGGTTTAAATGGTTAATGCCTGAAGGAATGTTGGTATTCTAGGATGGGGGGTAGAGTTAGAATTAAAACGGTAGGAGAGGCGGAGACCTTTCTTAAAAAACATTCCTTAATCCTGGGAGATGAAGAAGAGGGAACGGGAGGGGCCATGGCCCCGCCCATTGGCAGGAAGGAGGAAGAAGAAACAATAGCAAAGAGACTCAGATCACAAAAATGAGTTTATTTATTATTGTAATTCTTGAAAACGGATGTTAATACGTAACAAACAAACGATTGAATGTATGATGTTTATGACATGATATATATGTATCTCTTCCACCATTTACTTAACTGTATTTTATACGAAGCCTCGGGGGCAGTCACCACACCTGGCATTGAAGTCCTAAAATGTTAAAAAAACACCCTATATACCCCTTTTTCTTTTGTATACTGCAAAACCAATAAAATTGTTAAAGAAAAGAAAAGAAAAAAATCAGTCCAGAATATCTTATTCATATTATGTTCATAAGCAGGAAATATGTTCTACACTGCTTTCATCAGCCTGAATGAAGTCACTTTGGGATGTTTATGACATGATGTTCAGACATATATTTTTACTATTTTTATTTAATAGATTATATATTTAAAATAATGACTACAGACCAAAGCCCCAAATCATATTCATGAAGCCACATTAAAGAAAGTGCGAACATGATTTCATTATATCTGATAATGATTTCTGCAGAACAAGAGAAAATTCAACATTTAATTGAGTTTTTCCAGAAAATCACCTTTACATAATGAAGTCTAATCCCTCAATATTCCTGATAAAGCAGCAGGGAGGTAGTAACTTGCCAGTATATGCATGTAACCCAGATAAGCACATATTTCATCATCATATCACCAGTATGTTTCTGGGCAAACCAGCTGAGTTGAACTCAACTGGCAGTGACTTTAGAAATGCAACAAAACATCTCTGTTTCCTAACATTTATTGGTGGCTTTTCTGCATGGTTGGATTTATTGTTTTAAAAGTAATGGTTTGAGCTGTGTAAAAACCTACCATAAACTCTGACAAATCACAGAAACAGAAGACAGATTTATTCTGTGTGGTTTGCTGAAAAGCTAGTCTAATCAGATACAAGATTTACATTTCCTTTTTCCAAAGGAAGCTGCTAGCGCATGGACTTCTTTTCTTGAACAGCATTCGAGAAGCAAAGAGGAGAAAGTGATCTGAAGCATGTACAAATATCCGAAAGAATTGTAGCACTGGCTTAAATTGCCCTTTTCCTGAAATGGCACATAAACCCAGGTGGGGGGAAATGCAGTGTGAACCTATGGGTACTCCAAATCGTATTTACCTTTTTGAATCTAGTATGATGAAAAACTATGATAATTTAGTGAACTTGTCTGAGAATTCTATAATCATAACTGAACTTCCAACAACAAAAATAAATTTCACCAAAGCTCTATCATCATCTGATCCTGCTGTCATCTGCCTTCTCCTACCCTCTTACAAATAGAGTTTTATCTGCAATTTTGCCTGAAGTCAAATCTAAAATAAATTGGATGGCTTCTCTTTAGGATAAGTATCTCTGAGGAAATAAAATAAGTTTGCTCAAAGTCGTGAAATCTGAACACCTCTCTACACTCCCAACCTAGTTTATTTGGGGTTTTGGGTAAAGATATGAAGATCTTCAGTTTCTTGTAATTGGAGGAAGCTGCACTCCCTAACTTTTTCATTACTTTTTCTGTATGCCATTGAGACACTGTATGTCGTTTTACTTGGCAACATTTATTTAGGAAGCGATTCATCATTGTCGTCTTCCTAAGGCTGAAATTACCCACTTGGCTTTGTGCCTAAGGCTGGACCAGAATTCTAGCCTAGTTCCTTTAACCATTGTACCAAGCTGGCTCTCATCTTATTACTTTATTTATAGGTTATGCCTAGGTCAAGAAGCAGATTCTAATCCCAATTACCTTACAGCAGTCTTTCATCTGTGATTCGTCAAACATTTTAGATTGCGATGACATTTCTGTGGCCTACTGACTAATGCTGACTGAAGCTGTAGATTAGAAAAATAAGAAGGCCTCTACAGCTCCTGTTCACTACCAGGAGTTCGATCCTGACTGGCTCAAGGTTGATTCAGCCTTCCCTCCTTCCAAGTTCGGTAAAATGAGGACCGAGATTTTGGGGGGGGCAATATGCTGGCTCTTTAAACCATTTATAGAGTGCTGTAAAGCACTATGAAGCAATATGCTATTCCTATTGCTATTTTGTTACATAACAAAAAGAACAGGAAGAGACAGAGGGAAAGGAAGGGGCTGGGGTTGGGACAATGGAACACTGGGAGAATGCAGAGAAGAGAGAGGAAGTGATGCACCTTGTCATAGTCATCCATCACCCTCATCCTTTCCAAATTTGATTTATTGGAAAAACTAAAAACATTCTGTGATTTGGTTCTGCCAAACAGTTTTGACCCGAAATGATCTGGGACAGGGGTCTGCAAAGTTGGCTCTTTGAAGACTGGTGGACTTCAACTCCCAGAATTCTGGGAGTTGAAGTCCACCAGTCTTCAAAGAGCCAACTTTGCAGACCCCTGGTCTGGGAGAACATTCAAAATGTGATGGTCAGTGCTGTGTCAAATATTACAAGGAGGTGTGTGATTTTGGCCTTTGTCTACCTTGCCCCCATGAATCAAAAGGTTTAGAATTTTCTCAATTTGAATAATAATTTACAATTTATAGCTATGTTGTGCCGCATATTGCTTTGGAGAGCACTTATTCACATACACTTGCGGCCACATAATTTAGCCACATGTTCCAAATTGAACATTTGGCTGGCTACAAAATAAAAGCAGCACCTATAATTCCAGACAGCTATGCCTTTTATATTCTTTAAAAGATTATTCCCATTTATCACTGCAATGATCCTTCCAGATCAGCAAAACAAATTAGTAGTGTTCACACAATCCATCAATCATACGCTATGGCAATATTTGCAACAGTATGTTGAATGAAATTATTATTATGCTCAATCATATGCCTGCTCAAATCTAAGCCTAATTCTATGACTTCGCTTTATAAATGTCAGGCCATGAACCACCTAGTCAATTATCAACAGGGTCGTGTGTCCCCCCCCCCCCCCCCCCCCCCCGTATCTGGAACCTCTCTTCAGATCAAACACACATACGGGTAGTCCTCAACTTATTGTAGGGGATGGTTTCATTATCATTATCAAAATGGAAGTACAAAGAGTTAACCAAGTTTGACCCAACAAATAATAAATAAATACAGTATAATAGATTTTAATTTTCCATAATGTAGACTAGCACATAGCTTGCTGTGTATTATATTCTTTCTTTACTTGCCTAGAGTTAATATTTTAAAGTATAGCCATGATTGACAGATCTGTGACCCCTGGACATACCAGCTCCTGGCTTGAGATATCAGGTTCTGAATTGTACAGAAAAAGAAGATAGGGGTGTGCCAAGAAGATGACAACTGAAGGAGGCTGAGGGGGGCTGGGTGCTTAGCAACACATGCCTGATTAATTTTAAAGGTAGAAGATTATAGGCGGGCTGTAAACATGTGACTGAACCAGACCTATCAATTGGGCCTGGATAGGAAGGACCTACGGCCTGTGAAAGGGATGTATAAAATATACTGAGATCTGTAACTTAGTGTGAACTTCTATTATTGTGTCAGAGAAGTCTCACCTGCTCTTTGCAAACAGCTTAATAAAACTTACTTCTGGTTGACCCAAGTATTGTGTGAATTTGTTATGCACACAGTGGAATCCAAAGTTTCTGTTGCTAAGCCAGGCAATTAAATGAGTTGTGCTTCATTTTACGACCTTTTATGCCCCAATTCTTAAGCGAATCATTGAAGCTGTTATATGAATCATGCGGTCCTTAGGTGAATCTGGCTTCCCCATTTACTTTGCTTGTCGGAAACCAGCTGAGGAGGTTACAAAGATTGATCATATGATACCAGGTCATGCAACTGTCATAATACATGCCAGTTGCCAAACATCAACGTCTGATCACATGACTATGGGGACGGTTGTGTGAAAATCAGTCATAAGTCACTTTTTTCAGTCCTGTTTTAACTTTGGTCACTAAATGAATAGTGATAAATTAAGAACTACCTGTGGCACTATTGCAGGAGGGTATTATGAGGAATATAATTCTTTAATAGGGGATGTGCCTCATTTTCCTGTATGAAAATTGCTTATCTTCTGTATTCATATACATAGCAGATCTTAGTGAAGAGTTAGAGTTTAAAGGCAAGCCTATCTTTTTCTCCCCCACTTAAACCACCACCCCTGCCAGCTTTTCTTAGACCAGGGGTCTGCAAAGTCGGCTCTTTTAAGACTGGTGGACTTCAACTCCCAGAGTTCCCCAGCCAGCATAGCTGGCTGGGGAATTCTGGGAGTTGAAGTCCACCAGTCTTAAAAGAGCCGACTTTGCAGACCCCTGTCTTAGACAACTGTTTCCTCATCTCTTAATCCCCCTTAGTTCAGAAATATTTCCTGCTTTCAAATGTGCTTGACCAAGGTTACCTATCTATGACAAGCTAATTTCACTGAAATATATTCATCATGGAAACGAGCACACAGTGAGACAACATGATGCATCTATTCAGTAGGAAGGCCTATTTTTCACGAGAAAGACATACTTTGGGGACCAGAGGGTGCCGTTTTCTCTTCTATGTTCAATGCAAGTGGCATCCAGAACTAAGTGGATACTTTATTTCAGGGGTGTCCAAACTTGGGAACTTTAAGACTTGTGGACTTCAACTCCCAGAATTCCACAGCCAGCATGGCTGGCTGTGGAATTCTGGAAATTGAAGTCCACAAGTCTTAAAGTTCCCAAGTTTGGACACCTCTGCTTTATTTAAACCGGATACCAGAAAGGAATGGAAGAGACTGAAGGAGCCTCCAGCAAAGGATTCCAAGGAAATAATGAAGTAGATTGACATTCTACCAATGGGTGTATGTTGCCACTAGAAATGTGGCAGCCAGCTCACAACTTTTTTTCTGAACAGTTCCTTGAGGGGGGAGGGAGCGGCTTTAATACAAATCAATATTCTTGCAAGGAATATTGCAACAGAAGTGACTGAATTTCACTGTCATTTCAGAAGTAGGAGAAGAGCAGAGCACTGACTAGTTGAGATATCTCTCTTTATTACTGACCTAGAAGAGCACATTAAGATTGGCTGCTTATTCTTGAAAATGCTACAGACTCAGAGGACAGAAGTGTCCATAGTCTGCTGTAATACGGAATGCAGTGGACTCAAGCGCCATTTAAATGGTGAAATTTGGAGACTTGAAAAATTCCATAACAGACAACATTCAGTGAGGTCCAATTTTGATGACATCATCATCCATCTCAGATCAATGAATCACTACATGTTTTCCTGAAAATAAGACCCACCATGAAAATAAACCCTAGCCTGATTTTTGGGGTGGGCTTATACTACCCCAAAAATAAGGCCAAGAATTGGCCAGCACAAGAGGCAGACAGCGCATGGGGGACAACAGTGTCCAGCAGCAGCTGCAGCTGCTGTATCCTTGGTGCAGCGCAGATAAGTATGAATGCACAGGCAGAGGCAGGGAGAGAGACACAGGTGATCCAGACCTGCTGCATGGCTGCCTGATTCATGGGAGGCTTACACGGTGGCACCAGCAGAAGCAGTGGCAGAGGCACAGGGAGGAAGGTGGTCACAAAATAAGATACCCCAAAAAATAAGACCTAATGCTTATTTTGGGGCCCAAAAGAAAATAAGACTCAGACTTATTTTCAGGGAAACATAGGTAGTAGGAAGCTACACTTCTCACCCTTGGTTGGCTTCACTTCTTCTAGTGCAGTGGTCTTCACATTTGAGATAACAAAGGAACTCTACTCAATGTGAAATATCAGTGCAGACCTCATTCAAAAACATAGTTTATTTGAACAAAATGTTACAATGAATGTTGCAATAACACAATATCACTGGAACTGTGATGCTGAACTCCTTAGATAATTCTCATGGAAACCTCAGAGTGCTGGTGAACAAACTTTGAATACCATAGCTGTCATCCATTAGGCACCAAGCCAGCTGAGTGATTTTGGACCAGTCACTTTGTCTCAGCCCTAGGAAGCAGGCAATGGCAAATTGCTTCCTAAAAACCTTGACAAGAAAACTGGAGAGACTTATCAATCAGAATCAGATTGAAAGGAAGAAAAAATAACCCATTAGAGGAAGGCATCAGAGGAAACTGTAGCTGCTTCCTAAATTAATTTCGGCATGGCTTAGTCCCATATAAATCAGTATAAGCTGATAGCCTCAGTAGTTACACTATTTGCTTTCTTTTATGTCATTTTTTAAACCAAATGTCTTCATTTATTACCTGATTGTTATCTTTATGTAATGATTGTAAAGCCATTCTACTATTGAGGTGCAAGTTCCAGATAAGGAAAATAAATCTTAACCCAAAAGCAGTCTCCTAAAACTCCCATGAATACAGGCATTGGCAATGAACTTGGTTGTCAAATTAAGATTTCAAATGAACTTACATACTCAGTACCAGAGAGAGGAATGCTTAATGGTCAGGCTGTATAACCATAAATCTTGAAAAATTATCCCTTGTGTCTAGAAAAATAACAATGGAGACTTCCTTAGAAAATCTGGAAGATTTTTCTTAGCCATAAATCTAGATAAATAATGCTATTTATTTAATTTAAGACTATTCATCTGAGAGAGATTAATAGGGCAAGTTGTCCAATACTGAAGGGGAAACACACAAAGATCTAGCCTATCTTAGTTCATTTCCAGGATTAATCACTTTAACTGTTATGTAATGTGACATTCGCACATTATTAAAGAGGCCAGAGAACAAATTACATATCACTCATCAGCTGATCATTTTTCATTTGATTTCAGCCTTCCCAAATTAATGGGGCCCTTCCTTTTTCATTAGACCTATCTTTATAGCTTTAAATAGAATATGTTGCCAATCACACTTTTTTTTTTGGCTTGCATACATGAATGAATCTTTAAGGGAAAGAGAAGATAATCATTTATTCCCCCCCAAAAAAATCTTCATCAACTTTTAAAATAGCATTTAAGATAGTTTAAAAAAAAAGAGAATGTATGCCAAACTGCTAATATTTATTTGATTCCTAATTATGAATTTATTTTTATATCCTAAGATTCACGTCTCACCCAGAGTTTGTTCTACTGATTTATAAATAATCAACTTTGATTAATTTTGTATACTGTAGGATGATCAGATAAAGAAATCATGATAACTTGTATAAATTGTAAGTCTACCTTGTTTTGTCTAGAAATCAAATGGGATATAGTAAGATCATTCATTGCAGCTCAGGTTAGATAGCTCACAACAACAACAAATGGTTTCAAAATAAGGCAACTTGTTTTGGATATGCGGGAGCACAGTGTACAGAATTATTCTCTAGTCTAAACAAAAGGTGAAGAAACAAACCCTATTGTAACAATAATCTGAAACAATTAGACCTATGGGATTAGACCTGTCCCGAGGCAGGACAGAGCAAGGTAATACCTGCTGGAATATCCATTCATTAAAAAAAAACAGCAGGCAACCCAGTCCATAAGAATGCTGTCAGACCCTATCATGCAGCCTCCAATATTATAGATATTTATTATAGTTCTTAAAAGTCACATGACTCTTTCTCTGTTTTGATGCAGTTGAGGGACAGAAGAGGCTATGAAGCAGCCACCAGAAACTGAACATAAGAGTAGGAATGTCCTTATTCGCCAGGCTGAGGGCAGTAGGGTTTGTTGTGATTCATCAAGCTGAAGAATATTCTCCAGAATGATACAGGACCTTCATAATCAGGGATATGACCACTACTGTTAACTATTTTATCAGGCAAGGAAAACGTGCCTACACTATAGATCAGCTGCCACTTTTCAAGTGACTAATCTATGAAATGCAGAATGAATTACTACAAAATAGGCTCATGAGCATGAAATAGTTTTGATTTACATTACAAGCAGAAAACCATTTTTGAAAGCATAGGGAACCGATTCATATATTGCAAGCTGGGTAAATTGACAATTCAACCTCAATATATTTTCATGGCTGAACAGCCTCACTATCTATTGATCACATGTCTCATCCAGTTAAGCGTTCAAGATACGGAAGGCTAATTCTGAAAGTGGGATTGAAATTTAACCAAGACAAAGCAGAAACTGCCTCATGACTTTCCTAAATTTGGAAAGCTACAAAGCTTGTCTCAGCTAATCGGTGTAAAGAACTGACTGATCATGGTGAGAAAGGTCTTCTAAATATCACAGATCGGCTGATTATTTGAACCAGATATATCTCTTTTATAGATAAACACAAAACATGAAAGACAACTACAAATGAAATAGGTTTTTACTTCATAAGACTTAAATGTATTGAATTATATGCTATCCACAATCTAAACTGCAAACAGTTTGACTACTCAAAATATTGATAAAAGCAGACATTTCAATGGTAGAAAAGTTAAAAGAGCAATTCACAGACAGAGGAACACAAGGAATCCTGGATTCTCCTCCAGGAATCTATGAATACAGGTAGTCCTCTGCTTGCAACCATTAATTTAACTACCATTCAAAGTTACAAAGGCACTGAAAACAGTGACTTATGACCGTTTTTCACACTAATGACTGTTGCAGCATCCCACTGTCAAGTAGTCAGAATTTGGGCACTTGGCAACTGGCATGCATTTATGACAGTTGCAGTGTCACAGGATCATGTGATCACCTTTTGTGACCTTTGTGACAAGCAAAGCCAATGAGAAAACCAGATTCATTTAACAATCACATTACTAGCCATAGCGTTTATCACTTAGACTTATATACCACTTCATACGGCTTTACAGCCCTCTCTAAACACTTTATAGAGTCAGCATGTTGCCCCCAACATTCTGGGTCCTCATTTTACCAACCTCAAAAGAATGGAAGGCTGAGTCAACCTTGAGCCACTCAGAATTGAACTCCTGGACAGATCAGTGAATTAGACCTGCAGTACTGTGCCACCAGGGCTCTTACTAACTTAACAATTGCAGTGATTCTCTTAACAACTGTACCAAGAAAGGTTGCAAAATGGGGAAAAGCTCACTTAACAATTGTCTTGCTTAGCAATGGAAATGTTGGGCTCAACTTGGTTTTAAGACTTAAAAGAGGGGCACCTATGGCTAGGAAATGTTTGAGTATGGGATACTCTGAATAATCTTGCTCTTAAGGTAATCTTAATGTCATGTTAAGATGATGTGCTTTCCCTTTATACATCTTACCACCTTAGAAAATACTCCAAGGAATATCTTGTCACTATCTACATCTGTGTTACTTTGAAAAGCTCTCCGGGAAACAAGTCAAGCAGAGACTAGCATGGAGTAGCACAGTTCAAGTCAAATTATGTTCTGCATTTTTTTGTCACAGTGCAGTCTGTATTAAATAACTTATATCCTATTTTGTCTATCTGCAGATCAGCTGTAATGTTGCTTTCAGAGGTTAAAGAAGTATGAAAGATGTCCCAAGGGATATTCACACCTACTCTGCCTAACAGGAACTAGCTCTTTAAACTCACTGCTGTGTAATGGAATAGGAAAATAACTTCTGCATTTATTTTGTGAACAGGATGGTGAAAGGTCTGAGATATATACAAAGAGTTACAATGATCATTCATCCAAGCACTAAAAATCCAAGCAAATTCCTTTTTGGATGTTCTATATTAAACACATCAACAGATGAAAAAATATGACTCATGCAACAAAATAGTCTTTCACAAAGATCTCAAATAATCTTTTTTGACAAAGAATGGGTTGTACTTTCCACAATGATTCCTCGCCCCCACCCCAGTTATTATCAAGCATACATACAGATGCCATTTAAATTCATTCTTCTATGAACAGAGTTCAGGCAGATTTTTCTTCTTTAGGCTTTTAGGTTTGAACTATATCTTCCCACGGGTGAACTGAGCTGAAGCCTACATATTAAAACATTCTTTCTTCACTGTTATCTAAATTTCTGCATCATTAGCTTTTAGATCAGGCAAGGCCATGACCCCCTGAATCACATGCAGCCTTTAGGCCCCACATGCAGTCCTGCAGAATTTCTGACTAAGACTCTTGAAAATTATTAGTTCAATTGCCCACCATTTTCAAGCAAGAAACAAAAAACAAAAGGAAACATTTTGGCACACCCACATGTGTGAAAACCTCCTGCTCAATGCAGGCCTGTGTCCTTCAAACAGAATGCATTTCTCAGCCATGAAAAGATTACCCTTTCTGCTTTAGGTGATAATGACTACTGCTGGTGTTGACAATTCTCCTTTCTAATTATATTTTTAAACCATTCCTGACACTTAAATCTAAAGTGATTTAATTCATACCATGGTTAGATTGTTCTCTCACTCATCTTAGTTACATGTTACTCATACTCCATAAACTTAAATAATGCATTCTTTTGCAGTACCAATAGACAGAACCATCATGAGTTGGAATTGTTTAGGGATCCAACAATAATTCTTAAACAGCACTTCTACTAATATCTACAGATCTACTCTGGCTCCTCTTCTTTTTTGTCATTGCAATAGGTTCTAAGTACTACAGATATTTAAGTCTTCTTATCAACTTAACTGTCTGACCTAGTACATAAAATTGTCTGCTACAACGTCCTACCTGTCAACGACTACTTCAGCTTCAACCTCAATAACACTCGAGTAAATGATAGACACAAACTCAAAGTAAACTGCTTCAAAGTAGTTTGCAGAAAATATGACTTCAACAACAGAGCGGTCAACGCCTGGAATGCTCTACCACAGGGGTCTCCAACCTTTGCAACTTTAAGTCTGAAGGACTTCAGACTTAAAGTTGCAAAGATTGGGGACCCTTGCTCTGTTGTTACATCCTCTAACCTCCACAGCTTCAACCTTCAACGTGGACCTCGCCTGATTCCCAAGAGGTCTGTAAAGGGCGTGTGCATAAGTGCACCAGTGTGCCTTCCATCCCTGTCCTACAGTGCCCATTTATTTGTACTCATTTCATTTGTTCATGTCCATGTTTATACTTATACCTGTTATCTTGCACATATTTGACAAACTAAATTTTTAAAAAAACTAGTTTTTTCACTACATGAATTTCCTAGAGCTCTCTAGTCAACCATTACTTTTTGGAGAATGTATCTCTCATCTTACTTACGTACTAGGTGAGTCTTTCAGTGGATGAGAGGGGTACAAGGCACATGTTTGTTTGATATAGGAATGCTCTGTACTACTTTGTCTCTCACTCCATTTACCGAGTAAATATGTAAGCAGGGTCGTGCCTGAACTTGCCCTTGGTTATTATTTTATATTTTTCCTTTCATCGTGAAAGGCTGAATTAACACAATAACCAGATATATACTTCTGAAAAGGGATAGTTATTCAAGAGTGTGGAAAATTCCACCAGAGTGAAGGGTTGATACAGGTGGGATAGCCAATGTCTTCTCCTAAACTTCAAAAGATGCAATGGGGTATTCTCATCTTTTTATTAACAAACCTGAAGCACTTCATCTGATTACATTTTTGCCTGTCAGGCAGATGTTAATTCCTACCAGGAAGAAAAAGATTGGCAATACCTTCCACTTTTATTTTCAAGGCCGAAGTATGAACAATGCTTTAATTATGATATTCTCTGGTAATTAATGGCATGGGAGCTGTTCATCTTTAATGTCTCTTCCCTAAATATAAACCATCCAACTTCACTGGAATGAGATTTTAAAGTAATTACCATTCCATCAAAGTAGGTTTTAATACCCATCTGAGATTTAATTTGAACGGGCTCCTCTCACCAGAATGATGTTATATAAAGTCATACAATATTATAATATATTGTCAGCTCTAACTCACTTTTATGGAGACAAAAAACTATCTATAAAACTTAGTTAGAACAAAAAGGGAAATGTCTTTGATTCATACTTGCACGCGTTGCTTTCAATCCATTTATATCCAGAAAATCTGCACAGGAAAACAATCTGAAAGGGCAGGTTTCTATTCCAAAGAAGGTTCAAAGACCAAGATGGCTAAACTTAGGTGTAATTTACAATACAATACAGAGTTGGAAGGGACCTTGAAGGTCTTCTAGTTCAACCCCCTGCCTAGGCAGGAAGCCCTATACCATTTCAGACAAATGGCTATCCAACATCTTCTTAAAGACTTGCAGAGTTGGGAAATTCACAACTTCTGGAGGCAAGCTGTTCCACTGATTAATTGTTCTGTCAGGAAATTTCTCCTTAGTTCTAAGTTGCTTCTCTCCTTGATTAGTTTCCACCCATTGCTTCTTGTTCTACCTTCAGGTGCCTTGGAGAATAGTTTGACTCTCTCTTCTCTGTGGCAACCCCTGAGATATTGGAACACTGCTACCATGTCTCCCCTAGTCCTTCTTTTTGTTAAACTAGACATACCCAGTTCCTGCAACCGTTCTACATATGCTTTAGTCTTCAGTCCCCTAATCATCTTTGTTGCTCTTCTCTGCACTCTTTCTAGAGTCTCCACATCTTTTCTACATCGTGGCAACCAAAGCTGAATGCAGTATTCCAAGTGTGGCCTTACAAGGCATTATAAAGTGGTATTAACACTTCATGTGATCTTGATTCTATCCCTCTATTTATGCAGCCTTGAACTGTGTTGGCTTTTTTGGCAGCTGCTGCACACTGCTGGCTCATATTTAAATGGTTGTTCACTAGGACTCCAAGATCCCTTTCGTAGTTACTACTATCGAGCAAGGTACCACCTATACCAGTGATGGTGAACCTATGGCACGGGTGCCACAGGTGGCACGCAGAACCATATCTTAGGGTACACGAGGCGTTGCCCTGTCAGCTCCAGCCAGCTGATTTAGGCCTTCTTTTGAGGCCATTTTTCACCCTCTGGAGGCTTCAGGGAAGCTCCTGAAGCCTCTGGAGATGGGGAGAGGAGGCTGTTTTCACCCTCCCCAGGTTCCTAGAAAGCCTCTGGAGCCTGGGGAGGGCGAAAAAAAGGCACCAAAAGTAGGGGATCACACACATAGCATTATGGGTGTGGCATGCCCATGCACGACCCCCCTGCGCTCCCCCCGCTTTTGGCACGCGAGTCAAAAAAGGTTAGCCATCACTGACCTATACACTACCTGTGCATTTCATTTTTGTTGCCTAAATGTAGAACCTTACTCTTTTCACCATTGAATTTCATTTTATTAGATAGTGCCCAATGTTCAAATTTGTCAAGATCCTTCTGTATCTTAAGCCTATCTTCTGGAGTGTTGACTATTCCTGCCAGCTTGGTGTCATCTGCAAATTTGATGAGTTCCCCATTTATTCCATCATTTCTCACTTACTAAAATATTTTGGATACTTTTTTCAATGTATTTTGGGAAATAACCATCCAAAGAGGAGGGATGAAGCAGGGAATTAGCCTTGAAAAGGAACGGACGGACTGACACACACACACACACACACACAAACCCAAACTCTTATCTATTCTGTATTTGTTTATTTGTATCCCACTTTTACTATTTTTACAAATAACTCAAGGCAGTGAACATGTCCAACACATCTTCCTCCTCTTATTTTCCTCACAACAACTCCCAGGACAAAGAATGATTGGCCCAAAGTCACCCAGCTAACTTTCTTGGTCAAGGCAGGAATTGAACTCACAAATCTCCCGCTTTCAAGTCTGGTGCTTTAACCACTAGACCAAACTGGATCTCTGATATTATAGGCAGAATACAATAAAGTAGTTAGTTTGACTTCTATGAGTGTGGATCTAGTTGCCTGGGCCTGACAATGTATAATCTTTCTTCTTTATTGAATATTTTCACTAACCTCACCTTAAGCTATATCAAATATTAAGGTATTTTTAATATGATAAAAATAAAAATGGGATTTTCAAGATAACATCTACATGGTGTGACTCAATCTATATATCAGAGGAGCAGATACTATTTCTTCCTGCCATGGGGCTAATGAAGTAGTGGACTCTTGGCATGCCAGAATTTCACCAGCTTTAACAAAGGACGTCTCCATTTTGCCCACTATAAAGCCAGTTCTAAGACCTAGAGGCTAAGCAGTATTTATTCTAGCATTATTTATATGTCATCATTTGGATCAAAAAGAGTTGTAATAAAATAAATTTGAAGAGAAAACGTTAACAGGTGGGATAGAAATTTAAAGTGCACGAAGCTGACCTTTTTCATCACCAGATTATCTTTCCCTACCTGGAAAGGATTAGCAGCTGAGAAGTCATAATTTTCAAAGTAGATGGGTGACCTCAGTCTGCCTTCTTGTTAAAATATTATTTTTCTTAGGGTGGTGATTTACTCTGTAGGCTGGTAACTTGGAGGTTTTTTACTTGATGTAAGATAAAAACAGAGTAAATAAATTCAAATATGAACAGGACAAAAATTAAAATAATTAACAGTAAAAGTAAACGGTAAAAAAATGTTTACAGTAAAAGGAAGAAATGAACAATTTTACTTTCCCCCTGAAACCACCATTGTGCTTCAAATTCCCTTTCTCATCTTCATAAGATTGGTTTTCTACTATGAAGAATTTACTGCCAAGGCTCAAGATGACAACTTGTGTTGTTGTTAGTTGCAAAGTCATGTTCGACCCATCGCGATCCCATGAACAACGTTCCTCCAGGCCTTCCTTTCCTCTGCCATCCTCTGGAGCCCATTTAAACTCAGGCTTACTGCTTCGGTGACTCCATCCAGCCACCTCATTCTCTGTCGCCCCATTCTTCTTTTGCCCTCAATCGTTCCCAGCATTAGGCTCTTCTCCAGTGAGTTCTTCCTTCTCATTAGGTGGCCAAAGTATTTGAGTTTCATCTTCAGGACCTGGCCTTCTAAAGAGCAGTCAGGGTTGATCTCCTCTAACTGGTTGGATCGCCTTGCAGTCCAAGGGACTCGCAGGAGTCTTCTCCAGCACCATAGTTCAAAGGCCTCAATTCTTTGGTGCTCAGACTTTCTTATGGTCCAACTTTTATGGCCATCATTGCAACTGGGAAAACCATAGCCTTGACTATACACACTTTTGTTGGCAGGCTGATGTCTCTGCTTTTTAGTATGGCGTCTAGATTTGCCATAGCTTTCCTCCCCAGGAGCAAGCGTCTTTTAATTTCTTGGCTGCAGTCCCCATCTGCAGTGATCTTGGAGCCCAGGAAAATAAAATCTGTCACTACCTCCATTTCAGATCATGGCATCCAGCCCTCTCAATTCTTGGCAAATGACAAATGGTAGGCAACCTTATGTTCTCACTTGAAATATCCAGGTACCTTAAGTACAGGTGGATCACTTATAGTAAGTAACAATTTGCATAAAAACTGCATCCTCCTCGTCATCATCATATTATTTTAAGTGTTATTACTAATATTCAAAACACAAGGCTCTACCAGCAAAAGCCTTTGATGAATAAATTATTGTCATACCCCTTTTTGGAATTGCATGTCTGGACATTATAAACTTACGCATTCCAACTTGATTCCAAACGTATAAGGAGAGGTTGAAAATCATTTAAAACAGATGTAGGATCTCCACTGTTTCAAATACTGAAGGAAGTCAGCCTCTGAATTGCAATCTTTTTTTTATGAAGTATATAAGGGTATTTTCAGCAGGATTTATTTTTCTGTGAAGCCACAAGAATCTCTCCTGTATAAGCGCTTTAAACCTTTGAACAAAATTTGATTTGCCTTTGACCACTGATGGCCTCTGCTGTGACCCAAAGAAACAAGGTGTAGCAAAAGAAAATGAGTAACATGTGCAGCAGCTCAAGAGTGGCATGAGTTCAGTCCATCAAACTGTTGCTCTTCCCATTTTTCTGGTGACCCAATTCAGGGTTACAACGCAGAGCTCCAAAATCTTGGCTCAAGCTGTGTTTCAATTCCATCCCCCAGGAGATTGTGATATACAGTCCATTAACTATTTCAATTTCCATTAGACTTGGAAGGGATGGAGAAAGGCTGCACAGAATCTTATGCTTGAAATAGAACCCTCCCTCTCAAAAAATATCTAAGGGTGGAAAATAAAGAATTTTTATAAATCCATAAATTATTACACCATATATTTCCAGCTAAATACACTTATGTAAGTATACTGTGAGAGTATACAAATGAGAGCAGAGAGTGATCACAAAGTATTAGAATACCGTACTGATTTATGTCAGTGAGAGACAACTTCTACCAGGTAATGAAAAGAGTTGCATAGTAAAAACTTCAAATTAATGGATTTGGTGTGTGTTACACCTGAATATTTGTGAGATGCAAAAATATATTGATTTTCATGATCAGTTGCTGCTCCGTGGCCTATGGGTAGGGACTCTAGGTATAGGGGTGTGATAGCAAACTCTGTGGGAATGTGTGCCATCGCCAGCTGTTCTTCTGGATTCCGTTGTGCACATGTGGTCTGGTGTGCATGCACATGGCGGCCAGCTGCTCTCTTCCAGATTCTGATGCACGCATGCATGCCAGGCAACTGGTCTTCATTTGGAGAACAGCTGGCTGGCATGTCAGCGTGCACCAGAACCCGGAAGAGAGCAGTTGGTCGATGCATGGGCACACATGCGCATCGGCCAGCCTCTCTATTCCAGGTTCCAATGTGCACATGCATACATTTGTGTTCCAGTTTCAGCACTTGATACCGAAAACCAGTTAACCATTACTGGTATAGTGTCTCCTGTTAGAAAATGAGGTTGGACTAGAGAAGGTCCCTTCCAACTCTGTTATTCTATGTTCTATTCTATAATTTGATTCAAGCCATCTTTTTCTCTGAATAACTATATCAGTGGTGGGATTCAAAAAATGTTTACTATTGGTTCTGTGGGTGTGGCTTGGTGGGATGGCTTGGTGGGCGTGGCAGGGGAAGGATACTGTAAAGTCATCATTCCAACCTCACTCCAGGGGAAGGATACTGTAAAATCTCCATTCCCTCCCCACTCAAGGGAAAGGTTACTGCAAAATCCCAATTTCCTTCCAATCACCTGGGACTCAGGAGACAGAGAATAGATGGGGCAGGGCCAGAGGTGGTATTTACCGGTTCTCCAAACTACTCAACATTTCCACTACTAGTTCTCCAGAACTGGTCAGAACCTGCTGAATACCACCTCTAAACTATATGTACAATTATGCTATGAGTTAACAAACTGATCCCTAATCTGTGTTTATATTTCATTTGGAACTAGGAATGTATCACTAGTTGTTTAACCTTTATTAGTCCCAGTTGAGATATCAGAAATTGAATCTGGGATCTTTTCAAGGCAAGATAGTTGAACTAGAAGCAAGTCCAGCCTTTCCATTTATTAATGATTTTTCACAAACTATACTACTGTATGTTTGTAGAGATTCTCAGTCATCCAGGTCATGGTTGTTCCACAGATGCTTTTTAAAAGACTTAAAAGACTTAAAGCCTTTAGGTGGGTTGAACACCCTTTGAATGGTGTGAGTAGGAATGGATTTCCAGAGGGGGAAAATTGCAGACCACTGGAACCAGGAGTACTACTCAGGTGACCCTGAAGACAAAGATAAACCTCCAAGTGCTTCAATGACCCTCTAAAAGGATGCTAATTATTAGCTGTCTTCAAGGAATATAAATCCTTCCATTCCTCACTACCCTGCAGAACTGAAAAAACTTCTTGGATGAGAAGCTAAACATCTTCAAAAGGAAAAACAAGAAAGTTCAGTTGCCTCCTGAAAAAAGAACCTTTAGAATATACTACTGTATAAACGTTTGACAGGTATTGATGGATGAGAATTTGACAAGTATATTTCTCTAAAACTCTGATTATCAAATAAAATCACAGTTTTTTTCAATCCTCAACTTGCGGCCAAACCAAACATACAAATCGAACAAGTTTCTTTGATATTCCATGCAGGTTCCAAATACATTTGCAAGCCAATAACACATTTACAAATGCCTTGAGCATTAAAACATGTTGAGAATGTTTGCCGATCCCATTCAAACAAGGAAATGCTAACACTGTTGCCGACTGAATTAATGAAAGAAAAACAAAAACAGTGCTGCTGTATTACCTAGCCTTGACTAGCAATTTTTTTAAAAAAAATAAAAACTAATTTAATGAGAATGAAATAGGAGCAGAACAGTTGATGGTGATCAATTAACACTTTGATATAAAATATTTACAACAATGATCAAAATACCAGGTCTTCAATTGTACGCAGCAGAAGGCATGCTTACAATAGCTTTGCCATGTTCACAAAGGTCCAGCTGATTACACCTGTGCCCAGAAGATTGTGAAAGCTGTCTTAAAGGATTACAGCCTGCCAGCTTACATTTCTGATTTGTAAAACTGTTGGCATCAAGGAAAAAAAATATTTTCAGAAGATACAGAGCAGTATATGAATCCAAATCATACATTAGACATGCAAACTGACTGTGATGTGTACCAAATAAGGAAAAAGAACCTTTTAAGAAAATAAAACTCCTTTTTTTACACGTCAGCTAGAGGCGAAACACCAAACAAACACCCACCATGCTTCAGAAATTAAAAGACTCGCTTTGATAAAAGAAATTGATTGAAACTACGTTGGCTTTCAAAGGCCCTAACATCAAGGTTGTGAAGATAACTTCAAAATAAAAAATGGTGAAAGGATTCCGCCCCCCTTTTTGTACAAAAGAAAATTGTATAACAGTTCTTGATTGTGTTTGTGTTAACTTCAGGAACACAGGACTGTTTTGCTTTGGGGGATCTGGATGTTTTCATTTGGAAAAAGGTTCCCTCTATTTAGTAAAATCTCACGTTTCATCAATGAGAGCTGCACGTGATGTGAATGTGAAGAGAAAAATGAATTAAAATAGTATGTGGCTTAGTACTGACCAGAATCAGGATTCTATTCTAGTAATTCAATGCAAATACCAGTAATATATATTGAACTTATCTAGTTTCGTTTATACCATGTAATTTACTGCCAAACAACATAAGTGAAATTAACTGTTTTTGCAATAAATTCCAAAAAATAGATTGTCATTGTACCAAATAGAGTAATTTATATATTGCTGTAGTAAATTATTAGGACAAATAAATCAATATTATTTTTTTTGCCCATAACTTTAAAAATGATTTTTAAAAATAATATGATGGTTTTCTAAGTCATTTCTATTTTAAAGCTCTGCATTTAGTTTTGCCCATGAAAGCTGAAATGAGCACTTCTATTTCTGAATTTTCTAAAGACAATAATGACAGTCAAACTTGTCAAAGTAATCATAACTTCCGTCAACTAACTGTATAAAACTGTGCACATAAATTTCCCTCCCTTTTCCCTCCATGCAGTAAAGCATGTCTACCGAATCAGTCCCATCAATCAAAGGATTAATGTGAAATAAATTACAGACATGTATGTGAATATGCGCCAAGAATGTGAATGAACATCAGACATATACTGGGGGGGGGGGGGAGTATGGGTTGTTTTTTTCATGCCCAGGACATCAGAAATTGGGTAGGGCAGTAAAGGAACCCAATAGCTAGGCTAGATGGTTTTTCAAGCTGATCCACTACTATTTGTGTTCTGATAGATCCAATCTATCTGTGTTCTAGGATTAAGACATATCTTGGAGAATTACATGTCTTTTCTTCATAAGATGCAAAGGATAGTCCTGCGGAGCTTTCATATAGGACTGTACATCCTTCATAAATTTTATAACTTGGTGTCCTTAAAATGTGCTGGGCATCAGACCTTGCCTTAGATCTTAGTGCTTCCAACAACTATAGTTGTGGTCAGTGGTGGGATTCAAATAATTTAACAACTGGTTCTCTGCCCTAATGACCAGCTGGGTAGGCATGGCTCGGTGGTCATGTGACAGGGTGGGCGTGGTCAACTCAATGTCACTCACGTCAATGGGCCTTAGCTGTTACAATGTAATAAGAGTTAACCAGAGAGGCAGTTTCTGTAAATAGGGCAATAAAGATTAGGCTAGAAACAACATCAGAATGTTTCCTTCCTGCCTTCCTTACAGGTTTAGTCCTGTAAAGTGGAAAAAACCAAAATGAGATTTCTTCCAACAACCGGTTCTCCAAACTGCTTAGAAAGTTAACCAGTTCTCCCAAATAGATGCGAACTGGCTGAATCCCACCACTGATTGTGGTGGTTGTATTTGTGATTTTTAAAGACTTCTGGATTTCCTTCCAAAAAATCCATATAAACAAAATAGAATAATAGAGGTGGAAGAGGTCTTCTAGTCCAACCCCTGTTCAAGCAGCAGACCCCATACTATTTCAGATAAATAATGATTCAGTCTCTTTTTGAAAGCCTCCAGTGATGGAGTATTCACAACTACTGAAGGCATTGTTCCATTGATTGATTGGTCTCACCATTAGGAAATTTCTCCTTAGTTCTAGGTTGCTTCTCTCCTTGATTAGTTTCCATCCATTGTTTCTTGTCTCACCATTTGATGCTTTGCAAAATAGCTTTGACCCCCTCGTCTTTGTAGGAGACCCTCAAATAGGTATGTATGGTGAAATTCATGCTTCAATAATTTTAGCCGCAGGAAGATTTTCAAAATTGTATTCTCATAACTAACATTGAAATTTTTGGAACTCATCTTCAAATTTAACTCTGTCGGATCTGATTTTCCTTGAGTTTTCTGTCACTGCTGGATATTTGCTTTCAAATTGTACTTCAATGAATATACCATCCTATAATGACATGCTTGTACGATGGCCCTGCTAGCCATAAACATTTCACTGCAGAGAAACACGATGTGATGATGATGATGATGATGATGATGTGCGGAGAAATAGATGATGTGAAATGGATCCATGGTTAGATTAGGTCATCAAGATAAGATTCTTGTTCATTCAGCATTTCAATCTTGTACATTATTCACTATTACCATAAAAACAATCCTTGAGATATCATTCTTTATGCATTCCCCTTATCCTCTCTAGAAGCAGGTAGCATCCCGAATAGCTTGATTCCACTTTTAACATTTTTTGTTTCTACACATTTAAAACTACATTTTTTTGAGAACTGCCTGTCTTTTCATAAACCACTCTGATTTCTGCAGTCTGCACTGTAACACAAAACTATGAGCACTGCTGAACCTACCTTTTAGTACAACAGACGGCAAAAAGGGAACAAATAGGAGTTGTCCTTCCTTTTCTACTTTCCTAGAGCCAGTGAATAAATATGATTTAGGGTCTGGAATCATCATCTATATTACAATTGGCTCACTAGTTGCAACTTCAGATGATGTAAGAAAGTGTGATTTCCTGACTTACTTTTGTGCTCCACTATCAAAGATTCTAACCAAATTCAAGAAGTGCAAAGCAAACAAAAATTAGAAATTGGCCAAGCAAATCATGATTATATTGCTCATCTACAAGTTTGATTCTTGATAGTTCAACAAAGCTGGTTAAAAGAAATCAAGATTCTGCATAAGGAAGCTTTTGTCTGAACAGTCTATAAAAAATGATAATACAGGTTTCAGTATTTTAATGCCAAAGTATCACCAATTCACCTGCTGCATACATGAATGTATGAAAAATTCTTCCAAAGATATAGTTCTTTCTTAAACCTTACCTCATGAGATTCCTTTTGATTATTTTCAGACTTTAAAAGAGATGCAATCTTTACTTTTCCAAGCTCTTTATTTTTCATCTTGGTTTGGCTCATTATATACCTGACAGTTCTTTTATTACAGGATTTCATTCTGAATCTGGTTTTCTCCCTGCCCTGTTATGTGCTATTGCAAGCTCGTGTTTGTCCTGTCTTATTAGTAGATTTGATTCAGCTTTTGTTATGTGATATCTAACCTCAATCACTAGGAACACTCTCTCCTTTTTTCTTCCTCCTTTTCTTCTCCAAGTCTCAGAATTTATTGGTCCTTTGTTACAGCTGGTAGCACCCTGGCATTCTACAGGAGAAGGTGATTAGATAAACAGTAGTGAACAAGCCTGGATTTGATTCTGGAAATCCTTACTATCAATCAATTGTAAATAATTTGGGGTTTCCAAATTCTTAACACATTAAACATCTCCTGGGACAAAAACATTGTTTGTTATTTTACTGAGGAGTGAGACATTTAAAATTGGTTTAAAAAAAAAATCCACAACAGAGTTGCAAAATGCAGCCTTGGTATTCCAAACTCCCTTTTTTCTTTTTTAGTTTTTATAAATTGGAAATAAACAATCTGATGCTACTCAGCTGTGTTGAAGTAAAATACCCATTAGCCTCATCTAGCATGGCCAGTGATCACATTTTGCAAATTATAATACATTATCTATTCCTACCCTAAAAACAGAGATCTATATATCATGTTACACAACTATATGACTTATTTGTTTTTATCACAGCTTGATATAAATCCTCAGTTGTGATATAGTGTGATATACAAGTGATCTTACAACAACTTGTTCAACCAAATATTGTTTTTGGAAATGTAGTTTAAAATATCTAAAGGGGATACTGCTCTAATCCATAGCTAGCTAACATGGCTACAGCTGCAAGGATGATAGCTTTGGGCTTTCATGTTCAGAAAAATATAAACCCAAATAACAGAAGTCAGAGAAACAATCAAACACTAAGTGAAAATAAGCTCCAAGGACATGGAGGTTGCTGTTGGCTAACAAATGTTTAAGCAATAAAAGTAAGCAAGGAAGATAAATAAATCAGTTAAGAAGAACTAATTACAGAGAGATAAAAGATACAGGTAGGTGACATTTTGAAAAAGAAAGTTACAAATGTGACAGAATTACTTTTTTTCATTTTAAAATAAAATATTAAAAAAAATCTTGTAAATGCCCTTTTCTATTGACACAAAAATCTATCAATTTGTAGACAGATGAAAAATTGGGGTAAATCAGATTTAGTGGTGAGTAAATTCAAATCACAGATTAAAAATTACCTATCACTAATTCAAGTGCTGAAGTTCCTCTGGTACAAATAATATTGTCTTTTTGACGTTTAAGATTAAGACATTTCACCTTCTTCCAGGCCTTTTGAATGTTGCTCCTTTATTTTGAATTGTAATTGCCTGCACTATACTGAGATAGCTGCTTTTATATATTTTATTTACTCAGATCCTAATTTTTTTCTACTGTTTTCAAATTCCTTGCAGATTTTTTAATCTGCCCATCTGTCCAGCAAACCTTAATTGTTGCAGGCGTTAAAAATAAATATAATATAATAAAACAATTAATAAACTGAATAAACAATTTGTACTCAACCTGGAACCATTTTTAGATTATTTTCACCTTTCTAGGTTAGAGTCTCTAGAAAAGAGACTTATAAGAATTTGCGTCTGTAATGACCAAGAATTGCTGGTATTGTGGTGACATCACTGAGCTGTGAACAACCAATTAAGAAAAATATAGGTGGAAAAATCTATCATGCAGGGAATTATTCTTCTTATAAATATTTAAGATGCACTCAACCACTAAGTAAAAAGCAGCCAAGGATGTTAGAAGAACACTTGTGAAGCAACACTGGATATGACTTCAGGTTAAAGAATTCAGATATGGAAAAGCAGCTCCTTTTGTTAATATACAGAACTTGGGTTTCACAGATAGAGCTTCTCAAGACACGCCATGCTTAAAAACTGTGTACTGTAACTTTAGCCTCTAAGCACGGTTGGGTTCTCACCTCACATTAAAGTCTTCTCCCAAATATGTAGTTCAAAGTATTTAAAGGTAATACTGATAAACTCTTTGTCTTCCAGAAAATCCTTGGGTCAGTCTAAAGGTTCAAACTTTATTGGAAAGCATGTTTAAATTAGTTTCTTTTTCTGGGGGGAAAAAAGACGATGATCTGAATCCTGACTGCATCATGGCATCTGTTATTTACCTATGCAGTACTTTTACAGGGATAAATACAGGACCTTAAAGGACAAAGAGTGGGAAGGAACAGTATTTTTCACAGAAACACACTGTAGTATAATGCTCACTAATCATAGTCCAGATCAGATGCCTGAGGCCACTTTTCCCAAAAACAAAAAAGGTCTACTTTAAAATTATGATTTGCATTATTAACTAATTTATTAAAATAATATACAACTTTTTCCCTGGAAAGAGATGACCGGCTGACTGTTGCTATGGAAGAACCCCAGAATTATGACTAGAGGTGTGATGCCAGTAGGCAAATACCTTTGATAAGTCACTCATCTCTCTGAGCAGTATCAGATGTGAGTTAAATTCCAGACAGTACACATTATTTGAGTTAATGGTCCCAGAACAAGCTGAAGATTCATGTTAAAATGATTATACCACAATACTATCCAGACACAGGAGGTTTTTTTTCATGTCAGCTTGTAGAAAATTTGCGACACGTACTGAAGAAAACAACAACACCCCCAAAATAGAATGTGCAATGTATGCACGATATAAACTTGCATCTCTCTTCCCTGTGCATTAATTTAGTGCTTTCATACAATTTGTTATCTAGCACAAGGACATAGTTTAATATTCACTTTCATCTGATAGGACACATTAACTATAAGCAGGTTTTCTCTGTGTATATTGTTGCCCAGATATGCCTTTAATGAATTGGGCTCCCATGAATTCTTTGGAATCATAAATGTATGATTGACATGACATTATGACATACATTATTCCATTTTCACAGGGCTTTAGGGATTAAGGGATTTAAGGGTTTTTCTTAATAGATGGATCTTCCGAAAGATATATTATGCCCAGCTAAATCTGCTCTTTGAAACTGCAAATGAAGTGATTCCGTCACACAAAGACGGAAATACAATACACATTTCATTTGTTGGTTACAGAAAATTACACATTAGAAGCAGAAGCATCAGTAAGGCACTTCTAAAAGGCAAGAGAAACATACAGAATAAAGCCATAATGCTTGTAAAACTAATTTTATTTTACCTGAGCCATAGATAATGGTAGATGGTAACTAAAGGTTATAAAAGGGACAGTAATTCATTAGTTTCTTATTTTCTATGCTCACAATGGAACTGATTTTTTTAAGCAAACATAGACAATAAGAAAGCCTTCTCCAAAAGAAAATCATCTTTCAGCTGTTCTCACCTTATTTCATAAATTCACTTATTATCACTCATATAATGTTGCAATTTCCAGAAGCTACATGAAAAGCACCCATCTTTTAATGTGGGATGTTGAAAAAACATGTACTCAGTAGTGATCATTCCAATTAAGGTTCTGCAAGAATCCCTGAATTGGAAAAAGAAACTATACTAAACTCTAAATCAGATATGTTCCAGGTTACTCAACTAAATAAAGTTGGACTCTATTTTTGTCAAATCCATAAGGATTTCAGCTAGGTCCTTTACTACCTGAGTAGAAAAAGGAAGCCAGTATTATTTTATTTTGCAAAGAAAGAGCAATATAAACATACTACGTAAGCTATTAGTTTACAAGCAATCTAACAGGTGTATATTAATTCACAGTCACCAGCCATTATTCAAAATCAACAGATAAAACAACATCAATACTCTAAATGTAAATCTAATTAAGGATGATTGCTGTATATACTAAGTTATAGGCTTAAAGCATTGCTTTAGATCAAATCTGTGACCTAATTCTAACTGAATGTACGTTTTAGATTGGGGTCTGCCTGAAGCTCTTTTCTTGATTATCATGGCTCAGATAACAAATAAAATCACAGTCTCTGGGACAGGTGAAAAGGTGGGATTAAATTGTCTTCCAGATCAGCCATAGAAAACCGTTTTTCCTTAGATGTCCAGAGCATGATTTTATTTTGTCAACAAATTGAACCAGGCCCAACAATTTCAGGGAAAGAATTACAACGGAGCCAATGGCTGGACCCAACAGTTGCTGAAACAGGCAAGATTTCTTCAGCTACAAATATATTTTCTCATGAGAGGCCCTATTAAAGTCTCCATTTGAAATGTCTGCTGCTGAAAGAACATTCACACCTGCTTACAGAAGCCTGGATATTACTTGGAGCTGTCCAACTTGCTACTTCGATCCCAATTATGGAAGAAATCAAGTCTAACTCTTTGCTTCTACTGACACCAACTGAATTCTTCCTTCCATTACAGAATTTAAAAGATTCCAGTTGGGAATATGGTAGGATTAAAGTGTTCAATCCCCTTATATTATAATCCTAACCCTACTCAGATACTGTCTGCTGCCGATGTATGATGCAGCGTTTTTGGTTCATAGGTTTTGCCAATAAAGGAGGATATTTGTAACTCAAGATTGAAATGAGGGGTGGGTCCCTGATGAACATACATTTAACTCCAAGATTAACATCAGACCAACAATCAAAAAGTAAACAATACCTCAAACAAGGAACTGCCAAACATGCTAACAGTAAACAGCCCAACCAAAGAACCTCCAAGATCCACCACCACTACTGACAGGATTAGAATATAAACTTAATGCAAACACCACTCCTTACTTCCACTAATGATGTTATCTACTTTGGGTAATAAACTGTCTTCAAGAAAACAACCAAGCTCAGAGAGCACCAAGTGAGAGACTCCACACCAGTTTTTAAAAGCATGCTAGCTAGACAGAAGAATGCATTCAAGAAACAAATCTCATCCTAAATGTTGTTTTTTTAGGTTCCACTGCAGTGACTATTGCAGCGATGGTAGTGTTGGGTTCCAGATCCCGTTCCAACTGGAACAGGCCCGGTGGTGTCCACATGGATGCACACAGCACGCGCATGCCTCTTAGTGCCTCCGCGATGCTCCAGCTGCTTAGTGGAGTGTGCATGCGCAGAAGCACAGAAAACTTAAGGAGCTTGGGCATCTGGAGCACTGTATCGGAATGGTATCCGGTGCTCCAGGTATGCCTGTACCAGGGTATACCGCCTGCAACCCACCACTGAGTGATAGTTAACCTTTTTGTTCTTGCGTGCCAAAAGTGTGTGCACATGCGTGTGCCCACACATATAATGCAATGCATGCATGACATCCCCCGCACATCCCCCCTGTGAATGTGCATGCGACACCCCCATGCCCCCCCACATCCCTGCACATGCATGTGCAACCACCCCACAGCCCATTTTGGGCCTAGAGGCCTCCCTGAAGCCTCCTGGGACCGAAAATGGGGCAGGGGGCACCATGCCTCCTGTGCTCCCTCTGCCCCTGCACATGTGCGTGACTTCTCACACACACATGCATGCACATCTCCCCCATGTGTGGCAGTGACCCAAAAATCAGCTGGCCGGCAGGAGGCACATGTGAATGCGCAGTGGAGAAGACCTGGTGTGATGGCTCACATGCCTGCAGAGAGGGCTCTCCATGCCACCTGTGGCACACGTGCCATAGATTTGCTATCACAGTATTATAGTATAGCAGACCGCATGATTGTATTAAATGGATCCAAACCAATATGTAACATGGACACATCAAACCCAGACTTCTAAGCCTCTTTCCACCTGGAAGTGAACCAAAAAATGAAAGATAATGTCTTCCTACCATTTTGCTTTAGTGTAACATATTAACTTTTATATCTAAATCCTGGGAAATGAGAGATAGCGTTATACAGACTAATTCAGCCAGATAGGATAAAACTTGATCTATGCAGACACCATAAGATAAGGTGGCTTTAATATACTATTTTAATTGTTTAGTTTAGCATAAATATGAACTACAGTTTTCCCAGTTTATTCTCTGAAAAAGAATAAAATTTAATGTGAGTTATTTTATTGTGACATATTCACAAAGCAGTTACCGATTCTGATGTAAATCCAACATCCAATTGAAAACACGAAAACAATTTCATTTCAAAGTATGGCTTAGTGTCTATATATTTAATGTTTTATACAGGCTATTTAGAATTTTTCTAATGGAATGTACAAGAAAGGGAAATATTAGAGTCTCTTTCCTCTTGACATGCAGGGGATGCTAATTAAAATGCACTTTGAGCAATTTAAAATTGCCATGTACTAAGCTTACACAGTTCAGATCATCTCACCAATCAGAAGAGAATTTGCATATTTTGCTTTAAACACAATCACATTTATAATTGCCTGTTTGCTATTAGCTTAATGTCCATGATAATAGTTGAATTCTCCTGTTTTAATTCTTTTGTTCTAATTTAATGGAACACACTCTGGTTATTCTTGGTTAAAGGCAATAAATGGAACATATTGACCTCTCAATTAAATCTACAAAATATGTCCAGGAAGCACTTTGGCTATTTAAATTGTTGGCTCTGGTGCTATTTGTCATGCTGCAGGTCAGTGGTTTCTTGGTAAGAAGCCCCTGAGCCACGGTACAGTATGAACACCGACTACCCAGGAAGTCCCAGCAACATGAGTGCAATGCCACAGACCAGAAGTGTGGTGCAAAGCTGCAGCCACAGTAAAAAAAAAAACACTAACAGTACAGCACAAAACAGCCACCCAAGGATGAACCAGTATTGTGGTAGAAAGTCACAACCCAGCATCATGGTGTAAAGCCACAGCCATCTGAGGAAGCCCCAGCCAACCCAGCCCTGCCACCCATGTCATTCTGCACATTGAGACCTTTGATACTTTGCATCTAGGTGACCTTCTTGTTCCTACAACTAACAAAGCTGGTCTTCTCTGGCCTTTTGCAAGGCAGCATCTTCTCCAGGTCTCCCAAGAAAACCAAGGACTGGATCTGGGGAAGATAGCTTCATATGGCCAGGATGGACATGCTTGGTCAGCAGCAAGAGCAAAAAGATGGCAAAAATCAACTACGGTGGCAAGGGCTGAAAGGGGTAGGGGACCATAAGGACATGTAAGGGGAAGGAGATGGGTTGAACACCCTTCCAGGGGTCTGCCAAGTGCCTGAATTTTGATCACATGACCACAGGGGGTGCTGCACCAGCCATTGCTTTCATTCAGCATCTTTCATGTAAGTTGTAACTTTAAACAATCACTAAAGGAATGGTCGTAAATCGAGGATTACCTTTATGTGAATAATATACTGTTGACTTAATAGTGTTCTAAACTTTGCCAAGTCTGTGTTCTAAACAAGTCTAACTGTTGTACTAAACAATGTTGTGTATTATTCTGACCATGCTTCAGATACATAAAGATCGTCCCATGGTTCATATTATTTGTTTGCTTTGTTCATTTACTGCCATTCATTTGGGGTAGGAATGTAAAATGTGTTCCTCACAATAGACAGTCTCCATTTGGCAGAAAGTAGGGTATTTCTTGTGGCCCAGCAGGAACTGGCTGAGCTGATGATGGACTCTGATAGTGAGGAATAATATGAGTTTGCCCTGGAGACTGAGGAAGACCCTGGGGGGTGTTCGGAGTCAGAGAAGGGACCAGAGAGGCTGGTTGGCCACCAGGAGGTGCCTGAGTCATGGAGCAGTGGGGAAGACCAGAGTCAGTTTGTCCCTGATGCTAGAATGCGAAGAGCTGAGAGGTGAGGGAAGCAATTCAGGAGGCAGACTCACAAAAGGTGATTAGGTACCAGGTGGTTGTTGATTGGCCCCTCCCAGAGAGCTTATAGGTGAGGCGATGGAAGGGGACATTTGCAGGAAACAACCATTCAGTGAAGGAGTCATGAATGTCTGTGTGAGCTGAAGCCTGTGCCTGTTCAGTTTCCTGTGAGTTTGAAGGCTTGTGTGAAAGTTCGCTGCGAAGCCAAGCCTGTGCCGTGAGTTTCTGGGCTCTCAGCCAAGGGACTGCTTATTGTGCTTATTAACAGTGGCAAACAGCCAAGTGTGGGTTCTTATTTATTCCGAGACTGTGGACAGAACAGGTATCCATCCATAAAGAAACAATGTTCCTTAGTGGCGCCATTGGATTAAGATACTACCCAGTTTATTGCTTGTGGTAGTGAGAGTGCTTGCTTTGAATACAGTGTTACAAATAAAACTCCAATGATACTATCAGTGCCCCAAAGCATTTAATGAGTCAATTTGGATGTCCTACACATCCCACAAAGAAAGAAAACAAAGCAGATCCCGCATTATTAGGCAGCTGTTTGATGTACCTTTCTAAACTATTTTCTTCAAAGGGATATACCAGGTTTTCAGTATTATGTATTTAAGAAAAAGGTTTGCCACACTGATCTTAATCTTACAGCAAATTCACATGCCATTTCTTTTCTTTTATCTCAAAAAGATGTGTGAGAGGGGGAGGGGGAGAAGGAAACATTTTCTGAATTTTTATGTCTTAATGTATTCACTGACATTTAGTAAAATGCTTTACTACTTTGGCCTTTGTTCCTCCCCTTTCCTACCCCCTTTTTATAATTTCAACCAACTGGTCATCTTTTCTGCTTCTCATAGGTCAACAATATTGCATATGAGGGTACTGTAAAATTGTTTCCGGGACTGAAATTGCCTTTTCCAATTTCCTTGCTGTTAACTCTTGAAATAAGACTTATGGACTTAGTGTGTGTGTGTGTGTTAAATATGGATGATTTGTAATGTAAGTTAGGGTGGGCTTTGAGATCTCCTACAAAATAAGAAATCTTTTGCCCCCAAGATCAAAAGAAACATCTAACACAATAAGGGGGTTACCCTACATAAAGCTCTTTAACTAACACTCAAAAGAAGTATTCTCTCTTTGTTTTAACTCCTGTTACTCTAAACCAGTGTTTCTCAACCTTGGTTACTTTAAGTCTTGTGGACTTCAACTCTCAGAATTCCCCAGCCAGCTATGCTCTAAACTATGTATGACATAGTTAGTAACTTAAAAACTTAAACTGTCAAATTATAGTTATAATTATAACTATAGCTATAGTTATCAAAGAACATGTCAATCAGCTTTACTTGAATACCATGAACTATTTATGTATTGTCTCTTGCCTTTTTAAAATCTATTTTCAATATTCTTGGATGATTTTGATATTTAGCCTTAACATTAGTAGTTCAAATATGTCCTTGTGTTCTACAAAGCTCTATGTGAGTCCTCCAGATCAGAAATTGCCTACATATATTACCACAAGGTAGAGAAGGAAACAGTCAAGGCAATGGGATAGGTATATCAGCTCTTTGGCTTCCAGACCTAAGGTACTTGGTTAACACAATGGTTTAGCATTAAACAAATTAATAACATTAAGTAATTTAGATACTGGACCAGAACAATAATTTAGCAATACCAGGTTGTGAAGCTTTAGACACTGCAACACAATCCACCCCTTGATGTTCCATTAAGAGTAACATGGCTGCTTTGTTGTAACAGGGAATGGGTATTTTTTCATATCACTAAATCAGTTCAAAACAATTCATTAAGGAAAACTGTAATGAGTCATTTGTGAAGCCACCCATCTCACTGGAAGTAGCTCTGGCCAGTGTACAACAATCAAGTAAGTACTAGTTTCATGTGAACTTTTAACCTTTTGAACATTACTGCAGATGATCAGAAAATGAACAGCTAACCAAAGCCTTCCCAATCTCCATTCATTGCAGAGGTGAAGAGGTCAAAGAATAAAATCATAGTGGTCCATTAAACTATCCTTGGCAAATTGCACACCTAGCAGCTGGAGAGAACATAATGGCCCAAGGAAGGTACTCATTCTGAATATAACACTTGCTAAGTATCACCTCTTTTCTAGAAAATGCTTCTCTTCAGAACAGTCATTTATTTTACACAAGGGACTTAAACTTTTGTTGCGGGTCTTTTGGAAGAGAAGATACCTATAATTTTCTTTGGCGAAAATATAAAAAATAACTCTGAAATATCAGGCACTAGTGGAACAAATACTTTGGAATAATGACATTAAAACCAGCCTTGTGTAATAAGAAAAATACTGCTTTCCTCAACTGTTCTACTAGCAATAGGATTTCTCCATGTCTGCTAATCATGAAAATCAAGGTTATCTCCAGAATGTTTGACAGTAATATTGAATTATTCTCTCCTTGTTTTTGTTTTATGTATCCTTCACAAAAGAGGTATATTACTATGCACTAAGATAGGATTTTCAATAAAGTTCAATGGATTCAAATTGTATGATACTGCTAATTGGAAATCTCTGTATGAGTTCATTGATCTTTATTGGAGACTTCCTGTCAATACTGCTCTTTCAGAAAGTTGTATCTTAAATATTACAATCCATCTATTACTAGCATGTAATTCCTAGAATCAATTCCTCTAACATTAAAAAAAAATCTTAGCAAACATAAATACAATTTACATGACAGCGTTCACAGCACAGGCAGTCTTCGATGTACAACCTGTTGTTTAATGATTGTTCAAAGTTATGACTGCCTCAGAAAGGGTGCTTTACAGTCCATAAATCACTTCCAGTCATTGTACCACTGCCGTCCATGATCACATCAATATATTTTGGGGCATTTGGCAACCTATCCACACTTAAAACCATTTTCCAAGCACCCTGCAATCATGCGATTGCCATTTTCAATCTTCTCTGCTGGCCTCTCCTTAAAGTCAGCGGGGAAGCCAGCAGGGAAGGTTACAACTGACAACACCTGCTAACAGAGGCGTAGCGTGGGGGGTGCAGGGGGTGCCGGCCGCACCGGGCGCAACATCTGGGGGGGCGCGCTCCAGAGACCCGAATCGGAAGCTCTCCTCCACGGGTCTCTGGAGTTGGCGGCGGCGGCGCCTGGGCGCTCCTGGGCCGGCGAGAGTCGGGGAGCGAACAGCGGCCAGTAGGGGCCAAACCCTCCCGGGCCATCCCCCGGCTGAGGCCAGCGCCGGATCCTCGCGGGAGGTGCGTGGGCTCGCCGCTCGACACCACAAGAAGAGCTGCCTCCCCCGAGTGCTAAAATCCACGGGTTAGGGGGTGCAAATTACTTGCCTTGCCCCAGGTGCTGACAACCCACGCTACGCCACTGCCTGCTAAGAAGATTCCCTGAAGGCGTGTACCTGTAGCTCAACAGAGGTGTCATCTTCTGTGCACAGAGGGCAACTCAGCTCCTCTGTTATGCTGCAGAAACAGGGCTTGGATCTTGAAGATCTAAACCTTTTTTTAGTAGTTTGGCAGAGGCATTATCTTCTCCACACGGAGATTTCTAGCCTTCAGAATGATCATGTTCACTGGTTTTCTAGTCTTCCTAGGCCCGGAAGGCTAGTGAATGCAATTGTGCTTTTGCTACTCTGAAAGGCCCCTTCTCCAAATCATGCAATTTCCAACAATGGGCCTGTCTGCAGAAAAAGGCAAAAGAACCAGACATGATGGGAAGAGGGGCTGGGTCCCACTAGGCATTGTGGGGCAGAGAAAGAATCTATCCCTGGCCACTTGACAATCCATGCAATTGCTTAATGACTGCAACAGGGAGAGCAGGGATTGTGGTCATTGAGCAAAGTAGTCATTTAGCATCTGCGACACTCAGTGATTAAGATTCTGGTCCCAATTGTAGTTTCAAGTCAAGCATTATCTACACTTGTATTTTAATAGCTAGTTCAAGGATAGATGTCAGACCTGGAAGCCACTGTCGTTGTCAGAGTTTCACATGAAAACAGTTGACTTAAACAATTAATTCATAGATCAAATGCATAGCAGCTGCACCTCCTGATCCACCCACTTCTCAGCTAGGAGAAAATAATGAGACATCATAACTAATTTAAAATATATTTTTACATTTAAGGCAAGAATGTGAATGAGATAATAACCCAAAATTGTAATTTAATCGTTCAGTTGAAAATTAGTCATTATTTCAATGAAACATTGCTTTTCATGCAGCATTCAAATATAATACTTTCCAACAAAATAACCTCTTGAACTTGGAAGATATTTCTATAAAAAGTATATAATGAGGGGATTCTCAGGAACAACTAAGAGACAACCTCTATATCAAATTGTAATTTTCCATATGACAAAAGTGGGGGAGGGAATCTTAAATTACTCAAGAATAGTACTATATTTAATTATGATAAAGGGTACATGATTTGGGGGCCTCCAACAAGTTGTTCTAGGATCAGAAAGTTGAACAAATCTATTGTAAGTAAGCACAAAACCTTATAGCATTTGCACTGAATACCTAAATTTCCCAACCATCACAAATAATGTTTTGTATTTGAACCTAAGGTTAATGCTTCTTGGAAACCAAGTGGGAGAAAGCCTATTAAGTTAAATTTAAAACTATTTTAAAGTCTCCACTGCCTACAAGAAAGGGAGTAAATAAGCTATTGTGGTTTTACACCATTAGTCTTGTGTACATGATTTACATCTATTGAAATAATTCAGCAATCACAGTTGAAAACATAAATGTCAGGGCAGGCATAATATATTTGCACCAATAAAGTAATCTGTTCTGCTTTTATACCAGCAAATAGAAAAGGAACTTGATTAGCCTTTCACAAGAAATAAATATAGATGCTCAGAAACTGAGATAATTAGATGCACATTGTGTGGCTTACTTAGAGAACTTGGGAGAAAAAAAGATCAAAACTATGCAAAATACTTTTAAACAATTAATTGAGGACTTCCCCCCCTTGTTCTTCTCAGTTATAACTATAATACTTTTTAAAAATCCTTTACTGAATTGCAGTAATTGTGATACTGGAGCAGAATGTTATGAAGATGAATGCTGCAATGATTTATTTATTTGAAGAATGGTGGCATATTCACCACCTGAAAATAAAAAAGGCAATACTGCCCAACAAAAGAAAGCTTGGCAAGAATATGTGTACAATGTGCCAAAAGTTAACTTTTCCATTATTTGTTTTTAATGTTTTATTTTGCAATCTGTATTTTCTTTCAGAGCGGTAATAACACAAGAAAGAAAGAAAAAATAACATGTCAAGGAGGCATCTAAACAAAATATGTTTGAAAGTACCTTCTCTACCCCACTTACAAAACTTTAGCCTCTTTTTCCCAAGCAAAGAAGTATTTCCAAATACACACTGAATTGACCTACACCAGGGGTCTGCAAAGTTGGCTCTTTTAAGACTGGTGGACTTCAACTCCCAGAACAGCATAGCTGGCTGGGGAATTTTGGGAGTTGAAGTCCACCAGTCTTAAAAGAGCCAACTTTGCAGACCCCTGACCTACACTAAATAAACCAACACTAATTAAAAATAGATTATACAAATGAGAACTTGCCTCATTTCTTTTTGCCATAAAATAAAAACATTTTTTAATCCTTTTGTGATCTGCCCGCCATTCGAAATTACGGCGATGCTATCTGTTGTTTACGCAAGAAAACTTCCTATCTGAACAGCGCAATAAGGAATCTCATTCAGTGGTTGTTAAATTACTGCAGTTGTTAAGTTATTGCCGGCCTGACAAAGACTAGGGAATAATTTTAAATTTGATATTTATTGGTTTTAATTCTATTTATCCAAATTTTAGCACAGATTTAATTAATTTAATTATTTTTTATACTTTGTATATTGTTGGGTTTTTAACTTCTGTGCACCACCCTGAGTCCCTTTTAGGTGAAATAGGGCGGTATATAAATCGAATAAATAAATAAATAAAATAAATAAAGTTAGTAACACAACTATGTGGTTGGTTTGAGCTACGAGCTTGGCAATTTGGTTGCAAATTTAATGTGCACTGAAGATGTTTCCTTGAATGGGGATGAAACATTTGCAACCAATTGCCAAGTTCAGAGCTCAAGCCAACAACATGCCATATTTTCCCATCTATAAGACACCCCCATGTATAGGACTCATACCCCCCCCATGTATAGGACCCCTCACTTTTATTACCCCAAATTCAGAAATCAATATTTAAAACATTAAACATTTATTTTGCAGAGTAAGACATTGGCTTACCAATACTGGTATCTAGTTTTTTGTTTTCTGACATCTTTATGGGCTCAGAATGCTCCGATATTACATGTCGCATCTTGGCACTGGCTACACACTTTCTATCAGCATCAGCTGATGTCAGTTACATAAGACTCATGATTGGAGGAAACCTGTTAGCTCCTCTGTGCAATCAGACGTTTCACTCATGAGGCTAGCTTGCAGAGATAAGTTATCTGCAGTTTTGCAACCACAGTTCTCCCCTCGAGCCCAGTGTGTATAAGATTCCTCTCCATTTTTAGTTAAATATTTTTAAGAAAAAGTATCGTCTTATACACTGAAAAATATGGTAACCCAAGCTACTAATATTCAAAGACATTTCAAGTAACACACCTGTTAAAAGAATCTGGCTTCTTCATTGGCATTGCTTGTCAGAAGGTCATAAAAGCGGATCATATGACCGCAGGACCCTGCAACCGACATAAATACATGCCTGTTGCCAAGCATCTGATTTTTTGATCACGTGACCACAGGAATGCTGCAGTGTTTGTAAGAATGAAAAATGGTCACAGGTCACTTTTTTTCAGTGTCGTAACTTCAAACAGAAATGAATGGCTGTAAGTTGAGGACTATCTACAGTCTTCTCCCTTTGTATGTGTTATCATGTTCTGGTCTACCCTGCAGCTATCGATTGCTGCTTTTACAACCTGACCCTCTTCTGAAACTTTCTCCTGTAATCCTGCCAACTAAAGAAAGAAAGAGGAATTACAAAATCCAATTCTCTACTGAGAACCAGTCCAACTGCAGTAGAATGTTCTGAAGAAAACAAACAAACAAAACTAAAATTAAGCCAGAGTTCGTACTTAAAGTGAAAAGTTCCATAAATATATAAATACGTTAAAAAAAAGTTTCCAGTAACTTGATTTGCTTTTTATTTGGACTGTGAAAATCCTGGTCCTGGATAAAAACAATTGGTCCAAGCGTTATGAGATAACTCCTCTATTTACACTAAAATCTTTCTTCAATTGGAGGCAATCAGAGCATTTTTACTGATTTTAATGGATACAGTTAAAAAACAGTTTCTTTTCTAGAATCCTATCAATCATTTCTGACAGGTATTGTTCATGAAAGTCTTCATCAAAAGTTTGATTTTATATAAAATGACTGACATTTGGAGGAGCAGAGGGAAAAAACTGAGAGAAGAGATTGGTGTTAATGACAATTCACAATGAATAGTCTATTTTTAGTTTTTTTTTAAACTTCTTGAAAACACGCACATATGGACTCTACTCAGGCTATTATTCACTCTCAAGGAGGAGGAGATGGAGAAGATTTCACTCTTGTTGAGGCATTTCTTTTCTAATTCATATTCTAGCGGGAAGAGAATGAAAGGGATTTTTGTTTTGTTTAAAGCAGTGCTATGCAGACTGCAGAAAAGGAACGACAAAAATCCAGTCAAAGAATCAAAGCAAAACATTTTAATGTTTAGTATACCCCAAACTCTATAATTACTTACAATGAAAGCTCATAGCCCTTCATACCTAATGTGACACAATGGCACATGTAGAAAGGAATGGAATTTGTCAATATTCCTTCAGTAATCTGACACGTCTCTTCCCAGACTTTGCTTATCGGTAGTCCTTGCTTAAGAATTATTTATTTAGCAACCTCTTGAGGTTATGATGGCGTTAAACAAATAGTTGTTATGAACAATCCTTGAATTTTGGCTGTTCAAGTCTCATGATCAAATTGCCTATTGCCACCAATCTGTACCCATTTGACTGCCATGTACTCTGCCGCCAACCCCTACTGCCCATTGCCATTACTCTCCCCAGTTGACCTTTGCTGCCTGCTTCTCCTGTTGGTAGCCCAAGATGCATGTGCTGGGTGAGGGCACAGCCTAGTTGTATGTAACAAGCACAGCAGTATGGTGGAGCTCTGTTTGCTGAAAGTAGCCTGCTGAGCCTGGCCATGGAAGAGCCAGCAGGACAGAGTTGACAAGGGAGACATCAGGGAGAGAAGGGCTGCCCCGTCTTCTGCTGCTAGTTTGAAATGCAATACCGCACAGACAGTAGAGAGCACAGCTTACGCGGCTGAGGAGATGCACCTCATTGCCGGGCAAGAGAGGAAAAGCAGCAGTGGTGGTTTCTCAGATGAAAGCAGCAAGTGGGTGAGACATGCCTTTGGGGGGGGGTGGCACGACTGGAGGGTGAGGGGGGACTGGAAAGTGATGCTTCCCAGAGGCACAGCATGCACACACATTCTGCACTTCACACTGGAAGCTATTGGTTCTTTGCCTTGCAGGAGGAAGGCTTGGCTAAGTGAGCGCAAGTGCTTTTCCACTGGGATCGCCTCCACCACTCGTCTGCTCACTCAATCCAGCCTTCCTCCCGCAAGACCTCTCAAACAGCCAGCTGAAGCCCCAGAAGTGTTTCCAGTTATACATTTATAACACTGAATGTATATATTCCCTTTAGTATTTTGATATTTCTGGACGGATCTCTGAAATACTTCTTCCTGCATTCAGTTTCATCTCAATAAGTTAATTTTAATTCCATTTATTCCACGGGAGTCTCATTTAACCTCTTTACCCCTACAAAATATTTTCTTTCCATCAAAATCATTTTCATATGTTATAGTACATCTTTCATCTTAATTGTTCCTTGTTCTCTTTGATATGGTCTTTGCAGGTATCTTTTTTTCTACATATACATTATAGAATAACTCCTTCTCATCCTCATTTCTAGCTGTAATCATTCCCTTATGTGCATTTTTCTTGCAATGTTTTTTTTCATTTCATTATTCCATCAAGCCTCCTTTATCATATTTCTGTTATTGTAATTCCGAGACATTCCGTTACATAATTATTTTTATTGTATTTCAAACAACTTCTACATCCTCTTTCCATTCCTCATTCACTTTGTTGGAAGATTAATCTATTTTCTAATATTCTGTCATACAGGATTTGCAGTTCCTCTTGTTGCAGTCATTCCATTTTCACTACAAGTTATTTTATATCTTCCCTTTTCTTCCATGTTCATTTTTCTCCTCAAACCTAGCAGAAAAACTCTCCCCTTCCCCGGGATTAAATTTCATTTAGAATTCTAAACATTTCCCTCCCAAACTCCCATCTTCTATCAACGCCATCTATGGGAATGTAGTTTGAATCAATTATTAGTTTGTAGAGTCATGTTTTAAGTTGGACCCATAACAAGCTGATGAAGCCCAACTCATGTTTTCTGACATAAATTTTAGTCTTTTCATTCATCTGTAATCTTACACTCTTATCTCCTTGCATGTATTCATCTTCTCTTCCTTACTTCCTCTATTACCGCTACGGATGTTGAGGGAAGCATGTATTCACCAACTCCACAAAATTAGGCAACCTTCACTGAGACTTCCATTTGTCTTTGTTTCACCAACATGCATCTGTTTTCCCCCCATTAATATTATTTCTTCATTCACACTCTTTACCATGTATTCCTCTTGCACTCTAAACCACTATTTCTCACATGCCATCGGTATTTATTTCTATCGCCCATTGTGCCTTTGGTCAGTAATGACTTTCATGAAAATATGTTTTAGCTTTGGTCAGTAGTAGCTTTCCTAGAATATGTTTTAGGACAGATGATTGCAACTCCCCACCGACACCAGTCCATGGCATGCAGAAATTGGGCTGTGCAAACTAGCGAAGCCCCATCTGTGGGTTCCCCCCTGGTCTGTGGAAAAACCTCTCCATGGAACTGGTTCCTGGTGCCCAAAGTTGGGGGGGGGTCCTCTGTTTTAAAATATAGAGAAGATTAATATTAAGTTACCAGCTCCAGCAATATGTATATTAACATCCCTTGCTAATGCTAAGAAATTCAGGTCAGCTGGGCACATTTGACCAATCTGCCACAAACACAATGAAATCCCAGATCTATCACTAATATGCTTGGGCTATGCTAGGATCTCTAATTTTAGGATATTTTGCAAGCCAACATACTGCTGTTCATAGTTTACCAAAACAGAAATAGAGGGTTTATAATAAGAATTATTATTGTTTTGTGTGGATAATCTACAGTTAGACTTACAGTCTAAAACTGGTGGAAGTGATTGGTCTGAGTGTTCTAATCACAATTGATATAACAACTTATTTCCCACCATAACTATTGGACTTCAATCTGCAAGTCCTGGTATTTCATAATTTTTTCCAATTGCTTTCCCTCAATCTTAACCTAATTCCAGAATAGCAACATAATTGAATTGTTCTATCAGGCATGTTATGAACAATATGCCTCTCTATGTGGATCTTAAAGTCCCATAGCATCTTAGCCCACTCACTTTCTAAAATCTTCTCAACTTGATGGTCCCAGCAGTTTTCATGACATTCAGATTCAAACTTCGGGCAAAGTTTCCAAAGAATAATTCAGTCACATGTGGTCAGTTTATAACATTTTGCTGCAGTCATTGATCAAATGGTCAATTGTTTCATTCTTTTACTGCAAGACTAACATTTGCTGTTGCTTGCAACATATTTGCCTTCATGCAATTAGTTGGCAAAAATTGTTCTTGAGCCATTAAAATAAAGTCTTCAGGTTTTTTTCTTTAACATTCCTGATCTTAACAAATTCCATGTGTTTTTGTTTTATGAGCTTTTCCTTCTATATCCTTCAGGTATTGACCATGCATTGGCTTGTTCTTCCAATTAACAAATTGGTTTTCAATTGTTTCTTTTCTATATTCAGCCTCTTTGTTGTTTTCAAGAGCTTTTCTTGATTGACTTTCTTTAGCAAGGATTATTGGCTTTTCTTAATTCATTCAGATCATGCTTCCACCCCCCCCCCCACCTCCAAAGTCTGTTTCACCTGTTGGAGTCATCTGCTCCATTCAGCTCTTGGAAAAACAGATGCACGCTCACATTTGCGAACTGGTAGAGAGGGTGAGTTGATTTCACCCCTGTGTGAGTGTCATTGTGAGTGTCGCATGCATGCTTGCAGCCTTTTGTCACTCGCAGCCCCGTTTGTGCATGCGCATGGATGTGAAAAGATGCCTGCCCCTCCCCCTTTGGACTGCCAACCCAGAAAGATTGGGGAACTCTGCTCCAGGTAGATTTTATTACTATTGCCTTTGCGACAGCCTTGATTTTTTGTGACAACATGTACTACTACCTATGGGATTTTGGGGGGCAAGATTTTGTTGGCCCTTGCCTTCCTCCTATGGCTGACAGAGCATGCCTATCTCAAGTCCACCAGCTGGTTTTGTGCCTAAGGTGGGACTAGAATTCATGGTCTCCTGATTTCTAGCCTGGTGACTTTACTACTACACCAAACTGGCCTCAAAAATATTCAAAAGGAAACCACAGCGACATTTACATTGTTGTAATATAATTAATAAATTTGGAACAAAAAAATTCATCTTGCATCTATCCTAAAATGTACTGGGGATTGAATAGGATATATTGGACTTTCTATGTCATATTTCCCACTGATAACCAAAACTACCCAAGTACGCTGAATTAAATTCATAATTAAATGTAATAATTCTCCTACCATTTCATGTGATCTTGCTAATAAAATTATTTCATTTAGAAATACCTTCTCTTGCCATCTCATCTTATACTCTCCAAATTTAAAATATATACAAATATTAGTAGGACTCATGTGAGCCCCAGAATCTCCAGAACATGTTAAAAGCAGAAGTGTATGCATAAAAAGACAAAGAAAATGCTAGCCTGTCACTCACTTAAATCCAACATCCCACATACAGTATATCAGCCTTGCTCTCCCCACTTTGGATTTTTATGCTTTTAAAATATGGATTGAAACATTGGGGGAGAACTAAGAAGTTCTGAATGACATTAAAACATGAGAATACTGAACTTCTAATCAAATCTCATATAGGTCCCTAAAGATAAATTCCTGAAGCATCAACTTCCTAGGTAGAAAAATGTCCTTCAAGAGCTTCCAGTGTGTTCAGCCACACACTGGGAATGAGACAACAATGACAAAGAGAGGGCTTTTAAGTCTGTAAACATTCTGACTATGGAATATTTTATCCCAGAAAGCTCATCTAGAAATAAATTCTATTTTATTTTCAATCCCCTACTGAATACATTATTTACCATAAACCCTTAGAATCTATTTTAATGTTGATTTACAGCCTAGCAGTCCTTAGCTCTGCTTGTAAGTGTTTTAATGCAAGCTGTTTTAGAGAAATTGTCTAGTGGAAAGCAGGATGATAATATTTACATTGGGGGGGGAAATCAGTATAAATATTCTATAATCTTTTATTGGGCCTAAAAGATTCAATAAGCAGTCCCACATATAAGAGAATATTAAGTTTGTGTTTCACAAATGGCTTGCTCTCACCCCAGTGGCAAAAAAAAATTCCTTTATTAAATGTATATTCTACCTTTCCTGAAGAAACTCAAGACAGTAAAAGTTACATTTCTTCCAACTACATTTCCCTCTGCCCTGTGAGGTAAAATAGGTCGTAACTGCATTCCTGTAGATCAGTGATGGTGAACCTTTTGTGGCTTGTGTGCCAAAATCATGGGGAGTGCAAGGGGGTTGTATGCGGGCATGTCACCCCATAATACTATGTGCGTGCCCACGCACGCATGCGCATGCAATCAGCCTCCCCTTGCTTTTGGCACTGTTTTTCGCCCTCCCCAGGCTCCAGAGGCTTTCAAGGAGCCTGGGGAGGGCAAAAACAGCCTGCCTGCCCTTCGGAGGCCCTCGGGATACTTTAAGAGTTTCGAACAAACACTACGAGCAAACCGGAAGTGACTTCCGGGTTGCTCGTAGGCACGGTTTTAGTCCTCCTGAGCCTTTAGGGAAGCCTCCTGAGGGCTCCTAAATGCTCCAGAGGGCTAAAATCACCCCTACGAGCAAACCGGAAGTGATTTCCGGTTTGCTCAGAGCGTTGTTTTTTATCCTTCGGAGCCTTCACAGAAGTCTCCTGAGGGCTACTGAACACTCCGGAGGGCTAAAGCCAGCCCTACAAGCAAACCAGAAGTCTGTTCCCAAACTTTGCCCGTATGGCTGGGTTTTCACGCTCCGGAGGCTTCAGGGAAGCTCCTGAAGTCTCTGGAAGGTGAAAAATGGCCTCAAAAGAAGGCTGAAGTCAGCTGTCCAGCACACACATGCACGCTGGCCAGCTGACAGAGCAAGCCTTGCGTGCCCTGACAAATGGCTCCGTGTGCCACCTGTAGGTTTGCCATCACGGCTGTAGATGGATTTAAAGCTACCTCTCTCTGCTCTTTGCCGTATATCTTAACCACTAACCAATAATGGGAATATATAACAATACAGTGGTTTTTGAGAAAGCAAAATACTCTTGCCCCAAACAAGGATTAAAAAATATGTCCCCATTCATATATGAGAAACAGACATGTTCATGTTATCATCGTCATCATCATCACTTGTTGAAGAACCATCAAAAATGAAAGAGTCTAGCAGAACCATTTAAAGCAAAAAGATTTTATGATAAGCCCTTAGGCTTCATAAGCTTCCCCTCATTTCATCAGATGTACGGCATGGCTTAAGTAATGCAGGACTCAAATACCCAGGGATGGGGAAAGAGAGCATTTATATGTGAGCCAGATTACAAGTACTTTACAATTGTAATAGGTTAAAAACTCCACTGTGTTTGTTCAAGCCTTCTGAGATTGCCTGAAACTTACTGATGTATGAGCTTACCTTCTCAAGCTCAATTGTGCTGACACAGAAATTTGTGGTTGTTGCTACTCTCAAACTGCTATTTTGACATTTGTAATGGAATGTCCTGGGAAGCTAAAATGTTCTGCATTTATCTCTTTTTGAGTCCTAGTGTCAAATCTGGCTCCATTAAAGCGTTTGCAAAAGTGTGGTCTATTTTACTCACTACAAAATCCAGAAGTACAGGCAGATATCCCATTAAAGTAAGACCATGTAAAGAAATCTATAGATTTGGATGTAAAGTTGATTTTGTTGGTGTCAATGAGAGATAAACCCGACTTTTTAGTTCATTGAAGTCTCTAGTTCTCACTTCTTCTGGTTCTTGTTTCCCCCCATCCCTATTCCCCATAAAATATTGAGTAGCCCCCAATGGTCATTTTCCCCCTAGCTCTAGTCTAAGGTGGCTTTTTATATATCTGTCCAGAATCTTCAGTATGTAACATTCCTATCTTACTAATAATGTACTATTATTGTTTTAAGTAGTGGTAGTTAACCTGGTCCCTACCGCCCACTAATGGGTATTCCAGCGTTCATGGTGGGCGGTAAGGGTTTTGTCCGATGTGGAAGAACTCTCCTTTTTTTAAATTTAATTGACTTCCCTACTTTATAAATCACCATTACTGTGGAACCGGTGGGTGGTTAGAAAATTTTACTACTAACAGAGATACAAAAGTGGGCGGTAGGTATAAAAAAGTTGACTACCCCTGGTTTTAAGGATGTTTTAAGGATGTTACTGAAGAATTTCTTGTATTACGTAAACTAACCGCTCTCATTCTAGGAACCCCTTCAGATGGTTGGACTCAACTTCAAGCATTTCAGGTGTGTAGTCTTGGGAATTGTTATAATTTAGATATAATTTGAAGATGTTCAGGTTAGGGAAACTAAATATATATGAAATGGAAAACCTAAATTTTGATCAATATGCATGGTTTTATTTCTCTATCTTCTCAGTTAATGGGCCAGAATCAGAAATTACATCTTAAAAAATATGGATCACAATCAGGCATGGAATTATTTTATTCACTTCTTTTTTAATAAGGAACGATGGCTTGATTCAATCTGAGCTACAGATCAAATTAATACTGACTGATGGCTGGGTTTACATATCATGCTAAGTGGCTTAACGAACCATTTTAGGATAGGGGCATTTTGCCACAGGATCGTGCAGTACAGCAATCCAATGAATTAAATTTGTCTTCTGAATTCAAACAAACTTGGTGGCACTTAGTTCTAACTGGGAGCTAACAAGATAATTTAATAACTATTAAATTTTCAAATCTGTATCACAAATAACTTATTCTGGGTTCTCTTCTGGTGCTCCCATTTAAACCACCTAAAATTGTGAAGGGCTATCTAATGTAAAGTATGCCAAAGTAACACCTGTTATCCAAATGGAAAGCTTCTGAAAACTGAGCTCTTGTCTTATGCTTAAAATCTTAATTTTCTAATTCTTTGCCTAAAGTCACAAAACTTTAAACAAACATTAGCGTCCAGCAGTAATGTTGCATTGTATCCATCTCTGATCAGACTCTCCACGCAACCAATAATGAGTCTTCTGCTAGTAATTAGCTATGGTATTGTGGAACAACAAAATATTTGCATAGCCAATGTCATTATCATAGAAGCTAAACTCGCCAGAGGGAAGAGATAAGCTATTATAAAATCATAAACCTAAAGAAAAAGTCATTAAATTAGAGGGAAGAAATAAATAATTGGACATGAGTTACCAAGAGAAGCAGTTGCTCAACATACAACAGCTTATTATAACACAGATTAACTTTTAGAATAATAGTATAGTAGCAACATTTTAAAGGCCATCTTGTGCCAATAAATAGTTCCTTTCATGTATTTTTATTAGTACGGCTCATACCCACATTAGCTTGGGAAATTATTTCCAAATCAATATGTAAATTAATTGATTCTACAAACCAACTTTTTCCCCACTCAAATGTGAATAGGAATCCTATCTCAACATCAGAACTAAACTGCACTTTCCTTTCCCCACTTTAACTGAATACTGAATGCTTTACTGAAAGTAATATTACAATATTGCTCCTCAATTGTCACATATGAAATATTGATTATGACTCATTTATCCACCATCACAGCCTGAGAAAAGTAGGCTTTTAACTCAAATCCCCTGCCATATTGTTCTCACACTATCTAATTTTTGCAAAAGCACCTTTTATGCAACTGTAAATTGTATCTTAAGATAAAGAAGACAATTACCTTCTCTGACTCCTCTGTTGATGGCTATTGGACAAGGTTAGCCGGAATCTGTTTTACCTTTATTTTTTTTCTTGCTGTAATGTGGCTGCTAAGGTGAAAGGGTAGGATAATATGGACAGATAGCGGTAAATACAATAAGCAACTTTACTTCCAAGTTTTTTTTCAGTTTCCATTATGTGCTCAATCAAATTACTTTTCTTATTGATCTTCCCATCAGCTGGGGAAAGCTATGCTTCAACCTATACATCAACCGTGGTGATTTCAAGCCTACATTTGCAATCTATTTTATTCTAAATCAAATGCTATGGGAAAATTTCAAAATGCCCAGCACTTCAAGTGATAAACTGCATTGGTGAAATTCAATCCTGAGAAAGGGAGAAGCTACCGACTTTATTTCTGGCTGCCCTGGGTCCTTTTTTAGGAGAAGGGCGGGGTATAAATTTAATAAAATAAATAAAATAAATTTCTGGAATTGTCTGAAAATAACTTCTTCTAGCCAAAAGACTTTTAAAAACGAATTCTTCAGTGATTTACTGTTTTGACTCTGTTGCTAATGTCCTCCACGCTTGGTTTGTGCTGAGACTGAGTTATTGACTTTTCGTTATATTCTCACAATCTTTTGAGATCGTTGAAAAAACATTATTAAAAGCAATCACAGCTTCTACTTATGATAAAAAAAAATTCCATGCATGGTTTTTTTTAAAGGCACAGGTGCCCCATATGTTTTTGGTTTTGTGGTTATTTCTATGTGCGGCTGCCGGACTTTGGTTGTAATAAAGATATCTGTCTATTTTGAAGAACTTAAAAATGCAGAAAAGGTTATACATATCACATATTTTCTTGGTTTACAGTTAATCAAGAATAGAAACCTTCCTATTTTGTTCGGCTCCTTGTTCCTTTCAGACTGCTGGAGGGGAGGGAAATCTATTTTCCCACAAAAGGCTTGAAGTTTCATTATGGCAGCAACAAGGTCCCTTAGCCCCCAAAAAAGTTAATAAGGTCTTCACTCAGCTTCTTTGTACTTGCTTGGAAATGGGGAAAAAGAGCTTCTACAAACATTTTTCACCATGGTCATAAAAAGGCATTGACAGAGACAAGAACTCCAAGGGACCATGATTCATAAGGCAGAGTCCCCCATTTGGTAATCAGCATCTCACACTGTTTAGCTCAAGGGCAGTAAATATTGGAGTAGCAGCATGGGAACCAAGAGAAAAACGGAGATACGTTCTTCATAATGGGACACAATACATTTTCTGTGGGACTTTTCCATTTCCCTTATTTCTTTCTCCCCTACGACGGGCTCGGCTTACGCACAAAACAAGTCTCGTTTTTGGTGTTCTTAAAATTAGCAGTAGTTCAGAACCGCTTTAAAGGTCAGCAAAAGCAGAGCATTTATCTCAGAGGTCAGTTTTATGTATTGAAAAGGCACGGCTTTGTTTCTTGATCCTTCACAACTCCAAAACATTGTGACATATAAATCACGATCGAGTTTATCCTTGCATATCATCACCAGCCACATTAGGTTCTGCAAAGCACGCTGGCTCCAAGCCAGAGATTCTGAAGTGTATTTACAAGCTGCGGGCATACTGATAAGTGTAAGAAGGACCTTCCCTGCTAAACAAATCATGGAAACTGTCAGCTTTGACACTGCTGGTCCCTATTAGAAGGGAGGAGATGGTCTCATCTCTCCAAAAAGGCATCTTCCTGCATTATCAGAATTCAGCACATGGAAAATAGTCCTTTCTGTATGTGTGTGTGTACATGTATAATATAGGTGTATTTATTCCATGACGAAAAAGCCGGGCATTTATTCAGTTATTTAGCAAATGCTATAGCTATAGCATTTGCTAAATAAATAAATAAATCTCCAGGTGTTTTGTCATGGAATAAATAAGGTAAGGGTAAAGGTTGCCGTCATCCATATGGGTTAGTTGTTTCCGAATCTAGGGGATGGAGCTCATCTCATATTCCATTTACATGGAATAAATACACATACATTATACACGTGTACATGCGTGCGCACACACACACACACACACGTATGCATGTAAAGGTAAATGTTCCACTCGCACATATGTGCTAGATGTTCCTGACTCTAGGGAGCAGTGCTCATTTCTGTTTCAAAGCCAAAGAGCCAGCACTATCTACTGTGGTCATGTGGCTGGCATGACTAAATGCTGAAGGCTCACGGAATGCTGTTGCCTTCCCACCAAAGGTGGTTCCTATTTTTCTACTTGCATTTTTACATGCTTTCGAACTGCTAGGTTGGCAGAAGCTGGGATAAGTAACGGGAGCTCACTACATTACATGGCGCTAGGGATTCGAACTGCCGAAGTACTGACCTTTCTGATCGACAGATTCAGCATCTTAGCCACTGAGGCACTGCGTCTCTCTCTCTCTCTCTCTCACACACACACACACACACACACAAAGAGTGACTCAGGATGAACTTACAAACATAATAAGAATCAAAAAAAGATCAGACATAAGTAACAGAAATAAAAGATAAAAATATATAAAAGAACTTCAAGACAGCGAGGAGACAACCATCATTTAGCCTCATTCAACCATTTTGCAAGCCTGCCACGAAATCTCCAGGGTTGGGGAACCACATTGTCAAGGCTTTCCTGAAGGCTGGCTGGATTGAGGGGGAATGATGTTTTACAGAGTGGAGGCTTCAGCAGCAAAGCCATGTTTCCTGGGTTCTGCCAGATGGAGCTCCCTAGCAGCGTGATCCAGAACACACCTGATGTAGATGCAGCTGGAAAGAAACGGCCCTTCAGATAACCTGATCCCATGTCATGGAGAACTTTAATGGTCAAAACCAGCATCTTGAATTGCATCCAGAAGCAAACTAGCAGCCAATGCAGCTCATGGAGCAGAGATGTACCATGTGCCATCTTTTAGGTATATATAACTGTTGGTAAAGTGTGTGTGTGTGTGTGTGTTTGTGTGTCATATATATTGCATATCTATGTATGTACATACACACAAAGAAACAAGCATGTCAGACTTCTTCAGTGAATAATTATGGATCCCCATAGCCTACAACATTAGGGATGCAGTGGCTCAGTGGCTAAGACACTGAGCTTGTCGAACAGAAAGGTCAGCAGTTCGGCGGTTCGAATCCCTAGCACCGCATAATAGACTGGAGCTCCTGTTACACGTCCCAGTTTCTGCCAACCTAGCAATATACAGCATATTTGGTAGGAGACATACCTCTCACGCACATATGCACACCAGCAATGACCATCAGATGGTTTGATAAGAGCTGCTTTGCTGTATTGTGCTCAGCAATTATTCTGTCTAAAGGCAACTCAATAATTCCAGTGGATTCTAGCCATACAGTACAAAGCACACATACTCTGGATTCATAAATTCTGCAATACTTATTGTAAATTTTACATCACTTGATACTTGCTAGTAGCCTAATGTAGATGTTTTTATTAGTATGTTTGTTTTTAAACCGCCAACTTTTTCTCTGATTCTGTAACCCACCCAGCATCTTCTGGATTGTGTGGCCATATTAAATTTGTTTACATGAATAATACCACTTTAATACCAAAGTTACTGATCACCTATTTTCTTTGAAGTGAAAGAAATATTATATCCCGAGATGGGCATCACATACTGTAACAACCAGTTCACCCAGCACCGGAGATGTGATCACACGCTCACATTCTTGGGCTACATTGGGAGAGTTCTTGGGATACATCTATTAAAAGATATATTTTATTCAAAATGAACTATGCAGCAGAAAGCCTAAAGGAGTTGCCCAGTATATTAAAAGCATCAGTGCCTGCTCAGAAATCCAAATGAAATAATGTTGCGACATTATAAAATATCTGAGTTAAAACAAATGGAGTAACAGATAAAAGAAGGGCCGGTGCTTGTGTCTACTATCATCTGCTCAACCAAGGGAAATGTGTTAATAATGCCTTTCAGAAACAAACGGCAGATTTTCCAAAGAAGCATGAAATCATAGTGATGGAAGACTTTAATTATTCCAACATCTGTCAGGCGACAAATTCTGCCAAGCATGGAAGTTCCAGGAAATCCTTGAGTTGCCTTGCTGACAACTTTCTTCAGAGGATAGAAGGCAGCTATCTTTGATAATTAGTATAATTTAATATACTAATAAACAGGAAATCCTTAGTTAAATAATGAGAAGTAGGAGGAACACCGGAACAAAGTTACCATGTACTGCTTAAGTTCTTGATTTTATTCAGTCTGCTCCTTAGATCTCAAAAAAGTGGGTTTAATGAACCCAGAATGATAAGAATTGTGATTCTATGTAGAAGAAGCTAAAGGATATAGGAACTTAAGTGCAAATAAATCTAATGACATAGAATAATGAAAGACAGTGGAAAATGCCATTGCACTAAAGCAAGAGTTTATGGAAACATACAAACAATATAGAAAATGAAAAGATCACAAAGGAAGAATATGAAAAGTTGACAAAAACTATAGAAATGATGTCATCAAAATGAAGAATGGATTCAATAAGGCATTTTAGGAATAAGTATAAGAAAATGGTGAATTAAAAGGAAAGAGGAAAAAACGGTAGACCAAATATTGAATCATAATGGCAAAATAATTTATTAACAAGTAATAAAGTACAAACAAAACTATTTAAATTATATTTTGATTTAATCTTTTTCATCAAAAGCAATGGAAGGGTAGAACTGAAGTTTGATAGTAATGTGGTCACGGAATTTTCTTCGGGATCAAACAAATGAAGGACAGCTAAAGGAACTAGCTGTCCAAACCATATGGATTGTCTTTGAAAAGTCCTAGATAACTGTTGAAATGCCAAATGACTAAAGGTGAGAGAGAGAGAAAAGAAGTAAAAAGAGGCAGTCAATCTGCTGTCAATACTTGTGAAGATTTTAGAGTAGATCATAAAGAGATCAGCTGCTAAGGTAATAAAATACAGGTACAGTTTTTAAAGCATTTATATCCAGTTGTTAAAGGAATAATTTTTTATTTCTGATCCATGTTACATTTCCTTTCCGTGTATGAACATTTTTATAACTCTAAAGCCATAAGAAAAAGGGAGAAATTAAAACATAACCTTTCACCATTCAAAAGCTGGTTTGAAAGTGTAGGGAAACAATGTCTTAAAGAAAATAATTTTCTATATTCAAAGGGACACTTTATTCTATACAATTGTTTGAAAAAGCATCCATGTTAGTTTACTTGGAAGTTGTTAGTTACTGAAAGCTACTCTGGGCAAGGAAAGTACAGGTAGTCCTCAATTACCTGCATTTAGTGACTGTAAATGAGCTGGGAATTATGGTCATGACTTTGTGCCTATCATTAAATGAGTCAACATGTGATTTTGCCGGTTTTACAAAAAAGATTTGTGAAGATTATTACGTGAACACACTAGATGTGGCAGTTATAAAATGTGGCAGTTACAAAATGAACATGGTGGTCATTACATGTCTGCAGAGAATGTTTTTTTGCCAGAAAATAGAATATAGTACTGGGTCCCACAAAAAAAAAAAAAGTAAATCACAACCATGTGACCATAGGAGGCTGAAAATGGCCGTAAATGCAGACTGGTAACCAGCACCCAAAATGACCATGAGGTAAGATGGTGGGGAATCAGCCATCAGAACTTTGAATCTGGGTTACAAATGCCTTTTTTGGAGTCTTCAAACCATCACTAAGCCTTCAGTTGTAAATGAAGAGCTTCCTGTAATCCATGCTTATAAATGTTCACCCTACGTTGTGCAAATATACATGTATACAAATCAGTGGTGGGATGCAAATTTTTTTACTACCAGTTCTGTGGGCGTGGCTTGGTGAGCATGGTGTGACTTGGGTGTGGCTTCGTGGGCATGGCAGGGGAAGGATACTGTAAAATCTCCATTCCCACCCCACTCCAGGGCAAGATTACTGCAAAATTCCCATTCCCTCCTCATTAGTTGGGACTCAGAAGGCAGAGAATTGATGGGGGCTGGGCCAGTCAGAGGTGGTATTTACCGGTTCTCTGAACTACTCAAAATTTCCACTACTGGCTCTCAAGAACTGGTCAGAACCTGCTGAATACCACCTCTGATACAAGTACCTGAGTATTTAGTAAGAAAGGAGTTAGATAATATTTCAGATTTCTGCTTCCTGTGCAGAAAGGACTTGATCTGCACCTAGATCAAGGTAAACTGCTTGTGTAGCATTGTGTGCATTTCATATTACCACACCATTACTACCGCATAATCTTATTTATTTATCAAATTGAAAAACTGGCCATATCCCACACAGCGGGAGTCTGCAGCTAATCTGATTCTCGAAGCAGAAGAAAAGCTTTCTAGAAATGAAGTGATTCACTTAAAATGGACCAATGACAGACCAGCCAAGAATGACTTATATAACATAATCAGCTCTTTTCTTATATGAGGCATAAGACAACTTCATTCAGAACTCTGATGTGAAATAATGTAGACATTTATGATTCTAAACTATTTTAGAGGCCCTTGAGTTTAATCTGTCACTCAACCTGTATAGATTGAGGTTTTACTGCCAGCATTAATTCTCAATTCTTTCAAGCATAAAATATATCATGATTGGACATATTTACCAGAGAAATGTCTGTTTCCACTGGGATTTAATTTGAAATTTATACGAATGACTTTTGTCTCTCCCAATCAAATAAAATGTTTCTGTTTTAAATATTAACAACTTGTGTGGATAATGTATTCAACTTTTCAGAAGAAACAAACCTTTCTGATGTCCAATGATATTGAATAACTTGCCCTAAAGGCAGTAATTAATTAAAAAACCTCTACAGGGTGAAGGCAATAGTACCTGTTTATATTATATTTTTGTTCTAGAAGCTCAAAACAATATACACACTAAGTTCCTTTATTATTTAATCCTCAAAATAACTCTATGAATTAAATTGTATTGACGAGTAACTGGCTTGAAGTCACCCAATGAGTGCTATATCTGGGTATGAATGTCAATTTGGCTTTCCCCAGTCAAGTCCAGAAACTTAATAACAACACAATGTTTCACAATGTTTATTTCTACATTATTTATGCTCCTGACTGTAGCCAAAATTAATCACTTGTGTTTCATCATAACACTCTACCATGAAGAATTTAGATAATTCTCCAACCTGATGCCCTTTCAAAGTTCTTGGGATACATAGAACGTGGAGGTGAAAATATAAAGGAATGCTTCTTTGGACTGACAAACCAAATTTTATCCAATGAAGATCATCTTTTGTGATAAAGTTCTGGGTTTCATGCTTAAACCTTGAATCATCAACAAAAAAGACAATCCTTGGAGCTTGGGAGGAAGCATGTGACCTTTCACTGACAAAGCAATAACTAAATTATTATTTATCAATTTTTTATGCTCCTGTCTCCCAAATAAGTTGATACTGAACAGCTTACAATTATACCAACCAACATCTTCAGTGCTGCTGATATATATTGATTGAACCACAGAGAAACTATATAGCCTAACAGCTCTAGAGACTGAGCTAGCCTGTCATGCCCCTGTTGGAGTCTGAATCTGTGGGGAAGATGAACTGGAATAAGAACCGACAGAGATCAAGAGGGCGGCTCAGTTGGCCTTGGAGGAAACTGGGGAAAGGCAGAGTCAGTCCAGGCAAGGCTTTTCAGGATTGAAAAGGCTTGCAGACAGGGAGGAGCAGGAAAGGCAGAGCTCAAGTGAAGTGCAAGGACCACCCTCTCCTGATCCTAGAGCATGGCGAGAAGAGAGAAGGCAAGACCAATGCAGATTGAGCCAGCTACAAGGGAGGAGAGTGCCACGTCACCCTTCACAAGGCACACCTGGGGACTGAGATGTAAGGAGGTGCTGGTGGGAAGGGCATTTATCGGGAACAAGCATTGAATCTGTGGAGCTTTGTGTGCATTTGCTGATGCTTGGAGATTACTGTGCTCTGTCTTGTGAGGCTTGCCCAGTTTGCCTGCTTCGCTGAACTTCTTGCTCTGGTTACTGTTTAGCTAACCTTGCTTACTGGACTTCTTGCTCTGATTACTGTTTGGTGTAACATGGCTTTCTGGACTGCTGGCCCTGGTTACTATTTGTCTAACCTGGCTTACTGGACTTCTTGCTCTGGTTACTGTTTGGTTAACCTGGCTTACTGGACTGCTGGCCCTGGTTACTGTTTGGCTAATCTGGTTTACTGGACTGCTGGCTCTAGTTGGCTAACCTTGCTTAGTGGACTACTCGCAACCAGAGGCTGCTGAAGGTGCATGTGAGAGCTTTGCTCCAGGACTTGTAGTAAATGTGGGGATGTTTGGGGGCAAAGTTGGAGCAATAAAGGGGAGTTAGACCTGTTCTCTGGCTGTGTTGCTTTCGTGCCACATCCCGGGTCATCACACTAGCCTATGCCCAATGTTCCTTGTTATGGGTCCTCAGACACTGTTTTGAAGCAGGCTAGCAGCATTAATATTGATAACCGCTAGAGCTTCATTGGATACTTGGAGATAGGAGTACTATTATAGTACAATCTAGTTTCTGACAAGATCTTGTGTTTCTGCAAAAATTCAGAAGTCAGGCATTGAAGGGCAACAGGTGGTTTATGAGTAAAAAAGTGGACTAGCATTCTGGATTTGTTTACCAGTTCGGACAGCTCTATAATTTGATTAGCATCAAATTATTGCTTTAATTACCATCACAGCTTTCTCAGCACAGCATGGGTACCCTTTAATTGGAATAGCTAAAATTGTGTGTGTGTGTGCATGGGTGTATAAAAGTTATTTTGTCTAGAATACAACTGTTTTATGATTGTCTGATAATTGTTTCTGATAACTATACCCTAATTGGAGTTCTGTATATAATTTTGCTATGCATGGTAATGTAATAAAGGCAGCTTATTACAGCTTACAATTATAGGATTATGAATCAGCAAGGACAATCAGTTGTCAGCAATCAATCTGGTAGAATCTGGGATAAACAGTCCAGTGTTATACCTTAGAAAAAATCCTCCACATCACTATTTTTTTGCTTTATGCTACTATCCTAACAATCATAAGATTTAAAAGAGCTTGGGTAATCAGGAAGCATAGTATATGTATACTTCACAGTTGAAGTAACATACAGTAATGTACATTTAAAGCAGGGATGTCAAACTAGTGGCCCTTGACCAGATGCGTCATACACAGGCCAGATCCACGAATGGAGAAAACATCATGAAATGTCATGTGATGGTAACATGACACAGTGAGTTTGACACCCATGATTTAAAGGAATGTAGACCATCACTAGGTTTTGTGGATAAAAACACCATTAGGGCAGATAAGAAAAATTACTGTAGTCTTGGAAGACAAGCAGAATGCTTATTATATTAATACTATTTAAAATTACCTAAATAATCTAATCGTCCAAAATACTTTTTGATGAAATAATACCGGTCAGATTGCTTTGCCCCTATCCAATAATAAACATTTTTGCAGCAGCGGAGGAAGATATCCATTTAAAAAAAATGAAAATATAATTATGCAAAATATACCTTAGCCTTCCATTCTGGCTGAATGTGAAAAATTAATCTTAGTGAATCCGTTGTAGTCATTTTTTAAAATCACCATCTAGACATGAGTTTAAATGATAGGGCAGTGATGGCGAACCAAGTGCCGAAAAGGGAGTACGTGTGCGCATGCAGCACTTAATGTCGAAAAGTAGCACTTTTCATGGTCTGGGCCGCGACCAGGAAGAGGAGTACTTCCATTCTCTGGAAATGTACTTCCGGTTACTGCCATGCATGCACACACACACCGATCAGCTGGCCAGCGGACATACTCACACTGTAAAACAGAAGACCAGCTCACACAAATCATCACATGCTGGTCGTCACATGTGCATGTGTGCCAGAAACCCAGAAGAGAAACAGGTGACACTGCGCGTGCCAGGTGACATGGCTCTGCATGCCACTTCAGGCATGTGTGCCATAGGTTTGCCATCACGATGATAAGGGGTTAAAAGAGACTGCTTTAGAAAAATCTTCTGGTTAGGATAAGATCCTATTGAACATATGGCAGCTCTAGAGCTAACGTAACTTCATTCTTTATGTTCTGTTTTTTCTGTTTGGCTCGGATATTTAATTAAACAGTTTGCAAATTAGAAAATGGACAATCATTATAAGATTTACTTTGACATAATGATCCAATTGTTCCATTTTGAAGTTCATGACCTGCAATCAATTGATCAATCAATCTTAAAAATAAAAAGCTTTTCCCCTCAAACCTTAAAGGAGAAAACTGAACAACATGAACAATATTAAAAAAGGAATATAACTGTCTACATCAAATGGCCAATATCTGTCAGAACCATTTCTGATTTATTGTATACCAAATATCTATGCCTTCCAATATGCACATAAATACAATTAAATAAGTAAGGTGATCAGCATAATTACATGTAAATGCCAGGTCAAGTTAAAAATGGAATGACACCCTTGAATTGTCTATTTGAATATTAAAAAGCAACTGTGCCTCTTTTGGTCCATGAAGGGGGAAAAATAGTTTAATGAACTCTTCAGAAGTGATGATGTTTCCAAGAAGCAAGATTTCAATTTTAACTTGTTTTTAATTGCAGCAAGACAACATAAACATAAAGTCCTTTTTACCTCCAAAGGACAGAAGTGGCCTATAGCCATGGTTTCTTCAGTGTTAGTTCATAAGACACATTAATCCTTAACCAGAGCCATATTTCCTCAACATCCAATAGTTGATTTGTTTGTATTTATTTAAGTTTGCTGTTAGACCTTGCTGTTGATGGGATGTTCAGGCACTTCTGTTTAGTGTGGGATTCCTAGAATTCTGCTGCAAAGCTTTGATGATTGAGGCAAAATCGTTTCTTGGATTTATAAAGAGACAAGGTATTAGTTTTTCAAAGCTATAAGCCCTGTCTTTAGTCTTGTTACTTCCCTTCCCAGCATAAAAGCTTTCTATCCATCAAACAGGTATATTAGAAGTGACAAACTGTAAACCCTCAATTTAATGGGCCAGTAGCAAGAAGAGTTTCCATTACACTTGAATGTCTATTAAGCAGCAAATGGACTTTTACACATGCATATAATGGCATTATGTAAGCATACAATAGTGAACAAATTTTATCTGTGGCACCAAAACACTACTAAACTGAAGGACAGTAGATCAAGGATACAAAGGGTATATTTGAAACCATGTCTCTATCTGAAAGAAATCACACAGCGACTGATGGAAAATTACATTTAAAAATCTTGGTGTGAAGGTCATAACTTCAAATATTTGAGTCACGGTGTGTTCATGTTTGCATGAAGTCCAAAGCACTTCTTCCAAATCATTTTCGAAGTATGTAGAGTTCAATTTTGTACTATTTGCAGTTCTCTTTGTCCAAATTCTGGGTGAATTTAAACTTTTTTTAAAAGCTTCTTTCACATAATAACATTCCTTAAATAACTACTACAAAAACCCTTTCTAGAAAATGCCGGTATGCTTTTCTATTAAAAAATAATAATAATAATAAAAAGCACTGGCAGACTTTCTCTTTATAAATGTGCATTGTTCAACCACAAAAATTACAAAATAAAACTTTGGAAAACTATAATGATAGGGACACTTAAGAATGTACTGCATAAAACTATTCCAAAGCTTTTTTTCTTCTTCCAATAATTACATGTAACTATAAAAGGCCCAATTTTAAAAACTATCTTGGAAAACAAACCAAACATTTTAGTTAAGGCCGTTTATGTTTTACTGGCCAGACACAATTTCATCTGCCTTTATGGAAGGTGGCAACACCACTACGCAACTAAAATATTAAAAGGCAATAAGCATTTTTCAGAAAACGGCTTCTTCAAATGACCACTGCCAACCATCCAGCAGAAACCTAGCAGTGATAATAAGTACAGGAGCTTGTGAGAAGACTGCAACAGCCTGAAAACACGAGATTAAATCAAAGAAAAAATTAGAGTCAATCTAAAAGAACAGAATAAGAAATGCAGTAATTTAAAATTACAGAACGGGGAGATTTATTTATGTGGTATATTTATATATCTGCCCATTTACCAAAGAAATACAAATCATTGAATAGAAAGGTAGAAGAGAAAAAAATTGGAAAAACAAACAAAAAAAGAATATTTATACTAGTGGGGGGGGGGGGAGAAACTCTTCGTATGGCAAAGAAATCTAACTTCTGTTATATTTTTATAACAGATATTCCAATTTAAAGGAAATTGTGGGTCCTCACAGGTGGTGTTCCAGAATCCAGATCTACAACAATGGACATGTCTTGATATTAATAGGTTCTCTACACCTGGGCTAAAGAATGCAGGAGACACAGTAATAGGGTGTGATGATAGGCCACCAACCCTTTCTACTGGCTGAAGAAAATAACTTCTAGGAGAAATAAATGAAATATCCCTTTGCGCTCCCTCTTTTCAAAAGCATCAGAGCAGCTGCTGCCACAAGCAAGTTAAGATGAGGATGTTTGTACCTGAGGCAGATTATAACATCAGATTCCTGACATTCTGCTCTACTGAGCTCGTCTTTACATCTGAAAAAGGCTTTGTAATTAAATTAATTCCCTCAGAGTCAAATCTGGGCAAAAGGTTCTGAGAGCGGCCTTCTTCCTGATTTGGTGGAAACTGACAGTAGCAGTGCCCTGCCGTGAGAGCCTACAGAAAGCAGGCAAGGAAGCTGACCGGTGGCTACGAGAAGGGACAGACCAGGCTGGATAAGGAGGCTGTGGGAAAGAAATATTTCAAAAGCTCCCTGCTTTAACTGGCCCCACTAGATGTCCGCCTGGGCTTAAGCGCCTGTAATTTTCAGGATCGTGCTTTTTACTCCTGGCTAGTATCAAGGATGCTTTCTGAAACCTGTCTGGATCTTCCTTCTTGAGTTTGCCAGCCACAGCACCCGCGAAGGGTTGGCCATTTGGGTGTAACTCTTATTTATCATTCGAGCAATGGCTTTGACAGAGATTCAGCCCAATGCGCTGTGAAATGAACAGGAATTAATAAGTGAAGACCACACACAACACAGGAACTCCCCGTACATATGCAGGATAGATATTGCCCCTCGGTTTCTATTATCCCACCTGACCTAAGTATTTACTGCTATGAAGGCTTGAATCCTCTGCTTGTCTCTCTACTCTGCTGCCAATTATCATGCGAGTGCCAACAATGATAGAACCAAAGGAGTCCTTGTCTACTCTTTTCCTTGTCCCAGGCCTGGAAATACTAATACAACACACAGACACAGAGAGAGAGAGAGAGAGAGAGAGAGAGAGAGAGAGAGAGAGAGAGAGAGAGAGAGAGAGAGAGAGAGAGAGAGACAGAGACAGAGACAGAGACAGAGACAGAGACAGAGACAGAGACAGAGACAGAGACAGAGAGAATGAGAACAAATTATAGTTCCAGGTACCCAGTGGCATTTTGAAAGTAACAGAACCTTCTCCAATCTCCCTTCCTTACAAAAGAATGAAACAAAAAAGGTTGTAGGAAACTAACAAGCAAAGAAGTAAAAAAGGAAGGAGCTAGGAAGTTTGTCACACTTGTCTCACACAATCCCTTGTTCTGCACTGTGGTGAAAGGCTTGCTTTTGGAAGCATTTCTCTCCAGAAAGCATCCTGTCCCAAGCAATCGTATAGATTTTCTTCTGTCTTACTTGTCTTATCTGTATTGATCATTCCATCCTCTTGCTCAGAAAACCAGGAATTAGCATAAGTGATCGACAGGTACCGTAAGCATGGTGGAGATCAGAAAGGTTGAATTAAAAATGCTTGGTTGTTTCAAAATGCAGGCTGAAGAAACAGCGATGGCATGTTCATTTTCTTTTGCATTTTGTTCTGAATTTTGTCTGATAAGCAAAGCACTGAAATATATGCAGTGAGTTAGCAGTTGGATTTTACACACACACACACACACACACACACACACACACATCCAATAACAGAGAGATGAATTCCTTACATTTTCCTAATTAGCACATAATGCCAACTATATAATTGTAAGTAGCACTGTACAGATCTTCTCACATAAATTTCTCCAGACTGGGGCTTCTGTGACATGACAAGATCAGTGGCAGATCTTTCTGAATTTGAACCAATTATTTAATTTTGGAATCAACCTTCCAAAAAAACCCCAGCTATTAAGAGCCTTTTACTTAGGAAGGGACATGAAAGAAAAAAAGAGAGAGGTGGAGTTCAATTTTTGTTTTATTTTTGTTGCCATTGTCACATAAAGAAGATCTAATGAAATCCCCTTTGAGGTGTCTCATAGATCAGATTGAGAGCTATATTTCAACCCAAGCATATTAAGGGTAGCATGACTTATCATCCAGGGTATTTATTGCATGATATATGGTAGCTGAGTAATCACACTAAGTACACTGAGAATGGCCGTGTCGCCGTCATAAAACATGCCACAACTTTAAATGCTTTGGATTTTTTTGTTTCTTAGTAATGAACCAGGCCTAAGGTTTGGTTGATGCGTAATGCCACACAAAATGGTGCACCTCAGGTAGAAAATAAGAATTGAAACATTTAATCGGTTTAATTACCACATTTACTAATCTAAAGTTAGACCTACCTCCCGAACTCCGTGTCACCTCGGACCTCTGCCTGTTCCGCCAGCGCTTAAAAACGCACTTGTTTCATCTAGCCGGCCTGGCATGAACTACCCGATACCAAACTGACTATTAGCCGATCAAAGTTTTAATTTGGGGTTTTAATTATGTTTTAGCGCAGGTTTAATATGGTTTTTAAGAGTTTTTGTATATTTGTATATTTGTCTTTTTTAATTTTCCTGTGCGCCGCCCCATTAATAATAATAATAATAATTTATTTCTTATAAACCGCACCCTCTCCCCACAGGGACTCGGGGCGGTGCACAGGAGAAATAAGAACAATGGCTATATACATATTTCATTAAAAATAAATTAAATTAATTAACCTGTGCTAAAATACCCATTAAAACTATCTAACTCCCCAAAAAAACCCTAAAAACAGAGGAATAGCTATCCCAGGCCGGCAAGGCAGAAAAAGTGTGTTTTCAATTTAAGACGGAAGGAGCGGAGGTCCGTGGTGGTCCTAATATCGGGGGGGAGGTCGTTCCAGAGGGCTGGGCCCGCCACAGAGAGAGCCCTTCCCCTGGGTGTCGCCCGCTGACAAAGTCTAGTGGACGGCACCCGGAGAAGTCCCTCTCTGTGGGAGCGAATCGGTCGTGAGGATGTATGAGGCAGGACCCGATCCCGCAAGTAGCTAGGTCCCGAGCCATGGAGCGCTTTAAAGATGATAATTAATACCTTGAAGCGCACCCGGAAGACGACAGGCAGCCAGTGCAGCTCGTGCAAGAGCGGTGTTACATGGGTGTACCTTGCGGTACCCATAATTGCTCGCGCGGCTGCATTCTGGACTAGCTGAAGTCTCCGGGTGCACCTCAAGGGAAGCCCCATGTAGAGAGAGTTGCAATAGTCCAGTTGGGATGTCACGAGGGCATGAGTGACTGTGCGAAGGGCGTCCCGATCCAATAGGGGGCGCAATTGGCGTACCAGGCGAACCTGGTAAAACGCCCTCCTGGCCACGGCTGTCACCTGATCTTCCATTGACAGCCGGGTATCCAGGAGGACACCCAAATTGCGCGCCCCATCCACAGGGGCAAGATGTTCGCCCCCTATGGCCAGCGATGGAATGGGCTGGTTGAATCGGGCAGCCGGAAACCACAGCCACTCGGTCTTGGTCGGGTTTAGCTTGAGTCCGTTATGGGAGATGGGTGCGGGATATAAATATGGGTGCGGGATATAAATATGATAAATAAATAAATAAATAAAATAAATAAAGTTGACCGGCTTCCTCACAAGGTTGGCAATCTTTCTTTTATGGAATCTACATTAAACTGAAAAAAAATAAATAGGGAAACTTAGCCAAAAAAAAAATTACTTACCAAAATAACATTTTATGAACCATGTATCAGAAAAATATAAAAAATGAGTTGTTTAGAAGTAACATGCATAGATCCAGTAAAGTGTACCAATTCAATTCCATCTGGCCATTCTTTTTCCTCGCAGTAACTCTATGTATTAAGGGTGATAAATCCATACTTTTCATTACAGTGATGGTTGTACAGTGATGTTCATTCCAAGACCTTCAGGAAAGATCATGCCCTTGTGCCACTGCAGGAAATGTAGTTGTTTGAAGTCAAGATGAGAATATCACAGAGTATAAATCTTCCTGTCCACAGAGATCAGGTGCTCTCAGGAAGCCAATCCTACAGAACAGATAGCTTGGTGTACGATCCATAGGTCAGCTGTACTTCTTCCATAGCTTCACTTCTTGTTAAACAAAACCACGAGATCAGTCCTCCCATGTTTTTAGATGGCTCCTCTCTCCATTTTTTGACTTACTTCTCTTGGTCATTTCCTGGTTCTTTAATTCAATGTCTGTTTCATACAGGACTATCAGGCTGCAAAAAATCTGAATGACCACTACAAGTCAGCAGAGGTACAGAAAAATCTAGCTCTATGTTGCCATCTACTGGTGGTCTGAACTTTACAGTCCCAGTTTGGTAGTTCTGCATCACTTATCACTTATCTTGGTGTTATGTTTTATTCCATTTACCTTTCTGTGCTTTCAGAATCTCTTCACTTATATAGGTAAAGAAAGAAGTAATTTTTTTTACATTTTACATTACAATATAAATATTGAAGTTTAATGTTACATTATTAATAAAGTTAATTCTACTAGCGGTCTTTGTGCTAAACCACCACAAAGGTATCTTGAACAAGAATGGCCTTTATATATGCAACTATTACTAATATTACCCTGAATTTATGCCATTCATTCCAACCTAAGAGATCTTTTTTTGTCCCTGCTAAGCGAGCCCTGAATGGAACAAAGCTTTTAATGCTCAAAATTCTATTCAGGTGGCTTTCAGATTTCAAAGGTTAATTTCCATTTCCTATATATATATTATGTGATTGACATTTCAGCTTCCAAAATAATAGCACTTCACGCATTCAAAGTACTGTTCAAAATTTAACTAATCAGCCCACACAATGCCAATAGAATGCAACAGTGAACTTCTTTTTAAAAACACACATTGTGGGGCAAATGAAAAATAAATGAACTATTCAAGGTCATACAGCAACAAGAAGAGGTCATGTTATTCCTCACAATTAACAACTTTTGCTGGCTTTTGTTTTACTGAACAGAAATGACTATCTACTTACCATGTTTCCCCCAAAATAAGACAGGGTCTTATTTTCTTTTGACCTCTGAAATAAGCGCTTGGCCTTATTTTAGGGGCAGTCTTTATTATTTTTGAGGTGCAGGAGGCCCCTTAACCTTGGCCAGAGAAGGCTGGAGGTTCTGTCTATGTTTCCCACACACTCTTGCCAGCCCTACTGTTGCTGGCCTGCCACTCTTTTTGTGGATATCACTAAGAGAAGGGGTGTGGTAGCTAGGGTTTGGAGGAGTGCCTCCACGAGGCCATTCCATGTGGATGGCAGGTGCATGTGGGGCACATGGGGGATGTTTCCCCCATTCCCCCCCAGAAAATGGCGGGGACTGGCCACACATGCATTTAAATATTTTAAGGGAGGCTTATTTTCGGGAAAAGGCTTGTTTTAGCGCATGCACTCAAAAGCCCGATTGGACTTATTATCCGGGAAAATCTTATTTTCGGGGAAACAGAGTAAAGCCAATTTCAATAGCAAATAAAGGCAAAAGATAGATTTGCAGAAAACATTTGAAATTGTGGACACTCTATATAAGAACAAGACAAACAAAGCCCTAAGTAACTATGGCCATTTGTGACATAGGTCATGGCATCCTCCAGGGCTAGTTCTATGTTGTTAACAAGCATTCCAAGAAAGCATCAGGCCTACTCTGGAAATAGGATGGGAGGGCAATGGAAAGGGTCTTGACCCAAATTTGCTGGGTTACTGCTTAAATCAACAGCTTCTTTATTTCACATTAGTGCTGGCCCTGGATTTAACTGAAATGCTACATGCTACTTCACTGACTGAAATGTACAGAAGATACATTTTGTTTCAAGAGAGACTGGCCAAATTAAAGGGGCTGAAAATGCAAACTTCCAAGTTGAGAGGTAAAGATTGTATTTTTCCATATTTTGTTTCAGCCTATGAAAGGATGCCATTTATCAAAATAAGGCTAGCTTTGATTAATATCAATTCCAATTTATCCACATCAATGGAAGAAGCAACCTTTCTTTTATATAATTAGTTATAATAAACTTTAACTCATCTTGGGAGATTTATGCAGATACATCAAACAGGATTTTGGAGCCGTGGTGGCATAGTGGTTAGAATGCAGTATTGCAGGCTATTTCTGCTGCTTGCTGGCTGCCTGCAATTTCGAATCTCACCAGACTCAAGGTTGACGCAGCCTTCCATAATTCCGAGATCAGTAAAATGAAGACCAAGAGCGTTGGGGGCAATATGCTGACTCTGTAAACATCTTACAGGGGGGAGGGTTACCCGGGATAAGGGTGGTGGGTGAGGGAAATAACCCACTAAGGAACACCTCCAGGCTGGCCTATGGTCCCGACAGGGAGGCAATAGGGTCGGATATTGGGGGGGAGGCTAAGGTTCACTTAACAGAGGGCTATACCATCAGGACGGTCTGGGGGAGGGGTAGATATGATGGGAGGTGGAGACCATATCACGTGCTGGGAGGGCGCACCCGCTGTTTACAAGCGGTTGCGCGCTCCGATCTCCAAGGCTCTTCCTGCAACCCAGGAGGTTAGGGATCTCAGAGCCGGGGCCCTAGGCTGATGCTATGCAACACCAGGTCCGTCGTTAACAAAAAAAACCTCATCCACGACTTGGTGTCGGAGGGGGAGCCGGACCTGGTAAGTATCACGGAGACCTGGCTGGGCCATGAGGGGGGAGTACCCCTCATGGTAATATGCCCGCCAGGTTACCGGGCATTTCATCAGCCATGGGCCCAAGGTAGGGGTGGCGGGGTGGCGGTTGTTATTAAGGAAAGTCTTGAACCGAGGGAGACCACCGTGCTGCAGACAGCCGGTTGTGAATCCTTCTGTGTGAAGTGGGGTCATGGGAGGCAGCTGGGTTTGCTGATAGTGTACCTGGCTCCCCGCTACGTATCAGCAGCCCTACCCGAGCTCCTCGATGTGATCGCCGAGGTGGCGGTTGATACCCCCAGGCTTTTAGTCATGGGGGATTTCAACCTGCCATCGGTAGGCGAGGCATCTGAGGCGGCTCGGGAGTTCATGGCCTCCATGACGGCCATGGACCTGACCCAAGTAATGCATGGCCCCACACACCGAGGTACACACACTGGATTTAGTTTTTGTCTCCGGCCAGTGGACAAGTGTTCTTGGATTAGGGGAATTAGCCATCAAACCCCTGTCATGGTCAGATCACTCTCTCCTTCAGCTTGACTTTCCGCTGCACCCCACCAGGCAGAACCAGACGTGCCAAGATGGTGCCAAGATGGTTCTGACTCAGGCGCCTGATGGACCCTGAGAGGTTCCAGATGGAGCTTGGGCCAAGACCTGAATCCCTGGCCCGCGACTCGACTGAGGACCTAGTGACCGCCTGGAATAGTGCGGCCACGGGGGCCTTGGACCGGGTCGCGTCTTTGCAGCCTCTCACTCAGCGTCGATCTACCTTGGCTTCTCGGTTTTCCGAGGAGCTGAGGGAAATGAAACACCAGAAGAGACACCTAGAGAGCATCTGGAGGTCCACTCACGCCAAATCTGACCAGACACGGGTGAGGTTGCATTTGCGGACCTACCTTGTGGCAATGAGACCTCCATACAATCACAGACCTTCGCCTCTTCCGTCGGACATTAAAAACATACTTTTTCTATATGGCCGGCCTGGCATAGCTGACATAGCTATTTTATTATTTTAGCTGGGTTTTAATAAATGTTCTTAGCATGGGCCAAATTTTATTTAATCCTAGTTTTAACTTTTTTGACTGTCTGTATTTTTATATTTTATAGCTCCTGTGCACCGCCCTGAGTCCCATGTTGGGAGATAGGATGGTATAGAAATTTAATAAACTAAACTAAACTTATAGAAGGGTGTAAAGCACTGTGAACGGTATAGAAGTCTAAATGCTATTCTATGATTGAGACTATATAATATGCTTAAAGAAGCCAATTAAAGACCTAATCTATGGCCATTATTCATATTATACCCTATCCTTGGATTAATTGATCTTGGGCTAGGATTTCTGTGTGTTTTATTTTGCCAGCCCAGCCTATTCAGTCTAGATACAATTTACAGGGTGAACAGAGAAAAAAGTGTAGTTCGGTAACCAAGTTAAAAGCCTCGGAGTACTTTCTTCTTGTATTTCTAAAAACAGTACTTCTGCCATGCGTCTCTATGAATACATGCAGAGGTGGCTGTTTAATAAGTCATACATTTAGCAAACTTGTACCATTAAGAATTGATGAAGAATAAGTAGCATGGACCCAGATAGGATGGCCCTGTATATTTTGACATTTTTAGTCACTTCAAGGAAAAGGGTGTCTTTGCAAGACTGCCCCAGTCACTGAAGAAAGGAGAAATGTTCATGGGTTGATGCTCTGAAAGCTTGAAATTAAGTTTCAAAATATTCTGGCCTACAAGAAAAAAACTTAACAGTGACAGTGAAGAATCTAAATATTTAACAATTCCGGAGGAGGAGGAGGAGGAGGAGGAGGAGGAGGAGGAGGAAGAGGAGGAGGAGGAGATAAAAACTTGTTTTTCTAGCATTTATTTATTTATTGAATTTATATTGCCGCCTATTCACCCATAGCGACTCAAGGTGGCTTACAGAATAAAAACCACATTTAAAACAGTAAAAACTAACAAAAAGAATCAAATAAATTAATATAGTTCAAGATAACAAAATCACCCTCCACCTCTGCCCTGGCGACAGCAGGTCACTTAATGGGCTCCATCCCACTCTGGGTTCCCCAGGCCCGCTGGCAGAGCCAGGTCTTCAGAGCCTTCTGGAAGAGTATTAGAGTGAGGGCCATTCTAATCTCTGAGGAAATGATGTTTCAGAGAGAGGGAGCCACCTCGGAGAAGGCCCTTCTTCTTGGTCCTACTAGGTGTATCTCGCTCAGGGATGGGACCTCCAACATTCCATGCCTCCCCCGCTATGATGGGTTGGGTAGATGTGGCCTGCAAGAGTCAGTCCCTCAGATAACCTTTGAATAATTAGAATGTATTATAGCTACACGCAAGAGCTCCAAAGAATTAGCTAGTTTCTGATAACTTTTATCTGGTTCCCTGCTCAAGAAGTAGCCAACTATAACTGAGTTAAAGAGGCTGTACTGTATCAGTAACTATTATCTATTGCACAAGATTTAGGTTATATCCCCAAAGAAAGTAGGGATATTATTACAGGTAGATTTTAGATTATAACCACAGTTGAGACTGGAATTTTGGTTATAACTCAATGCAGTTGTAGGTTGAGACACCCCTTGGCTAGATTCAATTTTATGATCCATTTTATGATGATCGTAAAGTGTAGCACTGTAGTCATTAAGTGAATCACAGGGCCATTAAGCAAATCCAATCTTCTGAATGGGCTTCTCTGGCCAGAAACAGGAAAAAAATGCCAGGAACCAGCAGAAACTTTCCAAACCATGGTCCCATGACCAAGGTATGTTTCAACCGATCATAAATATGAGTGGGCTGCCAAATGCCCAAAATACAATCACATGATGGCAGACTGGAACAGTTGTTAACTTCCAAGGGCAGGTGGCAGGAAACATTTTTAAACTCTGTCATAACTTTCTAGACATTTAACAACCAGTTGTAAGTCAATGGTACAGTTAGCAAACTGTATGGTTATAGTTAGCAGATTTAAGGAAAAAAATCATTTGAACCAGAAATACATGTTAAATACGTAATATTGGATGCAATTGTGTAAGAATAATTTCTCCAAGTACTGGCAGCCTGTTTTAGATTTTGGGTCCAAGAACATCAACCAGAAATAGGAGTGAAAGCTAGGATTATTTAGACACATAAAAATTTGAAAAGATCAGCAAAGTGGCAAAACAGGGCCAAAGCAACCTGAAATGTCAAGTCAACGCTAAATGAAAACAAAGGGAAAGAAAATCCTCCCCAGCCAGAAGGAAATATATCCTGTATCCTTGAAAATAAGTCCTCCCCGAATAATAAGCTCAATCGGGCTTTTGAATGCATGCCCTAAAATAAGCCATCCCAAAAAAATAAGCACTCCCCGAAAATATTGCCACACAGCAATGACGTGACCATGCTCACTGCCTACTGCACCTCAAAAATAATAAGACCTCCCCGAAAATAAGGCCAAGCGCTTATTTCAGGGGTCAAAAGAAAATGAGACCCTGTCTTATTTTCAGGGAAACATGTTTCAGTAAATAAACATTGAAGAGATAAAATGTTATAACTGTGGTGTTAGTTTGTCTCAGGCAGTGCACCTTAATCCTCTCTGCTTAAAATTATTTGCCTGCCTATGATAAAAATAACAATAATGTAGTGTTAAAATTCCATCAAGCAATTGTGAGAAGCAGTATCAGAATGCATTAATGTTAATTTTGAAAATAGTAAGTATCAAAACATCTAACCCATACAAAGAAAAGCCCCTTGGGGGACCTCTATGTTTTTTTTTTAAGTGAGTCCCAAGAGAAAAAAACTTAAATACTTGTCTCAACAAACTTCCAAAAATTGCCTAGCATAACAGTTCTTTAAAAAATCTCTTAGAAGGACAAGAAATGACAGTGTATTTGCAAAAGTTCATGAGAGAGGAATAACATTAAAGAAACACCCAAGCGCAGGATGGTGTAACCCTACCGTATCACTGACCACCTTTGGAACAAATCTTTGTTTCTGCAGGCACAGTACTTGACCAACATAATTCTCATCAATCCCTCTAACTAAACAGCTTTCCAAAAGGTGGGGAAAAAACCCTTTTTGCACTGTGCAAACCTCCCTTAAACGCCCTGTGTTTCTCCAAAATGGGCCCTTTTTTCTCAAATAAAAGGCATGAATAGCCTTGGGGGGGTGCTTTCAGAGTGCTCCTGGGGGGGCAAAATGAGGAAAAACGGCCCGTTTTTGTGGGAAAACGGGCCGTTTTTTGGTCAAAAAATAGCATGCATAGCCTTATGGAGGTTTATAGAGTGCTGCTGGGGCTGGGGCAAAAACGCCCTGTTTTTTGCTCATTTCTGCCCTCCCCAGCCACCAGGAGCTCTCTGGAAGCCTCCATAAGGGTATGCGCGTGGCCATTTTGGCGAAGGGGTGGGGTTCCAGGAGGCAAAAATGCTGTATTCGATGTATAAGACGCACCGAGATTTTCAGCCTCTTTTTAGACGAAAAAAAGGTGCGTCTTATACTTTGAAAAATACGGTATTTAGTTCTTCAGCCAGAAGAAAGCTTTACAATCCTGTATGGACCAACAAGTGCAGCATCTTTAACAGAAATCCCTATTAATATAAAAAGAACTATTAAGGAACCTTCCTGCATCGGCATCAATCTTTCTGAAGCATAATTTAGTCTCCCTCTACCCTGCCCAGTAGCAAAGTGTCATCTCTTCTCTAGTCATTAGCAGTGGCATAAATAGCTGACAGAATTATAAATGAAGGTGCCAACAGTTCAACAGGCACAGCCAATATTTCACCACGCGGCTGAACTTTTCTTTCAAAGCAAAAGGGGAAATGATTTTAATCAGTGCCTATGTATTTTTATGACCAACATTGATATTTCTTGTAATCTTTTTATGTTGTTAAAAAAAAACAAGTTTAAAAAAAAGAGCTGTAAAATTCAAGCAATGTTAAAAAAAATAGTGAAGAGAGATAGATATATTCAGTGAGAATCACAGCAATTCCTCAGCAATGAACCACTGATGTGCCGATGCCTTTAGAAATAATGTAGGCTAACAGAATATTGTTTTATCTTAGCCCATATTACTTACTCAACCTGGTTCTCTGTTCAAGTATTTCTGCTGAAAAAGGAAACCTAGAAAGCCTTCAAGAAAATATTCTGAAGGTATATACTCAATCACTTTAGTTTGGAATCAATATAAAATTATGTTTTTAAGATAATGTTAGTAGATTTTTTTTACACTAAAAAGATTTTAAAAAACTAACAGGAACTAATAATTAAAGTAAGAGGAAGAAAAAAGTAAAGAGAAAGAAGAAAGCCAAAAAGTGCAGAAAGAAAGAAAAATATAAAGAAATGATTTCCAATTTTCTTTCACAATAGTTATAGCACACAGCATAAATTTAAATGTACCTCTTATTCTAAGGTAACATAATTAGTCTCATTTTTTTTCTATCTACTATTTTTTCTAATCATCAAACTCATATTTCATAATTCTATATTTTTACTGTTTCATACGAAAAGTCCAAAAGGGATTTCCAATCAGCATTAAAATTAATCCAGAGCCTTTCTTCTAATCAAGCTTGTCAATTTCACTATCTCAGCCAGCTCTGTCAACATGGAACCATCCATTCTTCCATTATAGGTAGCAGATATAAAATGCAACTTCTAGGCAAATGGCTTAAATTGCCACAATGATATTCCTTCCTTTATAAGACCACACTCCCCTGCAACTGGTCAGTCAAATCAAGCGTTTATGTTAACCCAGTGCTTCTCAAATAGTGGGGCGGGCCCCCCAGGGGGGGCGCGAGGCTCCGTAAAGGGGGGCGCGTTTGATCTCGGCAAAGGATTTAATTTTTTTTTAATTTCTAATGCACTTTAAATCTTTTCTGCTACAGTTAATAAAGCTATTCTTTGTTGTAAATTGATCCACATTTCTTTCTTTTTTTATTCTCTTATACGTTAATAAGGATACAGTGTTATGCAGAGGTGTACTTATAACAATTTTATAGACAAATGATACTATTTACAGTTGCGCGGGGGGCGCGAAATGTTTTCTTCTTCCTAGGGGGGGCATGACAGAAAATAATTGAGAAGCACTGTGTTAACCCAAGGAAACTAGAGACAGGCCAATTGTCATCCCAAGATTTTCAGCAATGATGGGAAAAACTGGTAGAAATGTTTTTGTAATGACATTTCCTGTTAGGGCCCAGGGTATTTGGAGTTCAATCCTAGCAGCCCTGGAGGCAAAAAGAGCTTGCCTTCTCCCATCAGGAGCATCTGTAGGCAGAGGCAAAGGAAGACAAATGACAAAATGTATCTCACAATCTAAACCACTTGTCTTATATACTTGTATGCAACATCCAGGTGCTCATACAAGATATGCGTCACAATGCTGCTGCATACATTTCATTACTTCTGTACCATTGCAGTCTGTACTGACTAATTGTGATGGAATCTCCAGCTGGACTGGAGGGAGGTGTTAAGAAGGGCGTGTGCTTAGAGTCTTTGTGCTGCGGAAAGCGGGAAAGAATCCTTGAAGCTTTATCAGGCTGTTCCCAAGGGAATGCAATCAGCCTGGAAAAATTCTTGAAACATAGGTGATTAACAATAAAACTTCTGCTTGAGGCTATCCATGACTGCTTCTCATAGCTTGCGCCTGACACTAATCCATCCCCAAATGAACACTTTTTCAGGGATAAGAAGAAACTGCAGAATATTCTCAGGAGACTGACTGTTGTGACCTGCTGGTGGCCAGTGGAGCTGGCAGCAGAGTCGGACAGTGAGGAGGAACCCGGGCCAGTCCTGGGGGCTGAGGAAAGCTCAGACGAGGGCTCTGTGTCAGAGGCAGAGAGGGAGCTAGACAGTAGTGAGGCAGAAGAACAGCTGAAGCCTGTTCCCAGTGTGCGCATGCACAGAGCTACCAAAAGACAAGAACAAAGAAAAAAACAGAGTCGACTTGGGAGTAAAGCCACACCTTGGAGGTGATTGGCTCCTCATAGGAAACAAAGGAGGGGCTTTTGCAGGAAACAATTTGTTCTTTTGGTCATTTCAAGAGTGGAAATTCTGTTTGTCACTATAAGAGATACTGTGCCAAGTGTTACCTTGCCCTGCATTTGGAAACTAATTATCTGGCAGCTCTCAGAACAAGATAAGGTTCGTGTTGATAAATATTCCTCTGAAAGACTGTTTGCCAAGCCTTACGCCTTACTGACTGTGAATGAAAGGAATTCACAATCATGTAAATAAAAGAGGGCTTGCCGGGACCAAGACTCTGCTTCATGCTTTTTAAGGAAGCCTACGTCAGAACACTGACATCTTCAAACAGGCCTCAGGACCATGCCCTTAAAATATGAAAGAAACAACCCTTCATGAAAACCCTCTCAATCTAGTAGTATCTGCTGGGACTACAACCTCTAGAAAATAAGAATGCTGGGTGTTGGAGTCTCCATTGCAGCCTGGAAGGTACATCAAAAAAAAAAAAAAAAAAGGCTGATTTAGGCTGTTCAAACATCAAACACATTCAAAGAAATGTAAGAGATTTTCAGGGCAAACTCTCTGATCATCCCCAGAGTCTGAAATCAGACATTTATTTACCCATTTGCGCCACTTGTCATGTAGAGCATTTCCTGGTTTCGCTGAAGCTCTGGAGACCTAAATCAAACCTACTAACCAGCTCCAATTCGGAGAGACTTAAAAGTTCATTTTGTAATCAGTACTGCAAGCTTTTTTGTTTTAAACAAAAGCTGCTAAACATCTTCTCCAGTGCAAAAAATGCAAGCGACATCTAATCTGATTGACCTATAGAGACATCAGATATTAACACAATTGCTGAATACCACTATTGCTGAAACGAGGCCAGGAAGCTGCACTGAAGGAGGCCAAATGAAACCTATGCATTCAGCATTTATTTTAATTTCTTGACACTTTCGGAACAACCTGAAAGGACCTTAATGTAACACTCCTGTTCAGAATAGCTATTTTACAGCTGGAGAAGAATATTTGCTTAGTCCTCTGAGAGGAAACTGGTCTTGGGACAGCAAGTACTGAAACAAAAGTCCACTTCCTGATTTTATGGTTGAAAATTGACAGGCTCGGAGAAGGAACTTGTGCAGCTAACTGATGACAGGTATCATCCAGATGCATCTCACCAGCAGTTGGTCAATTATTTTCATGAGATGTCAGTTTTATTGTTAAGGAGAAGACAAGTCTTAAAAAGCAGCTTAGAAGCGGCCCAGGCAAGCCCGTTGCAGGCAGCAACTGTCACAGCAACAAACATATACTCAATAAATTCTACACATATTCCTTTTTGAAATACCTGAAGGTTTTCTCACTTCAAACGTGGTGCAGGCTTTGTCCTTCATTACTAACACTACATACTTCATAGAGAAAAATAAAGGGGCGCTGCGAAGGCTTGCAATTTCCAAGAAATGTACAGGGATTGCCTCATAGCAATGCCTAAAGAATCTAATCAGCCTGCCTCCACCATGTTGAAGAAATCTCAGCGCAGTAAATCTGAATTAGTTCGGCTTAATCTTTCCTTTAAAGTTCCAAGAGCTCCCTCTTGTGGAGGCAAGTTCAGAATGGGTCACCTGCAAGGATGCCCACCTCCTTATTAATACTTGCAGAAAAATAATTAACATTCTCTTCGCTTCGGATTTCACATTTTCACTTCTTCCCGACATGCAAGTACAAGTTCTTGAACTTCTCCCACCCCCTGCCCGAGTTGTATTTTTACAACTCCACAAGTGTGAATGAGTGAATGACAGGGAGAAGTCAGGGGAAATAATTTGCAATCGTTTTTCTTCTGTATGATTTCTCTTCCTAGACAACCAAGAACTTCCTCAACTGTCTCCCATCAAATGCAGCATGGTGAAGTCATCTTTCTTATATGCTCACAGTCTAATGTTCTACCTCTCAGTACAAAACAGAGTAAAAATCTCTCTCTGTGTGTGTGTGAGAGAGACAGACAGATAGACAGACAGACAGACAGACAGACAGACAGACAGACAGACAGACAGAGAGGGAGAGGGAGAAAGGGAGAGAGAAGGAGGGGAGGGGGGAGAGAGAGAGGAGAGGAAATATGTTAGACAAGAGAAATAAACTGAAAAGCTTCCCTGGCCCTTTGCTGCCCATCTTTGTCTCAAACAGGTTCAGTGCACAATTTCCAGGGGATAATGGCCTATTTACTCAGAGATGTCTGAAGGGAGCATCATTTGGCACAAAGGAAAATGAAAACTGAAAGGCTAGCAGCGGTAGCCGGAGGTAACATATTGACTAATGCCATGGATTTTGAAGCTGCAGGTGCTCATTAGCCCGCACAACTGTTCCTAGCAAAAGCAACGCCAGATTTGCAGAAGCAGGTGCGCGCGTATTTCAGCGGAAACTACCATAATTACCCCACGCAATATGAGCGAGCGGGAAAAAAAATTCCTGGGAAAAACATTTCTGGAAACTGTCAGGGGGCATATGGTGAAAGAAAGCAGACTCTAAACCAGACTCTAAATCAGAATCTCAAGGAATGCAAAATTATATTTACCTCATTCGCACGTTTAGAATAGTATGCAGAAACACTAGAATACCCAGATTAGTCAAAGGAATTTGCCATCTTGCTAATGGATTATTAAATCATTATGTATCATTTATAGCCATTTTAGAGGAATTCGAACCGTAGAATGTAAATATTGACTCTGGTACATCTTTTACCATTCTTGAAATAATATTGTCCTTTGACATGGTATTCACTTATATCTTCATCTAAAAATGTATTGATCTGCTCAATCGGCAGAATTAAGAAAGCAAACTCAGTCCGTGGATTATACTGTGCGGATGTCACCACTCCCATTTCATTTCTTGGGGCATTATCACAATAAGAGTACAACTTAAAAGAAAGTCAACTTTCACTCCAACTTAGAACAGAAGTGTCAAAGTCTCAAAATAACTGTTTTACAGTGTCTTGGATCAAATCAATGAATACATTCACAATTTGTTTCAAGCTTAACATTTAAGGAAATGAGAGTTAATATGGATGAATGAACAAGTATGGAAATGCAGACCTAGGACAGGCAAGCAATTCTATCAAGTACTCTATACCAGTGATAGCGAACCTTTTTCTTATGGCGTGCTAAAATTGCATGCACATGTGCGTGCCTACATCGCTTCACTTATCCCTGCCTGTGCATGCATGTGCGACCCCTCCGTGCAGGCAGGCATGGCCCCTCCTCAAGCTCCGGAGCCTTTCCTGAAGCTTGGGGAGGGTGAAAATGGCTTCCCCCGCCCTCCCGGAAGCTGAGAACAGATCATTTCTGAACTTCCAGTTGGCCTTTTGGGGCCCTTTTTCCCCTCCCCAGGCTTCAGGAAAGTCTCTGAAGCAGTGGTGGGTTTCAAATTTTTTAGAACCTACTCTGTAGGTGTGGCCTATTTTGTGGGCGTGGTTTGGCAGTCATGTGACAGGGTGGGAGTGGCCACCTTTTAAAATGTGGTGAAACTCATTTAACAACGCTCTTGCTTAGCAACCAAAATTTTGGACTCAATTGTGATGATAAATTCTTTCTTTCTTTCTTTCTTTCTTTCTTACTTTCTTTTTTTCTTCCTTCCTTCCTTCCTTCCTTCCCTTCCCGTTGGGTCACTGGCAGCGGCGGGCCAGATTTACTTCCAGGTACGCCGGTGGAACCCCCTCTCACCGGTTCTCTAAATTTCACCAACCGGCTCTCGCGAGTAGGTGCGAGCCTGCAGAAACCCACCATTGCTCTGAAGGCTGGGGAGGATAAAAAAACGGCCCCACTGGGCAAACTGGAAATTCGGAAATGATCCGTTTCTGGCTTCCGGAGGGCCTCCAAGAGACTGTTGGAGGCCATTTTCACCCTCCCCAGGCTTCAGGAAAGCCTCCAGAGACTGGGGAGGGCAAAAACCAGGCCCAACAGGCCAATAGGAAGTTTGATCCTGAACGGCCTTCCCCCCGCCTTCCGGAAGGGCGAAGAGGCACATAGGCAAGAAATGGGACTACATGACTAAATGTTTGAGGAATCGGGCAATAAATTAGCTGAATATTTGATAATAAATTGACTAAATCACTGGATATTAAATTGACAACTTTTGAAAAAAGATGGGTGGGATAAAAGATTTGGAAAGAGGAAAGAGGAAATGAAATAAGAAGAGAAGAATATGGATTTGGTTTGGATAAAACAGTAGGTGCCTCGGAGAAATAGGAGGCTTTTGGAATTAGAAAGACACGACCTGAGATTTGGATAACATGGGTATCTGGGGCATGACAAAATCAAGATTAATGTGGATCTTAAAAATTATTATGTTAGCCATAAAAATAAAAATTAATAAAATTATTGTGTGTGGGGTTTTAGGTTAGGCATGCCGTATTTAAAATATAGAATAGATAATCAAAGTTGGACCTAAAACCATCTTTGTAGCTCTCTGCACAAGAAGTATTGTAACAAATTGATATTATGTTATTCTAGAAAGATACTCTGTATATTAACTAGACCAGGGGTCTGCAAAGTTGGTTCTTTTAAGACTGGTGGACTTCAACTCCCAGAATTCCCCAGCCAGCTAGGCTGGCTGGGGAATTCTGGGAGTTGAAGTCCACCAGTCTTAAAAGAACCAACTTTGCAGACCCCTGAACTAGACCATTAACGAGATATATATGTGTGTGTGTGTGTGTGTGTGTGTGTGTGTGTGTTAGTTTTATGAGCTGATCAATAAATTAAATTAGAAGAGACCAGGATAGATCTATTTCGAGCTTATTAGCTCTCATCAGCTGGCCATACCCCTTACTGGGATTCGATCCGGGGCTATGTTGCATGTAAGGGGAGAGGCCTCACACTTAAGCCAAACCAGTTCCCCTATTACATCAGCTTAGACAGGGTATATTAGTATAGGTAATTGTTTCACAACAACCTGTTATTATTAGGCCCCAATTCAGGGAGGAGACATACTGTTTATATATAATGGAAAATTTTGGATAAATTCTTGGTTGAAAGAACTGAAACTGTGGTATTTCCAAAGAAAACGTTTGTAAAAAAATTCTATCATTGCTATACGTCACCAGAAAAATTGTCTCGAATGTAAAAAGGCACTTCAAATTCATGTTGGAAGAAAGAAGGAACAAACACTTTATCATGCTTGGTGGATGTGTCAAAAAAGCTAGAAAATTTTGAATTCAAATTTCTACACTGATTGAAAGGATTTTAAAGACTAATATACCAGTGAGAACAAAGGTTTTTCCTCTGAGCCTGATGGACAAACGGTTGGGGGAAGAAAATCTTCTAATTTTATTTTTGAATAACAAACTGCAGCAAGATTATTGTATCCAAAAGATGGAAAGATTTGGCAATATCTACAGTGAAAGAATAGTTGGGGATGATGACATTTGCTGAGATGGCCAATAGATGGCTTATAGAAGAAAAAAACAATATTCCTTATAGGTGGTATTATTATTATTATTATTATTATTATTATTATTATTATTATTATTATTATTATTATTATTATTATTATTATTATTATTATTATTATTATTCACATTTGTAACTCGCACTCATCTCACCACAAAGGGACTCGGGGCGGCGAAAAGAGATTTAAAATAAATATACATAAATACAAAATATTACTAAATGATAACTAAATTAAATCAATACCCTGCTTAAAATAAATTAAAAAACCCATAAATTAAAACTTTGATTTGTTATAAGACAGTAGGTATTGAAAAACCTCTTATGGACCTCCCAAAGATGCTTTTTCAAGAGGCAACTGGACTTTCTTGGGGGGGGGGGGGGGTTGTTATTTTTTTGGAAGTAGTTTCTCTTCTCATCCAAGAAGCTTCTTCGTTCTCTTCTTGGATGAAGCTTCTTAAATGAGACGCAAAATGTCTTCAAGGAAAAATAAGAAAGTGCACTTGCCTCTTGAAAAAAAAGCATATTTGGGTCAACTATAACCTGGATGACTGAGAATCTCCAAAGACTCTTATGAAACTTTCCCGGAAAACAAAAAATGATGAACTTATGATTTATGGTTTGGATGATTAGGTTATATATAAGAACATAAGAACATAAGAACAGCCTTGCTGGAAGAGGCCACAGCCCATCTGGTCCAGCATTCTGTCTCACACAGTGGCTCCCCATTTGCTTCAGGGTATTCCCAAGCAGATGTCTTCACCTGCTTATGATTCCCTGCAAATGGCATTGAGAAATATCCTGCCTATCTCTCCAACCTGGAGGGTGTCCTTAGGCATCCATAATGATAGCCATTGATACCCTTGTTCTCCATGAACTCATCTAATCCTTTCTTAAAGGTGTCGAGGCTGACACCTGTCACCACTTCTTCTGGCAGGGAGTTCCATAGACCAGTGATCCTCTGGGTGAAAAAGTACTTCCTCTTATTTGTTTGAGGTCTAGCTTCCAAAAGTTTCATGGAGTGCCCCCTAGTTCTAGTGTTGTGCGATAGGGAAAACAGTTTTTCCTTTTCTACTTTGTCAACACCGTGCATGATTTTATAGACTTCAATCAGGTCACCTCTCAGGCGCCGTCGTTCTAGAGTGAAGAGGCCCAGCCGTTGCAGCCTCAGATGGTAAGGAAGGTGTTCCAGCCCCCTAATCATTCTGGTTGCCCTCCTCTGCACCTTTTCCATTTCCATAATATCCTTCTGAAGGTATGGTGACCTTCAGAAGGATATATAAAAAAGAGACATGCTGTAATTTTAGAAAAAGAGGTAAATTTGTAATTGCACTTACAACTACTGTAAAAGAAAAGACCAAAAGTCATTGTTTTCTTTCTTTTCTACTTTTTAAACTTTTTTTTTCTTGCACTTTTAGCTTTCTTTTTCCTCCCCTCTTTTTCTTCCTTACTTTAGTTTTTATTAGCTTTTATCCTCCTTTTAAAAACTTTTAATACAATTTAATAAAACCATTTAATTTTTTTCAGGGGGGGGGAAAGAAAAGCTATCAGCAACTTTGTTTTATTTTAAAATTAGGTCTATCATAATGAGCAAGAATGAACCAACGGTTCATGAGGAATTATTCCTTGTGGACAGGTTCTTAATCTTCAAAGTTCAAGAGCTTGGATTCAGATAAAAAGAATACTGTACAACTCTTGAGCAAAACTACAACATATCCCCAAATCCCATTTCAGTAGACCAAATAATCCTGACCCACCAACACCTTTCATACAGCTGTGCAGTTTTCAATACAGGATGACCTGGCAAAGATCCTAAAGGCTACCAAAATGCATTTCTTCCAAAAGTATCTTAGAAGTACTTCCGCTGTGTTCAAAAAGATTGGAAACAGAACTGAAAAACAGACTGTAATAATGTAAACAAACGATGAATTTTCAGAGCTTTTTACAGAGAACCTGATGGGATGAGGTCGAAATCCCAATACACAATGCACATTGATGCCAAAAGGACACCTTGGAAGTGACCTAAGCTCTATAGATATTTCATTGCTAGCATTTTCCCCCTTCCGTTCTCTGCACTGCATCATTGTGCAGACTGCCCTGCTTCTGATCTATTGCTGAGAGAGTCCTAAAATGTCCTTCATTCTCTAATATAATGCAAATCCCCTGTTTGTAGCATTCCTGTTGCTTGGGGATGATTAAACACCTGGATCTATGAACTAGAGCTGTTTCCAGCCATTTGTCTTTCAGAAATGCAGCCCAATGTTGCAAGACAATACACAACTATTCTTTTTGTAATGACAAATACGTACTTTTACAGGGGAATTCAGAAAAACCCAATGTTTTGTAAGGAGCTACAACCAAAATACCTTTAAGTTAGCAAATATTCAGAAAACAATCACTGGAAATTAATGTTTAATGCAAAATTCATATTGTGGAAGTAATCCCCAATGAATATAAGGGGATTATCGTGTGTGGTTTAGAATTTGATAAGTAAATAATTCTAGACTAATAGTATGTGCTTTTGGATTTAGAAATTATAATCAGAACTAGGGGTGACCATGATAGGGTAAAAAAGCCAAAATTACTTTTTAAATATACATTTAGAATGATTTATATGAACAGTGTCTAGGAAAAGAACAAAATCAAAATATTGTACATCATGGAAGAATACAGGACCTGAAGAGGATAAAGAAAACTAAAATATATGCTTAATACATATCTATCATTTAATTTATTACTATTTAAGGGAAGAACCAAGCATAAAAATGTAAATGCCACCATGTAATTTTTCCTCTGAAAGTTGTACAGTTCTTTGTGAATGATCCAAGAAATAGGGAAAACAGGATTTGATTTGCAATTGAACTTATTGCAATTCACTTTTTACTAACTAGTTCCATGGAGCTAGATAGGAGATCACAACAATGGCACTTTGCCAGACCTGAAAGAGAATATATGATATATAGAATCTTCCTTGGACAATTGGTGATTTCTTTTTCCTCATTTGCTCTTCTGGGTTGGTTTATTCCAAATGCTAGCATTAGCAAAATTTAAATTCCACCTTGATCACTATTTTCACACATTACAACTTTCTTACAAAATTCACTTTCTTACAAAATTACAAAATTCACTCTCACGAAAGCGATTCTCCCCACTTCATATCACCAAGGACGAACACTAAAAGAACTCCAATTAGGTTTATAAATAACCTTTTCCAAGAGGGTGAGTTTGAATATATTGATAAAGGTTTTGACATCAGCTATTGGGGGGTGGGGGCGGGGAGCTTTGATTCTTAGAGTCAAAAATCTCCCAACAAGGAATAATACAATGATCATTTTTCCATTGAGGGGAAAACCCCTCAAATCCAGTAAAGCACTTAGTTCAGCCACTTCTTACCCTCTGCCAGAAAACCTAGATGAGTATAAGCATGTGAACGTTGAGGGGTCAGAAAATAAAAACATTTGGCCTTTAAAGGTTAAAGAAACGTTGAAGACAGGTTAAAAGCAAAGCTCATATTACAGCTAACAACCATTTTTACGCCACAGTTATAAAAAGGGATGCCCATAGTGTCTGTGCGTTATAAAACCAGCACATTTTTTTTAACAAAGTGGGAGATATAAGTAAAAGAGCATATAAGCTTGTGTCAATTCTGCTGGCAACACAAATGTTGTGCTTGATAGAGGCAGGCTTATTTTGCATTAGTTTTAAAATACAGTTTGTGCTCATTCATTCATTTCATTAAATAACAATCATCAACAAAGAGGACCTAAACACACACATAACCGAACCCGATTTTGAAACTATTTTTATGATGATTACTAATCAAATCACACAGTTGGAAGTCCATTAAGGATATCTGTTTTTCGGCTGAAACCCCCCCCCCCTTCAAAAAAAAAATCAAAGATGGGAAAAATAACATTGCAAATTGTTGTCATATGATGGTGGGACGTTGCAAGTATTTATAAATGCAAGCTGGTTTGCCAAGCACTTGAAATGTAATCATGTAAGCAGGGGAGATGGTGTAAGATGGTTTATGAAGGCTGGAAGCCCTTTCCAAGATTGTCATAACTTCAAATGGTCATTAAATGATTGATCATTACCCAAGGAGAACCCGTCAAGCTTTGTTATCTGTATCATTTATAGTTCCTTTAAAGCCTTGATGTTAAGCCCTGGTCAGGAAAAGTCCATTAAGACGCCCAACTTTTTGGGCACCAAGGACTGGTCCTGTGGAGAGAGATTTTTCCGTGGATTTTGCATGCTGTCTGCATACCATGGATGAGGCTTCACTTGTTTGCACGGCTGGGTTTCTGGCATGCCATGGACCGGAGATTGGAGATCCCTGTATTAAGGATTTCCAGAAATAATCACAATCCATTTGAATCTTGAGCAAGCAAATTCAATATTCCTTTCTTTTAACAAGCCTGATATTTAATTCAAGCTGTTCAATGCTAATAGTATTTTGTTCCATTATGTCTAAGTCAAATTTAAGTGGTCTTCTCTTACATTGTAATCTTTAATTTGTTCTGCTTCCCTCTAATGTCCAACGTTCAAATTCTTATCCTATCATATTTTATGTTATGAATTCAAACAGCAGCATTTTCCCATGCGACAAATTCTTTTGATTAATTTCAAAAACTTATTTTGACTCCTTCTGGACCCTTAGTTCAATTATAACTTTCCAAATTCAGCATTCTAACCACCTTTCTTCTTATTTAAAAAAAATCTGTCCTTAAACTTACATTTAAAATTTCTTTCACTATGGAAGTAAAGGAAATTCACCGGACGTATATTGTAAAAAAAAAATCAAAAAGCCTATCTGTGTGGTCATTAAGCATCAACACAATCTTGATAGCAGATATTCAAATTAAATCATCAAATCAAATTTTGTTTTCTCCTATTTACACAAAGCTTCTTCACATAACTACAAGTAGTCTTTGATTTACAATAACAATTGCGACCTGAAATCCAGCCGTAAGTCCTTGTAATCATAAACTGAGGCATCAACATGACTGGATTCAGTTTTCTGATATTTTTGTGGTAGTTGTTGAGAGAATAAACTAATTTATTCCCAGAATAGACACAATATACAGACTGTGTTAAAGCTGGACAAATGTTTTAAGAGACTTTTTGCATTGTAATAGATTATGTTTTATTTGCCTAAAAATAATACATGGGCAGATATGAAAATATTTTATACAGTATAAAGTGGTTGGTTGGTTGGTTGGTTGATTGACTGATTCACTAATTATGTGTCACCAAGTCACTTTCAACTCCAAGTGACTACATAGATGAATTTTCTCCATGATTGAAATGGTTATGCATTTGAAATTATGAATTATATTTACATGTGTTCTTGGATTATTATTTTTTCAAAAAATCCTTCAGCACTCATTTCAATGACACTTCCAAATAGGCAGCCTAACAAAATAGGCAACCTGCTATTTTTTTAAAAGTTTCTGTTTTGTAAATCTTCATGGTGGCTTAAAACTGTAGCCTGTACATTTATAGAAAATTGTACAGATGGGAGCTGCGGTTCCAGGATCATTTGATTAGCAGGTTACAAAGCTGAACAGCATACGGACACTCACTTCCTTCCTTTCTGCCCCCACCCTGACACCCTGGAGTGAATATAGCCAGATACCATCTACAGCTTCCTGTTGTTTCAAGAATCAATTCAGAGTCAACATACCTCAGTTAAGAGGCTACAGGAGCCAAATACTATTTGTTCATGGAGGTAAAAGTCTGGATGTTACCAGATTGACTTTTAAAGACCCGTGACCATTAAGAAACACATCAGGGGGTTGGAGATTTCAGTGTTATTCCTTCAGACCTTATTTTCACGGAAGCAGCAACTTGCTTCAAAATAGGCCAGGCAGGTAGGTACGTAGCACACTGCTTGCATTAAAAAACACATTCCCCAACTCGGAAACTGCAGCATACATACAGCGTAATGCTTACCAAGATCATTAGAAGGACAAAAATAATAACTACTCAATTGTCTGCATGAAACTCTGCAGTCTTTTTCTTCCTTGTACTAAACTAAAATTAGACCAGACTGCAAAGTGGATTTTTAAATGAGTATGTGCAAAAATGAAAGCATCATTTTAAGGAACAAGGTCTGGAAACTCAACATCAAAAATATGTATTCTTTAGTATAATCTCATTGCTCTTTAGTATAAAAACAATGTCATGAAAGGCTCTAAGATCTTTTTTATATATTACCAAGAGGAAGAGACTGAAGTTCTTGCTCTATAGTCTGAAAATTAGAAAATGAGAAAATGCAATACTGGTTCATAGATTCTTGTACTACAGTTCTAATTGCAAACATCAGATTTTAATGAAACATTAAGTTGCATGCAGGTGTGCAATATTCTGAATATTCTGATGAAATTTCCACTTTCAGGCTGAAAGTGTCTTGAAAGCACAGTAACTCTATAGAAGCAGTTCCCAAACTTTTTCAGTCCACCGCCCCCTTGGTGCTACAAACGGATCCTCAGTGCCCCCCACCCAGTGGTGGAATTCAAATTTTTTTATGACTGGTTCTGTGGGCGTGGCTTGGTGGGCATGGCTGGGGGGTTCATGTGATTGGGCGGTTTGCACGACGGAAGATAATAACAGTAAAATTCAAAACTTTAACAATTAATTGCACATTTATTCAAAATCCAATTTAAAAACATTTGTAGCTAATGTTAATTCAACAAAATTGTTGAACATGATCCAGTGATACCCTGTTTTCAAAGTCTGATAGTCATTTAACAAGAACCTTACGAACTAGTAACTTAGTAAACTCAATAAAATTTAGTAACTACTTCACTGTTCAGTAAATTCTTAATGTGATGGATGGGCTTGATGAAGTGATACCAGTTTCCCAATGTCTGGTTTTAAGTCACCTAGCAGGAGTCTTAAATCACCATGTTCAGTAATCTGGAGTCAATTTCTTTGCTTGGAGAGAAGTTGGATGACCACACTGAAGCCACGTTCCACCAAATATGATGTTGGAAATGCAACAAGGAGCTTCTTAACCACTGTCCATAGTGCAGGATAGCGATCAGAAATTTCTTTCTGTAACCAAAACTCTTGGTATGATTTCTTGAACTTTGGCTTCAGCTCAATGTCATTTTGCAGCTCTATGAGTTGTTTCTCCACTATCCCATCTTCCTCAATATCTGAAAATGGATTTATCACCCAATCTGGAATTTCCAGCAAAAGAAGATCCTGATATCGCTCAGACATATCTTTATGCAGCATGTCCAAATGGTCACAAAACACTTGAAGATCATCATCTTGTATCCCACCTTTCTCTTCTAGCTCAGACAAGCTCAGAAATTGCTTGTGACGGCCTATATTGCACTTGAAGAGTGTTAGTTTTGAAATAAATGTACAGATGACAGATTTGGCGTTAATAAGATTGACCTCATTTCCCTGCAACTACAAATTCAATTCATTGAACTTTGCAAATAGTTCTGATAAATAGGCCCTGCCCATAACTTAGTAGCAGCTTACTTATCTCCGCGGCGTAGGCAGGCAGCAATATAAACCCAAGCAGGAAAAAAGCTAAGTGGGTTGACAGGCGGGCAGGGCGATTGGTGAACCAGCCAATCACTGAGCAGTGGGCAGGGTTAGCATGAGACGGGCGGGGGAAGCGAGTGATCGAGAGACTTCCGGATGGGCGGGGGAGAGCGAGTGAAATGGTTCTCATCTAAACGGTTCGCTAGAGGGGGGCCCATTTCCAGCATTCCTCTGACGCCCACCCCGTGCCTCTTACCGCCCCCCTGCCAGCCCCTTGCCTCTTACAGCCCACTTTGGGAACCACTGCTCTTTAGGCTTATGTTGTAAATCTGTATAAGAACTTCCATTAGATTCCAATGTAGGTGTTAATACCACTTTATAAAACTTGGTAAGATCACATTTGGAATATTGCATGCAGTTTTGGTTGCCACAATATTAAACGATGTCGAGACTCTAGAACAGTGGTGTCAAACTCCAAGCTGGCGGGTTGTATCTGGCCCATGGGGTGTTTAAATCTGGCCTGCAGGGCTGACCTGGAAATAACAAAGGTCTGGCCACGGTGCCTCTGCTGGCCAAAATGGGCTGCTGGGGGGGGGGTGCATGGCTGCCACGGCCTCCTATAGCAAAAACAGGTCACAGGGGAATGTTATTGGCCTATTTTAGGCTCCCATGGCGCCTTTAGCAGTCTGGCAGCCAGAAATGAGCTGGAGGGGGGCCATTTTCAGCCCCCATGGCCTCCTACCACAGTCTGGCATGTGAAAATAGACTATGAAGGGTTGCTTTCAGCTCATTTTCTGCCCCCACAGCCTCCTACAGCAGTCTGTTAGCCAAAATTGGGACATGGGGGTGTGTGTCTTTTTGGCCCATTTTCAGCCCCCATGGCCTCCTACAGCAGTCTGGCAGCCAAAAATGAGCAGAGGGGGCACAGTTTATATGTTTTTTCTCAGCCCTATGCACTCTTATCTTCCTTCCTGTTGGCTGCTTTACACATGATTCCTGGTTTCATCTATTTTAAAAATATGGAAAGGGCCTAATCCAAAGAGTTTGCTCACTTATCTGCGGCTGTAATTTGAAATATGGTATAAGGTTCCCTACTTGAGCAGGGAGTTGGACTAGAAGACTTCCAAAAGTCCATTAAAATTCTGTTATTCTGTTAAAATTCTTAATGGTACAGAAAGTAAGTAGGAAGTGATCACATTTGGGCTGCAAGAATCAAGCAATAAATGATAGCAGAAACACACAGCAAATGCTAGTTTTGCTTCCATCTAGTTATTGTCTGAAATTTTGCAGCCAACATCTGGTAGCTCCAGTTGTGAATCCATTGAAAATGATTCAAAAGGACAGTTATAACATGTGCATATATACTCACCTGTGCAAACATACCACCTTACTGCTCTTAAAAGCAGCTTATCCTATCTCAGACTTCCATACAAGCCTGAAAAAAAGATGTTATTGCTTTAGGAGCCAACTTCCTTAATAACCTCCTTCTTTCAACTCACTTTTAAAGCAGACTCACTTGGCAGATATTTTGAAAATATCTGGAATATACAAATGAATTATTTTAAAGGCAGCATATCTCTCTAAAATGGCTAATGGTGATTCAGTAAGTTACCTATAATAACATGGACAGCCCTTAGGATTTTCATGTATATATGTCTAGACGCAGCAGTTCCCAAACTTGTTAACTTTAAGACTTGTGCATTTAAACTCCCAGAAATCTGGGAGTTGAAGTCCACAAGTGTTAAAGTTGACAAGTTTGGGAACCTCTGTCTAGAGTGTTTTTGATCAACTCTTTAATGAAACACTCAAAGAACTATACTTTTCTATTCTTAGGTAATTGTTTACTATAGAAATACAGGTGGTCCTTGATCTACGACCACAATTGATCCCAAACCGGGAGGATTTCACCCCTGACTGAAACTGCTTCTAGTGCAACAATTTGTACAGCTTCACATTGACTGAAGTCTTGTATCTCCTTGCTCTAGCATTCACAACCACAAGCTTCTTTCTGACTTTATTCCCAGCCTAAGAATTTAAAGCCCCAGTCTCTGTTTTAAAAGGCTCTACTTGTCACCACTTTTACAGTATTGAAATATGTCCCTCTTTGTAGCCATTTACCAGCCTTTTTGCAAAATGTTTCATATACTATTGGGGAAATCTTTTCTAAATACTGAAAATGCCACTCCAGTTTGTGCATATCCTGTTTACGGTCATCTTTTGTTTTATTTATATTGCGTTTTCTTGTTCCTTCGCTTAGAGGAAATTATATTTTAACAAGAAACAGAGAGACATCAAATACCTCCCACCCTCTTTGTGGTTGGTTACAATACAGGATAGCCAAGTGATGCTTTCAGGCTGGGCTCATCAATTTGATTCATGTAATGGCTGGAATCTTCCCAAAGCATTACAGTCCTTGCTCATGGTCAATTTTGCATAGCCATTTCCAGTTATTGTAGCATCTGTCTCCTTTATTATACATACAATTATTATTTTTAATAGAAATAGGAAAATCTTCCAGCACAAAGCTCCTGACATCAAAATAACATTTATTCTTTGAAGGATAAATATTGAGAAGCAACGTCTCTTTTACATCTGGGGAAATGAGAGTCTTGCAGAATTGACCAATTATTTCCATGTGAACCAAGGCAAAGCTACCCTGGACAAAATAATCACATAGTGTTGCATGAATCTGCACACTCACCCAAGCACCCATTGTTCTGCTTCCGTGCAGAAGTATGCACTCTTTATCAGTCATTAAAAAAAGAATGCTGAAATTTCAGAAACATTCTTAAAATTTAGCAAGAGGAATTGTTATGAATTAAAAACTTTAATGTAGCCAGGTAGCATTGCCAGGAAAACAGTTCTGCTTAAGACCTTAACATCTGCCATTAGTTAGAAAGGACAGTAGCCTGAGACAATTAATACTTGTTTTGCTACAGCATAATATTCTGCAACAATCATTTGAAATAGCAAAAAGCCATTTCTTGTATAAGTATAATCTTTATTGTCTTTGTACTTGTTTACAACGAAATTGCTTAAGAGCTAGAGGTGCAATAAAAAAACATCAAGGGAACCTCAGGTCTCACATGACTATAAGGCTGAACCTGGCCCATCCCCAAGTGCGGCCGTGATGTTCTCTTGTGGTAGGGAGTGTTCTTGAGAGGGTTGAACCAAGAAAAGCTGGAAATGCACACCACAGGTATAGCAATAGCAATATCACTTAGGTTTATATACTGCTTCATAGTGCTTTCACAGTCCTCTCTAAGCAGTTTACAGAATCAGCATATTGTCCCCTCTCTTTACCAACCTTGGAAGGATGAAGGATGAGTCAATCTGAATTCCTGGCAGTGGAAGCAGAACTAGCCTGAAAGACGGAATTCTAACCACCACACCACCACACCTCAAATCCCCAGTTCAAGTATAAGTTCCCAGCAGGGTCATCCAAACCGAGGGTCATCCCAGCTGCTCAGTGAAAGCAAGCAGTCATTTGTATTGGGCAGCAGTAATATTGGAGGATGCTGGAGGTAGAAGATCACTTTAGAGACAACAGCCAATGCATAAATTTGTACTGCACGGGAGAAGGCAATGGTAAAACACTTTTTATACTTTTTCCTAGTATAAAACTATGGGTAGATAATATGCAATGATTGACAATACAGTGAAAAATAATGGGCCCCTACAGGTTGAACATATATATTAAGGGAAGTTGGATTAGAAAACGTTGAGCGTGGTTTTAAGGCTAGAGGAAAAAACATCAATAACCTGTCCTATTCGGCTGACACTACTCTGATGAAAATGAAAATAACCTGAAAACCCTAGTAATGAAAGGCACAGTGATAAAGAGGCTATGATTAAAAGTAAAGGAGGCTATACTAATGATAACAATGAGGACACTGAGATGATAGATATCTTCTGCCTTTTTGGAGTGACTACTCATAGAAAAGGAATCAGCAGTAAATAAATATGCTACAAACTAGCATTTCATAGAGCTGTAATGAAGGCCTTGGAAAAGATATCTATAAAGATCAGAATCATGTAGGCAATGCTTTTCCCTGTGGAATTCTATGAAGGCGAAAATTGATTGTTGAAAAAGTAGGATATAAAGTGTGTTTTGACCTTTGATATTGGAGAAGACTCTTGAGAATATCATAAACAACAAATGAATGTATCATTAAGCAAACCAATCCAGAGTTCTCCCTTGGGCACAAGTGATCAGACTCAAATTATCATATTTGGACTTATTATGCAAAGAATCAATTTCTTTGAAAAATTCAAAAAGTGGACATAACAGTGGTGTTCTTGTGGGGAACCCAAAATACCTCTTCTGAACCTTTTCAAAATGTGCAAAATGGTAGTTTCGTATATTTACCATTTAAAGAGGTCCAACTCTCTGAGATTGGAAATTCCGTATCATTTCTAGACTAGTCTTACCTAACCTGATGCGATCCAGAATGTTGAGGCTACTCTTCCTAGAAATCGATTCAATTCAATTATATCAACTGGGAATTCTGAAAGTTCTTATCCTTACCCATCTAGACATATAGGCAAACCTATACTAGAGAGACTAGGTAATGGTAAAGGTTCCCCTTGCACATATTGTGCTAGTCATTCCTGACCCTAGGGAGTGGTTCTCATCTCCATTTCAAAGCTGGAAGAGCTAGCACTGTCCAAAGACATCTCCGTGGTCATGCGGCAGGCATGACTAAATGCCAAAGGCATACGGAACGCTGTTATCTTCCCACCAGAGTGGGAGTATTTTTCTATTTGCATTTTTACATGCTTTCAAACTGTAGGTTGGCAGAAGCTGGGACAACTAACGAGAGCTCACTCTGTTACGCAGCGCTAGGGATTCAAACTGTTGAACTGTCAACCTTTCTGATCGAAAAGCTCAGCGTCTTAGCCACTGAGCCATCCTTTCTAGAGAGAATAGATAAACATATATACATATTCTAGAGAGAATATATAAGCATATAGATAATCCAAGGGTTATCTATATGTTTCTGTACTTCTTCTTGAAGACTGGCAGGGTCCAGATTATAAGGAATGTTTTCTTTATTTTATGCACCTAAAGCAATTTGAGCATTCTCATCCCAAAAAGTGATTAATTGCAAACCTACATTGCATAAACAAAGTTTGCTGGACCATATTCCAGTTTTCTTTTCTACTTTTTTTTCTTCCATACTACCTAACTTTATGCTGTAAGTAAGATCTGTGATAAGCCTTTAATTAAATCTTGGTATAATATTTTTATGGTAAACAAGTAGCAGTAGGTGACCATGAATTGATTCCTTTTAATTTAACTGTATTGCTAAATACATTCCCTTATGTATTAAAATGGAGAAACAATTGAATTCAAGGAAAATAATAATACTAAAATTTCCAATTAAATTATTTTTAATTTAATTCAATGTAGTTTCCCCTTATTCTGTCCATCTTTCAACACCTGGCCTCGTCTCTGTTTTGAAATGAAATCTCAACATTCCACTCTAAGAATCGTGTACTTCTAAGATAATGGAGCAATTATTCTAATTAAAATGGAAGAAAATGCACCATCCTTTTAAATGTATTTATTAATTCAGTGAATTAGTTCCAACCCCAGTTGCCGCTTCCTGCATTTTCTGTGGCACACTAATAGAACGAAAGAGGCTACAGTGTTAAAATACACTATGACTTTCTTTTTTAGATAATACTAGGATGAAAAGAAAGGAGGAATGAGGAAAATGAATTAAATTTTAATTGTGTGTGTGTGTGTGTGTGTGGCACTAGTCTCTTTAAGTTTGCTGAAAATGAAGACAAGTATTTTGGGCTTTGAGGTAAATGGTTACAAAATTTAAACACACATCACACTGATCAAGCAAGTCAAATCACATACATTCCGTTTATGTAACAGTATGATGACATTTATCAATTTAGCTATTCAAAATAGATAACAAAAGCTCAAGTGTCAGAGCATCTACTGTGCTTTCCATCTTGTTCTAATTAAAACAGGATGAAAAGGATGCTCCTTTCAAAGCATTTTCACACACTTTTCTATACATACAGGAATATAAAAATCTCAAGGGGTTATGAACATCGGGAAGAGTTCTCCTAGAAAAAAAATGATTGGCCTTAAAAAGGGATACATCTCTGGTACTGTTGGAGATGTTTCACAGTTCACATTGTTTTTATAGAAATATTTACTTGATGCAGATAGATGTCTTAACAGACATGAAATTTCAAACATTTTAAACCCGGCTCCTGTTTCTACTGTCACTGTTCTACCAACCTGGATTAACTGAAAAAAATGCTTATTGTAGACATTATTACTGGCTGGCAGCAGTAAATCTGTCAGGCCTGCAACCATCTTTTCTTTTGGATCTTTGGCCTGCCACACTTTCTATTATTCTACTATGCATTTTCTATTGTGGGAAAATGGAAGGGAGGATTGTACGGAGTTAGATGATATGTAGCCATAACAAAATTCTTTCTAGAAAGCCAACATCATCATTTGTCTTTGCACCTCTGCACCTGACTGGAACTGGATGGGTTGAAGCTGCCAGCACGGCAGTGGATGACTGGACCATGTGATGCACTTGTGGGTGTGGGGGTAGGATCTTGAACTTTCAACTGGGTGAGAAAACCGGGAAGCCTTCAGATCCGGGTTTTCCCAGATGTGCCAACATGGCTCTCTTAATAAATTGGAACTTTGAGCAATACACTGCCTTGGACTCTGATTTAATTTTGGATGCTATTTGGAAACCTGACAAAATCATTTTATCAGCTCAATTATTTTCAAAAACTATCAGTGTTCAACCAGTTTCAGTAAATACAAATCAAAATGTGCAAACAAACCCAAACCCATTGGGCATCCAGAAAAAGAAAGAAGAACTAGACAAAAATCCTATCATTTTCCTCCCACAGATTATAAGAAATAAAAATCTATTTCAACTTTTCAGCATGTACGATACTTTAATATGCTAGAATAAATCTCTCCCTCCCTCCCTCCATGTTTGCAAGTGCAAAAACTTTGATCACATGACCACAGCTGCCATCTCCTCTGCCATCTCCTCTGTCTACCACAGCTTTAAATCCAGATGTAAATATCATTTAAGGGAACCACCGTAACTTCAAATGGTTGCTAAGTGACCAGTTGTAAGTCAAGGACTGCTTATATCCTGCCATAACTTATCTTACTGGCAAAATTCAACATTTAAAGCTGATTTCAGAAATGAAAGGAAAAAAGATGTAATCCCTCCTACTTCATCACTTTCTCATTTCTATTAAAAATCCCTTTTTCATAAGCTATTCCTTCATCCATTGCTTTCTATTATGAAAACATGGTGGAAAGAGTCTTATCGTTAATGAGCTGTGCACACCTCCCACATTCAAAGTTGTTGTTCTATAATCTCACAAAGCCACATTATCGCTCTACAAAAATGTTAATCAACCCGAATATGGGCTTTCAATGGGGCTCCTGGGAAAAGCAACACCATTTCTAGCTACAAATCAGTGAGCCCATCTCCAAAGTGAAAAAAGCATAGCAAAGCGGAGTCTCACCACACTCAAGGAAGCATGGCTTAAAGTTGGCTTCCGGCCACAGCAAACAAAGCTGCATGTTAATTCAAAGATCTGAACTGATAAACTGTAGCATCTTTTCCCTTGTTCTGATATAATCGCATGTATTCAGAACGGTGGAACAGAAGACGGGCTGCAATTTGATTCCAAAAAAGTACACAAAGTTATACTGGCAAAGAACAAAGCTGCCACAGAGTGAAGCTACAGGCTTTTTAAAAAAATACAATCTGCCTGTTACCAAGACATAAATACTAGTTCTTTTTAATGAATTCTTCAGCGGATTTCCTTTCTTACCTACCATAACCTAAGGATTAAGAGGAGATTATAATACCTGAACTAATTTGATTCTCTGAACCGCCATATAAAAGAGGAGTCTAGTAACTGCCTCCAATTATTTGCTGAGTTTTGTGTGCAGAGATTTGATCTTCCCTGATATCCAAGCCCAGACCTAAGTCTTGCACCATGCTGACTTCCTGTATGCTCTCTTCAGGGATACTAACAGTTGTTTCTTGCATTTATATAAACATATATACGTAAAAATGTTAGTAATTCTTAGCACATAATGCAGTACATTAGGGCCACCAGATCTCAGCTGCAAAATGCTGCATGGCCACTAAAGGTAAAGGTTGCCCCACACATGTGCGCTAGTTGCTCCTGATGCTAGGGGGTGGTGCTCATCTCCATTACAAAGCCGAAGAGCCAGCACTGTCCAAAGACGTCTCTGTGGTCATGTGGCCAGGATGACTCAACGCCAAAAGCGCACGGAACTCTGTTACCAAATTGCTCCCTATTTTTCTACTTGTATTTTTTACGTGCTTTCGAACTGCTAGGTTGGCAGAAGCTGGGACAAGTAATGGGAGCTCACTCTGTTATGCGGCACTAGGGATTCGAATTGCTGAATTGCCGATCAACAAGCTCAGCATGTCACTGAGACACCACATCCCTGCATGGCCACTAGAAGGCAATAAAAAGATAGACAAAAGTCTTTGTTGCCATCTAGTGTTCATGCAGCTTTCTATACCCCTATATTGTGTGTGTGTGTGTGTGTAATTTTTTTTCTTGTTTTCCCTCTCTTTTTTTGTACTTTGTTTTAATGCATTTTTGCATTAGTTTATTTTGTTTCTTTTTGATATACCCCTTAATAAAAAGTATTAGGAAAAAAACAGAGGAAGTGAGTAAGAACATATCTTGCACAATAGTAAATATATTTTTGTTCATGCATTCCTCATCAAGGATTTAGGTCCTACATTTCAAATCTTTCAAGCGTTTCATATGCATTTAGTTCAGCAATCATGGTAATAACCTCAGTCTATTCAAAGCAGTAGTCTGCATATTTTCAGAAGATACCTTTTCTTGCAATAGAGTCCTGAGTATTTGTAGTCAGGTGAGTGACAAGATGGTGAGAGAAAACAAAGACCTCTGGCGAAAATACTAGGGGTGATTAGCTTGGAGAAGAAAAGTTTAAAATATGACATGATATCCCTCTTCAAACAACTGAAGGACTATCAAAAAGAAGATGGGGAAGAACTGTTCTCTCTTGGTCCAGGGGGCAGAATAAGAACAAATGGACAGAAATTACAGGAATGACCATTGGTCTTACCTGTGAATGGTCTTTCTCTAGATGCTGCGGAGTGTCCAAACGCGGGTTATCCTCAGCTTGCTGCCCATTGGACTGAGTTTCACTTTGATGTGTAGCCACGCCTCTTGCCTCTGCATAGGGCCAGTTCTAAAAACGAAGGTAGACCAGAAAAAATGCAGAACAACTGGAACAACACTAGTCTTAACCTTCAACAAAACATGGGACCAGTTCCCACCACGCCCAGGGTGGGATTTGGACACTCCGCAGCATCTAGAGAAAGACCATTCACAGGTAAGACGAATGGTCATTCTCCTAGATGCTGCTTGGAGTGTCCAAACGCGGGACATGCCAACGCTATGCTGTCCCTGGGAGGGGAGATTCGTCTGAGTGGGAACTGGGAGCATCAAGGACCCTCTGGAGAACACGTCTGCCGAAGGAGGCCTCCGAGGATGCAAATACGTCCAGCTTGTAGTGTCTGATAAACGGCACAGGCGAGGACCACGTAGCGGCCCTGCAGATCTCGTCTATGGGGGCCTGGGTGGCCCAAGCAGCCGTGGTTGCAGCGCTCCTGGTGGAGTGAGCGGTAATACGTGGAGGTACAGCTCTGGACCGGTGCTCATATGCCAGTGTAATGCAGGCACGTAGCCAGCGCCCAATCGTGGTAGACGTGACCTTGCGACCCATGGACACCGGCTGAAAGGAAACGAAGAAGGATTGTGACTTGCGGAATTCAGCCGTTCTCTTCTTGTACATCCGCACCGCCCTGCGAACGTCCAACTTGTGCCACCTCCTTTCCCTGGGGTGAGAGGGGTGCGGACAAAAGTCAGGTAGGACGAGCTCCTGGGATCTGTGAAACAAGGAGTTGACCTTGGGCACAAAGGTCGGGTCTAGTCTGAGAACCACCCTGTTTGCGTGGACCACGCACAAGTCCTCCCGTACGGAGAGGGCCGAGAGTTCCGAAATTCGCCTTGCAGATGTGATTGCTATGAGGAACACCGTCTTCAAGGTCAGGTGGCGCAGTGACACGGAGCGCAATGGTTCGAATGGCGCCTCAGTCAGGGCCTGGAGGACGAAGGGTAAGTCCCAGGTCGGATATCTATGGACTGTTTGGGGCCGAATGTTCGAGGCCCCTTTCAGGAAACCACGAACCCTGGATGTCTGCTGAGCGGCAGGGACCCACCGGGCGACAGGATGGTAGCGAGAGCAGCCACCTGCCTTCTCAGGGTATTGGGGGCGAGCCCCTTGTCCAAACCCTCCTGCAAGAAGTCCATCACCTGAGGTGTGGAGGCCTCAGCCGCAGCGATGTGCCTGGCACGGCACCAGGTAGAGAAGGTGGACCATGTAGTCTCGTAAATGCGAATGGTGGCAGGACGCCTGGAAGCCTGGATCGTTCTTATCACCTTGTCCGAATAGCCCATTCGTCTCAGAACGATCCCCTCAAGTGCCAGACGGCTAGTTGGAAGCACTGAGGGTCCGGGTGACGAATGGCCCCTTGTATTAGTGACACCTGGTTCGGAGGAATGCGCCAGGCCTTCTCTACTGACAGGCCCACTAGATCGGCGAACCAGGACCGTCTGGGCCAATGGGGAGCGACCAGGATGACCTCCGCCCCCTCCGAGATGATTTTCCAAACTACCTGAGGAAGCAGCGGGAGAGGAGGGAAGGCGCATAGCAGGCCTGCGGGCCAACGACACCGGAGGGCGTTTGTCCCTTCTGCTTGCGGGCACCGGAAACGGGTGAAGAACCTTGGCAGGTGCGTGTTCTGCGGGCTGGCGAACAGGTCCAGGACGGGCAGGCCGAATCTCCGGGAAATCTGCTGGAAAAGATCCGGGTGCAGCTGCCACTCTGAGGTGTTGATGGTGGTCCTGCTCAACCAGTCCGCCGTCACGTTCTCCTCGCCCGCAATGTGGTCCACTCTCAGGGACAGGAGATGCCTCTCTGCCCACCTGCCCAGAGCCTCCGCCTCCGTCATGAGCGCCCTCGACTGTGTGCCTCCCTGGTGGTTCACGTATGCTCGGGTGGCGATGTTGTCCGTCAGGAGAAGGACATGGGACCCTTCTACGAGATTGCCGAAATGCCGCAGAGCCAGCCTGGCCGCCCGGAGCTCCAGCCAGTTGATGTTGTGGGCGAGCTCCCGTTGAGACCATCTGCCCTGGGCCACCTGGTGATGCAGATGAGCTCCCCAGCCGTAAAGGCTGGCGTCCGTCATGATGGTGACACGGTCTGGCTCCTTGAAGGGCGACCCCTCTCTCAGGGCGGGAGACCTCCACCACCTGAGGGACCGAAGCACTGGGGGTGGGACTGTCACCCGTCTCCTGGAGTTGCTGATCTTGCGTCGTTGAAAAGGAAGCAGAAACCATTGTAGCTCCCGTGCATGCAGGCGGGCCCAGGGAACAATGGCTATGCACGAGATCAGCTTCCCCAACAGTTGGGAAAGCGTCACAAGTGGGACCAGTCTGGAATTCTGGACCAACCCCACCAACTTCACAATGCTGCAGATGCGCTCCTGTGAAAGAAAGACTTTGCAGGTCTTCGAGTCGATGACGGCACCTAGATGAAGTATGGAGAGGGTGGGCTGCATGTGACTCTTCTCCCGATTCACCGAGAACCCGTGGTCCTCCAGGGTGCGGATGGTGCAGTCCAAGTCCTTCAGGGCCTGGTCCCTGGAAGGTGACATCAACAGGATATCGTCCAAGTAACAAACCAAACGCACAGGTCTGGATCGAAGATGCGCCGCCACTACGGAGAGGACCTTCGTGAAGGTCCTTGGAGCCGATGACAAGCCGAAAGGTAGGGCCTTGTACTGGAAGTGCTGGCCGGCGAACTGAAACCTCAAGTATCTGCGATGCGCCGGGTGGATGGGAATGTGCAGATACGCCTCCTTCAGGTCTATCGAGGTCAGGAAGTCGTTCTGTCGTATGCATCCCAGGATCGTCTGGAGGGATTGCATCTTGAAGCGCTTGTATTGCAGATACCGGTTCAGCTTCTTCAAGTCCAGAATGGCCCTGACCCCCCCCCCCCCTGATGACTTGGGGATTAGGAAGAGGATGGAATAAAACCCCTTGCCCTCCTGCCCCCCCGGCACCGCTTCTATGGCCGCTATCTCCAGTAGGTGACCGATCTCCGCCCTCATGAGCTGTTGCTTGTGCGGGGACCTGGGAAGGGGGCAGCGGATGAATCTCCGCGGGGGAAAGGATAGGAAGTCGAGGGTGAGGCCGTGTCGGACCACATTCCGGACCCAGGCGTCCGTCGTGGTCGCCTCCCACGTGGACGCATATTGCTGTAGGCGTCCCCCTATGGGAGGGATCCCCCAGGGGTCACTTGCTCTTCTTGAAGGGACGGTTGGCCTGACCACCCTTGAAGGATCTACGCTGACCTTGGAACCTGGACCTGTCCCTGTAGGCTGGCCTGTCCTGGGAACGATCTTGGGCCTGGGGGTAGGTTCTGGAGGCCCCACCCGAGGTAGAGGGAGCCTCCGTAGACCGAAAGGGCTGTCTACGGTGGGAAGACTGATTCTTCCAGTCCTGCTTCTTGGTGACAGCCGGCAGAATCTTCCGCTTATCCTTGGACTCGATTAGGAAGGAGTCCAAGGCCTCGCCGAAGAGCTTGCCACCCTTGAAGGGGGCCGACGCCAACTTCCACTTAGCCTTCATGTCCGCCTGCCAATGGCGGAGCCACAGCAGACGGCGTGAGGTGACATTGGATGCTAGAGCCCTGGATGAAAACTTTGTGGAATTGAGCGAGGCGTCGCAGGAATATTCCACCGCAGCGATGATCTTATTGACCCTTTGTCTCGATCTAACCTGTCTCTCAGGCAAGGAGGCCAATAGCTTCCTGAGCCAGAATAGGGCTGCCCTACTAAAGTACGACGCAGAGGACGAGGCCTTCATGGCCCAGGCAGTGGCCTGGTGTGTCTTGTGACAAGACCTCTCCATCCGCCTGTCCTCCGCCTTAAGCCCCTCCACCAGCTCGGCCGGGAGTGAGGATGTGGAGGTCAAAGACACAATGGGGTCATCAACCTGCGGGAGAGCCAGAATGGTCTCCCTACGAAGCTGCGGGGCAGGGGGGGTCTTATCTGTCACAGCCTTGTCCCGGGCAGAGAGAGCCTTCTGGAATTGCTGCTCTAGAATCCTCAGCCGTCTATCCGCCAGTCTCTCATCAGCCTTGGTGGCCTTGGCTGCAGGCCTCTTCCCCTTGTCAGGACAGGGTGCAGAATTGCCCTTGGCAGCAGGGTTGGTCTTGCTACGCTTGGAGGCAGGTTCTCCTGTTTGCTCACTGGGATCAGCCATGGAGTGGCTGAAAGAACAAGAACAAACAATTAAATCCAGTCAAGGCACCCCAATCCCACCAGGGAAGAAACAATATACACTTTAAAACAAGAAGAAACTGGAACCTGGTTTTGGCGCCAAAATCAGACCCAAAAGTCTCAGGCGTTGCAGATCTGCGCTGGAGTAGACCAGGGAATGGCAACTGAATCTGCCAATCTCCCTGCAGCCGCTGGGAAGGATCTCTTCTGCTGCCCCAGGGGATCCTGTCCGGGACTCCCAGAACTAGAACCACCACAGGAACGAAGCAGCGGCGATCTGCGAAGAGGAGTCGGGCTGCGGCAGAAAAATGGCGGCAAGTTTAAAACGCGCGCCTTTTTTCCTTTGCGAACGGCCTCCTAAGCTCAAACCGGCACTGGGGAAACAACGGGCTGAAAAGCCTCAGTAGAGGCGTCCCTAGGGAGGAAAACCCCCGATAGTCAAGTTGGGGAGTCCTATCTAGCTACCTAGCCCCCTTAGAAGCTTACCAGCAGCCGCTGGCAAGCCCTCCCAGTGCCAAGCCGCTCCGCAGAAAAAGCGGGAAACGGCCGCGGTTTGAACAGCCCGTTCCGCACAACGAAGACAACGAAGACAGGAACGAAAACAAAAAATCACCTATCTAACACAACTACACACAAAAATAACAACAAAGGCTACACTAACTCACTGCTGGGGAGGTCAGATTGCTGGCAAAGGACTGCAGACTCCCCAGACGCGTCTGATAAGGGCGACTGAGTTTTTAGAACTGGCCCTATGCAGAGGCAAGAGGCGTGGCTACACATCAAAGTGAAACTCAGTCCAATGGGCAGCAAGCTGAGGATAACCCGCGTTTGGACACTCCAAGCAGCATCTAGGAGAAAGTGAAGTTCAGGCTACCCTCCATTGATGGCCCAGTGAGATGCCACGAGACAGATCTTGTTTGGGAGGAGTTTGACTCCGTTACTTCCGAGGACATGGACAGGTTACGTGGGCGACTGCGAGCCACCACATGTTTATTGGACCCGTGTCCCTCCTGGCTTGTACTGGCATCCTGGGAGGTGACACGAGGCTGGCTCCAAGAGGTTATCAACGCATCCTTGAGTGAGGGTTCCTTGCCTGCCTCCCTAAAAGAGGCTATGGTGAGGCCCCTCCTCAAGAAGCCCTCTTTGGATCCAGCTCTTTTGAACAACTATCGTCCAGTCTCCAACCTTCCCTTTTTGGCGAAGGTTGTTGAGAGTGTGGTGGCACAACAGTTTCCCCGTCACCTGGAGGAAGTTGAGTATCTAGATCCGCGCCAGTCCGGCTTTCGGCCCGGGCATAGCACCGAGACGGCATTGGTCGCGTTGGTCGATGATCTCTGGAGGGCCAAGGATGGGGGTTGTTCCTCCATCCTGGTCCTATTAGACCTCTCAGCGGCTTTCGATACCATCGACCATGGTATCCTATTGCATCGGTTGGGGGGGTTGGGGGTGGGAGGCACCGTTTTACGGTGGTTCTCCTCCTACCTCTCTGGCCGATCGCAATTTGTGTTGGCAGGAGAGCAGAGGTCGACCTCGAGACCCCTCACATGTGGGGTTCCTCAGGGGTCGGTCCTCTCGCCTCTCCTGTTCAACACATACATGAAGCCGCTGGGCGAGATCATCCGTGGTTTTGGGGTAGAGTATCATCTCTACGCTGATGATACGCAGCTGTATATATCTACCCCAAACCACCCCAACGATGCCGTAGCGGTGATGTGCCAGTGCCTGGAAGCCGTACGGATCTGGATGGGAAGTAACGGACTCAGACTCAACCCGACCAAGACCGAGTGGCTGTGGTTTCCGGCTGCCCGATTCAACCAGCTAACTCCATCGCTGGCCATAGGGGGCGAACATCTTGCCCCTGTGGATGGGGCGCGCAACTTGGGTGTCCTCCTAGATGCCCGGCTGTCCATGGAAGATCAAGTGACAGCCGTGGCTAGGAGGGCGTTTTACCAGGTTCGCCTGGTTCGCCAGTTGCGCCCCCTATTGGATCGGGACGCCCTTCGCACAGTCACTCATGCTCTCGTGACATCTCGACTGGACTATTGTAACTCTCTCTACATGGGGCTTCCCTTGAGGTGCACCCGGAGACTGCAGATGGTCCAGAACGCAGCCGCGCGGGCAATCCTGGGTACCTCTAGGTTTACCCATGTAACACCTCTCCTGCGCGAGCTGCACTGGCTGCCTGTCGTCTTCCGGGTGCGCTTCAAGGTACTAATTATCATCTTTAAAGCGCTCCATGGCTCGGGACCTAGCTATTTGCGGGATCGGATCCTGCCCCATACTTCCTCACGGCCGATTCGCTCCCACAGAGAGGGACTTCTCCGGGTGCCGTCCACTAGACTTTGTCAGCGGGCGACGCCCAGGGGAAGGGCTCTCTCTGTGGCGGGCCCTGCCCTCTGGAATGACCTTCCCCCCGACATTAGAACGACCACGGACCTCCGCTCCTTCCGTCTGAAATTAAAAACATATTTTTTCTGCTTGGCCGGTCTGGGATAGTCTCTCTCTATGGGGTTTTAGTGTATAGTGGGAATTTTAGTTTAGATTGGGTATTTTAGCACAGGTACTATTTAATTTGTTTTTAAGATGTTCTTGATTGTATATTTATGGTTTTTAGTTTCCCTGTGCACCGCTCCGAGTCCCTATGGGGAGAGGAGCGGTCAAGAAATTAAACTATTATTATTATTATTATTATTATATTATTAAAAGTTTGAAGAAACATTTAACAAGGGCACACGCAGCCTCAGGAGAAAAAATCATCAGAGGCTACTCAGTCAGCACATAAATACTGCACTGAGAAATTTTATTTAATTTATTGTTTAAACCAGGGGTCTCCAACCTTTGCAACTTTAAGTCTGAAGGACTTCAGCTCCCAGACTTCTCCAGCCAGCTTTGCTGGCTGGAGAAGTCTGGGAGCTGAAGTCCTTCAGACTTAAAGTTGCAAAGGTTGGAGACCCCTGGTTTAAAATACCTGTACGGCTGCCCACCTTAAACTCAAACTTGGGACAGCTCCCAACATTAATGTAAAAACAATATCAAGCAAAAAATAAGTTGTCAGGTCCAGCAGAAATACAAGGCAAATTTTAAGCATTGCTTCATTTTCACTCTATAATGTAAACAATAGAAAATCAATACATTTTTCTGTGCTGCTGAATTAGTTTCAACTCTTCACATAAGTTCTGAAATCTCTTAGCAGTTTGATAAGCACGAAGTCTCTACACCTGTCAAGCAGCAGTTTATGAGTAACTGTGATTTAATTTCTTCCTAATTAGTGCAGTTTCTCCAGGAAAAACTGATCGACTCCAGATGCTAAAGATGTTCCATATAATAAGATACTTAATAGGAGAGCATCTCCAGGCTCCCAATTCTGAAATAGAATGACTGGGAACAAAATTATTGCAATAATTATTTGTATGTGTCGACATCCTGACATAAAAAATATGCAATAAGTCAGAAATCCAAGTAGTGGATGAAGCCAATTATAAGCATCACTATAAGACTATTGAGATTTCATGGGGACTAGTTAAAGAATTCTAGTAGTTAAAAATATAAATTAAATCCAAGCTTTGAACCGCATTATTTTTTTTTTCTTACAGGGTACAGGAAGAAAGTTTTAGCCACAAGCTACTTTTTAAAAAAAATAAAAATAAAATATGTTATTAATTATGGATTTCTGAAGCCAGAGCTTCAAAACATATGTTGCTTTAAAACTAACTTTGCTACAGTGCTTTGAGCCTGCCATCACGCATCAAAGAAAGAACGTCAGCTAAATTAAATTAATTTTCTTGGATTTTCCAACAGAGACTGACATCTATTATACTTCATTGCTTTCTTTTGGGACTTACATGGAAAATTGAGCTTACAAGAAGTCCAGTTATAAAGAGAACAGCTATTGAACACATGCTCTCCCAAATTACTTTCAGGATTAAATAAGAAACTCTCCTTTGCGTATCCAAACATTAGATCCTTAGAAAAAGGGAAGAAGGACAAGGAGCTCTGTATCTTATTTCCTAATGGTAAATTAACAACTGTACACCTGTATTGTTTCCCTTCCACATTTAAGACCACCAGAATGAATTACAGGCTCTGGGTAACACACCTGTTGCAATTGCAACAAAACCAACAATTATGGATCCCACAAGTATACAGTTCAAAAAAGACATAGGGGAAACTATGAAAACAATAGAAGAGAAAAGCAACCACACTTTCAGTCCTTTAAAAGCAGTCTTCTCCCCTTCCTCCGTCTATTCATATTACTTCAGCTAAGAAGGAACACACTCAAACATATTCTGGATCAAAGCAATTACTTTTCTTCCTGGACTTACCAAAGGAATGCAGTCAGCCATTTGACCTCTGCAACATGCACCAATCCTTGCAGAACTGTGGACTGAAATAACTGAACAGCTGAACTGCATTGATAAAAACTGAGAACATGAACATCAAGCTGTGTCTACAGTATGCTAATCCATGAGGTAATATAAACATGGCTTTCAAAATTAGCCAGAGTAGCTTACTTTTTAACTAATTTATGCAATTACATTTATGTTCTATCTTTCTTGGTCATGAAAACAGGGAAAGCAATGTCTGCCATGCATTGTCATCCTTTCTAAAATTAACTATCTGGCATTAATGGAAGGGTCCTTTTTTTAAACTAATTTTCCTAGTGGTTTATTAAGTTTTGAAATAGCATTCCCCTGAAGTCTGTTTGGCCACAAATTTGCTATCATTTAACTCACACCTTATACCTTTGCAACTCCCCTAGTGCACTTTTCCACCTGTCAGCAGCCACTTATCTGCTTGCCAGCTTGCTTGTAAGCCAATTGGGACTTGCAACTTCCTGCCAGCTTCCTCTTTGACTTGGCTGTGAAAAACGAGTAGGAGGCTCCCTTACTTAACAATGGTGGGAATCAGTTAATGATGGCAACCGGGACTTCTGGAGTTATCATTGCTGAGTGATGCCTTACAACCACATCGCTTACCTACAGAAATTCCAGTGGCAATTGCTGCCATCAGTCAAAGACTTCCTATATAGCCATCTAGGTAGACACATTTCCTTTTTCAGTGGCCTACCCTATTCCGTGCAGACAGTAAAGAAGATTCTGAGGGTTTTGGAAACAGAAAAAGTGAAAAAGCAACAATAATTGACTTCTGTTTCCATTTTCCCGTCAATACGTTCATGCTGTTCTGAAAAGAAGCTACAATCTTTTTTCCTGATGGCCACAGCCAACTGGGCACACCAGGTGATAAGGAAAGGAAATTTCTCATTAACTTTAGGAAGCATTTTATGGCTTTGTTGTAAGATTCTGGAAATGCAATAACTGAAGAGGAAAGGAGGAATAAGAGATTGTTTGACAGCTCCTGCTATCAGTGCTGAATGGACCTGCTGAAGCTCTATGGTCAAAATGTAACTTGTGTTCATGTCCTCTGTGTAGAACAGATAGAGGTTTTTTGAAAGTAAACAAATACACTGTTCACACATATAACAAAAAATATAGCACTTTTTTAACATTACCAAGCTGATCAGCACAAGTAACAGTTAATAGTGAAAAGAGCAAAGTTTGCAACAAAAGCAATTTAACATAATATTGTGGTTTACCAGCCTGTTGTAGAAAACCAATTCCTGATTTTCCAAATTAATTATCATATCTTGCCCACAGTTCCAAATACTCCAAAACTACTAGCAGTACAGTATACAGTATACACTTAGTGGATTTCGAATGCAACTGACAAAAGTTCCATCCAGACTTCTCCTGAAATAACGAATTATTTGTATTATTGTCAATCCAGACCCGTGATGGCGATTTGATTTGATTTGATTCGATTTGTATCCCGCCCTTCTCCAAAAGGACCACAGGTGGCACACAGAGCCATTTGTCAGGGCACGCAAGGTGTTGACCTGTCAGCTCCAGCACACATGAATGTGCAGGGCAGCTGACTTTGGCCTTCTTTTAAGGCCATTGTTTTGCCCTCCGGAGCCTTCAGGGAAGCCTCCTGAAGCCTCTGGAGTGTGAAAAACCAGCCCTATGTCCAAACCGGTAGTTCAGCACTTCTGGTTTTTCCGAAGGGCCATTTTTTGCCTTCCGGAGGGCAAAAAATGGCCCTTTGAGCAAACAGGAAGTGACTTCCAGTTTGGTCATGGGGCTGTTTTTCGTCCTCGGGAGCCTTCAGGGAAGCCTCCTGAAGGCTCCGGAGCGCGGAAAACGGTCCTATGAGCAAATTGGAAATCCGTTCCTGAAATTCTGGTTTGCCTGTAAGGCTGGTTTTCGCCCTCCGGAGACTTCAGGGAATCTCCTGGGCCTCTGGAGAGGGGGGAAGCTGTTTTTACCCTCTCCAGGCTCCTAGAAAGCCTCTGGAGCCTGGGTAAAGTGAAAAAAGAGTGCCAATAGTGGGGGGGAGCGCTGGTCATGCATGCATACACGCAGAGAGGGGAAGCATGCACATGTGTGGCATGCCTGCACACGTGCCCCCCCTGTGCTCCCCCCGCTTTTGGCACGTGAGCCAAAAAAAGTTCACCATCACTGATCTAGACAAAACCCTTGAATTGATGTTAAATTATATTTAAGTCATTTCTTTCTGTTTGCACCATTATAGAACAGTTTAAACATTAATGTGGCCCGCATCTATAAATATGAATGTCTCAGCACATGCAAATCCCACATTTAATTTTTAATGAGATGAAAGATAAAAAGGTATAACATGGAAAGTGAACATAATAACAGAACTTGAAAGCTTCTACATTCTTTCCCAAGGACGCAAAGCTGATTAAAAACAGCTAGCCAACACTGCATCTCATATGTTAATCTAGCCTGGCAACAGCACAAGACACAACACACTCCATCAAATGAACATTCAGCATCAGTTTTCCAGACAATGTTTAGTTTCCTTTTATAGTTCATTATGTTCTCCAGCCCAATCATAGAGGTTTCGTGTTAGAAAGCCAGGCGTAAAATATCATGATTTCACAGAGATAAAAAACAAACAAACTTCTTAGTGGTTAACTGTAACCCAGGCTACAGTATTGCCCAAATAAGCTCTGCATTATCAACATTCTATGATTTTTTTAAAAATCATATTCGGAATGAAGTTGTACAGAATAAATGAAACAAAGGCACAAGCATTTGGTATCTATTAATTTCTTCAAGACAATTTTTTTTTTTTTTTAAAGCATAATCCTATAATTTAAAGCATAATCCTATATATATTATTATATGTGTCCCAGATAGAGGAGTTGAGAAATAAAACGTGTGTGTGTGTGTGTGTATGAGAGAGAGAGGAGAGAGAGGAGAGAGAGGAGAGAGAGAGAGAGAGAGAGAGAGAGAGAGAGAGAGAGAGAGAGAGAGAGAGATATTTTTTTTCAGGTTTTAAATAGGAATAGTGCGCAACTAATAATCAAGCCACTCCATGGCACAGGACCTAGTTATTTGCGGGATCGTATCCTGCCCAATACATCCCTTCGGCCAATTCGCTCTCAAAGAGAGGGACTTCTCCGGGTGCTGTCCACTAGGCAATGCCAGCGGGCGACGCCCAGGGGAAGGGCCTTCTCTGTGATGGGCCCGACCCTTTGGAACGACCTTCCCCCTGATATCAGAATAAGCGTTGGTCCTTACCTGATACGCCTATTTTCTGTGCAGGAAGTCAGCATCTTGGCTGGGTAAGATTCCTCCGCTCTCATTGGAGGCTGAGTCTGGGCAAAGTCTTTTGTCCCGCCCTTCCTGCGCACGCAGCCCAGTTTCAAAACGAAGACGATCCCAGACTCGAAGCGTCTTGATCACGAATGTAGCAAGTGAAGAAAACAGCCGGATCCAACTCAATGAGAGCCCATGTAAAAAACAACCACTGAGAAGCACAGTAACATAGCACTAAACAAAACAGGTGTCAAGGCTGAACGAACCCTGACCTGAATCAACAGAAGATACAAGAACCCTCGGGGCGGGGCAAGATGCTGACTTCCTGCACAGAAAATAGGCGTATCAGGTAAGGACCAACGCTTATTTTCCTGTCACAGGAAGTCAGCATCTTGGCTGGGACATACCAAAGCGGTAGGTGTCCCCGGGCGGGAATCACAAGTGGTCAGGCCTCTCAGCACGAACTACAGACTGGAGGACCCTCCGGCCAAAGGCCGCATCGGCTGATGCAAAGGTGTCAATCTTATAATGAGTAATGAAGGGCGAAGGGGAGGCCCACGTGGCCGCTTTACAGATCTCCTGAAGGGAAGCCTGGGCTGCCCAGGCCGCAGAGGTGGCCGCGCTCCTCGTGGAATGAGCCGTTAAGCGGCCGGGGACCGCTGAGGAGCGGGCCTGGTAGGCCATGGAGATACAGGCCCTGATCCAACGCCCAATGGTAACCGAAGAGACCTTCCTACCCAACGAGGAAGGCTGGAAGGACACAAACAAGGCCTCAGAGGCGCGAAAGGCCTCCGTACGTTTAAGATAGACCTTGAGAGCCCTGCGCACGTCTAACTTGCGCCACCTACGTTCCAGGGGGTGAGCAGGGTCGGGACAAAAATTTGGCAAGACCAATTCCTGAGAACGGTGGAAGCAAGAACACACCTTCGGGATGAAGGCTGGGTCCAACCTCAACACTACTCTGTCCTGGTGAAAGATACAGAGTTCCTCCCTGACCGACAGGGCCTGCAGCTCGGAGATTCTGCGAGCCGAGGTAATTGCAACGAGGAAGGCCACCTTGAACGAAAGGAAACGCAGAGGCACCTCCTTCAACGGTTCAAATGGAGGACCAATGAGGGAATCCAACACAAAAGGAAGATCCCAGGAGGGGTAACGCTTGACCGCAGGAGGAGTCAAGTTCGAGGCCCCCTTGAAGAACAGGCGCACCGTGGGCATCTGAGACAGGGACAGGGAGCCACCGCAGGTGAGCACGGATGAGATGGCCGCCAACTGACGCCTGATGGTGTTCAACGCCAACCCTTTGTCGAGGCCCGATTGGAGGAAGTCCAGGACCTGCGGAACGGTAGACTGAAGAGGGTGAAGGGACTTACCCGCACACCAACGGCAAAACGCCCGCCAGGTAGAATCATAAATACGGTTCGTTGCGGGACGCCTCGACGCCTGGATGGTGCGGATGACCCCAGGGGAATAGTTGTCACGAATCAGAATGCTCCGCTCAACCGCCAGGCGGTCAACTGGAGCCATTGCGGGTTCGGGTGCTCCAGCGACCCCTGGACGAGGGATATCCTGTCGTTGGGGATCCTCCACGGTCTCTCCACTGATAGACTCCACAAGTCCGCGAACCAAGGTCTGCGGGGCCAATGCGGGGCCAGAAGAATCACCTCCGCCTTCTCCGACACGATCTTCTGCAGGACCCGGGGAAGAAGGGGCAATGGAGGAAAGGCATAAAGGAGGCCGAGGGGCCATCTGCACCGCAAAGCGTCCGCCCCTTCCGCCCCCCTTGACGGGAAGCGTGAGAAGAACCTCGGGAGCTGAGCGTTGGAAGGGGTGGCAAAGAGGTCCATCACCGGTTCCCCAAACAAGGCCACTATGTCCTGGAAGAGGCTGGGGCACAGCTGCCACTCCGCGTTGTCCATGACCTCTCGGCTGAGCCAGTCGGCCTGCACATTCGAGACCCCTGAAATGTGTTCCGCCGTCAAGGAGGCCAGGTGGCGCTCGGCCCAGAGGCCCAACTGCTTGGCCTCGACCATGAGGGAGTGAGCCCTGGTGCCCCCCTGACGGTTGACATGTGCCTTGGCTGCCATGTTGTCCGTGAGCACCAGGACATGCCTCCCCCTCAGCAAAAGGACGAAGTGACGAAGGGCCAGGTGGATCGCCCGGAGCTCCAGCCAATTGATGCTGTGAGCTAAGTCGGCCGGCTGCCACCGGCCCTGCGCCCACCGCCCCAGGCAATGGGCCCCCCAACCAAAGAGGCTGGCGTCCGAGGTAACTGCCACCAACTCCTGTTCCTGGAAGAGGCGGCCCTTGGTGACCGCCTGTGACAACCACCATTGGAGGGAGCGGAAGGCCTCTAAGGGAAGACGAACTCGGGCCAGGGAACAACTGAGCAGCCGCTTCTGAAATGGCAAAAGAAACCATTGGAGATCCCTCGTGTGAAGTCTGGCCCAGGGCACAATCCCGATGCAGGAAACCATGGTTCCCAGCAATTTCGAGAGGGAAGCCAGGGAAGGCCGTGCCTCTCCCCTGACCTGACGGACGAGCGCCCGGAGAGACTCCAGTCGCTCCTGAGACAGGAAGACCCTACCTCCCACCGTGTCAATCAGAGCCCCCAAGTGAACCAACCGAGTGGAGGGTTGGAAGTGGCTCTTGGGGGCATTGATGGAGAACCCATGGAGCTGAAGGGTGCGAATTGTAAAGGCCAGATCCCTGCGAGCCCGCCCCGGGGAGGGGGACAGCAGGAGGATGTCATCCAGGTACGCATTTAAACGAATGGGGACCTCCCTCAGGCTGGCCAACAAGGCAGCCAAAACCTTGGTGAAAACCCTAGGCGCGGAAGAGAGGCCAAAGGGAAGAGCCGCGTACTGATAGTGTTGGCCCAGGTATGCAAACCTGAGGAATTGCCTATGCTGTGGGGCTATGGGAATATGGAGATAGGCCTCAGTGAGGTCGATGGAAGTGAGAAAGTCCCCCTGCCGAACTCCCCACAAAATGGATTGCAATGAATGCATCTTGAACCTTTTGTAACGCAGAAACTTGTTTAATTTTTTAAGGTCAAGAATAGCCCTCCAGCCCCCTGAGGACTTAGGGATCACAAATATGATAGAATAGAAACCCAGGCCCTGCTGGTCAACGGGAACCAATTCAATAGCCTTAATCTGCAGCGATGCTGAACCGCTTCCAGCATGAGGCGGCGCCTCCCTGGATTAGAGGAGACCGGACAAGCCCTAAAACAGGACGGGGGAGGGGAGAGAAACTCCAACAACAAACCGTTTCTAACCGTGGACCTAACCCAAACATCGGACGTGGTCCTATCCCACTCGTCCGCAAAAAAGGTCAACCTGCCCCCAATAGGGTGATCCTCAGATGGGGAACTAGTTCCTGCGGTAGGAACGCTGACCTCCCCCCCGAAAGGGCCGCTTGGATTGCTTGCCCCTCTGAAAGCGGTCGGATTGGCCCCTGTTCCTGGGAAAGTAGCCACCCTGGGAACGAAAGCCCTGAGACCCGTAATCCGCCCCCCGAAAGGACGAACCGTAGTCGAGGGCCCGAAAGGACGAACCCGACTCCTGACCCCGAAAGGGCCGCCTGGGATAAGGTGCTGCCCGGGGAAACCCTTTCTTGGGGGCCGTGGGCAAAATCTTCCGCTTGTCCTTGTTTTCAATGAGGAAGGGATCCAAGGCCTCCCCGAACAGGGAGCCCCCCTTGAAGGGGGCGGAAGCAAGCCGCCACTTGTGGCGCACATCTGCCTGCCATTGCCGCAGCCACAAAAGACGCCGGGAAGCCACGGAGGAAGCCAAGGCCCTGGAGGCGAACCTGGCCGAGGCCAGAGTAGCATCAGATGTAAACTGCACGGCTGCCACCAGCTTGGCGATGTCCTGGTGGGCCCGGAAATCAGCAACTGGGGTACGAAGCTGTAGATCTTGCAGCCAAAGAAGACAGGGACGAGTGAAGAAAGAGGCCGAGGTGGCCGCCCGGATGGCCCACGCCGCCGCCTGATGCCCCCGTTGTAAAGTGAGGTCAGCCTTCTTTTCCTCCGGCTTCAAGACGTCGTCAGAGGACCCAGGCATATTGGCCGCCGTGTAGAGGGAAACGACCGGGGCATCCACGGTTGGTGTGGTCAAGCAAGTTGCCATCTCCTCAGCCACGTTGAAAAACCTTCTATCATTGGAGGACGGGCCAGGCCCCGACGTAGGCGAGGCCCACTGGCGCTGAACCAGATCCACAAAGATCTTGGGCATCGGGATTGATTCAGATGGCAAAATGTCGTCATCAAACATATTTTCTGGCGAAATCAGCGCTGAGCGTGGCGCTGGAGCAGCAGGAGCCGAAGCCGGGGCGAAATTGGAAGCCGCCCTGGCCTTGTAGAGCAGGGAAGTGAAAAGGGCCGAAGGGAACAGACCTGACGAAGTCTTTTTCTCTGGCGGCCTGCCCTCATCCTCCGAAAGACCCCCATCACGGATCTCCCTTCCTCAGCGCTGGACACACTCTCCAGGTCCTCGTCATCTCCCTCGCCCGCTGCAAGGACAGGGTCTGGAACCGGAGGCGGAGCAATGCCCGACGGGCCAGCACCGGGGAGAACTCCAGGCACCTGGTGTTGTAGGCCAGCCGCGAACCCCTGAGACATGGCCGCAGCAATGATGGCCTGGATGTTGGCTGCATCCAGGGCCGGTTGAGGCAGAGGCATAGGCAAGGTCGCAGAAGTGGATGGGATTGCCTCCATCCGCTGGATACCAGGGGGCAGGAATGCAGACAGAGAAGGCCCTGGCTGCACTGAAGGCTGATCAGGCCCCCAGATCCCCGAAACATTTATGGGAAAAATGGGATTTATGGTAGCTCCCCCTCCCTGCCCCTGGGCTGGAGAGGCCATGAGGGACAAGTGGGCCTGTGAATTACGAGAGAGGGGGGAGGCCTGGGCCTGTGCCCTGACTGCTGCCCTGCTATGGAGCCGTTCCAAGGCCTTCTCCTTTCTCTTCTCAAAGGTAGAAGAAGAAGCAGCTTTAGTGGGCTTGGATTTTTCTGATTTCTTGGAGGCTTTGGCCCTCTTGGCCGGGGCCTTCCCTTTCCCCTTCCCCTGGGAGGTGGAAGGCAGGGGGGATTGCCCTGGAGAAGGCTCCACCGGGGCAGAAGAAGGCCCAGCCACCGGCTCCGGCAAGTCAGGAGAGGCTGGAGTGGGAAGCCCTTCCATCGCGCCACAAATCAGCCAGGAGCCCAGCAGCAATTGAAAGAGTTTCGCTTTGCAAGCAGGCCTCCCGATGCAAAAGAGGCCCGCCCACGCAGAAGCTGCCTGGCTCCAGCCGCCTACACACTTCACACGCCTGCAGGCCGAATCTCCTGCCGAGAAGGCCAAACTGCCCGGCGCGCTCTCAGGGGAAGCAGCTGCAATGCACAGCAGGGGATCCCTTCGGATGATTCCTCAATTAGCAATCCCTTCTGCAGCCGGCGGGCTCTCCCTCTTTCGTTTTAGTTTTTGGGCTTTCGGGGAAGCGGCTGCAATGCACAGCAGGGGATCGCTTCGGAGGATTCCTCCCCCTCACTTAGCAATCCCTTCTGCAGCCGGCTGCCTACGAGCCTTGAAAGGCTAAGAGGCCCACAGCTGAGGCGCGCTGCTCCAGGAGCAGTCAAAGCGCCAGCCCAGTCCCCAGTACCTTGCCAGAAATTCAGCTATTTTTCTTGGTTATTTTCTCGTTCTTTTTCTTTCAAAGGATCCGGAGCTCAAAGACGCGTCCACCTCAAGAGAGGCTGAGTTTTGAAACTGGGCTGCGTGCGCAGGAAGGGCGGGACAAAAGACTTTGCCCAGACTCAGCCTCCAATGAGAGCGGAGGAATCTTACCCAGCCAAGATGCTGACTTCCTGTGACAGGAAAACGACCACGGACCTCCGCTCCTTCTGCCAGAAACTCAAGACGCACTTGTTCCATCTAGCCGGCTTGGCCTAATTTCGTGCTGCTCGCCCAGTCTGTGATTTTAAATGATTTTATTCGGTTTTATGGGGTTAGTTTTTAACTTTTATAAATTTGTACAGGGGATTATTTAATTCGATTTTAACTTTGTTTGTATTGTTTTGATTTTAGTAGTTTTAATTTTTACCTGTACACCGCCCCGAGTCCCTTCGGGGAGAGGGGGCGGTCTAGAAATCAAATCAAATAAATAAATAAATAAATAAATATTACTGACAGAGTTATAAAGTGAAGAAAACCTTGTAAAGTGAGAGCTTGAGTCTCACCTGGATATAGGAGGTATTTTATTGCACACAGATAAAGCTGACAAGTCCTGGGATTTATAAATGGGTCACCTGGGCACTACATTATTTCTCTATGTAATATTTTACACGATCACTCAAAAGTAAACCTATTGAACTTAACAGGGCAAAATGAGATGAAAGCTAACCCCCTAGTAACACCACAGCATATCAAACCCGAATGGTAGTTTCTATTTGCCTACGGCATTCTTCGATCCATACCAAATAAACTTGGGGGGACAACTGCTCAAATTCTATCAGTCACTATTCTACTTTTACCACCATTCACCCACACCTCCTATGGCTTTTGGTCCATAGCACAATTCACATTTTGAACCCCAATCGCTACCTTCATCACAATTACATTGAGTAGCCACCTAACCTGTAGAATCACCATTCACCACCATCAGCCAAATAACCACCAATCTATACTTTCTATTTTTTATCACAAGCCCATTACTAGGGTGATCAGAAAACAAATTTTCAACCACCAAAACCTACTCAAGTAGCTTATTCAAACAATTGTTCTTGTAAACCAAAGTTGGACTTATATCCCTAGAGCATCAAAGAGAGACTTCCATCTGTAGCCCCCAAAGAAGTTCATAGAGAAACTTTCACAAATCCATTGTATTGGCTCAGATGATACATTCAAAAATTTCTGTGAGTCATTCAACAATCTGGCTGGGATTTCTAGATCCTGCAATTCAGACGCATGCGCCAGCTACCAGATTAGGGAAAGTAGGCATAAGAGGGAAAGAAGGCATAAGAAGATAAAGCCTTTCATTTGAAATGAAGTATTATATTGCTTATTTGGTTTTATTTGCTATTTTTCTAGGCCCTCACAAGGTAAGGAAAAGTTTGTAAAATTGTCTATGCATCAGTGTGTGGAGACAGCCAGGAGCAGCTCAGAAAGCAGCTGTGCAACTCTAGAGCAGGGATGTCAAACTTGCAGCCTGCGAGCCAGATGTGTCACACTCTAGTCACGGTCACCCCTGGTTTAGCAAGGGGGAGTTGCAATACGTGAAGTAGAGATGTATCGTTGTGAGTTTGACATCCCTGCTCTAGAGGAAACTAGAGGTGGCTGCTCTAATACAAAAGATATGTCTGTCTATCCTTCCCATGTTGTGAAGCATCTTCTAAGCGTTTCTTCAATCCCATGGCTTAGTTTTCAAGGTCACCCATGGGCAAATGGAATATATAAAATATATCTCTCTTCATCTGCTTAGTTGCATCTGCATTTCAGATCTTACAGATTAGCTCCCTCCCTTTGTTCCACTGTTTTATAACTGTGTTTGATATTTCTAGGTTTAAAACAACATTTTATCTGATGATGTCTACCCAGTGTGTTCTTTTCTGGCTTTATTTTCTAGCACCTCCAACCACTGCTGGCATAATTGATTTTTCTAAGGAATTTGAATACGCGATATGATCAAAATAAGACAGCTTTAGCTTGGTAATCTTAGCTTCCAGTAATATTTCTGTCTTGATACAACATAAATTGTCTAGTGTGTTTGTTTTTTTGCTATTCGAAGACATCAGGGATTTTTTTTTCTATTTGCTTTTTTTTTTTTTTTTTAATCCAACTTTCACAGCTTGTAATGGAATGCATGTTCCTGGGGAGTCAGAAGCCCCCAATGGCTTAATAGTCAGAGAAAGAAACATATGAAGGATTCAGTCTAATTGATCAACTGGTTAAAAGGTGTGGTAGAAGTTTGTACTTACAGACTTGCAAGATTCTGTTACTGTAGCCTTACAATAAAGTAGAATTAGTTGATCTAGCCTTTTTGATTTACCGGAAGGGTTGATATGACTCTTGCAAGTCTGAAAGAACAAATTTTCCACTCTCATTGGTTATAAGCTACAGCTTGCAAAACAGTCAAAAATGTGTTTCCTTCTGGACATTGATACTATTCTGAGCTGACAACCTGCAAAACCCACTCCACCCAATTTGCTGCTAACCTGACTGTCTGAGCTGAAATAACAAGGCAAAGGTTGACACATTGCAAACCAGTGAATCTTTCTGACACTAAAGGAATTTTGGACATCATCCTGCAGATTGATTGAAAGACTTATGTTATTAACACAAAGTTCCAATATTTTCCCAAATTGATCCCACTGATATATTAAGCCTAAGTGTCCTATCATATAACAGTTTTATGTTGACAATCCAGAAATGCCACCATAAATGTCCGTAAGAGATATAGGGAGATTTCAACACTAAAATTGATAATAAAGAAGTAGAAAATTGTTGGCTGGGAGATTTGGTGAAGGAGAAAGACATGAAATGGTGACACTTGCTGCAGCTTTATCAGGAACATTGGATGAGGACATGGGTGTGTTCAACCCAAATGCTACTTGGGTATATACATTGCCAAATGGATTATACAGTTGCTATATTAATTACATCATAAGCAGCCATTGATAGGAAAACACAGAGATTCTTATTAAGATTTTATCTGGTTTACTGGAACTTGGATCATTAGCTAGTTGTAGCCAGAATGCAGTTTTAGTCTTCAAAACTCCCCACGTGGGCATTTGTAGTAGCACTTTTTGAATGTTCACATAAAACTGTTCTTTTTGTTCTTGAGGTGCATCTGTTATAGTTGTATTAAATACTTAGAGGTTTTTGGGGACCAATTAGTAGATGTGTGGGGTGGTTTCACTGCTCTATTAAAATCTAATAACCCTACATTATCGTATGATGTTAGTAATGAAATGCTTTTAAAATTAAGTATACTGCAAAGACGATTACATGGAAAAACATTACTTACAATTGAGACAATTTAGAAAGAAAAAGGAAGATGTTGACTTCTGATTTTGTTTTTGACCTACTGTATCAGGTAGAGAATCACCTTCAACCAACACACAAGAGACTTCACTTAATTGACTGAAACCTGAAAGACTTCTGGAGCAAGACATGGTCAGCAAGTATATTTCTTGGAGATCCCTTGTGGGGGGTTAGTCAGTTATCTATCGACATGTTCTTTATCCCTCTGTCAACAATGAAAAATACTTGGACTCCACTGAATATTTTCCAGCATAATTGATTTACAGCATATGCACAGGAAAATAAATATATCTGTCTGTCTGTCTGTGTCCAGGCTCCTGAACTTCTGATGATTTTAGGGCACATTTTAATAATCAGAAATAGCAGCTCCATTAGAAGACTTTTTAAAGCTACCGATAGTTAATTAATTAGCCTTTATAAAGTTCATGGGAAATTGAATCCTGGATAGGATTGCTATGGGTACTCACAGAACACTTTATGATGTATTTTTAAAAATGCTTCCTAGCACTTCCAACAACTGCTGGTATAATTGATTTTTCTAGGGAATCTGAATACACAATATGATCAATATAATACAGCTTTAAATGATAATCCTAGATTCTAGGGATAGGTTATCCCACCCAAAAACTAATCTACGTGAGAGTCATTGATCTCAGTGAATCTTTATTTGGACTCATGACCAAGAGGCTTTGACAAAGTTCAATCAGGATTTAATAACTTTCTCATTACCTGACTCTTGAATACTCCATAAAAGCTAAAGGTAAAGATTAGCATATGTGTTAGTCGTTTCTAACTCTAGGGGGTAGTGCTCATCTCCATTTCAAAGCCAAAGAGCCAGCGCTATCTGAAGACGTCTCTGTGGTCATGTGACCAGCACACAAAGGCGGACGGAACGCTGTTACCTTCCCACCAAAGGTGGTCCCTATTTTTCTACTTGCATTTTTATGTGCTTTCAAACTGCTAGGTTGGCAGAAGCTGGGACAAGTAATGGAAGCTCACTCTGTTACGCAGCGCTAGGGATTCGAACTGCTGAACTGGCAACCTTTCTGTTGAACAAGCTCAGCCACTGAGCCACCGCGTCCCACACAGAATACTCCATAGAGTTGGCTCATTTTCTGGATACTGACTTGTTTCATAACAAAACATTTAAAGACATTTGAAGTCTTTCAATACAGTCACACACACTTAAAGATGTATAAATAAACTTTACAATCAAAACAACAGAGCCACTAAGATTTCCAGGACAAATATATTATAAGAAAACATAAAAAGAAGTAACAAAAGATCACTGCTGTACTTCTCAATACAAGAATTCTAAGTTATATGTTCTGCTACGAAACTATGTGATCGGGCTTGATAAATTGAAAATTAATGAGTAGTTCCCATCAGCCTTTCCTCTCCCCTTCTCTCCCTCGGCCTTGCCCTTCAGAAACCTCCCCTATCCTATCCCCTTCTCTCCCTCAGTCTCCTCTCCAAACTCTCAGCCAGCAGGCCGGATGAGTCACGTGTTGGCCAGGCACACGTCCCTGTTTTCAGGTTGGGAGGGGGAGTAGAACATCTAACTCCTTAGCATCATAGCATGTTGATAATTTCAAAAAACCCTTTATGACTGAGCACCTAGACGCTAAGAAGAACAAACATGCCAAATTTCAAGTTTGTAGGCTTTACGGTCCTGGAGGTTTTGTGATCCCTGCATGACTGTTTTCACATTTATATATATATAGATTGATCTTGGACAATAATGCTTTTCTCTCATAGGTGTGTTAAGTTTTCATTTACTTACAGTTCCCAAACCTAAAGGAGATACTAAGAAGGTCATGTCATGATTAAATCAGGCAGATGCAAGATGTCAACTCCACTGCCTTATCTTTTCTGGCAACACTCTTATAATCCAGTGATATATATCCATAACATCAGGAGACAAATGCATTCTTCCATATAATCTATGTCAGGGGTCTGCAAAGTCGGCTCTTTTAAGACTGGTGGACTTCAACTCCCAGAATTCCCCAGCCAATTATGCTGGCTGGGGAACTCTGGGAGTTGAAGTCCACCAGTCTTAAAAGAGCCGACTTTGCAGACCCCTGATCTATGTCATCATCTGTCAACAACGTTCTGTTATCTTTTACATTTGCAAAAGTGTCCATTTGCTATAACTGATTATGCCAATACAGAGATATTTTCAAAAATGTCATTTTTTAGAAATATCACAAATGGCAAAATTCTGATGCTATTTTTGCAAAATTTCCTGATGCTATTTTTTTTAAACTTTCCAGAACATTCTGTGACTGAATTCAAGACAGTTATTCTTATAGAAGTTGCAAAAGTTCTTTTCATTGATTCAAAAGTCTTTCTCGGAATGAAAACTGTTTAAGAGTTATTATCACCCTCTATCTCTTAAGAAGCTTTAAAATGTAATATTGTATCCAATAAATTGTGTCACAGTATATTGCTTTTTGCATATGTGCATATGCGTGCATCTAACGGGTATGTATGTGTGTGGGTATCCAGAGAATACATATTTCTCTCTCAAAAGTAATTTTCATTGCAAGCAGCTTGGTTTCCTGCATGAATCTGGAAAATATCCTCAGTATGTACCTGCCTCATGAAAACGTTTTGTTCTCTTTACTTTTTAAAAATGGAGTTGTACAAATTTTGCTGCTGCTGCTAAATTCTTTGACATTCAATTTTATGCTCCAGAATTCATATTAAGATAATAGTTTTATTAGGTCAGCTGAAGGTCTACACTTTTTACATTTGCAAGCTTTCAAGTGTCCAAAACTCTTCAGTAGGCAAAAAAAAAGTTAAAATCTAGAGAGAAAGAAATGAGGGCTAGAAGAGGGGAAATGTGGTTAATATTCAACCCATAATAGCTTCCTACATTAAAATTATCCTTCAGAGCACGAGCATGCAAATACAGTTATTAGGTTGTATAAGATACTCCAAGATTTAGGAAAAGGTCCAAAAATATAAAATCAGCTTTTATTCAAAAATATATTTTAAAAATATTTGTAATCAACAGAATTACAAAGTAAGTGATAGATGGAAAAGAGAACTATTAAGCAATCTTTTTTTACTAAAGCTACAGATAACTCAAGCTATCTGTCCTATATAGTTACAGAATATTTTCTCCTACATTGCTAGGGTCAACGTTCAAATGCAAAATACTAATTAATTAATTAAAAGTATTAATTAAAGTTACTCATTTTAATTAATTAATTAAAAAGAAATATTAGTGAGCACATAATAGAAATATATTTCTAGATTACAGTTCCCAGATATGGCCTACAAATAACTAGTGGACCAGAAAATGATGGCAAAGAGATTCATAGTTTTTAACTTTTTGCTGCCATCTCACAGTTGTCCAAATTTTGCAACACACATCTGGGACGCCTATTGTGGATTCTTAATTTAAGTTCATGCGTGCATAGAAATTTAAAATCAAAAATCTAATTTTACATAATAACTTGTCTGTTGTATTTATGAAAGACTGACATCTCAGGAACAAAACAGGCAAAGCTAATCTTGGAAAAGGAAGACCACAGACTGCGAAAAGTGCCCTCGTATCTAGATGATGCCATGACAGCTGGGTTTCTTTATGATAGTATCATGGATTAATTTTGTTTTGACTAATTCATTTTCAGAATAATTCACACTATACAAATGTTTAATCAACATTTCTTTCTTTCCTTATTCTGACCAGGCTCCAAGACTGGAAAGCAGCAGTGCCAATTTAAAAACAAAATGATATGCTCTATCATGTTCCATTCAACAGGCTACTATCCTCCTTAGATATATTCTTTGTGAAAGCAAAATACGTAACAATCGGATCAAGATAATTTATGTTAAAACATAGCAAGGAATATTAAGTGCCACAACTGTAGCATTACCTGATGGTAAAGGAAACTTCATACACTCTTCATCTTAAAAGTAGATACTTATAAACAGGCTGCACAAATTGTATATGACCAATTCAAGAAGCGATACTATACCTTTGTATCCACCACTTCATATCATCGTCAAACATAATTACCACTGGCAAAGGATTAAGGATTACTGTGTTTCCCCAAAAATAAGACAGGATATTTTTTTCTTTTGACCCCCGAAATAAGCACTTGGCCTTATTTTCGGAGCGGTCTTATTATTTTTGAGGTGCAGGAGGTGGTGAGTGTGGCCACCTCATGGTTGCTGCTGTCTTGCAACATTTTTGGGGAGGGCTTATTATCTAGGAAGGTCTTATTTTCAGGGAAACAGGGTATTATATTAAGGATTAAGGAAGAATCCCTGTACCTGCAGAGTACAGGTAATCCTCACTTTACAACAGTTCATTTAGTGACAGTTCAAAGTTACAATAGCACTAAAAAAAGTGACATATGGCCATTGTTCACACTAACGACCGTTGCAACACCTCCATGGCCACGTGATTTACATTAGGGTGTGTGATAACTGGCCCACATTTGTGACGGTTGCTGTGTCCTGGGATCACGTGATTCCCTTTTATGACCTTCTGAGAAGCAAAGTCAATGGGGAGACCAGAGTCACTGTTACTAACGTTACTAATTTAAGAACTGCAGTGATTTGCTAACAAATGTGGTGAGAGAAGCCGTAAAATGAAGCAAACGCACTTAACAAATGTCTCACTTAACATCATAAATGTTGGGTTCAATTGTGGTTGTAAATTGAGGATTACCTGTACTAGGTTACTTAGCCCTTATTAAGCAGAAACTCATTTATCATCCATGTACAATAGCTCTCCAAATCTATGGCAGTTGGAATTGGCCATTAGAGGGCTTTATATTTCCTAGGGATTTGTAAGCACTTGGAAGACCCAATTTGTCACAATTATTTGTATCCTATACAGACACTAATTGTTAGCCTGATAATTTTGAAGAGGCAGCAGAATACACAGTGAACCTTTCCACCAACAGAATACCTGATGGAAATATATGACCCTTGAGAAGTTAGCATGAATTTGCACCGTACTTCACAAATGGATAATGCAGAAATAAATTCAACTTTCTTTAAAAAGGTCCACAGCTGAGAAACCCCCACAATAAATGATGGTATGCAAAACAGTCTATAGTCATTTCCTCCCCTCGCATTGCATACTAGTTTCAAATTTGACCATAGAATGACTAAGAGGGCACACATAAAAAAAAACCACCACCCGTTTATTACCATACAACCCTTCCCCTCTGTTTTGCATCTATATATTGGGATGTTGTACATACATTAAAAATGGACAAAGTTCAAAGTACAACAGAGTTTACATCCTTTTCATGAAGGCATCATAGCCTGTGGACATTTCTGCAAGTAACTTGTTTTGCGTTAAATCGGCAGAGCCAAACTGGGCATTTTCTAGCTTGCTGACTCTAACTTCCTACCATAGTTAACATCTGCTGCATTCTGTTCCAAGTGCTTATCAGTTTGAATTTCGAGACATGTAATAAGTTTGAATTCTGAAATCACACTTTCATATCCTTATTTTGCAATACCTTTTCAAGCACACAGATCCCGCATTTGAAATTTGGAATATGTCTCTCATTTAATAAGCCAGAATGTGAATAATAATAATAATAATAATAATAATTTCTAGACCGCTCCCTCTCCCCAAGGGGACTCGGAGCGGTGCACAGGGAAGTTAAAACAATAAATATACATAAATATACAAAACAATTAAAAGCAAATTAAACAGTAAAACCCTGCGCTAAAATTCCCAATACCAATTCACTAAAACCCTATAACCCTATAATACTATAGTAGAGAGGCTACCCTAGGCCGGCCAAGCAGAAAAAGTGCGTTTTCAATTTCAGACGGAAGGAACGGAGGTCCGTGGTTGTTCTAATATCGGGAGGGAGGTCGTTCCAGAGGGCTGGGCCCGCCACAGAGAGAGCCCTTCCCCTGGGCGTCGCCCGCTGACAGAGTCTAATGGACGGCACCCGGAGTAGTCCCTCTCTGTGGGAGCGAATCGGCCGTGAGGATGTATGGGGCAGGATCCGATCCCGCAGATAGCTAGGTCCCGAGCCATGGAGCGCTTTAAAGCTGATAACTAGCACCTTGAAGTGCACCCGAAAGACGACAGGCAGCCAGTGCAGCTCGCGCAAGAGCGGTGTTACATGGGTGAACCTAGCGGTTCCCATTATTGCTCGCGCGGCTGCATTCTGGACCAACTGCAGTCTCCGGGTGCACCTCAGGGGGAGCCCCATGTAGAGAAGGTATTACTCTGTCCACATCTCAGCAGAGTTGGGTCAAAAGTTCTTTTTGATTTGAGATAACTTTATTTCAAGGCAGTATAATAAAAATGGCACAATAATATAACATGAGACAGCAGTCAAAGAAAATGCAGAAAGTAAGACTTTATAATGCCCCTTAAGCAGAAAGAGGACGCACCCTACCATTAGGTCTGGATTCATGTTCCATTCCATGGGGTAAGGTAAAAGTAAAGATTCCCCTCACACATATGTGTTAGGGGTTCCTGACTCTAGGGGGCAATGTTCATCTCCGTTTCTAAGCCAAATAGCCAGTGCTTGTCCGAAGAGATCTCTGCGGTCATATGGCCGGCATGACTAAATGCCAAAGGCGCACAGAACGCTGTTACCTTCCCACCAAAGGTGGTTCCTATTTTTCTACTTGCATTTCGAACTGCTAGGTTGGCAGAATCTGGACAAGTAACGGGAGCTCACTCCATTATGCGGCGCTAGGGATTCGAACCACCGAACTGCCAACTTTTCTGATCAACAATCTCAGGGTCTTAGCCACTGAGCCACCCCCATTCCATGGGATAAACTACCTTATACAGGCTCATCTCCCTGGAGATTGGGCAGGACAAGTCTATCTTATCTTGTATTCAGTTATGCCAAGAATGTGAGCATCTGTGGTTAAGAAGTATTTGTTTATGCCAAGTGGTGATGAGTCCATGTCAGAATGAAGGCGTATCTATTTCCCAAGGGTGTTTTGATTGATAATGAGAAAGAACATTGTTTGAATCATTCCTATCTTTTCACTTCCTTAAATATTCAAACAATAGTTACAGATAAGTATTCATACAAGAAGATCTAGAGGGTGATACGGTTCTTTTTCCCTAGTTTCAAGAGCCATAAGAACTAGTTTCCCAAACTGGATGCAACATGAAAAAATCTATATTCATTTATTTCTATTTATACCATCTTCACATACAGTACAAAAGGGGGATTCGAGATTTTATCTAACTTCTTTGTACCTCATGCAATCTGTTACCATGCGAAGGGTCAATTTTGCCATTACATTCTTTTCTTGTATTTAAAACAATGAATTTAACATACTGGTGCTATATATGTATACATTTATAATGCGAGGGAGGCATGTAACTATTGTCTGAAAAATAATTCAAACCAGGCACCAATATCTGCAGTGTGTGTCTTCAATTAAAGGAGTGTAAACTGATTTGGCAAGGCTTTCTTGCAAGCCTCTCCATCACCAGTGACAGTGAACAAGCAAATGCTGCTATACAGTGACCTTTGCAAACATTTCCCGATAAATATTTATAAAATGCATGTTAAGAAATGTAACCCTCGAATTGGCCATTAGAAGGGTTTGGCTTCTGAATTTAGAGGAATAAAGTCCTGTAAACCAGGGGTCTCCAACCTTTGCAACTTTAAGTCTGAAGGACTTCAACTCCCAGAATTCTCCAGCCAGCTTTGCTGGCTGGAGAAGTCTGGGAGCTGAAGTCCTTCAGACTTAAAGTTGCAAAGGTTGGAGACCCCTGCTGTAAACAATATATATGCTATCATTATCCTGAATAATGTACATATTAAGAAACAGCATTCACGTTAAATTATAAAGTTGTGGCACAGTTTTGATTGCCCACTCTCAAATTCAAGATTAAAGATAATTTTATTGTGATCATATTTTAAAAGAGAATTTGCTGAAAATTACTCCCTCCACACTTACAAACTCACTTGACACAATTCAGAGATCCGGAAGCAGACATAAAAAAAATTAGGAAAAAAATCACAATAGCATGTTTCACTACTGTTTAATTAAATGGCAAGTAGTGTTTAATTTATTTTGCAGAAAATTGTCATTGATGTTTGCCTTGCTTTTGTTTTATGTTCTGTTGTCTTGTGTTAATGCAGTGATAGTCAACCTGGTCCCCATCGCCCAAAGTAGGCATTCCAGCTTTCATGGTGGGCCATAGGGGCTTTGTCCAATACTGAAGCACTTCCCATTTTTAAAATTTAAATGACTTCCCTACTTTATAAATCACCATTACTGTGGAACCGGTGGACGGTTAGAAAATTTTACTACTAACAGAGATACAAAAGTGGGCGATACAAAAGTACAGAGATACAAAAGTAGGTATAAAAAGGTTGATTACCCTGTGTTAATGTTTAGTTACCTTGAATATATAAAATGAGTAGAAAAGTAGGACAGAAATTAAAAATAAGCCAATCATTCACCCAATTCATAGAGATTGAATACAGTGTCTGCAAAGTAGGAATAGCGGAGACCTGGTTGGGCCACGAGGGAGGTCATCCCCTCGTTGAAATGTGCCCACCAGGTTACCGCGCATTTCATCAGCCGCGGGCCCTAGGCAGGGGTGGTGGGGTAGCGGTCATTATCAAGGAAGGCCTGGAGCCGAGAGAGACCATTGTGCCGCAGACCTCTGGCTGTGAGTCCCTCTGCATGAAGTGGGGCCTAGGGAGGCAGTTGGGCTTGCTGGTTGTATACCTGGCTCCCCGCTATGTAGCAGCAGCCCTGCCCGAGCTCCTGGAGGTGATCGCTACGGTGGCAGTGGAGACCCCCAGACTTATAGTTATGGGGGACTTTAACCTGCCATCGTTGGGCGAATCATCCGTGGTAGCTCGGGAGTTCATGGCTTCCATGACGGCCATGGACCTGACCCAAGTAATTCATGGCCCCACCCATGAGGGTGGACATACGCCGGACCTCATCTTCGTCTCGGGCCAATGGAAGAGTGATCTGGGTACAGGGGACATAGATATCATACCCTTGTCATGGTCAGACCACTCACTTCTCCGACTCGACTTTCCGACCGCTGCTCCCCTCCGCGGGGAGGCGGAACCAGAGTTACCAATCTGGTACCGCCCCAGGCGCTTGATGGACCCGGATGGGTTCCAGACAGCGCTTGGGCCATTTCCTGTATCCCTGACCCGCGCCCCGATGGAGGACCTCACGGCCGCATGGAATAGTGCGGCCGTGGGAGCCTTGGATCGGGTCGCGCCCTTGCGGCCTCTCTCGCGGCGGCGAACCACCCTGGCTCCTTGGTTTACTGAGGGGCTGCGGGTGATGAAACGCCGCAAGAGATGCCTAGAGAGAAGATGGAGGGCTAGCCGCTCTGAATCTGACCGGACACAGGTAAGAGCCCATTTACGGACTTACATTGTGGCGCTGAGGGTGGCCAAACGTCATCATTGTGCCACCCTCATAGCATCCGCAGAAAACCGCCCTGCCGCCCTGTTTAGGGTGACCCGTTCCCTCCTCCAACAGAGGGAGCGGGAAGCCCCGTTAGAGGGTAGGGCAGAGGAATTTGTGATTTTTCTGCAGGAGAAAACCGCCCAGATACAGAGTGAGCTAGCCCCCATTCATGGCCCAGTGGGATGCCACGAGGGAGATCTTGTTTGGGAGGAGTTTGACCCCGTTACTTCCGAGGATATGGACAGGTTACGTGGGCGACTGCGAGCCACCACATGTTCATTGGACCCGTGCCCCTCCTGGCTTGTACTGGCATCCTGGGAGGTGACACGAGGCTGGCTCCAAGAGGTTATCAACGCATCCTTGAGTGAGGGTTCCTTGCCTGCCTCCCTAAAAGAGGCTATGGTGAGGCCCCTCCTCAAGAAGCCCTCTTTGGACCCAGCTATTTTGAACAACTACCGTCCAGTCTCCAACCTTCCCTTCTTGGCGAAGGTTGTTGAGAGTGTGGTGGCACAACAGTTTCCCCGTCACCTGGAGGAAGTTGACTATCTAGATCCGCGCCAGTCCGGCTTTCGGCCCGGGCATAGCACCGAGACGGCATTGGTCGCGTTGGTAGATGATCTCTGGAGGGCCAGAGATGGGGGATGTTCCTCCATCCTGGTCCTATTAGACCTCTCAGCGGCTTTCGATACCATCGACCATGGTATCCTATTGCATCGGCTGGGGGGGTTGGGGGTGGGAGGCACTGTTTTGCGGTGGTTCTCCTCCTTCCTCTCTGGCCGATCGCAATTTGTGCGGGCAGGAGAGCAGAGGTCGACCCCGAGACCCCTCACATGCGGGGTGCCTCAGGGGTCGGTCCTCTCGCCTCTCCTGTTTAATGCATATATGAAGCCGTTGGGTGAGATCATCCGTGGTTTTGGGGTAGAGTACCATCTGTACGCTGATGACACCCAGCTGTACATATCTACCCCAAACCACCCCAACGATGCCGTAGCGGTGATGTGCCAGTGCCTGGAAGCCGTGCGGATCTGGATGGGAAGTAACGGACTTAGGCTCAACCCGACCAAGACCGAGTGGCTGTGGTTTCCGGCTGCCCGATTCAACCAGCTTTCTCCAACGCTGGCCATAGGGGGCGAACATCTTGCCCCTGTGGATGGGGCGCGCAATTTGGGTGTCCTCCTGGATACCCGGCTGTCTATGGAAGAGCAAGTGACAGCCGTGGCCAGGAGGGCGTTTTACCAGGTTCGCCTGGTTCGCCAATTGCGCCCCCTATTGGATCGGGACGCCCTTCGCACAGTCACTCATGCCCTCGTGACATCCCGACTGGACTATTGTAACTCTCTCTACATGGGGCTCCCCTTGAGGTGCACCCGGAGGCTTCAGTTAGTTCAGAATGCGGCCGCGCGAGCAATTATGGGCACCTCTAGGTTTGCCCACGTAACACCGCTCTTGCGCGAGCTGCACTGGCTACCTGTCGTCTTCCGGGTGCGCTTCAAGGTGTTAGTTATCATCTTCAAAGCGCTCCATGGCTCGGGACCTAGCTATCTGCGAGATCGGATCCTGCCCCACACATCCTCACGACCGATTCGCTCCCACAGAGAGGGGCTTCTCCGGGTGCCATCCACTAGACTTTGTCAGCGGGCGACGCCCAGGGGAAGGGCGCTCTCTGTGGCGGGCCCGGCCCTCTGGAACGACCTTCCCCCTGATATTAGAACGACCACCGACCTCCGCTCCTTCCGTGTAAAATTGAAGACCCATCTCTTTCGACTGGCCGGCCTTGAATAGTTCTCTCTGTCTTTTAATTATAAATTTTAAATGGGTTTTAATTTATGTTTTTAGCACAGGTAGATTTATTTAATTCGATTTTAAGAAATATTTGTATTATTGTATATTGTTTTTAATTATGCCTGTGCACCGCCCCGGGTCCCTGTGGGGAGAGGGTGCGGTTAATAAATCCCAATTTATTATTATTTATTATTATTATTAAAGTATAGGTAGGCCTCAACTTATAATCACAATTGATTATAATTGTCAGAAATTAAAGACTCTCTTGTTCCATCAAGAAATTAAAGACTCTCTTGTTCCATCAGGCTGGTTTGGCCTAAGTTATTTACCTAGCCCAGGCATGTCCAAAGTCTGGCCCGGGGGCCATTTGCGGCCCGGGGGTCGGTTTAATACGGCCCTCCAACAGCCCTCCCTGCTCTGTGTAAATGTGGCCCTCCCTTCCTCCCTCTGTCTCTGGGGCTGTGTGGCTGGGATGGAGGTGGACGCGCGGTCCCAGAACGTGCGCTTGGTGCCTGCCGGAGGGAGCCGCGATGGAGACACGACTGGCTTCCCTGCCTGACGCCCCTGCCGGGCGACCTGCCAGGCAACAGCCTCGGTGGTGCTTAAGATGACGGTAGCCTTGGGTGCTCACACAAGGTCGCCCGGCAGGTCGCCCGGCAGGGGCGTCAGGCAGGGAAGCCGGTGGCGTCTCCATCGCGGCTCCCTCCGGCGGGCACCACGGCTTACGTTCTGGGGCCGCGCGTTCACCTCCCTCCCAGCCACGCAGCCCCAGAACATGCAGCTCCCGCCGCACAAGGTCACCCAGCAGGGGCGTCAGGCAGGAAAACCAGACGCACGGCCTCAGAACGTAAGCCGTGGTGCCTGCCGGAGGGAGCCGCGATGTAGACGCGACCGGCTTCCCTGCCTGACGCCCCTGCCGGGCGACAGCCTCGGTGGTGCTTAAGATGATGGTAGCCTTGGGTGCTCACCCCGACAGAGACAGAGAGAAAGAGAGGGAGGGAGAGAGACACAGGTAGAGAATGACACAGGGAGGGATTGAATTGGAGACAGACGGGGAAAGAGGGAGAGACAGACATACAGAGAGAGGGAGGGAGGGAGAGAATCAGAGAGAGTGACACACACAGAGACAGGGAGAGACAGAGAGAGGGAGGGAGAGACAGATAGATAGAGACTGATTAAGTGAGTGAGAGACAGACAGACAGACACACACAGAGAGTGACAGAGAGAAAGAGAGAAAGAGAAAGAGAGAAAGAGAAAGAAAGAGAAAGAAAGAGAAAGAAAGAGAGAGAGAGAGGGAGAGACAGAAAGAGAGAAAAAAAGAGAGAGAGAAAGAGAGACAGAAAGAAAGAGAAAGAGAGAAAGAGAGGAAGAAAGAGAGAGAAAGAGAGTGAGTGAGAGAGAAAGGGAGACAAAGAAAGAGAAAAGAGAGAGAGAAAGGAAGAGAAAGAGAGAAAAAGGGAAAGAAAGAAAGCGAAAGAGAAAAAGGGAAAGAAAGAAAGAGCGAAAGAGAGAGAGAGAGAAAGAGACAGAAAGAGAAAGAGAGTGAGAGAGAAAGGGAGACAGAAAGAGAAAAAGAGAGAGAGAAAGAAAGAGAGAGAGAGAAATGGAGAGAGAGAGAGAGAGAGAGGAAGAAAAAGATAGAGAGAGAGAAAGAAAGAGACAGAAAGAAAGAGAAAAAGAGAGAGAAAGAAAGAGAGAAAGCGAGAGAAATGGAGAGAGAGAGAGGAAGAAAGAGAGAAAGAGGTAGGTAAGTTTTTTTTAAATTTATTTTCAATACATTGTGAAAACTCAACTGTCAGTTGATCTTAATGTTATGAAATGAAAAGTATGTCATTTGCAATTAACTTGGCATAAAATAATTTATTTGCATTTAATTGTAATGGTTCAAAGAATGTTTGGAAAAATGTTCGGCCCTCCACCATGTTCACTTCATCCAATCTGGCCCTCTTTGAAAAAAGTTTGGACACCACTGACCTAGCCTATAGTCTATATCTTAAATTGTTTTAATTGGGTTTTAGATGGGGTTAAGTTTTAATGTTTTAAATTTTTAGCGCAGGGATAATTTATTTAGGGATAATTAATTCGGTTTTAATTATTTATATTTGTGATATCTATGTGTTTTTTAATTTCCTGTGCACCGCCCCGGGTCCCTTTGGGGAGAGGGAGTGGTTATAATAAATAGATAGATAAATAAATAAATAAATAAATACATACATACATACATACATACATACATACATACATACATACATACATACATACATACATACAATTGGGATCCGAATTTTCATTGCTAAGCATTAATTGAGTCATCAGAAGATTGCGCCTAATTTTATGACTTTCTTTCTGTGGCTGTTAATAAAATCACAGGGTCATTAAGCGAAACTGGCTTCCCACAATGGTTGTAAGTCAAGGGCAACCTACAGCTGGTTATTTCTCAGTTTTGTCATGCAGGAGTAGAAATATAAGTCTGATGTAACTGTTACCAAGATCATTTCACAGGGATCATGAGGAGTCAAGCTCAAAATAAAAGAGAGGCTTTACTTAGCTTCTTAGAAGGTTTGTAGATAGATCATCTGGACTCTCCCTTCACCTTTCATTAACAATGTCTAATAGGAATTACAATCATCAGTAGCATGTCCAGTAGCTACTGGTGGAGAAGGCAACTGGAGTGGCATAAAAACATTAAGGCAGTTTTGCTCTGATTTTTAAGAGGACCTCACTCAAAGAATCATCAAAGTCAGCCACTCCTTTAATCCTCTTCAGAAACTTAATATTTATAGCTAAGCATTTCCTTTCCTTTCATCACTGCTTATTAATAATGTTAATTCATTCAACTGGCTTCTCTAATTGGAAAGTTTTAAAGAAACGTGAGAGTAGCCAAGCGTTAGTTCCATTCACGCTCAACATTCACCGGTGAACCCAAATTGGAGGTCAAAATATCAGTTAGGTCAAAACTGACATACATACGTAATACATTTATTGGGTGCCTTTGAGTCAGTGTTGATTCCTGATCATTGCCTGAACCTAATCCCTGCAGTTTTCATGGGAAGATTTAGGAAATGATTTCCCATTGCCTTCTTCCTCGGCTGAGAGAAATAACAAGGGTTCTCATTTATGAAAACTTAAAGATTAGCTTATCACAGTGATGGCAAACCTATGGTACGGGTGCCACAGGTGGAACGCAGAGCCATTTCTAGGGCACGCGAGGCATTGCCCTGTCAGCTCCCTCATGCATGTGTGTGCTGGCGAGCTGATTTAGGCCTTCTTTTGAGGCCATTTTTCACCCTCTGGAGGCTTCAGGGAAGCTCCTGAAGCCTCTGGAGGTGGAGGGGAAGCTGTTTTCACCCTCCCCAGGCACCTAGAAAGCCTCTGGAGCCTGGGGAGGACGAAAATTATGTGCCAAAAGCAGGGGGAATGCACATAGCATTATGGGCCTGGCACGCCCACATACAACCCCCCATGTGCACGCGAGCCAAAAAAGGTTAGTCATCACTGGCTTATCAGAAGATCTTGATACAAATGAGACTCATCTAGTTACAGAAGTTGATTGCTGTGTAAGAACTTTTGCTGGACTTGTGGAACTTGCTTTCTGATAAAACTGATCCCCCAATATTTCTTCTTTTTTAAAATGTGATAACTTTCTGTATTAACAAGATTAGCTAACTAATATCTTTGGTTAACAAGTCCAACTTCTTGTCTTCCTCTTCTTTTATAATATAGAAAATAGATGGGCACAACGTTTTGGAGAGGCCAAATCTCAATGGAAGGAGAAAGGCTAATTTATAATTAATTAAATCTGTGAACAGGCTTGATATTTTAAAACCCAAATGTAATACATAAGGATTAGTAAAGAGACATAAATAGGGAAATGCTGTTTATCTTTTAAAAATAGTTGTCTCTAGTTTTTTACTACATTTAAGAGTTCTCAATGTATTGACTCTGGAAATACTCATCAAACCGTTCATCTAGGCCAGGGGTGTCAAACTCAAGGACCGGTGGGCAGATCTGGCCTGTGGGGTGCTTAGATCTGGCCTGTGGGGCCACCCTGAAAACATTGAAGGACAGGCCCGCGGGGGCCTCTGCCAGTGAAAATGGAGCTCGGGAGGGCCATGTATAGCCTTCCCAAACTCTGTTTTCACTGACAGAGGGTTGGAGGAGGCTATCCCAGTCAAAAATGGAGCTCAGGAGTCTGTTTTCAAAGGCAAAATGCTCAGGCCACCACCAGCATCCCCCTCACGAGTGACATTGAGCTGGTCATGCACCCCCTGATCACGTCCCCCGCCCCTGAGGTCAAACACAACCTTGAAGCAGTCTTCAATGAAAACGAGTTTTGACACCCCTGATCTAGGCAATATTAAACACATTGAAGCATAAATGGTTTCAGCATGGAATCTGAATTCTACCCTAGAGAGAGGAGGTTAAAAGAACTAAACAAAATTTCCTTCTTATTGTAGTTTATGGTTTCCTTATGGTGGTGTCCACTGAAATCAATGGCTTAATAAACCACCCATCTGGGAATGCTGAAATGATGGCCTGATCTTAGATTAAGGCTACTTACATTTGAGATTATGTAGATATTATTAGTATGATTAATTTCATTGCCTTGAATGAAATGTACTGATTTATCTGATGATTTCAAATGCTGAATTATTTGGGTGGGAACCTTTTTGTGAACCTTGCATGCCCCTCCTAAAGTAAAGAGTCTTAGAAATACAGTTTGCCAAGTATTTGTTGCAATAGTGTCTTGCCCAAGTAGACTAATGTAGAGAGAAGTCTTCTGGTTAATCCCCAACAGTGGATTCTAAGCTATTGAAGTATATTGATGCTACCTCAATGAAGAAGTTATGTCTACCTCAATGAAGGGGTTATGTCTACCTCAATGAAGGGGTTATGTCTAAAGGTGGAAAAACCAAGTTGAATTACTAAATTTAACCAGGCTGGGAAACTACAGCTAAACTAGGGCTGTCAAAATCAGGAAGCCTACTAGAGGGCTACAAAGTAATACTGTACAGAAAATTCTCAAATCTTTGCTGCCATCTAGCAGTCTTCCAGTTTTTGCAACCCAGATTTTGTAGTCATAGCTACTGTAAGTGGTGTTTATCCCAATAAACAGAGCAGTGTTTTGCAATGGGACAATTCTGCAGCCCAAACAATAGTCATTTACAGCAAATTTGTCACCACCCATCAAAAGAAGGCTGAAGGAGAATCTCAAAATGTAACCCCCAAAAAATCTGCAAGAAAATGGATTGAGAATCATTCTAATACAACCTTTCACAACCCACCAAAGTAACTTGCAAACACAGGAAACCTAAAATAGAATTGGGGTCACTAAAAGCACCAGATAATGTTTTGTTGCAGATTAGCTTGCATTTGCTAAGCAGGACTGCAATAAAGAGGGCCTCTCTGAACTTCCTGATGGCTTGTGAAAATAAGACACAGCATTCATCATATGAATCTAGTGGCCAACCAAACTTTCCTGATATTAAAATATTTCCATGTCTGGGGGAAAAAACACCTTTTGAACTTCAACTTCTATTTATTTCAACCAACAATTCTCCTGAAAATAATCTAAAGCTTTGTGTAGAAGGGAATTCTAAAGACTGATCCAAGAAATCTGCTCCTTAGGTCCACCTCAGCTCAGTGTGCTGGGTGAAAACTATTGGGAGTAACAGGAAAAGGCAGGAAACAAAAGGCCACAAAGTCCCGGACTCAAATCCTTTTAACCCTAACGGGCATGCTTTTTAACAGGAGACCTTTAAGGAGAGATGGAGCACTCCTAATGCTGATTTTATTTGTATTATTTCTTTTTCTTTTTTAAATTTAAATGTTTCCCTTTGGTTTTGCCCTTCCTCTCTTGCTCCTCAGTTTCCTTCTACCCGATTCAATTCCTTTTCAGGTGCCAACCTACTCCTGACCTAAATATACATTGTGAGCACGTGGATAGATAGATAGATAGATAGATAGATAGATAGATAGATAGATAGATAGATAGATAGATAGATAGATAGATAGATAGATAGATAGATAGATAGATAGATAGATAGATAGATAGATAGATAATGTTTATATTATTAATATATTAAATATATTATATTTATATTTATAAATATATATAAACAGGGTCCAGAAGCAAGAGGCAGCCGAAACAAAGGGATGATAGTGAAGCGGGAAAGATTTTGTTTATGGTTCGTTTTTCTGTCCTTCTGGAGGGAGGAGGACAGAAGAAAGCAGAGGTTGCGGAGGACGCCAGCCTCCTCCTCCGACGAGGAGTAAGGGACACGTTTTGGTTTCTCCTGAAATCGAGAGGAGGGACGGCGGGGGGGGGGGGAGAGAAATGTGCGTTGTGTGCGCGCTTCTGAAGCAACTTGTACATCTGAAAACAGCGCGAGATTCGCGCCAGAGATTCCCAAAAGGAGAAAGGACGGAATCCTCCCCCCCTCCCTTCCGCCAGCCGCGGATCCTCAAGGCGCCTGGCCGGGATAAGGTTATTGCCTGGGAGGAATCGGCCAGAGGTTGTTGGGTTTTGGTGGTTTTTTTTGCCCTCCCCGTCCCTTGCCTGCCGCATTCCGTGCTGCTTTTCTCCCCCCCCCCCCCCTTCTTCCTTTCCCATCCCTGCTAAGGGCTTGAGAGATGGCAGTAGCGACGGCGACAAGGAAGCGAAGAAGAGCAGCGGGAAAAGGAGAGGGTCGGCGGCGCGCCTGAGAACCTCCCGGCGTGTTCCAGCGGGGATTGCTGGTCGGGGAGAAGAGGAGGACCCCCAGAAAAAAAATGCAAGATATTTCCCCATTCAAATGCAAGCCGGGGTGGGGAGTTTGGAGGGGTGGGGGGGAGGACACCATGGCTCGGAGAAGCGAACGGGACTCGTTTGCGTTATTATGATGATGGTGATGATCATTTTTTTCTCTCTCTCTCTCAATCTCTCCTTTCTTTTTGAACAATCCAAGCAACAGATAGAGATTTACCTTCAAAATGCAGGCCATGTTCTATCCTTCCTTAACCCTCCCTCCCCCCCCAAAGCAGCAGCAGGGATCTGCTTTGGGAGTAAAGAGATCCAACTCTCTCGGAGGCAGGAGACTGAAAAGAGACGCTGGCGCTGGGGCTGCCTCTGCTTTACATTCCGGGAGATCCCAGCCCACAAGGACTCGCACCATTCCGCGATCCGTTAGTCATGTTGGCTTCGTTTGTTCCTCCCCATCAGCTTCTGCCACTGGCTGGGAGTCAGCCCCGTACCACCACCCCCTTTCGTCACGTGACTGATCTGGGCTCTTTCTTTTTTTCCCCCCACTGCTCCACCCCGGCTTGTTTCTTCTTCTTCTTCTTCTTCTTCTTCTTCTTCTTCTTCTTCTTCTTCTTCTTCTTCTTCTTCGTAAGAATTTTCGTTTTCGGAAAGGAGCGATCCGGTGCTTCTCCTCGTCCTCCTCCTGCTCATCGCGACGGTATGCGAAAGAAAACTTTTGCGCCGCGGTTTGGAAGAGACTCCCGGGGGTGGGTGGGGTGTGAGAGGCGAGAAACTTCGCCTTGCTTTTTCCCGGCCGTTCCAGTTCTTTAAGAAAGAAAGAAAGAAAGAAAGAAAGAAAGAAAGAAAGAAAGAAAGAAAGAAAGAAAGAAAGAAAGAAAGAAAGAAAGAAAGAAAAGTGATCGGGAATCTCCGGGGCAGGAAGGCCGGATTAGAGTTGGTAGAAGTTCTTCTCAGCCCTTGCCTTGCCACCCTGATCTACCAACATTAATAACGGACAGAAAGATCTCCGATGCCCCGCTGGAGGCTGAAGCCTGAGAAACAGCTTTTTCTCTTTCTCTCTTTCTCTCCTTTGGTCTGAAATTTGGAGGGTGAAAAAAGCGACCCATGCTTGCAGATAATCCACACAGGATCGCATTGTGGCTTGGTCTGCTTGTTGCTCTCTTTGGGACCCTTCCCTTCTTGCATCTAACCCTGGCACAAGGGATGCCCTTGCAGCATTCTCTCCACCCCATCCCCATGCTGCTTGATATGACTTTCACCTGGCCATTAGAGGCAGACTCAGTGAGCCTTAACATGTTAGTTGGGATCTTTTGGGCGTCTTGGCAATAAGGTATGTTCAGCTCAAAAGGGACATAGTGGCGAAGACACTGAGCTTGTCGATCAGAAAGGTTCAGTGGTTCGAATCCCTAGCGCCGCGTAACAGAGTGAGCTCCCGTTACGTGTCCCAGCTTCTGTCAACCTAGCAGTTCGAAAGCATGTAAAAAATGCAAGTAGAAAATTAGGAACCACCTTTGGTGGGAAGGTAATAGTATTCCAATTGGTCACATGACCCTGGAGATGTCTCCGGACAAGCGCTGGCTCTTCAGCTTTGAAATGGAAATGAGCACCATCCCCTAGAATCGGGAATGACTAGCACATATGTGGGAGGTGAATCTTTACCTTTATGTTCAGCTCCCTTTGGATGCAGGTTTACTAGTCTTCTCGAATACAGGTAGTCCTAGACTTACAACCATTCCTTTAGTGACTTGTAGGAAGCCCCCTCCCCAGATTAAAATATTATTTATTTAAAAAGAGGCAGAATAGTATATTTCCTCAATGGAGAAATGGTGTTCTTAAAAGGCAGAAAGCAGCCCCAGTTTTCCTGCATAGGAAAACAGCCTCAAGCAGAAGAGGCTGGTCTTTTGGAATGGAGATTTTGTATTCGTTCAGGAAGACCGGACCAATCTATTCATAAAATAACCTGCACAGAAGGTTGGAGCTCATGGGATTAAAATCTACATCCCCCCACCCAAATTCTAAGGACAGACATGACATTTAGGTCATAATAGAAATTACCCATCACCATTAGAATAGCAAAAGACACAAGGCTTACTACATTGCACAACTCCCTGGAGCATCTCAAACACAAAATCCCAGAAGCCTATAAAGATCCATTCACTCACTCAGATATTTTGTCAGCCACCTCAGAAACATACTGCTGTCACTTAAGTTTCTGGAAACCAAAATAAACACCTTGTAGCCAAGCTCCATTGATTTTTTTCCCCCTTCTCATCTTGGAACTGGACTGGATTTGTCTTCCTATAGACTGTTTGAAGATATAGCAGCACTGAAAAAAAACTTGGCTTATGATTGTTTGTCACACTTATGACCATTGCAGTGTTCCCCTTGGTCACATGATCAAAATTCAGGTATTTGGTACCTGGCATATACTTATGACAGTTACCCTGTCCCAAGGTCATGTGATTACCATTTGTAACTTTCCAGGTCAGCGTCTGACATGGAAAGTCAATGGGAAAAGTCAGATTTGCTTATTGACTGTAAGGTAAAGTAAAGGTAAAGGTTCCCCTGCACAAATGTCCTGACTCTAGGGGGCGGTGCTCATCTCCATTTCAAAGCCGAAGAGCCAGCGCTGTTCAAAGAAGTCTCCCTGGTTATGTGGCATTACTAAACGCCAAAGGCGAACGGAACGCTGTTAGCTTCCCACCAAAGTGGTCCCTATTTTTCTACTTGCATTTTTACATGCTTTCGAACTGCTAAATTGGTGGAAGCTGGGACAAGTAACGGGAGCTCACTCTGTTACGCGCACTGGGGATTCAAACTGCTGAACTGCCGACCTTCTGATCAACAAGTTCAGCGTCTTAGCCACTGAGCCACCGGGTCCCTATTTTAATTGACTATGATTTACTAAATAACTGCAGTGATTAGCTTAATTATAGCAAAACGTCCTTCCTCCTCTTATTATTCCCACAACAGCAACCCCATTGGGTCAGTTGGGCTGAGAGAGAGTGACTGACATAAAATCACCCAGTTGCCAGGACTAGAATTCGCAGTCTTCTGATTTCTTTTTTTTATATATTGAAAAAGTTTTATTGGTTTTACAATTTTTTCTATAGGGTAGGGTAAGGGATACAAAGAAATTTTGAGAGTATTCACGTCACAGTCGTCGGCCCTTCCGGGGCTTCAAAATACATCAATAACAATAAAAGAAAAAATTATTATCTTAACACTACAAAGTGAAAGCAAGTACATATACCTAAGTTCTCAGTTCTATACTGTCAGACATTTACAAAAAATCCAAATACAAATATTATGCAAAATTAATCAGAAAAAAATCAAGGCAAAGTTTTTTTTTTTTATCTAAGTCTCTTGGCAATTGTATCTTCTTTTTCTCCTCCCAGGCCCCCAGTGGGCGGGGCCGTGGCCCCCTCCGTCCCCCCTGAGTCCTCCCCCAGGATAGAGGAATGTTTTTTAAGAAAGGCTTCCGCCTCAGCAACTGTTTTAATCCTCACTCTTCCTCCTTCCCAGAACACCAGCATCCCTTCAGGTGTCACCCACTTGAACCAAATCCCATGATCAAACAATGTTTTAGACAAGAAGGAAAATTTCCTTCTTGCATCTCTAATCTTTCTAGGGATCTGCTTCAAGATGGCAACCGTTTTTTGTTGGTAAATTAACGGACTCCCTCTCTGCACTTTCAGGATTTCCTCTCTGGTTGACCTTCTAACAAATTTCACATGTATCTCTCTAGGCACTTCATTTATCCTGGCATATGCTGAATTTATTCTATAAGCTAGGTCAATGTCCCCCCTGATCTCATCCTTAGGTTTTTGTAAATAGTCTGCTATAATCGTGCTCATAAGATCAGGGAGGCATTCACCAGGTTGCTCAAAAACATTCTGAAATCTCAAAAAATATGTCATTCTTTCCATATCAATCCTAGACACATGCCCATTTATTTCCACAACCTCATTAGTAACATTTTTAATCTCTCCCTTAGCCCCCACCAGCCCCCCTTCCAGTTCTTCATTCTTCTGTGTATTTTCCAGCACCTGCTTCCGTGTATCCAATAGCTCCTTCTTGAAGTTGATATTTTCTGCCCTCTGGGCTTTAATCTCTTGTACCAAAGTTTGTATAACAGTTTCAAGAGAAGCCATCCTTTGTTCTAAGCTTGCCAGTGCTGTTTCTTGTGCCATGATTAATTGTTAAAGTCAGTGCCACTAAAATGGCGTTTTTGGGGTGGGGCTGTTGAGGCAAACCAGGAGCCAAAAGTTCTATTCAGAGTTGTAAAGTTGTGAAATTCAGGAACCAAGAGAGAGACAGTTTTCCAAATCAATAAGTATAATAACGAAGATACTCCAGAGAAGAGATCACAAATCCAAAGAAAAAAAAAATTCTTCCTTAATATCCAGAGGGAGTCCAAGTTGCAAAGAGACACTGGAAATTTTCCATAAGTAAAATAGTCAGTCAGGAACAAAGAGAGGCCATCCTCCACCGCCCAAACTCAGAGCCCAGAGGAGAGAGTGGTAAAAGAAATTGTTTCAGCCAGACCTAGAGACATTGTTGCAAACAACCACAGACAACTTTCCCTTGCTGCAAACAGTCAGGATTAGAGATTTCCGCTTTCTCTCCACGAGAAGCCATTTCCAAGTGCCGCTTAAATCCGAGGGGGGTTTTTTGAAAACAAACTCCCCCCTCCCAGTCCTTTCAGCCTGGCTGACAGCAGAAAAAAAGTTTTTTAAAAACTCACTCTCCCCTCGCAGCTGAAGCCTCGGGAAGCCTTCCGACTGAGCCGATTAACCCTCTTCATTGTTATGAATGGTGCCGTCTTCCTTAGGCGAAGGGAGAACCCCCCGCAGCATGTTCTCCCTCACCTAAGCCGCGCCGGGGGCCACTTCCTCCACCGCCGTGGGGGGGGGCGCCCCCCGACGAGCCGGCTTTACGGGAGACCCTCAAACAAGAGGAGTCTCGCCCCCGTGGGGGGGCAGAAAGAGAAACAAAGCGGCGAGCGAGCGCTAGGCTCGCCCGTCGCCGCAGGAGCCGGAACCGGAAGCCCAGTCTTCTGATTTCTGAGTCTCGTGCCTTAATCACTAAACTCCACATAGCCTTCTCATAAGAAAGTTGCTCTAGGCAGTGTCAACATAGTTATCAGAATAAGAGGGAAAACATTCCTTTAATGCTAATATAATTAAGGACAATTTCATCCTGTCTCTCCAAAGTGAAGAGGATGCAGTGCAATGCATTACGATGAGTTGAGACAAAACATCATGGGCCCTAAAAGGACAAAATATTTTTCAGGGTGTGATTGTCGCCAGGTTATGTGAAAGTAAGCTAGTCCTTGATTTATGACCATGTTTGAACCCAAAATTTCAGCTGCTAAGCAAGATAGTTGTTAAGTAAATTTTGCCCATTTTAAAACATTCTTGCAATTGTTAAGTTAATAACTTGGTTAATCTAACTTTCCCATTGACTTTGCTTGTCAGAGGGTCGCAAAAGGCAATCACACGACCATCGGATCCTGCAACTGTCATAAATACATGCCAGTTGCCAAGTGTCTAAATGTTGATCATGTGATCACAGGGATGCTGCAAAAGTTCTAAGTGTGAAAAACTGTTACGATTCCCTTTTTTTCCAGTGCTGTTTTAACTTTGAAGAGTCACTAAATGAATGGTTGTAAGTCAAGGACTACCTGTGTGGAAAAATCTCTCCATCTAAATTCCTTGTTTTCACTCTCATGCCTTTTCTTCTGCAAAGGAGCCTTTAAGTTTTAGTTTTAAAATAAAATATATTTGGAAACCTGCAGACGGATCACTCCATCCATAATTGATGGGTTTGTTTTTCAGATGCCAACATATACTTTATTGTTTAGACTGCAACAAATAAACAGGGGGGATCTATTCTAAGTCCTCCATTTAATTGGTGAAAGGGAAAACCACAGGAAATGATTAAGAAGACATCCTGAAAGGCATATGGCATTTGTGGTTTTGTAACTCCTTCCCTCCCATGTGGGAGGGGATTTACGTAGCAAGTGGGAAAGGAATTATTTTACAGACCCAACCTATTAGTGTAAGAATAGCTTATAGCATATAAATCTTGATATATTCATAGAGATTCCAAAACAGATTAATTTCTTAATAGCTTCAGGAGAAGCTATTTCCTGACAATATTAAGTCCCGATGTGTATTATGCTATTCACACTTTTTTTTTTAAAAAAAGGCATGCCTTTTAATTATATTTTTCCTATTATTTATTTAATTTCACTTTGAAAACAAGCCATCCAGAACAGAAGCCTGTCCTTGCTTCTTGCAGAAAACATTTACAATGCTATTATTTGTTCCTGCTTAAATTTCTAGAAAACTCCGTCACTCTTGCCACTGGGCAACACTTGAAACTAGGAACACTATTCTAGTTACACTATTCAGTTACCTGTCATCCTAGCTGAAGGGTGAGCAATTTTCCAGATCTGGAGGCTGCAATTTAGTCTCCAATAGCCTTAAAGGCAGCAAGTGACATGATTGGAAAGGTGGTCATTTCCCAGCAAAATTTAGATGACCCCCTCCTTTTTTGGGGGGGGGAATGGGAGAGGGAAGCCTTTAGAAGCAAGATTCCTCCAAACTGTTTGTAATTTACACTGTCACCACCAGGGACAAGGGGAATGATTGGATTTTTGTCGTGCTAGTTTATACTATTTGTGCAGCTTGAAGATTATACGAATGGAAATTATTAATTTGCATTTTGCTCCTGTTGATGAATAAAAAAAATCTTTTTGAGCAGAAAAATACATGAAAAATAACAACGTCCAAAATATCTTTAAAGCCTGGAAAATCATTGCAGTCGTTCCTGTTTATTTATTTATTAGATATTTTTCCTGTCTTTATTACTTCATAAGTAACTCAAAGCAGTGAAGGTACATAATACTCCTACTTCCTATTTTCCCCACAGCAATAACTCTTATGAGGCGGCTTCTGATAAAGAGTGACTGGTTCAATTTCACCCAGCTGGCTTTCATGCCTAAGACAGGCCTGGACTTCACCGTGGCCAAATTCCTCCATGAAAGACCACCAACAGCCATGGTTTTCAACCTCAGCAACTTTTCAACCTCGGGAAGATGTGTGGACTTCAACCCCCAGAATTTGTCGTGACCTGCCAGCAACCAGCAGAGCTGGCAGCAGATTCAGACAGCGAGGAGGTTGGGGAGCAACATGGGCCAGTCCTGGAGTCTGGGGAAGGCTCTGATGAAGGCTCTGAGTCAGAGGCAGAGAGAGGACCAGAGCCATATGCCAGTTATCAGCTGCCTTCAGAGTCAGACATCAGTGAGGCAGATGAACAGCTGGAGCCTGTTCCCAGTGTGCGCATGCACAGAGTTGCCAGCTAAAGAACAGGGGTCGATTTGGGATTAAGGCCACAGGTGGACGATGAGTGGTCCCTCCCAGAGGAAATAAAAGAAGAGTGAAAAGGGAGTGGAGTTTGCAGGAGAAAATTAGTTTGCTTAATTGGTTCATGACTCTGAGACTCCTTGCCAAGTTTTGCAGATATCGGCCTGGCGGCTCTCCAAGCCAGATAAGGTCTGTGACTGTAAATCCTCCCTTGAAAGACTTTGCTGGATGTGAATGAGCAGAATTCAGAGCAAATTAATAAAGGGGTTTTTTTGTTGGGACAAGGAATTTGCTTCATGCTCTTGAGAAGCCTAGGTCAGAACAGAATTCCCCAATCCATAGATCTTTTATGATCTATGGATTTCAGCTCCCGAATTCCTGAACCACCTTTTAGTGAGGAAGAGCTCACTTTGCTGGTTCTTACATCCTCTCCCAGGACTTTTCCTGACCCTAAATCCTTTACTGTAGATGTTTTACAAGAAAAGCCATTGTGAAAAGGTGCAAAGACCAGAAAAGTGAGTCCATCCTCACTAAACGGTGCTCCAAATGAAGGCTGGGTCATGCCTATGTTCAACAGGCTGAATGACAGATAAAGATGGACTGAAAAGCAATGGTTGAGTATCTAAACATTTTGTTTAAAATTAGAATGTAACTCTTTCTTCTGGGGCTTGGGGATCGTGCGTGAAATCTGAACTCCCAATTTTTTAACCAGGTAGAAATAGGATAGAGAACAATAACGAACCAGTGAAGCAAATGGCTGTGGCTGGAGACCAGAAATGACTACATGTTGTAAAATTACAGGATGAAGCAGAACCTTCTCTCTTTCATTCTTTCCAATCCAAATGAATGTTTGAAAGAAATTACGAAAAAGCGAAAGAAGACCCTGTCTGTTCATTAGTTGGACGATTCTCTCAAAACAAAACTATCAGATCACATTTAGTGTAATTGGTGAAACCAGCAAAGAAAGAACAAGTTCAAAACTGGACCAGATTCTGCCAGAGACTCTGGAGAAAAAAAAGCAAAACATTTGCCCCATACTATATAAATAAAAATGTAACTATGAGTTTGTTCAAAACCGCTAATCTCCGAAAGTACTGCACCGATAGCTTCCAAATTTTCACACAACGTTCCTTACAAATATGGCACCAATGATATATATAGATTGTGTAGATGTCACACCTGTGCCAGGTACATGCAACGGAAATGTAAAAAATGTTGGTAGATGGATACAGAGAGCAGTGAGCCACAGGATGACATAATATAAAATGTCTTAATATTCTGTCCATAAGATTCAAGGAGAAATACAGTAGGTAGGTAGGTAGGTAGGTAGGTAGAGGGATAGAGAGAGGGAGGGAGAAATGCAGTAGGTAGGTAGGAAGGTAGAGGGATAGAGAGAGGGAGGGGGAAATACAGTAGAAGGATAGAGAGAGAGAGGCCGAGGGTGACAGAGGCCATTGCCCATCCCTTCACAATGGCACTCACCTATGTCTCAGGACCTACTGACCCAACTGCTGTTCACATGGAACCCTTCTCCACTTCAAAGTAGGTAGGTAGGTAGATAAAGAGAGACAGAGAGGTAGGTAGGTTGGGAGTTGTACGGTGGTTGTGTAGCGGCAAACTGTGCCTACCACAAATTGATTACAATAACGCAGTGCTTCTCAAATAGTGGGGCGCCCCCCCCAGGGGGGGGCGCGAGGCTCCATAAAGGGGGGCGCGTTTGATGCTCTTTCCTGATTAGCCAAACCCGCCCGTGTGACTTTTAGACCCGGATGATACTATTTACAGTCGCGCGGGGGGCGCGAAATGTTTTCTTCTTCCTAGGGGGGCATGACAGAAAATAATTGAGAAGCACTGCAATAATGGGACGAGAGACCACGAAGGTAAAAGAGAAACAGGCTTTATTGATGCATCAGAGTTCAGAGTGCTCTTGCGTTAAAGGCTGAACTGTTGGGCAATGCCCAAAGGAGTCAGTTATACCCTTCGCCCAAGCTGGGTGGCTTTTGGGCATTTTCTTATCTTGAATGTACAGAAGATACATGACATTTAAGAAAAGCAGAAGTTCATACAACAGTACAATAAAAGCAGAAGTTGATATAATTTCATAAATTCTATATAAGGAGATATCCAAGAGCTTAACATGAGGCAAAGGTGTGTGCTTCACAGGCTGGTTACATGGACAACTTTATCTTACACCTCACATGTCTTCCTGTTCCCTTCCTTACAATATCATGTCGCAATGTTCCAGTAATATTTATAATCCTTAACAAGGGCAAAGTTTATAGCTACCATACAAATAAAGCTAGAAGGATTATGTCTATGTTTAAGGGTACCAGCTTGGGGGTTCACTATTCCAGCTGCCTCAGTTGTGTGTATGTGTTTGTGTGTTCAGGTGTAGATCTTCACACAGATTGGCCATTTAACTAGACTGGGCCACAGCAACACATGGCCGGGAATGGCTAGTTATATATTATAAGATAAATAATTGCATTTAATACATGGTAGTTATGGTTGGTGAGACAGACAGATGTTTAATCTACATTTGGCATTGTTATCCACCTATCAAGCCCTTCTCAAGAACCTGGAATAGGCAAATGTTTTTTGATGATGTTGAATTATGATCGCATCATGTTAGCTGTTCCAAGTAAAGTTGCCTTTTGCAATTGACTGATAATGATTTTTTCAATGCTGATGGTGTTCCTGTGATGCTCCAGATGTCTTGGGATTGCACCTATTACTAGTAATCCATTCTCTTCCCTCTGGGTCATGTGACTGAAGGCAGAACTGTTATGAAGGGGTTGGAAAGAATCCCAGAAACCGTGTTCTGCATGTATTCCCCACCTTGTTACTAATATTAATTTGACACTTACTTGGATACATATATGAGGCATTGATATATGGTTGCAAGCTTTCTTGTAAAAATAAGTTCAGTAGAAAAAGGACGAAGAACATCGCAACTTGAACCCTTTACTGCTCTTTAAAAATAGTTTTGCTCTAGATTACATGACTGGGAAATAGGCAGGCTTAGAATGGAGCAATGAACAACATTCTGAGCCACCACCCAACCGCTTCTCCTATAGCACTGTTGAATTCTAAAGTTCACATTAAAGTTCACACGTTAAAGTTGCCAAGGTTGAAAAATGCTCTTCTGTTGAGATGCATTTGCATAATTTTGCCTGGATTTTTTTTTCTTCCAATCCTTTTTTGTGAATGTAGGCTTCTTTTTCTGGCTTCTCTTCCCACACAAATTTGAATGCATTTCGTTCTGTTTTTCTAGGGTATTGATGGACAGGCAGGCAGACAGACCATTCCAAACCCTTTTTACATAACTTCTTTCTAACATCCTATTGGGCTAGAAAGAATAAAAATCAAATAATATTGAATAATTTAGGAGGATTGGGGGAGTGAAACTCAACTCACTGAGAATCAACTATAAAATTCTACATCAAGAAAAAAGTTAATTAATCCATGTACAGAGTATAAAATCTGTTCCTATTTAAACGGAGGTTGTTGGGGATATCTCCTTTGGGAGATAGAAAGTTGTGCAGCAGAATGTGCAGCTAGAGAAAACGTTGCTAGTAAATGCACAAATAGTATCTTAGACACTACTAGTAAAAACAAGTAGCTTTACTGGTGTTGTAAAACCAAACTACTGCTTCACAAGCAGTGATAGTAGATAGTGATCAAACAAAGTCCTTAACAAACAAACAATTGCTTACAGTCACAATTCACGATTCTTCCTTCTTCAAACAGTCAGTCATGGTCAAGCAATCAGTGAACAATGAAGTAGAGATAGCGATCAGCAGAGAGAGAGAATGCGCTCTCTTGACTTCCTCTTATTGCCGAGATAATTACAGTTTCTAACTGCATTCAAACATCTTAAAGCAACAAAACCATTTGTCATCATGGTATTATATATTGCCTACCCAACACTAGGAGTCTACTCCTAACAGAGGTTATTTGAATGCAGTAACAAGTTGGAATTTATTATTAAGATTACATCTTTGAGGCACTTATTCTTGTTCCTGCATCATATTAGGATGGAAAGGAGAAAAATACCCCATAGGTTTTGCATATTAGATTTCAGTGAAAACTGAACTTAATTGTACTTTATGTTTTAGCCCTTTTCACAAGCATAAAGAGGAGGGATTTCCTTCTTTCTTAGAATGCCAATAATGTAAATCCTTCCAGATTAATCACAACTTCTACATAGCTAAGTGTTTATACATAAAGTGTACTATATATTGTATACAGGGTCTGCATGTGTGCTGGGTACTATACTCATCAGAAAATATATGTGCCCTGTCAAACATATGCAGGTGGTCTTCATTTAGCAACCACAATTCAGACAAGCAACTCAGTTGTTGACAAAGTTGGTCGCTAAGTAAAACTTCATAACTCTGTTGTCTTATTTCAGTTTTCCTTTGCGTTACAGATCTGCAAATGTTGTAAATGTGAGGTTGGTTGCAAGATTACTTTTTCACCACTGCCTGCAAATGGTTGCTAAATAAGGCAGTCACTCATACTCTCTACAATACATTTTCCCAAGCTTTTACTTTCAACTGTGTTAGATTTTTCTTCTTCCATTAATCCCAAAGAATGATTTCCAGTTACAACTGGCAGGTGTAGGTTCCCCTGTTATTTCCACTCCAATGTCATGGTTTATTATTGAGAAAAATTAGTTATTTAAAATTGCTTCTTAAATTGGAAATTATCAAATGTTAAGTTCAGCATTAGTCTGACATTTATATAGCTATTGAAGCATAGCTGAAGAACTGCCTTGATTATTTCTGAAGCTTCCCAGTTATTTCACCTCCTAAAAACCTGCCAGTACTATTTTATCTTTCTGTACTTCTTGATCAACGAAATTGCTGTGCTATTAAAAATGTTTTTGAAATGATTGTTTTAAGCACCATTTGGAAAAGCTTGACCTCTCTAGAACTTCCATCCTTATTAGAAAATAAATTTTGCTGAATCATAATCACCAGTGCAGAGATCTTGTCTTCAGCTTTAAATCTCAGGGAAGTGAAACACATAGAACATTCTCTCCATTGCGCTAAGGAAAACCCTCTTCCATCTGAAGCTACCCATTCTAGAATCATGTGTAATATTTTAAGCATGCTTGAAGTGCGAACATACCAGTAGTTAGGGCCTTTCTGTACCTTAGATAGAGATGGAGTGGCTCAGTGGCTAAGACACTGAGCTTGTCAATCAGAAAGGTTGGCAGTTCGGCGGTTCAAATCTCTAGCACCACGTAACTGGGTGAGCTCCCATTATTTGTCCAGATTCTGCCAACCTAGCAGTTCAAAAGCATGTAAAAATGCAAGTAGAAAAAATAGGAACCGCCTTTGGTGGGAAGGTAACAGTGTTCCATGCGCCTTCAGCATTATCATGCCAGCCACATGACTGTGGAGATGTCTTCAGACAGCACTGACTGCTCAGCTTAGAATTGGAAATGAGCACCGCCCTCTAGAGTTGGGAATGACTAGCCCATATGCGTGAGGGAAACCTTTACCTTTATTTTATACCTTAGATCAGTGATGGCAAACCTTTTTTGCCTCGGGTGCCAAAAGCACGCACTTGCACACTATTGCACGCACTCGGGTGCCCACCCCCATAATTTAACCCCCCCATGCCATGCCCCCTGTGCATCCATGCATGAAACCCCGTCCTGCTGCCCCACACATGCACGCACAACTTTCTTGGAGTCTGGGGATGGCGAAAACACCCACCTCCCAGAGGTCCTCCGGAGACGAGAAATGGCCCATTTTCCAACTTCAGGTGGGCCCCGTAAGTCCATTTTTCACTCTCTGGAGGCTTCAGAAGGCTTTCCTGAAGCCTCCAGAGGACAAAAAACTGGCCAGAGTGTGCATGCGTGCTGGAGCTGACAGGGCAACACCTCGTGTGCCCTCAAAAATGGCTCCACGTGCCACCTGTGGCACACGTGCCATAGGTTCGCCATCACGGCCTTAGATAGATCCAGAGATCAGAAAATTCATTTTTAGCAACTTCTTATTTTCTTCTCAGGACATTCTTTGCCACACAAACCTCTTCTCCATTGTTTGTTGCTGCTTTTAATATCAGTGAAAATTGTAGTCCACTAAAGAGGGAAAATTGTAGTCCACTAAAGTGTACATGGAAATCCCAAATATTGAAATACCTCTTGGATTCTCCTGATTTACTTCTTGAAATGAAAGAAAAAAGACTGAATGGTATTTTTATAGTGCCCTCTCTAGGCAATATCTTCCATCTACCCAGAGGATACCGGTGTGGTGTAGTTCCATAGTGGAGAACACATTTAAACTGCCAAATGAGTAAGGAAAAATTCCTAGCATTCTTTGAAAAGGATATTTAGGAGTATCCGTAAGGGTGGGAAATGCCACTGCTGTGAGAAAACAAAATCACAAGACAAAATTGACTTTAAATAAAAAGGTATCTCTTAGTAATTAACTAATCTGCTAATTTATTCTAAAAATGCTTATACTACCTTATCACCAGACACCTGGCAGTACACAAACAATAAAACGTTGGAAGGTGATGGGTATAATCCATTTTTTCCTGAACATAGAAAATTAAAATTGTACCATGAAGATGAATATAAGTCTTCCCCATTCCAACATAAAATAAACCAGGCCAACACAAGCATCTCCCAGATACAAAAACAGGATGTTTAGCATGAATCCACCTGTTAAAACTCTACCTATCTGTATGAATGTATAAAAGGGTGGCATTTCTGTTGCAGGCTTGGTGTCCCTGCCCTTCCCCAATAGCTCTGCGAACAAACATCAGTCAAACAATGAAATAATTTTCAGAATAGAATAGAATAGAATAGAATAGTTGGAAGGGACCTTGGAGGTCTTCTAGTCCAGGGGTCCCCAACCCCCGGTCCGCGGACCGGTGCCGGTCCGTGGCTTGATAGGAACCAGGCCGCAGGGCCGGAGAAGAGGAGGAGGGAGGAAGAGCAGCCCCCTGGGCAGAGCGCACACCAAGGGTGGGAGAGCGCAGGCGCGGTCACTTGCACCGTTGGGGGTTGAGAGGGGCGAGTGAGCTGACTCACACACCCCGCACATGCATGCGCCACCTGTTCCCCCTCCCCCCCGCTCCCCCTCTATGCCGGCTGAGCCATGCCCACCGGTCCGCGGAATTTTCTTTAAAATGAAACTGGTCCCTGGTGCCAAAAAGGTTGGGGACCCCTGTTCTAGTCCAACCCCTTGGTTAGGCAAATCCTTCAGACAAATGGTTATCCAACATCTTAAGCACTTCCAGTGTTTTTTCCTGAAGACCATCAGTCTGGGAGATAAGGGACAAAGAAAAGGCAGCCACTGGAAAAAAATGTGGGCTCTTGGTCCTCTAGTAGTCATTTTTAATGGTAGCTTTATTTATCTTATCTCCTGCATGTTAGGGACCTGAATTATTAGTCTTGGAGAAAACATACAGGATGAACATTTTGTGTTGGAAGTCAATTCCAACAATTAAAGTGGAGTCAGGACATGTTGGGGTTTATAGATTGACAACAATACTTTGAATTGAACTTGGAAACCTTTTGGAACCAATGTGTTGGCTCAAAAATGGTTATTCTATTTCTTATCACTGCCAGCCAGCAAACTATTGCTTTCTGTTCTTGAACTCTTGCACAGCTACATTCCTGCAAAGACCAGAGAAGTCACTGCTAAGAGTAATTTGAGTCTGATCATAGGTGCCTCAAATGTCTACTGGATATATTCAGTGTCTTGACTGATTTGTAAAAATAATAAAGGCAGGATGCAAATAACAAAAATTAGCGCTTCGGCAAGTTCTTAATCAAGCAAAAGAGTGAAATCTTGCTGTTCTGACAAAAATGCAAAGTAATACAGTAGCAATTCAAGCAAAATTTGAAAAAGCATAAAAAAGAAGAAGGTGACAAGAAGACAATTGAGAACACAACCTTTCTTTTAGGAAGCAGGATAATACTACAACTGTTCTACCCTTTGTAACTGGGTGGAAAACTATTACTTCTGAAATAATATTGTCATCCTATTAACACGGCAATGTTCAGATAAATTCTTTCATCAGTGTGAACCTTGGAAGCATTCCTGCAAATATTTGTGATTTGCAAACTTGAACTCTTGATATGCACAGCAATAAAGAGTTTTAACAACCATCACAGTTTCAACAGGCTGCAATGGGCTTACCCAGAATGACCTTCTTCACATTGCAGAATGTGAAATGCCCTTTCTATATCAGAAAATAAAAATTAAGAAGTTTGCATTAACATATTTTTCAGATTATAAGATGCACCAGAGTATAAGACGCATCAAGATTTTGAAGAGGTAAATTTAAAATGTGTTTTTGCCCTTCCTGGCCCCCAAAAGCACTCTGCTTTTTTTGTGAAAATGCATGCAGAGAGTTTGAGAGGTCTGCAAAGTGCTCCTGGGGACCGGGGAGGGCAAAAAAACAATACATGGAGGGTTGGGGAGGCAAAAAACGGGCCCGTTTTTCACAAAAAAAGGCTGTGCAGAGGATGAAGGAGGCCTGTAGATTGTTCCTGGGAGCTGGGAAGGGCAAAAAACGAGGACAAAATGACCCGATTTTTTGTGAAAACAGGCACATTTTTTGCAAAAAACAGGGGGGGGGGGCATGCAGAGAATTTGGACGGCCTGCAAAGTACTCCTGGGGGCTTGCCCTCCCCAGCCCAGAGGAGCACTTTGCAGACCTCCCAAACCCTCTGCACATCCATATTTGAGAAAAACTGGATGAATGGGGAGGGGTTTTGGGAGACCAAAAATGCTGTATTCAGTGTATAAGACGCACCCAGATTTTCACCCTCTTTTTTGGGAGAAAAAGGTGTGTCTTATACTCCAAAACATATGTTAGGCTTGCTAACCTGACTTGTGGACTACCCACAGTTGTTGCAAACACAATCAGCCTACTGTAGATAAAGTGTGAAAGAGGAAGGGGAAACTAGAATTTAAGTGAAATAATGATCAAGAGAGCATATGGCTGATTCATACTGTGTGTCCTCCGGCAGTATAAAAGAACTCCCTGGGCTAATGCAGAGTTTCAAACACTTTAAGGCTGTTAGTTAAAAGAATCCCAGAACCCCCAACCAAAAAACCCAAGTTGTAGTGATATGGTCTGCATTTGAGTACATTATTGTTTTAAAATATATTTTATTTTATTATTTTGCCCTTAGAAATCATCAACTTTTTGTGCAATCATATAGTTTCCCACAGGTCACAATTTGGAAAACTTCCAAGAAGTCTGGAAAACAATCCTGTTACTCTAGTGGAGGTAGTTGGACGGATCCAAAGTCCGTAACTTGTATTAGGATCAACCACAGTAACACTATAGAACATTGGGCACTATCTAATAAAATGAAATTCAATTGTGAAAAAAGTAAGGTTCTACATTTAGGCAAGAAAAACAAAATGCACAGGTACAGTATAGGTGGTACCTTGCTCAATAGTAGCAACTGTGAGAGGGATCTTGGAGTCCTAGTGGACAACCATTTAAATATGAGCCAGCAGTGTGCAGCAGCTGCCAAAAAAACCAACACAGTTCTAGGCTGCATAAACAGAGGGATAGAATCTAGATCACGTGAAGTGTTAATGCCACTGTATAGTGCCTTGGTAAGGCCACACTTGGAATACTGCATACAGTTTTGGTCGCCACGATGTAGAAAAGACGTGGAGACTCTGGAAAGAGTGCAGAGAAGAGCAACCAAGATGATTAGGGGACTGGAGACTAAAACATATGAAGAACGGTTGCAGGAGCTGGGTATGTCTAGTTTGATGAAGAGAAGGACCAGGGGAGACATGATAGCAGTGTTCCGATATCTCAGAGGGTGCCACAGAGAAGAAGGACTATTCTCCAAGGCACCTGGGGGCAGGACAAGAAGCAATGGGTGGAAACTAATCAAGGAGAGAAGCAACTTAGAACTAAGGAGAAATTTCCTGACAGTTAGAACAATTAACCTCTGGAACAGCTTGCCTCCAGCAGTTGTGAATGCCCCAACCCTGGAAGTCTTTAAAAAGATACTAGATAGCCATTTGTCTGAAATGGTATAAGGTTCCTGCCCACGCAGGGGGTTGGACTAGAAGACCTACAAGGTCCCTTCCAACTCTGCTATTGTATTGTATTGTAAGTGGCACTTTGGGAATTCTCAAATTCAGAGTCCCTTTTCCTTTCCTTTCCCTTCCTTTCCTCTAGTCTCCTCTTTCCTTTCCTTCCCCTCCCCTCCCTTCAAGTCAGTTTTCTTTTTTCCTTTTTAAATTCTGTGTCTGCCTGGACTTTTTCCTGCATTTTTCAGAAGCCTTTGTCTTCCTTGGGGTGAGAGACAGTGATTGGCCCAAGGTCAACCAGCTGCCTAAGGCAAGACTGGAACTCCCAATCTATGGTTTCTAGCCCTGGGTCTTAACCATTATGCCAAACTGGCTGTCTGATTGTTGTCAATTGTTACAAAATATAATCAAACCAAAGTTAGGGGGATTAGCAGGAAGCATCTCTCCTTCCTCCAAAACAACAAAGGCTAAATAACTTTATAGAGAACAGTTGCCCATGCAGAACGTTTAAGCATAGATGTGTATTGTTTATGTCCTATTAATCACACACACAGACACTATTCCAGCTCCACCTCAACAGTCAACAATTTCTGCTGCTGGAGCAGCTGCCTTCCAGACAGAGAGGTAAATACCGCAGCCTAGTTGACTGACATTTCATTTAGCCGGAATGGCATCAGAGTGAAATTGGTAAATACAAAGTCACACATTTCTGTCCAGTCACATTTGTAAATGGAGACAGAAATAGTGAGCATTACCCTAAAGTGCAGCACGGCTGTTTTAATTTTAATGCCAGCTCCAGAAAAAGTGCCCAAGGAAGGTGAATACAATCTGTGAAATTGCCGAGCTGTCTCATTGACCCGTGAATGACTTCACTGACATTGACATTCCTGTAATGGTCCTCCTTTATTTCTGTTTCCAAGAATGATTTTTTTGCACTTTTGCGAACATTACATCTGGGGGATATAAACACGATTATCTACTTGGAAAAAGAAGACAGGAGGAAAGCCGACATTAATCCTGCCTTTATTCCTTTGTTTGAGGCAGTTATAGTTTTCAACTTAAGGCGGATCATCTTGAAAGGTGACTATCAGGGCCCACCAGCTTTAGAGAATGAAAACTACTGATATTCAAGCTTCATGTCAGCCGTATGATTGGCCAAGAGCAGAAGGCATGATGAGGGAAATCAAATTCCATTTTCATCAAACAAGGAGCTAACAAAAAGAGGGAAATGTTGTGAAGTAGCGGGGTGTGAAAGCAAACCTAGGAGACACCTTGTGTTTAACCAAACAAATCCCTTTTAAAACCTAGTCTTTGTCATGTTTTTTTTTTTAATAGAGCTCTTGGATTTAATAGTTGAAGAAGGCACTACATAGTCCAGGGATGTCCAAACGTGGGAACTTTTAAGACTTGTGGACTTCAACTCCCAGAATTCCCCAGCCAGCATAGCTGGCTGGGGAATTCTGGGAGTTGAAGTCCACAAGTCTTAAAGTTCCCAAGTTTGGACATCCCTGACATAGTCCCTTCTGCATTTTCTGAAACAATTCTTCTGAAGCAGTACAAACTAAAAACTAAAAATGTAGCAAGGATAAGCAATAGAATGGAGAAAACCCAATATAAGAACAAGAGTATGGCTGATAAACTAATTAGAGGCATCTCAGTTTATTTGGCTAAGCTATTAAAACTTGAAACCTCTTCAAAACCTGAAACCTCTTCAAAGAAGCAGCCTTTGGTAGCCTAATGACTTTAATTCCTTGAAGTGGGCAACAGACTAAGCACCATGGATGAAATGAATTATCCCTTTAGCCACCTGCCAAACTTTATATGATAAAAATTATCTGGAGAAGCATCTCTATTTTTAAAAAAGCCAAGTCTCCTGCCATAAATGGGTACATTTGCATTTAGCAAAAGGGAATGCATCTTTGGTTTTTTTCATACCAAGGGTTGCTCTTAGCTTCTGGGAAGGGCAAGAACAAACACTTCATTTGACAGAGCTTTAAAGGCAATTAAAATCCAGTTCTGATAATTAAAACAGTAAGGATGATTGTTCACTATGAATTTTAAAAACTTCCCTCTTCTGTGACTTTTTCTGTGAAAAATCAATTTGGCAATAATTTTGGGAGTGTCCCTTGGAGCTGTATCCAAGATTTTTATGGACACTTGAGGTCTCAGGTTGTGAAGATGTCGTGCTTTAGTGACAGAGACGGTATGACAAGTCTAGATTCTGAGGTCATTTGATTCTTTTTGGGTTGCCTGTTTTCTGTTTTCCTTCCCGTCATCTAAGAGGACACTTGAATATGAAAATTCAGGTCAGTCAGTGAACCTCATGCTAGTTGGAAAAAACAAACCACTGGAGCTTTGCTGCTAGTTCCTGGCAGTGGTGTATTAACCATTAAGCAGACTAAGCATGTGTTTAGGGCACCAGGCCTAAGATGGCACCACAAAGTTGAGAAAGAAAAATATATATTTGTACAGTATGTATAAAGGAGGGGGCACCAAAATTTGTCAGTGTTTAGGGCACCAGTGTTTAATCCACCACGGGTTCCTGGTTTATTTCCTTGGGTTGACTTATGCATTGCCTTGAAACCAAAGCTCCCATACCAACCCATGTCAAAATAGATTAGGCCTGTCATATTAGGCTACAAAAATCCGTACAACTAGTAGATAGAATCAAAATGTTGCAGCTTTCTGTAGCTACTGCTCCTGTATCACTTTGCTACCATTTAGTAGCCCAAATACGATATCCTGTTTGACTACAAATCAGAGCTATGCCATAATCCAATTTGCCTAAATATGATGCCTCTACATCAACCATAACTCAAATGTTGCCCATTATATCCTCAAAATTCTAAGAAGTATTAGTCCAGAAGGAAAACAGTTCTGAAATATAACTGAAAAATAGCAAACAAACATCCTGAGCGAAAGTTAACAAAGGAATGTTAGCCAAATGAATTGCCCTGGTCAAATGCTGGATTTGTTTTTCCCAGTTGCAGAGTAGCCAATTATCATACAAAGTGGGAAATTGCAGCCTGTTATTCTGTGCAGTGCAAAGAATTCTGCTAATAATAATAATAATAGTAATTTTAATTTATAACCCGCTCTCTCTCCCCGAAGGGACTCGAGGCGGGGCACAGGGAATTTAAAATACATATAAAATCACAATATAATACAATATAAAATAAAATTAAACTAGCCCTGCGCTAAAAACCCATTATTTAAAACTAAAAATTAATCATAAAAACCCTAAACAGTTGACTATCCTAGGCCGGCCAAGCAGAAAAAGTGCGTTTTTAATTTTTGACGGAAGGAGCAGAGGTCCGTAGTTGTTCTAATTTCGGGGGGAAGGTCGTTCCAGAGGGTCGGGCCTGCCACAGAGAAGGCCCTTCCCCTGGGCGTCGCCCGCTGGCATAGCCTAGTGGACGGCACCCGGAGAAGTCCCTCTCTGTGGGAGCGGATCGGCCGCAGGGATGTATGGGGCAGGATGCGATCCCGCAGATAGCTAGGTCCCGTGCCATGGAGCGCTTTAAAGATGATAACCAACACCTTGAAGCGCACCCGAAAGACGACAGGCAGCCAATGCAGTTCGCGCAGGAGTGGTGTTACATGGGAAAATCTAGAAGTTCCCATAACTGCCCGCGCGGCTGCATTCTGGACAAGCTGAAGTCTTCGGGCTCACCTCAAGTGGAGCCCCATGTAGAGAGCATTGCAGTAGTCCAGTCGGGATGTCACGAGGGCATGCTCTCAGGACTAAGTCACAAATTGAAAACCCCTCATGCACAAATGGGTATAGTATTTCTACACTTTTGCAAAACAAAGACACATGACCAATAAGCAAACAATAAAGTATTCGCAACCCTAGTGGAGGACGAACCTCCCAAAAGACGAGTTCATTACTACAATATTAAAACCCTCCCCTTCTGTCCCTATAACTGATAAGGTTGTTAATTAAGTGTGCAAAGCATTCTAGCTAATTTATCTGCATCCAGAAAAGGGGAGTTAGTGCATTTTAATGAACCTGCTTACAATAGGAAATAACATCCCTGTCCTACTGTCCCCATTTACTTTTATTCATTCCTTTGTTCATATCCATGTTCATACTTATACCTGTTACCCTGTAAATGTTTGACAAACAAACAAACAAACAAACAAATTGATAATTTGTGTTTCATGTTGCCCTACAAAACCTGGCTTGCACTTTCTCAGCCTTACAAGGTAAACCAGAGAGGAAACATGCCCAAGTGCTCTAATTCTACTTCGTTGTAAAGTTATATTAATAAAATCTTGCAAGTCGGAAAGTATCTCTCTCCCACCCTGTTTCCTGTTTCCTTTAAAGCCCAGGAAACTTGGGAAGGTCTCTTCTGAACCTCCTGCACCACCCCTTTTCCTGCTGCAGATTCAGCTGCCTTTATCTGACCTGTTTCCTTAGTTGTGTCTATTTAGAGATCCCCATTCAAATAAATCCACAATTAGTCCCCTTTAAAAAGCATACCCATCAAGCTAAGTCGTCTCGGTTTTCATTAACTCATTATAATCTATTTTGGATTACATTAAGAAGTCACAATTCACCGCAAAAGTTTTTTGCTTAGAAGGTTTTTCCAGTTTTCAGCCTTGGTTAACTGAGCAAGACTGCACAGCTGGTCACATCCTTCAGCGCAGCCCCTGGGACACTGCAGGAAAGCTTCATTCAGATGGGGAGGAGGGGAGAAAGGGAAGGAAAACTGCTCAAATCCAAACAGCAAATGCATTCGGAATTAGTATGTGGCTTTCCTTGTAGCGGTACTAACTCCCTGGGCGTTTTGCTACTATGACTGAAAATCTCATTGCAGATGCTCTTTGAAAACCAATTCAGGGTGGCAGGAGGGGAGTGCTATTTGTTTAAGAAACACCAGGAATTATTTGGTTGGCTTTTCACAGTTAAGGTTGTGCACAAGGATGAGAATACCAGCCAATTTATTTTAATGAGGACAGAGGAGTTTTGACCCAAATAACATTTGAGCTGATCTCTCTCTCAAAACAAGAGCAGAAGATGGAATTATTCAAAATGCGTTACACCTTGTGTAACCTGCTATTAGCAGTGCTCTGGATTTAAACGCTGGCATCATCGACCTCAACTTTGAACTAATTAAACTATGATATAACACTATACACCTTTCTATTCCCTGTAGAATAACGCTTTGCTGTGAGAAGTATTTCCAGAGCCAGTATAAAGGACTATGAGCTGGACTGCTGGTATGAAGCAATAGCTCTTTCTGACCAGCTCTTGATTTCATCTGTGCCAAACTAATTATTTTTTGTAAATTCAAAAAGGATAGTTTTTCTATGGGTTCACAAGTCATACTAAGCCAAATGTGTGAACCCAGTTACAGGGCTAGTTCTAGGTCTAAGCAATCTATGTAGTCATCTAAGGTGCCAAATTTTAGGGGGTACCAAAATTGGAAAACAAAACTTCCAAAAGACGCAATTTCTTTTTCTTTCTAGTGTTTTCCTATTCCCCTTTTTTTGTTTTTGTCTTTTCTGGATCAACTGTTTGTCACCCAAGTCTACTGTCATGGGCTAAGAGACAATGATTGGCCCAAAGTCACTGCCTAAGGTGTCTCTTTACAGTCTTCTTGTTACTAGGCCAGGGCCTTAACCAATAGACCAGACTGGCTCTCAAAACACACAATATGAGTATAAAATCTGATAATTTTTCCTCACAGCTTTAGAGGTTTTTCCCCCCATTCTATTCTTTTTGAAGACACTTACCCACAAGGTTTGTTAAGCGGTAGCAAACAGCACACAAATCAGATACTGAAAGTCAGGAAAAGAAATTATTGTTACAGCTATGGGCCTCAGAAAGCTGGAAATGTTACTGAAGCAAGAGAAAGAAATGTCTGGCATTCGGAAGGGAGAGGTTGAGCAAATTGCACAACTGTCAAAGCTGTATCGGAAGAACAGTGATGTTATATGTTACACTCTGAAGTGTCAGTGTACCCACTTGACAGTTAAATACAGATATACCTTAAATTACAATTGTAATGGAGCTTGGCCACTACGGTTGTACATTGTAATGGTCATTGAAAAGGTTGGTCATGTGACTGACAATGTTTTTTGTGGCAGTTGTTAAGTGAGCATGGCAGTTGTAAGTGTGAACACCATGGTCATTAAGCAAGTGCTGCAGTTGTTAAACAAATGCTATGGTCATTAAACGAACCCATTGCTCACTATGGCACAGTTTCAGTGAAAATCCAAAACAGGCGCTGATTTTCATCAAAACTGATGCAAAATGCAGTCATATGATCTTAGGTCGCTGAAAACAGTTGTCAATGTGGCTGTGTTGCTAAGTGTTTAAGTGTGGTCATGAGGCTGACTATCAGAAGTTCGGATTCAGGTTGTAAGTCCACTTTACAGATAGGCCATACGTTCAACTGGTTGTAACTAAGTGACTGCTTGTAAGTTGAGGACTACCCTGTAAAATTTCACAGGATCGTTGCCTTATGTCAACACTATATGTAATTTATATTATTTACTGGGATTCACTGTGTACTATAAATGAATTATTTACTGTGATTTACTACTATTCACAATAGAGTAAAAATGTCCAAGAAAAGAACATTGAAAGAATAAAGTTGAAAAACTTTAAGAAAAGAAAGAAAGAAACAAGAAGATATTGTTCTTGCAATTCTTAACAACATCAGAAAATGAGCCAAACTGTACGAGACTTCAGAAAATGACTTTGCCTAGGGCACCAAAATGTCTAGTGCTGGCACTGCCAGCCATTGGGGTTTGTAAACCATGAATTATGGATTAGCATTTTATGTGAATCAAGGAAATTATGCTTGATCTTGGTTATGTGATCACAGCACACAAAACTTACTTTATTTCCCAAAACTTGTCTTTTCCCCAGTTTTATTATTGTGTTAGGTTTCAAAAGAAAGAGTGACTAATTTAGAGGCACATACAATGCCATAGAACAGGGGTTGTCAAACTCAAGACCTGTGGGCCGGATCTGTAGTAGGCATAAGGCAATAAACAGCTATGTGTTCTTCAGTTTACAGTGATCCCTCGTATTTCGCGGTTAATGGGGACCAGAACCTTCCGCGAAAACTGAAAAACCGCGAAGTAGGATTCGCAATACACTATACCGAAAACTTGAGTTGGTGGACATCGTTTAAAGCAAGCACTAGGGGGCGCTTGCCTCCTACCAATGCATTTTTTTCCTATTCTGTATTTTTGAAAAACCCACGACGCACTGAAGCCGCGAAACATGAAGCCGCGAAAAACGAGGGATCACTGTATATGCTTATGTTATGCTGTACTTGTAAGCCACTGTATCTTTAGAGTTATTATTTAAAAAATAGTAATATGTAGTACAAGGGTGTCCAAACTTGGGAACTTTAAGACTTGCGGACTTCAACTCCCAGAATTCCCTAGCCAGCCATGTGGACTGGGGAATTCTGGGAGTTGAAGTCCACAAGTCTTAAAATTCCCAAGTTTGGACACCCCTGATAAAATAGGGACCTCTGGCCTTTTGGGGTTAGTTGGCATATTTGGAGTTTTAGGGGCATGTTGTAGACCCTCTTAACAAAATGATTGTCATAGTGGAAAGCTTGTCTGCAGCTATCTACAATTTACCATAAGTCTTTGTAAAAATGCCTCTGAGTCCAGATAAGGCCTTGAGAAATTATTGGAGATATACATTATGATTTATAGTTTACTGATATTAGCTTCCTAGTCTTTATTTTATTATTATAAAAAGCATCTAACGCATAGAATTGAAAGACAGCAAGAGATATGTTGATGGGCACCTTATTAGTCCTGAGCACCATGATGGGGGCTGATGGTGTAGATTCTTGTTCTATGTATCTTTGAAGCTTGCTTCATACAATATGCTGTTTTGGCTTATTTGACTATAATTTATTGAATCGTCAACATCTAACTAGTTTTGCCTTAGATTTATGCCAAAATCATTATGGTGTAAGTTTGCTTTTTAATTATATGTTATTGAAAGATATGAGTTGAAGTAATCTAGCAAATCTTTTGCCTTTCACCATGATCATAGAGAAGAAGCATGTGGGTGACTGACAAAGAATCATGAATGGAAATTGGAATTATTATTCGTGAGCAATGAAAACCAATTTCATTGTAATTTTAGTACAATGACAATAAAGATTATTATTATTAATCAGGTTGGAGTTCTGTTTACTGAGCTTGTACAGTAGTTTTTTCTCTTGGAGTTCATTGTGGTCTTTCTCCTCTCACATAAATAAAATAGAGGATAGTATTTCTAATCATATGTAATCCTAATGAGTAATCCTAATCTCTCTTGAATTTTAAAATTTTGATCTTCCTCTTCCATCCAATTCTAGAACAGCAATATTATATTTGTTTCAATCTTCTTTTCTTGCCTTTGGGTATTCTGATGTGTTCCCTTAGCTCCTCTGAAAAGTAGCTCCTGTCCTCTGTCAATATTGTCTTATCTCCTGCATAACTCCACAACACAGCTTGTTCAACAAAGCATTAATAGGAATTGATAAAACGCTGGCTGAATTCTAGAATGAAGTTACTTTCTCATTAATGAATTTATACTGTCTTCAAGTATAAAATTTCCTAACCATCGTATGCTCATGGGCATCCAAGGGGTTGCCAAAATTAGCAAGATGACAAATGTTACAATAAAAGCCCTATCTTTTTTTTCCATTCATGTTGAAAGATGCAGGGATTGTATCACAGTGCTCTGTCCACCATTTTCCTGATACTGACAACTTTGCAGTGGTTGCTGCTGGTTGTGCTAATAAAATAGCAAATAAGTTTTAAAAGACCTCAACAATGGCTAGATTGATAAATATGTTGTAAATTCCTGATGAAGAAGAACAATCAATGGCATTCAAGCCCTTGAATACAATTCAGTTTCAATTGAATACAATTAATTATGCTCTAATCTAATCCAATTACATTTATAAGTATAGCTAATACAATTAATTGTATTCTAATCTAATTGTAGTCTAATACAATTAAGATTGCCTGGATCTAACTCATTGCATTTCACCTAGTACATATCAATGCTATGTTATTAAGTTCTATTTATAGAAAGTTTCTCTGTCCAGAAAATTATCAGGACATCTGTGCAGACAGTGTGATTGTTGAATTCATACTAGCAAAGAAGGATGTGAAGTCCTTTTTTCCCCTTTAAATTGATTAAGAGTGGTTAAGTAATCTTTTGTAGTATCTGCTCCTCAAATTCACACAAGTCTTTTCAGTTGGCGTCTCACTAAACAAACATTTGTAGAAGGCAATCAAAATATCTTAAGTAACTGAATGTTAGGGTCTTAAGTAATTTCATACTAATTAAATGCTTACTGGTGTAAACAGGGGAAGCTAAAATCATGTTAGATCTATAGTGATACAAGTGGTGGTGAATTGCATATTATGTCCCCATATACACTATATAGGGTAAGTGGATATTAATAAATTCAAGAAAATTAGTAAGCAGGGAAAACATTCAGTCCAACCTTTACAGAGAATGGGATCATGCAGTCACTTTTACAATAGTCCTCGGCTTATAACAGTTCATTTAGTGACTATTCAAAGTTACAAATTCTGTGAAAAAAGTGATTTATAGAAATAGCACTTAGACTTATATACCACTTCACAACCCTCTCTAAGCAGTTTACAGTGTCAGCCTATTGCCCCCAACAATCTGGGTTCTCATTTCACTGACCTCAGAAGGATGGAAGGCTGAGTCAACCTTGAGCCATTGAGATTTGAATTGCCAAATTGCAGGCAGCCGGCAGACAGCAGAAGTAGCCTGCAGTACTGCATTCTAACCACTGTGTCACCGTGGCTGTTATATTTCTGCTTTTCACACTTAGGACCGCTACAGCAACCCCAAGGTCACGTGATCAAAATTTGGACACTTGGCAACTGACTCATGCTTATGATGGTTGCAGTATCTTGGGGTTGTGTGATCATCTTTTGCGCTCTTCTGATGAGCAAAGTCAATAGGAAAGCCCAATCCACTGACCAATCGTGTTACTAACTTAACAACTGCAATGATTCCCTTAACAACTTTGACAAGAAAGGTCGTAAAATGTGGCAAAACTCACTTAACCAATGTCTCACTTAGCAACAGAAATTTGGGGTTCATGTGTGGTCATAAGTTGAGGACTACCTATATAAACTTGTGTTAATCAGTGGCAGTAATTGGTACTTAAACTCTCCTTCAAGTCACGCTCGAATCTGGTGACTTCACAGAAATATCTGCATATTTCCTGTCAATCACAGAGAAGAGAAGTGACTTGTAACTGTCACCTTCTTCCAAAGTTTTATATTTGCTTGCTTTTTTGCTTGGTTCCCTCTGCTTCTAGTCCTGGGATTTCCTAAAGTCCTTCTGTACAAGTTTTTAAACTTTGTGTATATTAGCGATCTAGATTTTTGCAGCCCAGATATGCAGCCCTGACCCGGCTTAGCCTTTTGAGATCAACCCAGGTTGATTAGATGCTACGACCCATCTGCTTACTCTAATGTTTCTTAGTTTGAACAATATATTCAGGGGTGGAATTCACTTACCTTTCCTACCAGGTCGTAAATGTGAGCGTGACTTCCACACGTGTGCTTTGGCTAAAAGAAGTGCCTAAATGGGATGACATAGCACCCAGGTGGGCAGAGGCACCCATGATTTCTGCTACCGTTTTGGGCGAACTGGTCTGAATACCACCTCTGCATATATATTCCTTTCTTAATCAGTGAATATTCTTCCCAGTCAATCTTACTTTCATCTTCTGCACTTGCAATATGATTTGATGATGTACAGGGCAATGATGGATAACCGTTTTCCCATCGCATGCCAAAAGCAGGGGGAATGCAGAGGGATTGTGCACAGGTGTGCCCACACCCATAGTGCTATGTCTGCGCCCCCCTGAGCATGCGCACGACATTTCCCCTCATTTTGGCACCCAATGGGCTTGTTTTTTGCCCTCCCCAGGCTCCAGAGGCTTTCTAGGAGCCTTGGGGTGTGTGAAAACAATCTCCCCCGCCTCCCCCCCCTCCTGGAGGCCCTCCAGAGGCTTCCCTGAAGCCTCCAGAATGTGAAAAACAGCCCAACATGTAAATCAGAAGTCAGTTCCCAAACTTTCGGTTTGCGCGTTGGGTTGTTTTTTGTCCTCTGGAGGCTTCAGAGAAGCCTCTGGAAGGTGAAAAATGGCCTTAAAAGAAGGCCGAAGTCAACTGGCCAGCGCAAGTATGTATGTTGGAGCTGACAGGGCGATGCCCGACGTGCTCTAACAAATGGCTCCATGTGCCACCTGTAGCACACATGCCATAGGTTCGCCATCACAGATATAGGGGGAGTCATTATTATTATTATTATTATTTCATTTCATTTTCATTTTCATTTATTCAATTTGTACCCCGCCCTTCTCCAAACGGACTCAGGGTGGCGCACAGGAATATTAAAAATACATACAAAAGCATATAAAATTTAAAAAACATATTCAATGAAATCCTGAGCTAAAACCAAATTAAAATCCCCAAATTTAAAACTATCTAAAAGTCAGTTATGGAGGTTACGCTAGGCCGGCTAGATGGAACAAATGTGTCTTTAGACACTTGCGGAAGAGGCGGAGGTCGGAGATGGTGCGAAGTACAGGGAGTAAGTCGTTCCAAAGGGCTGGGCCTGCCACAGAGAAGGCTCTTCCCCTGGGTGTCGCCAGTCGGCATTGTCCGGCCGACAGCACCCTGAGGAGGCCCTCTCTGTCTAAGGGATGTATGGGGCAGGAGGCGGTCTCGCATATAACTAGGCCCCGAGCCATGGATGATGATGATGATGATGATGATGATGATGATGATGATGATGATGATGATGATGATTATTATTATTATTATTATAATAAATTTTATACCGCCCTTTTCCCTTCCGGGACTCTCTTTGGGCTTTGAACTTGAGCTTGTATCCTGATCAGTTGTCAGACTCCCATGGGGTCATGCAGGGACAATTCGGTAGGCTATGTTTTGAGTCCAAGCATTGCTTCTTCCCGGGTGCCATGTGGTGAGATCCTAATCCTACTTTTGTTATGTAGAATAGACTGGCCCAGGCCTCAATGGCCCATTGACAAAGGTGGGGGGTGGCTACTAAGAATGAGTCTGTTTCCTGCGTAAAAACATGTTTCTCTGGTTTCTACTTCTCTTTTAGGGAAATAGTCAGCCTTTTTAGTATATCCTAAAATATTTCATTTTTCTAGGAGAGGGGTGGGTTTTAACTTCCAACACAGGGATATGTGTACACAGGGACCAACTGACCACATCTCCATGCAAAGATCTTCATAACTATCCAATAGCAGCAAAATCTTTACAAAATCTCTGCTACAACCTGAAGAGCACTTGGAATTTGACAGCCCAGATAGAATGTAAGAGGGACTTACACTCACACAGTTCTCTTCCAGGTGTGCAGCGATGTGATAGATAGACTATAAACATATTTGAAAATATGTATTACTTTCACTAACACTGTTAAAATATTACACTACGTAAACACATAATCATACTGGACCAAGTTACAAAGATATGAGAACTTCAGAGATGCAACTCCTATTTTTACTTCCCAGCTCAACTGTGTTTGAGAATGCTAATTTTGGAAGATTAATTAGTGCTATTATCCTCATATTGTATGTGGGATCAAAGAGATGGAAATCAGCAATTGACTAATTTTAATCTAATTATATTAATTTAAATCCTTTCCTTCTTGCCATTCTATTTAATAGCTTGTTTAAGGCTATTCATAGCTGAGACAAATTCTTCTGGGGATAGAATGATGAGAAGTATATATACGTATATAGTTATGTTTGCATTACACGCTCCTCTGTGTTCAAATGAATAGTTGTTACAGATTAGCCTAATTTTCTGGGCTTATCTAACACACTGAGTCATAAATTAAGCACGTGGGCTGGGCTCATACAATATGTTCTTAGCTGGCATGTCACTCAGGGTGGTCATTTAAACATGGTTTGTTTTCAGGAGTCTTTTGATTTAAAAGTCTTCAATGTCAAGATATGTCCTAAGGTTTGTGGCAGTGGTCATTAAACCATAAAGAATATAGTTGGAAAAAGTTGGTAGGGAGCTGTTGCAGAGATCTAAATCCACATGGAGTATTAGGAGCCCAGCAGATGCAGGCACAGTGTTGCCAATGGGTACCTGCATTTTTGAAGAGCTTTGTGACATGTTAAGTTTGACACTGATCCCAGGAAAAGAGGTGGGTTCCTACCTGTTTGGCTGAATAGGTAGTAACTAGGCGGTCTGGGACACTGGAACCGTCAGCAAACTAGGTCCGCCAGGCCCCAAAACCAGTTCTCCTACAGTGGTGCCATCTTGTTTTTAGCTTCTGTGCATGTGCAGAAGCATTTTTTTAGTACTACGTGTGCATGCTTAGTGCACATCAAGCATGCGTGCTTGGCGCATCCTTGAGCAAACCAGCAGTAGAAGCAGCTAGAACCCACCTCCACCCAGGAAGTTGCAACTATCATAAATACGAGCCATTTACCAAGAATCCAAATGTTGATTATGTGTCCATGGGGAAACTACAGCAGTTTCAATGTTGTTGTAACTTAGAATGGTCACTAAACAAATGGTTATAAGTCGAGGACTACCTGTGTACATCTGCAGGTCTTGTTTGAGGAGGAAGAAGGAAAGGCGGACATGGTGGCTCACAATGAGGGACAAATCAGGTATGATGCTACCATTACTGCATTTGAATAGCTATGGAACACCTTTTTTATTTATTTATTTATTTTATTAAATTTATACCCCGCCCTTCTCCTTGTTAGGACCCAGGGGGGCGCACAGGCATTATTAAAACCACAAAAATACAATAAATATCAATTTAAAATATATTAAATTAGTTAACCCGTGCTAAAACCCATGTTAAAAACCTTCCCAAATTATAATTTATTTTTAAAAAGTCAGAAACGGGGGGCTATCCTAGGCCGGCTTGTTGAAATAAATACGTCTTAAGACGTTGGCGGAAGAGGCGGAGGTCCGAGATAGTGCGAAGGTCGGGGGGTAGGTCGTTCCAGAGGGCCGGGCCCGCCACAGAGAAGGCCCTTCCCCTGGGTGTCGCCAACCGGCATTGCCCCCCGACGGCACCCGGAGAAGGCCCTCTCTGTGGGAGCGGATCGGACGAAGGGATGTATGGGGCAGGAGGCGGTCTCGTATATTTAATGTGACAAGCAACTTGCTCTTTAACTGAATTTCTTCATGAGCTAAAGTTCAGCTGTTTTGCAGTGGAGCCCTCTTTCTCCTTATTTTGTTCAAGGATGACCATTTTGAGATAAGCACAAAAGCGTTTGACAACTTTAATGTTCTCCTACTGAGTTTTGGATGCTGCCATTTCTAATTGTATATCAATGAATTGTTTTATATACATGGCAATTTGTACAACTGCCATATTACCAGTCACATTAGAGGATCAGCACAAATATCTTTCCATGCAGAGCAACCCACATTCATGTTCCCCCCCTCCTTTATTAGTACCAGCATGTTGCAAAAATAAAAGGCATGGCTTGCTTTTTAAGCAGCTGGGTTATCTACCTGTTTGTAACCATTCCAGGATTTGAACTACAAATAATAAGTAGATTTGGTCCATCTCATTGTTTTAATTTCTTTGCAGTCAGGCTCCTATTGCTCAATTGCATATTGTAAACATGAATGCATGGAGTCTATTCTCTATAATTTGGATAGCGTATCTTGTTCATTATAATAGGATCGTAGTAATTTGCACATTTGTCTCTGCTTATTTCAACAAAGTTATCATATCTGTAGAGTCAGGAGTTTGTTCACAATTGAGTGAACATTGTGCTTCAGAAGCCAGCATGAGAAGCAGCTGGTTATTGCTGTTGCTTACATGGTATTGGCTCATAATTCACATAAATTTCCTTTATGGGAAGAGAGAAAAATAATCTTATACCACCTACAAGGCTGTATAAGACTATCATGCAGACTGTTCAGAAATAATCACAGCTTTATAAACAAACTGGCTTTTTTTACAATCTTATAGCAGTCTTGTCTGAGAATTTATTGCAAGAATATCTAAATAATCTCAACTGCAGTGGACGTCATTATCGGATATTACAAAACTTTTGTTTTGACAAACCAAATAAATATTCTCTTTATTTGCAAAATAATCTTAATTTTAGAATTGACTCATTATCTTGTAGTACATATGTAATGATTGAAAAAATAAATTCAAGAAAAAGATTTGAATTGGACTATGGAAACAGTACGTTTCCAAGTTAATCGGTTATTTGTAACACTTTTTGCTAGGAATTTTATAAAGATTTCAGGGGTTCTGGGTAAGACATCTCCCATCAATAGATAGTCTCCTTGCCATTGCTATTATTTGGCTAATTTTCTGGGTTAATGCAGCATCTCTGCCTATGCCTATGGTTTTTATTCCTCACATCATACCGCAGTGGCCCTTTCCCACTACCAAGTTATAGTGCTGACCATCCATACCTAACTGCCCAGAAAACTATATTGCATGAAATTTGCTGCCCAACCCCCATGTGGTGATTTTTCCACTGCCTTTGTTTCATACTACTGCAGTCACCTGACTTTCCTCCATTAATGAGAAAGGCTAGCAGTTTTTATACAGTGTATCTTGATGTAGCCCTATTTTAATACAGATGCACCTAAGGAAGTTTTAAGCATATCTAATTTATCATCTGGAGACAGGGCATAGTTTGGTTCCTGGGAAATATATTAAATATGTCAAGGGAACAGAAGCTTGGAGAAATTAAGCTTTTCATCCTGATCCTCTGGAACTTCACTTACTTAGTGATATTTGCATGTCCAAATGAAAAGGTGAAGGAGAAAGAGATGTCTAATAAAATGAAATTCAATTGTGAAAAAAGTAAGGTCCTACATATAGGCAAGAAAAACCAAATGCACAAGTACAGTATAGGTGGTACCTTGCTCAATAGTAGCAACTGTGAGAGGGATCTCGGAATCCTAGTGGACAACCATTTAAATATGAGCCAGCAGTGTGCAGCAGCTGCCAAAAAAGCCAACACAGTTCTAGGCTGCATCAACAGAGGGATAGAATCTAGATCGCGTGAAGTGTTAATGCCACTGTATAGTGCCTTGGTAAGGCCACACTTGGAATACTGCATACAGTTTTGGTCGCCACGATGTAGAAAAGACGTGGAGACTCTGGAAAGAGTGCAAAGAAGAGCAACCAAGATGATTAGAGGACTGGAGACTAAGACATATGAAGAACGGCTGCAGGAGCTGGGTATGTCTAGTTTGATGAAGAGAAGGACCAGGGGAGACACGATAGCAGTGTTCCAATATCTCAGAGGGTGCCACAAAGAAGAGGGAGTCAAACTTTTCTCCAAGGCACCTGGGGGCAGGACAAGGAGCAATGGGTGGAAACTAACAAAGGAGAGAAGCAACTTAGAACTAAGGAGAAATTTCCTAACAGTAAGAACAATTAACCTCTGGAACAGCTTGCCTCCAGCAGTTGTGAATGCCCCAACCCTGGAAGTCTTTAAAAAGATGTTAGACAACCATTTGTCTGAAATGGTATAAGGTTCCTGCCCATGCAGGGGGTTGGACTAGAAGACCTACAAGGTCCCTTCCAACTCTGCTATTGTATTGTATTGTATTGTATGATAGATAGATAGATAGATGATAGATAGAAACAGAAAGAAAGAAAGAAAGAAAGAAGAAAGAAGAAAGAAAGAAAGAAAGAAAGAAAGAAAGAAAGAAAGAAAGAAAGAAAGAAAGAAAGAAAGAAAGAAAGAAAGAAAGAGAGGCACGCAGATATAAGCTGGTTCTAGAACAAAGGAATATTTGGATTTTGGATTGGGAAAGGGACTAGAATTTCTCCATAAAGAATGAATAATAAAACAAATAAGTATCTAGAGAAAAATCAGTTCTGCAATTTCTTGTAATAATGTACTTCTTCCACAGGCAGTGGCAATATTTAATTGACCATGAAAAAACTAATGTGGTCAGTGAAATCTGCTTGAGAGTTTGAGAAGGAAGGGAGGGAGGGAAGCAGGACAATTTTGGAAGAAGACAATAACGAACACTGTTGAATGCAACATGAGGGACACTTCTTACAACTAATTAAACTGTAAATGTCTGTGTCTTGGTATTGGTATTGGTATCCAGCCAAACCAAAAGGTTCTTTTAGGATTCAGAGACAATAACCTCACTTAGGAAGTATAGGCAATGCAATAAAAGTTTGTTTACTGTAAGGTTTACATTACTGAGAAAAGCTTAAAAGAAATATGACCAAAAGCATGTTTCTTCTGTTGCCAGAGGTCTTGTCAAGGCAGCAGACAACACCCTAGCCAGTCCAGTGACTAGCATTCTATCCATATGACTTACGCCCTCAAAATTGCAAGTGTCTCTGACTGCCTTTTATTCTTAAATCTCACTTTGTTCTGAACGTAAACTTGTCCTTGTGCCAAGGGCATCCTTATCTGAGTACATCTGGGCTTTTTCTAGTGTGCTTATTAGGGAAGAGCCTTCTGCTAGCCAGAAGTCTCAACTACATAACTTTGTGTCAGTTTTTCTGCACTGAGAGAAGCCCAAGTATAATTAGATTTGGGAAAAGCAATGCTAAGAGCTTCAAAATCCTGGATTAACATTTTTTGCTGCTGTTAGAATGTATTTCCCCTTTGGGATTATGTCACTTGCCTAATTTTTGCACTTCAATTCTACCATCATTTTTCTACCAATCTTAGCGCTATCCAACAATTGTTGAGCTAGCAGAAAAATGGGCCAGCATAACATTTTATTTGGAAGTGCACTCATCTTCTCCTTTAAAAGAATAAAATAAGAAAAAATAGCAACCTAGGCCACACATCTTAGAAAATATGCGCCCATCTATAATAATTAAAAAATGGGTTGAAGTCCTGAACTGTAACTTTAGAAAACAAATAGGAATTGAAGGGGAATCTTTCCCAATAAGGGTGGGGATTTTTAAATAGGCAATCTGTTTGCCCTACCAAGCTTGTGGGAGATTTCAGACTGTACTTATGTTTTTTTTCCTATTTAACATTGTAGTTTTCTAGTGGGCCATATACACATGGTGATAAAGAACAACAAATATATATTTGGTTATGTGTGTGTGTGTGTGTGTTACATTTGTGCTGATAAATAAATAAAGGGAGACTAGTATAGATCTATTTGTACAAAGTTTGGTTGAAATTGCTTGAGGCTGTCCAGAGTTATGGTGGAACACACATACATACTTACATACATACATAAAGGTAAAGGTTCCCCTCACACATATGTGTTAGTCGTTCCCAAATCTAGGGGGTGATGCTCATCTTTGTTTCAAAGCCGAAGAGCCAGCACTGTCTGAAGATGTCTCCGTGGTCATGTGGCTGGCATGACTAAACACTGAAGGTGCACGGAACCCTGTTACCCGCCCACCAAAGGTAGTCCCTATTTTTCTACTTGCATTTTTACATGCTTTCGAACTGCTAAATTGGCACATACATACATGATTAAAAAGAATAAAATTAAAGATTAAACATCTATATGATCAGTGAAAGTTGGTTTATGTTGCTGTGTGCCAACATTATGAAAGCAAATTGTTTATTTTACTATTACTTTTTATTAACTGCCTTTCTATCTGAAGATATAGAAGACCTAGGGACTTAGGCAGAACTTAGGTGCCATAATGGTTACTATACCTGTGGACATTTCTGAGCTTCTCTAATTAATTTTAACAAGCAGACAGATTTGAGTTGTGACATTATCTCAGAGTGTCAGTTGCCAAGTTATTTAGAAGTTTAAATGTTAATATCAATACCTTAAATCAGGGATATCCAATTTTAGCCACTCTAAGATTTGTGGGCTTCAATTCCTAGAATTCTCCCCAAGCCAGTCTGGGAGTTGGAATCCACAAGTCTTAAGTGGCCAAGGCTAGGTACCCTGCCTTAAACTGTATCCAAAAGCAACTAGCAACTGGTTTAAATGGCTTTAGCCTAGGCACTGTATAGTTTTGCTACTTTGCTCCAGTTAACAGTATTTGAACATTATACAATCTGCAAGGCCTGGAACATTTTAAGAGTGCATGGAAATAACAAGCAGGAGTTCAACCAAAGGCATTGCAAATATTACTATTGTTTCCAGCAAACATTTCCAACTGAGTTTTACTGTATCAATTACCTTTGCAAAAAAGATAAATAAAGGATCCTATTAACCATTCCAGGACAAAGTCATGTCTTCAGTTAAACTCAATCAATAATGCTTTTAATTTGTTTTAAATAATTTCCATTAGATGGGGTTTCACACATCATAAAATATATTTACACATGAAAAATGCTTTTTCTTTTTTTTTGGCAAAGCAGACATGTTCCTTTTTTTATACATGTTGAGTCAACCTCAGCTGTTTTATACAAAGAATGTGCATTTTTCTAAGCAAAAGGTCAGGAAAAAAGCAGACCAATATATATATATTTAAGTATTATCTTTGCCATTGAAAAAATTGTAAAAATGCTCACAAAGAACTCCAGTGTCCTTTTGCTATTGGTTTTATTTATTTTTAAATTTGAAGATAAGTTAAATGGTTTGAATTATAAGAACTCTATGTACAGTAAGCATTCTTCTTCTGCAGATTAAGCAGTTAAAGGATAAATTGTTTCAGTCTGTGCTTGCACACGTATCAAGGAAATTCAGTGCACCATAATAACTCTGGCTAGAAGACATAAGACTATTTCAGTAGAGCATTAGAAGAAGATAAACAGAATGTTGCTTAGAATTCATAAATCTGGAAAACAAAACATTGAATTGTCCGATTTAAGTGGCCATATGATTTTAACCAGTCTTATGACTTTAAAGGTTTTGTAACCAGCTGTTGGGTCAAAACATTGATAAATCATATTTGTATCATGTGCTTCTGAATGTCAGCCAAGAAGGGGTTTTTGGGATCTATATATATAAACACGAAAACACTCATGCATGAATCACGAAATCTCCAAAACTGTAAAACCTACAAACTTGAAATTTGGCACGTATGTTCCTCTTGGCTTCTAGTTGCTTGGTAACAAAGGATTTTTCAAAATGAGCATCAGAGCATTAGTATTTCGTATATTATTATTAACACGCTCTGATGCTAAGGAGTTAGACATTCTACTCTCCCTCCCAACCTGAAAACTTGGACATGAGCGTGGCCAGCACATGACTCATCTGGCCTGCTGGCTGGGAGTTTGGAGAGGAGCCTGAGGGAGAGAAGGTGAAAAGATAAGTGGGGCTTCTGTGGAGCAAACCTGAGGGAGAGAAGGTATTAAGATAGCTGGGGCTTCTGTGGAGCAAACCTGAGGGAGAGAAGGTGATAAGTGGGGCTGAGGGAGAGAAGGTAAAAAAAAAAAAAAAAAGATAAGTGGGGCTTCTGAGGGGTAAACCTGAGGGAGAGAAGGTATTAAGATAGGTGGGGCTTCTGAGGGGCAAACCTGAGGGAGAGAAGGTATTAAGTGGGGCTTCTGTGGGGCAAACCTGAGGGAGAGAAGGTATTAAGATAGGTGGGGCTTCTGAGGGGCAAACCTGAGGGAGAGAAGGTATTAAGATAGGTGGGGCTTCTGAGGGGCAAACCTGAGGGAGAGAAGGTATTAAGATAGGTGGGGCTTCTGTGGGGCTAACCTGAGGGAGAGAAGGTATTAAGATAGCTGGGGCTTCTGTGGAGCAAACCTGAGGGAGAGAAGGTGATAAGATAAGTGGGGCTTCTGGGGGCAAACCTGAGGGAGAGAAGGTATTAAGATAGGTGGGGCTTCTGAGGGGCAAACCTGAGGGAGAGAAGGTATTAAGATAGGTGGGGCTTCTGAGGGGCAAACCTGAGGGAGAGAAGGTATTAAGATAGGTGGGGCTTCTGAGGGGCAAACCTGAGGGAGAGAAGGTATTAAGATAGGTGGGGCTTCTGAGGGGCAAACCTGAGCGAGAGAAGGTATTAAGATAGGTGGGGCTTCTGAGGGGCAAACCTGAGCGAGAGAAGGTATTAAGATAGGTGGGGCTTCTGAGGGGCAAACCTGAGCGAGAGAAGGTATTAAGATAGGTGGGGCTTCTGAGGGGCAAACCTGAGCGAGAGAAGGTATTAAGATAGGTGGGGCTTCTGAGGGGCAAACCTGAGGGAGAGAAGGTATTAAGATAGGTGGGGCAAACCTATCGATTCAACCAGCTCACTCCATCGCTGGCCATAGGGGGCGAACATCTTGCCCCTGTGGATGGGGTGCGCAATTTGGGTGTCCTCCTGGATGCCCGGCTGTCCATGGAAGATCAAGTGACAGCCGTGGCCAGGAGGGCGTTTTACCAGGTTCGCCTGGTTCGCCAATTGCGCCCCCTATTGGATCGGGACGCCCTTTGCACAGTCACTCATGCGCTTGTGACATCCCGACTGGACTATTGCAACTCTCTCTACATGGGGCTCCCCTTGAGGTGCACCCGGAGACTTCAGCTAGTCCAGAATGCAGCCGCGCGAGCAATTATGGGAACCACTAGGTTTACCCATGTAACACCGCTCTTGCGTGAGCTGCACTGGCTGCCTGTCGTCTTCCGGGTGCGCTTCAAGGTGTTGATTATCATCTTTAAAGCGCTCCATGGCTCGGGACCTAGCTATCTGCGGGATCGGATCCTGCCTCATACATCCTCACGACCGATTCGCTCCCACAGAGAGGGACTTCTCCGGGTGCCGTCCACTAGACTTTGTCAGCGGGCGACGCCCAGGGGAAGGGCTCTCTCTGTGGCGGGCCCGGCCCTCTGGAACGACCTTCCCCCCGATATTAGGACGACCACGGACCTCCGCTCCTTCCGTCTCAAATTAAAAACTCATTTCTTCTGTCTGGCCGGCCTAGGATAGTCTCTCTGTCTTTGGGGTTTTATTGGGGTTTTGTAATATTGCTTAGTTTTAATGGGAATTTTAGCGCAGGTTTGGATTTAATTTATTTTTAATGAAATGTTTATATGTATTTATTGTTTTACTGTGCCTGTGCACTGCCCCGAGTCCCTGTGGGGAGAGGGCGCGGTTTAGAAATATTAAAATTATTATTATTATTATTATTATTATTATTATTCTGAGGTATTAAGATAGGTGGGGCTTCTGAGGGGCAAACCTGAGGGAGAGAAGGTGATAAGATAGGTGGAGCTATGTGGGGCAAACCTGATGGAGAGAAGTAGATAGGAGAGGAGTGGCTTCTGTGGGGCAAGCCTGAGAGACAGAAGGAGATAAGATAGGTGGGGCTCGTGTGGGGTAAGCCTGAGGGGAGAAGGGGAAAGGACAGGAGAGCTTTCTGTGGGGCCATGTTGAGGGAGAGGATAGGATAGGGGAGGCTTCTGTGGGTCAAGCCTGCAGGAGAGAAGGGGAGAGGAGAGGTCGATCGTAACTACTCATTAATTTTCAAGCTGTAAGTGTCGATTTATCAAGCCTGATCACATAGTTTCGTAGCAGAGCACGGGTATTCCGCTAGTTATGAATATAAAGTTATATTGAGATTGAAGCTAGTAGGCCACAAGTACTTTGCAAATATTCTTTTTTATTTGTTTTTTGCAAGCCAACTGTTTTGGTCCTTCAGAACTTTTTATGAAATTCTGTTGTGTTCTTTCCCAAAATGGTGCTTTCAAACAAAACCTGCTTGCATACAGTTTTGAATTATTTCCAGCCAAACATTTGGCCATATCCTCAAGTAAAATGATCACCACTGCCTATCCCTGCCACCTGGAACAGGCTGAAAATAGGGTGTGTGGAGATAAAAAAACTGGGATGCGTGGAGGCAAAAAATGGGATGTGTGGAGGCAAAAAATGGGATGCGTGGAGGTGGTGATAGGGGGCAGCAGTGATTGGCGGCAACAGTGGCAATGGGAGGTGATCCATGCAGCCTGGAACTGCTTATAGACGGTATTCAGGGAGGCAGATCCAATTCCAATCAGCTGCTCGTGCTAAATCAAGCTGTGCTGAATCTGTGCTGTTTGCTGCAAGGAAGCAAATTGCTGGGAGACAGAGGCAGATTTTTTTTCGTGTTTCCCTCCCCAAAAGCTAGGTGTGTCTTAGTCTGGAGGGACTTATAGTCTGAAAAATACGGTATGTCTTTTCTTATTGTCAGAAAGAAACTAAGATAAGTACTGAATCATCTGCAAACTTGCTTTCATGGGGAGCATATTAACAATACACTCACATAATTTTTCTCATTTAAATAATAACATCAGTTCCTGTAACATTATGGAAATTATGTAATTTTCATCATTTGCGTAATGGCATCATTACATAAAAGATGCTTAGGGTGTGATTTACATCATTCACTTACTTTATTACTCAGTGACTGAATTTATATAAGAGCCGCCATTCATTGTATCTCAGTATACAAATCCCAGGCTTTAAACGTTAATCCTAGGGAAAAAGTTTTCTTCAGATACTGTGGTCCTAGGCTATGGACTCTTTAGGGGGTTAATACCAGCAACAATGAAATGGAAGCTGTCAAAGCTGCATTTAGTTTTGGTCGCCAAGATGTAGAAAAGGCGTGGAGACTCTGGAAAGAGTGCAGAAAAGAGCAACAAAAATGATTAGGGGACTGGAGACTAAAACATATGAAGAACAGTTACAGGAACTGGGTATGTCTAGTTTAATGAAAAGAACCAGAGAAGACATGATAGCAGTGTTCCAATATCTCAGGGGTTGTCACAAAGAAGAGGGAGTCAAACTATTCTCCAAGGCACCTGAGGGTAGAACAAGAAGCAATGGGTGGAAACTAATCAAGGAGAGAAGCAACTAAGAATTGAGGAGAAATTTCCTGACAGTTAGAACAATTAATTAATTAATTAATAATTAATTAGCCTCCAGAAGTTGTGAATGCCCTAACACTGGAAGTCTTTAAGAAGATGTTGGATAGCCATTTGTCTGAAATGGCATAGGGCTCCTGCCTAGGCAGGGGGTTGGACTAGAAGACCTCCAAGATCCCTTCCAACTCTGCTATTGTATTGTATTGTATTGTATTGTATTGTATTGTATTGTATTGTATTGTATTGTATTGTAAAGACCATATAAAATTGGCACAATAGCTTGCTTTATGTGGAATGGAGACCCATAGACCTCCTAAACACAGCCAGATAAAAACAGGGATAAAATCAGAGTAGTATTCAGCTGGTTGTTACCGATTTGGGTGAACCGGTAGCGGCTGCTACTGGAGGCTCCGCCCACCCATCCCACCATAATGCATGACCTTCTGTGCATGCAGCACGCTCACATTTATGAACCGGTAGCGAAGGTAAGTGAATCCCACCACTGGATAAAATATATTAAAAATTAAAGGTGTGGGGGGAAGGCTATTAAGGCACCAGGTACCCCAAGGCTTGCATGCTGCTTTGCAAGGCCCATGGCTGTTGGCAGAGCTAGGTCTTCAAGCTCCTAAGAAAGGCCAGGAGAGTGAGGGAGAGGGGCTGCCTCACCTCTGGGGCAGAGTATTATTGTTGTTGTTGTTAATTACACAGTCAGCCAGACTGGATTTGGCATTTTTATTCACTTGTTGAGTCTTTCCCAAGGACCTGGGATAGCAGATGTTGATGATTGATAGGGTTGGAGGTATCATCAAAAGACATAAGCTGTTCTGAATAAAGGTGCCTTTCTGAGCTAGAATGTTTCATATGGTTGGTGCTACAGCAGAAAACGCTCTTCTTGACCCCGCCAGATTATTCCAGAAAGAAGCCATGACAGAGAAAGCCCTTTTTCTGGACCCTTCTTTAACTGAACATACCTTCCCTTTCCAAACCTGTGGGACAGGCTGACATGATGGGGATGAAACAGCATAACATAAAACAATAAGTTATTGTTTTATGTATTACAGTTGGATGCAGTTTTGCAAGTATGCCATTATTTATTCTTGCACTAGCTACTATCATGCCTTCAATGTTAATTCTTTGGAGATATTTATTATCAATAAATACATTATTTATAATGTTCCTATGGCAAGACAAGGACTTCCAGTGTTCTTTGGTTCAGTGGAGCTTGTCTGGTGCAGTTGATGGTGTTAACTTCCCAACGTGTTAACTTTATCCCTAGACTTTTATAATAACAATTACAATGATGTTGAATTAGATTTTTTTTTTAAAAAAATACTGCCTTTGGGCTTGCTCTGAGAATCGATATGTGACTGTTTTGAAATCCTAGCAAATCAACTCAGAGTATAGAATAGATGCTAACTTCGCCATCTTTGAAGCTGCTGGACATAGTTGAGCCTTATTAGGGAAATAGCTGAACTTCGACTTGGAATCACGAGATAAATTGATGTAATAAAGTAATCCCAATTTGAAGACAGAATGGGAAAATGTTCATAGTTTCTTCACATGTTTGTAGCTTCTTCACATAGCATCATTACACTATTGAAAGACTTCGGCTAAGCAAGGGATCAATTTTTTGAATCAATTCATTACTAATGGCTATTTTAAGCATTTTGAAAGGTTACTTCTGAATACAACTTATCTGACTCATATGCCTGGCACGATATACTGTTAAAACATAACTCAGATGTATTGGCAGCTGCAGAAGTAACTAAAATATCTGGAAGTGTAAGAAACGTTGCACTTGAAGCAAAACCAACAGTTCACTTTTATGTAACATTAAATAAAAATATGAAGAATGTTAATATTAATAATATATATGATATATGGAATAAAAAATTTAAACACCCAAATCTGGAAAATTAATGGGCCCAAGTTAATACATACATTAATACAATCTTGGGGAAACATAAAATATTCTCTTTATGGCTCAGCAATAAAGTTAATTCAAAAACTTTTATTCCAATTTATTGGACTCTTCAAAGAATTATTTTAAAAGGTTGGACATTAGAATTTTTGTGCTGAATTTGTAAGAAGTGTAGGGTTCTTTGATCCTATAATTTGGATGTGTTCCTTCATGTCCTTCTTTGGGTCCCAAGTTAATGCATACATTAATACAAACTTGGGGAAAAACATAGTAGTTAAAGAACCAGATGGGATGCTGAATTATAGCCCAAAACCATGAAATGTGATATTTTATGAACAACTCTAGCCTTATCAAAGTTGGCATTCAGCCAATGTGGAAAGAAGTCTTGATATTAAAGATATATGGATCCATTCTTACATATACTTATTGTAAAATTGGATATAATGGTTAATCTAAGATCGAAGATCTTAAGATCTACATCTGAAAGATAAATATACATCAGGCTTTCCAATTCTAATAAACTGTTAAGCGGTAACCACAGACTTAAGATCTGAGTCCAAAAAGGAGTAAAAGCTAACACATAAGTAGACGTGGTCAACTTTAGCTGCTCTTGAAAAAATTAGCAGTTACAACTGCTTGGATGAGAGAGCACTAGATGATCCCAGAACTGAAAACTAGACTTGGAAGTTCAAAATAATTTTCAAAGGAGGCAAAAAACAAACAAACCCCAAAACCACTTCCATATCACTGCCATGGAAACTGCATGAAGGTGTCTATATAGTCACCAAGAGATGAGCTGAACTCAAGGGAATCCTAAACATAGCCTCATTCTCAATGCTGGCAAGAAATATCTACTTGACACGATTGCACACAAACATTTTTTTTAATGCAATGTAAATGCATCTGTAGTTTTCCAATAGCCCTCTTATACACCACACCCTATTCCCTTCAGCAGTTATGAAATCACACTAAAGCCAGAAAATGGTCAATTCCTCTCTGAAAAACGTATGTCAGCAATGCAATGATATGATTTTAAGCAGAGAGAAAGAAGTTCAGCATCTGTAGCTGTTTAGCAAGCAGATAAGGAAGCCAAGGCAACCAGCAATTTTTCCTTACTAAGCCCTCCTCAGAGCGTCATAGGTAGAACAACAGTACACACTGCAGTGCACAGGAGGTCCCACAAGCTTTGAGTTTCCAGAAGGAACTTTCTTCACATAGCATTATTACACAATTGAATCTATTACCTCATGTCCAGATACACAGGAAACACAACCAGATAAGTGAATTCTACTTCATTGTAAAGATACATTAACAGAATCTTGCAAGTCTGGAAATGCTCTATAGTCCAAGAAACTTTGCGTTTCTTCTGTGCCTCTTGCCAACTCCTGCTAGGGGCTCAACTGTCTTTTATATGGCCCTTCCCTTGGCTGTTTCTCCAAAGCCATTCCCATATACCATTACACCACAGGAGGAACAACAGAATAAACCTGGACAAAGGATGAAAATATGTAGCCCTTTTGATGATGATGATGATTGTTATTAATAAGGACTATATATTGTTTGCCATGACTAGAGGACTCATCGTGAAATAATCAGTATGACTCATAGAAGAATAAAAGCTTAATTTGAGTTCATTCAAAGTGGACAACTCAAAGCTTGGCAAAGTCAAAACTCACTCCAGGAACAACTAATGTTTAGCAGATAATGGGACAGAGTAGAACCAATTTCAAAACCTGCTATACATTGAGTCTGTAGAGATTCTCAGTCATCAAGGTCATGGTTGTCCCAAAAGTGCTTCTTCAGGAGGCAACTGGACTTTTTTGTTTTTTTCTTTGAAGCCATTTCATTTCTCATCCAAGAAGCTTCTTCAGCTCTGACAGGATTGTGGTGAATGGAAGGATTTTATATTGCTTGCATACAGCTGGTCATTTGCATCCTTTTAGAGGGTCGTTGAAGAACTTGGATGTTTATTTGTGTCTTCAGGGCCACCTGAGTACTGCTCCTGGTTCCTGTAGTCATCCCTACTCCCACACCATTCAAAAGGTGTTCATCTCAAATTGTATAGATAATTCCCTACTATCCTGTCAGAGCCGAAGAAGCTTCTTGTATGAGAAGAAAAAAAAACCAAAGAAAAAACAAGAAAGTACAGTTGCCTCCTGAAAAATCACCTTTGGGACAATCATGACCTGGATGACTGAGAATTTCTACAGACTTTTAGCTATACAATTTGGGATGAACACTCTTTGAATGTTGTGGGAGTAGGGATGGATTTCCAGAAGGAAAAAAAAATTGCAGACTACATGAACCAGGAGCACTAATCAGGTGGCCCTGAAGACACAGATGAACCTCCAAGTGCTTCAACGACCCTCTAAAAGGATGCAAATGACCAGCTGTCTTCAGGGAATATAAATTATTCAATTCCCCACTGTCCTGTCAGAGGTGAAGGAGCTTCTTGCATGACAAGCAAAATGTCTTCAAAGAAAAAACAAGAAAGTCCAGGTGCCTCCTGAAAAAGCACCTTTGCTATACATTAACTTAAGCTAACCTTTTTTTCAGATTTCTGCATTAAATAGCAATTAATGTTAATTTTATGAAGCACAGTGGCCTAGTATTTAGAAGGCTGGCAGTTTAAGACCCAAACATGGGTGAGGTACCATTCTTGTCCAGTACTGCCAACCTAACAGTTGAAAAGCATGCAAATGTTAGTAGATAAATAGGTATCACTTTGGTGGGAAGATAGTAGCATTCTGTGCACCTTGGTGTATAGCAGTGCTTCTCAAATAGTGGGGCGCGCCCCCCAGGGGAGGCGCGAGACTCCGTAAAGGGGGGCGCGTTTGACCTCGGCAAACACTGTCATAACAAGCCAAGCCCCGTGTTTATGTCTCTGTATCCAGTCAGATGCTGACAAGGACCTTCTCCTGTGAAACATAACGCTGCCCCAATTAATCAAACTTGCTAAAGAAATCGGGCTACCGCTGCTGACATTTGCATCGATAGTGAGCATTAAGCCAGTACATGTGACTGCGCATGCTCCTCCCTTTCGAGGAGAACAGACCCGATTGGATAGACATGATGCTCTATCCTGATTAGCCAAACCCGCCCGTGTGACTTTTTGACCCGGATGATACTATTTACAGTCGCGCGGGGGCGCGCGAAATGTTTTCTTCTTCCTAGGGGGGCATGACAGAAAATAATTGAGAAGCACTGGTGTATAGTCCGGCCACATGATCACAGAAGTGTCTTCAGACAATACTTCTTCGGATAGAAAACAGAGATGGACAGTGTTCCTAGAGTCAGACATGACTGAACAAGGGAATCACTTTTTAATGTTAAAAACATTTGCTACAGGAAAGCTAGCACAAAGTCCCAAAATCCAATTTGTCATAATCATTTTCAACATGTGAACACACATGCATACATTTATGAAAAAAATGTAGACACAGCATTTTAAGAAGCGATTGGAAAAATGGTTTGCTAAGAAAAATGGAGCCCATATATACAAATACAAACTTTGTAAAAGGAAAGTTCCAGTCAAATAACTAGAATTTTAATAGCTCCATGACCAATATAATTGCTAGTTAATCAAGGTTAGCTATTTCTGTACTTACTTAAATGTCATAAAAGAGGTTACCATTAATGATTTTCAATTTAGCAGCCATAAATATTTCAGAGTATTTAAAAGTCTTGATTAGATAGCATACATATAATGTGAATTAATTATGTGTCTATCAATGATGAGAGCTTAGTAAGCAAGTGAAACTGCCTGAGTTTTATTTACCATATTTTTGTGACTAAAACAGACACGTATTCGAGATACATAGAAAAAAATACTTATTTAGATCCCTTCTATGCAGAAAATTAGTGTGAATTATTTCTATTCAAACAAAAATCTCAAAATAACTTTTGAGAAGTTACTTCTATTGAAAACATATGGTTTTTTTTTCATATTTTCAATACATTGGTGTGCCTGACCAGAATATCAGAAATGGTTTCTATTTCATGAGCAAAACAAATGGGAATCAGCATACAAATTACAAATGAAGAAGCACAATTGCAGACTTGGTGAAATGCAAGGTTTATTTTTCCTAAGATTATTGTATGTATTTGGGGAAGTGGATGGCTTGGGGGTCTACTAACTTCCATGCAATTAATTTTCTTATTACAACGTTCTGTATATTATACACACATATGAGCAGACTGTGATTGTGTCACATGCAAAGAATCAGGACTATTCGTAAGGTTGCAGCATAGAATATTTTTTCAAGCCTATACACAAGAATCTGGTCAACAAAAGTTCAACACTAAACTGGTGCCAGATAAGAGACAACAGAATTCAGGAGAGGTTGAACATCATAATAATAATAATAATAATAATAATAATAATAATAATAATAATAATAATAATAATAATAATAATAATAATAATAATAATAATTTAATTTATAGACCGCTCCCTCTCCCCGGGGGGACTCGGAGCGGTGCACAGGGAAGTTAAAAATACAATACAATAAATATACATAAATAACTAAAAGGCAAATTAAACAATTAACCCTGCGCTAAAATTCCCAATTTAAATTACTAAAATCCCATAATAAAAGAGACTACCCTAGGCCGGCCAAGCAGAAAAGAGGTCCGTGGTTGTTCTAATGTCTTGGAATGCTTGTGGGAATGCAACAACTCTAAGCTGATGACATGCTTAACTCTGCCTGTTCTTCTACTAATTGGTTGTATACGCACTTCTACAGATCTAATCTACACATTTGACTCTCTTATCCCCCATCACATGCACACTATTTTTACTTACTTAAAAAAAAACCTTGGAATTCTCACCCTGAACAATTATTGGATACATACATTTCAGAAAAGACAGACAATTTACTCTGTTTTTAGGTAGCTTATTTACTGTATTTCTCATATACAGGAAAATACTTGTTTTTGAAAATACTAAGTGGAAAGTTAAGTGCAATGCAGCTAATTTGTTTTAGTTGTTGTTGTACTGTGAAATTTCACTATAAAGAAACAAAAATTGAAGGTTTGTGCACAAATGTGTGCAACTCCTGAATAAATGCTCTCAAACAATTGGAACATTTCAATGGGAATAATTGGAGGATTGGCTAGAAGTATCACAGCTGACATTCAGACTTCTATCCTCTCTCCCTCTTAAAAAGTTATGGGAGCAAAACAGGTGAAATATCCACATTTTTGAATTTTACACTCCACTTCCATTATGGCTTATTCACACTTGAAGAAAGATGGATAAAAGGTTGAAAAACATAAAATGACAAAATGATATTATTTGGATGCTCAATGAAATAGGGCTAATGAATTGGGCATTCTCACCATTAGAAAGTCCTTCTGAATCATTATTGTCATATAGTATTTGGAATAGGGCTTTGCTGAAAGTTAACTAATTAGGATTATTTAAGATTAATTAAAGATTAAGATGCAGTAAAAACCAATAGAGTATTTCTTAGAAATGTAAATCACAGAAATATTGGTGAAAAATACTGAATGCACTTGCTAGTTCCAGATGATTTTTGAATGTGGCATCCAGCGAGTGTGTCTTGGACAAGTCCCTGCAGTTACTTTCACAAAGTTTCCGTAAATTTCCATTCTTTTTAGAATGAAAATAGAGGCTTTGGTAAGTTTAAGAAACTTTTGTTTAGGAAAAACAAAATTACTCAAACAAGATATTCTGTAACAAATGTTTTTTTGTTTACATTGCTTATAAATCTTGAGCGTAAATAGTAAAGGTGTATAGTAGCAGTGTATTTTATTCAAGGAATCAATTTTTGAAATTTACATCTGAATAAAAGTGGTCAGAGAACATAAGACAGAAGGAAATCTGAGATGAGTGTCAACTATGTCAAATCTCTGTCTGTTTTTAAAGTCAATTTGTATTACTCTAGTATCACTAGCATGGAATTTGGGAATGACTGCCCTGGATCTGGTTCCACCAAACTATCTTTTCTATGCAGCTGGCTATTTGTCCCATGATTAGCCTTTGCAGCCTTTTGTATTAAACCATGATTATATTTTTTTTTCTTGAATGTTTTTGACCAGTGGTTACCTTTTAGACAAGCCCTAGAAGATATTTGAAGGACAAAAAGTTGCATTCTCATTTCTTCTGACACTATTGTTAGCTGAACATGTTAGAGAAAAGCAACCAAGACAGACCATTTTTCATAGTTTGGTGACCTTGCAATTTTTATGACTTCATTGGAACAAGGTGTACTGAATAGATTTGCTGTCAAAAGTAATATATTCCTTCCTAACAAAAGATAGGATCGAACTAGTTTGCCCCTTGGATAATTGTATCCTTGTAACTAAAAAGAACATGGACGGTATTTGTCAAAAAACATTCTCTTTTGAAGCTGTAAATATCTTCTAGGGAACAACAAAGCAATTTTGCATTTGTTGAAGAAGTCATTTCATAAAACTTTCAATTTTATGAACTACACTTATGTATGAATGTCATTCACAACTAAGGAAACATGGATCTACCTGGTTAACTCCCTTTTTATAATCCTGTAATCCCTTAATTCAGCTGGAATAATTAAATGGAGCTGAGTGTTTACTAGACAGATGTTCTTCCAGACACCTAAAGAGTTCACAGTAGAATTTTTTTTCTTTGCACCCTAGGAGAGAAACATCTACCACTACCTAGGATTGAATTCCCAATCTTCTGAATGGCATGTGAGCATCTTCCCCATTAGGCTACCACACTGCTCAGATCTACCTTGTTACCCTTTTACAAAAAATTTAAAATATGGAAGCCAACTGATTTTTATAGAAGTAAGTATCAATTTTCCTTAGGAACAAGGAAACAAGATGAAACATCATCACAGTCCAATCCATTCAAATGAATGTTTATGTGTATGATATACAAGCTTCTGTACACTGGTGAATCCATCAAATCTTTATTACAGTAATAGACAGCCTAAGAATGGTGAAATACAAGCAATTAGTAATTTTAAAAGCCAAAAAATATATGCAATTTTAAAAATTTTTTTAAATACACACATCCACACACACACACTAAAAACTATTTTAAAAGGTAAAAAACATTGAGTAAAATTTTAAAAACCCATACAAGTTAATATATGACTAAAGCCGGCCTGGCATAGCCCCCCCGTTTCTGACTTTTTATACATAAATTGTAATTAGCAGGGTTTTAAATGGGTTTTTAGCACGGGTTTAATAATTTAATATGTTTTTAATGATATATATTGTTTTTGTTATGGTTTTTAAAATGCCTGTGCGCTGCCCTGGGTCCTAACAAGGAGAAGGGCGGGGTATAAATCCGAAATAAATAAAAATAAATAAATAAATTGATCAAAATATAAAACCTCTTACTAACAAATTAAATACTCACTAAGGCTGGTTTGGAATACAGGTCATGCACCCAAGTTCTTCTAGCTTGCGAATTGTGTTTGCCAATAGAGACTGTATTTGGTATACATGTGAATTAACATCTGGAGCAGAGAGATTGAAGTGATATCTACTGGTAGTCACGCTTGACATTGGTACCTTCAATGATACATTTATGTTGGTATTTTGACAATCTTATGGAAATGATTTACCATTGCTGTTTTCCCCTCCCATTTCCCAATCTAACCTAGTGCATTGGAATTCTATGAAAATCTCCCATCCAATCCAAGAACCAGCAAGCCTGCTTAGTTTCCAAACAAGTACAATCATGCACTTGCCACTTTCTGAGACTTCAAGAGTTACAAGAATAAATATTATTGTAATCTAGATTGGTATTCTAGCTTTATCTTATGTTCTAAGTTTATAACAGCCAACCAAATGCATAAGAGCAAGGGTGTCAAACTCGATTTCATTGAGGGCAGCATTAAGGTTGTGTTTGATCTCAGGGGGCATGTATGCATGGCCAGCTCGACGTCACTCATTGAGGGTCCATTTTCGGTTGCGATGGCCTCCTGCAGCCCTCTGTCAGCAAAAGCGGAGCCAGAGAAGGCTGTGTGCCGCCTCCTCAAGCTCTGATTTTCCTGTCAGAGGCACCACAGGCCGGTCCTTCATTGTTTCCAGGGTGGCTCCACGAGCCAGATCGAAGCACCCCATGAGCCTCGAGTCCACAGGCCTTGAGTTAGAAACCCGTGCCTAAGAGGAGTCTGTAGATGATTGCTTAGAATCTTTTTTTTTGCTGCCAAATACAAACTACATTTATAGGGCTTAGACAGAAATGGGTTTGTTTTTAATAATTGGAAACAGTCTTGTCAAGGTTTCAAATGGTAAGAAAATACTGTATATTGTGAAGAGGACTGCTCCAATTATCTTGTGTACCAAGTCCCCTAAATATGGTCTCAAAGCACAATACAGAGGTCTCTTGCTGGTTTAGGGTTTGTGAAAGTTCAGTTAGGATCATTTACCTACTCCTTGAATTCAGGAGGCAGGCATTGCACGTACTGTACAACATATGAACTTATCTAATTTTGAAAACTGTATCTGATCATGATAATGTAACATTTAATCCTTTTCTTAATTATTCCATACTTGATCCCATTCTTAGTTGCTTCTGACTGTTGGACTGTTCCAATCTAAGTTATAAATTAGCGTATATTTTTTGGATTTGTATTAACAAGGTATTCTAACAGTGATATCTGGCTCATTCACAAAGCAGATGATACACTGCCCTCTATGTCCTCTTGGTACTGTATTCCCTTAATGTTTCATGTTTCCTGATTTCTGGCAGTTTTCCAAGTTCTGTGTATTATAAAATAAAAAAGATTTAAATCTTGAAGTATTATAATTCTTCCTGTATACAGACAATTAGTGAAGTTTAATACCTGCCCCCAGCAGCAAACAGATTCTACAATCATACAGTTTTGTTGTAAAAAAGAGCTGAATTTTAACATTTCCAATTTTTCTTGTATTTCTGGTGTGTGCTTCATATTCACATTTAAAAACAGTTGAGGTAGCACTATTTTCTTTGCATGCACTTAATTTGCCATAATTGTATTTCAAAGAAATACTGCTATTATGATACTTCAATATAAAAAGAGCTTATTTTAATCCTGCCACAAGGTCTAAGCATAACAAAATGTATTACTGCTTCCTGTATAATCTGCTTCCTAGAAGATCACCCTCTATATATCCACAAAATACATTTTTATAACAAAATATGCAAAAAATATGTAGATATTGCTTTTATATTTCAAACAGCTGCTTAATATTCTCCTGATAGTAATAGGAAATATCTGAGCTCCCATTATATTAGGGGGCCTGTTTCTTGTCTGTATTAAAACATTGTTTTACTGAGCATATATATTTATTTTGTATTGTTTAATGTTTTAAATTTTTTTTAAATAATATCTGCCACAAGACTCACTTGTTGAGATGGCTAGTACAGAACTCCATCAATCAAATAAATATTGGGTTCTTGGTGTTCTGAGCTTAGTGGTTTTCTTGCAGATATTTCATTACCAAACCAAACTTTGTACCCTAAACTACAAATATTCTCTTCTATTGGAACAAACAAATGGTTCTACAAAATTTGGAGCAAAGATGTAAAAAAGTTGAGTTATACAGAATAATGAAGCTCATGGTAAGGTTGCAATCAAACTTTAATAAAATGATATAATATGAACATTAGATTTGTTTACATTTTTCTTTTCTTTTAACGTAAACTATAATCATCATTAATGCAAGAAAATATAAAAAATCATTAAAAAGAAAAAACAGAAATATTCATTAAGTGAACACATCTACATAGCCTAAAACGAATAGATATCTCTAAGCCTCAAATAAAGTGCTAGCAAATTGTTGTTTTATTCTATTTCTCTCAAAAGAACCTACATTTAGTTCTTTTGTCTAATACTGCAATTTTTATGATATTAATGGATCAATACATGTTTTTTTAATGTGATGACATCTTTCGTAAATAAAAGCTTTCAGTTAATCTTAATTTTTGTGGCGTTATTTAAAGTACCGTATTTTTCGGAGTATAAGACGCACCAAGGTTTTGAAGAGGCAAATTACAAAAAAAAGTAGGTAGGTAGATAGAGGGATAGAGAGGGAGAGAAAGAAATACAGTAGGTAGGTAGGTAGGTAGATAGATAAAGGGATAGAGAGAGAGAAAAATAGAAATACAGTAGGTAGGTAGGGAGAGAGAGAGTAGGTAGATAGGTAGGTAGATAAAGAAATAGAGAGAGAGTGATAGAGAAATACAGTAGGAAGGTAAGGAGAGACAGAGAGAGTGTGTGTGTAGGTAGGTAGGTAGAAGGAGAGAGAGAGAAATAGAGAGAGAGAAAATACAGTAGGTAGGTAGGGAGAGAGAGTGTGTAGGTAGGTAGGTAGAAGTATAGAGAGAGTGTGTGTAAGTAGGTAGGTAGGTAGAAGGATAGAGAGAAATAGAAAGAGAGAGAGAAATACAATAGGTAGGTAGATAGTGTGTGTGTGTGTGTGTGTGTGTGTGTGTGTGTGTAGGTAGGTAGATAGGTAGAAAGAGAAAGAGAGAGAGGGAGGGAGGGAGAGTAGGTAGGTAAGTTCATGTTTCCAGGTGTATTTATCCATGTCCTGGAGAAGGAAATCTCTGACAAACCTTAAGACTTTGTTTCTGCTGGCACAGAAACAGTTAAAGAGTTTAGAGAGTGTTTTTGCATTCTGCAAACCTCCCCCAAATGGCCCATTTCTCCGCACAAACGGGGCCGTTTTCTTTCAAATAAAAAGCATGACTAGCCTTGGGGGGCTTGCAAAGTGCTCCGGGTGTGTGTGTCAAAAATGAGCAAAAAACCGGGCCATTTATCGCGAAAATGGGCCATTTTTGTGTCAAATAAATTGCATGCATAGCCCTATGGAGGCTTATAGAGTGCTGCTAGGGACTGGGGGGTGGGGAAACGGCCCATTTTAGGCTAATTTCTGCCCTCCCCAGCCCCCAGGAGCTCTCTGGAAGCCTCCATAAGCTAGGTACAGCCAGTTTGGTGAAGGGGGCGGGGTTCCTTGAGGCCAAAAAATGCTGTATTCAATGTATGACGCACCCTGATTTTCAGCCTCTTTTTAGAAGAAAAAAGGGGCGTCTTATACTCCGAAAAATAGGGTACTTATCTCATTATATGTTGTTAATATTTCTCATTTAATTAATAATGCTTTTACTATACTATTAAAATATAACAACTATATATTAGAAAAAAAATACTCCAGACATATAGTGACTTATAAAAAATAATAGTCATGAAGATATAATTTTAGTTCTAACTGTATTTGCATTAGTTAATTTTGCAGATTGGAATGTACATGATTTACGATCATCCAACATCTGCAGTTACTAGTTCAGAGGCAATGCAATCAGTTTCGTACTTTTTCTTCAAACCTTTCAAGTATATTCGCAAGCTGTCTGGATCCAGTTGAGAGTTGCGAGCAGTCTGAATCAATCTATTTGCTAAGTGATACATAGCCTTCTCTTTTAATATTTCAGGATCTGTTCTTTGCTGCTGCTGTTTATTTAAAAGGACACACACATATTAAAATCTGAATGTTTAGCTCACAGTATCAGTTATCCAAATTGATTAATGAATTGTCATGTTAATCAATGAAATCACTGTAGAAAATGCAAATCTACATTTAGTGCAGACCTATTCTTGCCACTAAACTTTAGACAAAGTGTTTGAAGGAACAAGATACAATCTGAAGCAAAATAGCTGGGATGAAAACCCTCTAGCTCATTGCTCCAAATTGTTTCTGTTTCTAGTCAAATCTTATACTTGTTTGCTAATAGCACTCAGCAAACCTTTACTATGTTAGTTGATTGAAGAACCCTTATCCCCTTCTCTGAATACAGGTAGTCCTTGATTTATGACCCCAATTGAGCACAAAATTTTCATTGCTAAGCAATAGTTGTTAAATGAGTTTTGTCCCATTTCATGACTTTTCTTGCCATAGTTGTTAAGTGAATCACTGCAATATTAAGTTAGAAACATGGTTGTTAATTGCATCTGTCTTGCCCATTGACTTTGCTTATCAGAAGGTTGCAAAAAGGTGATCACATGACCCCAAGACGATGCAACTGTCATAAACATGAACCAGTTGCCAAGCATCCGAATTTTCATAACGTGGCTGTGGGGATGCTGCAACTGCCATAAGTGTGAAAAAAATGTCTTTTTTTTTGTGCTGTTGTAATTTTGAATGGTCACTAAACAAATGGTTGTAAGTCAAGGATTACCTATATGGTGTACTATTGGCAGTACTCCAGTCCTGGAGAATGTCATGAATGTGGTCTACATAGGAAAAAGAAGATGCCAGTATTATCCTTCAAAACTCTAATGGAATAGAATTGCCAGAAGGAATAGTATGGATAATTGGAAGATTGGCTGACTGAGGCATTCATTTTTCTACTATTCTTTACAAGAATCCCCAGCTCTTATTGCCATATTTTTGGAGTATAAGATGCACCCACTCCCCAAAGTGCATTTTCACAGAAAAGTTTAAAGTTTCCTTAAAGTGATTAAGTGAGTTGCGGGTGATTGGTTAATAAAAAAGCTTGAAATATTAGATTGCTCTATCTGATAGAGATAGTTTGTCAACAAAAAGAAAAAAACCTAGTATGTTATCAAAATATCTTTTCTGCTAGAAGATTGTGCTGCAAGGTTTTGACATTATGCGATGTAGTCTTCTGCCTGGTAACTTCCTGAGTAAACACATAAATGTGGATTTGGAGCTCTATGCTGCCATATTTGTGACAAAGATTTATGTCATTTTCATGAAATACAGGAGCAGTATTTAATCCAGTATAAATGGCAGTACTGATTGTAGGCTAACCATTTGAGCTTTAATCCAGACAGGAAAAGGTAATGATGAAGGATTAGTCTATGATTAGAGAATATTTAGATTTATCTGCTTGTTAATAGATGTTGCCAGGTTGGGCATATATCTAAATGGAAGATTGCAAGACTATGATTGACAACATTTTTATAAATGATCTAAAAGAAGGACTGTGTCAGAACTTCAGATAAAATAAAGGTAGGAAGTAATAGTATTCAAAATGATCTTGGGATCCTAGAACATTGATCTAAAATCAACAAAATAAAAATAAAATAAAACAAAATAGAGATAAAATTCAAGACTTGAATATGAGTCATTGCATTTTGTTATGTAAAAAAACAAAATGTGAGTGTTTTGATAAATTGGAAGCAGTACATAAGAAAAGGCAGCTGTTGCTGAATATGTTAACACATAAACAAAATACATAATATTCAGATCATAGACAATGATATTTCTTCTGCTCTCTTCTCCATCAATCAGCCACTTTGATGTATTCTGTTACAAGACAAACATTGACAACTCTGTCAAAAGAATGGACAGAGTGGAGGTTGGAAAACAAGTCCTAAGAGAAATTACTTTAAGTGTTTGGTAAGTTTAGCTTGAATAGTTAAGGAAAATACGATAGCAGTTTTAAAAATCTGAAAGGTACTAAAGCTGACCTTCTGTTGATCCTGAACCTAATAGTAAAAGTATAGGACTGAAGCTACAAGAAAGCAGTTTTCAGTTCAACATTGGGAAAGACTTTCTAATAATAGGAATCTTTAGCTTTGAAAAGCACTGCCTGTGAAATGTTGGGCTCTATAGAGCCATCTGTCAGAGATGCTGTCATGCCATCCTAAAATGCCAATGCAATACTGAATTGGATTAAATGAAGACCAAATATTCCTTCAATCCTCTGCCTTTATTGTATTGAAACATAATATGATTTGTTGAGTTGAGTGAATCTAGTCTTTGATCTGCAAACTGTATTATGCTTAGTGCATTGAGGAAACATGATTAAACAAATCAAAGTTTAGTACAGGTTAGGATTTAAATCTTTGGCTTTAAGGCTTTGTAGCTAAATATATATGAAGCCATTTTTTTCTTTTATTACCAGATTTACTAATATGTCTGGGGCTCCCCTGGCTTTATTCATATTGTATATTGCTGCACATATCACTACAAAAAAGAAAGCACATTTCAAAATATTTTTTCAATAAAATTCAATAAAAAGTAAGGATGTTAATAATAGCATATAAAATGGGGAAAAAACCTGTATTATATGTTCTGAAGTTAGGTGCTAATAATACACACCATCATTTGTTTATCAATAAGAGTTACTAGCTTCTTGGCATCCAATATTATTGATAATGGAAGAGAGGAAACCTCTGCAGCTTTCAAGCCTAAATGTAAAAAAGAAAACAAAACCATTTTTTTTCCTGTGAAAGATAAGGATGTTTAATAAAAATGTCTGATTTGCCAAACACCAGATGAAACGCAATTCAAACTCTGTCCTTCCTATCATTAATCTTAACCATGAGCCAGTGTTACCTTGGCACATTTCCTTTTAAAACAGGATTTAAAGTAGGCTTGCAGATCAGAATTAAGAACATTTTTTAACTAAAGTGAGAGTTCAAATAGATGTGATAGTAGGACGACAAGAATACTAAACAACATGAAATACTTTTATGGGTCTATTTTTTAATCATGTTTATGAAATCAAAAGCACATGCTGACAACAGACTTCTATATTTTTAAAGACAAATCTACATATTCTTTTTTCTCCATTCTCCATTCTAAATACTGTAATCTGCCAAGAACCCATTTCATTTAATTATTTATCAAATTTATATATCTGCCGTATTACACTTGTGATATTATATTCTGAATCCTACAGAGTAGCTACCTAGGATCAAATATATCAAATATAACAATTTCCATATCAGCAGCCTTTCCACAACTTAATTTGTAGACTCTGATATGGATTTGAGAAACACCTGTTTTACTGAGATCAAGAGACAAGAAAATGAACAGAGCATGCACAGCATAATTATTTCAGCTTGTACTTCATGCATTTCATTTTTTCCCTCATCTAAATGCTAACAAATTTAACTCTTGTATGTTTACGTGTCAACACAAAACAGAATGATGGAACTGGATCTTGGCTCATGAAAACCTATGGAACCCTAATATAAATTCATCTATTCCTAATAATATTTTGAATGCCACAATGATAAAAATATTGGTTAATGACAAGAAATAAAATATCTTGCAAAATGGAGAGGCTAATAAAAGCCTCTAGACTCAATAAGGAACACATCATAAAATATTAATAGTCTTGTTTTTTTTAAATACAAGCATATTGTTCCAAATATAGCTAAAATTTCATATACAAACTCTTATTTTGTATGATCCCTTCTGCATAAGCAAATCATATACTGAAACCTCCTTGTGTGTGTTGTCATAAGCCTTAATGAATCAGGACTATTACCATAATTTTTTTCCTCTGTGCATCCTTTAGAAAGAATGTAAGTATAAGCAATTTTCTCCCTAATTTCACAACTGCTTCTTACATGCTGCACTTCAAAGTAATTGTTTTCCACATTGGGATATAAGTTATCAATCTGACATAATTCCAAGAAATGAGTAGCAAAGAGTGTGAATGCCTGCAAAAATGAAACAACCAAATTGAATTATTAAAAAATAGAAAAATAGCAGAAGGTATAGGAAAAAATGATTTAAAAATTAATATTACTTTTAAATTTAGAAGATATTCACAGACTGCATAACATATGCCAATGCCTTCCTCAGGACTGGTACCTCTGCCAAGCTCATCAATTATGATAAGTGATCTGTCATTAGCATTTTGTATGATGTATGTAACCTAATGAAAGAGACATCAAATTTCATTATTAATATTCCATGTGTGGATAAATCCTACTAATAGATATTTTCATTTCCTGCTCAAAACCCCAGACAGGAAGTTTAGTTTAGTAATAGACAACCAGCTGCCACCTAAAAACAAATCATTAATCAGCACAAACAGCCCAATTCAAAAGTTGTCTGTATTTACAATAGTTTCAATTTTCGCTAAAGCAAACGCCATGCATAACTTTATGCTGTATGCCAATCTTTTGCAATGCTGGGGTAATTGAAAATAAATGCTTGTATAGCAATCATCTTTGATTAATTCTTTGCATGTAGTGGTGGGTTCAGCAAAGTCTGTGCTTGATCTAAATTTTTAAATTCATGACACATCCTCAAAAAGAGACATCATAAATGTAGAAATCATGATAATCATATATTCCACTCACATTTACACAAGAAGCAACTTACAGCAAGTTAGATCACAGTTCAAACAATAAGACTGAAGTGAAAATTTAGGATTCAATGCTGTATGTATTAAACCTGTTCGAAGTGTAGTTTGAATGCAAATAAGGTTTAGCTGAACCATTAAAACCTGCTTGAAAAGAAAGTAACTACTTTGCAGGCTTGCCCAGCAAATGACCTCTTCCAGTGATTATGATGGATAATGAGCTTAATGAATTACATGATAAAATATTCAATCTAATAAAGTGCATATAATCAATCAAAATGCTTCAGTACATTAAAAGGAACCTTGTATGCTTGGGTGGACTAGAACAATGATATGTTCAAAGTTCAAAGTATGAGTGATGGATAAAAGTACCACAAATTGAGCATGAACTTCTATAACCTAAAACTGGTCAAGAACACCTAGACTCATTCACAAACTTTTCTAAATCATAACAAGATTGCATACCAAGATTGGTGAAAAGTACCTAGTCAGAATCCAATACTTGTCAGAATCACCTTGAACCCAGAGATGGGCAGCAAATAAGCTTTTGATGAATAAAATAAATATGTTTAGGCTATTAAACAGGAAAAAAGAGGAACACTGAGAAGCGTAACTTATCTGTGTGTAGTATGTAAGAATGCTCCACTTTGATTTTTATTGTGATTGCTATTTTTTACTTGCTAGTTCTCTCATTATTGTATCTTTTCCCTAAGACTTAGAAACTCTTTCTAGACTATACCTTAATGCATGAATTTGTACCCCTTGTTCAAATATTTTTTCTAAAAGAATAAAATTAAATATGTATAATTAAGTGAAAAAGTTATTTTCACGTAACCTAAGGATGCAGACAAGGGACTGTAGGTAAGGGAAGTAAATAGGTCATAAAGCTATCTATGTCATGATGTCATAACACAAGTATGATACAAAGAAATACAAATGTGTAAGGCATTACACCAATTTAGTTATGTATTTAATTTATGTGCCACCCATCTTGTCCAGAGATGACTCTGGTTAGCTAAGAAACTACTACTACCCGTTAAAATAAAAAACTCAAAATAGCATACTGTTAAAAGAGATTTGTATTGTTTTGGATTGCAGGATCCAATCTGGGTCGGGGTCATTGGGATGAGAAGTTTTGTCTTCCGAGTTTTTGGACTTGTGCTGAAGCCCAACTTCAGGGAACTTCTCCCTAGAAGAGTGTGTACTGTGACCAATCCAGATTGGATCCTGCAACGTTATTCTGAGACACACATATTCGCCTTCATTCATTGGCCATTGGCCAGGCAGTGTCGGCTGGCGACCCCCAGGGGGAGAGCCTTCTCTGTGGGACCGCCTTCCCTTTGGAATGAGCTGCCCCCGGAGCTTTGAATAATTCCCAACCTCTGGTCCTTCCGGTGAGCCCTAAAAAATTGGCTTTTTCAGCAAGTCGGTCTGGCCTGAATAAAATAAATTAGTAATTTAATTGTTAATTTTAATTTTAATGTAAATTTAATTGTTAATTGGATTATTGGATTTTTTTATTTAATCTTTTTAAAAAAAATTGTAGTGTTTTTTTTTTTTGTGTTGTGTGCCGCCCTGAGTCCATAGGAGAAGGGCGGCATATAAGTCCAATAAAACTCAAAATCAAATTCAAATTGTTTTGTATCATATTAATCAAAAGGACACAAATATCACATTTGCCACATTGATATGGTGACATCATGACACACATGGTATCATTTTGATCTAACTGCCTCTAACATCTGTTTATGGATATATATCCTATGAATCAATTAAATATGAATCAAGGCCATTTAGTAACTAACAATATCGAACTCAATTAAATGAATACCTCTTTCATTTCTTTCATGAATGTTGATGAATTTGTTTCTATATCATCATCCATACCTATTCTGGTAAATATTTGTTCAGCAATCCTAAAAGAAGAATATTCTGCTGGGACAAAAGAACCTGTAGATTAAAGAAAGGAACAAAACAAATGCCAGATGTTCATAGGTTTAAGGCATTTGAACTCACTTTAGCTTATATATTCAGAGAAGCTATTATTTACCCATTTGTGCCATAATCTGAGAAAGGGCTATTTGTTTTAGGTAGGTTGATTTTCCACTCATATTTGGTCCTGTAATTATTATAAAATTACTTCCTTCTGTGATATAGGTATCATTGGGGACAGGTTTCTCAAAATGTACTTTTTCAAGAACTGGATGCCATCCTTGCTTTATTGCTAGAGTATCTGTAAACTCAGGACGTACTAGAAGGAAGAAATATAATAAAATGTTTTAATACTTATTTGTTATTGACAAGTATATTGTTAGATAAGATGGTTTATGAACCATCCAGAAATGTATTTGCTATGTAATGTAAACAATGTGTAAGCTTGTGCTATTCCTAAATTTTTAATATTACCATTTGCAGAATATGTAAAATTTTAGGAGTAATGCAACCCTACAAATAGGTTAAATAAATTCTTTTTTTTCATTAAAACTTATTCTCACAAAACTACAAAGCCCTCCAGCCAGTGGTGTGCCAAGGACGGCCATGTGTATGTGGTCCACTCTGGATGCAGGCAATAAAGGGAATGCTTTTTGAAATATGAAGAGGCTAGCAGTGGGTGTAGAGTTGTTACTGCCTTCATGCCAATCTGCTGTTTGGCAGTGGGTGGCAACACAGCAGTGATGAAGGGGGGGGGGGAGTGCTTTCAAGTCACAATCGGCAACTATCCCCTGTAGTTTTCCTGGCAGCGTTTTTCAGAAATGGCTTGCCAGTTTCTTTTCCGTATGACTGATAGAAGAGACTGAGCCAAGATCACCCAGTAGGCTGTGTAACTAAGGTAAGATTAGAATTTATAGTCTCCCTGTTTCTAGTCTGACACCTTAGCTAAACTGGCTCTCAGCAGTAAAGGAAAGGGTTGTTAAAAATCATCCATTTTGGGATATCAACTATGTTAGGTGTGCTATTGCCTGCAGCCTAAATTAAACAAAAGTGAAACTTGCGTATCTTAACATATATGCAATAACTTCTAATTTAAATCTTAAATAATTCAGTAAGTCTAACCTATATAATTTTCCAGTTGCATATTTATTTTAGAAATCAGAAGCTCGGGCAGGAATGCAATGTAATCAAAGAAATAAATTGCTGTTTTGAAATAGATTTATTTTGAGATACAATATTACAAGACATATCCAATGGCAGAATTCTGGAATTTCTGGAAAGCACTATATGTTCACCCCAACTTTTATCAATACTATTAATAAGATCCTTCCATGAAGTTTTTCAAATATTGTGTATTCTACTTTTAACTTTGTTATAATAGAACAATAGTACTTTACCCAAATATTAATCAGAGGCATGGGTTGTCATAATAGGACATCACTGTAAAATATATCTTAGGAATTTGCATGCTGAGGCAGTCTTTCAATGAGGCAGTTAGATTATGCTCGATACTATTGTTTAATTTTTTCACATTATTTAAGTATTCCTTTGCATTTATATAGATGTTACTACAAGTAGCCCTTGTTTAGCAACCTCAATTAAGACCAACAAACTTGATTGTTAGGTAAAGTGATCACTAAGTAAAACTGCAACTGTGCTTCTGATCTTACTTCAGCTTTTTTTTTTGCTTTATAGACTTGTGATGGCCATAAATGTGAGGATTGAGCATACAAAAACTTTACAACTTGATCACCATTGTAACTATGAACTGTCACTAAACAAGACAGTTGCTAAAAAACCAAGAACTACTGTAGCAAATTACTTTGTAGATATGTTTAAAAAAATAAGTGGTATAAGTTTTTGGTGGGAGTTGTTTTAAGAAACAAAATTACTTACCATAGTCAGACAGTGTGCAAGCATGGGCAAATGACTGCAACATATCTAGCATAGAAACAGTGTCAGAGAGTTTGTACAAACAATGGATATGCTCATATATTTCACTCAATAGTTTGCACACTATCCTGTAAACAAGGATAAGTATTATTATACAATTTAAAGTAATTTACTACAGTATTAGTAAATGTATCACTATATTCTAAGAAATTTTCCTTTACATAACTGAAAAAAATTACATATTTAAAGAAACTTGTTAACTGAATTTATGTGGCACAAATAACTACATTATTATATCATACATTATCAGAACAATTGAATAACAATTAGGACTGGAAACATTTTGCAAATATTAGAAATAAACTAGTACCAGTATAAACTTTACTATCAGATTTTCAGATTCAAACATCTGAAGTGCAGAATGCATTTTTATGATTTGTGGGTTAATGTGCCAAGGAATATAATCTGAAATCATAAAGAAGCCCCTAAGATTAACAGTCTTTCTTTCTGAAAGGGGAAAAAGAGGAAATATTAGAAACATGACATAGGCCGATCAAAGCAGGTTTTGGATCTTCAGGATCCAAATATCTGAATTTATTTCTCTCCATTTTAAGGAGAAAAAATGAAAAAATAGGTGCTTATCAAAAGCAGGACTTTTAAATCTCTGAACAATGCTTTGCTTTAGGAATGCTTGGCTGAGATATGTGTTTGTTAATGTACCGTATTTTTCGGAGTATAAGATGCACCGGAGTATAAGACGGTTTATAAGACAGGTTTTGAAGAGGCAATTTTTTTTAAAGTAGGTAGGTAGATAGAGGGATAGAGAGGGAGAGAAAGAGAGAGAAATACAGTAGGTAGGTAGGGAGAGAGAGAGAGTAGGTAGATAGGTAGATAGGTAGAGGGATAGAGAGAGAGAGAAATACAGTAGCTAGATAGGTAGGGAAACAAAATCTTTGTTTCTGCAGACACAGTACTTGATCAACGTAATTCTCATCAACCACTCTAACTAAACAGCTTTCCAAAAGGGGAAAAAACCCACCCTTTTTTCACTCTGCAAACCTCCCCCAAATGGCCCGTTTTTCATGAAAATGGGCCCTTTCCCCCCCAAATAAAAGGCATGAATAGCCTTGGTGTGGCTTGCAGAGTGCTCCTGGGGGGGGGGGCAGGCAAAATGAGGAAAAAACGGCCTGATTTTTGGTCAAAAAAATTTGCATGCATAGCCTTACTGAGGCTTATAGAGTGCTGCTCGGGGCTGGAGGGGGGAGCAAAACCGCCCTGTTTTTTGCTCATTTTTGCCCTCCCCAGCCCCCAGGAGCTCTCTGGGGGCTGGGGATAAGCCTCCATAAGGGTATGCACATGGCCATTTTGGTGAAGGGGCAGGGTTTTAGGAGGCAAAAAATTATGTATTCGGTATAAGATGCACCCAGATTTTTAGCCTCTTTTTAAAGGAAAAAAGGTGCGTCTTATACTCCGAAAAATACGGTAGATATCTAATTTAAGAGAAACATACGCACCTACTGATTGCCCTGTTTTAAAGAAATGACTTAAGTGAATGTTATAATACCAGATGATACATTTAATGATTAACAGGTTCAATATGATTCTCAAAGGGTTCCTGTCATAGGTGGGATTCAATTGGTTCTCACCAGTTTGCCTGAACCATTAGTTAATTGCTTATGCAGTTCAGAGAACTGGTTAAACATAAAGGGTTTTTCCCCCTCTCTCTCCCTTCAGTTAATAGCTCCACTTGCAGCTGGAATGCAACTGATACACGTTGAATCAAGTCAATAAAGAACCGAAAGTGACAAGATTATGGCAGGGAAACCCATCAATCTCCCATCTAGGGATGGAATTTGCCTCTTCCCTTCAGGAAGAAAGACTACAAACATTTTCATTATAAAGAGTATTAAATAACACTTCTATGATCAGCTGATACTCCCCTGGAGTTTCCCAAGACTGCTGCTGCAGTGTTGGCTACTTCTTGTTTCTTCCTGGGTGGTGGTGGGGGGAGATACAGGAGAGGACAATGATGCAGCTTGATCATACAGATCGTGAATTTAGTGCATGTGTGGTCCAGCCAGCTGTATTGTGAAGCACCCAATTTAGAACATAGAATAATAGAGTTGGAAGGGTTAATGACTTTTGGCAGCATACCCAGGCTTTCAATTAGTATCATGTGACTGAGTGGGAGTAACATTGAGTTGGTCATGCCTACCCACTCACATGACCACCAAGCCACGCCCAAAGAACTTGTAGTTTAAAAAAATGAATCCCACCACTGGTTCCTGTCGTTCTTTGAGCAAGCCCATTAAAAAAAACTTAGGGTTCTAAAAGACTTTGAATGACTGGAATCTTGAAATTAAGTTACCATAGTTCAATGAAACCAACAATTTGGGAAACATCAATATTGAAAGAGAATATTTTGGGTGTGAGGCTAATAATAAATGAGCTAAAATAAATTTGTTACTACAATTTGACTTCATATAAATTAGTATAGTTTTTAGCTTTCCTGTAAGGAAAGTCCAAGTGGTCTTTTAAAAGAATAGAGAAAATGCTCATAAAGTGCATTCAGTTATGAAGGGCATTAAAACAGTGCAATTTTTATTTTTATAAAACTCTCATAAAGGCACTCTATAAAATTTATTAGCATTTGATGTATAACATAAGGAAGAATGTTTTTATGTTTCTTCATATAATGCACAATTAATTTATATAAATCAATTGCTGCAAAGTGAATTGATAAGCAATTATTTCAATGGCTTTATTAGACAGACAAATTAGATAAATTGAAAGACAAATGGCATATTTAATAACTCTTAGGCTTGATTATATGCAACAGAATATTAGTCTCTCAAGGGCTAACATTGAGGCTATTGTCTTTAAACTTTGCTTGCAGTATCTCTGGAGGCATCAAGATAATAAACCTACACGCAGACTACTTTCTGAGATATTTTGCTCAATATCCTTGGTAAATCAGTTTGTGACTAGAATTGAGATGCTCCTTTTCTGGCTCCACAGTTTAAGAGTTTATTTTAGCATTTCTTTTGTGAGCAGGATAGAATACAACTCAGGAGAATTAGTCTGCAGATTGATTTACTTCATCAAGCTCTAATCACCTTTTTACAAAATGAAGGACAGAAAAACAAAAAAGCTTAGTAAACCACTTCTCTTTTATGCCTTCAGTTGTCTATCTCTTTAACTATCTATATAACTAAGTGTGCCATACATTCTCTAATTACATCATTAGGTATGCTCATTAGTCTGCTCATGTCATCAGGCAAGTAAGTTTACCTAGGTACACACATACCTATTCTTTGAAAATGGATCAGACTTGTTCCAGTTGTTTTTAGCTAATGCCAGATATGAGTTGAAAAGTTCATAGTGAATGAGTTGCACATGCACACTAAGAATTGATCTAATTATCAAAGAAACCGTTTCATTCTAAAAGGGGAAACGATACTTACAAAACCTCTATTTTTATTGCTTCTGGTTTGTGTTTAAATTACTTTTGGAATGTTTGCGTGTGTATAACCATGCACACACACACAAGGATATAATAAATGATATATAAAATATAAATCACTTATGTGTCTATTATACAACTTGCCACAAGATCAGTGACAGTTGGTACAGATGACACAAGGAGATTTCTTTCCTTCAAAATTCTAAGTTTTCAGTAATATTTCATTTCTTTGGTAGAGGCTGCTGATAAAAGAGTGCCAGAGTCCCTCTTTTAGGGAAATGGCCAGTCCAGAAATGCAAAACATAAATTTTTAAAAAAATGGGGGGGAAAAGGCCAGGTGAAAAACACTCAAGACACTGCAGTACTGTATTTGCCTATATGTAGCTCCCGTTTTAATAATAATAATAATAATAATAATATTTAATTTTGTATACCGCGTCCTCTCCCCAAGGGGACTCGGAGCGGTGCACAGGGAAATTAAAACATATAAAAATATATACAAACAATAAATACAATAAATAAAAGCAGATTAAATTGATCGTCCCTGCGCTAAAAACCCCATTAAAACTAAATTCCCTAAACACCCCAGAGGTAGAGACTAACCAAGGCCGGCCAGACAGAAAAAGTGTGTTTTCAGTTTTCGACGGAAGGAGCGGAGGTCCGTAGTTGTTCTAATGTCGGGAGGGAGGTCGTTCCAGAGGGCTGGGCCCGCCACAGAGAAGGCCCTTCCCCTGGGCGTCGCCCGCTGACACAGTCTAGTGGACGGCACCCGGAGAAGTCCCTCTCTGTGGGAGCGGATCGGCCGTGAGGATGTATGGGGCAGGATCCGATCCCGCAGATAGCTAGGTCCCGAGCCATGGAGCGCTTTAAAGATGACAACCAGCACCTTGAAGCGCACCCGAAAGACGACAGGCAGCCAGTGCAGCTCGCGCAAGAGCGGTGTTATATGGGCGTACCTTGCGGTCCCCATTATTGCTCGCGCGGCTGCATTCTGGACCAGCTGAAGTCTTCGGGTGCACCTCAAGGGGAGCCCCATGTAGAGAGAGTTACAATAGTCCAGTCGGGATGTCACGAGAGCATGAGTGACTGTGCAAAGGGCATCCCGATCCAATAGGGGGCGCAACTGGCGAACCAGGCGAACCTGGTAAAACGCCCTCCTAGCCACGGCTGTCACTTGATCTTCCATGGACAGCCGGGCATCCAGGAGGACACCCAAATTGCGCGCCCCATCCACAGGGGCAAGATGTTCGCCCCCTATGGCCAGCGATGGAGTGAGCTGGTTGAATCGGGCGGCCGGAAACCACAGCCACTCGGTCTTGGTCGGGTTGAGCCCGAGTCCGTTACTTCCCATCCAGATCCGCACGGCTTCCAGGCACTGGCACATCACCGCTACGGCATCTTTGGGGTGGTTTGGGGTAGATATATACAGCTGAGTGTCATCAGCGTAGAGATGGTACTCTACCCCAAAGCCACGGATGATCTCACCCAGCGGCTTCATGTATGTGTTGAACAGGAGAGGCGAGAGGACCGACCCCTGAGGCACCCCACATGTGAGGGGTCTCGAGGTCGACCTCTGCTCTCCTGCCAACACAAATTGCGATCGGCCAGAGAGGTAGGAGGAGAACCACCGTAAAACGGTGCCTCCCACCCCCAACCCCCCCAGCCGATGCAATAGGATACCATGGTCGATGGTATCGAAAGCCGCCGAGAGGTCTAATAGGACCAGGATGGAGGAACAACCCCCATCTCTGGCCCTCCAGAGATCATCGATCAACGCGACCAATGCCGTCTCGGTGCTATGCCCGGGCCAAAAGCCGGACTGGCGCGGGTCTAGATAATCAACTTCCTCCAGGTGACGGGGAAACTGTTGTGTCACCACACTCTCAACAACCTTCGCCAAAAAGGGAAAGTTGGAGACTGGACGATAGTTGTTTAATAGAGCTGGATCCAAAGAGGGCTTCTTAAGGAGGGGCCTCACCATAGCCTCTTTTAGGGAAGCAGGCAAGGAACCTGGTTCTTTGGTGTTTGATTATTCGCAGGCATCTAAATTTTGTAAACTGTACAACAAGCATCAAGGCTGAAGTAGACACTGAATCACAAATACAGGAAAGGTCCTAAAACTTCTAAAAGGTTCTGGTTCCAGAATTGAGGCACAATCCTCGTCTTACAAAACATTTTAGTCCACGGTTTTTCATGACAACAATTTTAAAAGCCTCATTATTAAATGATCATTTACCAGTGATTCTACTTAGAGGAATCAATATAATTGTTACTTACAAGTAGGTCATGTGATAGATTTCTCTCAAGGATTCCTGGCATCTTTCATTCATTTTCATTAAATCGGGTGAAGTAAAACTATATGCATTTTTCATTTTAGTAATCTGTGGGAAATTTTCAAACTGAATATTAAAATATATTAAATATACTGAATAGTCATACTTCTAATTCCCGAAGTTCAACCCAAAATTATTTCTAAAGTGTGTGCTAAAAGAGAATTCTTTATAATAGGAGTAGAATTCTTTATTGACCAAGTATGATTGGACACACAAGAAATTTGTCTCTGGTGCATAAGCTCTCAGTGTACATGTAAGCAACAAGTGATAAATCATGATCATAAAATAAAAATAAATTAAAAAATAAAATAGAAATATCTTGATAATGTTTTTAACTTTCAGCTAATTATACTAGTAACAGAAAAATTAGAGCATTAGTAAGTTATGATAATACTATTCATCATTAAAAGATAATAAATGATTACATTATTAAAAATAATAAATGATAAAATACTTTTTATTCCAGTCCTGATATACAAAGGCAGCAACATTCAGTCAGTACCCTCTATTAAACAGTGCTACAACATTACACAAATACTGAAAATAGACTACAAAGGAAATTCAGTCTATACAAATTACTCTGGTTATGGCAATAATAAAATAAATATACAATATACAATATATACAATATACAATAGCAGAGTTGAAAGTGACCTTGGAGGTCTTCTAGACTATTATTTTTATAAAAATCAATAGTATTCTTTAGTGAGAAAATACATTATTTAAATTATAATTTTCATGCCTTAAGCATAGAAGCCAGCTGGGTGACTTTGGGCCAGTCACTCTCTCAGCCAACCCATCTCACAAGGTTGTTGTGGCAATAATAGGAAGCAGAAGGAGAATTATGTATGTCTGCTGCCTTGAGTTACTTATATAGTACTAAACACAGGATGAAAATCAAATAAATAAAAATAAAATAATAGATTTGAGATCCAACATTTTGAAACTGCTTACCTTGGTAAATTCTGAAGGAAGTTGACCATTGTGTATTGCTGCACAATCAGCACTCATCTGGATAAAAAATCCTCTAGCTGAACTAAAGCTTGTTTTTAAAGGAAGGTTATGTTTTTCTGCAAGTTGGGTTATCATTCCTTAATTGCAAGGTATAAATAAATAGTTTAGTTACATACAGTCAACCATATTGCACGGGCACTAAAATTAATCAGTATATTAATTCATATTAATATCAGAAAATAAGGTAATATTTTTTTAAAACTAGCAAAATAGCATTGTATTAGTATTATGTCACTATAAAAATGAATGGAAAATAATTAAAAAATTAGTAACAAGGACATAACTTCTTCCATCTGAAATTTCAGAGCTTTCCTTGGGGCAATTAATAATTGTGATTCAAGAAGTAATTCACAAATTATTCCTCTTTGTCATTCCAAAGCATGTAAACAGCTTCCTTCTTTAAAAAGTGTTAAATTCTTAAAAGTAGTGTGTTGTACTTTGTTCTCCACATAAGGAAAATTCATATGGCAACCCTTTCCCACAAATAAATTCAAAACAGAGGGAGGGAGGACCCATACAATATGACCTAGAAGGCCACAAGTAGAGATCCCTGTTCCATACACTAGCACTGTCATGATCCAAAAAACCCAAATTTATTTCACATGTAACTCTCCTTCCTATTCTATTCTAATATTTGCATCTCTCTACCACCTATTCTATACTCGCTTCTTTCTGATATCACTTTTTTTCATTTGTCAGCTGGCAAACAAATATAAAGAAATTATTAAAGCTTTCATTGCATAGGACCAATGACACAATTCCCATTTATTTCAAAATATTCATGAAAGAAGATTCTAGAAGATGTTGCCCAAAGTGAATAACATTTTATAATCTTTAAATAATTTTCTTATTTGACATAAACACTTAAAATTAAGACTGCATTTCCTTAAATATACATTCATATATTTATTTGGAAGGTACATACTTCTGAATGTACTAATACTCTGAACTATATTGTAAATTATTAAAAAGTATATATTACTGTACTTTCAATATTTATTTTTATTGTTTCATTGTTAAATTTATATGTTTTATAAATTTACATTCTATTGTTGTAAGCCAGCCCCATAGTGAGATGGTGGCAAGTACATTTAATAAGAAATAAACAAATAAACCAACATATTCTAGTAAATTATTATTCTAAATCGTCTTCCCATACCAGCTATATCATCCACAATTTCAGTGTATGTTCTTCGTGCTATATCAAGAAATTCATTAATATTAGGTTTCACCGCATAGCACTTTTGAGTTCTCATATTCAAACATCCTTTTGTGTATCTTGTATCATCATTAATAACAGTTTTAATCTTTTCAAGAATGATCCCAAACCTAGAGAAATTATACATAATTGTGGAAATGATAGTTATATTTCACAATGTATTAACTGTCTAAAAGATTTTTTTTAATCTCAACTCAGATAATATAGTTTTATAATCTCACTATGTTCATATAGCTTGAACTGCCTAATGCAATATTTATTTTTCATTATTACCTGAAAAACTATTTTTCTTGAAACAGTACTATTTCTGCCCTGCCAGGATTCTTTAGTTAGCTACAGTTTCATTGTGATAGATATGTTTAAAACAAATAATTACTTACTTAAATCTAAATACTACTAAATCCTAAATGACAGGAAACAGCCGGTGAACCGAGGCAAAATCACATCAAATACCTGTACAATTAGCACAGGAGCCCCCCCCCCCGCTATGTGCTCTCTCCACTTCGCTACTCTCTCTATATCAATAACTGCATCTCAAAAGATCCATCTGTTAAACTACTGAAGTTTGCAGATTACCGTATTTATTCGACTATAACGCGCAAAATTTTGTACCCAAAAAAGAACTCAAAGTTTGGGTGCGCGTTATAAACGAGAGTTTGGGTTTCTGCGTGGCGGCGGCAGCGGCGGGAGAAGCGGAGCCAGAAAGAGACACGGTGGGAGAAGTGGAGCCCAGAAACAGACGCAGGGGGGAGAAGCGGAGCCAGAAACAGACGCGGTGGGAGAAGTGGAGCTCAGAAACAGACGCGGTGGGAGAAGTGGAGCCCAGAAACAGACGCGGTGGGAGAAGTGGAGCCCAGAAACAGACGCGGGGGAAAAAGCGGAGCCAGAAACAGACGCGTTGGGAGAAGTGGAGCCCAGAAACAGACGCGGTGGGAGAAGTGGAGCCCAGAAACAGACGCGGTGGGAGAAGTGGAGCCCAGAAACAGACGCGGGGGAAAAAGCGGAGCCAGAAACAGACGCGTTGGGAGAAGTGAGCCCAGAAACAGACGCGGGGGGAGAAGTGGAGCCCAGAAACAGACGCGGGGGAAAAAGCGGAGCCAGAAACAGACGCGGTGGGAGAAGTGGAGCCCAGAAACAGACGCGGGGGGAAAAGCGGAGCCAGAAACAGACGCGGTGGGAGAAGTGGAGCCCAGAAACAGACGCGGGGGGAAAAAGCGGAGCCAGAAACAGACGCGGTGGGAGAAGTGGAGCCCAGAAACAGACGCGGGGGAAAAAGCGGAGCCAGAAACAGACGCGGTGGGAGAAGTGGAGCCCAGAAACAGACGCGGGGGGAAAAGCGGAGCCAGAAACAGACGCGGTGGGAGAAGTGGAGCCCAGAAACAGACGCGGGGGAAAAAGCGGAGCCAGAAACAGACGCGGTGGGAGAAGTGGAGCCCAGAAACAGACGCGGGGGGAAAAAGCGGAGCCAGAAAGAGACGCGGTGGGAGAAGTGGAGCCCAGAAACAGACGCGGGGGGAAAAGCGGAGCCAGAAACAGACGCGGTGGGAGAAGTGGAGCCCAGAAACAGACGCGGGGGGAAAAAGCGGAGCCAGAAAGAGACGCGGTGGGAGAAGTGGAGCTTTATAAAAATCGGTATAAAAATTTTATACCGATTTTTAATCGAAAATTAGGGGGTGCGCGTTATACACGTGTGCGCGTTATAGTCGAATAAATACGGTATATAACAGTGATTGGTCTCATTTGAGACAGCAATGAAACCGCATACAGAAGGGAGGTTGAAAAACTAGCCTTTTGGTGCAACCAGAACAATCTGGAACTGAACACATTCAAAACTGTAGAAATGATGGTAGATTTTAGGAGAAAGCCTACCATACTACCACCTCTTAAAATACTAGACAACACTGCATCAACAGTAGAGACCTTCAAATTTCTAGGTACTATCATCTCTCAGGACCTAAAATGGACACCTAACATCAAAAACGTCATCAAAAAAGCACAAGAAAGATTGTTCTTTCTGCCCATCTCAGGAAGCTCAAACTGCCCAAGGAGCTGCTGATATAGTTCTACAGAGGAATTATTTAGTCTATCATCTGCACCTCTATAACTGTCTGGTTTGGTTCTGCAACCCAACAAGACAGACACAGACTTCAGAGGATAATCAGAACTGCAGAAAAAACTATTACTGTCAAACTGCCCTCTATTGAGGATCTGTACACAAAGTCAAAAAGAGGCCTGTGAAAATATTTACAGACCCCCTCGCATCCTGGACATAATTAATTTCAACTCCTACCCTCAAGATGACACTATACTATAGAGCACTGAACACCAAGACAACTAGACACAAGAACAGTTTTTTCCAGAACGCCATCACTCTGCTAAACAAATATTTCCCTCACCACCTTCAAATCATTAACTAATGCTGCATTACTATTACTATTAGTCTTCTCACCATTCCTATCACCCATCTCCTCCCACTTATGACTGTAAGGACTGTAACTTTGTTGCTTATATCCTTATGATTTATATTTATAATGATTGTTTCCTGATTACTTATTTGTACCCTATGACTATCATTAAGTGCTGTACTTTATGATTCTTGTCTAACGTATCTTGTCTTTTTATGTACACTGAGAGCATATGAACCAAAGACAAATTCCTTGTGTGTCCAATCACATTTGGCCAATAAAGAATTCTATTCTATTCTATTCTATTCTATTCTATTCTATTCTATTCTATTCTATTCTTATTCCGTCTTTCTTGTCATGAGTAATACCAACAATTATAATGAGTAGTAAATAAACTTTATTGTCTAATGTAAAATATTAGATTAAAATTGTATTTATAATATAGTACCTGCTATCTTCCAAAGAGCTATAATAAGCTTTTAACAATGGCGTCTTATAGCTTTTTAAGGCTTCCTGTTTAAATAAAATTAAAATGTCTATGAACAGGAATATAGGAATATTAATGTACTACTATCTTACGTCACTAAGATTTGGATGGAAAGTAATATAACTTTTTAAAAATTATTTAAAATATAAGTAAATCAAAAATTACAGAATAACAAATATATGCACAAAAGAATTGGCTTAAATAATATCAACTAAGTAATTTAAAAAGTAATCACTTTTTAAAATTGGTTCATGCCAATTTCACCACAAAAATGAGTACTTAAACCAAAACATTGCTAAAATATTATCTGTATCAATATAACAAAATATAAATTAAAGAAAATATAATTGCAAATCTGAAAAAAAAACAATATTGAATTGCTTAAAATCCTCTTGTTATTAAAAATGCAACTCAGGTGTTAGAACACTAGTACATATGATTTCGATTTGTTCTAGCGTTGTTTTATATGAGGTAGGTATCTGAATTAGTAAAATGACTGTGAATCATATTAAGAGCCGTGGTGGTGCAGTGGTTAGAATGCAGAACTGCAGGCTACTTCTGTTGATCACCCACTGCCAGCAGTTTGTCAGTTCGGGTCTCATTGGTTCAAGGTTGACTCAGCCTTCCATCCTTCCAAGGTCGTTAAAATGAGGAGCCAGCTTGTTGGGGGCAATAGGCTGACTCTGTAAACTGCTTAGAGAGGGCTGTAAAGCGGTATATAAGTCTAAGTGCTAATGCTATTAAAATTGCATATATTCTTAGCTACATCATAAAATATATCACTAACTATATTGGTATTTGGAATGTATCAAAACAGGGGCTCAGGAGCTGCTAAAAAAATTATCATACAACTGTCAAAGGCAAAATCTGCATCTGATTTGCAGAAAATAACTGATATTTTTCTTCTGTCAATTTTCATTTAGAAGAGCGACTTTTTTGATGAAGGAAAGAAAAAGGCTTCTGAGCAATATGTCTTTTTTTAAAAAAAGATTTTTTTCTCCAGGACTCTTTACCTTTTTTCTTTGTAAATTATCACATTATTAGCTACAAAGTTAGATTATTCCTGTTGTTTGCATTACTGTTGTGTCGGTCATACCTACAATTTGTTAATTAGTTTACCTTAATGAAATTATACTGAAAAGCTTTCATGTATTAAACAAAGAAAAATAACACTGATTCCTGGTAAACAAGCAGAAGTAAATGCCATGACAAGACATCCTGACTCATAAGTATTGATAGTTGTTACTATCCAGTTTATTTCATGACATGGAGGCCCTCCAAGCAGGTAGTCTAAAATATAGTTTTGAGAGAGATATATATATAATTGTTTCACAACACCCTGTTAGAACCCCAATTAAGGGAAGAGACATACTGTTTCCTTTTCTGCCTTTCGGCTCATCACCAGAGACCATCTAGACAGAAAGCCATGAGTTCCGTTGTGTTAATTTTTTAATATGTGTGTTAGTTTTATGAGCTGATCAATAAATAAATCAGAGAGACTAGGATAGATCTATTTCGAGCTTTTTAGCTCTCATCAGCTAGTCATACTCTTACTGAGATTCGAACCGGGGCAGTATTGCATATCAGGCAGGAGTCTTTAAACCAGGGGTCCCCAACCTTTTTTTCACCAGGGACCGGTTTCATTTTAAAGAAAATTCTGCGGACCGGCTGAGGGGCTCAGCAGTCATGTGACTGGGTGGGCGTGGCCAACTTTGAAAATGTGAAACTCACTTAACAATGATCTTGGTTAGCAACCAAACTTTTGGCCTCAACTGTGGTCATAAGTTCTTTCTTTCTTTCTCTCTCTCTCTTTCTTTCTCTTACTTTGTCTCTGTCTCTCTTTTTCTCTCTCGCTATTTCTTTCTTTCTCTTTCCCTTTCTCTCTATTTCTTTCTCTTTCTTTTTCTCTTTCCCTCTTTCTGTATCTTTTCCTGTCTCTTTCTTTCCTTTCTGTCTCTTTCTCTCTCTGTCTTTCTCTCTCCCACTTTTTTCTTTCTTTCTCTTCATGTCTCTCCTTCATCCGCCCATTTCTGTCACTCTGTGTGTGTGTGTGTGTGTGTCTGTCTGTCTGTCTTGCATTCATTCAATCACTCCTTCTGTGTCTCTGTCTATCTTTCTCTCCCTCCCTCCCTCTGTCTCTCTATGTGTGTCTGTCGTCGTCATCCCGTCCCCCCCGCCCCCAGCCTCCTCATCCCGCCTGCCACGCTTGGTCGCTCGTTTGCTCGTTCAGGCTCCATGGCTGGATAGGAGCCGGGCTGGAGAGGAGGAGGAGGGAGGGGGGCAGCCCATTGGGCAGAGCGCACGGGAGAACGCAGGAGGATGGTGGGGGCTCTTCCTCCACCCTCGTCGACGGAGGGACTCCTGTGCGCCGCCGGAGCAACCCGCCAGTTCCCTCCCCAGCCCGCAGAGCCTCCGCAGTCCCTGGAAGAAAATGAGTGGCGGGCATGCCAGCAGGGGAGGGAATCGGTGGCCGGTCCGGCGGCGTCCAGGAATCCCTCCGTCGACGAGGGTGGAGGAAGAGGCACACTCCAACGGCGCGAACAGCCGCGCCTGCGTTCTCCCGCGTGCTGTGCTCAGGGGGCTGCCTCCTCCTCCTCCCTCCTCCTCCTCTCTAGCCCTGCGGCCCGGCTCCCATCCAGCCACGGACCGGCACCGGTCCGCGGCCCGGGGGTTGGGGACCCCTGCTTTAAACCATTCAGTCTGGCTCTCCCAATTGCATCAGCTGAGACAGGAGGGTAAATATCTATAATTGTTTTACAACACCCTGTGATATATATCATAGTTTAATAGATCTATTAATTGCCTGATAGGTATGTGCCCATAATGATAGTTCCATACTATTTAGAATTTTAAAAGGTTAAAATCAGTTCTGTGAATTTTCATAGAAGCAAACTATCAAACGATTGCAGTAGCTCTATCTATGTGTTATTAGGACATGGCTAATTAGCTAAGCTTATGTTTTTGCATGAGCAACTAAAAACATGATCAAAAGATCCTATATCTGATGTTCTTTTGGCAAATATATTCCACAAGAGTGATCAGGACTACAGCAGTTATAAAGAGACTATTTCTTTCCTGAAGGAGGTATTAATTATTTACCAGATAATAATTCCGACAAGTATGAACTTTTAAGTAAGCATGAACGACAAGAATCAAGCATAAAGGTTATAGAACAGATTGGTTCTAAAGGTTATAGAGAATCTCAATCAAATATTCTCTATATGCAGCCAGGCCACTTCCTCCCAGCTTCTATGGACAATATATATGAACAATATTATCTGTAAAATGGCTTTGAAGCATTATGTGCCTTTTCCATATTATCATTTTGAATGAACAGTAGCCTTCTTGCTATCTAAAAGAGTTCCGTTTGACAGCTTGGAAAAATATACTGGTAATGGAGTAGTTACAGTATGATTTACCATTTTCAAGGTAGTCCTTGACTTACAACAGTTCATTTAGTGACTGTTCAAGGTTACAACAGTACTGAAAAAAATGATTTATGACCATTTTTCACACTTACAGTTATTGCAACATCCCCATGGTTATGCGATCAAAATTTGGACACTTGGCAACTAGCTCATATTTATGATGGTTGCAATGTCCTGGGGTCATGTGACCTTTTGTGACCGTCTGATAAGCAAAGTCAAAGGGGAAGCGAGATTCACTTAGCAACCATGTTACTAACTTCACAACTGCAGTGATTTACTTAACAACTGGCAAGAAAGGTAGTAAAATGGGGCTAAATTCACTTAGCAAATGTCTCACTTAGCTACATAAATTTTGGGCTCCATTGTGGTCATAAATCGAGGACCACCTGTAGGCTCCTTGGTGTGTTTTGGGCAAAGATTAAGCATGTTGAGTCTGAATTTCCTTCCACCTCTTTTTAATCTGCCTTCTTGCGCACACATATATAAACCCATGGGTATTAGATAGCTGCAAGCAATGAGTAGAGAGTCCAGCAGGAAAATATACAGGGATTGGACAATCTGAGAGTTCAGCGTGTGGCTGTGAACTGGGGTATATTTAGGTATACAGACATTTGTGTATCACATTCTGGGTAGCTTGAAAATAATATTTTAAATAGGAGAAAAGCAATTCCTCCCACTGGTAAAGTAACATGATAGAGTGTAAAGTCCTGATTTAATAGTGTATATTCCTTGATTTGTGAATTAATGCAATGATCATTATAATTGGCATTTACATATTTTAGGATATGATACCTTCAAAGGCTCCACAAGTTCCAAAGTATGTTTCAGATAAATTAAATTGGTTATCTTTGATTCAGATGCATTAACCTGTTTTAAAAACACATCAGGTCATTGTTGGTAGAGTAGAAAACAGCCGAGATACTGTTTATTATCATAATTATTTGTGCTTAACATTACTATTTTCCTTGTAAGTAAAATAACCAGAGCTAGAATGTTAGAAACGTTAAAATATATTTTTGGCTTTCTCCAATAAATTGTTCATTAAGTATGGATGAGTGTTTAGTTTGGCAGTGTTATACTACAATGCATCCCTCTGGTATTAACATTGGGTAATCTCATACTGTCAAGGTTTGAAGAAAGATAGGAAGGAAATAAGGGAAAGAAAAAAAGAGAAACCACAAGTTGGAGCAACAACTATTTCTTCTGATTTGTTTAAATAAAGACTTTCATGTCATTTTCTACTAATTATTTATAGAAAATTTTACAGTCATCCAGTACAATACTAAATAATTAACCATTTGATTATTGATAAAAAACCAAAAAAAAATCTTAAAGTTTAATTTTGTATAATTAAAACAAACTCATATATTTAGTGAAAATGAAACAACTAATAATAAATTCTATTGTGCATTATTAGAAAATAGCAATATCATAACTGATTCTGCCAAGCTAAAAGAATTTACAAATAAATTACAGAGAATCCAACATTTCTAAGACTCTAGTACAACGCCAAGGATAAAAATATTATCTCTCCATATATGTATATCTCTGTATTCATATCTGAAAATCTTTTTAGAAAGTGGATTTGATTCATAGTCTCTGAGAACAGAGTTCTCTAAAATAGAGAAGCAATAGGGATAGATAATTGATCGATATTTATAATGTATTTCATTAAAATATTTATAAACATACCGTATCTTGCTTTGGAATTTGTACTAAAACTGAAAGTAATTGTTCAGTATCCAAAAATCTTCCTATAACTGGAAAAAAAAACCCAAACAGAACTTTTCATTTGATCCACAAACCAGTTAAACTTAAATTCTAGGGTTTATTTCTATACGTAAAAAAATATTCAAATTAAAAAATATTTAGAATTCAAGATATGTGTATTTCAAGTTTCATGTTTTTATTAAAAGCACAGAAATTAGATTTGTGATAACATAATTAATATTGAAATGTAGGCCTATTTCCTATATAGTATATGTGGAAAATTTGCTAGCATGCAAAATTATCTGCCTCCATTCCCTTATTCCTTTCTCCAGTTACACCATGAAATAACTATATTTTATAAACATGATATGGGGGTTAGGGAATAATGGCAAGCAAGAAAATGGACATACAATGGATACCATTGTGAGGTGATTGTTTTGGTGCTATTGCTCTGTTCTGCAGATTGGACAATGCTAATTACAAACATCTTCGCCCTTTCCTTAAATATTTTCCAGCCTTTTTACACTCTTTGTCTAGAGAATGATCACATACAAATAACAGGTGTTTTTAATTGAATTGAATTGAATTGAATCTAGCTACTCAAGACCATTCAATGCTTTATTCCTTCGGACAGGAAACAGACCGATTTGGATTAGTAGACTGTCCATGGCACTTTTTCTGTTTTTGCTGCCCCATTAGCTACTCTCCTAAAATAATCCATGTGCAGTCAACCCCCATGAAATAATCTCTACTTATCAAAGAATCATTACCCTTGTCCAAAAATATACTCAGCCTGCCCAGCAATCTTTTTCACATCAGTTTAACTACTGATCCAATCCTGACTCAAAATGTAATTCTAGCTTATAGAAATGCCTATATATATAATGATTCTCCCTAACACGAAACATTTTAGTCCCTAAAGAAAGGCTATAAGAAGCTTTTAAAGAGGAAAAAAACCTCCACAAATTTTAAAAATCTAAAGCATCCAGTGGGCTGTCATCAATAAAAATTATTCTCTGTTTTGGAGTCTTGTTTCTCAACTTCCAGCCAGAGTTATCTCTGAAAATAATACCAAATATCTAGAGACTTGGACTACATACTTTTTTGGTAATTTACTGTGTCCCAAGGCAACAAAGCCTATGACCAGCTTCTTGATAAATCTCTCTCTGAATGACCTCCAGTTTCACCTTCTGAGGTTCAAAAATGAATTTCTCAATTGACAAACTGTAAAAGCCTTGGTAAACATTTAATTTTGTTAAAAAAGATAAAAAATTAAAATTAAATTCTGTATGTGGGCCACTGTGCTATTCTCCCCATTTTTTACAGATATAAATAATTCCTTTTGATCGTGCATATAATGGTTCAATTTGGCTGACATAAATTCTGGCTAATGGAAGTCTTTGAGCGAATCTCACATCACCAGCTAGGTTTAGATCTACCCTAAGGAGACAAATTAATAATGATTTGGTGTATTGCAGCCCTTACTTGTCAGCATGCTCTGCTCTTGGCTTTGATTAAACTCTGGCTGAACTGAAGCAGAGAATTTGGGATTTAGATATTCAGACTGATAGAGCTAGTATCTTCCATATTTTTCTACAGTGCTATCGTTCCCTTGTTCCTCAGTCTAAATTTTTAAAAATATATTTCATGCTCCTCATTGGAAATATTTTACTTTGACATGAACTGAAGTACTACCAATTAAGATGACAATTAGTCAGATAAATTAAATTCCTGCACTTGCTTGTGCTCAGATAGAGAAGTTGAATCTACATCACATATGCTATTAAAATGTTTGATATATATCCAATGGCAATTGAAAATGGCCAGTAATTTTCATTCTCCTGTGATTATGCTTTTCTTTTTATGTAATCAATTGTGTAAGAAAGTTCTAAAATCCTTTCTGAAATTCTCTGATGCTTTATTTTCATTATTGTCTCTGGATTTTTTCATAATTTTATCTTTTTATTTACTGAGCCTCTTGTATTTCTTTGTTTGGCTGTTTTTGAACTATAATTAAAATAATTTTTAAAATGCCTGTTCTATATTTAACTTGCTAACTTATTACATTTGGGTAACTTTTTTACAATGTTAACTTATTAATGATATTGAATTAATATATTCAGAAGTTTTGAAAACTAAAATACAACACAGGTAGTCTTTGACTTATGACCACAATTGAGCCCAAATTTTCTGTTGCTAAGTGAAATATTTGTTAGATGAATTTTGTCCCATTTTACAACCTTACTTGCAATACATGTAGAGTGAATCACTACAGTTGATAAGTTAGTAAATCAGCTGTTGAGTGAATCTGGCTTCTTCATTTGACTTTGCTTTTCAGAAGGTCGCAAAAGGAGATTACGTGGCCTTATGGGACACAGCAACGGTCATAAATATGATTCAGTTGCCAAGCATTTGAATTTTGATCACACAATCGTGGGGATGCTGCAAAGTTAGTAACACGGTTATTAAGTGAATCTTCCTTCTCTATTGACTTTGCATGTCAGAAGGCCGTAAAGGATCACATGACCTCAGGACCTGACAACTGTCATAAATATGAGTCAGTTGCCAAGTGATTGACTTATGATCATGTGACTAGGGGATGTTGCAATGGTTATAAGTGTGAAAAATGGTCATGTCACTGACTTTGAACAATCACTAAATGAACTGTTGTAAGTCAAGGACTACCTATACACTGCATCAGTCTACCTATAAACTATTTTATTCATTTTACAAAGCAGAATTTATTTACCTGACTGAAGACCAAAAAAACATTCCTCGTCCTGAAGGAGCTCTTGAACAGAATCCAATCTTGTGTTGATACTATCAGCATCAATCAGAGGTTCCAGAATATTAGACCGAAGTCTTCGACTTCCCCCTGGTGTCTTAGTATAATTTAGAATGCCAAAAAGAGTATGGCCTTTCCTTGAAAACAACGCAAATTTGAAAAACAATCTCATTAAATAAAGCTAATGGAAATGTAACTGTACATTTATATACTAATAATTCAGTTTTCAAAATAGGCAACACTATATGTGCAGAAATCACAGCCTTTCCAATGGTGGAGAACACAGGGCGGATCCAGCTTTATCAAAGTTGCATAAACTCAATGCTATGTTCTGTTTTATTGGTTATAAAAAATATCATGTCACCTAAATTGCTTTAACACTAGATCTTTCTCTCGAATGCCCATCCATTATATATTCATTAGTTATGGTGAATTTGGAAAGTATGATCAACTATCCAATCATGTCAACTATTTTTTAAAATATTTTATTTTCCCCTAATGGTGTAAAATTTAATAATGTTTTGTTATTTCTTCCTGCTGACTAGAGATAGATGTAATGGTTAGTTTACTTTCATTTATGTCTCTTTGTTTTTTGATCTGATGTTATATCTCTGGCTAAGAAGCCTCCCTTAAATGAAGACTATGCTACACATTCAATATCTAGATGCAAAAAGTTGAAATACAAACAATGGCAGAATTGTATCAGATCGTCTGGCCCTTGATCATTCTGTAGCTCATTTGATTCAGCCTTCCAACCAGCAAATAACGCTGTAACCTTAAATTTGTAGTTGAACTACTTTGTCTATGCTAAGTAAAAGTAATCATCGACTTATGACCACAACTGAGCCCAAACTTTCTGTTGCTGAGACATTTGTTAGATGAATGTTGTCCCTTTTTAAAACTTTTCTTGCCACACGTGTGAAGTGAATCACTGCAGTTGTTAAGTAAATAATTCAGTTGGTAAATAAATCTGGCTTCCCCTTTGGCTTTGCTGTTTTCTCAAATTGTTTATTGGGTTTTAATGGGTGGCAATTTTAATGGTTTTTAAATTTTGTACAGGGTAATTTAATTCGTTTTTAATTTGTGTGTATTGTATGTTTCAGTTGGTTTTTAATTTTCCTGTACACCGCCCCGAGTCCCTTCGGGGAGAGGGGGCGGTTTATAAATATAATAAATTATTATTATTATTATTTGCTTGTCAGAAGGTCGCAAAAGGGGATCACATGACTCTGGGACACTGCAACCGCCACAAATATGAGTCAGTTGTGAAGCAACTGAATTTTGATCGCATGACCATGAATATGCTGCAATGGTCGTAAGTGTGAAAAATGGTCATAGATCACATTTTTCAGTTGTAACTTTGAACAGTCACTAAATGAACTGTGTTATATCAAGGACTACCTATACTCTTTTTAAAACTAGGCTTCATTTTACATCTACTCTACTCCAACCAGAAGAGTTAACGACATTAGTACTGAAGGAAAAAATATTCTATCAGTTTCATAGAGAAATAGTACACAATGTAAACCAATTTAGAAAATTCCAGAATTAGATTTTTTTAATAACATGGGAAAGAAACAGAGGTGGTATTCAGCAGGTTCTGACCAGTTCTGGAGAACCGGTAGCAGAAATTTTGAGTAGTTCGGAGAACCGGTAAATACCACTCTGATTGGCGGAATGGTGGGTTGCGAACCAGTTTACTATTGGTTTGCATGCAACGCTTCTGCACAGGCAGGTGAGCAGAGCCTCCCACTGCTGCCACTACCAGTTAGGCTGAACCGGCAGCAATCCACCTCTGGACTGGCCCCGCCCCCATCTATTCTCTGAATCCCGAGTTCCAGCTAATCGGGAGGAAATGGAGATTTTACAGTATCCTGCCCCTGCCACCAAGCCATGCCACGCCCACAAAACTGGTAGTATTTTTTTTTAATCCCACCACTGGAAAGAAACATTAATAGATAGGACTTCATTATGATTAAACAGAAGACCTGCATTGCTGAAACAAACTAACAAACAGTAAACAGTAAAAATCTACTCTAAAGTAGATCTAATTGTGTTAAATGTCTATTTTCTAGGATGTGCTTTTATAATTGGAAAATATGTATCTATAAATATGTGCATTTTTATTTCACTTCTAGCTAAGAAAAGCAGTGCTAATTAAAGTTGAAATATCTACCAACATTTTCCCTTCTAGTCCCTAGATAGGTCAGTTTAGGAGAGAAAGTAGTTTGTGCTTTAAAGAAATAAAGTATTGAGCCTGCAGCAAATTGTGTTTTATATCACAGCATATCCAGTACAACAGCAGCCTATTTGTGGGGCAGGAAAAGTAGCTTATAGGGAGCTGGTCCAAAACTTTGCATACAGGAAGATAGAAATTTCAGATGATAATTATGTAATACATTAAAGCAGGTTTGAGACTGGTGGCAGCCAAATTGAGTGAATAAATTAATGCATAAAAATATGCATTAATGATCCAAGTGTATATTTTGTCTGTTAATGTCTGACTAAACAGATCAAAAAGCTTCTTTAAAAAAATGTTGTTTCTTGGTGAAAGGGAAATAATTTACTCAATCTGTCAAATTAATGCTGTGATTAGAACACATAAGACAAAATGTTAAATATTCATAGTGATCTTACGAAGAACTGAAACTACACAAAACATGTATGCTCTGTCAAGCAAAATAAGGACTACGTTCACAAGAATTTATGTCAGCAATATATTGACATTAATTCAACAAATTAATGCACAAATTTAACATTTGTGCCTATAGTGAGAACAAGATAAGCACTTTAAGCAAACTGCAGGAAGAAAATGGAGATCCAGGAGTAGAAAGTTTTTTTATTTAATACAATCACACAATCATCATTGTGTCAACATCAAGGCTTCTCTGAAGGGCCACAGCAGTTAAATTCTCCTAAAGTTGAAGGGATCTGGTCAAAGGCCAACAAAGGCCAAGTCAATAAAGGCAACATTAAAAAAAAAAACCTCATGGAGTAATATATTTTTCTATATTATGAAGAGTAAGCCATTTCCCTTTTCTGAAACCAATTCTCTTCCCCTATATTATCCAATCTTTATGTTAGAACTTAGTTGGGTTCTTTCATAACCCCATTTTTTGGTATGCTTGGATTATGAAGAATTGTGGGAATCACAAAGGAAAAATCCAAATTTGTGAACAGGGTGCCAGGACCAAAGTTGACCAATCCAACTTTGCCTTTGCCTTTAGAAATTCTGTCTGTATCAGATTATCTCTAACTACTTTGCCATCTTAAGGTTGTAAAATAAATTTAGAGGGCTCCAGTAAAAACATGAGGGATCAATTTGCTATGGCATCAGGGAAAAGACTACAAAATGACATGGTCTTTGGTATATTGCTGAACAGAATATGTAAACATTTGGCCCACCTCCCAGGAGTAATCAGGTGGTAAGACTTAACGGAGGCTTTGTGGAAAAAGGGAGATAAGGTTGCAAGAAATCATCATAAATCAGTAGAGTTCTTTTCATCAGAAATCTAGAAGAAAATCTGCCAATTTCTGGGTTTCTATTTTCTTCCCTTCTAAACAGAGCTTTATAGTCCCCCCCTCCCCCCCTCATGAATGATTTGAACTGGTAATTCTGTATTTTCTAAAAACTGGTCTTGCTTGTCAAATCAAAAATTTGATAAAGGCTTTGCTCCCTAGATCTGTCCAATAGTACCTCCTGGACATAGCTTATTAGCATTTAAAATGTTAGATGAGGCAGCTACAGAGGTGGTATTTTGCCGATTCACTATGGTTCAGGTGAACCAGTAGCAGCAGCAGTGGGAGGTTCCGCCCACCCGCCTAGATGTTATCATGGATGCTCTGTGGATGCACAGACGCACCGTGCGTTCACTCCCGGTTCCAAACCGGTTGTGAAGGTAAGAGAAAATTATTACTGGGCAGCGATGATAGGTTGCTTGGTACAAATACAAGAGTCACCATGGAAGAGTGAAAAATGAATTTAAGAAGTCCAAACAACATTCTCTACTTCCTAGATGTAGCAAGTGATCAAAACTTTTTCCCTGGAAGGATTATCCAAGTGATTTGTATCTTGTTTGTAAATTTGAGCATTTCTGACTGATTTAGAATATAAAATAATAATAGAGTTAAATGAGACTTTGGAGATCTTCTAATCCAACCCCCGTTCAAACAGGAGATCCTATATCATTTCAGACAAATGGTTATCTAGTCTAATTTTGAAAGCCTTCAGTAATGGAGAATCCACAACTTCTGAAGGCAAGCTATTCCATTGGTTAATTGTTCTCACCATTAGGAAATTTCTCCTTAGTTCTAGATTGCTTCTCTCCTTAGTTAGTTTCCAACCATTGTTTCTTTTCTTGCCTTTTGGTGCTTTGGAAAATAGTTTGACCCCTTGTCTTTCTTGGAGTCCCATAAATATTGAAACAGTGCTATCATGTTTCCCTAGTCCTCCTTTTCATTAGACTAGACATACCCAATTCCCCCATTCTCCAGCCTCCAGCCCCCTAATCATTTTTGTTGTTTTTCCTGCACTTTTTCCAGAGTCTCAACATATTTTTTGTATTGTGGTAACCAAAACTGGATGCAGTATTTCAAGCATAGCCATACAAAGGCTTTGTAAAACGGTGCTAGAACAGCATTAAAACTTATAATTCAAGTCAGTTATCAGGGTCTTACATCACTATCATAAAAACAAGAAAAGGTAAAGCTGAAAAACAGCTAAGAATTTTCTCTGGAAACCTGTACATTTAATATTTAACAACACAGAGATCATTCTATCACTAGCAGAAATAACCCTGTCAACTATTTCTGCAAAGCATTTCGCAGAAGATTGCATCTCATCTTAATGGCAGATAATTCCTGAAAGAACACAGCCATTACATGCATTGTTTAGAAGAGGAACTAGTTTGCTACTATATTAACAATGTTACTTTGGCTGGTTTAAATATAGACGTTGGCATGTGTATTCAGATGGTGATGTAGAAAAGCCAAGTTGCATTTCAGGAGCATAGTATTGTAAGAGTAGGAGAGATATACAACCTTCCAATTCTTCTGACCCAAGTTACTGTGAAAAGTCCTTGGTGCTCTGTAAGGCTTGCTGTTTTCTTGGAGATGTTTCATTACCCAAAATAGGTAATATCAGAGCTTGTGCTAGTGATAACCTAGTTTGGGTAATGAAATATCTGCAACAAAACAACCAAGCTCAGAGAGCACCAAGGACCTCTCATTTCAACCTGAGTTATTCTCCTTTATTGGTACCAAGTTATTGTTGCTTGTTGAATTGTTGCTTAATGTGAGAGGAAGGGAACCATTTGATTATTTAGAGGCTTTCAATGGGCTCAACTGAGATAGTTTCTTCTCATTTTCAGGTAATGAGGCGACTGAAGATGCAGAAACCCCAACTCAATAAACAATTTATTGAGCTGAATAAACAATTCCTTCCCCATTCACTAAAAGCTGGGTGTCCTGAATTGTCCTCAGATGAATAATTAAAGCAGCTAAACAGTTTAAATAGCTACTTAAATGTTTAAATTTAGATAGCTATTATAGACTGACTAAGCAGAGGAACAGAAAACCAAGAACCATCCAACCACCTTCTTGGAAAAAAAAACCAAATAGCAATGATACTATAATAAAACTGTCTCTGGTCAATTGTTGATTATAATGAACTCCTACGAAGACTAGTTCTAATCACAAATGGTTGATCCTGATGGTTCAGATCTGATTAAGGTTTTATGGGCAAGACAACAGTTCCTAAAATCTTGATAAACTCTGCAGCCAATATCCAATGCAGGCTATTTAATGAAATGCGTGGAATAAAAATGTGTGGATAGTATGGGGAAAATTGTTATCCAATTATAGTATACCAATTTCCCTTCTTTTATATGTACCACTAAAACTAAACAATTGGTTTTAAAGGCAATAATAAGAACTAATTGCTTTTAAAACCTTTAATAAAAATTGTATTAAAAAACCCCCTAAATAATTGGTTGCTTATATAAATGTGACTGTATAAGCAGAGCTCCTACTATTTTCCTCAGTTCTGAAGATCTAGCATCTGAGTATCAAACTCGTGGCGTCATATTGCTGTCACGTGATGCATCACAATGTTTTTTCCCTTTGTGGAGCTGGGGTAGGCGTGGCCTACAAATGATGCATCTGGCCCACAAGCTGGCAGTTTGACAACCCTAATCTAGAGGGTAGCCTTAGGTTGAAGGCTTTGGAGGTCATCTGTGACCTCCAAAGCAGGAAAATATGTAGACATTAACAAATTCACAAATGATAGTTAAAGAATCAGTTACAGGTAGACAATCTGTTTTTTAATGATTGTCTGTGTGATTCCCACAAACAGATGAATAGGGGGTTGGATAGGCATTTAAGTATCAGTAGAAACAAAACTGCACTGACAAAAAGCTGTACTTTGCCAAGACCAGAGATCCATACTTTGATCCATGAACAGAGTATTGGATAAATGTGGGAGGTTCTAACTACATGGGAGCCTGGTAGATACCAGAAAGAAAACCCAGAAAGATTGCAGATGTAGCTACTGAGTTAACTAAATGGCCTCTGAAACAGTTTGATTTCAGCAATAACTCAGTTGGCAAACTAGTGCACCAGCTGAAAATTAGGATGCCCTGATCATCACGCAGTTTGATTATGGCAGTAAGATCTACAGTACTTGGGACTGCTATTGGAGATGATTCAGAGGGTGCAGCTGGTATAAAATGCAGCAGCTAGGCTGTATGTGGAAGAGTCGTGTTCTCCCTCCCCCTTCAGTGGGACTTTTTTTAAGGCTCTTGTTTTTCTCTTGTATGTTTTTGGATTTTTTTGAGGTATGGGAAGAAGGATACCAAGAGAGCATGACTTCTAGTGTTGCCTTAGGCACAAAGCCTGCTGTATGATCTTGTACCAGTCATCCTCTTTTAAAAAGGTGCAATGAACAAACCAGTTCCAGTTTAGTCTGAACCTGGGTTCTAGTCCTACCTAAGTCACAAAGTTAACAGGTGATCTTGGGTCAGTCACTCTCTCAACTCTAGAAATGTGCAATGACAAACCAAGGTTTTACCGCTACTGAATTGCTCATCCAACTCCTGATGTGTTACCTTCTACTCATCTGTGCGTGTGAATCACACAATCCATGATCCTGTTATCTACCTTAACTAATTCTTTAAGCATCATTTCTGAATGTGTATATGTTTTCATTCTTTGGATTAAAATATGTTTTAGCGTAGAGCTACCTCTTGATCTTCAGAACTGAGAAAAATAGTTGGAGACCTTATACACAGATACATGTTACAAGATTTATCTAATGAATGAATCCTTAAGTTTTGGACCTGAGTTCCATGCAAGTGGGTGAGCTCTCATTACTTGCCACAGCTCCTCTCTACCCAACAACTCAAAAATATACAAATACAAGTAGATAAATAGGTGGGAAAATAATAGCATTGCATGTGCCTTTGGCGTATAATCATGTTGGCCACATGACCATGGAAATTGTCTTCAGACAATGCTGGCTCCCTTGGACAAGAAATGGAGTTGAACGTTGCACCCTAGAGTTGGACATGACTGGATAGGGAAAACTTTACCTTTTTTTATGTTCTATCGTCTTCCTTTAAATATCTTAATGATGGAAAATGTATGTTCACTATCTTTAAAGCACAGACTTGTATCCAACACTACCGTATATCATAATTGTAAACATAATTGTCATATATTCTCCACAGTTTAGAATTTGAAACAAAAATTTGATCTTACCTAGGATCTCTATTGTTAGTAATTAATTCAAGATTTAGGGCTGATGTTGAATCAATCATTGCTGTTTGCTCACTTCCATGGAAACAAATCTTAAGTGACTTAGGCGCATAAACTGAATTTTGAATGAATTCAACGTATTTCAGCAAGGCAGCAACAGCTGCGAGACAGTAATACCTAAGAAATGATAATCAAATGAATGAAAATAAAATTTAAATAACACATTATATTATCATAGCTTTTAAGATTTAGGGCCACCAATGTTCTGGGAATAACACTGAAAATATCACATGGATAATTTGTTTTATCTACTGACTAGGTGTATATTTTGGCTTTTCTTCAGGACCTTTAAAATAATTATACTCTTTCTACAACTTTTTGTTCACAACCACAACCCTGCAAGATCGGTTGATCCGAAAGACTGATTGGTCCAAAGTCATTCATTGAGCTTCCACCACTGAGAGAGAACCTGAAATGCAATCTCTTCAGTGCTTGTCCACATTAATCACTACATAACACTAGCTCTCATATGAGATGGAAGCTTTTTGTAGATTTATTACAAAATTTATTACTATTGATTTTTGGAAAATAAAAATGTACTCCATCTTGAAAGACAAAATCTGAAGGAAAGGAAGCTGCATATAACTCTCTATATGGTTGTTAAACATTTCCACCCAGAGTGTGTTTCCCCTAAGGCAGGAGTATCAAACTTAAGGCCCGGGGGCCAGATGCAGCCCCCAGGGTGCTTTGATCTGGCCTACCGGGCTGCCCTGGAAACAGCGAAGGATTGGCCCGCAGTGCTTCTGCCAGTGAAAACGGAGATGGCATGTGAGCGCCATTTTCGCTTGCAGAGGGTTGTGGGAGGTTGTCGCAGCTGAAAAAGGAACTCAGGAGCTCGTTTTTGCTGGCAGAGTGCTTGGGTCACCACAGGTGTCCCCGACATGAGTAAGATCGAGCTGGTCATGCCCACTCTGGCCACGCCCACCCTGGCTCCCTGAGGTCAAACACAATCCTGATGGGGCCTCAATGAAATAGAGTTTGACATCCCTGCCCTTAGATTACTACTTAATTAAACAGAGGACTTTCCAGAAATTCTGACTAGAATCTTGATCTGATCAGGATCATGGTGGTGCAGTGGTTAGAATGCAATACTGCAGGCTAACTTACTGCTCACTCGAGGAGTTTGATTCTGAACCGCTCAAGGTTGACTCAGCCTTCCATAAGGATGGAATGAGGATTGTTGGGGACAAAATGCTAACTCTGTAAACCTTAGAGAGGGCTGTAAAGCACTCTGAAGCGGTATATAAGGCTAAGTGCTACTGCTATCTTCAAAAACAAATATGACAAAAGACTTAATAAATAATTTCCATTTAGTAAGCAAAGTTGTAAGGTTTTTCCATTCTACAGTAATCTTACAATTTCCTTCTGGATAATCAGATAATTTTCAAAAAGCATCTGTCACCACAGACATCATAATAAATAAAATAAATAGTATCAGGCTTTCAGTAAAGACAAGTAGAAATAATTTGGGTAGTATCCAATTGGAGTTTTTCCAATTTAGAAAATTTATGCATACATTAAAGTCTTCAATGAACTGCATATTTTTCTAGAATGTTGCACTTAAATGTGAAAAGGTCAATTCAAATCCATCTCCAGATATGATTTTTACTGAGTTAGCATAGCAATTCACTCTTATTTGGTGCAATTTATGGTCAGGAATCCTAAATTGCACTCTAAATGTTTTAAAGGAGAGTTAAAAGTGAAATAAATACATTTAGGCAGAAAGTGGATATAGTTTAGAATCTTTCTAATGAGCTCAACACTCAAGGAGAATAAAAACTTACTCAAAAGAAGACATAAAATTGGAAAAATACAGATGACTTTTACATAGTGTATAAGATAGATGATAGATATATAATATCTATCTTGTTGGAAAATTAATTTTATTTATAAATCATAGTTATATGATCACCCATTTCATGTTACTATGGGTGGCATAAAATAAAATCATAAAATAACAATACCAAAACACAATGCTATTAAAAACATTGATGCTATAATTTAAAAAAAAGGCTAGGCAAGAGCAGTGATGCAATTAATATAGGTAATTTTCATCTAGCATTTTCCTAATCCTTTGCTACATTCAGATCAAAATAAGCATATACATCACTCAGTTCAGCTAGAAAAATATGGTTTGGTATTTATTTATTATATATCAACAAGCATTAAGGTTTTAGGTAGAAGAGGACAACAGATCCAAATTTGGTCTCAAAGGGAGATGTTCAGTAATTCCAGATCTCTCTTCTGCAAGACCAGCCACAAGTGTTCCTCTCCTGATACGTCCTGCCCACAGATGCCCTGACCTTGTTCCTAAGCCCTTCTGATCTTGGATCCAGCTCTGCTACACATTTTCTTCTATTCTATTGGCCCCAAAACCCATGCAGCCCATCACTTCCCTTGTAGACTAATTATGGCTTTGTGATCTCCTTCTAGATTGACCCATAGTTTTACAATCCCTGCTTTATATTATTTGGTTTTTCATTTGAGAGAAATAATATTGCCTCTACTGGGGAAAAAATTCCAGATAGAGATGTTAAACCTCAGGGTAAGACCAAAATTCCTAGTTCTTAAGAAACTGAGGTAGCAGACTGAAAGTTCATTTTCTGGATTTTTATCATGAATGCAACCATTAGGGAAAACTACATGGAAATAGTTATTTTTATGTTATTACAATTATTTAAGAACTACCTAACCAAAGATCCGAAACATATTTACTTGGAAGCTTATTATAGCTGAGGTTTTAAAATCAAATTTAGTCCCACTGAACTTATTTTAACATTGAAACTGATACTTATAAACCCTACCCAGTTACTCAGATTAAAGGTTTATTTAGCAAATAATAATTCTTTTGCAGAATTGATGTAGATGACCAGGCTGAACCCAAGTTAGAGGTCAAGTGCATCATCCATTTTGCACCCACAAGAGATCCAAGACCAGCCCCTCTTGAACTCCACTGACTCTTACCTACCCCCAATTTTCCTTGACTACTAATAATTCAGATTCTTATTTAGATTGGCATGGAATAAACTTGTATTCCTTTGAACAACCATGGCTCCTAATTTTTTGCACCTGACAATGATATTATCATGAGAACTAAGACACAGTCATGGTAAGAGCAAAAGGAAAGTAATTTGTAAATGAATGATTTGCTAGGGAAATAATTACAAAGTAACAGCTGAATCCAAATTAACTAGGAAATATAGAAGCTTTCATTTGTTGATTATCCAGCATGTCACTATATTCTTGCGTGTCACATCCCATGTTTTTTCATGGTCCCAAGAGGCCTACACAAAGGCAACTATTGGAACTTTTATTCATGTCCCATGGATCCATTTCAGTATAAAACACAACTTGGGTCAAAGTCAATACCCGTGACGTCATATTTAAAAATACTGAGTCAAATAGAAGGAAAGAAGAGTTATAGATAGTGTTCTCAGGTTACTAACTGAAAAATGATCAACAATACAGTAAACTAAAGTGAATGAATTATTTTTAGAACAAACATACTTGGACTGAACTTCCATTAAAACAGTGCTGAATTCTGGAGTACATAATTGTTCAATGTATTCCAAACCTTTGGTTTCATTAAAATATTTTCTCTGGACTGTGGTAAAAGTCACATTCTGAAAAGGAAGCAAAGTTATCACTACAAAAAACAGTTGTAACGTATTAACAATATTTAAAAGCAATAAAAACTAAGTGATTTAGGTTCAAATACTGATAAAAGGCAAAATAGGAATTTGCTATCGGATTGATTCAGATGTACATATTACCTTTACTGTTTTATAGTGATTCTCTATATTTGTAAAGCTCATAGGTGACAGTTCTAGCATGCATATACAATTACATTTTTTTAAAGAAAAACATTATTGTACAAACAAGATTAAGTTGAGGCAGAGCACAAGATTATCTTGTCTGGGCATAGGAAAAGATGAGAACAATTCCCCGTCTTGCTTTCTGTTTCAGTGCTACTCTTGCTTACAATTCTCAAGAAAGTCATGATATCTCTGGTGCTAGTTTTCTAGTTCTTTGGACGACTCACATTGTTGACACTGCCATGACCCATGATTTCCAAATCTGAGGTTTTTTATATTTATACAGATCTATATAGTCTTCGACTTGCGACCAGTTGCTTAGTGACTGTTTGAAGTTACAATCAAACTTCCCAGGGCTACTTACCACCAGGTTTCAAAGTTCTGATGGTCACTTCATCCCCCACCCTGCAGTAATGCATCAATATTTTGGGATTTGGCAACTTGTCTAGGTTTACGTCCATTTGCACCATCCTGGAGTCACAACCATGATTTTTTTTTTTGCCAGCAAAAAACACCCCACCCATTGTGGACAATGGGTTCCTTAATGATTGCTGCATTTACCTAACAATCACAGTGTTTGGTTAAAGTACACAGTGATTCACTTAAAAGCTACTGGGGGAAAATGGCTGTAAAATGGGGCAGGGTCGTGTGGTGACCTGCATACAGTTATAGTCGTATGTCGAGGAATACCTGGAACAGAATGTGTGGGATTATTAATGGGGGGGAAATTGAATTGATAGTCATATAAAGATTTAAGATATGCATTATGCAGATTGGAAAGAACATGAAAATTTTGAAGAAAACAGAGAGTGGAGAGACACATTGTGACTTGGTCATTGCTGGCAAAATAGGGCACTATTTGACATCCTTTCTTTTCATTTTATAATGTTAATCAAAAAAGGAAAGGAAGATGGCCTTTGAAATTAAAATGTCTTGTTCTTCAGTGCAAGGTCAGTATGCTTGTGAAACATTTATTATCTAGGATATAATCCCAAATAAAAGCATTGATCTGGCATATCATAGATAAATGACTAAGAGAAAAAGGAACTTCATCTTTATTATATCTAGCCATTTGATTATAATTTTATTTCTATTCACACAGAGTCAATATTATATTATGGCCCTTGGAAAGTACTTCAGGGGCCATAAGATTATCAGACTTGTCTTTCTAAATTAGAGAAAGGACTTCAACCACAGAAAACTAGATGCAAGTGCAGATGTATCCAAACTAATGTAGAACTGCTTTCCTTTAGGTACATTTATTTATACCTTTTCACATGGTGTGATGAAAGGATAAATGGATAGTGAATTCTACTTTCTGCCTTCCAGCCAGAGTGCTTCCAGATCTGGATATAACCAAAGGCTCTATAAAATTGGTAAATAACTACAGTATAATTTTTAAAAATAAACTAGTAAGGCATTTTAAACATACCTTGAAATTTTCTGCTATCAAAGTATACAATTTTGTTGCATTTCCTGAATCACAGGCAGTATTTGACATTATTATTTCTAAGGGTGTTAAAATTCTGAGTTTGGTGATAACCTAGAAAATGTACAAGACAGTTTAGTTTAAAAGGTCTGTTTGAATATTGTTCAGAACACATAGCTTTATTTTAAAAAATATTGTATTTACTCATATAATGCCAGTAAAATAAACACTTTCTGCATCTAGACTTAGATACTAGAGGCAATATATATAGGAAAGACTGAGGCAATTACAAGTATTTAAACTCTGTTTTCCTTAGGTAGATGGGAACATCCAGCCAACGTTGGCCTATCACCAAATGCTAAGCAGACTTTAACAATTATTTTAGAAGAAGGGAACAACAAAAATTTCCATGTGAGGAAAACTAGAGTTCTACCAAAACTGTTTATAAAATGTAGTTGTTGTGCTTCTATTGACTAGAACCCCAGATCAATGTTTCAGCATTCTCTGTCAGGCTAGAGTACTGCAGTAAATATGCCTTCCATAAATTTTGCTTACTTCTGATACAAACAACAAAAAAAGAAATCTCGTCCCATCCATCAATTGGAGAAGAAACTACTTCTGCTCTGGACTGTAGATTTCAAGCAATGGGAGATCTCAACCCTTCATGCCAGAATGCTGTTACCACTGTCTGTCTCTCCATGCTTTCTAAAGGCTACTGTTGGGCTCTCTTTCAATACACAATGGACTCTGGTTTCATTCACTGTTGGTCTCAGCCCTAACAAGTTTCCATAGTACTTGAAACCCAAATGTTCTCATTCTTTCTTTCTTTCTTGGTTCATAGACTATTCCAAGAGCTATGAGTGACATACATCCCTCCTCTTATTAATGAGTTTTAATGAATCCCATTAAAGCATTGCAATTAAAAAGCCAAAACATTTAATTGATATAATAACCAACACATACAACATTAATCATATTAACTACCATTTTCTTTAACTAAAATAAATCTTTCACGGCCAGAGATAAGTTCACAGTATTCAGGCTTTCAAAGCTGGATGGCATATTAACCATGTTATAACGGCCTCCCTAGACAGTTGTAGGGGCAATTCAGATAACTGGGAAGAAGCTGTTACATAAAGAGGGTACAGCAATTGGGGAGAATAATTTTGTGGTCTCTGTAAAAGGTCTTTCCTGAATAAAGGAATATGGAGAGAGCCCTTTCTACCAGTTCTTGTTGGATGAGCAGGTGCTATTGAAGCACTATTTTCTACAACTATGATTTATTGTTATATATAAACCATAAACCATTATATATATATATATAACAATATGTTTATTTGGATTTGGCACATACAGTTTTATAATGATTTTATAATCAAACAAGTTCAAATGGATTTTAGATTTTTAGGGGGAATTTTTAGTATAGGCTGGGTTTTATTTTAATGTTTTTAGTACAGGGTAATTTAATTCGTTTTTAACTTTATATATACTGTATGTTTTTTGATGTTTTTAATTTTCCTGTACACCGCCCCGAGTCCCTTCGGGGAGAGGGGGCGGTTTATAAATTTGAAAAAAAAAAAAAAATTCTAATATCAATAAAAAGCAATCAGAAAAATTTAAAATCCTAATGCAATTGGCCAGAACAATAGCTATACATAATTCTGATGATTCAGTGCAAGTATTTTAGCTGTTTATATCACAAAGAAGATTATAATATTTAGATTTTACCTTGGTATATGTTGTATTATCAGCAAACTGAGATAGTACTACTTCCGGATTTTTTAGGTCAATACTAGCCATTCCCACTTCACCTCTAGCAAATCCTCTCCCTTCTATTACAGCCACGATAACTGATGCAATACTGTGAGTGGAGACTGCTGAAGATGATGTAACTGTGAAAGATACATTTAGAGTGCTGACTGAGCCAATACCTGCTCTGAAAAAGTTTTACAAAAATCAATAAAGGAGACTATTTGTAGCTCAGGGCTGAAATGAGGGATCCTTGATTCTCTCTGAGCTTGGTTGTTTTCTTACAGGTTTCGTTACCCAAAGCAGGTTATTTTATCAGTATTAGCATCATCTAGCACCACCTAACACTGATATTACTTAGTTTGGACATGAAATGTCTGCAAGAAAACAACCAAACTCGAGAGCACCAAGGACCTCTTACAAAATAGATGGTGTTTTTGTAATGAGTGGCAGTTGGTGATTGTCACTGGTATTTCAAATAATTGTCCTACAAACACCAGAACTCTTAAAAATTTGGCATACTAGACAAAAAATACCAGTAGGCAAATGCAATGTATCAAATTGTAAGTTGATTTTAAAAAATCAACTATATTTTTCAGCATTGAACAAATAAACAACTAGGAAACAACTGAATATGAATTCTGATTTTCCTTGATGGATTATATTATAAAATTCAGTGCCTTAGGTCTAAATTTACATTTAATATTTCAAGTTTAAATTTACACTGGGGGGGGGGGGCTTTTTCCTCTCAGTTGCAGAATGCAGTCTTTACATCTGGAATATGCTTGTCTTCTCATTCTTTCATCAGGCTATTATCAGTTTATGGAAAAAAAAACATATCCCCAAAATATAATTATATTCTTCATATTGTTGCTTTCTGAATTACTGTGCAGAATTAGAGTATGTTTTTAAATAACACACATCATCACTTATTTTTCCAGTACTCTTTAAACATTGTTCTTCAGATTGAGCTATTAACTTCCTGTCAATTCCTTTCACAGCCTTTGCTAGGTCAGTGTTTGGGTCTTGCAATTTAATTGTGTGTTTATGTTGCTATAATCGTTAGGACACAATCATTTTTGAGATATTTTTCTTGACGTTTTTTTCCCTTCAAATGGGATTTCAATGTAAACATTTCCATTTGCTTAAAAGTATCATATCACAGGTTTCAGAAACTTCTTTTGTGTAATTATAATTGTTTTATAATTCAGACTATCTCTAACATGAAAATGAAAGTTAGTAAAATATGTTCAATTCATACCTATTCATTTTGCACATAATACATATAATTACCTAGCTGTGCCTAAAGGGAGGGACTAAATGGAAGGAAACTGGATTGTTCTGCACTCTTGGCTAATTAAATATTATCTTCATGTGGAAATATTCCCATCCCAGAATCAGGAGAAAAAGAAATGACAGCATCCAACTCATTTATTGAAATCCATTGCCTATTGGTGTACCTTGCAAAGAGGTTGGCAAATGGAACTGTATACATTTATTCACTTACTAATGTCATTAACCTGTTATTTCATATACAGTAATCCCTCGTTTTCCGCGGTTAATGGGGACCGGAACTTTCTGTGAAAACCGGAAAACCACGAAGTAGGATTCGCTAGGAAACTTGAGTTGAGGACATTGTTTAAAGCAAGCACTAGGGGGCGCTTGCCTCCTACCGATGCATTTTCTCTCTCTGTATTTTTAAAAAACCCGCGAAGCACTGAAGCCGCGAAACTTGAAGCCGCGGAAAACGAGGGATTACTGTACCACTTTGATATAGCAATAAAAGCACATCACAAATCTTGCACAACAAGCCTTTGAGAGTTCCAGTACTGCTCTTCAAGGCAGGCATCAATAATCCCTTTACTATTCTGAAGAAATCTAATGAATGACTATTTGAGGAAGTATGGATGCTACAAAGTAAGCCTTTAGCAACCCTTCCCCTTCCATTAAACAGCGGATGTGACTATTTTTATTTTTATTATTTTAAAATTATTAAACTTCTATATCACCCATCTCACTAAGGCGGCTCTAGGTGGCTTACAGTCACAAAATTAAAGTACAATATAAAACCTTAAAACAATAAAAAAATCTATTTAAAATTCGGTTATGTTTTAAGGTATGTCCAATAAACGTTCTGGAAGTTTGACACCACTTCGACTCTAACTGCCTCCTGGATGTTCCCTGCATCGAGACCCTAAAGAATCAAGTTTAGGGTAGTCTTTCTGACATCTATAATTTAAGTTAGTCATAGGTAAAGGTAAAGGTTCCCCTCAGACTCTAGGGGGCTGTACTCATCTCCATTTCAAAGCCAGCGCTGTCCAAAGACGTCTCTGTGGTCTTGTGGCCGGCATGACTAAACCGAGAAGATGCATGGAACACTGTTACCTTCCCACCAAAGGTGGTTCCTATTATTTCTACTTGCATTTTTACATGCTTTTGAACTGCTAGGTTGGCAGAAGCTGGGACAAGTAACGGGAGCTCACTTCATTACGCGGTGCTTGGGATTCGAACCGCCAACCTTTCTGATAGACAAGCTTAGCGTCTTAGCAAGTGAGCCACAGCATCCCTAAGGTAGTCATGCTTACATCTAAATAAAAATCATAAAGAGATCATCCTGTTACCATTTTGGAAGACTAACCTCATTCATTTCTTATTTTGTCTTCCTTAATGGATTGTAGTTTAATGGATTATAGATTTGGGGAAAATTCTAGAAGTAATATATAATAACATATATATCAACAAAGTCTCTGTAAAAGTACTCATGCTATGCTTACTTGCAAGATTAAATGTAGTCTGGCTGCCATAAGTATTAAGCAAGGCTAAACTGTAAACAATCTGGAATATTTTAAGTTATATTCCTGTACTGAGCAGGAACTTGATTTGCTAATCTAAATAACACCTTTAATATCTATAATTCTATATAGGTATTTGTTGAATCTAAACAATTTGTACAACTTATATTTGGAATAGCATAAACATTACATAAACATGCTATTTGGAATAGCATAAACAAAACCTACTATTTTCAGGATTATGTATCTGAGAAGTCTCTAACATTTTAGTTCAGAAACACTGACTGGAATCCCAACATAAAGTACTTTATTTCAAAATGTTCTCCTCTCCTGCAGGTGCTATTCAATTATAGTTCTTTTATACCATAACTAACATCATATTCCTAGATCTTTCAATAAAAATAATTTTAAAATTCTAGTGCAACTTTATACTGCCCTCTGCTGTCCAGTTAAACAACTACATAAAAGAAGAAAAATACAACAATCATCAAATACATCAAATGCCATGCAAATTATTAATATATTTAGGTTCCTGTAAATTATCTGGGAAAGTGTTGAACATCTGCTTGCTAGTTGTTTGAAATAACAGGAAATAGGAAGTTTTTCCTATTATTTAAAAATGTATTTGTAAACTCCATGGACATAATTTATGATTGCTTATCTTAACAACATCCTTCTCCATGCTACTGGCATTGCTATGTTGGCAGAACATATTACAGCAAGAACAGTTTGGACCAATTATTACAGCGACCTACTAGATTATATAACAATCATTGAATTATAGTTTCGCATATTTGAGGGGCACCAGATTGTTCAGCAACTTTTTGGGAACACTGATATTATCAATGTTTTAACAAGAGAATTCAGTTTAAGCTGGTACCTTTATTTATGGGTGCAGCTAAGCTGAAATGGGCTCTTGGCGAAGAAAGCAAAATGAGATCATCGTACTATGCAGTCTAAACCACAGAGTGGCGAACAAATATATAGAATGCAATCATAAACAATAGAAAGCTCAGCAGTAAACCAAACTCAATTGGTTTTTTTTTAAAAACAACTAAATGTAAACTTGAGACTCAGCGTGCGGTGAATACAATAATAGTAAATAAAACATCATGTCAGTAAGTCAAGCCAAATCTTGATAAATTAGAAACAGCAACAGTGAGAGGTTGCCTTCTATACAGCCAAGGCAGGCAATGGTGTACCATTGTCTTTCCTTTTCTTCTGTTTGTCTGGTTTGCTAGTCAAACATCCACATTGCAAATGAATGTTGTGGCCTTGGATACAGCACAACTTTGTACAAACCATGTACAAACCAGGGACCAGCAACATTATCCTTGTTGTTTGCAAGTAGAGAGTAGTGGGTTACTTAAATGTTTTTCTGCTTTGTCTTTTACTCTGCAAATGTAATATGTCAAAGTGTCCTGTTTTCTGGAGTGCTCATTTTCTTTATTGATGATTTTTAAAGCAGTATTAAATGATTTGAATGAGAGCAATTTTCATGGAAGTGTATCCAATGCCATGTCTGTATTTGTTAGGTTTTCCAGATGTATAAATACAAGAAAGTGAAATCAGTTGCTGATATCATGGTTAATGGCTATGGAGTATAATATTCAACAACTATTTTATTCAAGCAGGAAAGGCTATGCCGACTGATGTACAGTATATGTTCTCTGCAGATGTTGGCATTTGATCCTCACAAAAAATGCCTTCTTCACCCACGACACCAGGGGTGGGTTTCTCAGGGCTCGCGGCGGTTCCCGCGATCCCTTTCGTCAAATTTTCAGAACCCCACCGATCCCTTTCTACCGTGGACCCGGAAGTTATTTGTTATTCAGCGTTTTTCCTACCCGCCTGCCCTTCCAGGAATACGAACTCTCTCACCTTAACTCTTTGGAGGGGATTAGTCTGGCTGACTTGGAGGGGCCCTGCCGGCTAGGCGCGGCGGAACAGTGCGCTAGGGTGCGCGAACCCCCCCCCTGCCAGTCGCGCTAACAGGGAAAGTTTTGCCGCGACTGGGGGGGGGGGTTTCGTGCAGCGTAGCGCGCTGTTCCTAGCCAGCAGCCTTTGAAGCCTTTGCTTCAAAAGCCTTTGCTCGCTCTCTCGCTTGCTCACCCATCGGACGCCAGGTTCCTTCGTCCGGTGGATGGGTGAGAGAGAGAGAGAGTAAATACAGCCAGCGGGTTCTCTGGCTCTCTGGTTCCCCCCTCCCTCCCTGTCTCTCTGTGTGTCTCTGCCTCTCTCTCTCTGTCTGTCTCCCCCCCCCCCCCCACAAACCTCCTCAGCTCCTGGAAGTAGCCTAACCGGCCAGCCCGGTGGCTGTATTTACTCTCTCTCTCTCTCTCACCCATCCACCGGACGAAGGAACCTGGCGTCCGATGGGTGAGCAAGCGAGCGAGCGAGCAAAGGCTTTTGAAGCAAAGGCTTCAAAGGCTGCCGGCTAGGAACAGCGCGCTACGCTGCGCGAACCCCCCCCCTGCCAGTCGCGCTAACAGGGAAAGTTTTGCCGCGACTGGGGGGGGGGTCGCACAGCCTAGCGCGCTGTTCCTAGCCGGCAGCCTTTGAAGCCTTTCGCCAGGTTCCTTCGTCCGGTGGATGGGTGAGAGAGGCTGAGGAGGCTTGGGTGGGTGGGGGGGGGGGGGGAGACAGACAGACAGAGAGAGGCACAGACACACAGAGAGACAGGGAGGGAGGGGGGAACCAGAGAGTGACAGACACACTCAGAGAGACAGAGAGTGGGAGGGAGGGAGAGAAAGATAGACAGACAGAGAGAAAGAGAGAAAAAGAAAGAGAGACAGAAAGGAAAGAAAGAGAAAAAAGAGAGAGAGAAAGAGAGAAAGAAAAGAGACAGAAAGAGAGAAAGAGAAAGAAAGAGAGAGAGAGAAAGAGAGAAAGAAAGACAGAAGGAAAGAAAGAAAAAGAAAGAGAGAGAGAGAGAGAACTTATGACCACAATTAAGCCCAAAAGTTTGGTTGCTAACCAAGACCATTGTTAAGTGAGTTTCACATTTTCCAAATTGGCCACTCCCACCCAGTCACATGGCTGGCAAGCCACTCCCACCCGGTCACATGGCCGGCAAGCCACTCCCACAAAGCAGGCCACACCCACAGAACCTGTTCCAAAAATTTTGAAACCCACCCCTGCACGACACCCATGAATTTTGACATTTCGGAGATACATTGCTAGGACTGGGCCATTGCCAAAGCACAATCCTGCACTATATTGTACAGTATTGATCTCTGGCATCTTGCAATTTATTGAAAAGCTCTGTAAGTTTGCTTAGGTCAGTTGGTGGTCACATCAATTTTGAACAGGATTGTAATATAAAAATGGAGAGCCTGTTTTGTGTTTTGCATTTCTCTTTTGCAGTACTCAAAAGAGTTTGATCAAAAATACAAACTGGAATTACTCCATTCACATTTCAGAGATCTTGATTTATTACCCAATTTCTCTTTCCCATGACAATGAAGATCATTGTTAGTATCTCTGATGTAAAAATGAAATGCTACAAGATCTTCAAGGGAATGCTGACTCTTATTAATAATACTGCCTTCAGCATAATTTTCTACTAAGGTATCATATTATAGAGGAGCACAGAGATAACCTTGAATGAACAGTTTAGGAAGAACTAAACAGAATTCAGTCCTGTGAAAGGAGCTGTGACGAGGAAGAAAACAAAGAACCTGCCATGATGATATTTGCTATGAACAGGGATCTAAAAGAAATAGAACTTTATTGTCACTTTAAATGTACACTCATCAATAAATATGAAAATGAAATGTTGTTGCCTTCAGCTCTCAAAAGATAACCATTATACATATACCCACCCACCCAAACACACACACACACACGACTCAGAGAAACATCACAGTCTAGTTCGAATGTATGCATAATAATGGTGGTGGTGGGGGGGGGGGGGGGGAGAATCCTGCAAATTTACAAGATGGCTGGCATAAGGAGCAAAGCTGTTACAGAATCTAGTAGTCCTGCTATAGATACTTTGAAACTGCCTCCCAGAATGGAGCAATAGAAATAAACTGTGAAGTGAGTGTGTGGGGTTTCTAACAATGCTTCAAACTCTAAGCACATAGCACTTACAAGCAGAATAACGGGAAGCAAGCTTCCTATAATCTTCTCAGCTGTCCTTACCACTCTCTGTATTGACCTTCTATCTGAGGCAGTGCTGCCACCAAAGCAAGGTAAAGGTTCCTCTCGCACGTATGTGCTAGTTGTTCCTGACTCTAGGGGGTAGTGTTCATCTCTGAATAGCTAGCACTGTCCAAAAATGACTTTGTGGTCATGTGGCCAGCATGACTAAATGCCAAAGGAGCACAGAACGCTGTTACCTTCCCATCAAAGGTGGTTCCTATTTTTCTATTTGCATTTTTACATGCTTTCGATCTGCTAGGTTGGCAGAAGCTGGGTCAAGTAATGGGAGCTCACTCTGTTATGTGGTGCTAGAGATTCGAGCTGCCGAACTGCTGATCTTTCTGATAGACAAGCTCAACATCTTAGCCCAGGGGTCTGCAAAGTCGGCTCTTTTAAGACTGGTGGACTTCAACTCCCAGAGTTCCCCAGCCAGCATAGCTGGCTGGGGAATTCTGGGAGCTGAAGTCCACCAGTCTTAAAAGAGCCGACTTTGCAGACCCCTGTCTTAGCCACTGTGGCCCTTGATGACCAAAAACACCAAAGCAAAAAGGGATACAATTTGTTAAAATGGTCTCTATAGTGCCTTTGTAAAAAGTGGCCAGGACAGAAGAAAGATGTTCTCTCCTCATCTGATGCAGGAAATGCAAACATTGGTTTTGCACGCTTCACTGATAACTTACGAAGAGATTACGTCAGATTATCTGTTCTCTGCACTCTCAGTTACTTAATGCTATTGACCACCTTCACAACTGCAGCCTTGACACAAAGTTGAATATGACTATGCCAGCTCTTTCTAAAATCAACAATGATCTCTTTCATTTTATTAACATTCAAAACCAGGTTATTTTCATTGATGGCCATTCAGCGTCCTTTTATTATACCTTACAGTAAAGTAGTATTCCTATAATCCTTGGGATGCCTTTTTCCTATCTGACTACCACAACGTCTTAATACCAGGGCTTGGATGGATAACGTCTAGTGAGTCCCCCATGACTGATTCATCCCCTTTGTCTATGAATAACAGATAGTTGCATCATAACAGCAATTCATATGCTCCCCTTCCTATAATAGAAGAAATATTGCAACCATGCCATGACAATAGAATTGCTATACATGGGAGAATTAAAACCTTGCTTTAGGTTTCTCAAGAGACTTCAAGTGGCTGAGAGCGAGAACAGATGTCGAGGGCTATGTTTCATCCTGCTGTGCCTATTACTGAGCAAAACACAGCAAAGTGACTGTGTTTATTCCTGGCAAGAACTTTTCATTGGCTGAAGAGACAACACATATTTTTCTAAACCACTATTAGACATTCAAATTAATGTCATCTTTGGCTCTTCTGACCTACGAAAGATATCAAAATGAGTGAATAAATTATTTGACCAATACTTAATATGGTATGTCTCTTAAAATGGGACAACTGAGCTTAACTGCTGCCTTTTGCAGAATTCACCTGCAACAAGTTAGTATCAAAGGTGCTTTTGGACTTTCTTGTTTTTCTTTGAAGATGTTTCACTTCTCATTCAAGAAGATTCTTCAGCTCTGACTGGATGGTGGGGAATGGAAGGATTTAACATAACATAACACAACATAACACAACACATAACATAAATTGAGAAAAGTGTCGTTGGCTTACCTGAACGATCTTCTCTGTGTGCTGCGAGGAGAGTCCAACAATGGGTTAATTCTGCCTAACTGCCCTCTAGACTGGATTGATTTTCTTGAAGCCACGCCTCTTCCTGTGTGTTTGCCAGAATTTCAATTCAGGGCGTGAACTTGTAGTCGTCTGGTTGGTTCTCATGTTGCCGAAGGCTTGTAGTGCAAGTCAAGGTAGGAAACAGTAAAATTCCAACAACAAAAAACAGAGGAATCTACAAAAAGCAAGGGCGGGTTTGGACTCTCCTCGCAGCACACAGAGAAGATCGTTCAGGTAAGCCAACGACACTTCTCCTGTGTGCTGCTTGGAGAGTCCAACAATGGGAAATGCCCAAGCTAAACATTCCCAGGGTGGGAAACAGAGTCAACAGTAGATTCCGTCGTTAAGTGAACTTGTTGCAGAACCCTGCGACCAAAGGCCGCCTCTGAAGATGCAAACTTGTCCAACTTATAGTTACGCACAAACTGGGACGGGGAGGCCCAAGTGGCCGCCCTGCAAATCTCATCAAATGTTGCCTGGGTAGCCCAGGCCGCTGACGTAGCCGCATTCCTGGTCGAGTGTGCTGTGATGTTACGAGGCACCCTCTGGGCTTGCTGCTCATAAGCTGAAGCGATGCAGGAACGCAATCACCTGCCGATGGTGGCTGCGGTGGCCTTCTGGCCCATGTTGTGTGGTTGAAAGGTGACAAACAAGGCCTCCGACTGCCGGTAGGATGCAGTGTGCTTTACATATGTCTTGACCGCACAACGAACATCGAGCTTATGCCATCGTCGTTCCCTGGGGTGCACCGGCCGTGGACAGAAATTCGGTAAGATGACTTCCTGGGCGCGGTGGAACATCGAGTTGACCTTCGGAACGAAGGTGGGGTCAAGGCGTAAAATCACCCTGTCCTTGTGGATAACACAAAGGTCATTCCTGACCGATAACGCCGCCAGCTCCGATATCCGGCGTGCTGAGGTGATGGCCACCAAAAATACCGTCTTAAAGGTGAGACGTTTCAAGTCACATGTGCGCAAAGGCTCGAACGGAGGATCAATCAGAGCCCTGAGTACTACATGCAGATCCCATGTAGGGTACCTGTGAACGACCGGAGGGCGAATGTTGGAAGCCCCTCTCAGGAAGCTCTTCACCCTTGGCTGACATGCCAGGGAAGGGTAAGAGTCGAAGGCCAGCACGGTGGAGAGTACGGCCATCTGGCAACGAAGAGTGTTAGCCGCCAGACCCTGTTCCAGGCCTCGCTGAAGGAAGTCCAGCACATCAGGGATGGAGGCTGAGGTGGGGTCGACCTGGTGGGGGCCGCACCAGGCTATGAAAGCGGTCCATGTAGCGTCATATATCCTGGTAGTCGAAGGGCGACGGGAGGCCTGTATGGTGCGTATGACCCCGTCAGAAAAATTAGCCCTCTCTAGGAGCTGCCTTTCACATGCCAAGCGGCCAGCTGCATCCACTGCGGCTCTGGGTGCTCGATGGAGCCCTGAATGAGCGACAACTCCTCCAGCGGAATCCTCCATGGCTTGACTACGGAGAGGCTCACCAGGTCCGCGAACCACGACCTCCTGGGCCAGAAGGGAGCGATTACTATCACGTCTGCCTGCTCCTTGAGGATCTTCTGAATCAGGCCCGGTAGCAGGGGAAACGGCGGGAAGGCGTACAGAAGACCTGGAGACCAATGGCACCTGAGGGCGTTGATGCCTTCCGCTCCCTGACACTTGTACCTGGTGAAGTACCTTGGGAGTTGCGTATTCGTCGCGGATGTGAACAGGTCGACGGCCGGCTGCCCGAATCTCAGCGTGATCTTGAGGAATAGGTCCGGGTGCAGCTGCCATTCCGAGTTGTCGATGGTGGCTCTGCTCAGCCAATCCACCTGGATGTTGCTCTCGCCCGAAATGTGCTCCGCCTTGATGAAGGCAAGATGCTTCTCCGCCCAAAGGCCCAGCCGTTCGGCCTCCTTCATCAACGACCTGGAGCGGGTGCCCCCTTGGCGATTGATGTGGGCCTTGGTGGAGACATTGTCCGTGAGCAACAGAACGTGATGGTTCTGAATCGTCGAGCGGAAGTGAAGAAGAGCTAGGCGAGCCGCCCTCAACTCCAGCCAATTGATGCTGTGTTTGAGTTCCTCGGGTGACCACTCCCTTGCGCCACCTGGTTGTCTAGGTGGGCTCCCCAGCCGAAGAGGCTGGCATTTGTGGTGATGACGACCCGGTCTGGCTCGCGGAAGAGGCACCCCTTGGCCAGGGACGTCGCTGTCCACCACTTCAGGGACGAGCAGACCTTGTCCGGGACTGGCACATGCTTGGGGGAGTCGCTCTCCTTGGCGCTCTGGTGGGGCAATAGGCACCACTGTAGATGTCGCGAGTGGAGGCGCGCCCATGGAACAATTGAGAGGCATGAGATCATCTTGCCGAGGAGTTGCGACAGGAGAACGATGGGGGCAGTTTCGGAAGACCGCTCCTTCAGTGCGAGGGGAAGCAGACTGCTCACGCGCTCGGGCGACAGGTAGACCTGACAGGAGATGGTGTCTATGACCGCTCCCAGATGTGTCAGACTGGTGGTGGGCGTCAGGTGGCTCTTTTTCAGATTGATGGAGAACCCGTGGTGCTCGAGGGTTCTCATGGTCAATCGGAGGTCCCTGAGCGCCTGCTGGTGGCTGGACAATTGGATGACGATGTCGTCTAGGTAAGCCTGCAATCGGACTGGTCTTGACCTGAGGGATGCCAGAACTGCAGCTAGGATCTTCGTAAACGTCCTCGGAGCGGAGGACAGGCCGAAGGGGAGAGCCCTGTATTGGTAGTGATTGCCTGCATAGTAGAACCTGAGAAACCTGTGGTGCGCCTTCCGGACCGGGATGTGGAGGTAGGCCTCCTGAAGATCTATAGAAGTTAAGAGATCCCCTGGGCGAATGCAACTCAGGATGGACTGGAGTGATTGCATCTTGAAGCGTCTGTACGCCAGATGCTGATTCAGTTGTTTTAGATCTAAGATACCCCTCCATCCCCCCGAGTTCTTGGGAACTAGGAACAGGATCGAATAGAAACCTGACCCTGCTTGGCCTACCGGTACTGGTTCTATGGCATTTATTTCTTTCAGGTGTGCCACCTCCTGCTCCATAAGGGCCCTCCTGAGGGGAGAGGATGGGGTGGGGCAGCGAATGAATCGCCTGGAAGGAAGGGAGAGGAATTCCAGTGTGAGGCCTATCCGGATGGTCTGTAGGACCCACTGATCTGACGTGGTCTGCTCCCAGGCCGCCTGAAATAGGTGGAGGTGGTCCCCTATGGGAGCAGTTGCCAGAGAGTCATTTAAATTTACGGAAAGGCCTGGAGCCTGAGCCTCCTCTGAAGGGACGCTTCGAGAAGGATTGCTGTTGGCCCCTGTCCCGAAAGGACTGACGGTCCTGCCCCCTATCTGAACCCTGATTATAGGGCCGATGGTATTGTCCTGCACTAGTGGAAGGCTCGGAGGTACGAAAGGACTGTTTCCGAAAGGACCCAGAACCTTTGCGCTCTGTCTTTTTAGTGACGGAGGGCATGACCTTCTTCTTGTCTTTGTTCTCCACTAGAACGGGGTCAAGGCCCTCGCCAAAAAGCTTCCCCCCTTTATAGGGGGCAGAAGCGATCTTCCACTTGGATCGCATTTCTGCATTCCAGTGGCGGAGCCAAAGTAGTCTCCTGGAGGTCACGTTGGATGCCAAGGCCCTAGAGGCAAACTTGGCGGAACTCAGGGTGGCGTCGGCGGTGTAGGAGATGCCCGCCACTATCTTCCTCAACTCCTGCCTAGCTCTAGAATCACCCGCCGGGACTTTCGCCAGAAGTTGTCGGAGCCACTTAAGAGTGGCCCTGGACATGAAGGAGGCTGATGTGGCAGTCTTAATAGCCCATGCAGCCGCCATGTGGGTCTTGTGACAGGCCTTTTCGGACCTCTTGTCCTCCGCCTTAAGGCCCTCCAGCAGGTCAGGAGGCAACACAGATGTGGAGGTGAGTGCCTGTACCGGAGGGTCTACTGGAGGCAGCTTAATCAGGTCCTCCAAAGGGGCGTCTACCGTGTACAGCTGTTTATCAATATTGCTGTGCGAAGCAGCCGTGCCTGGCTGGGCCCACTGGCGCTGAACCAGGTTCAAAAACATCTTGGGGACCGGTACTATCTCCTGAGTCTCTTCTGGTCCTCAAAAAGACCCTCATCATTGTCGGAGGTCACCTCAGTGGCCGGTTCAGGGGTGGTAACTTTCCTGCGGGTAGAAACCTTTGCCTTGCTCAAGATGGTTTTAAAGGTAGAGCAGCGGAAAAGCCCTTTGAAAGCAGGCTTCTCCGGGACAGCTTGCTCATCCCCTGAGAATTCCTGTTCCGGAAGTAAGTCATCTTCCACCGTGGAATCCCCACTATCCAGGGAGGAATGAGGAGAGGGAGACCTGGGGGTTGCCTGGCCCACAGCTGCTCTGGAGGTGCTAGGCCTCCTGGAACGTTTGGCCTTCTGCTTGATGCCATCAGCTATTCCCTGGGAAATGGCATTGTTAATTATGGCTTGTAATTCAGCAGAGAGTGCAGACCTCTGGTCTTCAATAGGCCTAGCCCTTTTATTAGGCCTTGCTGAGGTAGGGGGAGGGGTAACGACCCTAGAAGAAGGAAGACTGTCCTCCTGAAACAGATCATCATCTCCCACCAAGGAAGGCTCCGGGGACTCATCAGAGGAGAATTCCTAATAATAATAATAATTAATAATAATAATTTTTATTTTTCTATACCGCGTCCTCTCCCCAGGGGGACTCGGAGCAGTGCACAGGGAAAAAATTAAAACAACATAAAATATGTACATAAATAAATACAGTAAAAACAGATTAAATCTAATTGTCCCTGCACTAAAATCCCCATTTTTAAAATTAACATTCCCTAACCCCTAAGGTAGAGACTAACCTAGGCCGGCCAAGCAGAAAAAGTGTGTTTTTAATTTCTGACGGAAGAAGCGGAGGTCCGTAGTTGTTCTAATGTCGGGGGGAAGGTCGTTCCAGAGGGCTGGGCCTGCCACAGAGAAGGCCCTTCCCCTTGGCGTCGCCCGCTGACAAAGTCTAGTGGACGGCACCCGGAGAAGTCCCTCTCTGTGGGAGCGAATCGGCCGGGAGGATGTATGTGGCAGGATCCGATCCCTCAGATAGCTAGGTCCCGAGCCATGGAGCGCTTTAAAGATGAGAACTAGCACCTTGAAGCGCACCCGAAAGACGACAGGAAGCTGTTCTTCTTTCTCCTCTTCTCTGTCTATCAGGGGAATAAGTTGAATCACAGGGATAGGATCCACTTGAACCTCCCCAGCTTGAGCCTCTCTAGAATTTTCGCTGGCCTTGCGCTGGGCCTTGTCAAATTCTTTATCAAGGGCCTTTTGGCGCCTGGAAGCAGCCTTCTCCTAAGCTTTGTCTTGCCTCTTTCCCCCAGCCTTGCTCAGGGCTTCAGAAGCGGCCTTGCTGGCCTGTCTAACAAGCCCCCTGCTGGTGGATGGCCCTGGCTGTTCAGAGTCTTGGGAGGATCTTTCAGACATCTTGGGGCCCCAGTAACTCACCACCCAATGAACACTGGCCGGCAAGGGGACTTCAGCCAGGTGATCTGGATCAGCAGAATTGAAAAGGCAATGTGAAACAGCAGGTCAGCTCGCGAACGAGACTAAAAAGCTGCCTCCCAAGGAGCAGGAATGCACCCAAGCCAAGGAGAGCCTGCCGGATCAAGGCCGGACAGGAGATCTTTCCAAAGCCTCTCGGTCTGGAGCCAGCCAAAGAAGTAAGTGCTGGAAACTTTCCCTTCTCTGCAGCCTTCTTTGCGCCTCCGCACACGCTGTGGAAATGGCGCCACTCGCAGCCGCTCTGGAGTCGGAAACGGGGCTTCCGGAGGAAAATGCGCCCAATTAAGCCGCCCCGCCTTCTCCTGATGCTAAACGCCCGCCAATGGCTGAAAAGCCTCAAAAATGGCAGGCGCGATTCAAAACGGACGGCGCGAAGCCGCTCCGCTTGAAGCTGGCAACAGCAGATGCTGGGGAGAACAGCTGCTCCAGCGAGGAAATAAACACCAACAGCAGGGCTCCTCGCCACTGACCGAAGCACTATCTCGGCTCCCACGGCAGTCCAAGCCTGGGGCCAGGAGGAAACCCACGCGCGCCCGGGCAAACCCAGGACACGTCGGGACTGTTGAAGTTTGTGAGTTTAAGTAAAACTCACCGAAGAGCTGTGCTGTAAAATGGAGAAAAAATACTTCTTGGAGAGTCCAACTAATGTTCTGAATAAAACTCTTAAGGAGAACCAACAGAACACGTCCTAGGGCATCAGACTGGATTGAAATTCTGGCAAACACACAGGAAGAGGCATGGCTTCAAGAAAATCAATCCAGTCCAGAGGGCAGTTAGGCAGAATTAACCCATTGTTGGACTCTCCAAGCAGCACACAGGAGAAAGGCTCCATTCCGAACATTCAGCGTATCCCAGGACCCTGCAAGGCTTGTTGTAGCATTATGCGTGTGAGCAGTGGCATTGCTGTGAGGTTAGTCATATTGGTGCAACGTCCTCGAGCAGGACCCTGCAAGGATTGTGTGCCATTGTGTGCACAAATGACGGCACTGTTGCGAGTTTGGACACACCGGCACCAGATGCCAGCTGCACCGGTGTGATGAAGCTTGTGGAGGTGCTGCCATTCATGAGCTTAATGGTACAACAAGCTTTGCAGAGTTCTGCTCCAAGAGGCTGTGCCGGTATGACAACCTCAGAGCAATGCCGCCACTCCTGTGCACAGCTTGCTCAAGTTGCAAACAGCCTGGGGATTTTTGCAGCCTTTATGTGCTTGGGATGCCTACAGGATCACAGGCTTTTGAGTCCAGTGAGGCCCAGCATTTGGGCTCCTGTGCATTCTTCTTCTCCTAGAAGGCTCCGGTGCATCCATGGCACATCCAGCTCACTGAGTCTGGCCTGCTGCACCTCAAAAAATGTAAGACCTCCTTAAAAATAAGCCCAAGTGCTTATTTTCAAATCTAAAAGAAAGTAAGATTCAGTCTTATCTTCTGAGAAACATAGTAATACATACAATAGTGAATGCCATAATTTACAAATGTACAGATACTTTACAGATTAATAGAGTTGGAAGGGCCTTGTAGGTCATGTAGTCCAACCCCCCCGCCCATTTGATTGTGTATGAAAAATTATTTTAAAAACAATAGATTTTTATCTATTTATAAAACTTATAGGCTACTCATCTTACCTCAAGGTAACTGGGCAATTTTAGAGCATATATCATATGTTATAAAAATGATCTCTTTTTAGAATATAGCATCAGTCACTGACTGGTTGAAATATGTAGTTTTTGTTGTTATGCTAGATTTCTACTTTAAAGACTAGATTACAATCCTTTCAATGATGCTTAAAATGTTATGCATTAAACCTACTCTACCATTGACTGATCTACTTTGAAAAAGGCCTGAAAGAATTCTTGCATTTTTGTGCTTAACATAAATCTATAGCGAATCACTTGGCTAAGCTGAAATTTCTTATCAATATCTTAGATTAGATCTATAATTACAGAGACAAATTGTATCTTTTATAATTTGATCCTTGACAGAGTAAGAATAAATGTGAACTAGTTCATTGGTAGGTTGGGACTCAGGCATTTACTTCATTGTTCTATGCTCCATATATTCAACAACCTATCCAGCATAAGATCAGATTTTTCAAGATTGATATTAGAGAAAAAATGTCAATACTATTCATCACCTAAACACATACAATAGTCTTTGCAACTTCTATAGCTCAGGTTAGAGGGAGCCAAGGTCAATGTTATATTGATAATTCTATCAAGCCCTTGATCCAAAAGCTTAGCTTGCTTTATAAAGCCATTTCTAGTTTCCATGTTGATGGGGTCTGTGAGAACCATTGCTTGCAATATTGTTTGCTCAAGAATTATGCAGCAATCCCCAGAGAGATTCACATTAAATTCTTAAGAAGGTACACACGGGAGGAGATACTAAGGGCACAACGGGAGGGTCCGTTGAAATATGAGCAAAAGGACATTGCCATATTAAAACAGATCCCAAAAAAGATTACAGAAGCAAGAAAGAAATTCTCCTTCTTGCCGAAAAAATTATATAAAAACGGGATCTGGTTTAAATGGTTAATGCCTGAAGGAATGTTGGTATTCTGGGAGGGAGGCAGAATCAGAATTAAAACAATAGCGGAGGCTGAGGCCTTTCTTAAAAAACATTTCTCAATTCTGGGCGAAGAAGAAACAGGAACAGGAGGAGCCACGACCCCGCCCTCTGAGGGGAGGGAGAAGGAAGGTGCAATAGCAAAAAGGCTCAGACCTCGAAAATAATTAATTTTGAACTATTGTAATTCTTGAAATGGATGAAGATCTAAAACTAAAGATTGAATGTATGAATTTTAAAAAGTTGACAAATGTATATATCTACTAACACTATTTGTTAACATGATATTGTATAAGGACCCGATTGCAGTCACCATCTCTGGTATGGAAGCTCTAAAATGTATAATAAGCCCAAATTACCCTTTCCTAATATTATAAAATTGTAAAACCAATAAAAAACTTTTACTCATCAAGAATCATGCAGCATTGGTAGTGGGTATTGGAGTCTTCATGAATCATAATTTCATTTTTTTAACCAAAGCCAATTACAAGCATTGATCCCAAATAATTCCACTGAAGGAAGCGAGTATATCTGACATAGATTTAAGATTGAAGAATAAAAAAACTATTCTCATTGGATTTGCAAATCAGGTTTACAGATGGCTGTATAAGTTTCTAAAATGTTTGTATTATTATAGACATTTGGAAATGGTTCTTTTAAATAATAAAAAGTTTACCAGCACTCAAGGATTCATTAAAGTGAGTTCTGTATGCAGGCAATGCCTAAGAGGCCATCGCAGAAAGAGAAATGTTGCCAGATGTTGTTTTGGTCTCTTCACACTGATTAGGCACACACTTTATAATAGGCTGTGCACTCAGCGGTTCCTTGTGACTCAAGCAGTCCCTTGCTTTGTAAGAAAATCTTAAGATGTCAAGATGGTACCTTATGCTTTCTTTTGTTTATGACCATTATAAATATCTATTAGCTTTCTTCTTGGATTTTCTATACTCTCAGTCTTTGAAATACCAAAGTAATCTTGCGGAGTTTTGCTGTTTTTATTTCCTGTTGTTTTCTTAACTTTTGCTTCTAAACCCCACTGCAAATTGCTAGTCGGACAATGCTAATTGGCAATGTCATTTTAACTTTAGCCTATTTCTTCCATTTTGCCCTTTTACTTTCATTAAACTATTTTGATTAAATGAATGGGGATTATTTGAACTTCAGAACCTTGAAGGTGCTTAATATATTAGCCGTAGTTAGAATTAATGGCCTAGCTAATTATGTCTTATTCAGTAAGCCATAGGCCAGTAATGGCTTAATGTGATGTAGACAATCAGGCATTATTTTTAACTGATATTTTTGATATTTCTGTAACTTAAAACTAACAAACATATCTGTATAAAGTCCCATGGAGGTGTGTGTGTGTTTGTTTGTTTGTGTTCTTTAGTTGAAAAAAAGCCTACAGAAACATTTTTATTCCCATGGCAATAGAGTCTGCAAACAGAGTGGTGTGGCTCTGGTTACCTTGCTGGACTTATGTATCAGCAATCTACTCTTCTGCTACCATAATTGATGTCTCAAAGAAGCCATGTTCACCTTTGGTTCACTCCTGTTCACTCCTGTCCTACAAATGATATGCTGCCTCCCCAACCCCCCAAAAGACCTGGAGTTAACATAAGAGGCTTGTACCCCATCAGATTATCCAATTCCCTTTTCAAACCATCAAAGTCAGTAGCTATCAGCACTTTTTTTAATTTTCACAAATGCACAAGGTAAAGATGATCACATGGCCATGGAAATGCTGCAGCAGTCGTAAGTGTAAAAATAAATCCTGTTCTAAATCTCATTCCATTCAGCACACTTTTGAAAGAGAGCCCTCCAAATAATGCATTATTTTATACAACTCCATCAGTTATGTGGCAAACAAATATAGCATTCTAGATACAGTTCTGCAATAAATGTGTATGCCATTACAATATTGTTTGCTTTTATTTTCAATTGTCTTCATATGATTCATACCATGGAATTTAACTTTAAAACTATGGAGCTATCCACTATGAATCCAAGATCTCTTTTCTGGTTAGTCATAGTTAGCTCAGACCTAAATCAGCATACCGTATTTTTCGGACTATAAAATGCACTGGTGTATAAGACGCACCAAGATTTTGAAGAGGTAAATAAGAAAAAAAAAGTTTTTGTCCTCCCCAGCCCCCAGTAGCATTCTGCAGGCTTGAGCAGGGCTAGGGGAAAGCAAAAATGACCGTTTTTGCAAAAAACGGGCAGAAAATGGGCCATTTTTCACAAAAGCTGGAGTATTTTGCCTTCCCTCAGACCTACTGAAGCCTGCAGAGTGCTGTTAGAGCTGGGGAAAGGCAAAAACACCTCTGTTTTTGTGAAAAATGGCCCAGTTTTTTTCTTCCAAAAATGGGATGTGGGGGCGGGGCTTCAGGGTGCCAAAAATAGCTGTCTTCGGTGTATGTTGCATCAACATTTCCATGCTCTTTTAGGAGGCAAAAAATTGCACCTTATACACTGAAAAATCCGGTATATGCAAAATTACTTTTTTTCCTCTTAATGTGCATATTTTGAACAGTTAGACCTCAATTGAGCCCAAAATTTCTGCCCCTCAGCAAAACAGTTGTTAAGTGAGTTTTGCCCCATTTTAAGACTTTTCTTGCCACAGTTGTTAAGTGAATAACTGCAGTTGTTAAGTTAGTAATAAAGTTAAGTGAATCTGGCTTCTTCCTTGACTTTGCTTGTCAGAAGTTCACAAAATGTGATTACATGAAACCCAGATACTGCAACTGTCATAAATATATGCCAATTTTAATCATATGACCATGGAAATGCTGTAGCAATTGTATGTCACTTTTTTCAGCGCTGTTCAATTGTCACAATGAACAGTTGTAAGTTGAGAACCTTGTCTACTTAAATTGCTCTATATTAGCAATTTGATTTACTATTTACCCAGTTTAAAAAGATCCTTCTAGAGATCTTTGCAATCACTTTGGAACATACAAGTAAGTTAACTGAAATTAATTTCAGTCTGGATTCAATAGAAGTCCAAGTAGTTTTTTATTTAGTATGAATATTTCTTTTGAAGTGAAGTAAGCCAACTTCTTTACCTGAATATCCCATGAAAGGAGTCCAGTTTCTACATCCCGGTCGGTTGGATGAGAGAGGTGTTTTCCGTACTTTAGAAATCTTTATATCTTTGGTGGAAGAAGGGCTTGTCATATTTACTGTGCTAATGTTTTCTGCACTCTTGTCTCCAAAATATGAATCTAACAAAAATAAAAAGAACATTTTCTTTGAAAGTAATTAATATAAATGGATTGCATTTCTTTATTTCTAAGACAGTTATTTGAAACACTATTTAGTAATAAAAATTTTAATTCTTTTAAACAAGATTTTGGAAATTTGGTGCCTGGAAGTGCCATAGCAGTCCCACCCTTAGATGCTCTGGCATATCTAACATTAAAATATTGTATTAAGATATACCTTAAATATAATATAAATTAAAACACATCTACATCTCATGAAAGTAGTAAACTTTTCAAATTAATTTTTCCTACATTTTTAAAAATTGGGAACACCTATGATACTGCAGAAAACTAGGTAATGACACTTTCAGATTACTGACATCCACAATGGAGAGAAATGTGTATTTTTTAAGTATTCTTCGCCAAAGTCACAAAGTTCTATTTCCTAAATTACTAGGTTCTGCTCATCCCAGAAAAGATCTGTTCAATTACACAGCAGAACAGATGTATAAATTTCAATCTTCTTGCTAACTGCTTAATCATTTACAAGTTTGTTTAGAAAGAAATCAAGCCCTTTTAGAATTTTAATGTCCCACCTAATTTAGAAATTTCTTTGAATTCCACCTTTTATTTTCTACCTATCAGATCCACAATTAGTCATTCAGTTAAAGGGCGTGTGCATATTTATAATTATAGCCTTAATTTATATTTTAATAAATTACTATTTATAGTATATTTAATATGGCTTGTTTAATACTTCAAAATTTTAACCCCACCAAATAGTGTTACGAGTTGTCCAACGCATCACCCACTAATTATATATTTTATCCATGTTTGTAAAAATTTATTGTTGTTTTCCTCATATAGGGCATATGTTATCTTAATATATAAGCTGTAAATCTGCATTTACTCATAATTAAAAATAATAGAAAAAGGTATCTTTGAAATACTTTTGCCAAGATAAAAGTCATCATTCCAATATTCAGATAAATATTGAGCATTTAACAATTAACAAGTCAGATGTGTGATCAGATCAATATAGACCCCCAGTAGAGTGTATTTAAGAGCTGGTATTGCCAATAAAGAGAACCAAGCCCCTTCCTCAGCCATAAAATGTTATTAAATGATTCCAGGTTACTTCATAGGCAAAGAAAGGAGAGAAACTATGCATAACTCTTTGAGCTGGTGACCAAAAGGAAGGATGTGAATGAAATAAAATGCTTAATAGCCAGACGAGTCAGAAAAAGCTGAAAAGCTGACTGGAGGACTTTGGACCAGTTATTCTCAGCCAACCCCTCTCATAGAGTTGTTATGGAGAAAGTAAAAGGAGGAATATTATGTATGTCTGCCAAATTGAATTACAGTTAGTCCTTGACTTACAATCACAATTTAGACCAAAATTTTGTTTTTAAGTCAGACACTTAAGTGAGTTTTGCCCCATTTTACAAACCTTCTTGCCTCAGTTGTTAAATGGATCACTGCAATTGATAAGTTTGTAAATTGGTTGAGTGAATCTAGCTTCCCCATTTGATTTTGGTTGTCAGAAGATTGCAAAAGGGACACATGAGCCAGTTGTCAAGCATTTGAATTTTGATCATACATTCATGGGGATGCTGCAAAGGTTGTAATTGTGAAAAACAGTTGTCACTTTTTTCAATGCCACTGTAAATTTTGAACGGTTACCATATGAACTGTTGTATGTCGAGGACTACCTGTACTAATTCGGTGACAAAGGTGGGATAAAAGTCTAATTGAGAATTGAAGTTTTGCACTTTTTCCCATTGAAGAACTGGGTAAACGAAACTGCTACAAAGAGACCTAAACTCTTGAGAATTAATTGCTGCTCGTGCTTCCCATTCACTTATTAGAGAAGCCTTGAAAGGTGAGTTGAGGATTGAGGTTTCCGCCCAAAAGAGAGCGCTATTTTCATTATTTCGGGGGCTTCGATCATCGGACATTCTTCGGGCAATGCCCACCTTCCAACCCTCTGGGAGGAAAGGCCGCGGCGCCATTGGGACCCCTGAGGACCGTTTTCCCCCGCTGAGGGTGAGAGGGCTCGTCGGTCAAGGCCGGCGTCTCTTGAAGACCGAACTGGTAACGGGGCTGACGCTCGGGGCCAGAAGACGACGAGCAGGGTCCCGAATAAGAAGTGGAAGCAGCCGACGCTTCCGCCATGATCCACTTGATTCGGGGATCGCCTCTAGGAAACCCCAGCACGAGGGAGGCTTAAGGAGCCCTCCGCCCCGTTTGCCTCAAGTCAGCTCGCGCCTCGAATGGAGAGAGCAGACTGTACTATTTCAAGCAAGACAGAGGGGTGTCTCGCATTTAATTGATTTCGCTCAGTGACCAAAAATAATTCTTATCCGAGCTCCCTCAACCTTGGCGGAGAACTTTCTTACCCAAGTGAACATTAGAGAGTATAATTTAAGTATACAACCCCCCCTTAACATTTTCAGCCGTTATCTCAAAATTGTACAATCCCCCCCCCCCCAGGAAAAAGCACCCTTAACTGCGGAGCCTTCAGCAGGACGGCTCTTTTCTGACAAATGTGTTTTTTTTCTTATCGGGTTGTCTAAACGTGATGCAACGTGTCATCGCTTTCAGATAGTCCACACAGCTTAAAGGGCCTTTAGCTAAGAAATATTAGTCCAAATTTGTACTTTTTAAAAAGTACTTTAAAAAAAAAAAGGAACTTCCTAGTGCAGTTCATTTGTAGAAAGAATGTGATTTAGAACTAAGGGAAATTATAGTAACAACACTTAAAACTTCCATGATTAGGAACCTTATACCATTTCAGACAAATGGCTATCCAACATCTTTTTAAAGACTTCCAGGGTTGGGGCTTTCACAACTTCTGGAGGCAAGCTGTTCCAGAGGTTAATTGTTCTGACTGTCAGGAAATTTCTCCTTAGTTCTAAGTTGCTTCTCTCCTTGATTAGTTTCCACCCATTGCTTCTTGTCCTGCCCCCAGGGCCTTGGAGAATAGTTTGACTCCTCTTTGTGGCGCCCTCTGAGATATCGGAACACTGCTATCATGTCTCCCCTGGTCCTTCTGTTCATCAAACTAGACATACCCAGCTCCTGCAACCGTTCATGTTTTAGTCTCCAGTCGCCTAATCATCTTGGTTGCTCTTCTCTGCACTCTTTCCAGAGTCTCCACGTCTTTTCTACATCGTGGCGACCCAAACTGCATGCAGTATTCCAAGTGTGGCCTTACCAAGGCACTATACAGTGGCATTAACACTTCATGTGATCTAGATTGTATCCCTCTGTTTATGCAGCCTAGAACTGTGTTGGCTTTTTTGGCAGCTGCTGCACACTGCTGGCTCATATTTAAATGGTTGTCCACTAGGATTTCTAGATCCCTCTCACAGTTGCTACTATTGAGCAAGGTACCACCTATACTGTAGCTGTGCATTTTGGTTTCTTTGCCTAAAATTTATTTTGCCTAATTAAGCCTAAACTGAATGTTTGCTTTATAAACGAGTAAGTGATGAGACAGCAGTCAGACTTGAAACCAACGAAAGTTGCAATTTGGGGTTCTGACTTAAACCAATGATTGATTTAATGCTGTTGTCTACTGTTGTATCAATCTTAAACTTTATTTTGTATTCAGATGAAAGAACATCTCTCCAAATACATTGACAAAGAAAACCAAAATTTAAAAATGCAGCAGTTACAAGTTGACCAATAATGGATATTTTCTTCAGTACAAATGAGTGGTGGTAGAGGCTTCCTGATATTCTTTGAAGCCAGTTTAGCAGCTGTGTAGGTTAGTAATTAGTATCAGAAATTCTGATTTTCAGTAAGGCAAATTAAAAATATGCAATATTTATAGGATTATGAGTTCAGATAATGGGCATGTTTGCATGACACATCCTTGTTTGACCAGATAACCTAATAAAATTCAGTTTCATTGGAAGCAGGCATCTTGATTGATGCTTAGGCCACATTTTAACTCAGCAGTTCTTTAAAATTAAAATTACAGAAATGATGTGACTGCTGCCGAAAAGATTGAAGACGGTTTTGTTTTTTAGCACCATTTTACTTTTTCCTTCCCCATGGCACAGAATGAAAAAATAGAAAAGATTGTATGGCTGGGATTGGTGATTTGTAGCCATTTTAATATTCCATCTTTGTCCATAGATTGAAAGCAAATGATAAACCGTCCATCAGTAAAGTCAGTAATTCCATTCAGTAGAGTTCAGTACAGTTGATATGAAGCTGAATATTTAGTTCTGTAGTTACCAGAATTCAGTACCCCAAGAATCCACTTCTCCATCTCACTGTGCTTTTAGCTATTGGGTGAAAAATTTATCAAATACAACACTTTGAAAATATATAGCTAGTGCTTGGTTTACAGCAACTGAGACTGGAATTGCCGTCACTAAGTGGTTGCAAAGTGTGATGTCCATGCTGCTTACCAATGACAGTTCTGGTTGCTATAATTTCACACAATAATTTCCAACTTATGTTGCCTTTTCCAATGTCTTTGCTTGTCAGAAGGTAGCAGGGAATGTTGGAAATCATGATCCTGTAACCGTGACTTGCTGTGACATGATCATGAACACAGCACCAAGTGTCCAGATTCTGATCACATGTCTGTGGATAAACTGCAGTAGCCAGAAAGATGGGAACTGGTCAAAACCACTCGTTCAGTGATGAGTTTGAATTGTTATTGAACAAGTAATTATAACCAGAGGACCCATTTGTACAATTCTTCTTTTACATAATATGAACAATTGTTTTAACAATTGTTGCCTTTCTAGGTCTAATGTACATGAATCATATGTAGTGTAGAACAAAAACCCTTGTGAGATACCCTAACTTTTTTGAAAACAAATGCAAAAAAAATTTCTCACTTCCAGTGGACCGTGGACAAATACGTCTATAATTATAATTAACTTTAATCTGTTTTAAGCAAAAACAGATTTATTTATACTTTGATTTCAATAAACTTACAAATGCAGTTGTGCCATATGAAAGAGGCATTTCTATAATTCTAATGGAAACAAGTATTTTCTCTTGCAGAAAACAATCTTATACAACTTTATTCTTGAATATATACAATTATTCCAAGTTCACTAAAATTGGGATTCAAGCCACATTGTACAATAAATATTTTAGAGCAAAGAAAACAAGTTGTAGAATTCAGCAAGGCCATTAGTTAAAACCAAGTTACATTATAATTATATTATGAGTTTTCATTAAAGAATGTCATTAATAGAGAGTAACTATTTGGATACCATTGTATTTCTTCTATTATGGTTTGACAAATAAATTAAACTGGCTTTAATTATCGCATATCCTGAAGGGCATTCAAGTGCATGAAGTGTCACTGGCAAAATAAACAAGTAAATTTCTATCAACAGAAAGAATGCCTAGGACAATTTACTATCTAGTAGTTGTTGCTTTATCACCCTGATGGATGAATGATTGTATCATAATCGTAATTCAAGTATTTATCTACTGCACCTAACACAGTATGTTATTTTCAAAGTGAAGCAGCACTGGTGGCAAAATACTTAAATACATACATCTGTTACTGAAAACCTCAAGTACATGTCATACTCAGTTTATTTACTTCGTTTACAGTAACATGTACAAAATGATAGTGTGCTTACAGTAAAGTGGCAATTTATAATGTAAACACATTTAGAAATGCCTTGATGGAAAAATTCAAAGCTGCTGATTAAAGTATTTTATACATACTGTACCCTAGCTAATAAGTTCAGGCTGTACATTTATTCTTTGAAGGATCTCTTCAGGCATACAAAACACAGGATTTACAGGCTTAATTTGTTCTTCACCCAGTAATGATAGTCCAGCAATTCCAAACAAAGTGTGAAATGGATCCACCTAGAATATATTAAGGTATATTTATTAAAAAGATTATTTTACATGGGATAATATATTTTAAAATATTAGGCAGTTTTCTATACTAAATAAATTTGAAGATTCAAATTAAAAAAGGAACAATGGTAATGTGCATCTTAACTACTCATTTTTAGAAAACCAGGAAAAGATGAAAGGATTTTAATTAAAGGAAATGCAAACTAATTAGCCAGAATACAATGTATCAACAATACTGTAGCTTTTTTTCATTCCCAGGTATATAATTTAATAATTATATTAAAGAAACAGGGTACTTTCATTTGTAGTATGATAATGCTAAAATTCAGAGAAGTCTATGCTCGCTATAGAAATTATTACATTTCTATCTTATGGTAAGGAATGTCTTCATCATTGGTTTTATCCATCACCTCTGAACTTCAAATTCAGTGCAGCTAAAGGCATGGGTTCCTAGATTGAGAGGAATACTTTTAACATTAGGAACAATGGTATAATGTTCCATGCATGATATACCTTGGCTTTGGCACTGGCTGTAACTTTAGGCACACGCTGCAAGTTCTATTTTTCAGCATCATTTTAAGCTCTGAATGCTTGCTGAACAAATGGTTGTAAGTCGAGGACTATTTGTAGTTTGTTTTGGGCTTGAATGAAATGTATTTCCCATTTCATATATACTTTTAATATTGTGGCCGCACTGGCTATTTATAACATGGCTGGAGTGCTTAGCCATTCACAAAGTGTCTACAATGGCAACAAAACACCCTACTACCCAGGTACTCCAAAAAGAGATTTCTTAGTCATCTAACCGATATTTGTACTTTTTCTGGACAGGAAGATGTACTTCTACACTAAATGTGAAACTAAGTATGTCCATTGTTTTTATTAAGGGCCCCACATATTTTTGACAATATATCTATTTATAGGCTACTGGTTTTCCTTGCAGTATCCCCACTTCTCATTCTGAATTAAAATAATATCTAAAGTCAAATTAGGATAAAATCTTAGCAAGGATTAAAGGTTATATCTACTGGCATTTATTTGAAAGCCTTTGGTTACATCCTCAAGAGATATTTTATTCAGAAGTTTTTTTATATAGATTTCCTCTAACTGGTTCAATATTTTCTATTTGATTAGCTATACCCTTAATTCTGGCAACAAATTTCCCTAGTAGTAACTATTTATAATTAGAAACAAAATTTAATCATAAAGTTATCTTCATATCATCCACTAAAGTGGAACTAATCTAATTTGAAAAGAAAAAAATCTAATGAACACCATCATTTGTTATAGATTTCTAGATATGAAATAAATGAACATGTGTTTCTAAGCATCAAATACTGCTATTATTTAGTAAAATCAAATCTATTTGAGACTACTTGCCATATCTCCAGGTCTGTCAGCAAATCCTCCAGTTTCCTCATCCTGGCAAGCCAAGATAAAATTGCATAATTTTTCTCTGTCAATCCAGTGCAGCCTGCCAATTATCTTCAGGGATGCTAATACCCACCATGAATAACATACATCTGGTAACTGACAAATGAAATAATAGCGCATTATGTTAGGGCAATTGTGATTGTTAAGAGAAAGAATAATGTGTTTTAAGTCAAAATAAGATATTTTCCCTGCATAAAAATTAAAGAAGACATTAAAGAAGCATGTTCCTTCTCCCACTGAGCAAAAAAAGTTGGAGTTTTCTTTTTAGTAAACATGCACAATTAAATTTAAGCTATAGTTTCGTTAAAATTATTTTATTATGCTTGCTATTTTTCATCTATGAGAATTTTTTTGTGAGAAATCTTCCATGTAATATTGACCTATGCTTATTATGTCCATAGTTAACAAGATGATTAAAAATACAGATTAAAACAAATAAAAAAAACCCCATAATATCATAAATGTACAGTGAAAATGACTCTACTGCTATTCCCTTATTATGCTGAATGTCTAGAAGAGACCCAATGCTGCTTGGTGGTTAGTATGTTGTATAGGTCTGGTCTAGAGTAATGTTTCAAGGTTATGTGCAAATGCATAAAGTAACCATCTCTAAGGAATTAAGAATCCTTGCTAAAAATATTAAGTGTTAATGGAAGTATCAATGAAGTCTGAATATTGTCTTACAACAATCTTATACATGGCTAGAACCAATCAGTCACTTTTTACAAAATTCTGCTTCCTCTCAAACTACAGAATTCTGAAAAACAAAACACACATCAATTATACCTTTTCTGGTCTTCCATTAAGGCCACCAGATGGCAATTGACGTTCACAAAGCCACCATCCTAGAAGATCAGCATTTATTTGGTGTAACTGGCCAGTTATAGCCAGAAATCCTGTGCAACAATAGATCTAAAATTACAGATATAAAGTTCATGTCCATTTTAGAAAGCTATTCAGATAAAGTAAAGAAAACATACAATGTGGCAATTGACATACAACAAACATACAATTATATAAATACAACAAATTAAATCTCTCAATTTTTAGCTATCATAATTTCAATTAAGTATTAAAATATGAAACTAATTTAACCTAGTAACATTTAAAAATAAAACTTAACTTTATTGATAGATATGCACAGGGTCAATGGATAATAATGATATAGTAACCTTACTTTTCTTCTTAAGAAAGATTGTGCATATCCAGGTAATGAATACTTAAAAAAACTTTAAATCAAACACAATTCGGCATATTATTACCAATTTAATTATAATTTACCTGTCCTGCATGGGACTCAGATCCTGGTCTACAACCAAATCCTCCATCAAAATTCATACAAGATAACACAAAATCTACTGCTTTGTCCATATCAATTGCATCCAACTTCCCCTGAAAAGCAGCAAATTGAAAATTACTTATTTTTCTTTTTTTGATTTGAAAAAGTTTTATTGGGTTTTAACAATTTTTTAAGGGTAGGGTAAGGGTTTACAAAAACATTTTGAGAGCCTTTGCGTCAGAGTCCTTGGCCCATCCCGGGCTACATAATAAAACAGTAATACAGAAATATGTCAAAAACAAATACTACAAGATAAAGACAAGTGAATATATATCACATTTCCAATTCTGAGATGGTAGACATGTACAAACATCCTGGTATATAGAAAATTAAAAAAAGAAAGTTAATAAAAAAAAGAAAAACAAGCAAAAAAATCACTTTTTGGATCTAAGTCTTTTGGCAATTGTATCTTCTTTCCCTCCCGCCTGGCCCCCAGTGGGCGGGGCCGTGGCCCCCTCCGCCCCCCCTGGATCTTCCCCCAGGACTGAGGAATGTTTTTTGAGAAAGGCTTCAGCCTCAGCAACTGTTTTAATCTTCACTCTTCCTCCTTCCCAGAACACCAGCATCCCTTCTGGCATCGCCCACTTGAACCAGACCCCATGGTCAAACAATTTTTTAGATAAGAAGGAAAATTTCCTTCTCATTTCTGATTTTTTTGGGAACCTGCTTCAAGATAACGACAGCCTTTTGTTGGTAAATCAGCGGACCCTCTCTCTGCGCCCTCAAAATCCCCTCTCTGGTTGACCTTCTAACAAATTTAATGTGTATCTCTCTGGGTACTTCATTTATCCTGGCATATGCTGAATTTATTCTGTAGACTAGGTCAATGTCCCCCCTGATCTCATCTTTGGGTTTATGTAAATAGTCTGCTAAAATTGTGCTCATGAGTTCAGGAAGACATTCACCAGATTCTTCAGAAATGTTCTGAAATCTTAAAAAATATGACATCCTTTCATAATCCATCCTAGTCATATGCCCAGTTAGTTCCCCCACTTCATTGTTGACATTTTTAAAAAATTACTTATTTTTCAAAACCCAACTAAGCACTGACAGCTACTCAATATGGCACAGGAAAACACAACTGTTATCTGCAGGGTATAATAGAGAGATGTTCTTTATGCAAAAGCTTTCTACTCAGTTTGAAACATCTATAGTTAGAGAAACATTCAAAAGTCAGCTCAATTAATTTCCATTATTCACTGCTCTACAGTTTAGCAAATTCATATTTTCCAATGCCCAAATGAACAAGTAGCTCCAAATGCAGAATTTGTGAAAACTAATTAATGTTAACAATGTACTCAAAGGACTGAAGACAATGGTAGAAAGATAGCCTTTTTATATATTTTTAATCCATTATAATGCATTATTCTTTTTCCTTCAATGTGAAGGTAATACCAATTTCAAATTCTAATTAGAATCTTCACTTTTGTTAAGCTTTAATTCTTGGCATTGCCAGACAACCTAGCTAATACCAGTTTTTCATATTAGGAATATTTTTAAATGTTACATTCCTAATAATATTCTGGGAAGGTTTTTTAAATGTCCAATAAAACAAAATATAGATTATGTGAAAACATATCTTGACCAATATATATGGTTAAAAGAACTTACCAGAAGGGCTAAGGTTGCTACTGCACAAAATGAAAACCTAGTATCAATTTCTCCTAGAGGAAGAAATAAAAACAGCTATATACATTACGTGAAAAAAAGTTTACAAAATCAAGTTAGGCTCAGAAATACAAAAATAAAATATTTATGTATCAATTCAAATAACATCATAAACCAGGTTAGCCTGTTTATATAAATATCCTCAAATAAGATAAGAACATTCTTTTAAGAAATAGTCATATTTAAAAGTAAATATATAAACAAATTAAAGATTCAGTCCTATATGTACAAATTCCTATTTAAACACATCTTACTGCTGTTAAAATTTTACATAGAATTGCAAAACCAAATTATATATTCACAGTAAGACTGTGACAAAAAGTAATTGTACTCATGCAGAAACTGTAGTTAGTATTAAGCAATATAACTCAGATCTCAGAGTAATTCTAGAGCTAATAGTAAAACACATCATTTAGTCAGATGTATATAAAATCTCATCATAGATCTAAGAAGGTATGACTGAGAAAAAATGTGGAACTATCACCACATATCCTTTTGAATTATTTTTAAATCTTTCATCAGAAAATGGAAATCAATATGCTTTTACAAGTTACCCCAAATGTCTCCAGCAAATGATCCGTCTTCCTTCTGTAAGCTTTTTACATAACTAACGATCTTATTTACATCAACAACATCCAGACTGTCATACAGGGTTAGAATCTGGAAAACAAAACCAGTTTATTAATTTTAGAATATAAAAATACCTGAGAACTTATATATTTGAAAACAATCCAAAACTATTTTAATTAGAATGTTGTTTGACTTCACTAGTCTGAAATGTACAAAAAATCCAATCCTGTTTTCTCTATTTTATTATACCTCCAATATAAATTATCTAGAGGTACATTACATTTTAATAGTTTCCAACTATGCCCAAAATATGCTGAGTTATAATCCATATTTAATTACACTTAAAGTAGACTTAGGTGAATCAATAGAAACATAGGAATGACTAAGAGAACTATTTTCAATGACTTTGCATATGGCAGATTGGATCCAACCTATCTTTTTAACTAAAAACTCAAGTATGTCAAAATAAATAATTCCAATACCATAAACATTTACCCAGATTACAATGCAGATTTACAGCATTAATATTAACTATATAGTTTATTTGTATGATGAAATTACTACTCCATGTTTTAGGTGTGTAGGTATGCAACAATCAAGAGTGTAAAATAAATAGAATTTATTAAAAGACATACATACTTTTTGAAACAGATTGAAGACAAATAAGATCTACATTTCCTTCCCTCTTCCTTATGCTTATTTGGAATTTTATCTAATCATTGCAGCTCCTATCTGATTAATTTAACAGAAGGCAGATGATTTAATATATTGTCTTGAATGTACTTTACTATAGTATGCGTTGATTAAGATGATATGAGCTGATTTATTTATCCAGGTCTAAGATATTCTGGTGTTTTGAATTAAGATTCAAGAATTCGATTGCTCTGACAGAATCCAGAAAATACATAAATTATTTTTTAAAAGAACTTCTCAGGTCTCAGAGTAATTCTAGAGCTAAGTGTTAAACCACATCAACTACAGATTCAGATAAACATCTTTTCATCACTGACCCAAGAAGCTCTAATGCTTTGTGTTAAAAGCATTTATTCTTAATTATAGGAAGTTACTTAATCTTGTCAAAGTTCGTTGGTGACATATCATTGTTATGACTGGTCCAAGGTTATGTTATGCTACATAAGATGGGTTGACATACAAATCATCATAATGAAACACTCAACTGTACTTTACATTTTCCCAATTTAAAAGCTTAAAACAAAACAAGCTGAACTTTTTATTTGAGTTTGTAAAAAATAAAAAAGGTAGCATTACTTTTTAGCTAACAATGAATAACGCTAAATCTAAAGAAAACTCAGTAAATGTAAGGAATTACTTTTTTTTTAAAATTGTATCTTGGACTCTAGAAAACAATTCGCCCTGGGTCCTCTGTGGAGAAGGGCGGGATATAAATATGATTAAAATAAAATAAATAAATAAATTCATTTAGACATTAACACTATGGATAATCCGTTAGCAAATCTGTATAAATAATGTATGTATTTACCTGAACAGCACTTAATGTATATAAAAGATGAGGATCATGGCCTATACTGGCACTTATTCCACCACATTCATGTTGGCATGATTTGATAAATGCCAGAATTTCTTCTTTGTTCATACGATGAAGCTGCCCCATGAGATCCATTACTGTCAATCCCCAATAAACGCCACTCATTCTTAAATATTCTGACATGCAGTATTCCTGAAATAAGCATCACATTTATTTATATTAGCTTCTAATCCAATATCTAAAGAACCTAAAGAAATAATAAACGCAAAAGGTAGCATGACTATTTACTTAAGTGATTAGGGAAAGAATTTCCAAGGAACTTTCATTTCTTTACAAGCGTACACTGAGGATTCTTCCTTAAATCTACGAGCATAGAAGAGCCTAAAACAAGTATGATTTCAGTCAGGTGCAGAAATGTCTGTTCAAGGTATGGAACAATTTGCACCTAGAGTGTCTTGCAAATTGCTAAAAGTTCCCAATTATATATTCATTGACTAAACTAACAATTGTGAATATATAAATCCTTAAAACTGACAATTGTTAAATGCTAAGTGCTGGGAGTCTGTCTCAGCTCCATTTGTGTAATCATCCTGTCTCCTCCCGCTCACCCATCCCTCATCCCATCCAATTTACATTAGTTTAATTACCCCATGCATCTGATTAAATGAGCTATGGTTCCCCAAAACCTATGCCTTTTAATAAAATCTGTTAGCCTGGAAAGGTGCTACCAGATTTTGGCTATCATGAGCTAATATTCCCATAATTAAGCATTATAATGAGCTAAAGTAGCATATTATTTTGTTTCAAATTTTTAAGCAAAGAACATTTAAAAACTAGAAATAAGTATTAAATATAAAAATAGGTTCAAATAATTTAAAAATAGGCTTTTTAGGTCTCAGTGTCATTCTAAAGAGACTTCTACAGCTCTGAAGTCAGATAATACATGCCAGATTACATCATTGACCTAAAGAAACCATCTGCAATGTTTATCAGAGTTGCCTCATAGGGTAGCTGTGCAGCATAAAAATGTAACATTAAATTAAAAGAAAACCCCTCATATATTCCATATATATATATATACACACACACACACACACACACACACACACACACACATACATATATATATTTACATGTTCTATAGAGAGCTAAATAAATACTACTTATGTAAACAGAATACTCACATAATCATCTTTCTTAGTTCCATAAGCAGCTATGTAGTCTCCATGCTTCTCTAACAATAATGCTGATGGAGCATCATTTTTTATTATGACATCTTTTTGTGGTGTTCCCTTTAAAATGATATGGTAAAACTCATCAAAAAACTGGTGCAATCAAATACATAATGCAGTTCTCCAACTTATGTCCAACAATGAATTGCATATATTTATTAGTCAGTAAACTAAATTTAAAAATGCTAATGTTCATAGAAGTACAAAAAAAATCTGGATACAGAAATAATGTAGATTTTACTATGTACTTTACATATTTTTCTACAGGCAGAAAAAAATATACATTTTCTCTTCAGCCATTTCTCCACATTAATAAAAAGCTGAGAGCATATCAATGACACTATAATAGAGCGCACTTTAAAGTAAGAAAAATAAGTATAAATCTGTCAGCAACAGACAACTATACTGTGTGCATAAAGGTTAAACTGGTTCCCCTCCCAAAGATGGCCACCTAGTTAATGAATGAGAGGAGGTTTATTTGACATTGGTTGCTTCTTTTATTTTTTTTAAAAATTACTATCTTGTTCAGTTAAATTTTTTTCAAGGGACATACATTTTAGTCATCTCATTCTAGTTCTTGCTCTTGATGCTGTTTGTCCCACTTAAACTCCTTTGACTCTTGCCATTTTAAATTCTGAAGTAAAGCACATGGCGCTCCACTTTCCCCTTAACAATTTTGTGGGTGAAGAGGATTAAAAAAAACATGCCCAGCAAATTGAGCATGTTAGGGTTTAATCCGCAGATCGCCAAGACTTTTCTTTTTAAACCAGAAGAAAAAGCAGTTATCAAAGCAATTGCTTAAACTACATGTTACATCTTGGCTTTTGCACAACCTGAATGTTCACATCTATCTATCTATCTATCTATCTATCTATCTATCTATCTATCTATCTATCTATCTATCTATCTATCTATCTATCTATCTATCTATCTATCTATCTAACTCTATCTATCTATCTATCTAACTCTATCTATCGAGAGATATAGATAGATAGATGGATGGTTAGTTCAAAGATAAAGAAGTTCCTGCCCTATAACCATTGCTATACTCACCCAGCAAGAAATTCACGGGACGTTGCCACGGCATCTCGCAAATAGCTGGGGGCTACGACTTGGACTATAAAGGAAAGCGCGCTGCATTTTCGATTTAATGATCACCATGATGGATAGGCTTTTTCACACATTATGTTGGAGGGGGAGGGGGGAATGGCACTTGGGAGAACGGGAAGCTGGGAAACGTGGCTCCCCTAAGCAGCCATGACCAATTTCTCGCTCGCCAGCAAATACAAATCCCCGCCCGCCCAGTAGCCAAAAAAACGCGAAATGGGCTGGTTCTCCACCCCATGCGGCTTTCCTCCTTCCTACCATCTCGGTCTCAGCCTCAACCCTCCGCGGAATGGCCGAGGGGCCTAACAAGCTCCACCGACTATTTTCCCTCGCCGAAAAAAGAAGCAGAAAAGGGGGGGGGGAGAGGAGGGGAGAGGCGGGATGAGCAGCGAGGGCGCGAAAAGCGGCAAGAGCGGGAAAAGGAAGCGGACACTCACCATAATGGTACATCAGCGATAGCTGCTCACGTGACTACCAGGCGCATGCGCATTGCTCACCGGAAAAAATAGGGTGGGAAAGTCGATTTCCGTCCCGTGTCCCAAATGGATCCGGTAGAGCTGCCTAAGAATTGCCTGTACGGAGAAAACTTATTTCCGCGGCGTTTTTTTTTTTTTAAATCTTTTTGTTGTTGTTTAACCAACAGCCGTAAGGCGAAACCTACTTATTGATTTTGGTACTTGTTTCCATTTAAAGAAATTATTCCGAGACGTTCTGTTTTATATTCGGAGAATACTACATGGGGGGGGGGGAGTTATCAATTTCGTTTAATAATAATCTCATCTGGTTCCTGTGTTTATAGAAAGCAGATATTGTGGGGTAGGGGGGTGTTCGTGCCTTCTTTACAGGTAGTTCTCGACTTAACGACCGTGATCAAGCCCAAAATTTCCGTTTGAAAAAATTCATTTCATTTGTTAAGTGAAGTTTGCCTCATTTTGCGACCTTTGTTGTCACAGTTAAGTGAATCACTGCAATTATTAAGTCGAGCGAATCTGGTATCCCCGTTGACTGCTTTGTCAAAAAGGTTGCAAAAGGGGATTATGGGACCCCAGGACACTGCAAGTATCATAAATGTGAACCAGTTGCCAAACATCCGAATTTTGATCATGGGGAAACTGCAATCGTGAAAAACAGTCATGCCACTTTTTTCAGTTCTGTTTTGAACTATAGTCCCTAGATGAACTGTTATAAGTCAATGACTACCTGTACTTGCTTTTGCTCTATTCTTGATTCCCACCTCCTTGCCTTTGTGGTTTTGAAATTAATTCGAGGAACTGGTGATTGTAGATATCAAATGTTCTGCAAATGTATATTAACTCCAAAAAGTTATAAGGAATTAAAACATACTGCAAAAGACTGCATTAGTTCCTCTGCTAATATAAGACAGTTTGGAGAGATCACATTGGGCACTCAAAGTTGAATCATTAACAGATTAACAGAGTTGGAAGGGACCTTGCAGGTCATCTAGTCCAGGGGTCCCCAACCTTTTTTGCACCAGGAACCGGTTTCATTTTAAAGAAAATTCTGCCGACCGGCTGAATGGCTCAGCAGTCATGTGACTGGGTGGGCGTGGCCAACTTGGAAAATGTGAAACTCACTTAACAATGATCTTGGTTAGCAACCAAACTTTTGGCCTCAACTGTGGTCATAAGTTCTTTCTTTCTTTCTTTCTCTTTCTCTTTCTGTCTCTCTCTCTTTCCCCCCCCCTCTCTCTCTATTTCTTTCTCTTTCTCTTTCCCTTTCTCTCTTTATTTCTTTATTTCTTTTTCTCTTTCCCTCTTTCTTTCTTTCTCTTTCTTTCTGTATCTTTTTCTGTCTTTCTTTCCTTTCTGTCTCTTTCTCTGTCTGTCTTTCTCTCTCTCCCACTTTCTTTTTCTCTTTTTCTTTCTCTGTCTCTCTCCTTCATCCGCCCATCTGTCACTGTGTGTGTGTGCGTGTGTGTGTCTGTCTTGCATTCACTCAATCACTCATTCTGTGTCTCTATCTTTCTCTCCCTCCCTCCCTCTCTCTGTCTCTCTATGTGTGTCTGTCGTCGTCGTCGTCCCCCAGCCTCCTCAGCCCGCCTGCCACGCTTGGTCGCTCGTTCGCTCGGTCAGGCTCCGTGGCTGGATAGGAGCCAGGCTGGAGAGGAGGAGGAGGAGGGGCAGAGCGCGCGGGAGAACGCAGGAGAATGGTGGGGGCTCTTCCTTCACCCTCGACGGAGGGACTCCTGGGCGCCGCCGGAGGCCGCCAGTTCCCTCCCCCGCCCGCGGAGCCTCCGCAGCCCCTGGAAGAAAACGAGTGGCCGGCATGCCAGCAGGGGAGGGAATCGGTGGCCGGTCCGGCGGCGCCCAGGAGTCCCTCCGTCGACGAGGGTGGAGGAAGAGCCACACTCCCAACGGCGCGAACAGCTGCGCCTGCGTTCTCCCGCGCGCTCTGCTCAGGGGGCTGACCCCTCCTCCCTCCTCCTCCTCTCCAGCCCTGCGGCCCGGCGGTTGGGGACCCCTGATCTAGTCCAACCCCCTGACCAAGCAGGAGACCTTACATCTGCCTCTACCTAGGATTGAACTCACAACCTCCTGATTGGGAGGCGATAGCTCCACTTCTAGGCCACAGCAACAGATATGCAAGATTATTTTCTAAAAATGCCAGGAGGAAATGAAAGTGATATCACCTATATAAATATAACTTAAAACTTGAATTTGTTTTCCATAGAAGTACTACAATTAGTACATTTGATGGTGAAATTAGTCAGGTATTTCAATTAACGGGATCATAAAAGGTGTGAGTGGGAGGTCCTGACTTAGTTCAAGAGCAGATTCAGGTTCTTCACTATCAAAAGTGAGATCTTCATGACCCAGGTATACAGAATTGTGTCACAGCTGGAAGAAACATTTCTGAGGATCTCTGAAAAACAGCTGCTCACTCTCAGCCTGGAAAAGGTGACACAACTATTTTTGAAGAATTTGGACTCCATCATTTCACTATTAGGCAGACTGGAGTACACAGGGAGGGCATTCAAAACCATTGTTACCCTCTCCACCATACCTTCATCCTATTCTGAAAGGGGGGAAAGTATGTCATCTGAAAATCGGTGTGTCTATTGTGTTCCTTACTTTGGCTCCACATTAAAGTCTGCAGTGTTGCTGCCCTCACAACAATAGTTATTGTAATACCAATGATGGCTTCATTGGTAGGGAAGACAAACATCCAATAGAAAGAGGGAAAGTGAACAATCTGCACTTAGCCTGGGTGGGGCGCGTTTCAGATCTCAGTGACAATAAATGTTGTGTACTGCTTTCTAATTAAAAAAAAAGATTCCACAAGGTTCATATTCCCCAGATTGAACCCCAAACAAGGGGAGGAAAAGCTATACAAAAGAGGTGTCTTTAGCAGCAACAGCTACTTCGCACCCCTCCCTCCCATGGCCAAATGCACTAGATGGGAGGTAATACTGTGTAACAAATGTTCAATCAGGAGATTTTCTGGCATTTTCCAAAAGAAAACAATGGCAATCTTCTTCCAAATAACAATCCAGCATAGATTGCTGTGCTAACGTCCTCAATGAACAGGAAGCAGGCTGTTCCAGACTAAAGGCAAAGAGGCTTTATAAGTAAATACTTTCAGTGCTTATATAGCTCTCAAATGTAATTTAGGCATATAATTAGCCTTCCTGATATAAATCTAATATTATTTTAATAGATTTCCACTGGTATGATGGAGGTTTCTTTCACTTCTCTCAAAAATAAATGAGGACCCCTAAAGTAGATCTAGGGGTTTGTGAATAATGGGAGAAGAGAGGAGAAGAAAAAACATTAGCAAATAATGTTTTATTAGAGAAATAAAATCAAGCTCACAGCCCAATGTTTTTTGTTTTTCATTTGGTTTCGCTATTTAAATAAACTTCATCTCTCAGGGGGAAGACAGGTTAACATACTTCAGCCCACATAAGGATTAACATGAATTAGATGTCTCAGTTTCAATACCAAATTAACTATCCTATTTTTCAGACTATAAGACACACGGGTGTATAAGATGCACCAAAATGTTGAAGAGGTAAGTAAGAAAAAAAAGTTTTTGCCTTTCCTCAGCCCCCAGCAGCAGGGCTGGGGCAAAAACGGGGGAATTTTTGCCTTCCCCAACCCTGCTGAAGTCTGCAGAGAGCTGCTGGGGGGGAGTGGGGAGGGGCTAGCAAAGGCAAAAATGTGAAGTGGCTTCGGGAGGTCAAAAAAATGGCTGTATTCAGTATATAAGACGCACCAACATTTCCACACTCTTAAGGGGGAGGGAAGTGCATCTTCCGAAAAATATGGTATATACACCCATTATAATAAAAAGGTCATATCTAGGCATATAGTAATTTGAACCTATACCTGATAAGAATACTGTAAATAAAAATAACATTGGGAAAAATTGCATCGCATGGCTATGTTTATCATATTTGAGTATAGATTAGGAGTGTCAAACCCTGCATCATTACATGATGTAATGCAATTTCCCCCTTTGCTAAAATGTGGTGGGTGTGGCCAGCTGTGACACATCTGGCCCGTAGCTTGCGAGTTTGACACACCTGTACAGATACTCCTTGCAACAGCAATTGCGACGAGTTTTGTGTTCTCAAGTGATTTGATGTGAGGGGGTGCATGAAGTATGCTGCATGAGTCAGGCACAGTATGTGACAGGTGCCATGAGAGTTGGTGAGGGTCATGCAGGTCAGTGGTAGAGGTGGGCCTACCAGTTTGGCTGAACAGGTAGTAACTAGTCCTGGGTCGCTGGAGCTGGCAGTGACCCAGGCCTGCCATGCCCCCAAACCGGTTCTCTCGGCATCATTGTAGGCACCGTCATCTTGGTTTTTGCCTTCTGTGCATGCGCAGAGCAATTTTTGTTGCAGTCTGCATGCCTGCACATGTAGGGCATCCCTGAGCAAACCGGTAGTAGTGGCAGCCAGAACCCTGGTCAGGGGGGTGGGGATGCACAGGAGTACGACTCCAAGGGTGAGTGGCTAATGTGAAGTGAGTGCAGAGAGGCTGGAAGACTGTGTGATAAGAAACACTTAGTTCAGCAACTTGCAATCTTTCCTTCTAGCTTCCTCATTGGTCCGGGGAAGCCAGCAGGAAAGATTGCAAATGGCAATCAAGATTGTTGATGATGATAATAATAATAATAATAATAATAATAATAATAATAATAATAATAATAATAATAATAATAATAATAATAATAATAATAATTTTTATTTATAACCCGCTCTCTCTCCCCGAAGGGACTCAAGGCGGGGCACAGGGAATTAAAAAACAATTAAAACAGACAGAATACAAAGTTAAAAACAAATTAAACTTACCCTGTGCTAAAAACTCCTATAAAACTAAAACTATCCCTAAAACCCCTAAACAATTTAAAATTTAAATTACCCTAGGCCAGCCAAGCAGAAGAAGTGTGTTTTTAGTTGTTGTCGGAAGGAGCGAAGGTGTGTGGTTGTTCTGATTTCAGGGGGAAGGTCGTTCCAGAGGGTCGGGCCCACCACAGAGAAGGTCTCTTCCCCTGGGCGTCGCCCGCTGGCACAGCCTAGTGGACGGCACCCGGAGAAGTCCCTCTCTGTGGGAGCGAATCGGCCGCAGGGATGCATGTCAACTGGCTGTAAGTGTGATGTAACTGGTTGTCAAACACCCAGATTGTAATCACATGACTAGCAGGCTGCTAGGATGACCAGAACTCTCAAGAACTGATTGTAACCACCATTTGTTAACTGGCATTGTAACTTGGAATTGTTGATTGAATGGTCATTTAAGATGCCCTTATCTCTCTTCTTTTACAACCTCCTCAAAATTTTATCCTAGAGAATTGAAGTAGACTCCAAAAACTGGAGTTAAGGCATGGGAAAGGAAATTGAAATAAATAGATTTTTTGGCATCTTCAGCAAGGAACTTTCATTAAATTTCAGCCAGCTCTGTTAAACAAAAATAACTCTTCTATATCCTTTATGAATCCAACTGCAGGCAATAAAACTAATTTATCTACAAAAATATTTTAATGTAGTCAATATATAATATGTAGTAATGCTACAATAGATATCTAACACCATCTAATTTACATGGCTCCCCGACTTCAATTTGGTATGAAATTCTTCATCTAATTTATGTCAGTGACCTGTTCAATTACAAAAATCCAAGGCACTTTAAATACACTATAGAGATTTCAAAAAACAGAAATAACCATGTCATGATAAAGCTGAACGAAAATGTGAAATCTCTTGAATAGTTCTAGAAATTAAGTGACTGGCTTTTTCATGTATTAGGTTTTGACAATACCATTGTTGATACCATTTTTGTCCAATGTTAAAAGTAAAGCGCCAGGAAAAAAGCTCAACATTTATAAATCAAGCTAATGTACACCAGGGACACCCTCAAGCTTTAAACTTGCCAATATGTTCACGAGCTATAATTATTCTCTGAATTTGAGCTGTTCCTTCATAAATCTGAAAAGAGAAAATATATGATAGTGTTTTAAGTCAATTTAAAATAGGATTATGATAGACAGAATGTTCATGAAAACAGTATAGCTTAAATTATGATGGGTAATATGTAAAAATTATTATACATGCATAATTGTGTTAATAAAACATGAGAGAACAAAAATCTAAACTTAACTGATAGTCCACAGAGCTACTTTTGATTAAACCTGAACCTAGGGCTACTAGGATGTTTGTCTTTTTCTTCTGAATAATAGGCTACTATGGAACATCACACTTAAAATCCCTACTCTGTATAAAACTATTTAAGTTTAATTATTGCCTAATATGAAAATATGTAACAAGCAGGTATGATGAAATCTGCACCTGTATATTTAAAAACTGCATTGCTACATCTTATAAAACTATTATTAAACAAAACACCACAATGTCTCTGCAAAGCAAAACACAGGAAGAAAAAAAGTCACCAACTTTTAAATCAGCAATGTTATGTGTTTCAACTTGGAAATACATACAGGTAGTACTTAGTTAGCAAGTGACCTCTTTAATGACTTTCAAGTTATGGTGACACTTATAAAGTAACTTTACAATTGGTCCTTGAATTTGCAACTGACATGCTATCCCTGCGGACACTACTTGAGTGCTTTGCAACTGGTACACATTTTACAATCATTGCAGTATTTCATAGTTATGGGCTTAACAACCATGTTGCTTAATGATGGAGTTGCCAGTCTCAATTGTGCTCATTAAGTGAGGACTACCTATACTACTGAATGAGATAAGATTACTTTCCAGCAACTCTTATGGAACCAGAAGTGAGTACAACAAAAGGACATATTTTCAGGTTAAACTCTTTACACTTTTCTCCACATAAAAACTTTATTTCTTTATTCCGTGGTGGCACAATGATTAGAATGCAGGCTACTTCTGCTGACTGCCACTGCCAGCTGCCATCAATTTGGCAATTCGAGTCCCACCGGCTCAAGGTTGACTCAGCCTTCCATCCTCCCATGGTCGGTAAAATGAAAAATCAGATTGTTGGGGCAATATGCTGATTCTCTAAACTGCTTAGAGAGGGCTTAAAGCACCGTGAAGAGGTATGCAATTCTAAGTGCTATTGCTATTCGGTGCTATGATAAAATCTGTTGTATTACTAAATCTACAATTAGTTAATAGAAACAAGAAAAACATTCTGATTAATTAAAAAAATAAAAAGAGCATAGTAACATTCCATTAAAAATAATGTTACATCTTTTCAGAGGCAATAGAAGAGCTGTCATGAGTCCTGTTGATACAGAGTGCCTACATGAGAATCAATCAAAAAAGGCACATTTCCTTTAGCATTACGTAAATGTAAATTTAGTTTAAATATACCAATGCTATTGACTAAGATTACTTACCTGGTATATTTTTGCATCTCTCATTAGTTTTTCTACTGGATATTCACTATTGAATCCATTTCCTCCAAAAATTTGGACAGCATCAGCAGCTACTTGATTTGCAATGTCTCCCGCATATGCCTTTGCTATGGAGGCATAATAGGTATTTCTACGACCAACATCTACCTCCCATGCTGCCCTCTGGTAGGCCAAGCGAGACAATTCCACTTTCAGTGCCATTTCGGCCAACATGAAGGACACTGCTTGGTGCTGGAATTGTTTGAGGGAAGAGGAAAAAAAATTAGTGTTTAAACACTATACGCAATTCAGTCTTATTTACTTATTATATGTCACTCTGTGACTCTGGGCAGTAGACTTCATGTGTTCTGGATTAACAAGAAACTCTGCTGATAGAAGAGAATATTTGTAGCTTGGTGCTCTCTGAGCTTTTGTTGCAGATATTTCATTCACAACTAGGGTAAGCTAGCACTGATGTTACCTAGTTGAGTAATGAAATGTCTGCAACAGAACAACGAAGCTGAAGGGCACCAAGGATTCCACAAGAAAGTCCTTAAACAGCTTATTTTTCAATATGTATAAAACATATGTTGGTAAACAGCGAGCACAATACAAATGTGAGTCTGTAAAGGGGTAAGTAGTATGCTTCCTTCCTTTCTCCCTTAACCATTGGCCCATGGTTGCTGAAGACCAACAATTTACCTACCACTATTTCAGATGGAACATACAAGGTAACACATGGCAGTATCAGCAATAGGTATATTGGCCTAGTAATGTAAGTAACAAGTGAAGTTATTTTTAAATTTCTTATACCATACAAGATTCTCTTCATCTACAGTAAGTGGAGTCTGGTAAAACAAACTGTATATTTTGTGATAGTGATTGAAAATTTTGTTATTGTTATTATTTTCTTAATATTTTATTATTGTGACTTTAATATGACTTTTGCATTATTGAAAATTTCCAAAGTCTCTATAAGCACTCTGTGAAAAAAAATATTTTAAACTCCTACAAACTACAAAAATTCAAAAATGTGCATCCATTAGCAGAAACAAGTTTCACTGAACGGTATGATTCTTCCTTATTAACTCCTTATACCAGTGTTTTCCAACCTTGTCAACTTTAAGCTGAGTAGGCTTCAGCTCCCAGAGTTCCAAGACTGGCTGGGGAATTCTGGGAGTTGAAATCCACATAGCGTAAAGTTGACAAAGTTGAGGAAACACTGCTCTATCTATGCTTAAAATCCACAAGATGATAAAAGTTGAGCAACAGGGCAAGAAAAAAGGAAGTCTAATTGAGCTTACATTTATTAATGGAATATTTGATTTCACATCATATTACATCTGTAGCTGGAATTCCACATACCTCTGCAATGGCTTTCCCAAAGGTTTTTCTTTCCATAGCATATTTTGTAGCTTCATCCAAAGCTCTCTGTGCTAATCCAACAGCACCAGCTGCTACCTGTAGATCAGTACTAAATATTAGAAAACAGAAGTTCTACAATTCGAATTCCTCTTTCAAATGTATTTTGAATACTTACTGGAGGCCTTGTTTTATCAAAAGCTCCCATGGCAATTTTAAAACCAGCTCCTTCACCAATAAGTACATTTTCTTTGGGTATTCTTACATCCTCAAAAACAATCCCTCTCGTATCAGAACAGCGCTGGCCCATGTTAAGCTCCTGAAAAGGAATTTTATAATTACCATTAAAACTTTATTTTTAAATCAACAAAACTGAAGTAGGTTCATCAGAAAACTAAGATTAAAACCAGCTCCTCCCACTGTTTATTTGGTCTTACACATATAATAAATTCAATAACGTTTTTTTAGAAATCAGATTTGGGCCTATATTTGGTGGCAATGTTATAAAGCTGAACAATTTCGGAAAATGGTTTATAACAGAATGTAACAAATACTAAAAGTCTGATTTCCTTTCCAACTACTATTTTTATTACATTTCACTACATTCCCACAAAGAATATCCAATTAGCTTTATACAAGATAACTACTGCAAGAATACTTTATAAATTTAATATATATATTTTATAGCCAATGATTTCTTAACTACTAAGAAGAGCCAATACCAAATCTTCAAATTAGCATTAAGATGTTCCACTTCTACCTTTCTTCCAATCTGTATTCCAGGGCTGTCAGCTTCCACAATAAATCCAGTAAAAGCTTTACTTGCAGGAGCTTTTGGATCAGGATTGGAACGTGCCAATAAAAAATACCTAGTTGGAATATAATAAAAATGCAATATTAGCTTTACAAATGTGCTCACAGACCATCCGAAACTATTAACTCTCTTGTAGCTTTCTTAAAGCATATAAAATACTGATCACACATTTCTCATGAAGAGAGAGAACAGTCTCATAGCATAATCCTTTGTTTTTATTCAGACATATGTCCCAATAAATTCAGTAGATCTTAATATGATTTTGATTCTAAATTTCAATTCATACATAAAACTAGACATGTCAGTATTATACACTGATTCTGGGTGAAGGAATGATTTTGCCTCTACAAATTTATCTTCTTTTTAGCCCACCCTCATCTTCTGAATTCTCTCTTTTTTTCTAAAGAAATTAAGGACATGATTTAGAACGAAGGAAATAATACTATTGGCCAAATGAATGGGATAAAAATTGGTATGTAATAATAACACACCATTCAGGTCCAAACATTGTATTGCTTGGTTATAAAATGATACAAGTGTGATACAAGTATGAAAATACTGTTGAAAAAATGTTTTTGCACATTTAAATGTTTATATCTAAATTATGCCCACCACTGAAAATATAAAGCTATATAGTAGGATCCTCTATACACCTCCTAAAAAAATGTTAGGGACATACTGTATAACTGAGCCGTATTTAAGTAGTTTAAATAAATTTCTATACCAATTCGCTTTGCCACCATTGGTGATCCACATTTTTTGTCCATTAATAATATATTCATCTCCTTTCCTTTCAGCTCTTGTCTTTATACTTGCTACATCAGAGCCTGCACCAGGTTCTGTTACACAATATGCCTTAAAGAAGAAAATACAAAACATCAAATTACAAACTATACAGTACTACATGTACTAAAATGTGAAGAAATGAACTCCAGCCATTCTACATGAACATGATACAAAATCATCAGTAATTTGGTTAACTTTCATTATAATTTTATTGATAAAGGGATGAATAACTTAAAATTATGAAAACAATAAAATTGTGGATAACTACTGAGAATATGAAGAAATCTTAGTGAAACATCAGTTTTATTGCTAAATGTTTTTATTGCTTTATTCATCACAAAGATTGATACCAATTAATATTTAAATTCTTGAGAATATGCAGAATAATCTTATTAAATAAATTATTTCTATATATTCCTGAACTAAGACCACAAACTGCCTATACTAAATTTTAGCACAGACGTTAAATTTAATTTATTTTAAACTGTTTTTGTATGTACTGCTTTTATATTTCTGTGCACCGCCCTGAGTCCCTTCGGGGAGATAGGGTGGTATATAAATATGCTAAATAAAATAAAATAAAATAAATATTTATTTTAACACTACCCCACCCAATTTTAGACATTACTGAGACAATGACATTGCTATTCGTTTTGGTTAGTACTGTAGTGAATTCTGTAGTTATAATAGCAAGTATAACTTCATGCTCACAAATATTTGTATTACTATTAAGTTATGTTGCTAAAGTTCAATGGATTTCTCTGAATAACAACATAATATAACATACTAGGACATAAGTACAACATCACTTCACATAATATACTTTTGTAGATTTCTTTCATGACAGAAATCAAAATAATATTGTATCAATACTGCAAAAACACTTACACACATTATGGGCTCTTCAGTCATTCTTCCTAAATATTTTTTCTGCTGTTGCTCATTTCCACCAATTATGACTGGCATTTGCTATAACAAAAAAGTTTATTGTTTAATATGGGAAGACAGAGCCTAATGCCAATTAAAATAATGTTAAATAATATAATGAGTAAAATTAAAGCAAACACTTACACCTAGGGAATTTGCCTCAATAGCTGTCTGAACTCCTGTACATCCATAAGCCAATTCTTCAGTAATAAGGCAGGCATCAAAAGTGGCAAGGCCAAGACCACCTACAAAAATTGTTTCGGATAAATAATATTCTACACAAATAAATGCTATGTCACAAAATTAATTATTTAAGTTCTATTGCACCCTCTCCTGATTTAGTGATGCAAATCATTCCAGCAACTTAAGCAAAATGGCTACTAAATGAACAACTGACAGAGGGGGGAGAGAGAGAAAAACCTGCAAAATTCCTGGTTGTTGCTGATCATTCAGATAAAGTTACTCTGTGTCTAATCCATTCCCCCCACCCCCTTTTTTTGCAGAATGGAGCAATTGCTTAACCAAGCTATCTTTTACTATTTGATCATAAATGTGCACATTGAGCATAAAATTATTTTTATTACTATTTATGTATTTGTAAACTGCATTTGTAAAGATAATACAGGAGAGAAACAATTTGAGCTTAACAGAATATCATTCAATGAAGTCAATTCACATGTTTACATATTATCTGCAACATGCCATATAACTTCTCTATAAAACACATTCTTATCTCATATATTTAAAATCAGATTGAATTGTAATATCCTTAGTGTTATTGCTTATACATATATTTCACTGTTTATTTGTTTTATAGCTTATAAAGTACTTTACTTACCACAAGTTTCTGGTATGTGTGTATTTATCAAACCAAGCTCCCATGCCCTTTTAATGAGAGGAACAGGATACTTAAAAGCAAACAGACACGAAAAATATTATGCAGACCTCCTCCTGAGTTTTATTCACAGAAATTTTAAACATGGTACTTGCCTACTATTTATTGTATACCTACCTCTCCAGTTACGTCATAGTGAGAAGCAACAGGTATGATTTCTTCTCTAGCAAATTTACGAGCTGTAGCTTGAAATTCCTTCTGTTCATCAGTAAGTTCTAGAAAACATAAGATTTCACGTTCCCAGATATGCATAATAAATTAAAAGGGCATAACATACCATATTTTTCGTAGTATAAGACGCACCTTCCCCACCTAAAAGAGCGTGGAAATGTCGGTGCGTCTTATACACCAAATGCAGCCATTTTTGGCCTCCCAAAGCCCCGCCCTCACATCCCATTTTTGTAAAAAATAGGAAACAAAAAGGCCTTTTTCACCAAAATGGAGGTATTTTTGCCTCCCCGCACCGCCCTGAAGTACTCTGCAGGCTTCTGCAGGGCTGGGGGAAGGGAAAAACACCCCCATTTTTGTGAAAAACGGAGGCGTTTTTGCCTCCAGCCCTGCTGAAGCCTGCAGAGTACTTCAGAGGAGTGGGGGAAGGCAAAAACTTTTCTTTCTTTCTTACCTCTTTGAAATCTTGGTGCATCTTATATGAAAAATATGCTCTTTATTTATTTGATTTTTTAAAGCCTATCTTTATTTTAGAAATAACTCAAGATAATAAACAAACATAATACTAATTTCTTCTACTTTCCCCAAAATAATAGCCTGAACTGAGAGAGAATGATTGGCCCAAGATCACCCCACTGGTTTTATGCCTACACTAGGACTAGAATTGGGATAATGTGCAGACTAAGCTACATGAAATACTTTCTTCACTATCATCCTTAACTATATGCACCCCATATCTCATCCACTAACATATATACTTACTATTTTCCTTCAAACACAAATATCAATCCAAAACTTTCTCTACCACAAATCATGTGTAAAACACATACATGGAAATATGTATGTTCCAATGTTCAACCTTAAAGGAACATGTGTTAGGAGTCTGCCTTACATACCGGTAGTAATTGTTCAAAAAAACCAAGTATAGTTTTGAAATATTTCAAGTAATTCAGGAAATGTATTATCTTTTATTACAAATGGCTTCCATTCAATCTAGAAACTGCAAATGCTTCTTAACAAGGTGCAGTAAATAATGCACATTAGGGAATGCAGGTGAATAAAATGTTAAAAAAGGAATGCATTTTAGCCTTAATTCATCATAGTTTATCCTATCTAAATATTCTATTCTTTTCTTCCTAGGTCCTAGGCTGATGTATTTTCATAAGAAAAAAGTGGATGTATCAGAACATGGCTTCATATGCTCATATAGTATATACCAAATGTGCTCACAAAGCTGTGGTGGGATTCAAAATTTTTTATTACTGGTTCTGTGGGTGTGGCTTGGTGGGTGTGGCAGGGGAAGGATACTGTAAAATCCCCATTCCCTCCCCACTCCAGGGGAAGGTTACAGCAAAATCCCCATTCCCTCCTGATCAGCTGGGACTCAGGAGGCAGAAAATAGTGGGGGTGGGGCCAATCAGAGGTGGTATTTACCGGTTCTCCGAACTACTCAAAATTTCCACTACCGGTTCTCCACAACTGGTCAGAACCTTCTGAATACCACCTCTACCCCAAAGTACATAGCAAACAATGACAAAATGAATCAATTTAGATTTATAATACTAGAAGCTGCCAATTCAGGGCCTTCACATGAAGCATTATGGACAGGGGTGGGTTCTGGCAGAGATTACTGCCTGTTCACTCAGGGACGCGCCATGCTCATGCTTGTTGCACAATGCACGTGCATGCGCAATACAAATAAAATTGCTCTCTGCATGCGCAGAAGCAAAAAACAAGATGGTAGCACCTACAGCACTGCTGAGGGAACCAGTTCAGGAGCGTGGCAGGCCTGGGTCATTGCTGGTTCCAGCGACCCAGGCTGCCAATCCGAACCAGTCCGAACCAGTAGGAACCCACCACTGATTATTGAGTACATACCAAAGCTATAACCAGCAGCAGATTTGCTTTGGGGTGATGTTGCAGTAGCATGACTGGATTGTGCTCTCAAGCCACAAGCAACAATGCTTCGCCCGACCTGAATTTTAATGTAGAAAAAGAGCCAAGTGTCACAGAAGCTTTCAATAAATGTTCCAAACTTTGTTACCACTTTATATTTTAATAAACTTTATGTTTCTTATGCATAAACATTGCAAGGATACAGAGCCCAACGTAATACATTTAACGGAATACAATTTTTATTCCAGGGATTGTTAGAAAATTTCATATGTCAATTATTACAGACTAACTAAATCCAAAAATGCCAGAAGATTATTGGAAACTTGGCATATAAACAAATCAGCCTTCCATACATGTAGTTCTCAACTTACGACCATTTGTTAAGCGACCCTTCAAATGCTGAAAAAAGTAACTTACAACTAGTCCTTGAACTTATGATTGTGATGGTATCCCACATGTTCATGATTTGGATGCTTGGCAACCGCCATGTATTTATTATAATCACCACTTGCAACCTTTGCAGCAGCTGGCTTCCAAGAAGGAAAATCAATGTGGGAAGCCAGATTCTCTTAACAGCATAATTCGCTTTATAACTGACTCATTTAATGATTGCATTGCTTAGTGACAGAAGTTCCCAATTGTGATTGTAAGTTGAGGAATTTCTGTAGACACATAAAGCTCATTTACATACCATTCTAAACATACAATTAACAAAAGCTAAGAAGGAAACAAAAAGAACACATCTTCTCCAGCAACGAACATCCAGATAAACAAGAATTTATACCAAACAAACAAGCAGAAAACAATTCTCTAAGGGACTACCAAGGAGAGATCTACATTGTCATCAATACCTACAGAGCAAGCTAGTGTATATAAACAAAGAAGAAACACCACACCTACTAGCATTAATGTTACCTCATATTATTCTTAATTGCAGTCAGTAACGAAATATCTGCAAGCAAACAACCAAGCTCAGAGAGTACGAAGGACTCCAAATACTGGTTTTATAAAAATTGTTTTTGATGGTTCACAGTAGTTGTAGTCACTGTGACCCATCAAAGTCAATGTTTTAGTAATTATTGTTCCATAGTTTATGCATATTCTATGTATTTTGCTTAGCAATTTAAAGTCAATAGGTAGGACTTAACATGAAAACATTTTATGCTAATGCTAAAAAGGGGAAGAAGACAGTCTTGGTGCAGTTACACAATAGTTAATGCAAATAAGAAAGGAATTTTTAAAAAAATCAAACAAAAATTGCTAAGAAATAATCCTTAAAAGAGGGAAATTTATGTAAAAGGTTCCTCAAAAATTCAGTTATGATAAATCAACATAAGAAACTGCAATACTATTTTAAGGTTATAAGAATTACTTGACAGTGAGATGGGCAGCATAGAAATTAAATAAATAAAAATAGAAATTATTTTATTAAGAATCAAATGGAAAGAAAAAATGCAAATGAAATCTAAGATATAGGAGCTATGGTGACAGTGGTTAGAATGCACTATTGCAGGCTGATTCTGCCCACTACCAGGAGTTCGATCCTGACCAGCTGTAGGTAGACTCAGCTTTCCATTCTTCCGAGGTCGATAAAATGAAGACCCAGATTGTTGAGTGCAATATGCTGACTTTGTAAACCACTTAGAGCAGGGGTCTCAAACTCAATTTACCTGCGGGCCGCTGGAGGCAGAGTCTGGGTGAGGCTGGGCCACATAAGTATAATAATATACTTGATATGAATAATATTATACTTTCATATAATGGTGGGGGCCACAAGATACCATCCTGCGGGCCGCAATTGGCCCTTGGGCCTCAAGAATGAGACCTCTGACTTAGAGCATGCTATGAAGCATGCTATACTATGAAGTGTATATAAATCTAAGTGCTTTTGTTCTAAGTGCTATATAAATAAAGCAAAAACAATAATTTAATGAACAAAAATTAAGTACATTAACTCACAGCTTGCAGTAAAGATTGCAAAATGATGCCATAATTTGAGATGAATAAAATAATTTGGAGAAAATAACTATTATCCCTTACATATTAAATATGAAATAATACTTTTAGGCATGATGTCTGAAATGTTCATAAGAATGAAGGAACTCAACACAAGGTCAAGTGCATTAGTGTAGACCAGAAATATTTTTATATCAGCAGCCAAAGGCTCACTTTTGCATTTTTGGCAGCTTGGAAGCCAATTTCATCCCTTAAGACTACAAAATCTTTCCCAAAATTGATTCAATTAATTTTCTCTGGATAGACAGCTAAGCAGAAATGTGCAAGACTACATGAACTTAAATTCATATCTTGTCTTTTGAACCCAGCTTTGGTATATGAACTGTAAATTGAATGGCAAATGAAGGACAAACCTAAACTACTGAAGTTAATGTACAATTAATTCGCTCAATAAAAAATGAGCACACATAAGCAAAGAGAAACTGAAGAAGATAGCTGCAAATAGCTCCCTGGAACATCTAAGTATAATATTAACTAGAAAGCAAAAGCTTTTTGTTAATTACTTTTTACTGGTTACCAAAATCATTTATATTTCTAATTTTGTATAGCAGACCTTTGATATCTTGTTTTGCAAGATTTGGAATGATTTCTTGTGACATTTTTTGGATTGCTCGTGTCACCTTATTCCATTACTATCACAATAGTTTTTGTTTGGACCATTCTATTATGGCTTATTTCATATTCCAATTTTCCTTATGGTAAATAACTTATTTTTCAAATTCATAGTAATTGTTTTGTTTCTCAAATCTTCGCAAATTTGCATAGAAGTAAATAAAGACCAACAAAATTACCTGATCCCTGGTAAAAATTACCTGATCCTGATCTAATTTCCTGGGACTTCCTAGGAGAAAATTGAGTCAAGCAACAGGAATGTTGACTAATATATTAATTACATTATGTTCTACTTTCACAACCTCGAAATTTTAGCCTACATTTAACACATATATCACCATGCCAAATGATTGATGATTCTTTATATTATATTGGCATCAGTAATGACTGTCATAAACCGTTAGAACTTTCAAATTATATTGGATAGGTATTGCAAATAATTTCTAGAGAAATATTTTCTATAAGTTTTCAATCATTTTGAACAATGATCTCCCTTGTTATTATATATATTTGTCATTTATATTTTCAAACACTACAACCAATCTGTATTAAATGATAAAATAATGCAGAATTGATGTTACACACAAGAAAAAACTTTGTACAGCATATCGCAGATGCCAATCTTACAAATGAACTTTTAAAATAAGATCCTAAAAATACTTTGAATTTTACCAGGGATCAGGTAATTTTTTTAAATATAGAAATATATTTTTAGATAAAACAAGGAGACCTTTATAATTCTGAGACTAAGTTTCTGACGTGGATTAATTTCACACATACTAGAAAGTAACAGAAGCCCATGGCAAACAATACTATTCTTTTTGCTCTGCCAACAGGCGTGACGTACCTGCTTCGAAAAGTCCACCTTATATGTTTAAGTTTAAAAGAAAGCAGGAAAGTTTGGGAAAAAACCCAAGCAAAAACAATAAGAGTTATTTTGGAGTCATTTTACCCGGGTGGACAGAAGGGGGGCGACAGATAGGCGACCTTTGACATACTTTGATGGCATATCCTGTAATTTTGCAAATAATAATAATAATATACCCAGATATCTCTCCCCCCCTCCCCCAATTGACTGTCGTCTTGCGGGCTGCAGCCGACATTTGGCGACCCTCCTCTTCAATCCCCGGACTTTTCCTCTGGCAGGGACAACCCAAGCCTGTTCTAATCCGGGCGGCTCTCTCCAAATTCTTCAAACGGAGACACCCTCCAGCAAGGCAGGGGAAAGTCAGAAAGACCGAGCCGAAGTTTTCCTCCCCACCCCCCGATGGTTTCCACGTCCCCTAACATCATCCCCTCCTCCGTCCCCTCTTGGCCAGCTTTCTCCTCACCCGACAGGCTCTGAGAGCAGCCATAACAAAGCCTTTCTTTCTCTCTTCTTCACCGAACCTGACAGGCCGCGACTGAACTTCGCACCGATTAACTCCAAGCCTAGACCCGCCCCCTGCGAGCGGAGGAGGGGGGAGAGGTTGGCCCTCCCGTAGGCCCCGGGCGGCTGAAGCGGAGAACAGAAGCGGGAAGATGAAGAGGAGGAGGGGGAGGAGGAACGCTGGCTGGCTGGTGGGGCGGCTGCTGTTGAAGGGCTTGCCTTGGTGGTGAAATGCGAGGGAATCGGTGTCGTTTTTAGCGCCGCGGGATGTGCGGATCCAAGCGTGAGGGGTTGGTTTATGGTTCGGTGCCCTGATCCAGGCCAAATGATTAAAGCATCAGGAAGCGTGTCTTAGAAACCCGGCTTTGGCTTAGTTTCACGGCAACCCCGCGATGCATTCGAAAGTCGATCGGAAGGGAGGGAGGATTCGAACAGCGATAGGAAGGAAAGGAAAGGAAAGAAAGAAAGAACAGCAATAGGAAGGACGAAAGGAAGGACTCGAACAGCGATCGAAGGAAGGGAGGGAGGGAGGGAGGGAGGGAAGGAATGAACGAACGAACATTGGGAAGCATTCGAACATCGATTGGAAGGAAGAATTCGATGCATTAGGAGGGTGAAGTTCTTGCTTCTGGACTGACTACACTTTATGCCAATCCGCGATAATTTGTTTCTCAAGGGCTCCCACTGCTGCAATTTTGCTAGTCCAAAGGCTTCCTTCTGCCACCGGGCTAAGGTAGGGTAAAATGTAGTTTGGGTTGGGATTTATTGTGGGAACCTAGTCAATAGATTGTGTCTTAGGCCAGGGGTCTGCAAAGTTGGCTCTTTTAAGACTGGTGGACTTCAAGTCCCAGAATTCCCCAGCCAGCCATGCTGGGAGTTGAAGTCCACCAGTCTTAAAAGAGCCAACTTTGCAGACCCCTGCCTTAGGCCACAAAGAATCTAACCTAGTTAGATGGCTCTTACTTGATAAACCATGATTAAACCATAGCTTAGTGGGATGTTGAAACCCTGTTGGAATCTTGTAGTACCTAGAAGAGGAACATAGGCACTATTTGATTTACTTATTTAATTTAAATAGTCACCCATGTAACTTGCATGTGACTCTTTCACAGTGTGAATGATTAAAAAGCACTAAATGCTCAGTCTAATTTTTCCATTAAACAGTAAACTACAATTACAAAAGACAGAGAATAGTGCAAACTTATACTAGTCATTTAAAGGGCTCCATGCTTCATGGGATCCCCAGCCTAACAGCTAAGACATGTTGGACCAGCCTTGGGGAGGGGGGGGGGATAATGTACCAAGGCAGAAAAAGGTCTCATCTTGGGCATGAAGCTCTTTGCTGATGCGATCTGCCGTATACCCCTCCTGCTGGACCTGATGGGTCAGATGGATGTCGTTGGGGCAAGCCAACCCCTCAAATTTAACAAATATAACAAGTGTTCCTCAGTTATGAGCAACTTTGTGCAGATGCTAAAATAATATATCTCAAAGTAGGTATATTCCTACTATGACATAGATTTTGTCATAATGCTTGTGTTTGTACAACATGCTTACCAATGCTTTACTTAGTCATGATTTATTTTCTGTACTGTGGATTTCTTGGAAATCTGTCTGTGTGTCTGCCTTGACATACAGAGCCATCAGCTTACACATGTTCATTCAGTGACCATTCAGAGTTACAGCAACACTGAAAAAAATGAACATATGACCAGTCCTCAAAGGTCCAGTCTCAGTACCCATGTAATCACATTAACACAATCTAATGCAGGGAGCTATGTTATGTGATTGCTATATGCAACCTTCCCTGCCAGTTTCTACAAGCAAAGTCAAAGTCCTGCACGTGTGTGAATGTAACAATACATGTGGTCATGAAAGTCTGTTATTTTGTCTTGGTCTACCATATTTGAACTGCATACATCATAGCCACCACAATGAGGTCTGCATGAAATCATGGAGGCCATTGCATTTTGCACCAACTGGAGCTTCTGGATGCTTTTCAGGGGCAGCCCGATGTAGAGCATGTTGCATAGCCGAAATGGGAAGTAACAAGGACATGAGTGACCATGAGCAGGAATTGTTGGTTCAGGAAAGGATATAACTGGCGCACAACCCACACACATAACTGGTGCACAACATAACTACTATCCAGTAGTTAATGGAAAAGGCAAATTCCAAAATGATGCCTATTTTTTGTTACATTGATTATACAACTGCTTTTCATTTTGTAGACCACAATTAATTATTAATAGGTCTTAAAACATGATTATACTGGGTCCTCTTGTCTGCCTATTGAAGAATTTTTGGGGTGAGTAAAAAACAAAAATGAGTAGAATGTGGAACAATTAAATGCTTCATAATTGAGTATGTCAAATTGTAAACTGTTACTTATTTATTTAACTTTATTTATTTAACTTATTTAACTTAAATGGAGAACACATCTCAAGAAATGTTAGATTAGATCAGAAAAAAACCCCAGAAATTGGTATTCAATTTTTCAGGAAAAACATAAAAAACTTCAATTATACTGACGATATTTTTATAGTGGTTAGAAATGAGGGAGACCTAAGAGCTTCTTGTTGAAAGTGAATTAAAGAAGTAAAAACTATTCTGCTATGGAACTCAATACTAAAACAAAAATCTAAGATTATATCAACAGCTAATGTCAACCTAATATAATTAGGGAGTGAATAAGTTGAATTAGACTAGATATATTCTTCCTAAGCTCAACAATTTATGGGTGGAGAATGTAGACAAAATAAAGAAATATCTGGTACTTCAGAAAAAAACAGTGACAAGTCTAGACAAAATGTTGAAGTGCAGACATCAGATTGACAGCAAGGTATATTTTTTGAAACTGATTTATCAAATAGCAATATATAGCTGTAAAGCAAAATGAAAAACTTTTTCATTTGTGTGTGGTCCAAGGTATTCTCAAAAAAAATTTGAGAGTATCAAGATACTAAAAAATGCAGGATACATCATAGAAGATCCTGATGCTTAGAAAAAAGGCAAAAAGGCAATAAAATGGGCTGTGAGACCTTTAAATTCAACCGCAATCACTCCATGCACATGCTAGTTTTTTCTTTTTTCTTTTCTCTCTTTTTTGTTTCTGTTATAATTTTGCACCAGTGAAGTTAAAACCAATTTCATTGTAATTTTTACAATGACAATAAAGATTACTATTAATTATTAATTATTAATTATTATTAATTATTAATTATTATTAATTATTAATTATTATTAATTATTAATAATTATTATTAATTATTAATTATTATTAATTATTAATTATTATTAATTATTATTAATTATTATTAATTATTATTAATTATTATTAATTATTATTAATTATTATTAATTATTATTAATTATTATTAAAAAGGAGGCCTACAGAAGATGAAGTATTTAAATTCTATCACCAGTGATTCTAGTATGACCTTACAAGAACACAACCAGTTGCTGACAGACCATCCTGGCAAAATCACGTCCATTAGCTACTAAAAGTTGGAAGCAGTAAACAAATGTTTCTTGAGGCAGTTCCAACAGACCCTTATTGAAAGTTACACAATGGAGAAAGCAATAAACCTGTGTCTTGAAAGCTTGATCTGGAAAGTTACTGCTTCTTTATCTGTCTTCGCTTTATCAAAATCTAAGGCCATGGAAAGGGTTGTGAACACAGAACTAATAGGGATATTTATTCTGGATTGATTCTTATCTGTGTCAGAGGAACAAAAAAATGGAAAGAAAGATGAAGGGGACCGAATAAATTGTCTGTTATTGAAGGTAACGTTAGATAGAAATTAGCCAATGGGGAAAATGGAAAGAAGAAATTTGATAAATTAATGTTCCAGAAAAATATAAAAAGGAAGAGAAAAAAGAATTAAGATATTTCAGTAACACATCCTATTTACAGTACGCAACACATGCTTTTTTGAAATGCTTCTTGAATAAGAAAAAATATAATCATCTCTTTTTTCTCCCATTGTTAATTTGGCAACATTCATAGTAATTATTAAAATACAAGTTAAGTATAAACAGTTTTCTGGATCTCAATGTCATGTAAATATGAATTCTGTACAGAGTAAATTATCCATTGAATTCAGTAACTCTTATTTCCAAGTAAGTATGTATAGAATCCCCAGTTTCAAAATGTAATATAGTTTATTTCATTCAAAATATTATTTCTACTAGTTAGATTTTAAGTAAAAAACTTTTTTTAAAGTATGCCTCTTTTTAAAGTATTACCTGTATCTGTTTTTCACTTAAGCTGATAATAAAAATAATTTATCCTTTTAATATTTCCAGTTATTCATTTTACATTATTTTTCTTTTCCATTACTAATTTCTGAATTTTGGATTCGATGTAGAAATGCATGTGGCTATCAGAATATTTAATATGTATTTTTGTACTTTCATTTTGGTTATGAATAGCATAAAACCTGAAATACATATTTGACCATTTATTATTTAACTCTTTCATGAAATATTTAAATTATATTTCTGTGGAAAGAATGCCCAACAAGCCTTTCCCACAAGCATTTCTTTTGAGTCAGGTTAAAGGGGAGAAGCATATACTACTTGAAAAATTACTACTTTTCATTATCTCAGGATTGCACAAGGATCCAGAAATTCCTCCACTCCAACCTTCCCACATTCTTCTCCTCTCACTTATACTGAACTTAAAGCAGTAGCCAATCTTTTGTGGCTATTTCTGCTTCCTTTCCCTTTTGCCAGCATCCTTGTTTCAAATTTCACTTTTCCCTTTATTAATTAAATTAAATTATCTCAGTGTCAAGCAACTCTGGACATTTTTGTAGGATTGCAAGTTGTTGCTCCTCAACAGGTGCTTTCTGTTAATGAATCCTTAAACTTCACCTCTTTCCCAATTTTGTTTTGCGTGTGGGACCATGGCCGTTGTCGAAGTAAGCATCCTGGTGATAAGCAAGTCCACATTCAAAACAAGCCCATCAAACATTGTCATGTATTGAGAGGGTTGTCTTATAAAGCAGAAAGGTATTGCCAGATTCTGAAAGAACTTTTCTGCTTTCTCCTTCCATCTCTTTGTTTTGAGTGTCAAACTTGCAGTCAAAACAAGCTTACTCTGCAAGAGAATTCCCAAAAGGGGAAAATATGCCAAAAGAAGGCAACATCTAGCATCTTAAGAGGGAAATGTGCCCATGCTAATTGGTGAAGAATACAGGTAGTCCTTGACTTAAGACCTCAATTGAGCTCAAACCTTCTGTTGCTAAGTGACGCATTTGTTAAGTGAGTTTTGTTCCTCCTTCTTTTCACAGTTGTTAAGAGAATCACTGCAGTTGTTTAGTTACATAGTTGTTAAGTGAATCTGGCTTCCCCATTGACTTTGCTTGTCAGAAGGTCGCAAAAGGTGATCACATGATCCCAGGACACTGCAAAGGTCAAAAATATGACCCAGTTGCCAAGCATCTGAATTTTGATCATATGATTATGAGGATGCTGCAATGGTTGTAAATGTGAATAAGTCACTTTTTTCGGTGCTGTTGTAAGTTTGAATGGGCGCTAAATGAACTGCTGTAAGTTGACTACCTGCACCAGACTTTACACACTTTGAAACCACTATGACGGGTGTCAAACTGGATTTCTTCTAGGGCTGGATCAGCATTGACGTCCTCCTCCGTGGGCCCAGAGCAGGGGGGTGGCAGTGGGGGGAGTGTAGGATGGATGCCTCCTGCAGCACCCTGCTGGCCAAAACATGGCATGGGGGGGGGGTCTACATTCCATCCCCCTGCATCTCATTTTCGCCCTCCATGGCCGAAAATGTGCCACGTGGCCTGTTTTCGGCCCAGTTTTGGGTCCGTGTTTTTGGCTGGTAAAATGCTGCAGGAGGCCATGGAAGATGAAAACAAAGTGCGGGGGGGGGGAGGTGCGCACATGTGGCCTGTTTTAGCTCTCAGAGGCACCACGAGCCAATCCCTTGATATTTCCAGGCTGGCCCCATGGACCGGATTTAAACACCCCCATGGGCCTTGAGTTCGATACCCCTGCACTATGAGAACAGAGGTACTTTTTGCTTGTATCTGTTTTCCCTTTAAACTAAAATGTATAGGCTGGATTCACACCTTCTACTAAGCTTAATGCATTGTGTTTTGTGTTGGCTGTGTGATGCGTGGATTCAACCACTATCAATTCAATAAACTATGGTTGAACCATTGCTGAGTCTCGCCATATTATATTTTTTTGTTTCATGGGAAAGAACTTGTTCATAGCAACTTTGTCTAACTATGCCATGATTAGAAAATAAAACATACTGGCAAAATGTGTAAGTATGCTGAGTCTATTGTTATGATATAGGTGGGAATGGAATTGCATTTATAGAACTTGCTCTGAGTTACAAGCATGGGGAATGCAGAGGCAGCAAAATAACACTATATTTATTTTAAGGAATAAGACTATTTTACATAGCTCAGTGTTTTAGTGTTTTCTCATATTATTTTATATAATTAGAAAGAAAAATAGTTTCTGGCTTCCCACATTTTCCTTAAGGGACCAGAAGAGATACAGTGTTAGTTACACTTTGCTTATAACTGAGCAATGGGCTATTTTGCTCATAAACCTTCAGTTCTTTGGTGTATAATTTGTATTTTGAGAATTTTTCTTGTTGCAGGGTGGGATATAAATTGCATAAATGGCTTCATTAATGCAGCAGAATCCTCCTTTTTATTCAAATAAGTTTGTATGAATTATCATATATTTAAAAAGCATATGTTTAGACACTTCCATTATTTTTCTTAGTATGTTGTTGCTTTGTTAGCTATTGCAGTAATCAGTACTCTGTATATAATTTATTATGTATTTTTAATATAAAAGCTTACTAAACTATATTTAGTAACGTGAATTATATAGATTTACATTTATCCGGTGCCCAAATCCTTCTAAGGGTGGTGGTTACCAGCAGCTGCTGCTGTCAGAATTAGGAATGGAACTTGGGATATTCTGTAATAAATTTAAAGTGAAGAGAAGATGCAGCAAAGGGAGAGAATAAGAGAAGGTGAAGCATCTGCATTGCTTGAGTGAGGGAGAGAAAAGTAGGCTGATTTAAAAAAAAAAGAAATGAGGTTGAGATAACCAAGAAGATTCCAAATGGGAAGACTATCATGATAGCAGGTGGTAGTGAGTGGTGTAGTGTTCAATAGCTTGAATGCAATCTTGTGGGACATTCACCTTACATCTATATAAATAAAAATGTAAAATAGTTTGTACGAATCCACTAATCTCAAAACTACTGGACCGATTTACACCAAACTTTCACACAATGTAGCCAAGGACTTCCGATAATAGAATAGCTACTCATTTTGTGCCTAGCACGTGTGTGTCGTGTGCAAATTACACACAAATAAAATGTACCCACTGAAATGTGTTTTAACTTCCCTGTAGCCACGCCCATCAAACTGCTTTTCAACTGTCAGTGTTGGAATGGAGGCCTCTTGAGGCCAAAAAGGCACTGGGATAGCAAACTCCCAGGTGGCCAATAGAGAGAGGGGGGGGAGAAATACTGCTCAATACTGTTCTCTGAGGTAAAAACACGGAGGCAGGCAGCTGCTTTAAACTGTTTAATACGAACTGAACCAAACTGTAACAAAGGACGACCCATCTGACAGCAAATACAGTTTAATAAAAGAGGGACTAGGGAAGACATGATAGCAGCCTTCCAATATCTCAGGGGTTGCCCCAAAGAAGAGGGAGTCAAGCTATTCACCAAGGCACCTGAGGGCAGAACAAGAAGCAATGGGTGGAAACTAATCAAGGAGAGAAGCAACTTAGAACTGAGGGGAAATTTCCTGACAGTGAGAACTATTAACAGCTTGCCACCATAAGTTATGGATGCCCAACACTGGATGTGTTTTTAAGAAGAGACTGGAAAACCATTTGTCTGACACGGTATAGGGTCTCCTGCTTGAGCAGCGGGGTTGGACTAGATGACCTCCAAGATCCCTTCCAACTCTCCAAAGCACCTGATGGCAGAAGAAGAAGCAATGGGTGGAAACTAATCAAGGAGAGAAGCAACTTAGAACTGAGGGGAAATTTCCTGGCAGTGAGAACTATTAACCAGCGGAACAGCTTGCCACCAGAAGTTATGGATGCCCCAACTCTGGATGTGTTTTTAAGAAGAGACTGGAAAATCATTTGTCTGACACGGTATAGGGTCTCCTACTTGAGCAGCGGGGTTGGACTAGATGACCTCCAAGGTCCCTTCCAACTCTGTTATTGTATTATTGTATTACAGTAGGTAGGTAGGTAGGGGAATAGAGAGACAGGGAGAAATACAGTTTAATAAAAGAGGGACGGGGAGACAGGATAGCAGCCTTCCAATATCTCAGAGGTTGCCACAAAGAAGAGGGAGTCAAGCCATTCTCCAAAGCACCTGAGGGCAGAACAAGAAACAATGGGTGGAAACTAATCAAGGAGAGAAGCAACTTAGAATTGAGGAGAAATTTCCTGACAGTTAGAACAATTAATCAGTGGAACAGCTTGCCTCCAGAAGTTGTGAATGCCCCAACACTGGAAGTCTTCAAGATGTTGGATAGCCATTTGTCTGAAATGGTATAGGGCAGTGATGGCTAACCTTTTTTGGCTCACGTGCCAAAAGCAGGGGGAGTGCAGGAGTGATGTGCACAGGTGTGCCACATCCATAATGCTATGTGCATGACCCCCTGCATTTGGCATGCTTTTTACGTCATCCCCAGGCTCCAGAGGCTTTATAGGAGCCTGGGGAGGGTGAAAACAGCCTTCCCCCACCTCCAGAGGGCATAAAACAGCCTCAAAAAAGGCCTAAATCAGCTGGCCAGGGCACACATACACACTGAAGCTGACAGGCAATGCCTCGCGTGGCCTAAGAAATGGTTCCGTGTGCCACCTGTGGCACCCGTGCCATAGGTTCGCCATCATGGGTATAGGGCTTCCTGCCTAGGCAGGGAGTTGGACTAGATGACCCCCAAGGGATAGATAGAGAGGGAGAAATAAGGTAGGTAGGTGGATAGATAGATAGATAGATAGATAGATAGATAGATAGATAGATAGATAGATAGATAGATAGATAGATAGATAAAGAAAGAAAAAGGAAGGAAGGAAGGAAGGAAGGAAGGAAGGAAGGAACACAGTAGGTAGGTAGGTAGGTAGGTAGGTAGGTAGGTAGGTAGGTAGAGGGAGAAAGCAAGAAATATAATAGGTAGGTAAGTAGAGGGATAGACGGGGAGAAATACGGTAGGTAGGTAGGTAGGTGTATAGATCGATAGCGAGAAATAAGGTAGGTAGGTAGGTAGAGGAATAGAGAAAGAGGGAGAAATACAGTAGGTAGGTAGGTAGAGGGATAGAGAGGGGGAAATACAGTAGGTAGGTAGGTAGGTAGAGGTAGAAAGAAAGATACAGTAGGTAGGTAGATAGAGAGGGAGAAATACAGTAGGTAGGTAGAGGGATAGACAGAGAGGGAGAAATATAGTAGGTAGGCAGGTAGGTAGATAGGGGAATAGATAGAGAGGGAGAAATACAGTAGGTAGGTAGGTAGGTAGGTAGGTAGGTAGAGGGAGAAAGCAAGAAATACAATAGGTAGGTAAGTAGAGGGATAGACAGAGAGGGAGAAATACCATAGGTAGGTAGGTAGGTGTATAGATAGATAGCGAGAAATACAGTAGGTAGGTAGGTAGAGGAATAGAGAAAGAGGGGGAAATATAGTAGGTAGGTAGGTAGATAGAGGGAGAAAGAAAGAAATACAGTAGGTAGGTAGGTAGGTAGAGGGATAGATAGATAGAGAGGGAGAAATACAGTAGGTAGGTAGGTTGGGCCTTATATGATGGTTGTGTGTATGTGTGCAGGTGTAGATCTACACACAGATTGGTTGGCCATTTAACCAGACTGGGCCACAGCAACGCGTGGCCGGGTATAGCTAGTTAGAAATATAACCATTGGTTGCCAGGAAAGCTCTAGAACAGGGGGAAAGTAGGAGAGAGCAGCCTTGGCAACTTTAAGTCTTATGGACTTCAACTCCCAGAATTTCCCAGCCACCTATGTTGAAGAGAGTTGAAGTTGAAGGGAATTGAAGTCCACAAGTTGCCAAGGTTGGACACCCCTGCTATGGACCCTTGCAGTTGAAGAATTCGCCATGGAGGTACACAACCTCTTGGTCAGATTGTGGAGGGGCAGTCATGCAGTAAGCCAATTGGAGCCCTGAAGATGACTAGCCTCTTCTAGGCTCTTTCTTCACAAATGTAGAAGACAAATGTATAGAGAAGGGGCTGGTACCAGGATGAAAACTCCATTGTCAGAACCATAAACTATTTTGATGCTCGAACATGGTAGGTACATGGATGATCCCTTAGTCCTGAATAGGTTGAAAGGAAGATATAGCCAAATATCAATGCACTATATGTAAAATGAAGTTTGGTTTATTACAAAGCTGCTGCAGCCAGTATGGCTAACATTTGTTAGAAAGCACAAGTATTAATTTTAACATAATTGTGGTCTGGGTTGCATAACCAACCATATTTCAAGTACATTTGAATATTGCAATAGCAATAGCACTTAGATGTATATACCAGTTCACAGTGCTTTACAGCCCTCTCTAAGCAGTTTACAGAGTCAGCATATTGCCCCCAACAATATGGGTCCTCATTTTACTGACCTCAGAAGGATGGAAGGCTCAGTCAACCTTGAGCGGTTGAGAATTCAACTACCAAACTGCAGCCAGCAGCCAGCAGACGTAGCTTGCAGTACTGCATTCTAACCACTGTGCCTCATAGAGGATCACAATTCTGAAAATGGAGAGTTTGGTATAGTGCAGTGGTGGGCAAACTTATTAGTCAAGAGAGCCAAATATCAACAGTACCATGATTGAAATTTCTTTTGAGAGCCAAAAAGTGTGGCCTGTTTTGTGGGAGTGGCTCAGCAGTCATGTGACCAGGTGGGCGTGACCAACTTGGAAAATGTGGTGAAACTCACTTAACGACATCCTGCTTAGCAACCAAAATTCATTCATTCATTCTTTCTTTCTTTCTTTCTTTCTTTCTTTCTTTCTTTCTTTCTTTCTTTCTTTCTTTCTTTCTTTCTTTCTTTCTTATCTCTCTCTCCCACTTTCTTTTTCTTTCTATTTTTCTTTCTCTCTTTTTCTTTTTGTCTCTCTCTCTCTCTCTTTTTATCTGTCTCTCTCCTCCCTCCACCCATCTGTCATTCTCTCTCTGTGTGTCTCTCTCTCTCTCTCTCTCTGATTCCCTCCCTCCCTCCCTCCCTCTCTCTCTGTGTCTCTCTCTGTTTGTCTCTTCCTCCCTCCCTCTCTCCCTCCCCTTCCCCCCCCCCCAAGCAGTAGAAAGAGCAGTAGAAAGCCTGGCACGCCGGCCGGGGAGCACCCGAGGCCGCGGCTATTCAAGCACCGCGGAGGCTGTCCGGGCGCCGCACGCCCACCTCCGTCCCAAAGCACGGCTCGGCGCCCTCTGTTGCTGCTGCTGCCCCTGAGCCCTGTGACAGGCAGCTCCCGCTGTCTGAGCGCATCGGGCAGGACAGCCGGCCACGTTTCCACCACATCCCTCTTTGGCCCCTCGGGTGCGGCTCCTCCTCTCTCCTCCCCCCCCCCCGCCCGGAGGCAGCGGAGGGCCTGGCATGTCGGCTGGGGGGGCTCCGGCTGCCTCCCCCTGTATCGAGCGAGAGAGCGAACGGGCGAGGGGGAGCGCCTGGGGCTGCGGCTGCGCTGGAGCCGTCCGGGCGCCGCACGGCCGCCTGCCTGGACGCGCAGCGCCCAGACAGCTCCAGCGCAGCCGCAGCCCTGGGCACTCCCCCTGCCCGTTCGCTTGCTCGCGCGTTACATGGGGAGGCAGCCGGAGCCCCCCCCCCCAGCCGACATGCTGGGCCCTCCGCTGCTTGGGGGGGGGGAGGAGAGAAGAAGAGCTGCACCAGAGGGGCCAAAGAGCCCCTCATGGCTCGCGAGCTGCGGTTTGCCGACCACTGGTATAGTGGAACAAGCCAATTAAAGCTGTAATTAATTAAAAAAAAATTGGATGGGTTCAGCAGGAGGGTGGAGGAGGGAAAAATCCAACTCTTTCCCACCACCTCATCCCAGTACAATTTTTAAAAAGTTTCATTCCATGAATAATTGAATGTGAGATTGTTAAAGTACCTATTTTGAAAAACAAGAAGTAACAAAATTCTAATTTTAGTTAGAAAGCATAATAAAAGCAATTTTGTAATACAATGAATCCCGCTACATAATAAAACAACTGTAGGCTATTGTACACATAAACTAAACAGTTTACTTGTATTCAGAATTTGAAAACTATACAGAATTTTGTAGACATCATTTTATTCACCCTTCTTTAAAAATGGAGAATCCAAATTTGCTCCCTTCCCATATGACATTAAACTACAATTTCATTTTATGAGCAAGAGACATGATTGATAATTCTTCCTCCTTTCTCTACTGCATAGTAATGAGAAGGCCCCAAACTTATTTCCTGCTAATTTATTGTTTCTCATTATATCCAAAATGGGAATGAGTTTATTGAAACAAGGCACAATTATTAACATTGACCTCTTCCATTAAATCATAGTTCATACCTTGGTCTCTCAGGGTTCAGATATAATGAGCTGAAAATTGAAGTAAAAGCTTCCAATCTCCTTGCAGTTGTGCTGGAAAGAAATGAAGAGTTTGCAAGATTAAAGCTTTCATATGTGATATATAAGAAATATATTTTAGTGTGGCATTCAAGGCCAGGCTATTGTCATCGATATGTACTCCAATCACTCTGTAAGGGCTAAAAAGAACAAAGCCAAATAGCCACAAGGAATGAAGCTGAGGTAGTGTATATATTAGTAACAATGTCTCAGCTACTTCCTTCACCAACTTCTGATTTATAGTTACCATTATTGAACCTGGAAGCTCCATAGTTCCAGTGGTGAGAATACATCCCACAGATAAGCCTAGTGCTTCGTTCTCACAGCTCTAATATCATAAAACAGGGCTTCACAATCTGGTCCTTGAAAGTGAGTTGTGGAAGATTAATTAATTCATTTTTATATTCTGCTATGGTATTATTATTCTTTTGGGAAGTGTGTGGGAAATCTTGCTTTCTGTTTCAAAGTGATTGGTAAACACCTGGCATTTAAGATGTTATTAATGCTCTCATGCCTTGGCTCTAATTGCAGACTTTCTTCAATTAAAAAGTAACTAATTGTATCCAACTGCCAAGTAAATATACACTAATAAATAACTCACCCTAGCTGGCCTATATTTTGAACACAGTATGCTACTTACGGTAAATGTGGTAAATACAGTGCTCATGTAATAAAAATGTGTTCTTTCACTGTGTTATGCTTGATTTATGTGAAGAATTTTCTTCTGTGCTCTAAAATTAATAAATTTGTACAGTTTTCTTAGATCATGATGATAATAATTTATTTGGTAAATTATTTTGTTTAAAAATGTATTGATACAGATTTCTTGAAAGATGGACATCTGAATTGTGTATTTTAAAAAATATAATTCAGCATGGAAGAATGCATGTATAAATTAATCTCCAAGTAATTATTGCCAAGGGCAATAAGATAAAAGGAAGCTAACTATTTTCAAAGTCGAATGAAAGATAGTTCCACAATTCATCTAACCCAGTGTTTCTCAACCTGGGCAACTTGAAGATAATCTGGACTTCAACTCCCAGAATTCCCCAGCCAGCGAATGCTGAGAGTTGAAGTCCAGACATCTTCAAGTTGCCAAAGTTGAGAAACACCTATCTAACCTATGGATGAAACCTACAGTAGCTAAAGATCGCTTCATTATAAAATTGTAGAGCAACACTAGAGGGCGCTCTAGCAGGAAATTGCACTCACAAGTGAAGCTAATATACTGTATATTTTACAATATACATCAGCAGATATTTCTTCTGTTTAATAGAAATAATAACTGTTATTACATACCTTAAGATATTTAGAAGAATAATACTAACCATAATTAAATAAATAGCAATATTCAGATAATTTCAAAAAGAACATACCTTTCATATAGTAGAGATTCTTTCATTTAGATTGATACAAACCTTGTCTGTTAATGTACATATTCAGAAGAATAAATGATGCAGTTTCCACCAGGAAGAATAAAAAGGAATTTCAATGTAGAGAAGTCCAAAGCAAGCAAGCACCATTTCCTTACATAAAAATGCATTAAGAGATACACTAAATATAACATAGCCCAACTTGGATGAGTTTATACTGGTTTGATGAATTGAGCATTTGATACATAGAGATCCAGTGACATTTGCTTGCCTGAAGTAGGCAACTGGAGTCAACAATTCAGTAATGAAAACAGAAATACTATTTGTAGTTCGCTGTAATTCACATAAAAGAATCACCAATGTAATGAAATGTGGCCAAAGCAATTGTTACCTCACCATGTTTTACTGCTGCATTTGCAAACATTGCAATTATGTTTTCATATCACTAGGTGTATAGTTTTGTTTTTAATGCTAAAAATAGGGATGTAGGTTAAATGGCAGTATCCATGTGTAAGAGGAACTACCAGCTAATTTAGCCAATCTTGAATTTTGTGGGAGTAAAATCAATTACACTTATAGACAGAGAATTCAATAAACAAGAGTAATAAGCAGGTTGTGGAAAAAGAGATGGAATGGAATAGAGTGGTTGTAAAAAAAAAGGAGAAGAGACGTATAAGAAATTATATGTGAGTTCCTGGTTCACAAAAAATAATTTTAAATTAGAAGTTACTGCAACCATAAAAATTAATGAAGAAAACCAGGATTTTAATGCACATGAATGTGGGTATCAATGTCTTATCAAACCTTCTTATGTCACATAAAAGCTCATATATTTTCTAACTCAAATATGGATATTTTACAGAACTAGAAATTACAGGTTACAGATTAATTGCATTCTTATGGTTAGATTAAAGTAATGGGATAGTGGCCTACTTATAAATTGTAAGATTCAAAACACAATCTTTCTGTGAGAATACAAATTGTTCAAATAAATACTCACTAACATACACAGAGAGAAAATGTAGCCCAATGGAAATATAGAACCAGGAAGAGAATGTATAATATTTCTATATTCTTATATTTTGCACATTACTGCTTGTATCCATTAAATGTACCTGAAGGGTGGCAATTTTAGACTTTCAGAAATAACACTGAACATTTAATTCAATTTTGTTTTGCCCAATTCCAAAATAACGCTCAGCTTTGACAATTTATTACGGGCATAAACTCTCCACAGTCTAGAGAAAGCTCACACTCATAATAAAACTTGTTAGCCTTTCAATTGCCACAGTGCTTCTTTCCTTTATCTGATGCACACCACTTGAAACGTGGATCAGGCTGCTATCATTCTCTCCTCCCTTGCTCAATCTGAAATACTATTAAAAAAATAATAATAGGTAAGTGCCACCCAACGAATCGAGCCCCATTTATAGAATTTTAACAAAGCGTCTTTTTGACAGCAAATGGAAGAATTCAACTACGCGATCCTCGTGTAAAGGGAAAAAAAGCAGGATATCAGCACGAGAAGCAAAGGACAGCTCCGGAATCAGGAGGGGTGGGGGAATGAAAACTTTCCCCGGGCAATTTTCCAAGGCGCAGATAAGACCGCCCGTTTTGCATTGGCCAGAACGCTGCCGATCACTTCCGAAAAAACACAGTCGATCTGTCCCCAAATTACTGAATTGACTCCAAGTCACCCCCCGAAGTTGGATATAAATCTCTGAAGGATTTAGAAATCTTAAGATTCCCCCTCGGCCCGCAATGAAAGACGCGTAAAGGCAAGAAAATTCGTACCGCGATGCCTCCAATCGAAACTCCCTCCCTCCCTCCCTAAATTTCGGAAAACAATGCAAATGGAACGGAGGAAACGGTGGGTGGGTGGAGGCCGTCGGGATCAGGATGCCTTTGATTCCCATTCCCGCCGGCAACCCTGCAAGCCAGCCCGAAGCTACCGCAGAAGGGAGGGGGAGTGAAGTTGTGGTCTCCGCTCCCGCCTGAAGTTCGGCCGCCGCTCCCCGCGCGAGGGGCGGAGCTTGTGGCGCCCTCCCGGGGCTGTCGGTGCGCTCTGGCTCGCTGCATACGGATCGAGGGGCGGGCTGAAGCCGGGGGGGCAGTCCCACGTGCCCCCTCCTCCTCCTCCTCTGCATGCCTGCGAAGGCCGTGGAAGCTTTTTAGCAACTGCGGCTGCCAGCGTCGCCGCCGCTGCCACCTCTCGGAAGAGCTCGCCTCGCTATTCTCCGGCAGCGGCTCTTCTGCCTTGAGCGGGAGAGCGGGAGGCACAAAGGGGGAGCCTTGAAGAGGGGCGCGCGCTCGGGGGCGCCAGAGAAGTGCAGCGAGCGGAGGAAGTAGAAGAGGAGGAGGAGGAGGAGAAAAACAAGCACCTGGGGCTCGGCTGTTCGCCTCGCCGCCGTTCTTCCTCAACCCCTCCGCCCGCCTCTCATGCCATTACAGCAACAAAGAGCACGCTGAGCAGCGGGCGGAGAGGCGCCCTGGCTCCGAGCTCCGTCAGCCCAGAAGGCGGCGGAGGACCATGGCTAGGAAAGGGGACGCCGCGGTCTCTCCTTACGGTAAGTCGGGCTAGAGGAGGCAAGGAAGGCAGGTGGCCGGCTTGCAAAAGCACAGCAGCGCGGGTTGAGGGGCGCGCTCGGCGCCGCAACCTAGTCCGGGCGGCTGGGCTGGGTATTTTTGGCCTGTTTCAGCCCGCGCATCCAGCTGCCAGACTTGGGGTTTTTTTGGGGGGGGGGAGGGGGGTGTTACCTGGGGGGGCGGGAAAGAGAAAGCAAAGGGAAGGAAGCCCCCGTTCCGGCCGCCCCACAGTTTCCCCCTTCTTCCGCCAAGGCGGCTTGTTGCTGCGTCCTTGAGGAGGTCGGAAAGTTGGGGCTCGTGCTGCGTGAGGAGAGGGGAGGGGGGCAGAGAGGAGGAGGAGGAGAACTCCGGTGCGTTTCGCCTTTTCCGGGCTCGGCTGAGGAGAAAGAGGAGAGCAGCCCTGAGGGGGGCAGGTGCACCCGCGCAGCTTTGTCTCCCTCTCTCGGGAGGGAATTGTTGGCCGGTTGGGGGCCCGGAGACTGGGCAGGCATGGGCCAGAGAGGACAAGGCTTGAGGCGGGGTGGCTTGGGAGACGGGGTGGTGGTGGTGATGGTAGGCTGTGAGGCGGAGCGGCGACTGGCTGAAGAGGCTGGAGGGAGCCTTCCCCTCCGGGGCAGCGCTTCTGGGGAGTGGGTGGTCGCGAGATAAACAAGGCAAAGCCAGGCTGGGACTGGCTTGCCTGCCTCCTTTGCTCTGACTGGATAGAAACTATTCCTGTTGAGTGTTACTACCTAGGAGTTGAGGGCAATAAATCCGGGGGCGCGGAGGTGAGGGAGATGAAAGGGGGCTGGGCTGGGGGGTAGGGGACGGACAAGAATCTTTTTAGGTAGGAAAAGCAAGGGGTGAATTTGCGGGCTACGGGGACTGAGGGGACTCGATTGGCTCTCGAAGAAAGAGGCAATGAATCAGGGACGTGGGGTTGGGGAACAGCCCTTCGGGGACTTGAAAGATCTTAGAGGAGTTCTGGAAGCAGAAGCGATAAATAAACAGTTGTCATTCACAGCCACTTTTTCTGGGTCCACCAAAAAAAGCTAGCCTTCTTCGCTCATTATTTAAGGGCTCATTAGGGGAGGAATACATGGGTGTAAAAAGCTGGGATGCAGTAACATAAAGGTCCATGTGGCCATCCTGTTATCATTTGCAGGTCAGAGGCAGGGTAGAGATGGATGGGTGCTCTGTGTAATTTGCAAGGTAGACGGGTCTCCTCTTGAGTACCACACCATGCCTTTAAAAATCCCAATTTAGATGTTAAAATGTTTCCTTCTGTCCTGCAGTTCAGTACCAAAAGCCATTGGTTTTTTTTGCCAGGTATCTTCTATTTATGTCCGGCTTTGACATTTGGATTTAGTCAGAAAATAATACATTCTGGCTCACTGCAATAGGAATGATCCTACAGGATTCTATTAAATCATGCTCAGGATTTGTAGATATAAAAAACATATTATTAAACCATGCTCAGGATTTGTAGATATTCAAAGTGATCAATGGATTTTAAAGATGATTGTGGGATGGGTATCTCTGGCACATCAAGAATGAAAAGGAAGCCACAAAAATATAGTAGTTATTACTAGTTTTTCTTGGGGGGGGGGGGGAAGCGAAGCAACTATTTTATCAGAGTTTTCTCAATGGTTCATATCCTTCTTTGTTCACAATGACAAGGCATATTTCATCTGTTTGATTGCATACCATGCAGCATGTTACAAATAATGCCTACAGTGTTGCCTGCGTAAGTCTTGAGATCATTACTGGGGGTGGAGGAAGCTAAAATAGATACATTTTTATGAGTCCTATATTATGATATATAGCAATCTTCTTTTTGCATAAGAGCTCTTAATATGTACATGAAATGCATACTGGGTTTTCCATAAGGATATAAATATGTCTTATGAATATAAGATATTATCCTGTATTGAATTGTTTTTTTATTTCATTTTTATCCTTCCGTTATTTTTACAACTCAAGGCAGTGTGCATAAACCTTCCACCTTCTGTTTTCTCTTTACAACTCTGTAAGGCAGGTTGGGCTGAAAGGGGGTTATCCAGCAGGCATTCATACATATGGGAAAACTAGAGCTCACAGTCTCCTAAGATCTAGTCCAGAACCTTATCCACCACTACAGGTAGTCCTTGACTTACATCCTTTCATTTAGTGGTCATTCAAAGTTGCAATGGTACTGAAAAAAGTAACTTATGACCATTATTCAAACCTATGACCATTGCAGCATCCCTATGTGATCAAAATTCAGACACATGGCAATTGGCATTTATTTATGATGGTTGCAGTGTCCCAGGCCACGTGATCACCTTTTGCAGCCTTCAGACGAGCAAAATCAATGGGGAAGCCAGATTCACTTAACAATCATATTACTAACTTAACACTTACAGTGATTCACCTAAAGCTGCTTAATTCACTGTGGCAAGAAAGGTCATAAACTGAGGAAAAACTGACTTAACAATTCTCTTGCCTAGCAAAATAAATTTTGGGCTCAAATATAATCATAAATACAGGACTACCAGTACACAAACCCGGTCTCAGTTATAAATAAACTATAGGTAATCCTCAACTTGAAACCATTCGTTTAGTGACAATCAAAATTACAACGACACTGAAAAAGGTGACATAACTTTCACACTTATGATCATTGCATGATCTTCATAATCATGTGATCCACGGTGGCGCAGTGGTTAGAGTGCAGTACTGCAGGCTACTTCTGCTGATCACTGGCTGCCAGCAGTTTGGCAGATCAAATCTCACCAGGGTCAAGGTCGACTCAGCCTTCCATCCTTCCGAGGTTGGTAAAATGAATACCCAGATTGTTGGGGGCAAGAGGTTGACTCTTAGTGATCACTGTGAAGAGGTACATAAATCTAAGTGCTATTGCCATTGCTATTCAGATAATAATAATAATAATAATAAATTTTATTTGTAGCCCGCTCTCTCTCCCCAGAGGGACTCGAGGCGGGGCACAGGAAAATTAAAAAACAATAAACACAAACAGAATACATAATTTAAAATCACAATTAAACAAATCCTGCGCTAAAAACATCTATAAAAACTAAAAACTGTCCCTAAAACCCCTTAACACTACAGATAATTAAAATTACCCTAAAACCCCAGGACAAGGAGGCTATCCCAAGCCGGCCAGACGGAAAAAGTAGGTTTTCAATTTGAGACGGAAGGAGCGGAGGTCCGTGGTCGTCCTAATATCGGGGGGAAGGTCGTTCCAGAGGGCCGGGCCCGCCACAGAGAGAGCCCTTCCCCTGGGTGTCGCCCGCTGACACAGTCTAGTGGACGGCACCCGGAGAAGCCCCGCTCTGTGGGAGCGAATCGGCCGTGAGGATGTATGGGGCAGGATCCGATCCTGCAGATAGCTAGGTCCCGAGCCATGGAGCGCTTTAAAGATGATAATTAACACCTTGAAGCGCACCCGGAAGATGACAGATAGCCAGTGCAGCTCGCGTAAGAGCGGTGTTACATGGGTGGACCTAGCGGTCCCCATAATTGCTCACGCGGCTGCATTCTGGACTAGCTGAAGCCTCCGGGTGCACCTCAAGGGCAGCCCCATGTAGAGAGAGTTACAATAGTCCAGTCGGGATGTCACGAGAGCATGAGTGACTGTGCAAAGGGCGTCCCGATCCAATAGGGGGCGCAATTGGCGAACCAGGCGAACCTGGTAAAACGCCCTCCTGGCCACGGCTGTCACTTGATCTTCCATGGACAGCCGGGCATCCAGGAGGACACCCAAATTGCGCACCCCATCCACAGGGGCAAGATGTTCGCCCCCTATGGCCAGCGATGGAGTGAGCTGGTTGAATCGGGCAGCCAGAAACCACAGCCACTCGGTCTTGGTCGGGTTGAGCTTGAGTCCGTTACTTCCCATCCAGATCCGTACAGCTTCCAGGCACTGGCACATCACCGCTACGGCATCGTTGGGGTGGTTTGGGGTAGAAATGTACAGCTGTGTATCATCAGCGTACAGATGGTACTCTACCCCAAAACCACGGATGATCTCACCCAGCGGCTTCATGTATGTGTTGAACAGGAGGGGCGAGAGGACCGACCCCTGAGGCACCCCACATGCGAGGGGTCTCGCGGTCGATCTCTGCCCCCCTGCCAACACAAATTGCGATCGGCCAGAGAGGTAGGAGGAGAACCACCGTAAAACGGTGCCTCCCACCCCCAACCCCCCCAGCCGATGCAATAGGATACCATGGTCGATGGTATCGAAAGCCGCCGAGAGGTCTAATAGGACCAGGATGGAGGAACAACCCCCATCTCTGGCCCTCCAGAGATCATCGACCAACGCGACCAATGCCGTCTCGGTGCTATGCCCGGGCCGAAAGCCGGACTGGCGCGGATCTAGATAATCAACTTCCTCCAGGTGACGGGGAAACTGTTGTGCCACCACACTCTCGATAACCTTCGCCAGAAAGGGAAGGTTGGAGACTGGACGGTAGTTGTTCAAAAGAGCTGGATCCAAAGAGGGCTTCTTAAGGAGGGGCCTCACCATCGCTTCTTTTAGGGAAGCAGGCAAGGCACCCTCACTCAAGGATGCGTTGACAACCTCTTGGAGCCAGCCTCGTGTCACCTCCCAGGATGCCAGTACAAGCCAGGAGGGACACGGGTCCAATAAACATGTGGTGGCTCGCAGTCGCCCACGTAGCCTGTCCATATCCTCGGAAGTAACGGAGTCAAACTCCTCCCAAACAAGATCTCTCTCGTGGCATCCCACTGGGCCATGAATGGGGGCTAACTCGTTCTGTATCTGAGCGATTTTCTCCTGCAGAAAAGTCACAAATTCCTCTGCTCTACCCTGTAACGGGGCTTCCCGCACCCTCTGTTGAAGGAGGGAGCGGGTCACCCTAAACAGGGCGGCAGGGCGGTTTTCTGCGGATGCTATGAGAGTGGCACAATGGTGACGTTTGGCCACTCTCAGCGCCACAATGTAAGTCCGTAAATGGGCTCTTACCTGTGTCCGGTCAGATTCAGTTCGAGTAGACCTCCATCTTCTCTCTAGGCATCTCTTGCGGCGTTTCATCACCCTCAGCTCCTCGGAAAACCAAGGAGCCAGGGTGTTTCGCCGCCGCAAGAGAGGCCGCAAGGGCGCGACCCGATCCAAGGCTCCCGTGGTCGCAGTATTCCATGCGGCCACGAGGTCCTCCATCGGGGCGCGGGCCAGGGGTACAGGAAGTGGCCCAAGCGCCGTCTGGAACCCATCCGGGTCCATCAGGCGCCTGGGGCGGAACCAGATTGGTGACTCAGGTTCCGCCTCCCCGCGGAGGGGAGCAGCGGTCGGAAAGTCGAGCCGGAGAAGTGAGTGGTCTGTCCATGACAAGGGTGTGATGACTATATCCCCTATACCCAGATCACTCTTCCATTGGCCTGAGACAAAGATGAGATCCGGTGTATGTCCACCCTCGTGAGTGGGGCCTTGAATTAGTTGGGTCAGGTCCATGGCCGTCATGGAAGCCATGAACTCCCGAGCTGCCTCGGATGATTCGCCCACCGATGGCAGATTAAAGTCCCCCATGACTAAAAGTCTGGGGGTCTCAACTGCCACCGTAGCGATCACCTCGAGGAGCTCGGGCAGGGCTGCTGCTACATAGCGGGGAGCCAGGTATACAACCAGCAAGCCCAACTGACTCCCTAGGCCCCACTTCACACAGAGGGACTCACAACCGGTGGTCTGTGGCACAACGGTCTCTCTCGGCTCAAGACCTTCCTTTACAATGACCGCTACCCCACCGCCCCTACCTAGGGCCCGGGGCTGATGAAACGCGCGGTAACCTGGTGGGCACATTTCAACGAGGGGGAGTCCACCCTCGTGGCCCAACCAGGTCTCCGCAATTCCCACCAGGTCCGGCTCCCCCTCTGACACAAGGTCATGAACGAGGGGGGCTTTGTTGACAACGGACCTGGCGTTGCAGAACATCAGCCGCAGGCCCTGGCTCTGTACTCCCTGGCCACCTAGCCTGCGGGGGTTGAGGCACTTGACCGTTTGTAGCCAATGGCTTCGCGCCCCCAACCGGGAGGGTAACACTTGTCTCCCCTCGGACCTGCCTCTCCCCACGACCTTCTGGATGGGAATGCCCTCTGTCGGAACGACTAGAATCTCCCCCCTCCTAACGGAACCCTCCGCTTCCCTCCGTCGCCCGCTGGCCTGGCTCTCTCTTCCCTCCCCCGCCTCTACCTGTCTATACCCTCCCCCCTCCCTGGTACCCCCTAAAATAGACATTAACTTACAAACTAAAAAACCCCTAAGACTACGCTTCTTCCACCTCTCCAGATTAATAAATCCTTCATCAAGGTGGGCCCTCGTTAAAGTGGAGGGCCAAACCTGCGAGAGCGGGGACTCTCGCAGTCGTAGCAGATCGGTTCTAGAGTACAAAATGGTGATTATAAAATGTAAAAAATGGGTCATGGTTAAAATCAGGCATCGTTGGCACAATACAATTCATAAGTAGATGGAATAAATAGAATCAAATAGATGGAATAAATAAACACATAATGGTGACACTTAAAGAATAGAGGTAAAGTGCACCAGTGCATCGATCGGGGTAAGTTCAGAGTCTTATTATTACAGCTGCTTCAAACCAAGATCTTAAAGGTTATGGGTCGATAGAATCTTACAGGCCTCACAAGGGCCGCGTGAGAGGAGGTTCAACAAGAGTCTTAAAAGGTCTAAAATAATAATCTTCGGTTGCGTCCAGTGACTTAGTTCTCACAAGTCAGTTCAGATCATAAATAAATCAGGTGCCCTCGGCGCTGGAGGGGAGTCCAATCTCCCGATGGGAATTTCCCCAGCGTCCTTCGGCCACCGCCAGCCCAACCAGGTATCCGGTCCTGGTCGGCGTCCACCGCCGTCTCAGAGTGCCGGGAGCACCCACCTCTGCTCCGGTGCTCCCACCACCGTCTCCGCCGTCGTCTCCATGTGGGCCGCCATTTGGCGCTCTAACCGCCATTCCGCAACCGTCTGAGGCCAACCAGGCCTCTCCAACCAGCCTGGCATCCAGCGACCCGGCCGGCATCCACCGCTGCCCCGGCATACCGGCCCTCTCCTCGTTGGCGCTCTCACCGCCACTCCACCATCGCCGCCTTCGCCACTGGTCTCCCGGTGCTCTCACCACCGTCCACCATCCTTCTCCTGCAGCTCCCCAGGGGGGGGGGGCTCCTTCCAATTTCCCTGAGCTTCCCCAAACTTCTCTGGGCCTCTCTCCCACACGGCCCATCAAACGGAGGCAAGGACGCCGCCCCTCGCTCCGGCACTCTCACCGCCGGAGACATCAGCGCGGTCCTCGCTCCCGTGCAGCTCCCCGGGGGGGGCTCTTCCAGCTTCTCCAAGCCCCCCCGACATCCCCGGGCCTTCCCCGGGCCTTCCGGCCTTCCGGGCCTCCGGCGCGACGCGGCCAGCGCAACGCGGTCCAGCGCAACGCGGTCCAGCGCCCGCCGCCATTGGCGGAAGCCGCGGGCGCCGCCCTCGCTCCGGCGCTCCCACCGCCGGAGACACCGACGCCGCCAACGCCGCCCCCGCCATCTCGACTCCAGGGCAGCCTCCGGAGCAACCACGGGTCTTCAAACTACACCCAGAACATCAGGGTGAGTCCCCCGATCGATCCCAGCCCTCAGCCAAGCTTTAGGAGGGCTGGGGCACGTAAAAAGTGCCAACGCGCTCCATGGCCCATTCGGAGCTCTAAAACCGAACGGCCATCCTCACGCAAGCGCAGTCGTGATTGGAAATTGGTTCATATTCATATTCATATTTATGAGTCCCAGGGTCATGGGATCACCTTTTGCAACCTTCTGAGAAGCAAAGTCAATGGGGAAGACTGATTCACTTAATCGTGGTACTAACTTAATAGCTGCAGTGGTTCACTTAGCAACTATGTCAATAAAAGTCATAAAATGGGAACTTGCTTAATAATAATAATAATAATAGTTTTATTTATAACCCGCTCTCTCTCCCCGAGGGGACTCGAGGCGGGGCACAGGGAATTAAAAAACAGTTAAAAACAGGCAAAATAAAAACATAACAAGTGTCTCACTGAGCGACAGAAATTTTGAGCTGAATTGTGATCATAATTGTGATCCTGCCCCATATATCCCTGGGACCGACACGCTCCCACAGAGAGGGCCTCCTCAGGGTGCCGTCGGTCGGGCAATGTCGACTGGCGGCGCCCAGGGGGAGAGCCTTCTCTGTGGCAGGACCAGCCCTTTGGAACGACCTGCCCCCTGAAATCCGCACCATTCCTGACCTCCGCCTCTTCCGCAAATGTCTTAAGACTCACCTCTTCCAACTAGCCGGCCTTGCGTAACCCCAGCACTACCAATTGTAAATGGGGATTTTAAAATGGTTACATCACAGGCACCTAATATCTCTGTATTTATGTTTATTGATTTAATTCTATGTTCGCCGCCCCGAGTCCCTTTGTGGTGAGATGGGAGCGGGTTATAAATATGAAAAATAAATAAATAAATAAATAAGTTGAGGACTTATGTACTGGTGCATACTTTGACAAATAGTGCTTCTTAAGTTCTCTAGTATTTTTCATTACTTTCTAACAATGGTGGGATTCACATACCTTTGCTACCGGTTCGCAAATGTGAGTACGCAGAAGGTCACACATTACGTTGGGGTGGGTGGGCGGAGCCTCCAGTAGCCACCGCTACCGGTTCACTTGAATACCACCTCTGCTTTTTAACCATTTAACTAAATAACCAGGGACTGAACTACTGAGTTTTGTTTCTTCCCTATCATTTGAATGAAAAAACCCCATGCAATATCTGTTTATTATAGTATGAGGCCAGTCTATGTGAGATTCCTGTGTATTTATTAATCAAATTTATTTATTAATGAAATTTGTATAGCAGCCCTACTGACAAACTACAGCCTGGCTTGCACATAAAATTCTGTTTGGAGCAACCTGAAATAATATGGCACACAAACAACCGGTTTGTGCCATGTAGATTCACAAGAAAATCATTCAACTAGAAAGTGTAGCAATTTAATGAAGAGTCTTCTGTCACTTAGCAACATTTTGTTTTCTTCTCGATTCTCCTTTTCCTATTCTTTCCTATGATTCATTTTGCTCTGTACCTAAAATCTACAAAGGTTTATGCTCTGATAACAATGTTGGTTTTTAAAGACACAATGTATTTACACTTCTTCTGCAACAAATTCATGTGATTACCTCTAAAAATTGTGACATGACTTTCTTTAGTCTCAGGGGTGTGTATGAGTGTGTGCTGGATAAGAAAAAAGATGCTGTCTATGACTGCCCCAGAAGCCCCATTCTTTTTTTTTTTACATGTGCCATGTGCATGGCACACATAAAAACAGGGCAAAGCATTGATCACAGAGTTGAAGCTCCAATCTTATTTTTCTGGCCTCTTCCATGGATATCTTTGTTAAATTTGATCTTTAGCAGGTGTGGGGAACTAATACCATGTTTTCCTGAAAATACAACCTACCCCAACAATAAGTCTTAGCCCAATTTTTACACGTGACTAACATAAGCCCTACCCAAAAATAAGCTCTAGCCCACCATCTAGTTATAAGAATTGGGGTGAGGCGTAGGTGTAACAGTCAAGCTAGGGTGGGGGTGTTGGAGGTGCCCCATGTGTCCGGCACCTGCATACTTTAGGACTGCTGCAGTCAGGCCTCCCATGTCCCAACACCTTTGCACCACTGCACGACTGCTTCTGCAGCCAGTTGCAGCTGAACTCATTGCACTGGTGAAGCCACTGTCAGATGCTGCGAGCCTCATTGTGCCGGTGCAGCTGCTTGCAGCAGGATGCTGTATGGTGTGTTGTGCCGTTGCATGCACAAGTGACTCCACCAGCATGACAATCTCACGGCGTCCTTCTAAGAGCCGTTCAATCAGTGCAAAGAGCCTCAGGGCCTGCTACGAGGAGTTTCACTGGTGTAACAAGACACGAGCTCCAGTGTTCCGGCAGCAGCAGGGCCAGTAGTCAAGAATAGTGGAGGGCGGGATGCTGAGAGCTTGGGTCATTGCAGCTGCAGGCAAATAAACAATGGGGCAGGCAGTAGCAGCACTGCCACTTCCATCGGCAGTAGCAGCATCCCACACTCACTGTTTCCTGCATGTCAAGAATAATAAGACCACCCCAAAAATAAGTCCAAGTACTTATATCAGTGCCCAAAAGAAAATAAGACCAGGTCTTATTTTCGGGAAAACATGGTATTGGCTGTAAATATTTAGGCTTCTTATCTAAATGAAGACTTCTTATCCATCTGAAGAATAACAGAGTGGGGAAGGCTGAATCAACATGAAATATGCCAAAATGTCTTAAATCAAAAGTAGAATACACCATTCTACTACCAGGAGAGGATGCTAAGAACTATTATGAAGTAACTAGTGAAGAAATAAATTACCTATTGCTTAGAAATCTTCCCATAGGGCTATAATGCAAGTTATTTGAGAGTGTCTCCTTGAAATAATTAAATTCAATTTCAGCTTTAAGTGGATGACTTTATGTTTTATCTTTTTTTTCAGTCTCTTTTTGTTACATGCAAATTTGAAAACTTTTGAAATGCAATTCGAAATGTTGTTTCACAGGAACCATATTTTTCGGAGTATAAGATGCAAATTTTTTCCTCTAAAAGAGGTTGAAAATCTGGGTGTGTCTTATACACTAAATACAGCATTTCCCCCCCTGAAGCCCCACCCCTTCACCAAAATGGCCGTGCATAATCTTATGAAGGCTTTCAGAGAGCCCCTGGAGGCTAGGGAGGGCAGAAATGAGCAAAAATGGTCTGTTTCCCCCCCCCCCTGCCCCCAGCAGCACTCTATAAGCTTCCATAAGGCTATGCATGCAATTTTTTTGACAAAAAATGGCCCTTTTCCACAAAAAACAGGCCATTTTTTGGCTCGTTTTTGCTGCCCCCCTCAGGATCACTCTGCAACCCCCCCCCCTCAGGCTATTCATGCCTTTAAAAAAAAGGGCCATTTTTGCAAAAAACAGGCTGTTTTGGGGAGGTTTGCAGAGTGCAAAAACTTTTTTCCCCCCTTTCGGAAAGCTCTTTAGTTAGAGGGATTGATGAGAATTACATTGGTCAGATTTCTGTGCCAGCAGAAACAAAGTTTTAGGTGCTACAGGTTTTCAGCTATTTTCTTCTCCAGCACATGTATAAATACACCTGGAAACATCTACCTACCTACCTACCCTCTCCCTCTCTCTCCATACCTACTTACCTACTGTATTTCTCTCTCTCTACCTACCTACCTACCTATCTATACACACTATCTCTCTCCCTTCCTACCTACTGTATTTCACTCTCTCTCTCTCTCTATTTTTTCTCTCTCTCTATCCCTTTACCTACCTACCTACCTACTTTTTCTCTCTCTCCCTACCTACCTACTGTATTTCTATCTACTTATCTACTTTTAAAAAAAAGCCTCTTCAAAACTTGGGTGTGTCTTATACTCCGGTGCGTCTTATACTCTGAAAAATATGGTAGTTTTCTAACTCTTAAAGGGGAAGAAAGGTAGAAAGTGCTGAGGAAATTTCTCCAAAGTAAAACGAGTTAATCTTGCTTTGATCCTTGCAGCAACTGGATGTCAAAATCTCTAACTCTGAAAAATAAGACAATCTGCCAAGCACCGCTTGTCATGTATTTCAGAGGTAAAGGCACCATTCTCCATGATTAATAATAATTTCATTTTCATTTTCTTAAAACTGAGATTAATGTGTAACCCAGAGGTCTGGCATTTGAGACCCTTTTCTAACTAACCAAAATAACATAACTTGAATTCTATCGGTTAAAGGCCAGATCAGGGACACCTTCATGGGAAAAAAATGATCTATATGGTCACTAAGAATTGATACTGACTTGATGGCACATGATCAACTCTAAGGAAGGAAATTCAAACTAAACAATGATACTTGCTTCACTTGACCTAATCACTGACGATACATAATAGTTCAGATTCAAAGGTAAAAACACTGTGTCATAGCATCTGGGCACAGCTGTAATACCTGTTTGAAACTGCTTAAAGCGGGCACCTGCTGTCCTCTGAAATAACTTTTGGCTTTGTTAAAGTGTTGCAAAGCAATTTTTTTCAGTATCTATTAACATAAATCTGAATAATAAGAGAAATAAAAATATGTACTTTTATATGAATATCTCATCTTATTTTCATTGTTTCTGGACACAGAGCAGAAAGGCTTAGAATGTAGAATTCATCCAAGTGTCTAATAATAAAATCTTGGCAGAAGCTTGACAGCGCTGCAAATCTAGCTATATTGTACCCATTATCTAGCATTGTCTATCCCCCTCCCCCACAACACGTTAGATGCAGCTGTCAGTGTACAGAGAGCAATCCTCCCACAGATGATAGTAGCATTTAAAAAAAAAGATAATCTGAAAGGTACAGGCAGAGCAGAAACATAGTTTACTTTTCAGAAGGCGCATTCTGTATAATTTGTTAATTACCCACCATTTATTGATTTCTTTCATTTGTTTATAGTCATTTGTTTATATGCAAGCTGTGTTGCAAACAGGCCACAGAGCTTCAGCTAAACCATTCATAATTTTTTGTTGGCTGTAACTAATGACTTTCCTTCTCAAGTTATTACTGTGACTGTTGGCTGACTCTTTGGATAGCATTAATTTGGTGCTTGTCTTGCTATCTAGAATGCAAAGCAGTCAATTGATATCTTAGAAGATATGCACAAATAGCTTTTGTAAACTTGTAAAGATTTCCTTTATGTTCTCATTTGTGATCTATTGCTTATTTTAGGCACATATGTATGCTTCAAATGTAACACTTATCCAGAATGAGCATTGCGTACTGCAATGCCTTAATATCCTTTAATTGTGCAATGTACTACAACATTTTCACTTGAGATAGTTAAAGTAAAAATAAAATATGTTTTTGACAGAGCAAAGTTTTTAAACAATTAGCATTGCAACTGGTAGGAATATTCTTTTGGTGTAATAGTATTGTATTGCCTTGTATTGCACATTGGTATAGATATATGTACAATCACATGAAATATCTCACATTACTTTGCTTGTATATATTATTATTATAGATAGTCCTCAATTTACAGCTGTTTGTATAGCAATTATTTGAATTTACAATTGCACTGAAAAAAGGGACTTATGACCAGTGCTTATACTTACAAATGTTGCAGTGTTCCAGCAGTCACATTATTGCTATTTGTGACCTTGGTTATTACATTATTTACAATGGTTTCAGCATCCTGATGTCACATGATCGCCATTTGTGACTTTCCAGCTGGCTTCCAATAAGCAAAGTCAATAAGGGAAACTGGTTTCACTTAATAACCACACAATCACGTTTGTCAAATTGGGAATAGTCATGTGATGATTCACTTAATGACCAAATTGGTTAGCAGCGGTAGTTCTAATTCCAATTGTGGTCATACGTTGAAGACTACCTGATATTTTGGAAATTAATAACATATTCTGGAGGTTTCAAAAAACAACTAATGCATATTTCAGAAAATACAAAAAATGACTGTTCCATTGTAGAAAGTTATTTGTATTCTTAAAAATTTATATAGGAAAACATGAGTAGTGAACAGTGTAACTAATTACATGCTTGTCTATAACCCCCTTCATTTATTTATTTCAACTATTGTAATAAAACTATATTGGTTCAAATGTATCATAAATCAATTTAGCATCTGGTTTTTGAAATAAGCTTACCGTGACAAAAACTGCATTATCAAATTGACTTATTGCCAGTTGTGTAACAAAAGAAACATTTGGCAGAAATTATGTACTTAACTACATAGTACAAATATGTCTGATAATATGTAATCAGTTATTAGTTTATACAGGATTGAAATGTTCATAAGTACTTATTCACATTTAGCTCAATTTAATTCCTTAACTAAAAGGAATGTAAATTATAGTGATTTTTTGTTTTTTTGCAGCTGGTTGATTTTTTTTTTTTTTTTACAAAATAGGGCTATCAAGTGCTATTTTTATATTCTTATGCCATTAAGGAAAGTTCTACCATGAGATGAATGCTTGTTTTAATTGGTAGTATAAATGGTGCCATGGACATCTGCACAATATATTTAGTTGGTGTTTAAAACATATCATAAAGTGCTTTTACAGTAGAATCTATTTTAAGGGGAAGATTTTTTAAATAGCTATTCAGTTTTTGTTAAGAAGTCTATTGTGAACAATTTTTAGATCAATAGAAGGCCTATTGGAACTGAACATGAACTTCTGTGTACAAATCCCAGCTGCAAATTATTGCAAGCTAGTCATGCTCTTAGCTTAAGTTCTCTATTATAAAATAAGAATGAAAAAGAATTGTTTCATTGAGGTTTTAGGAATGCAAAAGAGTTTGTGAACTCCTCTTTTCTCTCAATAGTTTGACCATAAATCTAATTTTTACATTTGATATTATTGATAGGAACTTGAAAGGATCAGTTGCCCTTTTTAAAAAAACCATCTGAGTTGTGAAACAGTTCTGCAATACATTTAACTTTAGAGAACTTAAAAATAATGATCTGATATGAAAAAGAGAAAGGACTGAAAATGACAATTTTCAGTTCAAACATTATCTTGGCTCATGCAGCAAGAGTGATGTATAATTCTTGGCCTTTATTTTTTAATCAGAGATAAAATTATCTATAAAAAGTCTAAGTCTTTAGAGAATGTGTTTGCTATTCTGCATTCTTAGAACAACTTGTTTTCAGGCCTATTTATAATATTAGCCAATCTGTGAACCATTCAGTTATGCTTTCAGAGATATATCCTTAGCAGATTCCTCAATGCCTTCAACAGTGACAGAGCTTTTAATGCACTTCATTCACTAAAAAAGTTGGGATATCTTCAGAAATATATTTACCTTGAAAATAACCCAGGTAGAATTTTATAGCACAGTCAAACATCAGCACAGGTAATGTTTTATTGCATTTTGTATTATACCATAACTGTTTTATGATTATTTTAAGTCATAAAATGTAGTATGAAATTTTCCAAATTACATAAAACATCATGGATCCCAGATTTTGGATACATTCTATACGTTAGTCCATTTGATATATATCATTGATTAAAAATGGTTGCCCAATGATGAAGTTTATAGGAACAAGAGTTTTAATTGGGTGTAGATGGACACTGTCATAATTATTTATTTAATCTATGTCCCATTGTTTTCAATACATTGACTCATAGCCAAAGCTTACAATTTCTCCCTATGTAAATTTGATGGTAGATCCACAGTAAGGTACAAAAAGAAATTCTGTGATAGTAAGATTCAGAAAAACACAGTATTAAAAAGTAGAGATGCAATAACTAGGAACAGAATTGTCATTCCAAACAGGGCAAATACTTTGACTAGAAGGTACACAGAGAAAGATTCAAGGACACAGTCTCCATGAAATACTTTTATTACAGATATTTGAAAAACAATACTTTAGAAAATCAGTAATTTGAAACTCTGGAATTTAAGCCCTATTTATTAGTAGCTCCCAGACTCAAATCTAGGTGTATTTTTCCCTACAGTATTTTTACATTTTAATGGCTTGAGCACTGTTCAGCGCTCAGTGGAAGAAGAGGTAAGCATTTTGGCATTATTATTTTAATAGACAAGTCTTGTCTCAGTTCTCTGGGTTTTTTGCCCTCTGTTCATTTATAGAGCTGTTAATGACTATAATTAAAACATCAGGGGGAAAAATTCCCTCACCAGATTTTAGTTTCTGTACTGTAATGTTAAGTTTTTTATGCAGGGAGGAACCCAAATAAAATTTGCTTTATGCTAGATGCTTCCAAGTAGAGAAGTCATGCTACATATAGTAGCAAGCTTGTAAAACTGAGGAGTCACCTCAGTTGGATCGTTGGACCCATTTTGAGAACTTGTTATGACTAAATGGACGACTAGTCATAAAACTGTCTTTTTTCTGGGGAGATTGGGGCGCTTCCATTCATAGTATAGGACTCTAGCCACTTATTATATTTATATATTTATAATCAAATGTGGTACCTGTGGAATAAATGTGTAAGCATTCGGAACAAACTACACATAATTCTTCCTTTGCCTTTCCCTAAGGAGTGTATTAACATCTATCATGTTACAAATTATTTTGCTCTAAGATTTTGTATTTCTTCATATCAGTGTGGAATTACTAGGTTTTAGTAATTAAGTAAAAATAACTTGTTCTTACTTGCTATAAAGAAAGAATCCCAAATATTTTGCCAGAAGTTTGTATGAGGTGATCTAATGAGATGCAGTGACATTTTGGAAATATTATAATCTATTGTAAATTTATATTTTAGACATGTTTAAAGCACGGAATATGTAAATGTCTGGTATAAACTTTCAAAACCCATTATGCTGACAATGATTAACTTAATGGCTTTTTTTATAAGCATGTAGATAGGGATACTGAAAGGCATATTATATCTTCTCAATAATATATCATACCTGGTAATTCCAAAAAGTTCAGCAAATGCAATACCAAAATATGAATTGGTATTGCATGTTATTTAAAATGACTATTTTAAATAATTTTGAGGCTCTTCTTCTATATAATATATAGAATTTGTAAAACATTGCAGTGATGTGTTAATTAAGATATGGAAAGCTTGTTATGAACCCAATTGTACAAAGAATAAAAAGTAACCAATAATTTTGTTATAGAAAATAGTGTTAGTTTTTGTACACTTATTCCCCTAAGTGGGTGGGAAGGATAAGCAGGGTGGATGGGAAGGAGAGCTAAAGTCAGCATTTAAGTATACAACCTTTTATTCCTATTCCTTAAAACATTTGTAGAAATCATAGCAAACTGGATCAAAATACAGAATATTTATGACTGGACACAAGTCCCAAAAGAGCTTAGCCATCTTATGACAATTCAAGACATAAACTAATTTGCTTTCCAATTTGCTTTCAGTTCAAAAATATGAATCATGAAAAATACAGCTTCTCCTAGATGCTGCTTGGAGTGTCCAAACGCGGGTTATCCTCAGCTTGCTGCCCATTGGACTGAGTTTCACTTTGATGTGTAGCCACGCCTCTTGCCTCTGCATAGGGCCAGTTCTAAAAACTCAGTCGCCCTTATCGGACGCGTCTGGGGAGTCTGCAGTCCTTTGCCAGCAATCTGACCTCCCCAGCAGTGAGTTAGTGTAGCCTTTGTTGTTATTTTTGTGTGTAGTTGTGTTAGATAGGTGATTTTTTGTTTTAGTTCCTGTCTTCGTTGTCTTCGTTGCGCGGAGCGGGCTGTTCAAACCGCGGCCGTTTCCCGCTTTTTCTGCGGAGCGGCTTGGCACTGGGAGGGCTTGCCAGCGGCTGCTGGTAAGCTTCTAAGGGGGCTAGGTAGCTAGTTAGGACCCCCCAACTTGACTATCGGGGGTTTTCCTCCTTAGGGAAGCCTCTACTGAGGTTCTTCAGCCCGTTGTTTCCCCAGTGCCGGTTTGAGCTTAGGCGGCCGTTCGCAAAGGAAAAAAGGCGCGCGTTTTAAACTTGCCGCCATTTTTCTGCCGCAGCCCGACTCCTCTCCGCAGATCGCCGCTGCTTCGTTCCTGGGGCGGTTCTAGTTCTGGGAGTCCCGGACAGGATCCCCTGGGGCAGCAGAAGAGATCCTTCCCAGCGGCTGCAGGGAGATTGGCAGATTCAGTTGCCATTCCCTGGTCTACTCCAGCGCAGATCTGCAACGCCTGAGACTTTTGGGTCTGATTTTGGCGCCAAAACCAGGTTCCAGTTTCTTCTTGTTTTAAAGTGTATATTGTTCTTCCCTGGTGGGATTGGGGTGCCTTGACTGGATTTAATTGTTTGTTCTTGTTCTTTCAGCCACTCCATGGCTGATCCCAGTGAGCAAACAGGAGAACCTGCCTCCAAGCGTAGCAAGACCAACCCTGCTGCCAAGGGCGATTCTGCACCCTGTCCTGACAAGGGGAAGAGGCCTGCAGCCAAGGCCACCAAGGCTGATGAGAGACTGGCGGATAGACGGCTGAGGATTCTAGAGCAGCAATTCCAGAAGGCTCTCTCTGCCCGGGACAAGGCTGTGACAGATAAGACCCCTCCTGCCCCGCAGCTTCGTAGGGAGACCCAATCCATTCCCACTGGTGATGGGGATTTTGGGTTTTCTCCCAATCACTCAAGGGTTTCCCTTGCCTCTCCAGTCCCCTCAATGGAAGTGGAGCTAGAGGAGGCGGAACCAGTGGAGGAGGAGTCCTCCATGGTGGGGGAGGGGGAGGAGTCAGTGGATGAGGAAGAGGAGGCTCCGGCCACTCCCATTTCTGCACCCGCTGAGACTGCCTTGCCCGCGGCCATGCAGGAGGTTGTGTCCAAGGCCATTTCGCAGGGCATCACGGATTGCATGAAGCAATTAGTGGCTTCCTTGCCCCTCCTTTCTACCCCCAAGCCCAGGGCACCTAAAAAGGTGGTTCCTGCCCAGGGGGGTGGCGTTTCCCCTTCTGCCTCTTCTGCAGTCAGCGAGGCATCCGAGGGGGAGGATGATGAGGAGGTGGTTACCCAGGGGGCTCCCGACCTTTCAGGGGATGAGTGCTCCATCCCGGAGGCTCCCGCTTCCAAGGGGCTGTTTAACCCCATCATGTTCAAGGCTATCTTGACCAAGGCTAGGGAGTCGGCCGTGCAGATGGGTCTACCGGCTCAATCTGATAAGAAGGCCTCTGATCAGGACAATGCCATCGTCATCGGTCCTGGACACCCTGGGGCGGGTCTCTTTAGGGAACCTACACCTCCCCAAGAATTGGTGCCGGCCCCTCAGTTGTTCCTCGACATTATTCAGCGCCAGTGGGTTCAGCCCGCTACTATGGCACACCCCAGCGGCGTGGATAAAAAGCTGTACGCTGTTGAGGACGCTATGGAGACCATTCTGGCTCTCCCGCAGGTTGATGACCCCATTGTGTCTTTGACCTCCACATCCTCTCTCCCGGCCGAGCTGGTGGAGGGGCTTAAGGCGGAGGACAGGCGGATGGAGAAGTCTTGTCACAAGACACACCAGGCCACTGCCTGGGCCATGAAGGCCTCGTCCTCTGCGTCGTACTTTAGTAGGGCAGCCCTATTCTGGCTCAGGAAGCTATTGGCCTCCTTGCCTGAGAGACAGGTTAGATCGAGACAAAGGGTCAATAAGATCATCGCTGCGGTGGAATATTCTTGCGACGCATCGCTCAATTCCACAAAGTTTTCATCCAGGGCTCTAGCATCCAATGTCACCTCACGCCGTCTGCTGTGGCTCCGCCATTGGCAGGCGGACATGAAGGCTAAGTGGAAGTTGGCGTCGGCCCCCTTCAAGGGTGGCAAGCTCTTCGGCGAGGCCTTGGACTCCTTCCTAATCGAGTCCAAGGACAAGCGGAAGATTCTGCCGGCTGTCACCAAGAAGCAGGACCGGAAGAATCAGTCTTCCTACCGTAGACAGCCCTTTCGGTCTGCGGAGGCTCCCTCTACCTCGGGTGGGGCCTCCAGAACCTACCCCCAGGCCCAAGATCGTTCCCAGGACAGGCCGGCCTACAGGGACAGGTCCAGGTTCCAAGGTCAGCGTAGGCCCTTCAAGGGTGGTCAGGCCAACCGTCCCTTCAAGAAGAGCAAGTGACCCCTGGGGGATCCCTCCCATAGGGGGATGCCTACAGCAATATGCGTCCACGTGGGAGGCGACCACGACGGACGCCTGGGTCCGGAATGTGGTCCGACACGGCCTCACCCTCGACTTCCTATCATTTCCCCCGCGGAGATTCATCCGCTGCCCCCTTCCCAGGTCCCCGCACAAGCAACAGCTCATGAGGGCGGAGATCGGTCACCTACTGGAGATAGCGGCCATAGAAGCGGTGCCGGGGGGGCAGGAGGGCAAGGGGTTTTATTCCATCCTCTTCCTAGTCCCCAAGTCATCGGGGGGGGGGGGGTCAGGGCCATTCTGGACTTGAAGAAGCTGAACCGGTATCTGCAATACAAGCGCTTCAAGATGCAATCCCTCCAGACGATCCTGGGATGCATACGACAGAACGACTTCCTGACCTCGATAGATCTGAAGGAGGCGTATCTGCACATTCCCATCCACCCGGCGCATCGCAGATACTTGAGGTTTCAGTTCGCCGGCCAGCACTTCCAGTACAAGGCCCTACCTTTCGGCTTGTCATCGGCTCCAAGGACCTTCACGAAGGTCCTCTCCGTAGTGGCGGCGCATCTTCGATCCAGACCTGTGCGTTTGGTTTGTTACTTGGACGATATCCTGTTGATGTCACCTTCCAGGGACCAGGCCCTGAAGGACTTGGACTGCACCATCCGCTCCCTGGAGGACCACGGGTTCTCGGTGAATCGGGAGAAGAGTCACATGCAGCCCACCCTCTCCATACTTCATCTGGGTGCCGTCATCGACTCGAAGACCTGCAAAGTCTTTCTTTCACAGGAGCGCATCTGCAGCATTGTGAAGTTAGTGGGGTTGGTCCAGAATTCCAGACTGGTCCCACTTGTGACGCTTTCCCAACTGTTGGGGAAGCTGATCTCGTGCATAGCCATTGTTCCCTGGGCCCGCCTGCACGCACGGGAGCTACAATGGTTTCTGCTTCCTTTTCAACGACGCAAGATCAGCAACTCCAGGAGACGGGTGACAGTTCCACCCCCAGTGCTTCGGTCCCTCAGGTGGTGGAGGTCTCCCGCCCTAAGAGAGGGGTCGCCCTTCAAGGAGCCAGACCGTGTCACCATCACGACGGACGCCAGCCTTTACGGCTGGGGGGCTCATCTGCATCACCATGTGGCCCAGGGCAGATGGTCTCAACGGGAGCTCGCCCACAACATCAACTGGCTGGAGCTCCGGGCGGCCAGGCTGGCTCTGCGACATTTCGGCAATCTCGTAGAAGGGTCCCATGTCCTTCTCCTGACGGACAACATCGCCACCCGAGCATACGTGAACCACCAGGGAGGCACACAGTCGAGGGCGCTCATGATGGAGGCGGAGGCTCTGGGCAGGTGGGCAGAGAGGCATCTCCTGTCCCTGAGAGCGGACCACATCGCGGGCGAGGAGAACGTGACGGCGGACTGGTTGAGCAGGACCACCATCAACACCTCAGAGTGGCAGCTGCACCCGGATCTTTTCCAGCAGATTTCCCGGAGATTCGGCCTGCCCGTCCTGGACCTGTTCACCAGCCCGCAGAACACGCACCTGCCAAGGTTCTTCACCCGTTTCCGGTGCCCGCAAGCAGAAGGGACAAACGCCCTCCGGTGTCGTTGGCCCGCAGGCCTGCTATACGCCTTCCCTCCTCTCCCGCTGCTTCCTCAGGTAGTCCGGAAAATCATCTCGGAGGGGGCAGAAGTCATCCTGGTCGCTCCCCATTGGCCCAGACGGTCCTGGTTCGCCGATCTAGTGGGACTGTCCGTAGAGAAGGCCTGGCGCATTCCTCCGAACCAGGTGTCGCTAATACAAGGGGCCATTCGTCACCCGGACCCTCAGTGCTTCCAACTAGCCGTCTGGCACTTGAGGGGATCGTTCTGAGACGGACGGGCTATTCGGACAAGGTGATAAGAACGATCCAGGCTTCCAGGCGTCCTGCCACCGTTCGCATTTACGAGACTACATGGTCCACCTTCTCTACCTGTTGCCGTGCCAGGCACATCGCTGCGGCTGAGGCCTCCACACCTCAGGTGATGGACTTCTTGCAGGAGGGTTTGGACAAGGGGCTCGCCCCCAATACCCTGAGAAGGCAGGTGGCTGCTCTCGCTACCATCCTGTCGCCCGGTGGGTCCCTGCCGCTCAGCAGACATCCAGGGGTGCGTGGTTTCCTGAAAGGGGCCTCGAACATTCGGCCCCAAACAGTCCATAGATATCCGACCTGGGACTTACCCTTCGTCCTCCAGGCCCTGACTGAGGCGCCATTCGAACCATTGCGCTCCGTGTCACTGCGCCACCTGACCTTGAAGACAGTGTTCCTCATAGCAATCACATCTGCAAGGCGAATTTCGGAACTCTCGGCCCTCTCCGTACGGGAGGACTTGTGCGTGGTCCACGCGAACAGGGTGGTTCTCAGACTAGACCCGACCTTTGTGCCCAAGGTCAACTCCTTGTTTCACAGATCCCAGGAGATCGTCCTACCTGACTTTTGTCCGCACCCCTCTCACCCCAGGGAAAGGAGGTGGCACAAGTTGGACGTTCGCAGGGCGGTGCGGATGTACAAGAAGAGAACGGCTGAATTCCGCAAGTCAGAATCCTTCTTCGTTTCCTTTCAGCCGGTGTCCATGGGTCGCAAGGTCACGTCTACCACGATTGGGCGCTGGCTGCGTGCCTGCATTACACTGGCATATGAGCACCGGTCCAGAGCTGTACCTCCATGTATTACCGCTCACTCCACCAGGAGCGCTGCAACCACGGCTGCTTGGGCCACCCAGGCCCCCATAGACGAGATCTGCAGGGCCGCTACGTGGTCCTCGCCTGTGCCGTTTATCAGACACTACAAGCTGGACGTATTTGCATCCTCGGAGGCCTCCTTCGGCAGACGTGTTCTCCAGAGGGTCCTTGATGCTCCCAGTTCCCACTCAGACGAATCTCCCCTCCCAGGGACAGCATAGCGTTGGCATGTCCCGCGTTTGGACACTCCAAGCAGCATCTAGGAGAATGACCATTGGTCTTACCTGTGAATGGTCTTTCTCTAGATGCTGCGGAGTGTCCAAATCCCACCCTAGGCGTGGTGGGAACTGGTCCCATGTTTAGTTGAAGGTTAAGACTAGTGTTGTTCCAGTTGTTCTGCGTTTTTTCTGGTCTACCTTCGTTTTTAGAACTGGCCCTATGCAGAGGCAAGAGGCGTGGCTACACATCAAAGTGAAACTCAGTCCAATGGGCAGCAAGCTGAGGATAACCCGCGTTTGGACACTCCGCAGCATCTAGAGAAAGACCATTCACAGGTAAGACCAATGGTCATTCACTGTAAGGAAATAATCATTGCCTTTTTTTTTCTTTTTTCTTTCTCTCTCTTTCTTCTTCCTTTCTTCCTTCCCTCCTCCCCTCTTTCTCTGACAGATCAATTATGATTATATTTTACAATGAAACAATAAGAAGTGAATTAATGAGTGATTTATGAGAGAGACCAGTAACCAGGGAAATACTTTAAAAGTAATAAAATTGAAGAATTGTCTTAGTAAAAGTTTGAAGTAAATGTATTTTGTGTGGAAAAAGGAAAAAAGAAAAAAAATAGACCAAAAAACATGAATAGAAAATTAGATACCCCAATTAATTGAATAAGAATCAAGGGAAAATTAATGAAGTAGGAATGTAGGTGATAATGACGAAGAAGAAAAATCAGTTGATCACAATTTGATGTTAGGGAGGACGTCTTTGTCCATTTATGGCTCAAGTCTGTCTAGCAATAAGTCATAATTTTAAACAGAAACAAATACAGATCTTTTTAAAATTTTCACTTGGAGCAACAGGTGATTTTCTGATTGTCAGGGTTAGTCCAAATTGAAAATCTAGTCTATCACTGAATCTGCTGCATCCCCACAAAGAATTTAACATTAACAAATTTAAATTCCATCTTCAATTGTCCAGTATAGTTGCCATGGCAACTACCTGTCTCTTGCTGGGTACAGAAGTACATAACTACTGTGGGACAGTGCTTTGGGAATGATTTGGAATCGGGTGGGCCAGGTAATGGACTTCTACCTTGAGTGATTAAACATTAAAGTATGTTGTCTTATTCCATAGGGTTGAGCTTTGTCTCAAGTTGGAGTGAAGTATTCATGTATATTAATATTGTATATTTTTCTCACAAGCAAGTTTTCATTTTTAAAAGGTGGGCAGATAAGCAGTATCAGAAATGTTATTGAACACATATTGGAGGTAAGAATGACCAGATTATATATTTCAGCTGAGATAACAAGAATAGGCTACTCAGATATTAATTATAAATTCTGACTAATTTTTCAGAGCATTTTTTTCCATTTAAAAATATGAGTGAGTAACCTATGTCCCTAATGGCTATGAATGGAATTTGGCCTTTTGTAAATGGAAGGACTTCATTTAGGTAAGGCTCTGTTAAATATTTCTGCTTTTATAAGGCATTTTGACTGCTTTCTCTGCCATCCTGCATGCCACCCTTCCAAATGTGTAGGGTAGGCTAGGATAGAGAATGAAATAATTCTTGGGCTGGGTAAAACAGGGATCTGAGAGTAAAGATAGCTTTCTGTTGAGTACATTAGCAGCAGCAGCAGCAGCAGTAGCTGCCAACTGATGTGGGAAAATCTATATCCAGCTCTGTATCGCACACCAGAAATAGCTGCATTCCAGAAAAACAGATAATAATCATTGTTGGCCATATAAGCAACAATCTAGACTGAACACCACAATTGTCTACAACCCAATTTCCCCCCATTTTTAAATATAACCGTATTAAATTTAAAAAAAGAATAAAACATAAATGAGCAAGAAGACAAAGAATTGAAAAAAGAGAAAATCAAGAAAAAAGAAAGATAAAAGTGCAAAAAGAAAAAAAAAAGAAAACAGAAAATGAATGACTTTCAACTTTGTCGGACAAAAAAATCTTACTGTAAAGTTCACAATAGTTTATATTATTTCACTTATTCCATGTAATTCTATTCAAATCCCAAAAATCAAAATTTCATTTCCTGCAGCTTTTTACAAAAATTTCAAAAGTGATGTCATGTGAAATAAAATTAGTCCACCTGACTTTTTTCTGAATTTTTTTCTCCCTGGATTCAATTTTTTAATGCAGAAGTGCTGCATTTTGCACTTCTGCATAATAAAAGCTGCTTTTGTATTCATCTATTGGGCATCCTTACTTTTGATTTTGAGTTGGAATGCAAGACTTATATACAAATAATGCAGTTTTTTCCAACAGCAAATGTTGGCTTCCAATATGTACATAATACTTCACAATATCTAAACTTGATGGCTTAGCTCCAAATCTAAAATATATTAATTTTTAAACATTCAAAAAGTACAATAAAGATATTACTACATAATTGTTAGAACATTTTTGTGTGGTCACCTTTAAATCATCATAATGATGGTTTTTGCTAGTCAAATACCAATTTGGTATTTGACTAAAATACCAATAAAATTATTGGTGTCTTATCCAATGGTGAAAAAGTCAAGAATCTTAATACACGGAATTAGAATGGAGTGTACTATGGAGACTTTACCTTTTGGGTTCTGTTCTGCTCATCAACATATTTCTCATGGGTTTTTCAGGAAGGCAGAGGGAAAATGATATCATTTACACTATGATGTCATTTCATAATGATGTGAATTATGTAATGTACATTATTTACACTGAGCTGTCAAGATGAGACTAAGGCCAGTTGCAATATGTGTAATGATGTCAGATATATGAGGTCATTGTGACCGCTACCAGACATTTAAGCTACTTCAATTAAAATGACCTCATCTTTTCAAATTATCCATTTGTCCTCTACCTGGCACCAGATGCTGAACTGCAAGCAAGCCTTCATCTTGGCATTTAATTTTTATTGCCAACTTCTCAGCGGAAGTTATCTTTAAAATGTTTTTTTAATTTGGATCTGATCACTATCTATATCAGGGATGTCAAAATCAATTTCATTGAGGGCCACATCAGGGTGTGTTTGGCCTGGGGGGCAGGGGGGCATGCCAGGGTGGGTGTGTCCAGCTCAATGTCACTAGTGTCGGGGCACCTGTGGTGGCCCAAGCACTATGTCAGCAAAAACAGGCTCTCGAGCTCCATTTTCGGCCATCACAGCCTTCTACAACCCTCTGTGAGCGAAAATGGAGGAAATGGCCCTCCTGAGCTCCATTTTTGTTGGCAGAGGCACCGCAGGCCAGTCCTTTACTGTTTCTAGAAGAGTCCCACAGGCCAGATCTAAGCCTCCCGTGGGCTAAATCCAGCCCTTGGGCCTTGAGTTTGACACCAATGATCTATATGGTAGCTTCAAAGACTCAGAAAACTACAAAGCAGCTTTTCTGAACCTTTTTGATGTGTTATATTCAGCTCTATAATAATAGTTAATATAATCAAGTAAGTCAGCCTAAAGTCATAGAGAAGATAAGAGAAGTTAACATAAGTTTGTCCTAGAGTGTAAATTGTTGTATAGGAAAGAAAGAATAAGCCTGAGGAAAAGCAAGAAGAACCACAATGAAGACAATGGTCAAATAAATTGTGAGTGTGGGCCAGAAGTGTAACCTGAGTAATTTGCTCAGACAAAACCCTTCTAGTTCTCATGAAAGTAAAAGGAGGCAACATATTCAGAGTTGAAAGAATGATTTCAGAATTTCAAAGTAGGAAACCAAAGTCTTGCCTGCTAATACTAGTTTTATTGTAATGTTATAATAACAGAATCTTCCACCAGCTTAACATTTTTAAACTCTGTTGTTTCCAGAGTTGAAAATGTAAGCATATATATTGCATAAGTATCACCTGCTTAAATACTGGGGGTTACAACATGAAGAATGGTTGTAGCATTTGGGTACGTCTATTCTAGTGAAGAGAAAGACTAGGGGTGACATGATAGCAGTATCCAATAATATAAAGGACTGCTATAGAGAAGAGGGGATCGACCTATTGTCCAAAGCACCTGGAGCAGTACAAGAAACAATGGATGGACACTAATCAAATGTTATGTTTTATGAGTATATGGCTTCCTCTTATGCATAACTCTCGGATATGCATCCAGTAGGGATTACTCCATTGTAACTAGTCAGTGATTGTACTATACTACATTAGATCAGGGTTTACTTGCCTGTCAAGTTTATTTCTTGGTTTTGTATTTTGGCAGAGAAGTAAAAACTGAAGTTGGTGCTTCATACTAGTGATATATGCAGCCACAAATGTACCACTGGTACAAATGCTAAATGTGCCTCATGTACTTCATTGCTATCAGTCTTGAGCTAGTATGTCTGTAGTTATCAGTCTCACACATGTGTCACCAAGGTCCAAGAAGCTTATCTGCATTAGTATGAATTTTCAGTTTTGTGCCAAAGCTGTTCTTTCCCAGTATAAAATTATTGTTTCAGTATGTGAAAGTTCATTACTTTGTGGCAGGAAGCAGAAAGAATGTTTTAGTCTCTGTCAAGCTGATACTTACTTCTTATCATCATTGTTACAGATGCCACATTATTTTTTCATAGAAATATCGGCATTTTTTGTTTTACATTTATAATATCCCTGTCTGAAGACACTTTTGTAGAAGCAATTGACAGATCTTTTGCTACAGCATATTCTGCTTTCTTATAATTCTGTTCTTAGTTCTGTTCCTTCTCCTAACAGGGACTTCCTGTGGCTATTAGGTGCCTTGTTTGGCTTATGGCTCCTGAGACATTCGTGAACGTTCTAAGAAAAATTCCCAGAAACCAGACCAAGTTATCGTGATGCCCTTGTAGATCTATTGATAAAATTACTTCTGAGTGCAACACCAGCATTGTCCCTAGTTTTCTGTGCATTTGCGGACAGTGAAAGAGGGCAGAAAATGGCTAGCATACAACTGGTATAAGACTTTTAGGTTAACCAGTCGTAAATTAATGTATACTCTCATGTGTACTGCATTGCACTGATGGACTCCATTGTATTCTCGAACAGCCATAGAGCAGAGAACTATGTCAGTAATGGCCCAGTCACAAAATTCCTCTTTATATCAGTGTGGTTCTTGTGTAAGGTAGTGTTGTTCTTAGAAAAGAATGTGTGGATTCTAATTTAGTTTTCAGAAACAATCTGCATGAAATACAGAAGGAATGTGAGTCTGTTGATTCTGCTTTTGATACCTTTAAAGACAGTATTCCCCAGCCTGCCTTTGTGAATTGAAGTCAGTACCTTGTTATAGTAATGCGGCTTCTGGCTGTAGGCAATACATCAAAAAGTGGGTTGGTGGGTTTGTTGGTTTATTTGTTTTGGTGCCTTCAAGTCAGTTTTGTCTCCTACTGACTGTGGACTAATCCCTGCTGTTTTCTTGGCAAGATTTGGGGAATTGTTTTGCCATTGCCTTCTTATTGCTAAGAGTCAGTGAATGACCCAAGGTCACTCAACTGACTTAGATAATCCTATTTATAAACTGGCAACTTTGTTCTTGGATGCCAGAGAGCAAATCTTTAATCCCAACAGTTATTTAAATCTATTTAATGATGCTTTGTTATCAGGAGTTTTGAGCTTGCATGTAGAGAATAACGAGAATGGCCTTGATGGAGATAAAGCAAGCTATGTTCCCAGAGCTTTGAAGTGAAAAGCCTAATTCAAATAAATAAATATATAAATACATAAATAATAATCTGAAAACTTGACTCAGATAGATCCTTAATTTTACAGGCATATAAGAAGGAGAGGGAAATAAAATACAATCAAACCTGCAAGATTTTATTATATTACTACATCTTAATAAAGGTAATTTTAGATTTCTCTGGGGGCTGTTTCTTGGGCTGCTATACATTATGGGGTTGACATTAGGTGTCATCAATATGCTGATGGCAAATCTTTTCTCTATAACTTTTGAACTAAAAGAGGATACACATATTTTGAATCACTAACTATCTGAAGTAACACAATGGATGATGATTAAGAAATGAGTTTTAATCTTGAAATTTATGAGTAGCTAGCTCCCAAATTTGGGAATTTGCCTGTTCTCAATGAAGTCACAATTTGCCAGAATGAAGATATCCATACTTGGTGGCTTCTTCTAGAACCTTTACTGTCAATAGCTCAAGTAATTGTCAAAACTACTTTCTCAAGTACTGTCAAAAGATGAAGCAACCACCATGGCTTAAATTGGCTATCACTGCTTTTAGTTGGCATGACATCTGTGGCCTTTCCTAGATTAGGATTTTCTACTATTGTTTATGGATTGTAATCGTTAGGTTATTAATATCCATCTTGCAGGCTACGCTTGCACTTGCTTGTAAGTTGCAGATGGCATAGAATATAGAACTACCTTCATTTTAAGTTCAGAAGATGGTGCAGGTTTCTATTTGGAAAACCCAACTCAACACATGCAACAGCTCTGGAAACAAATGTACTAACTACTATTTAGCCATCAAAGCATACATCCCAGGGTTTTGGTTTTAGTTATCACCACAGCCTTCAATTACTTAAGACCAAGATAACTGATGAATATCTTTGATATATACACTATAAAATTGCTGAATTTATTATGGGAGTTTTTGTTATATTAGCTGAGAACTGGGGGAGTCAACTTGAGTTGCTTATGAGCAGATTTTCTCTGTGTGACACCTATCCTCTGGAATGCTCTCTGAATGAGTCTGGGTGAATATTATTTTTCTTTCTGTCTTTTTTCCACCCTCCCAATTTTGACTCTATTATTAATTAATTTTTAAATTGTTTTATTGTATGCTTTATATTTTATAAACTGAAGTACATGTGTATAAAGAAGAGCATAAATAAATGACTCAATGTCAACTACATAAATAAATGCCTTTTTCATTTGGAGTAATAATTCTACATTAGCATAGAGGCCTTGATTTAGATACTCAATGCATAGCATAAATTATGTTCTTTCTCTTCAGTTATACTCTAAAGTAATTTAGTACTGTTTCTGAATTTTGAATAGGATGGTGAGTTTTAAAATAAAGTATTAAAGATTGGTCTCTATGGAAGACATCCTCCTTCTGCCTGAACAATAAGAAGAGAGCTATTTCCCATTCATATTATTCTAAATGTACATAAGATTTACTTGCTTGCATCTGTAGCTTACATAGGTAGTACATTGTTAATTACAGGAATTGGAACTTGAATTTCTATTAAAGTGATACAATTGTAAAGTGTGACATGTGACCACACTGCTTAGTGATAGAAGTTTTGGCACTTCTGGTTCTTGCCATTAAGCAAATCTTGCACTGACTTTAAGGACAGCATCATTTGTGATCTCCTGTCAGCTTCCCCACTGACTTTGCTTGTCAGAAGCCAGAAATGAAGATTGCAAATGGTGAGCAGTAGACTGTGAGGTACTGCAACATTGTAATTGTGAACTGGTTGTTGTGTATTCTGATTGTGAACATGTAACCCAAACATGGAGTCTGTGATCTTCATAAGTATAAAGACTGGTCTTAAGTATCATTCATTCAGCACCATTTTAAGTTTCAATGATCGCTGAACAGGTGGCTGGTAAGCAAGGAGTGTCTATAATCATATATAGTTTGAATGGTTTACAATAGTAATTGGGACTGGCAACTCCATTGCTAAGTGCTGTAATCATAAAATGTGACATCACATGAACACACTACTTATGACAGCAATTCCAATCGGGGTCATTAAGTGAATTGCACATGGTTGTATTTGTGACTTTCTGCCAACTTCTGCATTGACTTTGCTTGTCAGAGGTTGACAGTAAAAGTCACAAAAGGTGATCACATGACCATAGCATGCTGCAGCTGTCATAATTGCAAGCCAATTGGTCATAAGTCTCCTCATTCATCAGTTATCCTCGTATCTTTCAGTAGATCAGGGTGATAAATTCTCTTTATTTTGTTTTTTCTAAAGTTTGCATTTTTATTGCTCCTTTGCCATGAACTGAGAGTTACGGAAGTAAAGGAGAAATAAGTAAGTCAACCCATAATTGTATGTATGTTTTTTCCCCATACTGAGCTTGTAAAGTCAAAGAGCAAGTGAGAAATATGCAGTTCTTACTAGTTTGAAATGAGTTATTACTCATTTTGAAATGGCAAAGAATGAAATCTGGATCTTTTTACTCAATACTCCAAAATAGCTAATAATTATGATGTCCAGATATACAAATGCTTGTTTTTTCATTATTGGTTTGTCCTTAATTCCAATAACAAAAGTTAAAGGCAACAGATTGATACTATTTGTTCAGAATGGAGAATTCAAAAATGGATCAAGCTTCAGTAAGATTGCTAAAATATTCCTAGAGAAATCTGCCACCTTAAAGAAAAGAAAATGATTTTTTCTCTTTCCAAAGCACTTTTTTTTCCAGAAAGTTTTAAATTGCAACCAAAATTCCAGCATGTCAGCTAAGAAACCAAACATCAGTAGAATGTAATCCCTTCAATCTCTTTCTATTGTAAACAATATTAACTAAAGTGACCATAAAACCTCCGTTATACATATTGAAATAAACCTCCTTTCTTTGCATTTCCATTATCCATCCATTAATCTTTTATCAAGAGCTAGAGTTACCAACTGATGCTGACTTTAAGTAAATGGATGTGAATGAATGAAAAAAGAGGTAGATAATCATGAATAAATCCACTTTTTATCAATTTTCTTCTAGTGAAATATAATCCTTTTCTAAATACATGCGATATTGCTGATTTGTTACTAAGTGACTCTAAGAATTCGAAAGAATATATGCATATTGAAAAATGCAATGATACATTTAAAAAGTCATTTTAAAAAAGTCAGAAAGACCAAAGGCAATCTGTATTTCTGCAGGAATTTCAAAACCTGAAGTCCCATCACCCTTCATTGTTGCCCATACTTCCTAAGGATATTTGCATTTGTAATTCAGCAATATCTGGAGTGTCACCAAGTATGTGACCCTGTTCTGGCAACTGTCTAATACAGCAAATGCTCTAGACCAGCGATTCTCAAAGTGTGGCCTGGGGGCCACTGGGAATCACTTAAAACTTTTAGGGAATCCATGAAGTCAAAAAAGAAACACTTTAAAATGTCTTAGTATTAATTTCTAATACACTAAATATTGATACATATAACCCACAAAAAACAAAGCTCTTTGGGACCACAATCATTTTTAAGATTGTAAAAAGGTCTTGTGTCCAAAATGTTTGAGAACCACTGCACTAGATCAGGAGTTGGCAAATGTTCTCTATAAACGGCCAGGTTCCACTCTCTTCTGACTTCAAAGGGGCAGAGGTCAAGAAGTATAGTAGCCATTGGATAGTGTCAACCCATCTGCAAGGAGCCTTGCCCCAAGAGCTTGGCTTTGTGGGTGTGGCATGGCATGGTGGGCATGGCTTGGCGGTGTGGCTTGGGGGGCATGGCAGGGGAAGGTTACTGCAAAATCCCCATTCCCTTTCCACTCTAGGGAAAGGACACTGTAAAATCTCCATTCCATCCTGATCATCTGGGACTTAGAAGGCAGAGAATAGATGGGGGTGGGGCCAGTCAGAGGTGGTATTTACCAGTTCTCTGAACTACTCAAAATTTCTGCTACCAGTTCTCTAGAACTGGTCAGAACCTGCTGAATACCACTGCTGACTTGGAGGCTGTAGTTTGCCAAGCCCTGTTTCTAGATTCTGGAAAACTTTTAAAAAGTTATTCAGATCCCTCCATCTAAAATTTAATTTACAGATCTTCATTTCCCTAGCAAGGAACAACAAAGGAATTCTTGAATTTGAAGATTATTTTCCCCCTTTGGTTTGTCCAAAGTCCTTATTTTGCCTTCTTCAGTTGGTTAAAGTTCAGGAAGGAAAAATAATGTAAGCTTTCTCTAACAACTAGAACCATCACTGTTACAATAGAGTAATTAATACATGACCTTTTTCCTCCCAGAAATTCGAGTGGGAGAGAGGCTGGTCAAAAGTCCTGCTGAAGTGGGAAGGAGCAGCATATGAAATAGATCTGGGACTTGCAATTACACAGAGAGACATCTTTTTGTGTTTCCAGAAAATAGAACATAAAAAAAATACTTTCCTCAGAGTAGAAATTGAAATAAACTTTGCCTCATTACTTTGTTTCTGTATCAGGAAAGGGTCGTATAGTGCATTTTGCCACTTCATAATCCTCTTAACAATGTGGTAGCTGCTATCCAGATTCTAGTTTAAAAGGGGCAGCTAAGATGATCATGTGACAGGCCTGTACATTTTTTGTGCTGTCTAGCCTTGAGTTTCAGACCAATCTAAGTTTGTATTTGTTCAATTGATTGACTTATGAGCCAAGAATTTAACAATCCATCCTTCCTCTGTGGGACTGATTAATAAATAGGTTCAGGGTGGTGATATCACTAGTCAGCACAGTTTTTTTCTGTGGAAATTGGAGACAAGATCTTTTAGTAGCTCAATTCTACACATTTTCTGAACAGGCTCCTGTATTGTTGAGTTTTAGCTAAAATAGTAAGTGGACTTTTATGTTCATCATTCTGTACCCTTTGCAAAAACAGTGACACAACAGTAAAATAAATTGGTGTGTGAGAGAATTTGTACAGTAGTCAATTTTTAACCATACTTTTTGGGATAGGAATATAGAGTGTCCTTGATTTTTTTCAGATGTTTTAGATGCTTCTTTCTCTCTCCTTTCAAAATAGTGAAAAGAAATAGTGAGATTTTATTCTGACAGTTTCAATTTGGTATGTCAGATTGGCTCAGTCCTGGCTATTTTTAAATGATTGGTGTGGTTTTGAATTCACTGCTTGCAGACACATTTGTGCACAGATGCCACCTGTCTCTAAAATGTCCTGTCTCAGGCCTGCATGTTTGGAATACCAGCAAGAATTGTTCTGATGGTAGATTTTCATCTGCAGATTCAGTTCCATCCTTCTGCGGACCTAATGCACACGTCCCATTTTAAGCCCTCTGCTAGCAAAACTAAGGATTTAAGCTCTATAAGCTTCTTCTGTGTTACTCACCATACAATATTGTGGCTAAACACATGTTTTTTCCCCAATTTTGTTTTTCATGAATGGTTTTCTGCGGTCTAAGAATTGTCAAAATTATTTGGTATTAATTTTTCATGTCAGGATTAGGTGAAAATGTAGTCAAGAGAGAGCATGATTGTCATCGATACGGGGGCCCCCACAGCCACTCATACAGCAGAGAGTTAGCACAAACTCTCTGAGCCCCCCGGGGGAGCTAGCCAAAGAAGCAAGCGGCAGGCGTGCCCGAAAACGCGTCTGTGGCTGTCGGAAGCCGGAAGTCAAGTCAAGAGAGAGCATGATTGTATGGAAACAGTATGTTTATACTATACTATATTATATGAGAGCCAGTTGGACTTGTGGCTACAAACTGGGAAACCATTAACACTAGGCCTTAGCCATCAATTTGACCTTGGGCCAATCACTCTCTCTCAGATCTAAGAAGGAGGCATTGGCAAATTTTGAAAAATCCTTGCCAAGAAAACTGCAAGGACCAGTCTAAGCATGAACAGTGACTTAAAGCGCACACACACATAGATAGAAATAGAGATAGCTAGATAGAGAATAATATCACATATCCACATTATACTCTGTCAAGCTCCCAAATAAGAAAGACAGAGTAAGTTATTCCAAAGTATAGACAGAAATCTTGCTAAACCAAAACAAACTGCTTGCATCAATAAACAAATACTCTTGGAACTTCTAGGGAGAAGCTATCTTGACCCTCTTCCTCCCAACCAAACTATCTAAACTTTGCTGCCTTTTGCTTCTCTGGAATGCAGCCCCTCCTTCCTGGGAATCCAGACTACATTCGCCACATGCGTACATACCTATACTTTTTTAGATGAATGTAAATTCAATGTAAATGTTTTGAACCTGATGAAAATCTTGGAAGTTAAATTGGGCAGTGAATGAATGTTTTCTGCCATATCATAAACATGGATTCAGTACTAGAGAAGTATGGATAAAATAGATTCCTCCCCCCCCATTCAATATCGGTAATTTTTGTCCACTAGAGATTTACTGTATGTTAATAGTATTTCTCTAAATCCAAGAAACCATTGATTTTAACATGTTGTTTGTCTATAAAGTCAATTATGTAACCTTATTACAAAGGCATTGCATTGCATTATTATTAATAGAACTGCTCCTAGTGTCCAGTGATAGTTTTAGAATAATAGCTATGAAGCAGAGGTGGGCTGCTGCTGGTTTGGCCCAGATCAGCTGAACCAGTAGTAGTGGCGATGGGAGGCTCCACCCACCTGACCGGATGCTTCTGCGCATGCACAGAAGTGTTGCACATGTGCAGGAGTGCACACATGAACGTGCCCGAACCAGTGATAATAAAATTGGCAACCCACCACTACTATGAAGTTGTCTGATTTTTATTGTCGCCTGTACACCGTCCTGAGTCCCGGAAGGGAGAAGGGGGGGTATAAAAATGTAATTAATAAACAAACAAACAAATAAACAAATAAATAAATAAACAAACAAGTAAACAAACAAACAAACAAACAAATAAATAAATATGAAGTTCTTACAAGCTTTGCCGTGGCATTATTAGGCATTCATTATCACTGGGGCTTCTTCATACCTCATACATCCTCACGGCCGATTTGCTCCCACAGAGAGGGACTTCTCCGGGTGCCGTCCACTAGACTTTGTCAGCGGGCGACGCCCAGGGGAAGGGCCTTCTCTGTGGCGGGCCCAGCCCTCTGGAACGACCTTCCCCCCGATATTAGGACAACCACGGACCTCCGCTCCTTCCGCTTAAAATTAAAGACACACTTTTTTCGCCTGGCCGGCCTTGGGTAGTCTCTTTTTAGGTTAGGGGTTTTAGGGGTAATTTTTAGTTTAGTTTATGGGTTTTAGCGCAGGAATAATTTAATTCACTTTTAATTTTGTAGTTTGTATTTTGTATTTGTCGGTGGTCTTATTTGTATTTTTAATTGCCTGTGCCCCGCCTCGAGTCCCCTTGGGGAGAGAGAGCGGGATATAAAATTAAATTATTATTATTATTATTATTATTATTATTATTATTATTATTATTATTATTATTATTATTATTATTATTATTATTATTATTATTATTATTATTATTATTATTATTATTATTATTATTATTCAGAGTTCTTCTGGCTTGTCCCTTCCAAAATATTTGGAAATACTTCCAAAAATACTTCCAAAATGCTTACCATATTTACCACTTTAGATAAAGCATTTGTATGACTAGTTCTGTAGTTTCTAATCAATTTGGAAAGTTATGTATTATTGTTTCAGAGTTAAAAGGTATATTTAGAAATAGAATAATATATTTTATTTCTAGTAGCTTAATAAATAACAAAATACATGTCAAACTATTATATTACAAGACAGTTAATACAAAGAAGGACTTCGTAGACTGAAAGCCCTGTTAATTTGTGGTAGCAAAAAAAATTAGGAGTCCTGTGGCACCTTTTCAAACACACACACATATATGTGTGTGTGTGTGTGAGAGAGAGAGAGATGTTGGGGGATTTAAATATCAAGGAATATACGATGAACAGAATAGGTGCTTCTACATGGTGATGTTGAGGCTTATATAGATTGGAATAACACTAACATTGGGTTCATATAATTGTCTTGTTCTTCCCATTAATAGTTGTCATTTTAATGTGTAAAAAGTGCTTTGGCTATGTGAATGTAATATCTGTTTGTGATATTTAAAGCAATCATACCCTTTCCTAGGAAAAGTTGGAAGTGCTTGATGTGTTGAACTGTTGTTAAGTGTTGTAGATAGGAGGAACAATCTTCCAAACAGCTTTAGGAGATTGAATCTGAAATGTTGCACCAGACCTACCAAATAATCATCTTCCATTTCCTCTTTTGTCTTTCAAATTCTCCTGCAACCTGTAATTTTGTCTGTCCGGTTTGGTTCTTCCTTCTACATATTAGTGACTTTCTTTCTTGGTTTCATTTCTCCCCATTCAAGTCTTGGAGAAAGAAATATATCTATTGTTGAAGCACTGAAGAATTTGTGAATAGATTCAGAGCCTATAAAAAGGTTCAAAATAGGAAACAAGAGTGTGGGAGAAACCTCAAGGTACCATATATACCGTAGTTGAATGTTAGTTTTGAGAGAAAACAGTTATGCCACTTTCCTTCATCTTATTCCAAAGAGGATATGGGATTAACAGTTTTGAAATGCTCAGAACAGGTTTTCCTATACTTATCAGGGAAAAGGGAATAATAATATAATAAAAGGGAATAATATCCAGGAGCACCGAATCTTTAGGGAAAAGGAAGAAATTAATTACTATTGATAGAAGAGGATTCTGGAGATGTAAGAAGTGGTGGTGGGAGAAAAGGATGGATGGAGGGAAAAACTTTCAAGATTTCAACATTTACAATTATGGTTTCCAATATATAGTGTTGAGTCCCCAAGCCTATGTCCCAGACAACTCGTCTGGTAACCTATGAGTCACCGCATTCCGGAGCTGAGCCAGCAGCTGCAGTGATTAACAGAGACAAGCTGTCTGGAATCTGTCTGGAAAGGAGTTATTCCATGCGGCCCGATGGAGGACCTCGTGGCCGCATGGAATACTGCGGCCACGGGAGCCTTGGATCGGGTCGCGCCCTTGCGGCCTCTCTTGCGGCGCCGAGCTGCCCCGGCTCCTTGGTTCACCGAGGAGCTGAGGGCGATGAAACGCCGCAAGAGATGCCTAGAGGGAAGATGGAGGGCTACTCGCTCCGAATCTGACCGGACACAGGTAAGAGCCCATTTACGGACTTACATTGTGGCGCTGAGAGTGGCCAAACGTCATCATTGCGCCACTCTCATAGCATCCGCAGAAAACCGCCCTGCCGCCCTGTTTAGGGTGACCCGTTCCCTCCTGCAACAGAGGGTGCGGGAAGCCCCGCTACAGGGTAGAGCAGAGGAATTTGTGACTTTTCTGCAGGACAAAACCGCTCAGATACGGAACGAGCTAGCCCCCATTCGTGGCCCAGTGGGATGCCACGAGGCCGATCTTGTTTGGGAGGAATTTGACTCCGTTGCTTCCGAGGATATGGACAGGTTACGTGGACGACTGCGAGCCACCACATGTTTATTGGACCCGTGTCCCTCCTGGCTTGTACTGGCATCCTGGGAGGTGACACGAGGCTGGCTCCAAGAGGTTGTCAACGCATCCTTGAGTGAGGGCTCCTTGCCTGCTTCCCTAAAAGAGGCTATGGTGAGGCCCCTCCTTAAGAAGCCCTCTTTGGACCCAGCTCTTTTAACCAACTATCGTCCCGTCTCCAACCTTCCCTTTCTGGCGAAGGTTGTCGAGAGTGTGGTGGCACAACAGTTTCCCCGTCACCTGGAGGAAGTTGATTATCTAGATCCGCGCCAGTCCGGCTTTCGGCCCGGGCATAGCACCGAGACGGCATTGGTCGCGTTGGTGGATGATCTCTGGAGGGCCAGGGATGGGGGTTGTTCCTCCATCCTGGTCCTATTAGACCTCTCGGCGGCTTTCGATACCATCGACCATGGTATCCTATTGCATCGGCTGGGGGGGTTGGGGGTGGGAGGCACCGTTTTACGGTGGTTCTCCTCCTACCTCTCTGGCCGATCGCAATTTGTGTTGGCAGGAGAGCAGAGGTCGACCCCGAGACCCCTCACATGTGGGGTGCCTCAGGGGTCGGTCCTCTCGCCTCTCTTGTTTAATGCATACATGAAGCCGCTGGGTGAGATCATCCGTGGTTTTGGGGTAGAGTACCATCTCTACGCTGATGACACTCAGCTGTATATATCTACCCCAAACCACCCCAACGATGCCGTAGCGGTGATGTGCCAGTGCCTGGAAGCCGTGCGGATCTGGATGGGAAGTAACGGACTCAGGCTCAACCCGACCAAGACCGAGTGGCTGTGGTTTCCGGCTGCCCGATTCAACCAGCTTTCTCCAACGCTGGCCATAGGGGGCGAACATCTTGCCCCTGTGGATGGGGCGCGCAATTTGGGAGTCCTCCTGGATACCCGGCTGTCTATGGAAGAGCAAGTGACAGCCGTGGCCAGGAGGGCGTTTTACCAGGTTCGCCTGGTTCGCCAATTGCGCCCCCTATTGGATCGGGACGCCCTTCGCACAGTCACTCATGCCCTCGTGACATCCCGACTGGACTACTGCAACTCCCTCTACATGGGGCTCCCCTTGAGGTGCACCCGGAGGCTTCAGTTAGTTCAGAATGCAGCCGCGCGAGCAATTATGGGAACCACTAGGTTTACCCATGTAACACCGCTCTTGCGCGAGCTGCACTGGCTGCCTGTCGTCTTCCGGGTGCGCTTCAAGGTGCTGGTTATCATCTTTAAAGCGCTCCATGGCTCGGGACCTAGCTACCTGCGGGATCGGATCCTGCCTCACACATCCTCACGGCCGATTCGCTCCCACAGAGAGGGACTTCTCCGGGTGCCGTCCACTAGACTTTGTCAGCGGGCGACGCCCAGGGGAAGGGCTCTCTCTGTGGCGGGCCCGGCCCTCTGGAACGACCTTCCCCCCGATATTAGAACGACCACGGACCTCCGCTCCTTCCGCCTGAAACTAAAGACACATCTTTTCCGCCTGGCCGGCCTAGGGTAGTCTCTCTCTCTATGGGTTTTTTAATTGTTTATTTATATTGAGTGGGGATTTTTAGTTAATGGGATTTTAGCACAGGTGTTTGTTTAATCTGTTTTAAATTGTATGTATTTTTGTATATTTATGGTTTTTATTCTCCCTGTGCACCGCCCCGAGTCCCTGTGGGGAGAGGGAGCGGTTAATAAATTCAGTTTTATTATTATTATTATTATTATTATTTTTATTATTATTATTACAATGTTGCAACTGCTTGCTAGGAGTTTCCTGCCTGGTAACTCTATATAAGAGGTTGCCAGAGAAGAAACCTTGCCAGTTGAATCTTGTGTGTGTTGTAAATAGTGTGAATAAACGTTCCTGTTGTTTTGACCATGCCTGAGTCGGAATCCTTTGTCTGATCTAACACTGGCGACGAAGGTGGGATTCAGGCCGTGGCCTTAGAACGCAACGGGTAACGAATACTTCAACAACAGAGCGCAGCGCGACGCACAGCCTCACCATGGCTACGGCGACAATGCCTCCGTTTGCACCGTTCGACCCGATGAAGGAACAATGGGCTTCCTTCTTAGCCCGGTTCGAGTGCTTCTTGATAGCCAGCGACTACGGCGAACTCGCGCCTGCCAGGAAGCTGAGCCTATTCCTCCAGTGCGGCGGCCCTGAATTGTTTGCTACCGCCCGAACCATAGCAGCACCCGCAGCGGTGCACGAAGTGCCGTGGGACGATCTCCTGGGCCGCCTGAGAGCACACTACGCGCCGGCGCCTTCCCGCATAGCGCATCGCTATGCATTCAGGCAATGTGTGCAACAGCCGCAACAGTCGGTAGCCGAGTTCCTGCAGAAATTGAGAGCGACCGCAATCCCCTGCGAGTTCCCTGCTGGCTTCCTGGAGGAATCCCTACTGGAGCAGTTTGTATGCGGCGTAAGAGACATCCGCCTAAAGCGCCGCTTGCTTTCAAAAACTGTCCTGACTCTCGAGCAAGCGGTAGAAGAAGCACGTGCGACAGAATTGTCGGAGATCTCCACATCCGACATGGGACGCGTGCGCCCTCCTCTTTTCCCCACTCCGCGAGCGTGTCTGGTAGACGAAATAGCGCCGCTGGATGAGCTGGAGGAGGATGACCGTGGGGACTGCATGAGGGTGACCGGGCGCGTGCCGAATCGCGCATTCACACCGCAGCAGAAGTCCGGGAACTGCCTAGGCTGCGGAGGGGCCCACCAGAGACCAGAGTGCCCATTCAAGGCATCGGTGTGCCGCAGATGTGGCAGGAAAGGACACCTAGCAGCTGTGTGCCGTGCTGCCGCTCCAGCGACAACGCCAGCTGCCGCCTCCAGAACCGTTCCACCAGGACAACGAGGGTCGCAGAAGCGTTCAGGACGCTACCAGCCACAGCCGACTGACTGCTTCGCGCTGGCGGAGATGCCCCCAGCTCTAAGCTACGACCAGGCAGAGAGTAGGAGACTGTCAACAGTGGTTTGCTTAGAGGGGGTGGGGGTAAAAATGGAAATAGATTCAGGGTCCTCTAGATCACTCATGTCCTGGGCGCATTTAGTTAAGCTTTGCCCCAAGCTCAGGAAGCGGGATCTCGGCCCCACGGCGACGATCCTGAAAGATTACCAGGGCTCACAAATTCCCATTCTAGGTCTGCACAGAGTGAGAGTAGACTACGGCCCCTTCCACGGATCCCTTCCCATCCTGGTAGTGGCCAAACCCCTAGCTGCCTTGATCGGATTGGACTGGTTTCCAGCCTTGGGACTGTCAGTCCAAGGAGTACACAGCGTGCCAGCCAGTTCTCCGGTAGACGAAGTAATCAGAGAGTTCAACGACGTCTTTGATGGCAGCTTAGGAACGTACAAAGGCACTCCAGTTTCCCTAAATTTGGACCCCCAGGTTGCTCCAGTCCGCTTGAAGGCCCGCAGGCTGCCGTTCGCGCTGAAGCCCAAGGTTGAAGCGGAATTGGATCGATTGGTGGCGCAGGGCGTGCTCGAACCCGTCGATCAGGCGAAATGGGAGACCCCAATTGTGGTCCCCATTAAGCCCGACGGGTCCGTGAGGATCTGCGCCGACTATAAGTCGACGATCAACCTCGGGCTTCAAGCGAACCCATACCCGGTTCCGGTGGTGCAAGACCTACTCCACTCATTGGGATGAGGTCGAGTGTTCGCGAAACTGGATATGGCGCAGGCCTACCAACAGCTCCCGGTGGATGACGAGGCTGCGGAAGCGCAGACCATCGTGACCCACCGTGGGGCTTTCCGCTGTCGCCGTCTCCAATTCGGCGTGTCCGTAGCCCCGGGGATCTTCCAGAGCCTCATGGAGCAACTGCTCCATGGGCTCCCTGGCGTTGTACCGTATTTTGACGACGTCCTGATTGCTGCTTCCAGCATATCAGAACTCGGCAAAACGTTACGGAAGGTCCTCAGAGTTTTCAGGGGCGCGGGTTTAAAGTTGAAACGCAGCAAATGTACGTTTGCTGCGCCTAGGGTGGAATTCCTGGGTTTCATGATTGACGCCCAAGGAATTCACCCAACCCCCTCCAAGGTCGAGGCCATCCAAAAGGCCCCCACTCCTGCCTCCAAAACGGAGCTGCAGGCATTCCTCGGCCTTTTGAATTTCTACGCGCCGTTTATTCCCCATAAGGCATCGCTAGCCGAGCCGCTGCATCGGTTGCTCGACCGATCCACGGCCTGGCACTGGGGCAGCCGCGAAGCACACGCGTTCGCGGCTGTCAAAGCCATGCTCACGTCAGATGCGGTACTAGTCCAGTACCATGACAGGCTTCCTCTGACGCTTGCGTGCGATGCCTCCCCTTTTGGCCTGGGGGCTGTCCTTAGCCACGTCTTTCCAGACAGCTCGGAAGCCCCCATTGCTTTTTACTCCCGGACAATGTCTCAAACGGAGAGAAACTACAGCCAAATCGACAAGGAGGCTTTGGCTGTAGTGTCCGGGATTAAGAAGTTCCACAATTACCTCTATGGGCGGACCTTTTCTGTTGTCACGGACCATAAGCCGCTCCTTGGGCTATTGGCCGGTGACCGTCCGACACCCCCCATCCTGTCGCCCAGGATGACCCGCTGGACGGAATTCCTGGCAGCGTATGACTATACGCTGCTATACCGTCCTGGCAAGCAGATAGGGCATGCTGATGCCCTAAGCCGCTGCCCTCTCCCGGGGCCGGATCCGGCCCCTGTGCCTGCTCTCTCTGTCCTGATGGTCGCGGAGTCGGACTTGCCCCTGTCCTCTTCCGCCGTTGCTGCTCACACCCGCGCAGACCCCGTCCTCGCCCAGGTCTGCCGATGGGTGCTGAGGGGCTGGCCTTCGGGCAGTGTGGCTGAAAACTTTCGGCCTTACAAGTCACGCCAGCTGGAGCTCTCGCTCCATTGCGGGTGCTTGTGTTGGGGAGATCGGGTCATCGTCCCTTCCCCTCTCCGGCACATGGTTCTTCAGTCGCTCCATGCCAACCACCCAGGCATCGTCCGTATGAAGGCATTGGCCCGGAGCTATGTCTGGTGGCCCGGCATGGACGCTGAAGTGGCGGAATGGGTGGCCGCCTGCTCCTCCTGCCAATCGTCCCGGCCGCCCCCGCCGGTCTCCCCGCCGAGGGAGTGGGACGCCCCCAGGTGCCCATGGTCCAGGCTCCACTTGGATTTCGCGGGTCCCTTCCATGGCCAGAATTTCCTCGTGGTGGTGGATGCGTTCTCACGCTGGGTGGAGGTGATTCTCATGGCTTCCACCACAGCGGAGAGCACGGTGCGTGCCTTGCGCCGTCTGTTCGCGACCCACGGGTTGCCGGACGTCGTCGTGTCCGACAACGGACCCCAATTTCAATCCTCCACCTTCTTGGACTTTCTGGCCACCCAAGGGATCCGCCACGCGCCGGTCGCCCCTTATCACCCGGCGTCTAATGGACGCGCGGAACGAGCCGTGCGCTCAGCCAAGGAAGCCTTGGCCCGTTTGGATAAAGGGGACTGGCAGGCAAGGGTGGCCGCGTACCTTTTGGGACAGCATGTCACACCTTCCCCAGCCACAGGGAAAAGCCCCGCGGAGCTCTTGATGGGCCGACGCTTGCGGACCACTCTGGACAGACTGCACCCCGATTACGACGGGTTGCAGAGGGGCAACCTGCAGATTCCCACTCCTCGTTTATTTGAAATTGGGGACCTGGTTTGGGCAAGGAACTTTTCAGGGGAGCCGCGATGGATTGCCGCAACCATTTTGGACGTAACCGGACCCTGTTCTTACAGAGTCGGCCTTCAGGATGGATCCGAGTGGCGGCGCCACCTGGATCAACTGAGGCGCCGCCTGCCCGAAACAGCAGTAACCACGCCAGGCCGTTCCTGCCCGTTGGCCCCCGTTGGGCCGTTGTTCTCTGCTCAAGCCGAGCAGTTGTTTGGAACCCCGGAGTCCCTAGCCGGTCCAGACCTCGTATCGGCGGGAACAGCACGGGGAGACCGCCAGGACCTCACAGCCCAATCTGACTCTCAGCTGGGGGCCTCGCCCATCGGGGAACCACCCTACCAGAATAATACTCGCCAGCAAATGCCAACTACCTCAAGCCCGGTCGCCACGCCCCCTCACCCGGACGTGCTAGGGTCGGCATTGCCGCCTACGGCGACTCCACCTCCGAGGGCAGGCCGCGATGACGTAGGCGAAGGCTCCGTGTCCCACAGGGAGGAGCCTCCTCAAGAACTAAGGCGGTCAGGGCGGACCCGACACCGCCCCGCCTATCTGAACGACTACGCGTGCGCATGTACTGTGTTGGACAGAGAACCTAGACACATGCGCACTGACTAGGGGGGAAGGAGTGTTGAGTCCCCAAGCCTATGTCCCAGACAACTCGTCTGGTAACCTATGAGTCACCGCATTCCGGAGCTGAGCCAGCAGCTGCAGTGATTAACAGAGACAAGCTGTCTGGAATCTGTCTGGAAAGGAGTTACAATGTTGCAACTGCTTGCTAGGAGTTTCCTGCCTGGTAACTCTATATAAGAGGTTGCCAGAGAAGAAACCTTGCCAGTTGAATCTTGTGTGTGTTGTAAATAGTGTGAATAAACGTTCCTGTTGTTTTGACCATGCCTGAGTCGGAATCCTTTGTCTGATCTAACATATAGTATAGAAACAGTCTGATTGTAGAGGGTAACACATAAGGCTTAGAAAGCGGAAAATATAGCTCTAGTCCTACTATAGGCCCAAAGCTACTTTGAGCTGGTCACTTCTTTCTCTTAGCCCTATAAAGCAGGCAATGGAAACCATTTCTGAAATCTTGCCTGAATTTTTTTTTTTTTTTTTACTTAAAAAGGTTTTATTAGTTTTTACATTTTTCCAAGAGGATAGGATAAGGGATATAGGTAAGGTAAAATACAAAGAAATTTTGAGAACTTTCAGGACGGAATCGCTGGCCCCTCCAGGGCCTCTTAATAAAACATTGGTAATACATTTTTCAATATACTACAAGATGGAAGTGAGTGCGTACATCATAAATTCTAAATTCTAAACTCTATGCTGGCAGACATGTACAAACATCCAGATAAAAAATTACATTGGGCTAGTAAAAAAAAGAAACCAAACAAATTCATTTTTTAGATCTAAGTCTCTTGGCAATTACATCTTCCTGCGCTCCTTTCTGGCCCCCAGCGGGCGGGGCCGTGGCCTCCCCTGCCCCTCCCAAATCTTCACCCAGGATAGAGGAATGTTTTTTAAGAAAGGCTTCCACCTCAGCAACTGTTTTAATCCTAACTCTCCCTCCTTCCCAGAACACCAACATCCCTTCGGGCGTCACCCACTTAAACCAAATCCCGTGGTCAAACAATTTTTTAGATAAGAAGGAAAACTTCCTTCTCAACTCTCTAATCTTTTTAGGGATCTGTTTCAAGATAGCGACTTCTTTCTGCTGGTAAATTAACGGACCACCTCTCTGAGCCTTCAAAATTTCCTCTCTGGTTGACCTCCTAACAAATTTAACATGTATCTCTCTGGGTACATCATTTATCCTGGCATATGCAGAATTTATTCTGTAGGCTAGGTCAATATCCCCCCTGATCTCATCTTTGGGTTTATACAAATATTCTGCTAAAATTGTACTCATGAGATCAGGAAGACATTCACCATCTACCTCAGAAACGTTCTGAAATCTTAAAAAGTATGACATTCTTTCAAAATCCATCCTTGACATATGCCCAGTTAATTCTCCAACTTCAGTTTTAACATTTTTAAGTTCCCCCTTTGCCCCAGCCAGCCCCCCCTCCAATTCCTCGGTCTTCTGTACATTCTCCTTTAGTTGGTTCTGTGTTTCCATAAGTCCCTGTCTGAAATCCTTATTTTCTTGTCTTAGTCCTTTAATTTCCTGCACCAAAGTTTGTAACACTTCTTCCAGAGCTGTCATTCTTCTTTCCAGTCCTGCCACTTCTGATGTGATAGAAGCCATGGTAAACTGTTAAAATCCGTGCCACTAAGATGGCGTTTTTTGGGTGGGGCCGCTGTGACAAGTCAGAAGAACAAGGTCCAAATCAAAGTTGTAGAAAGTTTATAAAATCCTCAAAGAGAGCAAGTTGCAAAAACAAATATTCAAACAAAGGAGGCACTCCAGAGAAGGAATCAATCAGTCCAAAAATTTCTTCATTGGTAGAGAGAGGCAGTCCAAATCATCAAGAAACGTTGGTATTTTTCCACAAACAAAAATAACTTTTCAGGAACAAAGGGAAGCCATCTTCCGCCGCCCTGCCTGGGAACCAGCCGGAGAAAGTCAAAGATACAATTGTTTCAAGCCAACCGGACTTATTTGTAGATACAAGCCGCAAACTGCTTTCACTTGCTTAGAGAAAAAAGCCGGATACAAAATAACTCCCTCGCAACGAGGAATCATTTCTAACCGCCGCTGTTAAACCGAGGGGGGGTTTAACAAACAAACACCCCCCTCCACAGTTCTTTCAGTCCAGGCTGCCAGCAAAGAAAAATAGGTTAAAAAAGCACTCACTTTCCCTCTCGCCGCCAAAGCCCCGGAAGGCTTCCGACCCGCCTTCAGCTCTCTCCAAATTTGTTAATTGTTGCCAACCTCCGTTGGCGAAGGGAACCAAGCCCCCCGCAGCATGCCCCCTTCCTCCTGGGCTGAAGACCCGGACCGCCTCCCAGCTGCCGCCAGGATGGACCAGCCCAGGCAAGCCAGCCCTACAGAGGGCCCCCCCCAAAGAAAAAAAGGGGGTGCCCCGCCCCGTTAGGGGCCGAAAGAGGGACAAAACGGCGGACGAACCCCAGAGTTCGTCCGTCGCCGCCAGAAGCGGAACAGGAAGTCCAAATCTTGCCTGAAAATTGAAGGGACTTCTCCAGCATCAGAAGTCAAGACTGACTTAAAGACACACACACAGAGAACATGTTATATATTATTATAAAACTTTTTAAACATCTCCCCATTAAGTTTATCCTTAATCTTCATACTGACATTTGTGACCTATCCCCCCCCCCCAATATAGTATATTTTTCAGATCTAATACAATTTTATGTGATGTGTTCCACTTCTTATAAAAAGCAAGGTTTTGCAAAACAGGGAAGCTCTTTCTGATACTTCATAATTGGTAATTGGCAAGTATGAAAATTTCTGTTATAGTTGAAAGATAATGTTTTGTTTATTGTCCTTGACACCCCCTTTATTTTCACTTAATGCTTTAAGATCTGTTTATTGTGACATATTTTATTTTATGTCTTTAATATACTCAATGCTAAACACAAGCCTCCAATACACAATAAATCTATCTGGATAATGTATTACATAATTTGCATGAGCCATTCAGTATTTCTGTTATTCTGGTGGTGTATTATTTATTTTTACAGCAATAAAGTTTATTCCTTTGGAAACCAAAGCACAACTAATTTATGGTGCATATCTTGAATTGTTATGTCAGTTCTGCATCTCTACAATATGTAATCTGAAATTTCATCAAAATTTCTTCCTAGCTGCTCAGTGGTTCTCAGTGTACAGTGGTGTTCATCAGGAAACTAGTGTTACTAAGGTGGCAGATGGGAATGTAGTTAAGCATCTTTGACTTGTAGTTAAATGCATTTTCCCCCTTAGTGCTACTTCCAATGACATTAGCTGACAAATGCTTTATCATATATAATTTTAATAAATACATAATGCAATCAAGAAAATATTTCCAAATAAACTGTAATATTCCAATTTATCTCCAGAAATTTCATTAATGTTTAGCTTTGATCAGGCTATACCAGCATTAAGAAAGCCGGCAGTTAGATCCCTTCTACCTTCCAAGAGATGTATTTTTAGGGTAACATTTATCTGTCTGTCCATCCGTCCATCCATCTGTATCCCACCTTTATTATTTTACAAATAATCCAAGGCCGCCAACATACCCAACACACCTCCTCCTATTTTAACAACAACAACAACAACACTGTGAGAGTTGGATGAGGGAGAATTACTGGCCTAAGGTAATGCAGTCAGCTTTCATGCTTGACTGGGAATCAAACTCACAGTCTCCGACTTTCAAACAAAGGTGACTTAATTATTAGATCAAACTGGCTCTACATCTCAACAACTCACTTTTTTTTATACAATGCTTTTTTGTAAGGATGTCCTCCTATACTTTATAACTTCCATTTTAATAAGTTCCCAAGCCACTGAACATCATTTTATTTTCACTATTTATTGACTAGCCAGAATGTCATGGTCTCCTTAAACATTGTTAAACTTTACTGCTTATAAAATCTGCCAATTTATGTCCCCATGTTACTTTTGTTGCTTTACTGTCAGAAAGTTTTATAATTTACTATAATAAAACCAGAGTATAAGACACACCAAGATTTTGAAGAGGCAAATTTTTAAAAAAAATTGCGCTCTGCAGATCTCCCAAAAATGGCCCACTTTTCTCAAAAACAAGCCCATTTTTGGGTTAAAAAGGGGGCATGCATAGCCTTTAGGACTCTTGTAGAGTGCTCCTGGGGGCTAGGGTTGGGGCAAAAATGAGCAAAAAACAGCCTGTTATTTGTGAAAATGCATAACCTTTAAGAGGCTTATAGAGTGCTCCAGGAGGGTGGCCAAAAATGCTGTATTCAGTGTATAAGATGCACCGAGATTTTTAGCCTCTTTTTTGAGGGAAAAAGGTGCGTCTTATACTCTGAAAAAAAAGGTACTTTTTACACATTCAACCCCCATCCCAATTATAGTTGTACAAATTATAAGAAATACATTCTTAATTATGTCTTCATAGGTAGATGTAGTATTTTCATTCTCATTGGTGACCTATGGATTTTTTGTAATGCATAAACATCAAATCCATAGGAGTTACATTATTTTTGATATAACAGGATCCAGTGATGCTATGATTAAGAGGCAACCTCAATTTTTCCAATCCAAAATGTTAATGAACTCCCAAAAACTACAATGAAAATGTGCAAATATGGATTAATTCAATTAATTCAGATAGACCATAACCTACTACTAGATAAAGTGGAAGAATGTGGGTTAGACAGCATCACCACCAGATGGATTCATAACTGGCTGACCAACCATACTCAACAGATAGTCCTCAATGGAACTGCATCTACATGGAGGGAAGTATGCAGTGGAGTACCCCAAGGCTCTGTTTTAGGCCCAGTACTCTTCAACATCTTCATCAATGACTTGGATGAAGGAATAAATGGGGAACTCATCAAATTTGCAGATGACACCAAGCTGGCAGGAATAGCCAACATTCCTGAAGATAGGCTTAAGATACAGAAGGATCTTGACAAACTTGAACATTGGGCACTATCTAATAAAATGAAATTCAAAGGTGAAAAGAGTAAGGTTCTACATTTAGGCAACAAAAATGAAATGCACAGGTACAGTATAGGTGGTACCTTGCTCAATAGTAATAACTATTGGGATCTTGGAGTGCTAGTGGACAACCATTTAGAGCCAGCAGTGTGCAACAGCTGCCAAAAAAGCCAACACAGTTCTAGGCTGCATAAACAGAGGGATAGACTCAAGATCACGTAAAGTGTTAATACTACTTTATAATGCCTTGGTAAGGCCACACTTGGAATAACACATTCAGTTTTGGTCACCACGATGTAGAAAAGATGTGGAGACTCTAGAAAGAGTGCAGAGAAGAGCAACAAAGATGATTAGGGGACTGGAGACTAAAACATATGAAGAATGGTTGCAGGAACTGGGTATGTCTAGTTTAATAAAAAGAAGGACTGGGAAGACCTGATAGCAATGTTCCAATATCTCAGGGATTGCCACAAAGAAGAGGGAGTCAAACTATTCTCCAAGGCACCTGGGGCCAGGACAAGAAGCAATGGGTGGAAACTAATCAAGGAGAGAAGCAACTTAGAACTGAGGAGAAATTTCCTGACAGTTAGGACAATTAATCAGTGGAACAGCTTGCCTCCAGAAGTTGTGAATGCCCCAACACTGGAAGTCTTTAAGAAGATGTTGGATAGCCATTTGTCTGAAACGGTATAGGACTTCCTGCCTAGGCAGGAGGTTGGACTAGAAGACCTCCAATGTCCCTTCCAACTCTGCTATTGTATTGTATTGTATTAATTCCTTTATTATAGTATTTCCTAATATAGCCAAAGTGAATTTGTTTTGTGTAAAATAATTCTAGGTTGATGTATTTTTTATGACTTCTTATGACATACTGCTTTTAAATATAAAGAAAACAGTTTATTAAAATCAATGAACATTGTAGTTGTTATTCCATTATGAATAGAAATACTTGATATTGTGTCCTAGTGTTAGCTTACCCAATCATTGGGTGAGAAATAAATTTCTGTAATTTCTTTTCAAAATCATATTATTCTCCCACTCTTTATTTTTGCTATTCTATAGGTTGACTTTTCTATGTTAAAAATACAAATACCACTATGTGTTTAATTATATTATAGCACTTACAGACTTTAGCAGGAATGATAAATAATATAAATTTATTATGCTTCTCATTCTGGTAATCTCTTCTTTTGTAATTCATCTTCATTTGTCTAGGGTTGCTAGACACTTCCTCCTGCAGTGCTAAACTACATAACTAACTGTCTGCATCTGTTAGGATTGCTTTCTTGTTACTTGGTTGTCCATCCCAAAAGTTATGCTTGCTTGCTTTCCCCTTTATTTATTTATTTATTTATTTATTTATTTATTTATTTATTTATTTATTTATTTATTCATTCATTCATTCATTAATGTTTCTTAACTGCCCATCTCCCTCAGCATCTAACAGTACTCACACAGTATCTAACAGGTTGTGAATCAAATCCATTCCTTTTGTTTTCTTCCAGACTATTATGCTAAAAAAAACTAAACAGATAAACAAATAATTTAAATGAAGAAATCTGAGTATTTCCCAGTACTTTACCAGGACATACCTATGAAAGAAAGGCCAAAATAGAAAAGTAGTAATTGAAAATATTCCGATCAATAATTAAAATCCTGCTAATTTATATATTGGAATCTTTGCATGGATACAGTAATCAAAGACATACTTATGTAGCATTACCATTTTTGTACATCATATTAAAAAATAGATTCTAGATTCCTTCGAATATTCCTTTGCAGGTTGATGAAGCATGATTTACCCTGGGAAAAGAACTCATTACATTATTACAGAGATATTTGTGTTCAGAGAGTTTTCAACTGTGTTCAGTCTTCTATGACTGTTCTCTCTGAACCTTGTCATTTTAACATTAGAGTGCTTCTCTATGAAGAATATTTATGCAGAATAGCCTTTTAACACAGTGTCCTTTAAAAAAAAACTTTTGTGCTAAGAAATGACAGAAATAAGATTACTTTTCTTGGCTTTGCTGAAAATAAGTTTGGTTTTGATACTTTCCCTATTTTGATGTAAGAAGATAGAATTATTAGTTAAGCCAAAAGGTGCATGCTATTGTAGTGGAAGTGTTTGATCACTATGTCTAAAATTATTTATTGGAATAAAGGTTTCAGGGAAAGAGATAATAGCTTCTGTAATAGGGTAAGTTCTTTTTGGTGTTATGGTTGAGCTTGTAAATTTTCTTATCTGTCTTAATGAACCTTCTAAAACAGGTGCTCTTCTCATAAGTTGGAGTTAGCATTAGCATTAGATCAGGGGTGAAATGCTCTGAAGTCTGCTACTGGTTCATTTTGTGCATGCATACGGCGTAGCTCCGATGATCAGCTGTGTGACAACCAGCTGTGCCACACGATTTCATGCAGCACAGCTGATTGTTGCACAACTGATCTTCAGAACATAATCATATGCTGGTTCGGGCAAAGTGATAGCTCTGAAGATCGGCTGTGCGACAATCAGCTGTGCTGCGTGCACAGCTGATTGTTGCACATGTGATCGTCGGAGCTACTGATTCTCCTGAACTGGTAGCATTTTTTTTACTACCAGTTCGTGCAAACCAGTCTGAACTGGTAGCATTTCACCCCTGCATTAGATCCTCCCATGCTATGTAGCATATTGGGCAACAGTTTAGTTATATACTGTGGATTACAATTCCAAAGTCACAAGCCATTGTGGTTGTGGAGTTGGCAATTATGTAGAATTGGAATCCCATATTGTGGGCAAGCATCAAATTAGCAAGCTTAGTTTCTAGTAGAATAAACAATAAGTAAATTCTTCACTGCTTGATGGCCTTTTTATTTCTTTTACTTGATGATTTTAAGAGGTCCTGGTTCATGCATTTGAGTATCCAAATGATATTTTAAATCATTTAAGGTCCTCCTTGTACAATCTTTTTATATAGGGATGAATTATATAGTTCTGGTTTATCCTGTGGCTTCACTTGTACTGGGTGGTACAGGAAACTGATTGGTTTTTCATCACTTATAATTTGTCCTGATAGGATTTCTTGGACGTGCTTGGAATATTAAAAAGCAGCTGACTAGGAAATAATATAGCAATAATGCTGCACTTATTTTGGGGCTTGCAACGATAAATAGCCTCTGTGCTGTCGCTTTGCTGGTGGCAGACCAAAAGGCAATGAACTATATCTCTGAATGCCCTCTTTCTGTTGACTTTGATACAATGCAATATTTGTGCTTGTATCTAGACAGCCAGCATGATGATAATAAATGCAATGTCTCTCTGGCCAGCACACTTGAATTCTTGCAATGTTTATCCCAATAAGTAATGTGACAGTATGAGATGAGATTTGTGAAAAGCTTGTGGGTTTTCAGTAGAAATGACATTTTTCCAGTTCTCTTTAATTCTGACACGTAGCCTCAGTACTGAGGAAAGGAATTATATACTGTAGATTGCCAGAAATGACCGTATATAACTCCCAGTAATCCCACAGTAACTATACTGATTAGGGCCTCCAGGAATTATGATTCAACAAGATTTGAAGGAGCACAGAATCTCTATTTCTGACTTATATTGAACCCTGTATTTATCCACCCAGAAAGGACCTTCTTTTCAATTTTTTCCAGCTTATCCACTTCTTCATCTGTAGAGGTATACATGATACCATATGAAAAAATCTATTTTTTTCATCATTTTTTCATACATTCAATCAGATTTACTTGTTTTTTAAATTATAATTTAGATACCATGGCACAATAGGGCTTAAACTGGCCTAGAATAAAAAGCAAGAATAACAACAATACAGGAATAATGCAATAAAAATTATAACAGCATTGTATTCTCTCATTCTGGCATCAGTGACAACTATTCAATCTTCATAATCCACGCATGGCATGAAAAGGCAATTATGACAGCAGAGGCACAGCACTCATTCAGCTAGGAAACAAGGAAATAATCTAAAACTAATTTAAACTGAGTTTGCATATGTTAAATATGACACCAAATCTGCAGCTGTCAAGTCTCCATAAGGAGGGCATTCCAGAGCTACAACCCAGGAAGTTACCATGAAAAATTCCCTGCTACTTACCTATGTATAGAGCTAATCATGGGAGCTACCATGCTGAAGTCTGCCCAATTTTAAGTCTAGAAGATAACCAGGAGGGGAAGATCATTGGTGACTTTCCTTTGTGTAGAGTAAAATGCCTTAGATCAGGCTGATAAAATACAGAAAATGGGGATACTTTTGTTAAGTTACCAAAAATCAAGAAATCCTCTTGATAAATATTTTAGTGCAAGAATAACAGTGTATATTTTCGGGCTAAGCCTTTGCGATTAGCTACCAAGTCCTAGTTAAATTTTGTCAAAAGAATCTAGATGCATATTATGCATTATTAATTATTTTAGTTCGTTATTTTATTTAATACATAATGTAAACTCTATCATGTATTATTAATCTTGAACACCAGAATTCTGTGCACTAATGATCTTGAAAAATTACATTTAAAAAGTATGCCATCTCTCCCCCCCCCCCCCATCTTCTCAAAACTTCTGAAAAAATCTGTGTCATTGGAAGGCTGAAGGCAAATGTATTATCAAAGAAACCTGTGTTTCATTTTACAATCCACATAAGTAAAAAAATGCTTATGTAGGTACAAGGAATGGTAGGCATTATTTCTCTATATATACCTACCATTCCTTGTACCTACATAAGCATTTTTTACATAATGTATGTTTGAATGTATTTCACTTATGTATATATGTCTCCTCCCACCTTGGCAATAGACGATAGTGACACATCCCATATAAAAGAGATCTAAACTGATCTCTCCCATAAGGATTTTTGAATTAGATTGAGAATAATTGAAATTAGCATAAATGTTACATGCATTCTCAGATTATGGTTTGTTTATGTTTATGTTTATGTTTATGTTTATTTAATTTAAACTTAAATTGATTGATTTGATATCTAAATTGGCTAATAAATTAGAATCACACTTGAAGCACAATACAATCCATGGAGTCTGCAATTATAATTTATTCTTTCTAAGGTTAAAATGTAGCTTCCAAAGGATACTGCACTTAGACTCACATGACCAGAAGATAGAGAATGAAATTAAACATACAGCTTAAAGCTAGATTGCTGTAAATTTTAAATGTGGCTTGTTCAAGTAAGCTCATAAGTGGCACATCTACAATTTTACATCTGATGAAGTATATGTGTATATTTGTGTGTGTGTGTGTGTGTGTGTGTATGTGTGTGTGATATATTTATAAATACAAAACTATAAATGTGCATATAAAATATGATATGGTTTGTGACTATTACCTAAGTTTGGATAGTTTGTTTTGCAAATAATAGCATTTATCTTTTTTTTTATAAAGCAAAATAAATTAAATGCTTTCAGATTTTGTAGTCACTTGTGAGTATCTAATGACTCTATAGTTGTTGATAGAATAATAGACATAATATTTTTGTTACATACTAATTACCTGGGATACAGGTAGTCCTCGATTTACAAGAGTTCATTTAGTGACCGTTCAAAGTTATAATGGCACTGAAAACATTGACTCATGACCATTTTCCCGACTTATGATCATTAGAGTATCTCCATGGTCACATGATTTACATTTGGATGCTTGACAACTGACTCATATTTATGACGGTCGCAGTGTTCCAGAGTTATGTGATTCTCTTTTGTGACCCTTTAACAAGCAAAGTCAGTGGAGAAACCAGATTCACCGAACAACGATGTTACTAATTCAACCACTGCAGTGATTCGCTTAACAAATGTGGCAAGAAAAGTTGTAAAATGGGGCAAAACTCAATAAATTTCTCACTTAGCAACATAAATTTTGGGCTCAATTGTTAAGTGCTACCTGTATTTATGTCCTGGGATTTAAAAAAAAACAAAACAATTAGGCATAGAGGCAATCTAGAAGTATTTTAGCCACTAGCTAATTTCTGTCAGTTGTTCCAATCTGTTTTTAAGTCATGCTTAAGATGCTAATATGTCAACTTTATAATAAACTGATTATTGTGCCAATCTTGAAAATGAACTTGCTTCAAGGCGGTTTTATTCAAATTGGGCAAAGATATAGCCAAACTTATTTCCAGTCTGCTTTTATCCTTGTTAATCATGCCATGTTAATGAGCATAAAGGTGCTGTGCTGTACTGTATATCAAGACAGTAAACATACTGTGTTTGCTGGAAGAGCAAAGAACCAGAGAAAGGCAATATATTGAAACCTCTACAGTATTGTAAGTTACAGGCTATGAAGATTTAATGGATACTAGACTTGTGGTTTAATTAAAGAGTTGAAATCTTTAGATGTTTAATTAAAAGCCAATTCTGAAAAAAAAGCTCTTTTGCAACCTAATAAAGGTCAAGAATGCACCTTTACTGCAGAGCCCATAAATGCCTTCTTATTTAATTATCTTATAAATTATTTTTACTATTTAAATTAATTGTAAAATTAGCGGTTCCTTTTGCTTTACTGGTAGTCTGTTGAATTCTCTTCACCTGCTGGAAATACATGATAGAGGGCTACTGTCAATTGGGAAGTGGCCTTCTTCTGAATTATGTAAGCCTCTGCAAAAAAAGGGAGGTCCCATCATTTCTGTGATGTCATTGGGACCAGTGCCAACATAGATAAAAAGGGGATATGGTGGTGGCCTTAATCCTATGGTTCATACCTTCTTAGTATTCTATCATGCGGCTATTGCTAACTTCTTATTCCAGTAAGGTGACAAAAAGAAGACTTCCCGATAGGTGACAGAAAGAGCTGTTGAGTTCACCAAAAGAAAAAGAGCAGAATTTTAAAAATCAGGGAAACCAAAAGAGAACACTGATAGAAAGTGATAACTGCAACCTATAATGGACAACAGCACCATGGCTGGTCATCTTGACTTAAACTGGCAGTATTATTCTATTCAAAGAGAAATCATAGAAAGACACTGAAGGACGGTAGAGTAGGGCATGATTCAGAGAAAAATAATGAATACAAATACTGAGCAATAGGACTGAATCTACCCAGGAGAGTAGGTGCTGGAAGACAGAGAAGGGACAGACCACATTCTATTACTTAATGCTTGAGCCAAAGTGAGGTTTAAGAATGGTTAAAGATAGGTTTTTTTTGCCCTATTCTTAACTTTAAATTAGAAGTCGAGTCTTTAGAAATCGAGCAGTATACATCCATGTTAAACTAATATTACAGAATGCAAACATATGCCATCAGAACATTTAAGCTATATAGAGTTCAATAAAGAAAAAGCTCCATTTTAAATATCAAGCCACTTCAGTTCTACCAGATGGGCAGAGGAAGGAGGGGACAATGGAGTGCAATTATCAAGTTGTAAATTACACTTGCAAAGTTAAGCTTGGGAATGCTGCTTGTTTTGCTTAGTGTTAATAAACCAGGAAAAATAGAGGCGTACGTGCTTTCCTTCAAATCCTAAAAACTCAAAAAATCCATGTGAAGTTTTACTTTGTCCATACTTCCCATTCAACCATAGGAAGAGGCAATTAAACAAAACAAAAGTAGGTTGTATGAAGAAGCATAATTTCTACATTGGCACAATAGGTTTTCATCTATGTCTCAGAAGCTGGAGAGAATGCTTAATATTCTGGGAGACAATTCACACAACACATCTAATTGGAAGGGCTTAATTTAGCTCCAGACTTCCCCGGAGTTAACTTGATTAGAGCATTTTCATTAACTTACTTTTGATCCTGATAGTTAAGTAAATAATAAATGTTAATAGGATCAATTAAAACTGTGGCCCCTAACCTTTCCAACCTTGGCAGCAGTGGTGTGTATGTTTGGAGGGGGGGGGGATAGGGCATGGTTTTATGTGCATGCCCACTGATTGCAAGCCCACAATCAACCCAGTTCCCAAAGAGTTTTGAATCAGAACTGGGCTCCAGATTGGAAGCTGGAAACTCCTAAATTAAAACATTTATGAACTATTATCACCAAAAATAATGGTGTGTAGAAATGTTGGTTGTTAGTGGAGATTCTGGTTTGTTATATGCATGAGAAGGCTGGATTTGTACTCTGCAAGCACTGTGATGACAGTTGCACCTCTAGTTTTCTGAAGAGCGGGATATGAGACGACAATGGCATTTACTGGAACCCTTAAATGCCACAAAGACCAGAAAGTTTATTTTATTTATTTTGTCAAGCATGTATAGGATAACAGATATAAGTATAAACATTATTATGAATACAGGAAATGGATATGAATAAGTGGGGACAGTAGGACAGGGTAAGTACGTTGGTGTACTTATGCATGCCCCTTAAGAAAGTGCTTAGATAAGGCTGAAAGATGTACCAGGGCATAGCTGACATCAAAGCTGGGGGATCAAAGAGGAATTGATAGCATTGGATCCAGGGCTGGGCCTGTGATAGGAGCTGGAGCTGAGGCCAAAGGCAATCCACAGTATGTTGTAGTTGGCAGGGTTGGTGGTAGAGGTGACAGTAGAGTCTATGGAAGCCATCTGAGCTGACTAAAGATGCCAGTTAAGCTTCAGTAGTGAGACAGCTGGCTAATTAAGGTCTTCTTTGATACAGCTGATGACTGCCCAAGGTTGTTGGTTCCTTGCCTGAGCCAGAAGCTTAATTTGTGGGTTGAGGAGGATAATCTCGACCCCTGGAATACTTTATATTCAGTGGGGAGGATCCTGGAGGGCTTCTTTGGTGGAGAACAGGAAGTTTTTGGTGGTGCTTGATAGCACCATGCTAGGGAATGTTGCATTTAAGATGGCTGTCCTCCATGCGGTGCTCTAGGTTTAATCCTTCTGGAGACTCTTTCCCACTTGTAGATTGTGGTATCCTTTCTGTTCTGTTTTGTTCAGAGTTGTGATCTGTCTTACTATATGAAGTTGATGGGGAGCATTTTGGGGTTTCTGGCTGAGCTTTCAGTGCCACCTGCCATAGAAGCCTGTTTTCTCAAAGACCTGCTTATTGCAGGAATAATTGGAGGTGGTTGGATACCCAGTGAAGCATGAATTAACTAGAGCCATTGAGCCTCAGGATCTTTCTCTTGGAACTATATTCAGGTTGCCTCTTGAAACAATCAAGGGGTGTATTGTCTTCCATTGAATCCTGAAAGTGTGTCAGTGTCTGCTGCACACATAACCAGATGTGAGTCTCTCTGATTGAAATTAAGATGGTCTACCACTTTCCCTGATGTACAGCCTCAGTTGCTGTATTCCATTGCCGGCTGGAATGTAGCGCTCAAGGGATTTCAATTTTCAAACCGACCTCATTGAGTCTGGGACAATTCAAGAGTGAGTGACATTCATGGTAACCATGGAGTCTTCTCAAGCCATCAATACTGGTGGCTGCCTATTAGATTTGTTGTTGTTGTTGCTGCTGCTGTTGTTGTTTTTGTTTCAGGACGATTGCAATGTGATCTTGTATTGGAGGACATTGGCATCAATTTGTTGCCATGGACAGATTGTTTTTTAATTACCTTTCAACTCACTGGTAATAAGGATACTCCCCTTCAAGGACAGGATTATTCAGTTGTTCTGATGGATACTGATCTTCTATATTTTATATTGTGTTTGGAATATTTTTGTTTTGTACATTGTGAGTTACCCAGTCACTTTGGCCTTGGGAAGCATCTGTAATCTAATGAAATAAATAAGCTATAATAGTTGATTTAGTTGAATAACAAATTATTACTAGAATAAATATTTACTAAAGTACAAATATCTGAAAGATGTGATATTCTTTTTAAAGAATCAAGTGTAATGACAGAGTAGTGTATGAAGGAAAATAAATAGCAGTGAATGAAGTGATTAAAATATTTCATTGAAAACTAATAATATGATAGGCTGCAGGCTTTGTTAATTTTATTTTAGTAGTTTTTATCCACATATAGTATATTTTGAAAATGTACATATATTGAAATATTTTGAAAAGCATTAAAAGCCATTTAAAAATTAATTTTCACAATGCAGCAGTTGATAATGGTACCTTCTAGGTTATAGAGGGAGGAATAGAAATCTTACATATTTCATATTCATAGTCATTGTATTGAATAAATACAATTTTGCTTGCATCCAGTTGATTAAGCTTTTTAAAAATCTCATTCATTCCTTAAAATATTATTCTAATTAGCTTGTATGCTCACTTATTTTATTTCATTCTCCCATTAATTAGATATAAACAAAGTTTTGAGGACTCAGGTAATATAATTAGAAGGTATAAATCTATACATTTAACCTTAAAAAAAAGGATACAGACTTTTGGTGAAGAAATGGTAGACTGAAGACAGCTCTGCAAAAAGCAGTGCTGACAATTGTGGCTATGAAAAAGAAGCCAATGAGTAGATTGGCTCCTTCAATCTTCTCTGGAGAAAGAGAGGACATGAGATTGCCCACATTATGCTCTGTACAGTTGCTTTTCATGAGCCGACTGCAAGGCCATCATCTCTGGAGCGTAGGAGAACCAGGAGACGAAGGAATTTTTCACTCTTGCACTAGTCCTAGTCAGAGGACATTACATTTATACTTCCTTTGTCAATCACGTTTGGAAATTACCTATTAATTACTTTAAAGAACTTAGACACCTTTAAACAGACAAAGTTGAAAACTCCATGGGAATGTCTTCAGTCACATACTGTATATATTAAATGAGATTGTATCTTTATAAGCTTTAACCATTCAGAATGAACAGCCAAAAGTAAGACACAGTTTCAGCTACAGAAAGTTTTAAACAGATGAAAGGCTCAGAAAATCATGGAACATTTGATTTTGAATATTAAGACCTTAAAAATAATTTTAAAAAATAAATACATTTTTATGGGAAAGAAAAAATATTTGTGATATCAGAGACATATTGTACCATTACTGTGCATAACGTTAATCAGGCCTGTTGCCCTAATAGCAGGTATATGGTAGAACTTCAGAGTGTCTCTATAAGTCACTCTGTTGTGCAGTTCATCTGTGGACACAGAGTTGGCTCCCAGTCCTCATGGACACTCAATTATCTATGATAATACATATCGATTCTGGAGCAGTACCAATGCCCATGGATTTGATCTAAGACTTATTAACAATGAAAGTATGCTCACCTTCCATCAGGAGGAAGATATATCAAAGGAGAAAATGCTACTCTCACAATGCACCTTTTATTGTGCTTCAGCTGCCTAAAGATGTGTGAAAGTTTCTCCATTAAGCTGAAAAGTCCCTACATGGCACTCTCACATTTTCCATACTAAAATGTAATTTAAAACATATTTCTTTTGACCTTACCTATGAGCTTTCTTCCTCAGTTTCTTGTATCTTGAGAGTATATCTGGGCACTGATAATAAAGATTTGAACAGTAGTGTATCCTGGTGTCATAGTATTTGAAACCTTTAATTTTAATTTGTTTTTACTCTCCCCTTGTAGACATCATTTCATTACTTTGTAATTTATTTATGCTTACTACCGGTATGTTTTTAATTTCAGGTTTTAAATTCTTATCAAGGATAAAAAACGGGGACTAAAATACGCTTGCATGAATAATACATAATACATTCTTCAAAATGCAGAACGATTTAGTAGAAATGTGGAAAAATACCACTAAAGCTGCTTGCCGAGATGACATCTCTACTATTACAAGTATATAAGTCATAATAGGTCACCGGATGGATCTCTTAATGGATGACAGCAGTAATGTATTGACATAAGAGCTAATACAGACATTGATTTAGAAAAAAAATCCATATTGATATAAGTTTATAAGAACCGTATAAAAGAATTTAAAAATATTTAAGAAAACATACTAAGTACATGAAACAATCTAATGACTGAAAAAAAATTGCTCATGTAAGAGAGACAATTATTCTAGGATCAAGTAAAATTTATGTATTGTGCTTACTGAAAAAAATTATAATTCCTCTAAAGAAACAGCAGAACATTTAATAAAAGGAAATAAATAAAAATAAAAGGTATATACTTCTGGGAAACTTTTTTCTCCTTTAGAATAATACTTCTAAACTTTTAGTTTAGTCTTCCATCTTATATTCATCTCAGTTACTAAGCTTGCTTTTTCAATATACAGGTAGCCCTTGACTTATGACCACAATTGAGCCTGAAATTTATGTTGCTAAGTAAAACAAAAAGTTAAGTGACTTTTGCCCCATTTTATGACTTTTCTTGCCACTGTTGTTTAGTTATATCACTGCAATTATTAAATTAGTAATATAGTTGTTAAGTGAATTTGGCTTCCCTATAGACTTCGCTTGTCAGAAGGTCACAAAAGGTGATGACAAGATTCCAGGACATTGCAACCGTCATAAATATGAACCAGTTGCCAAGCATACAGATTTTGATCATGTGACGATGGGGGTGCTGCAAAAGTAGAGGTGTGGAAAACAATCATAAGCCACTTTTTTTCAGAGCCATTGTGACTTTGAATGGTCACTAAATGAACTGTTGTAAGTCAAGGACTACCTGTAGTGTCTCTATGAAATCTATCTTTCTAAGTCACCCTTTTTTGGCCATATCTCTCACCCATGCCTTTCCTTCCTTTTGTCCTTCACTTTGCTGTCAGCTTCCCAAATCTACTCTGTTATGCTTCAAAATTAGTCTCTGACCAATTTGCAGCCCATTTGGATATCTGGTGGAGCCTATTTTTATTACTTTTCAAATAGTGACCAGAAAAAAAGGAAAACCCCTCCCTGACAAAGGTAATTAAGATAATTATGCTAACACCCTAACCCCCTCCAAAAAACCCATGTAAAAAGTGCTTTAAAAAAAAGCAAAATAATACAATAAAGTAAAAACAGTTTATTACTTTAATAGTAAATATTATATATACATGTATATTTATATTCAAGTATGTGTATGTTTCTAATATATTAAATATGACTATTTTTTTACAAAATTCTTCTTAAAAAGACATGCTTACTAAATTTGGGGGGGGGATAAAGTGGACTATATAAATATGATTGTGCAACAAAGGCGAGCATTTGCAGAGGATAGTATTTTTTTGAACTACATGCCTAGTAAACTGAATTTGACAACTATACAATGTAAATAGATTCACTGTACCCTTACTATGACATTACAGCATTGGAAAATAAACGTATGGCTCCTTTCACTGAATAGATTGAAAACCTGATTGCACTTGCCACTTATGAGCAGATTGCCTATAGATATAGACTTTGTATGGACAGGTAGAATGAAATATGGGTTTCATTTATACCAAATATAGTAGGTTATCTCCTTCAACCCAAACATCCTCACTCTTCCATTTTTTCCCTTACTCCTTTGCCAACAATCTTCTCTTCGTGCTCATTGCTGATAGATCCTTCTCTACATGTTCTGTTTCTCCTTTTCATTTTCTGGTACATTTCCCTTTTTTGCCTCTTTCTGCTTCTTTTAATTATCTCTATCCTGTGTTTGAGTGTGCATGTATAGATATATGTGAGTATTATGTGTGCAGATGAGTCTCCCTGTATGCATGCTTTCCACTTGAGCTAATTGACTGCAAGAGAAAGCCTAGTCCTAATGCAGAGAACAGCCCAAAGCTGAGGGTCAAACTGGGAAGATATTTATTGAAAAATTCATTCCCAAACCACCCACTCTAGACTTGACTCTTTCATTTCCCTTCTCCTTAGCATCAACACCTAGAGATGAATTGTGAAACATAACCTGTTTGCACTGCTATTGACATGATAGCAGAGTTCCAATATTTGAGGGGCTGCCACAAAAAAGAGGTCAATCTACACCAAAACACCTGAACAAGAAACAATGGGTGAAGACTAATCAAGGAGATAACCAACTTAGAACCAAGCAGAAATTTTCTGCTAGCTAGAACAATCAGTCAGTGGAATGACTTGCCTCCAGAAGTTGTGGATACTTCATCACTAGAGGCTTTTAAAAAGAGATGGCAGAGCCTATTTGTCTGAAATGGTATATAGGGGTTTTCTGTTTCAGCTGGGGTTTGGACTAGAAGACCTCCAAGGTTCCTTCCAACTCTGATATTCTGTTAAGGAAATGTGTGCTCGGAAGTATATGTGCTTTTTTCTTTTTCTCAAATATAAAAGTTCAGGTGTTTTTTTCTGCATTAGCCTTTGAACGTTTATATATAACCTGTTTGCTTTTGATGTATAATTCCTGACACGCAACTAAGAAATATGCTGCCCTCAGCCTGGTGGAAGTGATATGACCACACCTGTGACCAAAATTTATCCAAGTTGTTTTGACTGAGTTTGGGTATTGTTATATAGATGAGAGCAAGACACCCAGGCACAACTGACTGCATCAACGGTAGCAGGGAACCCCACCCCCCCTTACAATTATTTATACATCTTTGTGATTGTGCTATATCCAACACTTTCCAGAAATAGAAGCATTGTATTATGCTCTGGAGAAAAACTCAAACTGCACCAGCTTTCTCTCTGCCTATCCATAGACTAAGGCCAGGGGCCATTAGCACTGGACACAATCTGATCCATTGGGGCTCCTATCACTTCTGATCAATTGCCTCCCTATCTAAAAGAACCTGCAGGATGCAGTTTGTAAATGCTGCTTAGCCATAAGATTAATTTATGTCCTGAAAACATTTAATTGTCTGAAAAATTATCTGTTGTGATCGTAAATCTCCCAGAGTTTAATGGAGAGTTTTCAGTATGTGTTCAGTTCATGAGCCTAACAAAATATCCTTTGTGAAGCCTAAAAACTATACCAGTGATGGCAAACCTATAATATGTGTGCTGGAAGTGGCACGCAGAGCCATCTCTCCAGACACGCCAGCCGTCACCCATTGCTATTCCAGGTTCTGGTGGGCACATATGCACTGGCCAGCTAGTCTTAGTGCGCACATGCATGCAAGAAACTGGAAGACCAGGTGACAGCCACACATGCGCATACCAGAAACCTGAAGCTTAGCTTTCCAGTGCACGCATGCACATCAGGGAACTGCTCTTCTGGATTCTGGCACTCCCCCGCATGCACGCTCCCATTTTGGCACTTGGTACCAAAAAGGTTCGCCAACACTGAACTATAGCATAGCTAATACGCCATGATGTATCAAAGAAAGTAGAGATGCAGTGTGAATGAAGCTACAGTTTCATCTATGAATACTTTTTTTCCTTACGCACGTGCCTATCTTTAGAAGTTATTTTGAGAAGTGTGCTTTGCTCAAGCTCTGGGACTTGCAAAAGAAAAATTCTGCTAAGACTGTGATATATTGAGACTGCAAAAAAAAAGGGGGGAGTGTTATTTGCCATGAGAAATGCTCTGCCCCTTCATGATTTCCTACCTTTAATGTTTGAACTCTTGTGCCCCTAGGCAGTTGATAAACTTTGACTGCAAAGCGTGAGCAACAAATTGAAAATTTGTGGATAGGTTTTTACGTGGCAATTGGGACTTGTGCTTATTGAAGGAATATAGCAGATTTTTCATTGTAGAGAAAATCTATAAGCATTTAACAGGATATTAAACTTTTGTTCTACTTTTATATTTTTATAGGGCATTCCCTATAGCATGAATGAAATAATTCAACTTTATCTTGAACTTTTTCTCTTTTCTCATTTTGCAATAAAACTTTGACTCTTGAATAGATTAGATGTAAATGCAAATAAAAAAATAGATGAACCTGGATTAATAATTTTCATTAATGGTGTATATAGTGCATGGTTTTAATGTAAACAATTCTCACTTGAAAAAGGGAATCGGGCTCTGACATTGCATTGCATGTCTGTTGGTAAACTTAGCTTAATAAAAAATAAAAATATTATTTTATCATTTCGTGAGAAGTGTAACCTGCAGAGATGTATTTCCCTGATAGATGTAATAAATTGCAGCATGAAATACAATGATTTACAAGTTTTATATATCACTTCCCAAGCCATTTACTTAATGTTCTAATAATTATTTTCTAGATATGTAGTTCTGGATAGAAATATTGACTATTGACATTTAAAATGTTTGTGTTTCTCTTTAAAATCATAGGTATACCTTACCAGGATATTAAAGTACAAGAAATTGTGGCTAAAAGTTATGGAGTTCAGCCCATTTGTACATCATTCAGATATTTTCAGTAGCTTTAATTTATGGATGGAAGTTGTAATAAACTGAAGATTATAGGAGGTTTCTGCAATCTTCCAAAATCCAACAACATTCCGGTGCTTATTTGAAGACTGTTGTTCTCCACCCAGAGGTTTCACAGCCTCTAGGCCAGTGATGGATGGGCTAGAGGGTGCCAAAAGCATGCACGCATGCTATCACGCACACTCATGTGCCCACCCCCATAATTTAATGTCCCCCATGCTGTGCCTCCTGTGCATGCACGTGTGACCCCCCTGCTGCCCCGCACATGCATGTACAGCTTTCTTGGAGCCTGGGGAGGGTGAAGATGATCTCCCGAGGCCAGAAATGGCCTGTTTTCCGACTTCCGGTAGGCCCAGTAGGTCTGTTGTTTGCCCTCCCCAGGCTCAAGAGGCTTTCTAAGAGCCTGGGGACAGTGAAAACGGCCTCCTCCACCACCTGGAGGCCCTCTAGAGGCCAGAAATGGCCCATTTTCTGACTTCTGGTGGGACTAGTAGGTCCGTTTTTCACCCTTCCCAGGCTCCAGAGGCTTTCTAGGAGCCTGAGGAAGGCAAAAAGCAGCCCAACACGCAAACTGGAAGTTCAGGAATGGACTTCCAGGTTGCCTGTTGGACTATTTTTCTCCTTCCAGAGGCTTCAGGAGTTTTGCACGCTGGAGCTGACAGGACAATGCCTCGCATGCCCTCAGAAATGGGTCCACGTGCCATTTGTGGCACACGGGCCATAGGTTTGCCATCATGACTCTAGGCACTGAGAAAAGACATCAAAAACCATGGGCAGAGATATATAACTTGGTGACATCAGGTATTAATGATATCTCATTCCATGGCAATGGATGATCTCACACAGTGGCTTCATGTGGAGGTTAAACAGTAGCAGAGAAAGTACTCTACTTGGTGGCATGGACATATAGCAGGGACTGAAAATGGAACCTTGCTTCCAATCCACTCCAACTGGCCTCAGAGAAAGAAAGGGAACAAGCACAGGATAGTGCTGCCAATTCTCAAGTCTCAAAGCATACAAAAATAGGAAGTGCAAAAAGGTACGTTATTTGACTTTATTTATGATGATAAATTATAAATTTTATAATAATGGTAGAGATAATGTTCAAAATGTTAATAGGAGCAGGACTTGAAGTTTGAAGGAAATGTTAAGCATTTTATTGTCTGATTTGGTTCCCTGAAATTACTTAGGATGAGTAAAATTAGTATAATGTGCATTTTGTTGGCTGCATAAAAGCAGAATATCCTCCTTTTATATTTAAGATTACCTAGTTACTGGGACTGCCTTTGATGAAAGTGTATTATACAAGAAAGAAAAAGTAGTAGTATACAAGAAAGAGACACTTTTGTGAGCATTTTGCCTCCTAAATAGACGTATATTCTACATACAAATGTTCTACTTATATATACATACTGTATACATGTATATTCTGTTTATCAAAAATTTTGAATGGAAATTCAGTATAGTCCTACATGATAAACACTATTTTTTTTCTATACTAATATATGTATAGAAAAGAGAAACCTCAGATAATGGAGATGTAATTTAGCTAACATGACAATATAAATGTTCAATAATAGACAAAACATAAATACCTAAATTATTTCAGTTGACCAAGCAGAATAAATTTAATAGTTTTTTTATTGCCAGGTAGAAAACTATAATTGCACTTTGCCTATATATGTGCATAAAGGAACATCTTTTGCAAACTACAGTTCAGCTGTTTTGTTTTCTTTTTTGAACCAGCAAAGTACATAGAAAAGTCTTAACAACAACTAGGATATTTTAGAACTGATGATAAAAGAAGTGTAAAAGTTTATTATTGGAATGCAAAAACCTGTACACGTATATTGTTACGTATATGTATATATGACAAATGTATACAAGTAAATATGTGCATCAAGATCAGCCCATAGGAAGGAAAGCAACTGATTTCCTGGAGCAGGAAGATAGGAGGATCCAATGGTTAGGGAATTGTCCTGTAGGAGGATGTGATAGCTTGCAATCTGGACTGAAGTGATAGTTTGTAAACTGTTTCTATAGTCTCCCGGTCCAGACATGTATTTTTTAAAAAATAGTTTACATTTAAATTACCATGAGCAAAGGACCGAATCAGATTAAACTTTAAGTGTGGGTATGTCCTTAGTGTCAACTATATTGCTACATCCTTATAATATAAGATTCACTGATGTTGGCTGTTTAATTTTGAACATAATTATGGTAATGATGTCAAGGGAAAGCGTAATAAAATATATGGGTATGGTTTCATCTAAAATCTAACTGCATTGCAAACATGCTCCTTGGAGAAATACCTAGATCATATGGTCTCTAGTGTTGTAAAAATGCTGGAGCTGTGTTGAGATTTCAGAAAATTTAATCAGAATGGGTTGTGATGAGAACTAAAGCTCTTTTTTTTAGTGGTATATATCAGCTCTGGTTTTTAAGACCAGAGCCACATAGATTAAAATTTTGTGCTTGAATAGCTCCATGTATATTTTAATGTACCTTTCTATTCTTTAAAAAAAAATGAAGCGTTTGCAGGGGAAGGACTTGTGTAAATTGATAGTGTTGAAAAAGTAGTGTTTTTCTGCCTATTCTTTAACTGTAATGAACTGATGGTGTTAAAATATATTTTTAATTAGTAATTCATTATCTTCACAAAATTAATATTATATTGCCATTATTATATGGCACTAGTTTCTTTGGACTCCAAAACGGGTACACCATTGTATATTCCTTTCAAGGGTACTTTGAAACAAAATCATTTTGGAAATACTATATGTTTGAGGTAGTGATAATAAAAATCGCTGGAAGACTACTTCCAATAGAAATGTAGGCATGAGCAATGTAAGTGTATTTTGGCAACTCTGAATTGATTACAACTTTTGTAGTTAATACATATTTTGGTTAATTCTGTAAATGTGCTAAAAATATCTGGACCATTTTTTATTGCTTGCATTTTCCTGCCAGATGTGTAACACTTCAGCTTCCAATAATTCCTGCACTAATTTTCCTATCCAAATTATACACAGTCAGTGATGAGTCAATTGTCCGTATTGAGACTCCATATATCCGGGCCAAACCAGTATGTAATACTAAATGGAGAAGGCTCTAATTTTAATTTGTTCACCTTCTACATATTCTGTTTTCAGGGAAAATTAATTCTTTTGCTAGACTTTATGAGTATGGCTTCACGGATTTTATTCTTAGCTGGTAATGAGTATAGCTCTGACTCTTCATTTCTTATATTCAGTGGCAGCTTTTGCTGCCTTGGAGCAAATAGATCAGCTATTCAGTTAGTGATCACTTGTTAATTCTTCTCTGAGGCTTAGAGTTGAACCCTTAAGTGATGAGACACATACACAGTAAGAGAGGTTTTTTTTTTGTTAACTTCAGTTAACTTTTGTGTAAATCTCCTGATTTGGGGAGTCTCAACACTGATTTATGAATATACTCCAAATTTCAGAAGTAGATCCTGAAATACCAATTAAAATAGGTCATAATTATTTCCCACTATATACATTGTGATATTTTAAATTTAAGGCAGCAAAAAAGGATAAATCTCCCTTTGCTTGCAGGAGTTTGACCTTGACCCAGGCCATCTGTTCTTCCTCATAATGGTGACAAAGATGCAACAATGATTAGCTATACCGCAGTTCAGTTCAGTGTTTATGAAAGTGAGGAGGAATGCCCAAAAGAATGCCGTAATTTATTTACCTTCTCTTTATTCTGTACGAAATATGTCATGATTAGGGTAGTTGGAATATTTTGAGGATGACAGTAACCAGGGACGATGAAAATTATAGTCAAAAATATCCAAAGGTCATCTTATTGTGGAGTTTTGGCTTAGTTGAATAATTGCATTCATGAAGGTGAAAAGTAATCAGACACTATAAAAATCAAAACACTGGGAAAAATGTGAAATGACAGGGCAATTGCGGAACAACTTTGTTACTACTTTGCGGAGAAAAGGTGAATTAAGTTTGCAACCTTACACAAACTAAGGAAATCCAGCTTAAGGACACACAATTTCTCATGGAGAAATACATAAATTGTAACACATTTGTTCTTGAAATAGGAGAACAGATTTCATCTTGTATTTATAAGCCAAAACAGGCATGGTTACAAAATTGCATGCTGTTGGATGAGTTCTGATCCATTTATGAGACAGGCAATATCTGGTATGTCCCTGTGACCTCTATGGAGCCATACTACATAAAGCATTTTTATAGTCTTGATTATGCTTTCCAAGAAAGAGAAATTATGTCTTTTTTTCACATTCATCATGTTGTGAATGGGTATTCAGAAATTTACATACTAGGAGAAATTTTGGGGGGCTGTCTACACTTTATGTGAACACCAGACATTTACATAATGCAAAATTATTGTATTATGCACCTGCCTTGGGCAGAAAATTTTGATATCATGAGAACATAATAAATAGCTATTAAATTTGGTACTGCTGCATTTTTTCCGACAGAGAAGAAAGATGTGCTTGAGGGAACTTTCTGACTTGAGCAAAATTCACTTGGCTAATTTTAGGTATTATACACATGCAAATTGAAAGTGAAGGGAAGCTATTTGGGATGTAGTTCAATTGAAAGCATTAAGTAATACATCTCTTGATTTCAATAAGCTAAACAGCCTGAACGGTGTACTTTATTATTTTTCTGGAAGTATTAATATTCTGGATTAAAGAAAGAAAAGTTGAACAAAGGGTCAGAAAAAACAAGAATAAGCTTGCATAAAAAGCTAGGGGTCCACAGTGAACAAAATACACAGCCTAAATTCAGATTTCAGTTTGCTAAGGCAGTTAAATACATGATTAACTTTAGGAATGTGCTTTGAGAGCCATTAAATCCTTGCTTGATGATGATGAGTACACACTTGAGTACATTCTTAAATGTGCTGTGTGAGACATTGACAGCTAATGAGTATAAAGCGAATGTTTTAGTGTGAGCTGGGGAAGGGTTGCCCTCCAAATATTTAGGACTACAACTCTTAATAGTCCCCAGTTAGTATGGCTAGTTATAGTTATAGTAATAGTAATCTGGAGTGTATTATATTGCTTATCCTTCCTTAATGTGTGCACTTGTGTGTTCATTAAAAATGCATAATGAGTCAAACTTCATTTCATTTGACCTTTTGAACTACTTATAGATGCTATACTTTGATGACGTGAAAGACCTGTTCACTCTGTATCTTTCACTTATTAAAATATTGGATTTATTTTCACCTTTTAATGTTTTTCCACTATTTACTGTAGTATAGGTGATAGCAATAAGCACTCAAAATTGTGATTACCCAGAACAGTTCTTCCCATTTATATCCAGAGTCTAGAAAAGAATGGATATGTTTATTGTCTTGACTTGGTGTGTCATGCTAGATTAATTTACCTTTTAGATATTTTGGCAGAGGGCAGTCAGTGGCAGTTCTATGAAAGCAGCATCTATGTAACTAGTAAAAAGTGTCTCCATTAACCTTGTGAATGATGTGACAATTTGCTTCAGAGGTTTTGTAGTCGAGGAAGTATGGATGGCAGCAGCATCCGATTTTAGTCTTGTGCCCTCCAGATGCCTTTGAGTACAAATACAATTTCCAGCCAATGAGATTGTGAAAGCAAAATCTTGCTGCAGCTAGGATATGCTAGTCCCTCCTGGTCATCTTCACTGTCTCACTCTCAGTTCAGCCAAAGACTGAAGACTCCTTCCTCTTGCGAACTATGAAAAAAGCATAATGAGTCTATCAGGAGAGCTGGGGGGGGGGGATACATTGTGAATGCCTGTGTGCACACATATAGTATGTGAATGAATGTGTGTGTGTGTGTAGAGAAGATAGAGAAAGTGAAGATAGGAGGGCAGCAAAAGATCTGGCCAGATGAAGATTCCGTAAGATCTCCTGAATGGAGAATTAGTACAGGGAAAGTGGGAGACCGCAAATGCGATGTAATGATATCTGCAAGAGGGTTCCAAAGGCCTTGAGAATGTCACTCTTGAATTGGCTTTTTAGCCACACCAGATGTTGCTTTAAGGACCTCTTTCCAGAGCACGATACCATAGTCTTTTGAGACTAAAGAATGCCAATGGGGTGGGGGGAATAGAGAATATAGAGAAAGTGAAGCTAGGAGGAAAACAAAAGATCTGGCCAGATGAAGAAACTGAAGAGTTGTAGGGTGGCCAAAGATTTCAATACTCCCTTGTGCTGTTCAGGGAAAGAGAATGACATCAGTAAGAATCCATTGAGGAAAACCAGTTTTATCTAGAAGCCCAAATATGTAGCCTGGATGACAAGCAATGATTTGCAATTTTTACCTTTGATGATATCAGGAAGAGGTAGGTGGAAGAGGAGTAATATCACAATAACAATAGAGCAGGGGTGTCAAACTCACTACAACAACTTTTCCCCCCTTTGGTAAAATGGTGGGGGTGGTCAGCTGACAGGCCACAAGTTTGACTTCCCTGCGATAGAATGTAGTTAAAGTTTTAGAGATATAACTGTAGAAGTTAAAGTAAATGTAGAAACAAGGGTTTAAGGCTAAGAGACATAAAATCAGGACTCAGATATAGCAATAAAATTATATAAAATAGATAAAAATAAAATATAGCTACAGTATATCACAGGTATAAGGAATAGAATAGGACTAAGAAGTGGAATAGACATTGAAGTACTGTGGAAAGGTTACTGTTTATGAAAAGCCATAATCTCCTTGATAAAAATAAGCCTTTATTTTTTGTACTTCCCAAAATATTTTTACCTCTTTGCACTCTGCCATCTTGCAGAATAACCCATGGCACTAATGACGATGGGACATTTTGTTCAGTTCATCTGGACGGCTTCAGATACCTTATGTTCGCCGTCTGAAAACACCTTGGAAAGCTATGGGTTTTGCTGATTAAAATAATTTATTCAGATAAGATATGCACATACATTAAGTGATGTAGTGATTTGGGTTTGATTTTATTCTCTAAGGAAGTAACTTGAAAATAAGGTACTTGATTATTCTATTTAGCTAAAGTGGATTTATAATAGGAGAGATAATGTATTGGTTGTCAACTTCTGAAGTTTGTCACTAACTGGAGGAGGAGTTTATAACTCACAGCAAGGATATTTGCAAATGTAATTTGCATGTGTTACAAGCATATTCACAATTTATTGGAGAGTTTTAGAGACAGCCTTGAAGAAAGCATTCAGCAGTATTTGCACACAAAAAAAATCAGCTTGACTAGGAAAGGCAGAAGAGCATGAGAAAGAAACTCAAATTACCCTAAATTGGCTCTCCTTGGTATAAAAAGGGAAAGAAAAACCATGTCAGGCTTTTAAGATTCTGTAATTATAGCTTATATTAATAAAGCAGAGTTCTAAGATTGCTCATGGCTTACATTTGCTAAACCTCTACTTCAGAGGGCTAGCACAGTGGTGGGCAAACTCATTAGTCGACAGAGCCAAATATCAACAATACCACGATTGAAATTTCTTTTGAGAGCCGGAAGGTGTGGCCTGTTTTGTGGGAGTGGCTCAGCGGTCATGTGACTGGGTGGGCGTGGCCAACTTGGAAAATGAAACTCACTTAACAATGGTCTTGGTTAGCAACCAAACTTTTAGGCTCAGTTGTGGTCATAAGTTCTTTCTTTCTTTCTTTCTTTCTTTCTTTCTTTCTTTCTTTCTTTCTTTCTTTCTTTCTTTCTTTTTCTTTCTCTCTTTCTTTCTTCCTCTCTTTCTCTCTCTCTCTCTTTCTCCATTTCTCTCTCTCTTTCTCTCTTTCTCTCTCTTTCTCTCTTTCTCTCTCTCTTTCTGTTTCTCTTTCTTTCTGTCTCTCTCTTTCTCTCTCTTTCTTTCCCTCTTTCTCTCTCTTTCTCTCTCTTTCTCTCTCTCTTTCTTTCCCTCTTTCTCTCTCTTTTTCTCTCTCTTTCTTTCCCTCTTTCTCTCTCTTTCTCTCTCTCTCTCTTTCTCTCTTTCTTTCTTTCTTTCTCTTTCTTTCTGTCTCTCTTTCTGTCTCTCTTTCTTTCTCTCTCTTTCTTTCCCTCTTTCTCTCTCTTTCTCTATCTCTCTTTCTTTCTCTTTCTTTCTCTCTCTATCTGCTTCATCTGCCCAACTCTGTCACTCTGTGTGTGTGTGTCTGTCTGTCTCACATTCAAGCACTTAATCACTCATTCTGTGTCTCTGTCTATCTTTCTCTCCCTCCCTCCCTCTCTCTGTCTCTCCCTGTCTCTGTGTGTATCTGTCACTCTCTGATTCCCCCTCCCTCCTTGTCTCTCTCTGTGTCTGTGCCTCTCTCTGTCTGTCTGCCCCCCCCCCCCCGCGGAGCCTCCTCAGCCCAGCCCGCCGCGGTTACTCACTCGCTCGCCTTAGCCGGGCCCGCCTGGCCGCCCGCCGTGTTCGCTCGCCCGCTCAGGGTACTTCCAGGGCTCGGTGTGGGGTGGGGAAGGAACGTCGACCCTCTGGACGCTGGTTCCCTCCAATCGCCCTGGAAGTAGCCTGGCCCGCTCGCCCGCTCAGGGTACTTCCAGGACTCCATGTGGGGTGGGGAAGGAACGGCGACCCAATGGACAATGGTTCCCTTCCATTGCCCGCGGAGCCTCCGCACCCCCTGGAAGTAGATGAGCGGCCGGCATGCCGCCTGGGGAGGCTCAGCGGGGGAAGCGAGGGAGGGAGTCAGCAGCCGGTAGGGAGGGTTGCTCTGGCGGGTCCCAGGAGTCCCACCCTCAGCGAGGGTGGAGGAAGAGCCACACTCGAGGGGCCAAAGAGCCGCATGCGGCTCGCGAGCCGCGGTTTGCCGACCACTGGGCTAGCATTACTGTATTGTGTGATGCAGAGGTGGGATTCAAATTTTTTTACTATCGGTTCTGTGCCATGGCTTGGTGGGTGTGTCATGGCTTGGTGGGATGCAGGGGTGGGTTTCAAAATTTTTGGAACAGGTTCTGCGGGTGTGGCCTGCTTTGTGGGAGTGGCTTGCTGGCCATGTGACTGGGTGGGAGTGGCTTGCCAGCCATGTGACCGGATGGAAGTGGCCAACTTGGAAAATGTGAAACTCACTTAACAATGGTCTTGGTTAACAACTAAACTTTTGGGCTCAATTGTGGTCATACGTTCTTTCTTTCTTTCTCTTTCTTTCCTTCTCTCTCTCTTTCCCTCTTTCTTTCTCTCTCTCTTTCCCTCTTTCTCTTTCTCTCTTTCTTTCTCTTTCTCTCTTTCTTTCTCTTTCTCTCTTTCTTTCCCTCTTTTTCTTTCTCTTTCTTTCTTTCTCGCTTTCTCTTTTTCTTTCTCTCTTTTTTTCTCTCTTTCCTTTCTGTCTCTCTTTCTCTGTCTTTCTCTCTCTCTTTCTTCTCTCTCACTTTTTTTCTTTCTTTCTTTCTCTTTCTTTCTTTCTCTCTCTGTCTCTCTCCCCTTCATCCGCCCATCTATCACTCTGTGTTTGTGTGTGTGTGTGTCTGTCTCGCATTCACGCACTTAATCACTTTCTGTGTCTCTCTCTTTCTCTCCCTCCCTCCCTCTCTGTCTCTGTGTGTGTGTCTGTCACTCTCTGATTCCCCCCTCCGCTCCCTGTCTATATTTTATTTATTCAATTTATACCCCGCCCTTCTCCAAACGGACCCAGGGCGGCGCACAGGAAAATTAAAATACATACAAAACATCATATAAAATTTAAAAAACTAATTCAATAGAACCTGTGCTAAAACCAGATTAAAATCCCCAAATTTAAAAACTATCTAAAAGTCAGTATAGGAGGCTACGCTAGGCCGGCTAGATGAAACAAATGTGTCTTAAGACACTTGTGGAAGAGGCGGAGGTCAGAGATGGTGCGAAGTTCAGGGGGTAAGTCGTTCCAAAGGGCTGGACCTGCCACAGAGAAGGCTCTCCCCCTGGGTGTCGCCAGTCGGCATTGTCCGGCCGACGGCACCCTGAGGAGGCCCTCTCTGTGGGAGCGTATTGGTCTAAGGGATGTATGGGGCAGGAGGCGGTCTCGCATATAACTAGGCCCCCGAGCCATGGAGCGCTTTAAAGATGGTCGTCAGAACCTTGAAGCGCACCTGAAAGACCACAGGAAGCCAGTGCAGCTCGCGCAGGATAGGTGTTATGTGGGAGTGTCTAGGCGCTCCCGTAATCACCCGCGCGGCTGCATTCTGGACTAACTGCAGCTTTCGAGTGCACCTCAAGGGAAGCCCCATGTAGAGAGCATTACAGTAGTCGAGTCGAGAGGTCACGAGGGCCTGAGTGACTGTGCGAAGGGCAGCCCGGTCCAGTAAGGGCCGCAATTGGCGCATCAGGCGTACCTGATGGAAAGCCCCCCTGGCCACGGCCGCCACATGGTCCTCCATGGACAGCCGGGAATCCAGGGGGACACCCAAATTGCGCGCCCTCTCCACGGGGGCCGGTGTTTCGCCCCCAATGGCCAGAGTTGGAATAATCTGGCTGAACCGGGGTGCCGGAAGCCACAGCCACTCAGTCTTGGACGGGTTGAGCCTGAGTCTCTCTCTGTGTCTGTGCCTCTCTCTGTCTGTCTGTCGTCGTGCCCGCCCACCCGTCCCCCGCGGAGCCTCTTCATCCCGGGGCCGCTGTGCTCACTCACCTTAGCCTGCCCTCCCCGCTGCCCGGCCGCCTGCAGCTGAGAAGCGTGTGTGTGTGTGTGGGAACAGGGAAAGTTTTGCCGCGAGTGGCGGGGGGTGGGGTGGGGGTTTGCGCAGCTTAGCGCGCTCTGGTTCCGCTGCCCCTAGCCAGCAGGCTTTAAAGGCCGAGCGCTGGCTGAAGGGCTCGGCCTTTGAAGCCTGCCGGCTAGGGGCAGCGGAACAAGAGTGCGCTAAGCTGCGCAAACCCCCACCCCACCCCCCGCCACTGGTTGGCGGGCACAACGACAGATAGACAGAGAGAGGCACAGACACAGAGAGAGACAGGGAGCGGAGGGGGGAATCAGAGAGTGACAGACACACACACAGAGACAGAGAGGGAGGGAGGGAGAGAAAGAGAGAGACGCAGAAAGTGATTAAGTGCGTGAATGCGAGACAGACACACACACACACAAACACAGAGTGATAGATGGGCGGGGTTCGCGCAGCCTAGCGCGCTCTTCCGCCCCGCCCCCCACGCCAACAGGGAAAGCAGGCCCGGCAGCTTCAAAACTAAAGCGCCTGGGTCTTGAAACTTTCCCTGCTAGGGATACACGAGCGAGCCACGTGTTCCTTAGATACTTCCGGGTCCACGATCCAAAGGGCTCGCTTGGGATCCGGAAATTTGACGAAAGGGCTCGCGCGAACCCCTGCGAGCCCTCAGGAACCCACCCCTGGTGGGATGGCAGGGAAAGGATACTGTAAAATCTCCATTCCCTCCCCACTCCAGGGGAAGGTTACTGCAAAATCCCCATTTCTTCCCACTCAGCTGGGACTTGGGAGGCAGAGAATAGATGGGAGTGGGGCCAGGCAGAGGTGGTATTTACCGGTTCTCCTAATTACTCAAAATTTCTGCTATCAGTTCTCCAGAACTGGTCAGAACCTACTGAATACCACCTCTGGTGTGATGCTTCTGATGATGTATATATTTTAGAAACTATTCAATAATATTTCATTTTAGAATATGCATTTAATTAGAGACTATTTGTTCTACAAATAAACAATAGCTATTTGTAAAACAGATAAATAACAATAGCTATTGTTTTTTAGGTATTATAAGAGATGTCTTCTGGGCCTATGTGGAATTGATTGACCAATTATCAGGTTTTAAAAGTAATTAACTTTTAGGTTTCTAAATTGTTTGACTATGTTTAAAATATAATGAATCCTATCAACAACAGAGCTAACACTGTCCTTTTATTCTCTCTAATAAAATGTAACTTGTAGCAAATGTTTTTCCTTTCTATCTTTTCCTCCCATTTTGTAAACTGAAGGATAAACTACTTTACTGTAGATGAATTTCTTCACTATGGCCTAAATCATGGGTGTCAAACTCACATCATCACGGCTGCATCATGTGATGCATTGGAACTTTCCCCCCCTTCACTAAACCGATGTGGGTGTGGCCAACACGTGACGCATCTGGCCCGCAGGCCAGGAGTTTGACACACCTGCTTTAAAGGGAATATCTTGCGTTCTAATATTGTTTTCCATAACTAAGCTACTTTTAAGGAAAATAACAGTATTAATAGTAGCTGATATTCTGCTTAGGTTTGGAGCAATTACTTAACATGGTTTTGTTATCAAAATTATGCTTTACTTTCAAAGACCCATGCATTATTTTTTCCCCAGGATTTCTGATGATCACACATCCATTGACTCTCGTAACCTTTCATTTCTTACATAAAATAGAACATCTTGGTGACTGTTCCGTTTCCATGGAGACTCTCTTTGAATGCAGTTATAATTAGCATGCTGCAGCCACAGTAGATTGTCCTTTGAAAGAAATAAGAACATCGTAGAAAAGATGTGTTATATTGTCAATTTCATAACAGGTAAATGGAAGCAGTTTCTACAAACCATGAGGGCACACTATGATCTGAGGCATATCAGTTTACTAAAGCCTTAAAAAAACCAATCTTCTGGTTTCTTTTACACAGCATGTGCAATTGTTAAAAATCCACATTTGGCTAAATGCATAAATTATATTGTTTTAAAACTTATTATGGACTGGCTGTGAAACCTAGTGGTCTGAGATATATATATATATATTTATATATATATAAATCCACTTGGGTCAATTATTTGTGTCACATATTTGGAACTGTGATAATGCAACTGCAAAGAAGTGTCCCATCTTGACGACTGTAAAACTTATGGATTTCAACTTCCAGAATTCCCTAGTCAGCATGGGGATTCACGACTGACTGGGGAATTCTGGGAATTGAAGTCCATAAATCAAGATTTGGAGACTCCTGCATTGGAGTCTTAAAAACTGTTAAGACTCTGAACTGTTAAGAATTCATTAACATGAATTCTGTGTATTACTTAAGCATACTGATGGCAAAGCTAAAAAGATGGGATTTTAAACATTTGTGCTCCCTTGAGAAGAACAGCTGTATTTAGTAGAATTAAGCAGCTAGGCAGAAATAAGTGTAGGAGAATGAATCCAGTTCCGAGAGATTAAGAGGTTTTGTTCATGAAGAGATTTGTAAAACGAAAGAATACAAAGACTTAACATAGTTTTTAGAATACAATCAGAATAGGAATATTATTAACAAATGTGATCTAAGTTATGGGAGAATCAGTTGTGGTAAATGAATATGACAAAAGAAGTATCCATTAACAGTTTCAGGGTTAAGAGCATTTAGCCTAATTTCTCAAAAACGGTCACATGACTTTTATTCTTAAATAATCGTAAAGCCAGCTGCACAGGCTTAGATAATTCACTCTCTCAATCCTAAGAAGAAGGCAACAGCAAACTACTTCCAAAATCTGGCTATGAAAACGGCTTTCCACACAGTCACTTGGAGTCAATGCTTACTCAAAGGCACCTCTTCCCACACAAAAACCAAACCAAAACAAAATAGCCTCCAAAACCACAACACCCAGCAAAGAAATCATATTTAGGTGTTCAATTTGTTGGCTAGCCACAAAAGGAAAATAAATATCAGTTTCAAGAATGTAGGTCTTTAAGAATTCAGAGGTTTTCAGAAATGAAGAAGCATATTGGGATGTTTTAATGCAAACTTCTTCAAAAGGCAGAATAATTTGCACCATATAGTAGAGATGAAGAATAGTTCAAGCTAGATAATTGTTCAGCTTGAGGATACTCAGAAATAGTTGAATAAATATTTTCCTTAGTGAATGGGTAGGCAGGATAGTGACTTTGAGCATTCATAGATGTATGGACATCTTCTGTCGTCAGGGTCCTTGATCTATCAGATTCTCTAACATCATCAAAAGTGGGGTCTCCGAAGTTTAGAGGCACTTTATAAATAAAGGTGCTGTTTTACAACATAACAGTTTCCCTTTTAAATTAGTATAAAAAATAAAACCTAACCCTATAACTCTTTTTATTTAGACAGCCAATGAAATAGAACAGCAAAAATGTGTGGGCAAAATAATTACTATTACATTAATTGAATTTTATGCCAGCCTTAAATTAAAACAATCCTATTCAGATTGTGTTTAAATTTAGCAAGTAATTTAGAAAAATAACAGTTCTATGAAATGTTTATTTGGGAAAATTTCTCCCATATGAACTCTCCTATTCAAGCTTGAGAGAAATCCTCTCTAGAACAAAATTCCCTTCCGATTCCTGGCCCATTATTCCAGAAATGTTAACAGCATATAATTTTGGGGGTTTGATTTTTGTTTCTGTTTTGCTTTTAGGATGCAAAGAGTGTGTTAAAAATGTCTGGGAGAAAAATTATATTTTCTTAAAGATGGGATTACATCTGACAATCTTTGACCAGGTGGACCATACTTTCCAAATGCATAATTGAATAATCAGTAGTGAGATTTCTAAATATAGTCAGCAATGGCTACTTAAATGACAATATTGTTAGGCAATAAAACCAGCCAAAGTGGTTTTAAAATCTAGAACATATATCTTTCTCATAATCTGGGTTTATAATGAATCAGAGAACCACTTGGTGTGGTGGCTAAGGCAATTGCTATAGAAATCAGAAGATTGTGAGTCCCCTACCTTAGATAAAAAGTTAATTGAGGGACTTTGGGCAGTCCCTCTCTTTCAGCCCTTGAAAACAGACAATAGGTACCATATTTTTTGGAGTATAAGACACACTTTTTTCCCTCAAAAAAGAGGGTGAAAATCTGGATGCGTCTTATACACTGAATACAACATTTTTGGCTAGACAGATGTGGTATTTGTTGGTTCTCCAAACTACTCAAAGTTTCTGGTACCAGTTCTCCAGAACCTTTCAGAACCTTCTGAATTTCACCCATGGTCATAAGTAAGTTTTTTCAATGCTGTTGTAACTTTAAATGGTTGCTAAATGAAAGGTCATAAGTTCAGGATGAGATGTAGACCAAATACTGCAATCAAAATAACTTCCAAAAATTTTAAATTATGGTCTTCATAAAAAGGGCCAAGATAAAAAGATAGCACATAGAGGAAAACCCAGTAGGATAGGCTCATATTTTAAAATATTTAAAAGTTGAAGGAAATTGTTCTCGACTTACAACCATTTGTTGAGTGACAGTTTGGGGTTACAACAGGGCAGAAAAAAGTGACTTATGACCATTTCTCACACTTACAATCATTGCAGCATCCCCATGGTTACAAGGGTTTGTGTGATCCTTGGGGTATAATGATGCCAAAGGTATATTTTTGAGAAGATTAAATCATGTTGAGTTCCAAATGAAAGTAAACAGGGAAACGAGACTGTTGTTTTTGGGAAACAGATCCATTCTCTTTTCTCAGTTAAGAAAAGCTCCCTCCCCTCTTTTTGGGAGCTAGATTTAATTAACAACCGTGTTACTAACTTAACAACTGCAGTGATTAACAACTATGGCAAGAAAGATCGAAAAATGGAGCAAAATTCGCTTAACAACCATCTTGCTTAGAAACAGAAATTTTGGGCTCAATTGTGGTTTGAAGTTGAGGGTTATCTGTAATACATCTCCCAGCTAGCACCAGATTCTGCAATAGCCATTGAGAAATTCTTTTTCACTAAAGGAAGTTGACTGACAGCAACTGCCTTAAGAGAAAACTTGGATCCAGTTTAGAATATGTAGCCCAGGTGAGTCTCTATGTTGGGAGAAATATTTTTGAGGTGGTTCAAATCAAATTTCTGAAATACATATTTGCTGTACCAAGAACTAGCTAGTGGCCTTTTCATATTAGAAATGTTGTTGTTGTTGTTAGTTGTGAAGTCATGTCTGACCCATCACGACCCAATGGACAACGTTCCTCCAGGCACTTCTGTCCTCTACCATCCTTTGGAATCCATTTAAACTCACACCTACTGCTTCAGTGACGCCGATCAGCCACCTCATTCTCTGTCATTTGCCCTCAACCTTTCCCAGCATTTGGCTCTTCTCTAGTGACATATTAGAAATAGGTTTGCCTAAAAATGGAGTATGGAGGCTGTTATTAATTCAGTGGTTAATGCTCCAATTTTTCCCTTAAGTTTATTTTCACTACTAATGGCTGATGATGATCCAACAAAATGCAATAATATTACAGAACAAAAACATAATAACATTTGTGTTATTTGGCAAGGTTTGTATGATCCTTGGGTTATAATCATGCCAAAGATATACTTTTAACACAATTAAAGCATGTTGAGTTCCACATGAAAGTAAACAGGAAACAAGGCTGTTGTTTTTGGGAAGCAAATCTATTCATCTTTCTCAGTTAAGAAAAGTCCCTTTCCCACTTTTTTTGAGCTAGGCACAATATTGTCCAGTGGCAGTGAATAGCAGGCACACATCAGTGTAAAATTACATATTGTAGTTTTACTTCATGTACTTGCTGACCACCTTCATTTTATTCACTATTTTTTTGTTAAAAAAAACCAATTACATTGTTTTTAGCAGTATTATCTGTTCCTGGTCATTGGTCACAATTTTGTGTTTGTGTATATGTGTCCTATGAAGTATTACTATTAAAAAAAGAAAAAGGGATTAATGAAGTTACAAATGATTTCATAGCTATAAGAGAGGGAGAGGGAGAGGGAGAGAATGACTCTGGGGGTTATATTAAATCTCAACTCTAGAGATTGCTACTGTGCATTTTTCTGTCAATAGAGAATTCATTTATTTCCCTATCAACCTGAACAGAAGCCTTGAAATTTTTGGTTTGCCAGGCAACCTTTAATGTAGCTTTAAAATTCTGTCCATGTTCTTTGTTTTTCCTTATCACCAAATGCTGTCCTGTATTATTAGAATCATAATAACTACTACTCATAGGCCAACATACACAGTTGTTTCAGAAATGAGCGGTGGGGAACAATTTTTCACAAAATTCCCCATGAAATGCATACAAATAGGGTTGCTGACTTTCCAAGAGATTTGATACTTAATACGTCATTTGGTGAAAAAAGAGAATTGTACTCAGAAATACATTTTTCTTCCATAACTCAAACTACTTTCTGTAAGTTCTCAGCTTTAATGAATGCTTCATGTTTTATGTTGACTGGGTGGAGACAGGATTTATTTATATGTTTGCATTAAGTTGCTTTAAGATATAGCTTTACTATCCCGCAATTGCAATTTTGCCTTAGCTGCAGGGAATAAGACTGAAACGAGCCAGAAATATTTTTGATTGGCACAAGATAACAAATGAACCACAGAGTCTGAAAAGAAAAACGTTGACAAGTTCTGCATATTGTATATTATATTATACTTCATTTATTATTTTCATATTAATAAATCAATAGCTTGGGGGGGGGGGGTTGTAGATGTTGAGCCTTCTTATTCTTAACAATCCCAAAAGAAATTCTGGCATATTAGAGCCCCCCTCCATATTATAGTACACAAAAAAATGTATGCTACACTCCATTCTTGCCAAATATGACATTGTAGGGAGATTTTTTTTCTAGCTCTGAGGTCTATTGGAATAAAACAAAAATAATTATGATTCTGTATAGGAGTTATTTCTGACTTTGAGATAGAGGGGGAATGGTTGCTGAGCCTTGGGAAGGAGACTCAACAACCCTTCATTGACTTAAAAAGGGACACTGAAGTTTTTGGACTGGTATTCAAGGTTTGGTTAATATATGGACAATAAAGTAATATTCCTAGAATCCCTGTAGTGTGTAGTGTGAATCCCTGTAGTGTGTTACTTGACCTGGTCTACCTCACAAGACCAACAGATCCTCAATGGTCTCTGTGTACATTTATAGTTGTGATTTCCATAGTTGAAAGATATTTGAAAGTAGCTGCAACATAAGTGTTTTTAAATATAGTGATACCTTGGTACTCAACTGCTTTGAAAATCATTGAATTTGGAACTCAACACATTTTGACACAAAATTTTTATCCTGGTATTCATTGTTTAGAATAGAATAGAATAGAATAGAATAGAATAGAATAGAATAGAATAAGAGAGTTGGAAGAGATCTTGGAGGTCTTCTAGTCCAACCCCCTGCTTAGGTAGGAAACCCTACACCACTTCAGACAAATGGTTATCCAACATCTTCTGTAAAACTTCCAATGTTGGAGCATTCACAACTTCTGGAGGCAAGTTGTTCCTTTGATTAAATGTTCTAACTGTCAAGAAATGTATTTGTTTGGTTTCAATATACAAGCTAGAACTTGTTGGTGTTGGTTGCCTTGTGACTTACTACATTATTCCTTATGGGAAAAATTGTTTGGTACTCATCGTTTTTCGTACTCAACGCGTCTCCTGGAACCAATTAACAAAGACTCCCAAGGTACGACTGTATAAGCAAAAGGATCAGGGAAGTTTCAAGTATTTAGAGAGTGAATTCTGCCTTGGCACAAACCTACAAATAATACTGGGTTAATTTCTCAAATATTGTTCAGTATGATGGTCTACCAGAACATCAGCCTGTGGTTCAATTTTCTGTGTTATTCTATTGAAGTTGTCTATAGTCTTCTATCTTCAACTCACCTTTCAGTAATATTTTAACCTTGGGTCAATTCCTGTAACTCTTCAGTTTTTTGGCTCTGGATGTAATCCCTGATACAAGCCCTGAAAGTATATTCTTTTCTGATTACTGATTTGTCTCTTACTATTGTTTCCTTTTCACCGATTTACACAAGTTACTCTCTAGTTACTTGCTTGGTTATTTACTTTTTCATTTAAAATCTTGCTTTAGTTGTGATGACCTCACCTTCTCCAAACTGAATTAATCAGAATGTGTTTTATTAAAGGGAAAAAAACTTTTATCTACTCTTGCAGTTAATACAATAGTGTATGCTATTGTATACCCTTAAACCCTTACATGTATTGTGTATATGGGTGTTTGTATGTTTTATATTAGTGTTTGTTAATTTGGAAATTTTGCTGGAAAACCTCTGATGAGGCAGTAAACAAATATGTAATTTGGGTCTAAATGACATAAAGCTTAATATTTCTTTTTAAGTTTCTAAAAAAAAAAAGCCCATTGCTATTTTCTTAGCAATAATCATTTGCAGCTTGTGTAGTGATATTATACAAACCTAATTAAACCAGAGGGACTCGCAAAAAAAAAAAAAGGCAAATAAAACAAGTTAGAACTGCATTCAGCATTTGGGTAAACAAGCTTGGGAAGTTATTTTTGCTTTTACATTGGCCATGATTTTAAAAATCTGTGCAATTATTTCTGTATAAAAGTAAAAAAGAAAGTACGGATTTTAACCATCAAATTAAAACTATATAGGTAGCCCTAAACTTACAACTATCCATTTAGCAACCATTTGACGTTACACTGGTATTTAAAAAAAGATGAATTATAATCTATCTTTGCACATATGACAATTGCAACATACCTATGGTCACATGATCAAAATTCAGGCACATGGCAACCGGCATGTATTTATGAAAACAGAAATTCTGGCTTCAATTGTCATCTTAGGTCAAGGACTACCTCTACTGTAAATTGTATTAGGAAACAAGTAGTCCTTATTTAGGTGCTGCCTTGAACAGCTAGTGTTTGCAGTTACGATAGTGATGAAAAAATAACTTCTTGTCCAATGTCTTCATTTACAATCTTCACAGCATCTCTGCCTCAATCATGTGTTCACCATTACTATTAGTTCACTAGATAGTTAGTAGATATTGTCCTGTGCTTAACCCATTTTTCTTTTCACCCATTGCAGAGTGGAAAGAATGCTTAAACAAACTATCTTTTCCTGAGCTGTTTTTCTCCCAAGCACAGCACATCTTTAAAAAGTACTAAAAACAACTTAACAAGCTTGGTTCTGTGATGTTAATAAACTGAAGTTTGCTGTCAGCTGCTGCCTAAAATTGACAAGACTCTAATAAGTTTCACACTAAAGGCTTTTATTTGCTTCTTACTGATTTGGGGCTGGGAGAGTACTAGGCAAAGAGCCAGCACTGGCAAGAGTAAGCATTCCCTGCTTACTCTCACATAACATTTCCTTTACAATTGATATAAATGCATTAATATTCTTGCTAATTATCCCAGTGCTGGGGTAGGCTTTCCAAAAGATGGGGAATAAGAGCTATAAGATTTGCCCTTTTACTGGGCTTCCTCATGAGTCAAGTTCTGTAAACCTTTTCTGCTATTTGCCTCATATCCTTCTGATCAGGGGTGGGTTGCTCCCAGCATTACTACCAGTTCAACTCTGCGTGCGTGTGCATTTGCTCATAAATAGATCTGCACATGTGCAAAACAGTAAAAAATGGGGAAAAAAGTAAATTTCTGCAATGAAATTTGTTCTGCGAATGCACAGAACCAAAAATCAAGATGGCGCCACCAAAGGAGAACTGGTTTGGAGGCATGGCAGGACTGGGTTCCAGCGACCCAGGCCACCGAACCACTTCTGGTTCAGCCAAACCGATCTGAACTGGTAGGAACCAACCACTGCTTCTGATGCTGCAAAATGGAGGAAAGCTAAAGTAAAATAAATAAGCGCAGCTTATATGTCCACATGATTTTCACTTAGTGGCCATTTCACTTAAGGACAGATCTGCCAATCCCAATTGTAATTGCTGAACAAGGACTACCTGTATTGCCCACTATTTTACAATAATGCTCTTATTTCAATTCTAATCATCTAGATCAGCTGTCTTGCACCTTTTGGGCACCAGGGAACTAAAAGTTTGGAAACAGCCAGGGAAGGCATAGTTTCACATGCTACCTTGATCCTGCACATGCACAGATGAAGCTTCACTTGTGTGTGTGCCCCAGTTTCTAAGGGACCATGGCCTGTTACTGGTCCACAGCCCAGGAGTTGGGGACCCCTGATCAAGATGTATATGGTAGATGGGTCTAAACACTGAGCAATCACTTGCTTTTATCTTTAGATTATTCTTTTCTTTTTGATTTCAACCAGATTTTATTTTATTTTATTTATTTTATTTTATTCAATTTATATCCCGCCCTTCTCCAAAAAGACCCAGGGCGGCGCACAGGAATTTAAAAACAACATACAAAAATGGTACAAAATACATAAATTTAAAACCTATTAAATAACAAAAACCTGTGCTAAAACCAATTAAAATCCCCCATTTGAAACTATCTAAAATTAGTCACAGCAGAGGCTATGTTAGGCCGGCTTGATGAAATAAGTGTGTTTTTAAACACTGGCGGAAGAGGCAGAGGTCGGTGATGGTGCAGAGTTCAGGGGGTAGGTCGTTCCACAGGGCAGGACCCGCCACAGAGAAGGCCCTTCCCCTGAGTGTCGCCAGTCAGCATTATCCGGTCGATGGCACCCGGAGAAGCCCTCTCTGTGGGAGCGTATCGGTCTAAGGGATGTATGGGGCAGAAGACGGTCTCGCATATAACTAGGTCACAAGCCATGGAGCGCTTTGAAGATGGTCGTCAAGACCTTGAAGCGCACCCGAAAGACCACAGGAAGCCAGTGCAGCTTGCGCAAGATCGATGTTATGTGGGAGCATCTAGAGGCTCCCGTAATTACCCGCGCGGCTGCATTCTGCACTAACTGTAGCTTTCGAGTGCACCTCAAGGGAAGCCCCATGTAGAGAGCATTGCAGTAGTCCAATCGGGATGTCACGAGGGCCTGAGTGACTGTGCAAAGGGCAGCCCGGTCCAGTAAGGGGCGCAATTGGCGCATCAGGCGTACCTGATGAAACGCCCCCCTGGCCACGGCCGCCACATGGTCCTCCATGGATAGCCGGGAATCCAGGAGGACACCCAAATTGCACGCCCTCTCCATGGGGGCTGGTGTTTCGCCCCCAATGGCCAGAGTTGGAGTAATCTGGCTGAACCGGGGTGCTGGAAACCACAGCCACTCAGTCTTGGACGGGTTGAGCTTGAGTTTGTTACTACCCATCCAGATGCGTACGGCTTCCAAACACCGGGACATCACCTCAATGGCATCGTTGGGGTGGTCTGGGGTGGAAATGTACAGCTGAGTATCATCAGCGTACAGATGATATCCCACCCCAAAACCACGGATGATCTCACCCAGCGGCTTCATATATGTGTTGAATAGGAGGGGCGAGAGGACCGACCCCTGAGGGACCCCGCATATGAGGGGCCTCGAGGCCGACCTCTGCCCCCCTGCCAACACATATTGTGACCGACCAGAGAGGTAGGACGAGAACCACCGCAGAACGGTGCCTCCCAGCCCCAACCCCCCCAGTCGGTGCAATAGGATACCATGGTCGATGGTATCAAAAGCCGCCGAGAGGTCTAATAAGACTAGGATAGAGGAATGTCCTCTATCCCACGCCCTCCAGAGATCATCCACCAACGCGACCAATGCCGTCTCGGTGCTGTGACCGGGTCGGAAGCCGGACTGGCGCGGGTCTAGATAATCAAATTCCTCCAGGTGTCGCGGAAACTGTTGGGCCACCACACTCTCAACAACCTTCGCTAAAAAGTGAAGGTTGGAGACGGGATGAAAGTTCTCTAATAATGCTGGGTCCAGGGACGGCTTCTTGAGGAGGGGCCTTACCACCGCCTCTTTCAAGACGGCAGGCAAGGACCCCTCACTCAAAGATGCGTTGACAATGCCCTGGAGCCAGCCTCGTGTCGTCTCCCAGGATGCCAGTACAAGCCAGGAGGGACATGGGTCCAGTAAACATTTGGTAGCCTTAAGTCTCTTTGACAGCCTGTCCATATCCTCGGTAGTAACAAAGTCAAACTCCTCCCAGAATGGTGCCTCAAGACCAACCTCGGACTGTCCGACTGGACCACTCTCGATGGAGGATAGCTCATTCTGAATCCGAGTGATTTTCTCCTGCAGATAAATCCCAAATTCCTCTGCTCGTCCCTGCAGAGGGGCTTCCCGCGGCCTCTGGTGAAGGAGGGAGCGGGTCACCCCAAACAGGGCGGCAGGGCGGTTATCTGCGGATGCAATAAGGGTGGCACAATACTCACGTTTGGCCACTCTTATCGCCACTAAGTAAGTCCTAATATGGATTGTGTTCCATTGATAAAAGAAAAGATAATAATCCCTTTCTTTGACTTGATTTGATTTGATTTTATTAGATTTATATACCGCAGCCTATCTCCCCGAAGGGACTTAGGACTTTTAATCTCAATTCATTTTTTATAACAAAAACAAAAACCAAGGCTTCCATGTGATGTTGGTTGTATTCAAAAATGGTATTCAGTCAATTCTAACAGGTTCTGGATAACCGGTAGCGGAAATTTTGAGTAGTTTGGAGAACCAGTAAACAGGCTGGACCCACCTTCCAGCTGATCTTCTTTTGTTGCCCTGAACAGAACAAAGCTGGAAAGGAAGTTACTGGGATGGGGAAGGAATGGGGATTTTGCAATAACCTTCCCCCAGGAGTGGGGAGGGAATGGGGATTTTGCAGTATCCTTCCCCTGCCATGCTCACAAAGCCACGCCATGTCCACAGAACTGGTAGTAAACATTTTTGTATCCCACCACTGGTTGTATCCCTAAAATACCCAGTAATGGTGAAATGATATATATAGGCATAGTGATGAGTCTACAAATGATGAGTCATGTGCTATTGTCCCTGCTTGAGTCTTAGACATTGCAGAATGGTGCTAACTGCCATACATTGTAGTAGGGATGGAATTAACATGTGGTCTTCAGGGTATTGTTTCACTTCTTGCCACTAACATCTAAACAGGATTTTTGTATCTATGAAAGTTTCCTGTGTTCTTCAGCAAACTGAATCAGGATAGTTGACATCATGTACAAGTTCAATGTGTATGTTGCAATATGCATTTCTTAGTGCCTCCTTAGTATCCCACCTGGGAAAATGAACTAAAAACTGATAACTAAAATGATGTCAGAAAACATAGTTGTTTAATTCAGTTGGGAGCTGATGTCTTCAGAATTCTAACTAATAATCAGTAAATAATTGACAATCATCTAGAAGCACAACTGTAACTAAACTTAGTTTCATACATTGATGAATAAAATCAAATTTTGGACAAGTAGCTTGATTGTAGCACAATGTTTATCTGGGGTAATAGGATTTAAGTAAATTCATTGCACAAGACAAGTTCACTGTAGTGGGTATGTTATGAGCAAATTAAACAAATTAGTGTCAGAATGAATAATGTCTTTGTTGTTAATAATAGGCACAGGTTCCAAGAGCAACAAAACTCCTAGAAACAGATAGATAATATCAAAAAGATTCAAAGACAGACTTTGTTTAAACAATTCTAATAAAATTGTTAAAGGAGTTTTGAAATCCTTTGTAGTATGGGACTGTCAGAATATTAAAGTGTAACTGAGATTTTAAAGTTAACACTCTCTTGTTCAGAAGTGTAGTGTAAGATATATGTCAAGTTTGATTTTGTTCCCTTTTAATATTTCCAATTTTAAATGTGTTTTACATTCTTTGCAGATACATTTGCAAATATATTTTCCTACATACATAATTTTATGTACGACTCTAAAATATGCATTTTTCGAATAGTTTGTCCTGTAATATATTTTTATGTGTTCACTAATATGTACATTACCGTTTGTGAGATATAATGAAATCAATTTTTATTCTCCATACATAGAAAAAAAATGTCATGCCATTCCATTTACATCTGGTGATCATTTGTTGAAGAAGGCATTGAAGGATAATCTAGAAAAACCAACTGAAGAACATTAGCAAAATCAATAACTGGTGATGTTTATATGTAATTTTTATTTTAAACAATATCACTAGGGAGAATAAAGGTAAAAGTAAAGAGTACTCTTACTATAATTATTAACCTGATTTTAAATCATATATTTTAAATCATTTTTAAAACATAATTCTTTAAATCATAAATCATTTTGCAATGCTATATCCATATATTTTAATTGTTCCATTATTGTAATTTCTTTGAATATTTTTAAAGGTGTTTTTAAGCTATTACCTCCTAAATATTGTTCTTTTAGCAAAGGTCTAAATTCTAGAAACAATTATTCCTATAGGAAATTCTGGAAAATTTTGAATTTGCTTCAATGTTTATGTGTGATTTTGGTGCAAAATAGATGCTAACTATTGGCAAAACCCAGTCAAATGTTGTTGATGACATTCTAAAGTAGAAAGGCACAATTTGAATGGTTTATGAATAGCTCCACAACTGAGACATTAAATTACAGCCTGTGTAATCACACGAGGATGATAAATACAGGATACATAAAACACTTTTATTACCAGTTACCTTTAATGTTGAGCAGAATGAAAATCTGTCATACTGGAGCAGTCCTGCTGACATCTTACATAGGGACATTATAATAGAAGGAAGAAGAGAGTTCGAATTTGAACTTAGAAAATACTGTAAATGTTTCAGGAGATGTAATAGATGAATATGATGAGGATTACAGAATGCATAGCATAGAAGTAAAAAAATAGTTTGTATAATTTTAAGGAGACCTAGAGTATGGTGATATAATTTATAAAACCTCACATATTTTAATATTTTAGATAAAGAATTAGTGAAAATATGTTTTAACATGTTTCTTTCCAAGCAAAACTTTCATGTATACCTACATCAGCATGAAGGGTGCTTGACATCCTTGAGTTTTTACATGAGCACTAAAACTCCAGTTTGTTAAAGGTAGATAAAGAATGAAAGTACATTGCAGAGTCTAAGGGTGTCAAACTCATGTCATTGTCACATGACTTATTGAGACTTTTTCTCCTTTCACTATACTGGGTGTGGGCGTGGCCAGCGGGTGATGCATCCAGCCAGCAGGCTGGGTGTTTGACACCTGTGGTCTAGTTCCTAAAGTTAAACATGATCAATGTAAATAGTGGGTTAATAGCAGTGGTGGGTTTCTGCAGGCTCGCACCTACTCGCGAGAGCCGGTTGGTGAAATTTAGAGAACCGGTGAGAGGGGGTTCCACCGGCGTACCTAGAAGTAAATCTGGCCCGCCGCTGCCAGTGACCCAACAGGAAGGAAAGGAAAGGAAAGGAAAGGAAAGGGAAGGAAGGAAGGAAGGAAGGAAGGAAGGAAGGAAGGAAGGAAGGAAGGAAGGAAGGAAGGAAGGAAGGAAGAATTTATCATCACAATTGAGTCCAAAATTTTGGTTGCTAAGCAAGAGTGTTGTTAAATGAGTTTCACCACATTTTAAAAGGTGGCCACTTCCACCCTGTCACATGACTGCTAAGCCACGCCCACAAAATAGGCCACACCTACAGAGTAGGTTCTAAAAAAAATTGAAACCCACCACTGGTTAATAGTGATTTCTTTAAATTTTTGAAAAGTTTTAAATCTGTTCCTTGAAATATTTATTGTCTGTTCAAAATGAATTTTCGGCATTGTATATGCTCTTTAGGCAATGCTACTTATATACTTTTATGCTTTTTGAGAAAGGTGGGTTAATTTAATGCTTATCAAGTAATTTAGGCAAACAGTATATGCTGATTTACTAGCTTTTCATTCCTAGGAGAGGGGTTATGATGGCAGATTACTAAGCATGCTGGTACATACAGAACATGGATAATAAATTTTAGGAGAAATGAGTTTTTTCATTCCAGGTTAAGAAGGCCAAATTGCGAAGGCTTTGATGTAATGATTATTGTATCTTGACCTAGTGATCCCTAGCAATTGGTAGCACTTAGCTGCTTGGAAACAACATCATGACTGTTGCCTTGCATATCTAAAGATTACTAGGGGTTGTTTATCTCCCATATGTCAAAATATCTGTTAACAATTTTCTTACAAATGGGGGAGAGCAGCACTTATACTCTCTGTTGAAGGAATCTGCAGGTTTTTAACTATACTGAAAGTGTATAGTAACACACAAAAGAAATAAACTACCATTTTAAGCGGCAGTTAGAAAAACCTGTGTTTTCTCTTAAGAGCTGTAATCTATAACAAGATATTTTCATCATTTCTGCATTTGCCTGTTTAGTTTATCACTTCCAGTCTAAGTTTTAGTATTTAAAAATTCGTTTTTGTTCTATCAGAGGCAGGAACAGAATGCAGGTAGTCCTCCACTTATGACCACAATCGAGGCCAATATTTCTGTTGCTAAGTGAAACAGTTGTTAAGTGACTTTTTAAAAACGTTTCTTGCCATACTTGTTAAAGGAATCACTGCAGTTGTTAAATTAATAACATGGTTGTTAAGTGAACCTGGCTTCACAAAGCAATTGACTTTGCTTGCCAGAAGATCAAAGGTGACCCCAGGACACTGCAACTGTCACAAATATGAGTCCGTTGCCAAGCATCCAAATTTTGATCTATAGGGATGCTGCAATATCATAACTTTGAACAGTCACTAAGTGAACTGATATAAGTCTAGGACTACTTGTAATAGTGTACGTGTAAATCTTGGAAATTTTTTGACCTTTCTTCCATTTTGATATTTCAGAGCAGTTAAAAGAAATTTGAACAAGTGGGCACCATTAATAAATAACGGTAATTTTTCTAATAAATTTAGTTTTCAATGTGAAACTCACCAAAATGCATAGATTGTAATTAGCTAATCCTGCAATATGTATATGGAAGTATACTTTTACACAATGAGTTAATGTGATATTAGTGTGGTCTATTAAAACATGACAACAATGATTCATGGTTTTAAGACCTTTAGGTGTTTTTTTCCCAACTTCATAAATAATTTTGTCATGCTTAAGTATTGGAAGAAAGACATGTTACCATCATCATATAAAACACTCATTGCAGAGATGGTATTCATCAGGTTCTGACCAGTTCTGGAGAACCAGTAGAGGAAATATTGAGTAGTTCGGAGAACCAGTAAATACCACCTCTAACTGGCCCCACCCCCATCTATTCTCTGCCTCCCAAGTCCCAACTGATCAGAAGGGAATGGGGTTTTTGCAGTAATCTTTCCCTGGAGTGGGGAAGAAATGGAGATTTTACAGTATCCTTTCCCTGCCATCCCACCAAGCCATGACACACCCACCAAGCCACGGCACAGAACAGATAGTAAAAAATTTTGAATCCCACCACTGCATCACACAATACAGTAATGCTAGCCCTCTGAAGTAGAAGTTTCGCAAATGTAAGCCATGAGCAATCTTAGAACTCTGCTTTATTAATATAAGCTATAATTACAGAATCCTGGAGTGGGGAGGGAATTGAGATTTTACAGTATCCTTCCCCTCCATGCCCACCAAGCCATGCCTACGAAGCCACACCTTGCCCACCAAGCCACGCCCACCAAACCGGTAGTAAAAAAAATTGAATCCTACCACCGACTCATTGATATGGTGCCATTATCAATCTAGTCCAGTATTGATTTTACTTTGATAATATCTAAAAATCTCTGTAAAATTATAGTATTTAAAAATAATGAGAAAAAACTTGAACGATTCTGTTATTATAGCCAATCTCAATTAAAGTAGTTGAGAAACATTTGGATGAGTTAATTTGACTGGGGAAATACTGTACATGCTGCAGTTAGACAGCATAATAGAATAATGTATAGCTTGTTAGAATTGTGGGTTGTTTTAAATGTGTTTTCTGCACAAATACGAATGAGTGACTTTGACGGGAAGCCAAAGCATGCTTTGAAAAAAGCTAAACAAGTTAGGGCAATTGTTGTAAAACTATGCAGGACTGTGGGAAGGAGTTTAGCATGCAGATTCTTTGTAAATTTTAAGCCATCAAATGTTATATCAGTGGTTCTCAACTTTCCAATGCTGCAACCCTTTAATACAGTTCCTCATGTTGTGGTGACTCCCAACCATAAAATTGGTGTCTCGGTTCCTAAGACCATCGAAAAGGATGATTTGGGATTTTCCAATGGTCTTAGGCGACCCTGTGAAAGGGTCCTTCGACATCCACAGGTTGAGAACCACTGTGTTATATCATATATATCCAGATGCTTGTCTTGCATAGTCAAATGAAAATTTCAGATACTTAAATTATTATGTATGTATGTATGTATGTATGTATGTATGTATGTATGTATGTATGTATGTATGTATTTATGTATGTATGTATGTTAGTTTTATGAGCTGATCAATAAATTTAAATTTGAGAGACCAAGATAGATCTAGCTTATTAGCTTATTAGCTCTCATCAGTTGGCCACACCCCACTGGGATTCGAACCGGGGCTGCAATGCATCCAAGGCAGAAGCCTAGCACTACAGCCTAACCGGCTCTACCCATTGCATCAGCTAAGACAGGAGTATTTAGTATAGATAATTGTTTTCACAACTTCCTGTTAGGGCCCCATTAAGGGAGGAGACATACTGTTTCCCTCTCTGCCTTTCGGCTCATCACCAGATACCATCTAGACAGAGAACCATGAATTACGTTGTGTAAATTTTTTTTTTAGTTATGTGTGTTAGTTTTATGAGCTGATCAATAAATTTAAATTTGAGAGACCAAGATAGATCTATTTCGAGCTTATTAGCTCTCATCAGTTGGCCACACTCCACTGGGATTGTGTAAAAAAAATATTACACAACGTAGTAAGCTGAGACAGGGTATATTAGTATAGGTAATTGCTGATGCAATAAGGGGAACCGGCTTGGCTTAAGTGCTAGTCTCCTTGCCTGGCATGCAACGCAGCCCCGGTTCGAATCCCAGTAAAGGGTATGGCCAGCTGATGAGAGCTAATAAGCTCGAAATAGATCTATCCTGGTCTCTCTCTAATTTAATTTATTGATCAGCTCATAAAACTAACACACATATCTAAAAAATTACACAAAGTAATTCTTGGCTTGCTGTCTAGATGGTCTCTGGTGATGAACCGAAAGGCAGAAAAGGAAAGAGTATTTTTATTTTATTTTTTTATTTTATTAAATTTATACCCCGCCCTTCTCCAAACGGACCCAGGGCGGCACACAGGAATACTAAAAATACATACAAAAACATATAATTTTTTTTAAAAAAAAACTTATTTAAATAACATCCTGCGCTAAAAACCAAATTAAAATTCCCAAGTTTAAAACTATCTAAAAGTCAATGATGGAGGTTACGCTAGGCCGGCTAGATAGAACAAATGTGTCTTTAGACACTTGCGGAAGAGGCGGAGGTCGGAGATGGTGCGAAGTTCAGGAGGGAAGTCGTTCCAAAGGGCTGGGCCCGCCACAGAGAAGGCTCTTCCCCTGGGTTTCGCCAGTCGGCACTGTCCAGCCGGCACTGTCCAGAGGCCCTCTCTGTGGGAGCGTATCGGTCTGAGGGATGTATGGGGCAGGAGGCGGTCTCGCATATAACTAGGCCCCGAGTCATGGAGCGCTTTAAAGATGGTCGTCAGAACCTTGAAGCGCACCCGAAAGACCACAGGAAGCCAGTGCAGCTCGCACAGGATTGGTGTTATGTGGGAGTGTCTGGGCGCTCCTGTAATGTCTGTCTCCTCCCTTAATTGGGGCCTAATAACATGTTGTTGTGAAACAATTACATACACACACACACACACACACACACACACACACACACATATATCTTTATGATTTGTCATATTTTAACTTTAGATGAAATTTACAAATGAGCCAAACCTGAAGGATGGAACTGAAAACTTTGCCTGCGTATTTTCTTCAGCTGCAGATTTAATTTTGATTATAAAGTCTTTATCCGCTTTGATATTTATAGAAAGCTTAATGTGGCAATTTTGCATACAGCCAGTAAAAGTACCTTTAATTTTGATAATAATATAAGTTTTCTTTCTGATATATCAAATTCAAGTAACATTTATAAAACATTTATAAAATGTGCCTTATATTCATGTATATTGTATACTATATTAATAATAAGCATGCTAAAGTACCAGAAAAGGCTACATCAGATTAATAATAAGCTCAATGAATGAGTAGTTCCATTTGATGCTGTTCAAGATGTACATTTGAATATAAATATTTTATTACTTTATAATTGCTTTCAATTGTACAAATGCAACATATGCATAAAAGCAAGAATAAGATACTCTTATTCTGTTTCTTTTAATTAGGATTTTGAATTGATAAAGATATGTTCTAATAAGTATAAAAAATCTCTGTTGAAAGAATGAAATGCAAGAAAGAATTCCTTCTTTTAGTTGAGATTTCCTTTTTATAGTATCATGGTTAAAGTATTAGACTAGGTTGAAAGAAACTGATGTCCCCCACTTGACTATGCAACTGAAAGGATGATTTGGGATTAGTCATTATTTCTCCGCAATCACAGGATTGTTGCTTTATAATTAAAATGATGCAAGTGCATGTATACTGTGCTGAGCTCCAAAAGGAAATGAAATGTGTAAATTTAAGGTACTAACAACAATAATTCTTAATAAGAAGAATAAATGAAAGTCATATTTTGAATGCTATTGACAATAGCTCCATGGCTCGGGGCCTAGCTACATCTCCTGCCCCATACATCCCTTCGTCCGCTCTGCTCCCACAGAGAGGACCTCTGGGTACCGTCGGCCGGGCAATGCCAGTTGGCGATGCCTAGGGAAAGCCCTCTGGAACGACCTACCCCCCGATCTACGCACCACCTCGGACCTCCGCCTCTTCCGCCAGCGTCTCAAGACGTATTTATTCCAACAAGCTGGCCTAGCATAACCCCGCGTTTCTGACTTTTATCTGTATAAATTTTAATTCTTAGGGTTTTATAAGGGTTTTTAGCATGGGATCTAATTAATAGTTTTTTAATAATGTATTTTGTAATTTTGTATGGTTTTTAATATTGCCTGTGTAATATTAATTGGGTCCTTGCAAGGAGAAGGGCGGGGTATAAATTTGAAAATAAATAAATAAATAATAAATAATAAAAATCAGAAAAATAAGATCTTTTTTCACTGTATGAAGAAAGCTTTTGACACTTTGAAATAGCCCTTCATGCATATGCTATTGAAGAAAATGATGCAAACTCACTTATATTGTTACAGAGTAGTTATAAAGAAGAACCCAAGATAATAATAAATAGTCTTCCGTAACAAAAATATACAATAATGGAGCTAATAAAACAATAATGTTCCCCCTCTCCCTTTTATTTTCATTGGCACTACAAGTACAAAGATATGTTAAGAAAATAAAATTTCAGGAATTAAGTTAGCAAACCAAGAACATAAATTGAAATTATATGCTGACAATGTTATTACTATTGCTTCTCATACAAACATTATCCATTATTGATAATGGAATATATACAGCAATTTAATTCAGTATCAGGAAATTGGATTAATAAGGGCAAGACTGAACTGCTGACATGGATAGATCTGAAGAAAAAAGCAATAGAAGAACTTTACTTTTTTAGTGGCAGTATATTCATTATGTTCTATTTTGTTTTCCAAGATCTCAGCAAATCCCTTCATGTTCAATTAATTATATTGATATTTCAAATCTTGCTCTTGCTCTTCCTCTGCATATGTGTCTAAAAACATTTAATATTTTACCAATATCAGTGAATAATGTGTATCCCAACAAGCAAATATGTTCATTATTTTAAATTAGATCATTGCTTTAAAAAGACCTGTTTAAAAATTCAGTATGTGAACCACAGGGCATATGGGATTATAATGCAAGCACTGAATTGCTTAATTAGGCAGTTTTCTTTCCATACAAAACTTAATGTTCTCTTTAATGAACTTTTAAGGAAGTAGTTAAATTTTGTTTTGTTCTATATTTATTGAATTCAGAGGATTTTATGGACAAAGCACAAGTATAAATATAATAATGCATTCACTATTACTTAAAAAACTATTATAGTTGTGTATAGAAACATTACATAAGACCATGCAAAATATGCTATTAATCAAATATACAGTACAGTTTCAACTTCAGAGACAGAGTTGTAAAGATAATGCAAACCTTCTTAACCTAAGGTGTCTAACTGCCCTGGGTCCTCTACGGAGAAGGGCGGGATATAAATGTAAATAAACTAACCTTGGTCAGGGGTCCCCAACCTTTTTTGCACCAGGGACTGGTTTCATTTTAAAGAAAATTCTGCGGAACGGCTGAGTGGCTCAGCAGTCATGTGACTGGGTGGGCGTGGCCAACTTGGAAAATGTGAAACTTACTTAATGATCTTGGTTAGCAACCAAACTTTTGGCCTCAATTGTGGACATAAGTTTCTTTCTTTCTTTCTTTCTTTCTTTCTTTCTTTCTTTCTTTCTTTCTTTCTTTCTTTCTTTCTTTCTTTCTCTCTTTCTCTCTCTCTCTCTCTCTCTCTCTCTGTCTCTCTCTCCTTCATCCGCCCATCTTTGTCACTCTATGTATGTGCGTGTGTGTGTCTGTCTGTCTTGCATTCACTCAATCACTCATTCTCTGTCTCTGTCTATCTTTCTCTCCCTCTTTGTATCTCCCTGTTTCTCTGTGTGTGTCTGTCACTCTCTCTGATTCCCTCCCTCCCTCTCTCTGTCTGTGCCTCTCTCTGTCTGTCTGTCATCCCCCCCCCCAGCCTCCTCAGTCTGCCCGCTGCGCTTGGTTGCTCGTTCGCTCGGTCAGGCTCCGTGGCTGGGTAGGAGCAGGGCTGGAGAGGAGGAGGAGGGAGGAGGGGGCAGCCCCCTGAGCAGAGTGTGCGGGAGAATGCAGGCGTGGCTGTTCGCGCCGTTGGAGTGTGGCTCTTCCTCCACCCTCGTCGATGGTGGGACTCCTGGGCGTCGCCGGAGCAACCCTCCCTACGGCCGCCAGTTCCCTTCCCCCGCCCGCGGAGCCTCCGCAGCCCCTGGAAGAAAACGAGTGGCCGGCATGCCAGCAGGAGAGGCTCCGCGGGGGGGAGGGAATCGGTGGCCGGTAGGGAGGCTACTCCGGCGGCACCCAGGAGTCCCTCCGTCGACGAGGGTGGAGGAAGAGCCGCACTCCAACGGCGCGAACAGCCGCGCCTGCTTTCTCCCGCGCTGTCTGCTCAGGGGGCTGCCCCCTCCTCCCTCCTCCTCCTCTTCAGCCCTGCGGCCCGGCTCCCACCCAGCCATGGACCGGCACCGGTCCGCGGCCCAGGGCTTGGGGACTTCAGTCCTCTTCCTAAGCAAGATTTGGATCAGTAGAGACATGTTTGCATGGGAGAAATTCTTTATATTAATCTGAATGGAACATCACCTAGACAAATCAGTAGGGAAAATACTGTCATTCATTTTCTTCTGTTCACCAATCCCAATTCACTTATTTTTGCTTATTTGTTAAGGAAAAATCTTGCACAGAGGAGCTTTTGTTGTTATTGTCACACTGTTTTGTCCCTGAGAATAGCATGACAATTTATACATGGCATGTATGAAATATATCTTGTAAACATTTAAACACTAGATAACACTTGATCCTTGTATTATTGTTTCAGAGATATTTCTTTATATAAATTTAATAAATTAAAGAGAAACAGTATTACCACAGGTGGGTAAAAAAGTACTGGGATTAGGATCAATTTCCAATTTCCTGCAGGTTTCCCCATTGAAGTTCCTTGTGGGAAGCTAGCAGGGATGTATATCAATAGTAGGGGCATAAAATAGGAACAAAGCATGCAGAGTGCAACTGATATGTTTTAAATCAGTTGAGCTTCTATTTTAGCTACAATTATCTTTGAAAGCAATGCTACTTTTAGAAACCCTTTCTCCTTCCCTCCCTCCCTCCCTCCCTCCCTCCCTCCCTCCCTCCCTCCCTCCCTCCCTCCCTCCCTCTCTCTGAATATACAAACGTTATTGTTTCATATAGCACCTTCTTTTCAGGACAATCAAATTTCAGATTAATAATTACACTAGAGGTGTCAAGCAACTCTATAGTTGGATGCAAATGAAGTCATAATATTAGTACCACTTTATAAAGCCTTAGTAAGAACACACCTGGAATACTGCAACCAATTTTGATCACCACACAACAAAAAAGATATGATTTTGGAAAAAGTTCAGAGAAGAGCAACTAAGATAATCAAAAGCCTGAAGTCTAAAACATATGAAGAACTATTCCAGGATTTGGGTTTGGCTAGTCTAGAGAAAAGAAGAACTAGGGATACTGATAGCAGTATTCCAATATTTGAGGAATAGGGATATATATACCTATAATTTGTATTATTCCCACCCATCAGTTAAATGCTTTCTGTGGTTACAGTATTGAGAGTTGGTTCCTGATTCCTGGTTCCTGATTTCTGGTTGATTTTCTTACTTAATTTTCTATTTCTATTTTGGCACTTTATATTTATTTGTTTTACCTTTTAAAAATGGGTGTAATTAAATCCAACATAAACAAATTACTCTCTAGCCTAAATCCTTATTATATTAGAAGAAATGGTATTTTCTTCTATTCTGGCAACTGTAGATCTTCTAATTTATATTTGGGCTATTAATTCCTAGCTATTTCAGCTACATTTATTGTATATACAACATATTGCAAATCATTTTCAAAAGTAAAATAGAGCATGAAATAGATATATAGTATTTTCTTCATAACATAGTTACAAATTCTTCTACTGAAAATATTGCTGAAATACAGCAAGTTATAAACTCATACTAAAGGCCAAACTATATTCATTAAAAGTATATTTTAGACCTATAAATTAGACTGAATTACATTAAAAGTTTGTTTCATTCATTAACATTACAGTGTTTCCCTTTTGTATATCAGTATTAGGGGAATAAAATAGGAACAAAAGATGCAGAGTTCAACTGATTTTTTTAATCAGTTGCGCTTCTATTTTAGCTACAATTATCTTTGAAGGCAATGCTACTTTTAATTGAATGAACGTGTCAAGAGAAATAGTAATTCCTAAAAAGTTATAGAAAATTACATCTGAAATTTTAAAAAAAGCTTCACTAGATTAACAAAAGATGAAAACTATCTACCATCTCTTCTAAAACATAGGCTGTTTGTATTTTATTACCCCTTTCATGATGTTGAGTTTGAGATATTGCTAAAAGGTGCATATGAAAATCTTTATTTAATTCTAACAAAAGCTGACAAAAAAGTAAGAGAAACAAGGCTTTTATGGTCTTATCTTGCAGTGAGAAAAATAACTTTTACAAGATATTTAGACAGTATATCTTTGTGGCTTAATAGTGTGGAAGTTATAAGGCCCTCGATGGAAAGGAACAGGATCAGGCTTAATCCTGGCAAGATTTAGTAGTTGTAAGATTTTGTACCTCCACTCCTCAATTAGGAAGATATCTATATTTACTCCTTTGGGTAATGTATAGTTTGGGGATCTTCATGGACTCACAGCTCCTATTTGAGTTGGCAGCTGTGGCCACATAGACCTATGGATTAGAACATGAAGGCACTTATGAACTAGATCAGGAGGCACTTGGAGCAGTTACTCACTCTTTGGTCACCTTATGCATGGACTTCTATAATGTGCTCTAGCTGGGGCTACCCTTCAAGACTACAGGTAGTCCTCAACCTATGACCACAATTGAGCCCAAAATTTCCATCACTAAACAAGGCAGTTGTTAAGTGGGTTTGTCCCACTTTACAACCTTTTACCACAGTTGTTAAGGGGATCACTGAAGCTGTTACATTAGCAACGGGGTTGTTATGTGAGTCTGGCTTCCCCATTGACATTGCTTGTCAGAAGATCACAAAAGGTGGTCACAGGATCCTGGGACACTGCAACCATTATAAATACATGCCAGTTGCCAAATTTTCATCATGTCACTGTGGAAATATTGTAATGGTTGTAATAATCATGTCACTTTTTTCAGAACTGTTGTAACTTCAAATAGTTACTAAATGAATGGTTGGAAGTTGAGGACTGCCTATTTGGACATTATAACTGATGCAGAAGGCAGTGGCCAGTGCAGTTTGGATCATGCTTTATGATGTCGGTTTAATATTTCTATTTTGGAAGTTGCACTAGTTACTAGTAGACTGGTTATCACTTTTGAGGCCCTTCATGGCACAGGGCCAAACAACATCAATAGTTATTTCTCAAAACAGTAATTTTGAATTGGGTGCCTTTATAAATGAAATGAAGCAAATAAATATCAAACAATGCATTGCTTCCAAGTTTCTATGCTATTCAGATGAGTTTATTTTGAATAATTTACTGTCAGAGGCTTAGACAACAGAATTATTTGTTAACATTGCCTGGTTCTGATAAATGATGTACCACAAATCTATCGTTTTAACTAAAATGACAGCCAACTTATCTCCCTCCCTCCCTCCCTCTCCCTCTCTCTCTCTCTCACACACACACGAAAAAGAAGACCCACAGGATTCATCCTCTTTTAATCATAGTTTAGTGATTGGATTTACACATTAATTATACTGTAAATAATATATTGTGTATTGTGAACCCAATACAACAACCCAATATTCAACAAAACATGGTTAACATAATAACACAGCCTTATTATGATTTTTAATTCTCCCCCACCTTCAGATTTGTCCATCTTTTGTTTGCAATATATTGTATAATTTATCTCACAATAAAGGAAACTAAAGACCTTCCAACTCCTTAGTTACTCTTGGCATGCATTAGACAGCTACAGTTAGTATATTTTGCTCTGAAAATAGACCTTCAGCTTTTTAACATATATCTAATAAACAATAAAATGAGCTTTACTATTTTTAAGTATATGTGGAAAATCCTTTTATCAGATTCATAAATGGTCAAGAGTTTATTACAGATAGTGGTTGTGTTGATAATTTAAGTGTTTGATTCTTTACTTCACTCTGTAGTGTAGAGCTATTCCCCCAACTTTAGCTAATATTGAATTTTAGATATCTGGTACAAGTTCATACAACAACTAAAAATATTAATAGCTCTGTATATTCATATATATTTCTCTAGGAACACACTTTACCATTTACAATATCACTTATAATTTTAGCTATCACGAGATCTGCTGTTTGCATTAACTGTCACCATGTACGTATGTTAATTTATGAATGATGTAAATAACACACTGAATATATTTCTCTGATAAGAATATACAAAACAAACCCCATGCAGATTAAATTATGGTAAATTGGATCTCAAGTCCACTTGTTTACAGACCTTAATAACTTTGTTTTTTCAGCCTTTCTTGGTACTTTCAGTTCAAATGGCTTTCACAAAACATGCTTATAATACTTGTCAAGCTGTCAATATGTCAATATGATAGTAGGATCACACCATCCCCTTGCTTGATAATAAGGGCAATAATGGCCACCATTTAATCTGTTTTCAAATTGATCCATGTGTGAGAAAATTGAGGTCAGGAGGGACCTGGCAGTTAATGAGATTTTACATTTTAAAGAAGCTCTGGTCACAACTAGGAGCCATATTTGGCTTGAAGTTGTTGTTAATACTTTTTACTTCAGATTCTGAAACTGGTGTGAGACCAGGTTCCTCTGACTGAGTTTCACATAAGAGTCTGAAAATGAGCTTCCCAAATCCCCATAGGAACTGGGTGTGATATATAAATTGTTAACAATCCTGTTATCATGAGAAAAATATAGGGAGACTTTTACCTTGAGCTGCAGAAAAGAGTTGTTACTATTATGTCAGATGTGAGACCAACATACATCTGGAGAAGCCAGATGAGAGATAAATATTGGGAAGAGTTCACTATCTGAAGCCCTGAAATATACCAATTCTGAAACTGATAAATAAATAAATAAATAATAAAATACATCAAATAAATAATAAAATACACCAAATATTATCTTTGATTTTCTTCTTGGACTTAATGGAAACTCGTAAAACTAAACTAAATCTAAGCATTCGCCAATAAATATTTGGTTTCATTGCATTGATGCAATTATTAGCCTTTACAATTTATCCAGAATTGCTTTTACTGTTTAAACTGCACAATGAAACAAAATGGTGAAAATACTGAAAAAATTAGCACACTCAGGTATAAGGTGTTATACTTAAATTCTTTCTCTTTCTGTTTGTTCACTGTTGCTGTGTAGCAATAGCACTTAGACTTATATATCACTTCACAGTGCTTTACAGTCCTCTCTAAGCTGTTTACAGTGTCAGCCTATTGCCCTCAACAATCTGGGTCCTCATTTTACCAAACTCAGAAGGATGGAAGGCTGAAGTCAACCTTGAGCCTGGTGAGATTCAATGTGCGAAACTGCTGGCAGCTAGTGATCTGCAGAAGTGGCCTGCAGTACCGCACTCTAACCACTGCTTCACTGAGGTTCTAGATAGATAATGCTTTATTCATACACTACGAGAGCAGGATTGAAGGATGGGGGGGGGGGGAATGAAGGGGGAAGCAATGTCCCAAACAAAAGAAATGGTTTGCCCTCAGAATGGTGTCTGAAAGTTGAGGAAGTTGGCAGGGAAGATAAATAGAATATCCTGTAGGGAAACAAGGCTGATTTAACTGGAAGAATTAACGAGAACACTTTGCATCACATTTCATATCAAGTGTGATTTTTACAATATCAATAAATTGGTAGCAAACCTATATTTAAAATTATTTTAAAAGCATTTGGGGGTGTGTGTGAAAATCCAGTTACTGCATTTTCTTGAAAGCCCAGGACATCCTTACACTCCATTTTCTCTATCAGTATGTGGCCACATAAATCTATTTAGCTGCTCCCAGAATAACAAAATAATTATATGGGATCTTAGACAGTCTGTCCTCGAGGGCAACAGATGGCATCATTTGGAATCTTACCAAGAGAATTTTATTCTCAAATGGAATTTATTAAACTTGGATAATATCCCTCCAGGCATTATTTATTTTGAAGTAGATTATGCCAGAGAGTGATTACAATATAGTTACATGATGACACAACATTTAGAGAGAAAATATCTGATACATTGAATTCTTTCTTTTTCTCCTTTTTACAGTAGCAAAGTAGGTTATACTTGAATCAATGTGCTTATCTGTATCTTTATTCTATGATTTTTACAGCAGCACTGACATCCGGGGCGGTTTAGCTTTACTTGTATACAGTAATTGAAAACTGAGATTACAAATTCTAAAATCAGGCTTGTAATTTCATGTTATTGTGAAGAGAAATTGAAACCATTTTAAGAACAATTTTATATTCATGTGTGTATATAAATAATCCGAAGCATTTAGTATTTGTCATCTTCTCTACTTAATACATTTTGGGATTTGTAGTTTTTGATTCAGCATAGGAAAAAAACCACTTGTATTCTAGGGGAAGCAGGTAGTTATTCAGAATGTTTTGTCTTCAAATATGGGCCTTTTATTTGCTTCAGCAAAAGTCACAAATCTGCACAGCAGATGCATAATCTGCAAGAAATTAAATCCCTATAAATATTGTTAAGTATGATGCCAGCCACAATGGTTTTCCTCGTATTGTAGCCTTATATGCCCTCTCCTTCGTCTTCATAGTCAACCTTCTCCTTTTCTTGGGCCCTGACTAAAGATCAGCTTTTTTATGGAATTTACTTGAATGGCACCATTGGTTTTATAACCTGCTTGTCAAAACACTGGCATTACTGTTGATGTAAAGATGAAGGCGCCTGCAGAGAGGAAAATTACCTGCAAAGAGTTTAGCCATGTGGATTGAGAAACCCATATTTCAATTTTCCATCATTTTAAAATTAATTTAAAGGTTTTAATATAATGTATTATATTGTACCTGCTGTGCTATTGGTAGTTTAGTTTTGGCATCCTATGATATCCCTGAAATGGATGAAACTCGGAAAATGTATGTTGATGTAAATTGCCATTCTGCATTACATATGGATCATAACCAGCATGTGGTTTGCACTAAAAAAATAAAAGCTTCTTAGCAAATAGAAAATGAAATTCTATTGCAACTGCTAATATATTAAAATAACTTATTTTAAAATACTCTAAGCAAAATTTCTGGAATGTTTTTATATGTGAGTGCAACAAATGCATGAAATGCCTTCCATCTCTACTACACCAAATAGTTGACAGAACAGTTGATGAATTTCAGAATGATTTGTAATGATAGAGACACTATATTGAGTACTAAACTGGCTGTGGTGGTTTCAAGTTGAGTCTCTATTTATATGGTTTGAGGGCAAAAAAAGAACTTTAATGAAAATAGCATAGAATTCCTACTTTTATAGCACTAGCTTTATTTTGGCATGAGATGAAATAACTGTTCAGAAAGCAGAAGTCCTTCCCTCATTTTTACTTGAGTCCTGATTGGAAGGCTTGTTGCGTCACTCAGTTAGCTTTATTTTTAAACCTGGTCAAATAGTATTTTGTGGACATAAACTCACTGTACAAACTGTTCTTCCTGGTGAGGTTCTTGTAGTGGTTAGAGTAAGGAATCAGAAAATGGCTAAGAAAGAAGAATTCTACTACGGAAAAAATGGTAATCTTTTTTTTCTTTCTTTGCCCTTAATAAGTAACTTGAGAAATATTTTGTGGTAAAGGCTGGCATTAAACTCTTTGAAGATCACTTTCTCTGGTCTCTCACAGTGTTTAAAATATACTAAAAAAACCCACCAGAACCGTATGTTACAAATTACAAATTTTTGTTGCTTGAATTAACAGTGCTGTTATGATTCATTTGAATTTATATTTATCTTTGTTCATATAATTATGTTTTGGGACAATATTTTAATTTTCAGTTAGTTTAAAAAAGAAATTGTCTTTTTGGTTGTAATCATGCTTATTATGTATGGAGTGTTAAATACTGATTCATACTTACTACCAGCTAAGCATATACAGGAGTTAAACCAATATGTTTTTGAAACAATTAACAATCATAAAAATTATGATAACTATGAACATAATCCTAACCCTAACAATAGAATAAAGTTAAAGACAGTACTTCTAACATACATATTATTAATAAAATTGAATACATGTAAAAAGAAATATCAAAAAGATTGTGTTTGTACTTCTTTCCATGTGTTATCAGCCATTCAGCTTACACACACACACACACACACACACACACCAACATTGCTATTATTGCAGAACTATGCAGAAAGAAAAGAAATACAATTTTAATATATAAAATAAATAAGCTTTGAGTTGACATTGGTTTAAAAATAGATTTTGCTTATGTGAAAAAAATATATGTACAAATGTGCCGATTTATCTAGACTTTACATGGATGGGCTAATGTAAGGAAAGATCTGCATTTATCTCTTCAAGCCTAGACATATTTTTTCCTATGAGTTGAAGATTGGTTAGTCATGACTTTTTTTGAGATGCAGGACAGGACTTTTATAAAAAATATTCCTATTTGAAACCAAGAATTTGTTCTGAAAATGATGTTATCCTTTATGTTTGCTTTGATTCTCAATTTATGTTTGCCTTTGATGCATGGTTGTATCAAAGAGTCACGGCAGAATTAAGGATAACAATTATCCTTAGACGACAGATGTCCGTTTCACTTTTACATATCCTATAGATTTAATAATGTACTTTTCCCAACATTATGGAAAAGTATTCATATGTACAATACATTTACATGTGCTAAGTAATTACAATATTTATTCTGAAGCAGGATACATTGCTAGTGAAGTATTTTCTCATGGGATTTTTATGTAGGACTGCAGCACAAGGATACACAATTGTCACAAAAATTGTACCCAAGGAGTGTTCATAATGATTTTTCATCCAACTGGAGAAAGGTAGTAATTGGAAGATATGATGATCAATTCATCTGCTCTTCAATATTTTAATTACTGTTTGGATGAAAACATGGAAATAATGTTTATTAGATTTGCAAGTGATCTAAAATTCTATGGGACATCTAAATACCCTGAAAGACAGAAATAATATTTGAAAAACTCTGGATAGATTGGAGAAAAGGTTAAAACTAACAAAGTAAAAGGCATACATGCACAGTTGTTTATTTAGGACATGAAAAAGAAATGCACAGGTATAGGATGTGGAATAGTCAGCTTAGTAATGTAATATCTGACAGCAAACTGAGTATGTGTGGTGTGGCTACAAAAAGCACAAGTGTAATTTTAGTTTACATCCACGGAGGTATAATTTCTAAACCACAGAAAGTGTTCATTTCATTCTGTTCTTCTTTGATCAAATTCCACCTTGAATTCTCTGTCCAGTTCTATGCACTGTACTTTAATAATAATTCAGAGAAATTGGAAGAAGTTGAGAGAAGGACGGTGAGGATAAGCAGAAGACTTTCTTTCATTTGAAGATCTGGATATGTTTAACCTGAAGAAAAGGGGACAATATGATAGCAGTCTTCAAATAACTGAAAGGGTGTTGTATGAAAGAAGATTCAAAGCCTGTTATCTTTTCTTCCAAAATACAGGACAAAGTAATGAATGAGTTAGAGAAAGGAGGATTCCAGCTGAATGTTAGAAACACTTCGAAATCGCAATTCAGTTACCATATTAAAAATGTGATGGACCTCAAGTATACTTGAGGGAGTTTTACCATTACTTATTGACTATACCTTAAATTTATCTCCTGAGCCTGGATTTGATTTGAATAATTTCTTTATTACAGCATTATTTATGTTCTACAGTTTGATCACATGGATATTACTTTTTTATATTAGCAGTGAAATATATTTTTGATGGCTACTGCAGTGAAAAAGAATGTATTTGTTACAATGCAAACAGAAACAAATCAGCTTTCTGCATTTACAGAACAGGGCGTGTGTTTGTAAAGTTTTCAGATAATAAGGATCTGGACAAAGTCTGAATTTAGTTAATGAACAGTTATTCATAATATCTTTCAGGAAGGAAAGTTCACAAAGCATGGAATACTTTTACATAGTTATTGAGAAGCTAACCAGTGGAACAAGTTTCATGAAAACAAGTATAAGTTTGAGAAAAGAGAAATCAGTGAAAACATGTCTGTTAGCCAATGCTAGTTGAAAACTCATAGTTCATTTTTATGGATATTGATTTGAGAGGTATATTATAAAGTTGAATTGCATTGGGGAATTAGGCCTAATAAAATGCTGATGAATTCTCAGTATCATAATATCAATAAGTCACAAAAATGTAAGGATAACTTATAGAAAGTTATAATATTTAAATGGAGTCAGGAAGATGCTTACAATATTTTGTTGTCTAAACAAATCAAATAAGAATAGTTTATTCTGCTTTTTTTTTCTCTTTAGACAAAGTAAATACTAGTAAGTTATGTTTTAAATATCCTTGTTAAATCTAATGATGAATGTTTGAAAAAAGATAATGCATTTACAGCTTTTAAAAATCTGTAATTCTACATTTTGAATTCAGAGTAGAGCAGGAATAGGTTGCTTGGTATCTCCACATGTTTTGAACTACATTCCCCAAGATTCCTTGCCAGTAGCTATACTAGCTGAAGACCAAAATGTCTAAAGGACAATAAGTTGCCTATCTCATTTTACAATAAAGTCTTCCAAAACCAATTACATTAAGTTAGAAAATAATGGGAAAAATTGCAGTATAATTAGTATACTAGAATTACATAATAAAGTCAAGAACAGCTATGTTGACAAGATGGTACTAAGCTTTTATCTGACAATGACTCAACATTAAATCATTTAGTTAATATGGAGAAAAAGTAAGTTAAACTGATGGCTCAAGGAACTGAATGACTTCAGATTTGTTTTGGCTTCTGTACTTCATCTCAAGTATAGAAAGCTGTTGTTCCATTATGAAACTTTCTGCTGTTTTCATAATGATTGTGACATTCCCAGCAATTTGGAAATACATACTACCGAATATAGAATATAGAATAAATTAGCAAAACTTGCTATATTTTGAGAGGTTTTAAATTTTACACCTTCTGAATAATAATGAGAAGCAGAAGTGCTAAGCATTTTAATTTATATGTCTTTAATGTGCTGTAGAAGATTTAAAAATTGCTGAAAAGATGCTACCACAATGTGCTGAAATTACGAGCCAATTGTGCATCAACTGACTCAGCCTAAACATTTTTCCTCTTTTTAGACTTTTGAGTATGGGTAGAAGTATAAAAAAAAACTTACTGCTAAGTATAGATATTCTCAATGTAGTGAAGTAAACATCACATCTGAACAAAGTACCTATTAATCTGCACATTTTCCCCCTTGGAGTTTTCCAGTATTACTGCCAACATGGCCCTGTACACAGTGACTTACTATGCTTGGAGATGCTTAAAATAGTTTATGTGGCCAATGGTGTATTTTTTTAAAAGGTTCACTCTGTCCTGGAAATATATTACTAATAATAAACAACTTTTAAAAGGTTGAGTTTTATCATTCCTGAATGCTGATTTAAGGAGAAATTTATTTCTATTTATGAGTTTTCTGATGGGAATTTGTCTAGATAGACATTCCAGTAGAAACATACTATGTGAACTCATTCAGTTATGGTTGTGACCAAAATCAGTCCTATTTAAGCTGCAAAATATCTCTATGGTTATAAAAAAATAATTACACTTATGCTATTTAAATATTTTGTTTTAAAATATTTCCAGCAATGAAAATTGATGTAAAAATACATTAATTTATGAACAAAACACTCTTCTTAATATTAGGTGCATTCTTGCAAGTATTACTAAGGCAATATAGTAAATTTCAACCCAGCATTAAACTGACCTTAGAATAGCCTGCAATAGATATATTTTCTGAAATCACCTGCAAACCTAGAAAATATAACTAAAAACACTAATTCGCTCCAAACATGTACTGACCACTGATTACTTTTACATGGTGCTTGGTTTCTATCAATCACATGATGTAATTTTTTATTGTTCAATCCTGAGTCTGCCATATTGGCATGTCAGACATTTCTCACACTAAAATGTGCACCTAACAAAATGAGAGAAAAAAGCAATAACAACCAGCAGGCATATTGACAACACAGGGAGGAATACGATAGGGAGAGAATTAATCCTTATTATCTCCACTAATTCATAGCTCAAAGACTCAAATGTTGGACAAATAATTTTCAGTTCTTCCTAGATAAAGATTATTTTCCTTTTCCTACAGACAGAGAGCTAGCAGCCATGCTATTACAAAGAGGGATAATAATAATAATTTATTACATTTATAAACCGCCCCCCTCTCCCCGAAGGGACTCGGGGCGGTGTACAGGAAAATTAAAAAACTATCTAAAAACATACAAGACATACAAAGTTAAAAACGAATTAAATTACCCTGGACAAGAATTTAAAACATTAAAATTATAACCCATTAAAACCAAATAGATAATTTGCAAAAAACAGACTGGGGCAAGAAGCGTCGATTAGGCCAAACCGGCCTGATGGAATAAATAAATTTTTACTTTTTGGCGGAAGGTGCGGAGGTCCGTGGTCGTTCTAATATCCGGGAGTAGGTCGTTCCAGAGGGTCGGGCCCATCACAGAGAAGGCCCTTCCCCTGGGCGTCGCCCGCTGGCATTGCCTAGAGGACGGCACCCGGAGAAGTCCCTCTCTGTGTGAGCGAATCGGCCGAAGGGATGTATGGGGCAGGATCCGATCCCGCAAATAACTAGGTCCTGTGCCATGGAGCGCTTTAAAGATGATAATCAACACCTTGAAACGCACCCGAAAGGCCACAGGCAGCCAGTGCAGCTCGCGCAGGAGTGGTGTTACGTGGGAGTATCTAGTAACTCCCATAACTGCCCGCGCGGCTGCGTTCTGGACCAGCTGTAGCCTCCAAGTGCATCTCAAGGGGAGCCCCATGTAGAGAGCATTGCAGTAGTCCAGACGTGACATCACAAGCGCATGAGTGACCGTGCGCAGGGCACCCCGGTCCAATAGGGGACGCAACTGGCGCACCAGACGGACCTGGTAGAATGCCCCCCTGGCCACGGCTGTCACATGATCTTCTATTGAAGATGCCCACATGGGAAAGGAGATGTGTGTGTGTGTATGTATGTACAGTATGTATGTATCCCCCTCTTGATACAGGCACACAAACCAAATTTCAGATGCTAACTCCATATTTCCATGTTGCAAATAACTTTTTTGACCCACAGTATTAATTTTAAATGTGAATTATGTTGTCATTGCTCAGTATAATCACAGTCAATTCTTTGACACATCAAAGCAGATCTGAAATAATAATAATAATAATAATAATCTTTATTGTCATTGTAATAATAAAATTACAATGAAATTGGTTGAGCGCCAGGTGGAATACAGAAAGCAGTTATAGCCACAATAGGAATCTCTCTCCAGGCAAATGAAAAGGCCGACAAATGACAGTTGAAATAAAATGGCCGACAAATGACAGTTGAAAAGGATCAATTGTACTTTGTCTTTTATTATCCATTTCTTCAAATCTGTTTGGCATTTTAGGAGTTGGTGGAAGAGGAGCACGTCTCTTTTTCTTTTTTGTTTCTTGTTGCAATGAACTTTGAGGAATCGCACTTGGCATTTTTTCTTCTCTCTCAGCTTTCCCAATAGAAAAGGATGGAATAACTGGTAATATCTATCAGATATTAGAATATTTTTACTAAATTGTTTGTATTCTTCCTATTTATATTTGGGGATATCTCCATTGGGAGACAGAAAGTTGTGCAGCGGAATGTGCAGCTAGAGAAATGTTGCTAGTAAACACACAAATAGTATCTCAGACACTGCAAGTAAAAACAAGTAGCTTTACTGGTTTTGTAAAACTAAACTACTGTTTCACAAGCAGTGATAGTAGATAGTGATCAAACAAAGCCCTTAACAAACAAACAATTGCTTACAGTCACAATTCACGATTCTTCCTTCTTCCTTCTGCAAACAGTCAGTCATGGTCGAGCAATCAGAGAGCAATGAAGTAGAGAGCAATCAGCAGAGAGAGAGAATGCATTCTGACTTCCTCTTATTGCCGAGATAATTACAGTTTCTAATTGCATTCAAACATCTTAAAGCAACAAAGACCATTTGTCATCATGGTATTATATATTGCCTACCCAACACTAGGAGTCTACTACTAACAATTTTTACAAATTACCAAAGGCAACAAACATACCAAATACTCCTTTCTTGTCCTATTTTCCCTGGAAAAACAACCCTGTGAGGCTAACTGAAAGACTGGCTCAAGATCACTCAGCTGGCTTTCATGGCTAAAGCAGAATTTGAGGATTTGCCAGTTTCTAACCTGGTTCCTTTACCACTACATCAAACTGGCTGTCAGTATAGAATATATGGAAATATATGGAAATTTCAATATGTAGGAATCAGTAGTATAAGGACAAGTTCCCCCAGGGATACGATTTCAGGATTGCCATTATTGAATGAAACAATTTCAGAGACCTATTTTATAAGCTTGTCAGGGCGCATAATTGTCTACTTCACATTCAACAAGTGGCTAGAGATAAGATCTAGTAGTAGAAGTCAAAGTGAAATTCAAGTTTTAAGACAAAACACAATGTCTCTTTAGCAGAGACCTTTACCTTTTTTCTACTTTATTACAGATAAAATTGATTAAAAATAATATCTTTAAAAGATTAAACCCACATTGACATTTTTTTAGTCTGGTTGATGTGGGAGGAATTGTAAAAAGTATAAACAGAAACAAACCCCCTCCACCAAATATTGCTACAGATGCACTTATAATTTGCAATATGATATAATTCAAGACCATTATTTGCTATTTATTTCTTTGTTTAAAAACAGAATTGTTAAACCACGCATTTCTTAGCACCATTAATTTACAGTGTAGGAGAAGTCACCTTGCACCATTCTGCATTTGAAATTTCACTTAAATCTGCTCTCTGTTTAATACTGCTCAGTGCTAAAATTTAATACTGCTCAGTGCTAAAATTTAATCATTTTTGTAATCAATTTGCATTGCCACCCAAAAGAATATTTCTAATGATTTCAATTCAAACCAGGAACAATCTATATATTTCTATAACAAAATATCTATCTATCTATATATTTCCTCAACTAAGGAGTACTGATGAGAATTGTAGCTGAACATATCTGGAAGGTGCCAAGCACCATTACTCTGCTCTTTGTAACATGAAAGACACCTTTATTTGCTGTCAAAAGCTACAAAACGTTCCACAGTCAGCATTGTGTTACAAAATACAAAAAAGCACTTCTAATGCTCAAATTAAACTATCAGACCCAGTATTATTCTAGGTTGTTTATTGTATGTATCTATTATTCTAAAATATATTCGACTTCCACTACAGTATTATTTTAGACTGTTTATTTTACTTATCCTATTATGTTAAAATATATTCTACTTCCACTACAGATATGGATTACATACTCTAAAAGGCTCATTAGTTATACAGTTCCTGGTTCTATATCATGGTCTTTGGTATAGAACACATGAGTTATGCTATTGGTTAAAATTTATTAGGGCTTCATCATTCTTGATCTTAATGTGATTCCTGACCTCTATATATACCATGTATCACAGAAATGAAGTGTTGAGCTTTATTGAAGAAGACCACAATGATAACATATTCAATCTCTAAACCTACACAGATTCAACAGTTCCCCACTCCCTCCCCTGATATTTTTGCCTTGGGTAAAATCACACAATAAACTCTTGTAACCCCTGCCAAGTATTTACAAAAGAATCACAATAATTCAACCTTTGGTGAACTACTCTGAATGCAGGCTCTGGATACACCAGACTCTGAAATTATAATACAGTAGCTCCTCTGTCTTCGCTTAAGCTCCTACCACAACACAGAATTTCTCTTTATCCTCTTCTTCAAATTCCTCATTTCCCAATAGTTTGCCACCCTTCCATCAAACTGGATTGATGACTTGGCACATGTCCACAGCTTTATAAAAAGGTTTTCCTGATCAAAGCAAAAATTTAAAAAGGCACGTTTTCTTTTCCTGTGTGATCTTCATAATATTGGTGCTAGCTTTTACAAGATGTTCTTGCCATCTTCTATATCTCCATCCAAGCTGGATCAAATTTCTTTTGGTTCCCCCTTAGGCTCGGGATTCAATTTTGAATGAGATTTATAAAAGTTCTTTTTGAAGACCTTGTTACTCAGGCCATCTTTCAGAAAATCAAGATATTTCCTTCCTATTGATGTCTGAAGAGCACTTGGCTTCTACGTGAACCAAATGATGCTGTAGCCGAGTCCAACATTTGTGTCCTTCCAGAGAATTTAATCTTTCTTCACAATGTTCTCCCAAATAGACAGTAGGAACAATTAAGTGTTGTTATTAGTTGGCCAAACAGGATTAACCTCATGTTTATGAAACTGATGGCAGCACCTGCAGTTTTAGCAAAAACCCTTGTCAGGAAAGCTGTGCGCTATGGACTGAGATTCCAGCAGAGTTTCAAGATCAGTGCTTTTGCTACCTTTCCATGTTGCACTACACTGTGATTCACACCGAGTATCGAGAGAATAATAAACATTAATGGTTTAACATCATTGTTGGCCATATGCCACAGCTGAGTGGTAGTAGTTCAAGAAGACAGATCACTAACCCTTGAGAGTAATCTACTGCATTTTATATGGCTTTGTTCATCCAGAAGGGTACCAAAGTGCTATGCAAGTGGATATATATTCCTTAGTCTTGGCAATGGTAAATGATATAATTTATATTACATTACAGGTATCTCAGTGGTGGGATTAAGCCAGTTTGCACCTATTCAGGAGAACCGGTTGTTAACTTTCTAAGCAGTTTGGAGAACCGGTTGTTGGAAGAAATCTCCTTTTGTTTTTTTCCACTTTACAGGGCTAATCCTGTAAGGAAGGCAGGAAGGAAATATTCTGGTGTTGTTTCTAGACTAACCGTTATTGCCCTGCTTACAGAAACTGCCTCTGCAGTTAACCCTTATTACATTGTAACAGCTAAGGCAAAGCGCCCACCAACGTGAGTGATGTTGAGTTGGCCCACCCAGTCACATGACCACTGAGCCCCACCTACCTAGCTAGTTATTAGAGAACCAGTTGTTAAATTATTTGAATTCCACCACTGAGATATCTGTTATAAATCCCTTTATTCATTTACTGATATTTTTGTTGTTTGGGCCTCAAGCATTTTTTGTGTTTAACTTCTACTTCTACTAACCATCTTCATCACTGGTTTTTTTCCAGTGCCATACATTTCAATTTCACTGTCCTATGTCTGTTTTACAGAGTCCCATAATGGAGTCACACCACGAGAATATTCTCTGAGCATGATAGATATAACATTATTTGAGAAAATGATATATTGTGTTTGTAAAAATAGCAGGTCATTTTTCTAGCTACAGTCTCCTTGAATAAATCTGAGTATAATTATATATAATAGTTCATGGTTATAAATAGTCTTATACGTGGCTATTTTTTTCACAACCCTGCAGCATTTAAAATCCTTTCCCAGCCCTTTTGATCTTCAGAATAATTCTAGATGAATGGAAAAGAGATGGCAACAATTCAAAAAGAGCAGCATCGTAAGGACCTTTCTTATCAAAACAAAGTTTGAGAAGTTGTTCTTACAGCTTGTATTGCCTTATAATTGACCACTCTGAAAGGCTTCATTTCGTATCACTTAATTTATGCAGCACCTTTTCTTCTAATTAGGGTTTTGCTCTTCTGCTCTTCTTGCAATGCTGGTTGTTTTTGTGCTAGTTAGAGCCATTCATATTTTCCATTGAAAAATGTGATGGTTCAAGCACTCATTTTAAGAAGAGTGAAGGGACTATTGAGGCTTTTACTTTATTATGTTCTTAAGATCCAGTCAGTTCATCAAGAATGCACAAAAGGATACAAGAAAAAGAACATCAATCATCCAGGTTTTCTCATTTCCATTTAAAGAAGTTCCAATACTTCTGTGGTATTTTCCTGACTTTTTTCATCTTTTCTCTTAACCACCACCTATCTAAATTTCAATCACTGCCTTACAACTTAACTTCCTATTGTGGTGATTCATGGTTAGTTTTCAATAAGTAATGAAGGTGCTATATTTAAATAAATCATCGTTGAGATTAACTAGCATTTTACGGTACATCCATATAACAATTCAACTGATTATGTACTTTCAAGTTGGTGTAAACACTTAGAATGGCATAACTAGACCCAGGATGATTTGTCCCCAATCTGGCCCTTCCAATTTTGAGTGGTAGTCACATTGCTTCTAAAATCTAGTTGGTTCTACCTGCTGCTTGTTGTCCTTTCCTTTTACCTTTCCCAGCATTACAGACTTCTCAAATCAGTTTTATGTATTAATATTAATACCACTTAAGTGGCCTATTGGCTGCTGGCCCCTCCAGCAGCCACATCAGATGAGGAGGAGTCAGAGTCAGCGTGGGAGTCAGAGTCAGCATCAAGGCAACCTGAGAACTCTAAGGAAGAAAAGGTAATGGAGCTGACAGAGAGAGAGACAGAGGCAGAGCTTGTTAGCCCCCAGATGGATAGTCAATAGCCTCCAGATCTGGAGATGTCTGATGAGAAGAGGCGAAACAGCTGGGTCCAGTGCCTGGCACATGGATGTGCAGAATGCAGAGGAGAGGAGAGCAGTGGAAATGTGTGGAAATCTGTGGGCAATCCTTGGGACAGAAAAGCCACTGCTGCTAGCGAAGCCCTATCCTAGCTCCAGGGATAAAAGGCAGGTGGCAGAGATGAATAGATGTGGCAGATAACTATTCATCTCCCTGCCAGATGGACTTGTTAGCCTGCGTTGAGAGAGCAACATTTTGCCGAAGCTGCTGGCGCTCCTAATAAAGGAATCATTGATTTAAACACAGAGGTTTTGTTGGTGAGCTGAGTCAGAACAACCACATGAAACAAGGCTACAAAAATCTGGGCATATATAATATCATAAATGGTCAAGACAATTTAAAAAATTGATTTCTTTGTTGTGCTTAAGGAAAATGCCTATCTGTTCAAGTAAATCAGCCATTATCTTATAATAAAATACTGCTCCCTGTCATCACAGAGTATGTTGAATCCATAGTGGTTTATTTCGGGATGTTCTTTTGAATATACCTTGTGAAAAGTATTCTCTTTCTTTTTTATAGTCTTAATTTTTGGGATTCCAGGCAGCATTACTCATATCTCACCTTTGCATATGGTTGTTTCCACCGGATAAGACACTTATAGATTAAGGTTGTAGTTTGTCTAGAAGTAATTTTTTTTATCCTTTGCTTTTTTTTTAATAAAAATGGTTTCACTTGGATTCTTTTGTAATTCTAGCACTAAGCTATATAATATATGGATTTAAGAAGCTTATTTTTATGCAGTGCTGGAGTGTATGAAAACTGATAAGAGCTACTGACTAACTAATGAAAGGATTAACACTGTGAATTCTATATGCTGCATTCCTGATGTGCTTACTACATACCCCATTACTTCAGTGAAAGATTGAAGATAGCAGAGCTTAAAAAAAAGATTTTGGTATAGACTGTCACAGAGAAGAGGTCAGTTGGTGGTATGTAACTATTAAGCTGCATTACATTTTTTGTTTGTCAGAAACAACCTTCACCCCAGAACTGTATGAATTGGTTGGTTGATAGAGCACTACTATGTTTGTTGTGAGTTGCGTTTAGGAAAAAAAAGAGCAGGATAAAAATAGGAAAAAATCTAAAAGCAGCAACAAAAAACCCTAAATATCTTGTGTGGTAAGAAAGTACCAGTAGTCCTCAACTTACAACCACAATTGAGCACCAAATTTTTGTTGCTAAGTGAGACATTTGCTAAGTGAGTTTAGCCCCATTTTACAATCTTTTTTGCTGCGGTTGTTAAGTTAACTCGTGACATGCTGCAGTTGTTAAGTTAACTTGTGACATCCCGCCTAGACTACTGTAATGCTCTCTACATGGGGCTCCCCTTGAGGTGCACCCGAAGGCTGCAGCTAGTTCAGAATACGGCCGCGCGGGGAATTTTGGGAGCCTCAAGGCATTCCCACGTAACACCGCTCCTGCGCGAGCTGCACTGGCTGCCTGTGGCCTTTCGGGTGCGCTTCAAGGTATTGATCACCATCTTTAAAGTGCTCCATGGCACGGGGCCTAGTTATTTGTGGGACCGTATCCTGCCCCATACACCCCTTCGTCCGATTCGCTCCCACAGAGAGGGACTTCTCCGGGTGCCGTCCGCCAGGCAATGCCGGCTGGCGACGCCCAGGGGAAGGGCCTTCTCTGTGGCGGGCCCAGCCCTCTGGAACGACCTACCCCCCAAACTTAGAACTATCACGGACCTCCGCTCCTTCCGCCAACATCTGAAGATGTACTTCTTCCATCTTGCCAGCTTGGCCTAATTCCCATAATCAAGTTTATAGACTGAACTCTAAATTGTTTTAATTGGATTTTAATGGGTAAGAGTTTTAAGGATTTTAGCACAGGGTAATGTATTTACTTGGTTTTTTAGTATTTATTATTGTCGTTTTATATTTCTATTTTAATTTCCTGTGCACCGCCCTGAGTCCCTTTGGGGTGAGAGGCGCGGTTATATAAATTTAATAAAATGAAAAAATGAAATGAAAAATAATTACACAGTTGTTACGTGAATGTGGCTTTCCCCCTTGACTTTGCTTGTCAGAAGGTCACAAAAGGTGATCATGTGACCCCAGGACACTGCATCCATCTTAAATATGAGTCACTCGCCAAACATCTGAGTTTGGATCATGTGACCATGGGAGCGCTGCAATGGTCGTAAGTGTGAAAAATGGTCATAAGTCACTTTTTAAAAGTTCTGTTCTATTTGTCTTAATGTATTTTTGACCCATAGAATTTCCGTGTGAACTCATACAAATAGACGTGTAAAAACTTTTCTCTTAAATTATACTTTGAATATCTTAACTACAGATTTGAAACTGTAGAAAGTGTTCACACCCTTGCATGCTCATGCCATACAAGAATTTTATGTGATGATTCAATAAAAATAACATAGACTTCGTTAATACTGTATTTATTGGTTTGACACTGACCTTTTAAAAGAGACATAAATATATACTAGTTGATTCGACTTAAAGCTTAACAATATTTCCTTTTTTACTTACTATTAGATTAAATGAATGGTAGCCTAAAATCTCTTTGTGTAGAAAAATTCATACCTTACTTGCTGGTCAGTTAAAATAAAGCATCTGCACACCAATTATTACTTTTTAAAAATACAACTGAAATAATTAGGTCATGTTAATTCTACATCAAATTAGACTACTTGAATAGTATGGGCATTTTTCTATACCTAAGCTCAGATTTTTGAAGAAGATTTATTCAAACAACCAGGAACAGCCAAGGTAAAAAAGTAGGTGGGATCAGGATAATAGCCACATTTGATTTATTTGAAATAAAAATGTAAGGTGATTTAAATTTAATGTATTACATATAACTAATAAGATTACTTCCCATGCATTTAATAACTTAATTCACAGCAATTAATTTGAATGGCAACTTTTCAAGGACTTTGGGGGAATGAAGACAGTTGTGCTGCTAAGCATTATCAATATCACTTGCGGAATATACTAACTCATCACTGAACATGTCTGGAGCTACAGGATCTAAGTGAGATAGCACCTTATGTAGAAATTAATAGTGTTTTTGTTGTTGTTTGCTCTGCTAGGTTTAAAGGGTTCCCCGATTTCAGTCTTTTGATTTGGTTCCTATATCTGGATTCCTATTTCTGGATTTTAGTTCTGTTCTCAGCTATTAGGGAGTTTTCTCAAGACAATTCGTTTAGAGCAAGTGGAAGCAAATGAGTCCTGACTTTTTTTGGTTATGTTTGCTATGACATATTTTATCATCTTTTATTTTAAATGCAGGTGAACCCAGAAAATTTGATCCAAAGTTCAGCGGACCTATTCACAACAGGTAAATGTTTTATTTTGATATATCAAACTGTGTTTTTTGTGTATGACTATAAGAGAGGATATATGCACTTGATTGATTGGGAAGGAAAACATTTTTCCTACTGGTAAGAGGAATTCTTGGGAGCACTCATTTCCCTATCTCACTGAGGGAGGAAAAACATACTTAAGAGAATCAGGAATCATTATGTTCCCCCCCCCCTCCCTTCAGTACTCTTAAAAGTAATAGTCTTCTATTAAGACTTGCTTACCCTCATCTGTGTGAAATTTGGAAAATATTCTTGCTCCTGTTGCACAGCCTTAAGAGATGTTAATTACAACTGCCTCCCATATGAGAAGATTTTGAAAGACTATAATGAGCAGAAAAAATTCTGGTAGTAAGTATATTGACACTGCACAAACATGTGTGTGCTGGCCCACTGATTATGTGGCCAGGAACCCCTTTCTTCCCAGGTGTGCTTCCAAGCCGCAAGGGTTGGGGACCACTGCTGTGAAGCACTATGAAGTAGTATATAAGTCTAAGTGCTATTGTTGTTGTTGTTGTTCATTAACTTTCTGCCATTTAAAAACAGATGTTATTCTGTGCCAGCCCTTTTATGTTCCAAGAATGTCATTCTTCCAAACCAACTATCTTATCCATTATTTCATTTTCTAAGCATGCTGTAACTCCCTTGTTAGCTCAGGCTGGAGACTTTTACTTTATTTTTAGCATGCCTAATTCACATTTATGTATGCATTTGTTTGTTTGTTTTTATTGAAAGGATCAAAGCCATTACATGTGGTAAGTGAGTCAGCTTGCCACATGTAAACTCTTAGTTGGTGGAATGTGGGCAACAACACACTATCTTCCAAAGAAGTGTGTAGATTACAGATCTATCTTAATAGACAATACTGTATGTGGCATGTGTATGACCCAGCGTCCTGAGTCGCCTATACCTTCACCTTACTAGAAAGTTTTATGTCGAAGCCTCAGTTGTCCAAAGCTATGAGGTTAATAGGTTTTGGTCCATCTGATAATAAACAGATAATAAACTCACAGAAGATTATTTATTTGGAATGTAAAACAAGTAAATGGTAAAGAGAAAAAAAGAAAGAAAGAAAGAAAACTATCTGTGAAACTAAGAGAAAGGAGAATGGAAGTGATCTGATCTTGTGCAATGTATTCATTAAACATGCAAAGCAATGAAGGTATAGGTTGAATTATAAGTAAAAGGAATAAAATGTATATTCAAAAGCATGGGTCAACTATTTTGTGATAGGTGGATATGCAAATAGAAATCCTGATGTTGAGATCCTCTCAAAGGAATGGTGATAATAGAAGAACGAAATAGTAGTTTGGGGGGAAATTGTGGAACACGCTGAATGAATATTATCCAGAAGGGAGAAAAATCAATGAGGTGACATGAATAGGAACAAGATAAAAAAGTATAGAAAAAGTGACTTCACTATTTGGAGATTCAAGAATATAGAATAGTGAATATAGAATATAGAATCAATTAGAATAGTGGTAGTTCAGTGAAAATTTGCTTTGAAAATGTTGGCGCCAAATATGTGGTTAACATTAGTCTACTCATAGGTTTGTGTGACAAGGAATAAATATAAGTATAAAAGCATAATTGACTGGATTGCTTTTGATGAACAATTGGCAGAATTAGTGTAGGACACAAGGATGGTGTGACTGTCAAATGTGGTTCAAACAATTTTTCTGATTATGTCAGGAGTAGCTCTTGGGAGAAAAGTGAAAAAGAGAAAAGCAAAAAAGAAAAAGAAATGGAAAATATGGGTCATGGAAGAAATAATATTAGCAGATAGATTACTCTTATCAAAAGAATGAATAGAGGGTGGTCATAAGGAAAGAGAATGTGATCTCTTGTGTGGAGTTACAATAATAAAAAGTATGAAAAAGGATGCTTGGTGGAACACGAACTGGATGAGAATAAAAAAATATAGGAGAATGATCACTACAAAAATGGAAGATGAGTGGAAAATACTATTACATATGTGAATTAAGAAAAAAAGTAGCAATAATAGCCATAGATAACAAGGGACAGTTAAGATTAAAAGGGAGAGAAAATGTTAAAAGATTTTGATAAAGGTAAATACTTTTTAAGGTAGGCAAAGAGAATTAAGTAATGAACCTTCAGCAGAGTGAATGAAATAAAAAATAAAAAAGATCAAAAGATGCAGGGTGAAACAACTGAGAAAATACTAACATGAATATTGTGGACATTTATATTGAAGTTATAGACATACGTTGGAAGAATGGAATTGAAGTAAAAGTAGGTGACGAAAAAATAATGAATGTGAAAATGTTTTTAAAAATTAAAAGCTGGAGGTTTAAATAGTTTAAGGGAAAAATATTAAAATATAGATGTGGTGGGCTTGTGGAACAGCTATGCAACTTTTTTAACGTGTGAAAAAAAACATCTATGCCTGAATAATAGAAGAATGTGGCTATTATTATAATACTTAAAGGGAAAATAGGAAGCACAAATGAAGAGTACAAACATTTCAGAAGTACACGGTGGTTTTGTGCCTGTATGGCATACAGAGGCCAAATGTTTTGCTATTCAGCAAGCCATTGAGAAATGTGTGAATACGAGAAAGGAATTTTTTTACATGTTTGTTGATTTAGCAAATGCATATGATAAGCCTGAATTATGCAACGTTTTACACAAACAAGGACTTGAAAATTAACAACCTGAATGTGAGAGGGATATAATGAAGAAAAACATGAGTGAGAATAAATAGAATTTTTAATAAGTGCTTCAATATTGAGGAAGGAGTAAGACAATGATGTGCAATGAACCCTTGGGTACTTAATACACGAATGGATAAAAGTACAAGGAATGCTTGTAGTTATGTTGGAGATGTTTTGGTTGAGGACATGAATATACATGCAGTTTCGTAAACAGATAATTATCACTGAGAATCTAAATAAATTGCAGTAAATTGTAAGTATACTGTATTGTGTCTCTGTGTGTGTTTTATAATTTGATCCTCATTCATTCATTCTTTCTGTTTGACCAAACCATATCAACTTATTTTTTATTGCATACAGTGCATTCAGAAAGTATTCAGATCCCCTTCACTTTTGTCAATATTGTTATGCTGCAACCTGATTTGACAGTCTTTTTTTTCCTCATCAGTATCCCATAATGACAGAAAAAAGAATGAGTGTATTCCCTCACATTGAACCTGAATGATTAGTTTTTTTATGGAAACAAGATAATACCATATAGGTTATCCATATTTATCAGAACAATCATACCAATGTGAAATGATAATTATTTGTGGTATTACCATTAGAGATATTAGCATAACAAAATCAAAATCTAGCATATAAGAAATATTAGAATACATCCCTATTATCATTTATTGTCCAACAAGCACGAAATTCTGCAGAGGCCTAGCAAAATTAGCTGCTAAGCACTCCATCTGATTTTATTTTAGCAATAATGATATTTAATATGCTTAGGGAGTTTAAAGTGTTTGATGCTGGAAAGGAAGAGAAGTATTAAAAGCTCTGCACTTTATCTTCCATTTTGACTTGAGGCAGAATTTCTATTAAGTTTAATGGGAGTTGAAGATGTTTGGTATCTTTTAGAGACCACATGCTGTGTGTAGCAGTTTACTAGTGGTGTAGCAAAATTAACTTCTGATTTTATCCCCTTGCTTTACACTATGACACCTTAATATAAATATATTGTTACCATGACAATAACTGCAGATACTGCAGATACTTGCATTTTGCAGGTTCTACAACCACAGCATATTCTTAAAAGCAGGTGCTACATAACTACTGTATCGTCTAATTTCTGTATAATTTATAAGACTCTAGGAAGAAATGCAATATGAGAAACTAGCATTTATTTTCTGCAAAGATATCTTTTCCCCACTCTGTAAGGAACACGTAATTCAAAACTTCCTCTTTTCTTGTAGTTCTTCTTTATTAAGCAGAAATCATTTATTGTTGATGTATGTGTTGGATCTATTTGTATTGTGTGACAGAGGGCACCACTGCAAGTGTTATAACATTCATGGCAGACATTAGTCAGTATTTTTAACTTTTTATGACAAAGTACTGTGTTTTGTTCAGTATATAAGCATGTACTATATATTTAATTACTCCTGGTTGTCGTTATCCATATCTTCTGTAGAAAATGCTGTTACTGTCAGAGCAAGCAGGGCATTAGATATTTTATTTTTATAGCCTTTAGTTTCCTTTAAGAACTAAACTATATGTGTATAGTTAAAGGTCTGTGTCAATGCTCAGTATTTGAACAAACTAAACACTGAAAAGTAGCTTCAAATTCTTAGCAGACAACTGTATTTAGTTTGATGGGTAGGTTACAGAGGTGGTTCAGCAGGTTCTGACCAGTTCTGAAAAACTGGTAGCAGAAATTTTACTAGTTCGGAGAACTGTTAAATGCCACCTCTGACTGCCCCTGCCCCATCTATTCTCTGCCTCCCAGCTGATCAGGAGGAAATGGGGATTTTGCAGCATCCTTCCCCTGTCACGCCCACCAAGCCACAACCACTACACCGCGCCACGCCCACCAAGCCACGCCCACAGAACCAGTAGTAAAACGTTTTGAATCCCACCACTGGTAGGTTACACAATTCTTTCTGGATACAAGTGGAATCTTATTGCCCTTGTTAGTCATCTTGACTTTCATCAACCATCTAAACTTACTGAACTCAAGATCTAGTATGCATATGTAGGCTTGAATGGCATTATCTCCCCCAATATATATCTGTTTTGAACTATATGAGATGACTCAATGCACATTAGATTTCCATCCCCCCTCCAGACACCGTTGTATGGATATTAAGCAGTTTCAGATGGCAGAGGCATTTGTGCTGAGATGGATATTCTAAACTTGCATTTGTTAGAAGTTGCCCAGAGCACTCTGTTAATTAATTTTTTTTAAAAAAAGTAGTTTTTAGTGGCATGTCATTTTTATAACAGAGATTATTCAGTATGATCAAATAAGATCCAGAATCTATAATAATATTTAATGAGAAGTTGTTTAAAATTAATAAAAGTGTTTCCCTTGTTTTTTATCAATTATATCAAAAGTATAGGCAGAATAAACGAACTGTTAAACAACTATGAATCTCATCAGGCTCCCATCAGACATGTTATGTACCATTTATGTCAATTAAAGTTAAATAGATACGGAATAATTGGAATCATAGTGGTTTGATTATATTGGCTTATATTGTCTTGCATCATTTATTCTATATTTAAGTGTTTTTAAAATGTTAATATAATTGTAGCTATGTTTGTAAACTGCTTTAAGAAGCAGAGACTGTGGACATTTTAAGCAAATTAATAAATTATTGTGTACATGCTAAGTAACACCATTAAAACAAATTGTCCCAATATGGCTTATTCAAAATCATGAATAATAAACTGTTTTTATTACAAATATATCATTGAGAATATATTACAAATGTTTTTTAAGGGGGCAGTACTTCTATGAAAGTCAGAGATAAAACAGGGATCAGGATCATACAATATTGTTTATATTCTTGCAATAGTTTATATTATAGCAATGATATTTTTTTTTAAGTCAGAGATCAATTTCCATCATACTCAGATAAAAAGTATTAAAAAGAACAACATAAAATTATTTGATCATTATAATAGATAAAGTAAACTATTCACATCTAGGCAGCATATCTATCTTCCAAATTTACAGTGACAGAACTAAACTAATAAACCCTTACATCCATAGCTGTTGAGAAAAACTTAGCAAGCCTTCTATTGATTTCTTGGACACATCAGCTAATAGAAAGAATGCATTTTTGGTCAACTGTATGAACAAAAGCATAAAGCTAGAAACAAGACTTAATAAAACGGACACACATGAGATTGATTTTGTTTTTTTCACCTTTTTCCTGAGGGATATCATTATAACTCTCTTCTAACACTGTAAGCAGTAATTCACTGAGTCTAACTGAGAAGAAAACTACTTTTCTATCTTTCCTACCAAGTCAGATAAGGATGGGCAAGCTACTAGTTTGTTCACCTAAATATTGCCCTCTCATGTGAGCTAGGAAGCATGACTTTTTATGGCAGTTACTGTCCTATGTGGGACACTGAAATTCAGAGACCTCTTCCCTACTAATCTTGGAAGAACTGGCTTTTGCTAAGATAGGATTAGGTGATTGTGCATCAGACATTTCATATAGTGATAGATTTTTGTTGTTTTTAATGTTTTCAATATATTTAGTTTTATAGTTTTAATATAGCCATTATACTGTTTCAACTTTTTATAAACTTTTTGGAAGCCACCCAAAGTTGGTCATAAGATGGACAGCTATCTTCATCTAAATAAATGCTGAGCAGGATGAAGGTGTTTAGATGGCTGAGATAAACGTTTTCTGAAAAAAAGCTCCTTTTCAATAATAGCTTAGGAAAGTTTGCCAGCCAGTTTTGGAGATGACTCAAAATTTATTTTTTGACAAGGCTTGAGTTACAGAGTTGATACCAAAATTGAAACATAGGAGCGCTAAGATATGTCTTTGCTTAACTCTTTTTTCATGGGTGTTGAAGCAGAAAGATCTCTGGAGATGAAACATATGTCTTGCATGAAAGCATTTTCCTGCAGAATCATAATTATGTGAAGTAAACTGACAAGCTATAGTAGAGACTGACCATTTCTCCCATAGCTTCTGTCAAGAAATCAAAAAACATCTCAGACTTCTTTTCTGCCAAATGATGCAGGACAATACGATGGTCAAACATTGACCACTCTGCCTTAAATTCTGCTTCTTCATCTGTAAGCACTTTTATCTTGACAATCAATCAGTTCATTTCCCATGCCGATACCCAGCGGCATAATTTGCTCATACTACTTAGGAAAACTGATAGACCAACAATTTGACAGATCAGCCATTAACTGACAGTGGTAGTAGAATGAATCCATTTCTTGGGCATTTAAGAGGAATGGCCAACCTAGAGTACTGGTAGTCCTTGACTTATGACCACAATTAAGCCTAAAATTTCCATTGCTACACCAGATAGTTGTTACATCCATCTGTTTACTGACTGTTTGAAGTTACAATGGCATTGAAACAAGTGATTTTTTACTATTTTGCACACTTTCACTTTCACTAGACCAGTGGTGGGATTCAAATAATTTAACAACTGGTTCTCTGCCCTAATGATCAGCTGGATAGCATTGCTTGGTGGTCATGTGACTGGGTGGGCATGGCCAACTCAATATCACTCACGTTGATGGGCGCTTCGCCTTAGCTGTTACAATGTTTATTATTTATTTTTATTTTTATATAACCGCGTCCTCTCCCCGAGGGGATTCGGAGCGGTGCACAGGGAGAAATTAAAACAACATAAAATATATACATACATAAATACAATAAAAACAAATTAAATCTAACTCTCCCTGCACTAAAATTCCCATTTTAAAATTAACATTTCCTAACCCCTGAGGTAGAGACTAACCTAGGCCGGGGAAGCAGAAAAAGTGAGTTTTTAATTTCTGACGGAAGGAGCGGAGGTCCGTAGTTGTTCTAATGTCGGGGGGAAGGTTGTTCCAGAGGGCTGGACCCGCCACAGAGAAGGCCCTTCCCCTGGGCGTCGCCCGCTGACAAAGTCTAGTGGACAGCACCCAGAGAAGTCCCTCACTGTGGGAGCGAATCGGCCGGGAGGATGTGTGAGGCAGAATCCGATCCCGCAGATAGCTAGGTCCCGAGCCATGGAGCGCTTTAAAGATGAAAACTAGCACCTTGAAGCGCACCCGAAAGACGACAGGTAGCCAGTGCAGCTCGCGCAAGAGCGGTGTTACATGGGTATACCTTGCGGTACCCATTATTGCTCGCGCGGCTGCATTCTGGACCAGCTGAAGTCTTCGGGTGCACCTCAAGGGGAGCCCCATGTAGAGAGAGTTACAATAGTCCAGTCGGGATGTCACGAGAGCATGAGTGACTGTGCGAAGGGCGTCACGATCCAATAAGGGGCGCAACTGGCGAACCAGGCGGACCTGGTAAAACGCCCTCCTGGCCACGGCTGTCACTTGGTCTTCCATGGACAGCCGGGTATCCAGGAGGACACCCAAGTTGCGCGCCCCATCCACTGGGGCAAGATGTTCGCCCCCAATGGCCAGCGATGGAATCAGCTGGTTGAATCGGGCAGCCGGAAACCACAGCCACTCGGTCTTGGTCGGGTTGAGCTTGAGTCCGTTTCTTCCCATCCAGATCCGTACGGCTTCCAGGCACTGGCACATCACCGCTACGGCATCGTTGGGGTGGTTTGGGGTAGATATATACAGCTGAGTATCATCAGCGTAGAGATGGTACTCTACCCCAAAACCACGGATGATCTCACCCAGCGGCTTCATATATGTGTTAAACAGGAGAGGCGAGAGGACCGACCCCTGAGGCACCCCACATGTGAGGGGTCTCGGGGTCGACCTCTGCTCTCCTGTCAACACAAATTGCGATCGGCCAGAGAGGTAGGAGGAGAACCACCGTAAAACGGTGCCTCCCACCCCCAACCCCCCCAGCCGATGCAATAGGATACCATGGTCGATGGTATCAAAAGCCGCCGAGAGGTCTAATAGGACCAGGATGGAGGAACAACCCCCATCTCTGGACCTCCAGAGATCATCGACCAACGCGACCAATGCCGTCTCGGTGCTATGCCCGGGCCGAAAGCTGGACTGGCGCGGGTCTAGATAATCAACTTCCTCCAGGTGACGGGGAAACTGTTGCCAGAAAGGGAAGGTTGGAGACTGGACGATAGTTGGTTAATAGAGCTGGATCCAAAGAGGGCTTCTTAAGGAGGGGCCTCACCATAGCCTCTTTTAGGGAAGCAGGCAAGGAACCCTCACTTAAGGATGCGTTGACAACCTCTTGGAGCCAGCCTCGTGTCACCTCCCAGGATGCCAGTACAAGCCAGGAGGGACACGGGTCCAATAAACATGTGGTGGCTCGCAGTCGCCCACGTAACCTGTCCATATCCTCGGAAGTAATGGAGTCAAACTCCTCCCAAACAAGATCTGTCTCGTGGCATCCCACTGGGCCATCAATGGGGGCTAACTCGTTCTGTATCTGAGCGATTTTCTCCTGCAGAAAAGTCACAAATTCCTCTGCTCTACCCTGTAGCGGGGCTTCCCGCACCCTCTGTTGAAGGAGGGAGCGGGTCACCCTAAACAGGGCGGCAGGGCGGTTTTCTGCGGATGCTATGAGGGTGGCACAATGATAACGTTTGGCCACTTTCAGCGCCACAATGTAAGTCCGTAAATGGGCTCTTACCTGTGTCCGGTCAGATTCAGAACGGGTAGACCTCCATCTTCTCTCTAGGCATCTCTTGTGGCGTTTCATCACCCCTAGCTCCTCGGTAAACCAAGGAGCCAGGGTGGCTCGCCGCCACAAGAGAGGCCGCAAGGGCGCGACCCGATCCAAGGCTCCCATGGTCGCAGTATTCCATGCGGCCACGAGGTCCTCCATCGGGGCGTGGGTCAGGGGTAGAGTAAGTGGCCCAAGCGCCGTCTGGAACCCATCAGGGTCCATCAGGCGCCTGGGGCGGAACCTATAAACAATGTAGTAAGGATAAATTGGAGAGGCAGTTTCTATAAACAAGGCAGTAAAGGTTAGTCTAGAAACAACACCAGAATGTTTCCTTCCTGCCTTCCTTACAGGATTAGCCCCGTAAAGAGGAAAAAAACAAAAGGAGAACAACCGGTTCTCTGAACTGCTTAGAAAGTTAACAACTGGTTTTCCGGAATAGGTGCGAACTGGCTGAATCCCACCACTGACTGGGACTCTGCAACCATCATCTATATGAGTCAGTTGACAAGCCTCTGAATTTTGATCACATGATGCCAGAACAGTCATACATGTGAAAAACAGTCATAAGCCACTGTTTCCAGTGCCATTATAACTTCACATAGTCATTAAATGAACTGTGGTAAGTTAAAGCAGGGGTCTCCAACCTTTGCAACTTTAAGTCTGAAGGACTTCAGTTCCCAGAATTCTCCAGCCAGCTGGCTGGAAAATTCTGGGAGTTGAAGTCCTTCAGACTTAAAGTTGCAAAGGTTGGAGACCCCTGAGTTAAAGATATATTGAAGCACTAACCAGATTTTACTCCATGAGGATCTAGGTGTGGTGTGGTCATGACAATGAGAAACCTATGGCCTTTCAGATGTTGAATGTTCTGTCAATCTATCATCAATGACCTTTTTCCTGAACTGCAAAAAAAAACAAAAACACATTCATTAGCCAGAGTCACCTAGCATAAGTTTATTATTCTCCTTTTTCATCAATATTTTCTGTTTGTGAACATTAAGAATCTTAAAACAAGCTTGTAAGATGATGTCAATGTTTTTTAAATTTTAATTGGGTGGAAAAAGATATCACTTTTAAATTAATCCATCCAATTTTTTAGTTAGGGAAAAGCCAAATGATTCAGTAATTTTCTTCTTTTTCCACCTGGAATGTTGAAACAATTCAGAAAGCTGATTCTTCCTGAGATTGTGGCAAGGCTTTTGCCTTTCTTAATTATATTTCTTGATCTGCTGGGCTTTAATAAGACCTCTCATTTCACAAGTTAAGAAACAATCATTTTCTTCCCTGCTTTCATATTTAAGCTTTGTAAAATAAGCTCAGCCTTACTTATTGGCCTTTGTGTTTCCAATAGATAACACAAACGGGAAGAGCAGGCACATGGGAAAACAGATTAAGCTATTACTTTCCAAGGAGTTTAGATAACTCTTGTTATGACTATATAAAAATATTGAATATTTAAAATGCCATTTTAATGTTTTAATAGTTTACTAATAATAATGTATGGGAAAGAAAAGGTGTAATATGTTAAACAGGAAAAATTGGTTAGGAATGAGTTTTTTCACTGCTGCTATTATTTGGATTGTAATACTTGCTAGACAAAGAAGTCTTTTAGAATATTATAATACTAGCCGTTCCCGGCCACGCATTGCTGTGGCCCAGTCTGGTTAAATTGCCAACCAATCTGTGTGTAGATCTACACCTGCACACACAAACACGTACACACAACCACCGTACCTTCCTACTGTATTTCTCCCTCCCTCTCTCTATCCCACTACCTACCTTCCTACCTACCTACCTACCTACCTACCTACCTACCTACCTACCTATTATATTTCTCCCACTCTCTATCCCTCTACCTACCTACCTACCTACTTACCTACCTACTGTATTTCTTCTCTCTCTCTATCCCTCTACCTACCTACTGTGTTTCTCCCTCTATCCATCTACCTACCTACCTACCTACTGTATTTCTCCCTCTCTCTCCCTCTACCTACCTACCTACCTACTGCATTTCTCCCTCCCTCTCTCTATCCCTATAGCTGCCTACCTACCTACCTACCTATCTTATGAACAGAGTATTTTATGTCATAAAGGATGACATAATACCTGTGGCCCACTGCTCTCTTTGTATCCATCTACCTACCTTTTTTTACATTTTTTTACATTTCTGTTTTGTTCCTGGCACAGGTGTGACATCTACATAATCTATATATATCATTGTTGCCGTATTCGAAAGGAACGTTGTGTGAAAATTTGGAAGCGATCAGTGCAGTACTTTCAGGGATTAGCGGTTTTGAACAAACTCTTGTTACATTTTTATTTATATAGATTTCCTTCCTGATTCACAAAGGTTTCTTATTCTCTACTGGAGATTGTGATTCCATGTCCAACACAAATATTTCCTACATCTGGCAAATTGAAAAATTATACAAAACCTCATATCCACTGTATCATGACTATTTAGCTCTCGGTCCTTCTGTGCACCATTAAATGACGGCGGATATTGCTTGGAAAACCAGATATTGTAGCTTTTAGTCATGCAGTTCAAGATTTTATACATACATACATACATACATACATGAGAGACAGAGAGATAGATAGATAAAGAGAGAGAGAGAGAGAGAGAGAGAGAGAGAGAGAGAGAGAGAGAGAGAGAGAGAGATGTAGATATATAGATATGTATATGTATATATAAAGCACAACTCAAAGCAGTGAAAATACTTAATACAGATAGTCCTCAACCTATGACCACCATTGAGCCCAAAATTTATATTGCTAAGCAAGACAGTTATAACCTTTCTTGCCCCAGTACTTAAGTGAATCACTACAGTTAAGTTAGTAACATGGTTGTTAAGTGAATCGGGCTTCCCCATTGACTTTGCTTATCAGAAAGTCACAAAAAGTGATGTCATGATCCTGGGACATTTCAGCCATCATAAATATGTGCCAGTTGTCAAGCTTCCAAATTTTGATCATGTGACCACAGGGATGCTGCAATGGTCACATCAAAAATGATCATTAATCATTTTTTCAGTGCCATTGTAACTTTGAACATATATATTCATATATCCATATCCATATCTACATGCACATATTTTTCACACACACACACATAACCTCCGCTGGGACTATGTAGATAGTTTTAATTGGGGATTTTAATTGGTTTTAGCGCAGGACTAAATATTTAATAGGTTTCTAAATTTTTGTATTTTTGTATTTTGTATGTTTTTTAAATTCTTGTGCGCCGCCCTGGGTCCTTTTGGAGAAGGGATATAAATTAAATAAATAAATAAAATAAATAAATACACACACTCACACTCATGGTCACACTTTACTTATGTGTATATGGTATATGTAAATATGTATTAAATATGTTTAAATGTTTAAATAGCAAGATTGCTTTCTATTTCCAAAAGGTGGGATTTTTCATCCATGTTACTAGCCGCTCCCATTTCAATCTCTGGCCCAGCAAAATTGAAAACCAATTTTGGAAATTTGAAAACAAAGTTATAGCCAACCTTATAGTCAGAGTCACCTAATATTGAGTCAAGCTATTGGTAAACCTAATTCCATGTTATCTATGTGTACAGGTAGTCCTCCTTTAGTGACTGTTTGCAGTGATGAAAAACTAACTCTGCAGCGAATCCTCTTGTTTACAATCTTCTCAACCCTAGAACAAAGAAAAGCTGAAGCAAGATCATAAGCACAGTTGCAGATTTAATTAGTGACCATCTAATTTAATAACTCAGTTGATGTTCCCAGTTGTGGTTATTAAACAAGGACTACCTGCATTAAGATCCTGGCTTTTTAGGATTTTAGAAAGACAATTTTCTTAGCCTGAGCAGGAGATATACAGATTACAATAGTGACACTCAGCATGCAATTCACATGCTCTTCCAGTATTTATTTAACTTGCAATTAATCATCATCAATTCTAACAATACGGTTAACTTACATCAATCACAAAAACAGCTCTAGGTGACTTACATTTTAGTGTTACAATGAACACAATAATAAAATTAAACAATCCATCTTCTCGTGCATAGAGTGAAGAACAGAAGACTCAATAACAATAATAAAACATAAATTCAAACAAACAAACAAAAAAGGTTTGAATCACAAACTACTCTGCCTTGGGATCTGATGGAAGAACTAGGTCTTCAAAGATTTGCAAAAACACAACAGAGTTGAAATCATACAAATTCCTGGGAGAATGTTGTTTCTTGGTTATGGCTTCTGTTGTCATGTTCCTAATATTGCTTGCTCTACATTGCCTTCTTGAAACCAGCAGTTAAGGAAGAAATAACCTTTGTTGAATATTGTGCTTTTATATCTTGCAATTTTTAAATAAACACAATACACTGTCTGAATCAGATTAAAATAAAAATAATGCAATTCAGTTACTCTGCAGATATCAAGTGAGCAGTGTAATCTAACTTAAAACCAGCTGCTCAATGCGTTTAATCTTTATTTATATTAATTGGTGAATTCGGTAGTTTTAGTGACTGAAAGTGATGGGATCAAGAGCATGAGCTCCTAGAAGGGTAATCTTTTCCCGCTAGATCAAAAAGAGGGAAATAAAGCTAAAGTAATCCTTAATGATTATAAGAGAAGTTGGAGCCTTTAAGTACTACCATTCATTATCACTTGGAGTTTTTCCAAATTGGATTGTGACCTCAGCATCTGAACTCATATGAAACAGACTTTTCTACCCTAATAACGTCAGACACTTTCATTCATCCTGCATTTCATTGCTGGCTTCTCTTTAATGAACTATGCAATTAAATATTACATTGTTAATTGTACCTAATTTTTCACATCATACCAGTAGTGGAACGGGTATGGAAATAGAAGTATTCTAACCATAGTAGAGTACGTGATTCTCTGATGATCCTAACTCATAAAAAAAAAATCAAGACATTCTAACGGAAGGCTTTGTACTTCTTTCCATCTCTCCACACTGACATATTCTGTAATTGCAGTGAACACTTTTCATTGCCTTTGATTTCACAATTTCCCTAAAAGCCTCCCCTTTGTCCTTTCTTTTAATTGTTTCTTGTCTTTCATATTTCTCACAAGGCTGCCTCACTTTACCTCGATGGTCAAATGGCTTTGTTCACATCTCTCCAAGGACATTTCTGTTTGGAAGGTTTTTTATTTCTATTTTTTGAAGCTTCAACTTGAAAGACACATCCCAAGATTCTTAGCACTCTTTACTGGTTGTTGTGTTTGCAGTTCATGAAATCATCTTTTATTCTCTTGTACAATGCAAATGTATCTTGGGTGTTGATAATGAGAATGTCAAAAGTAAATGTAGGATAAAAATTAAAAAGTTCACATCCTTAAAATAAAATAGATCTTATGTAAATATGTTTACTTTTTTCATTCCTTTTCCTAATTAACTCTACTGCAGTGCAGTGTTGTGGGATCTTATACGATTGCTCATAATGCTGAAGTACGTATTTCCCCCTTTTTTTTGTTACAACCCACTACTTATTCACAGTGCACTAAACTTTATAAAGCTCATCGTACTTTATCTACATCACATTTGTATCTCTTAACCCCATCCTGTCAGCTTCATTAACATCCAATCATTTACATCTGTAATCAGTGTAATGCCAACCTCTTCATAATTGAAGGGGTGCAATGGATATCAGGAACCCATATTTCTCCCAGTTTGGCCCTTGCAGTGGGGAAAAAATTGGTCAAAGTAGGCTGAAGTTTAAGCTTAGCAAGATGATGATATTGTTTGACTTCAGATGTTAACTCTGAATAGGAAGCACTACCTTTGAAGCACATCCATGACTTGAGGCTCATACCAGCCACTGTTGAATGAACAGATGGCGACTTTTGTCCAACTTTGAGACAACAGTTGCAAGCTGGATTGTGAGAATTGGACAATGATAATTTTGAGCCATGCTGGTACACTGGTTAGAATATAGTATTGTATCCTAACTACCTATCAACTGGCAATAGTTTGATTCTCACTGGCTCAAGATTGATTCAGCCTTCCTTCCTTTCTAAGTTGGTAAAGTGAGAACCCAGATTGTTGGGGGTAATATGCTGACTCTGTAAACTGCTTAGAGAGGGCTGTAAAGCACTGTGAAGTGGTATATAAATGCTATTGCTATTTATCCTTATTACCATGTAAGTAAAGTTCTCTAGATAGAACAGGCTCTAAAGGTCACTTGGAACTGCAAGCTGTATCAACATACTTATTGGCAGGTGATGACCAGGTAACACAAGTACGATGAGCCCTACATTGGTTTCCATTTAACCAATTAAGTCCTTGGCTTGGCCAATATGACTTGGCTGCAAAGTATCACCAACACTATCTCCTCCAAATGAAATTGATAATGTTTGTCATGGGAGTACCAGTTGTACCCATTGTCATAGGAGAAGAAACTCAACTTTACACTTTTTGTGGGGGATGTTGCTGAATATACACTGAGTTTTTCAGTGATAGCATCACTTTTATAAAACAACCTCCTTCCTGAATTTAAACTAGTATGAAAGCATTCCAAAAATTAGTTAAGATAAGGTTATTTGTAAGAATGCACCACATCTAATTATTTTAGAAACCAGTTATTGAGTTTTGGGCCAGGTAGGTAGGTAGTAGATAGGTAGATAGGTAGTTAGGTAGATAGGTAGGTAGGTAGGTAGGTAGATAGATAGATAGATAGATAGATAGATAGATAGATAGATAGATAGATAGATAGATAGATAGATAGATAGATAGATAATCATATAAAGTGCTAAGAGGGCTTGGTGATTATGGGAATACACAAAAAATAAGTGGAGTAAGAAAATAAATGAATACATATTTTTCATAATTCTTTTATTGTCTTAATTGTTTTATTTTTCCTTCCTTCCTTCCTTCCTTCCTTCCTTCCTTCCTTCCTTCCTTCTTTCCTTCCTTTCTTCTTTCCTCCCTCCCTCCCTCTCTCCCTTGCTTCTACAGTTCCTTAAACATTGCATCATTTATGTCTTCTTAAATATGGTTCAGTATGATTTTAGTAGAAAACAAGCCTTCTTTCTTAATGATTTTCCTGCAACAGTGTTGAATTGGGTAGCTATAGAAATTGAATATATAAATAAAATAAATAATATGCTTGTTTGTTTTCCTTGAAGCTGTAGAATACCAGCACATCCATGCATTTAAACTGAATTATGGTTCCTAACAAGCTTGTGAATAGATTCTTCTTTTAACCCAGCAGAAAACATATTTCTTTACGCTAACAAAATGCATTTAATATATGCTATCAAGCCATAACTACACATTGCTTATTAGATTAGGATTCATAGTGCACACACTTTTCAGCAGAACTAGAAGGTCAAGGAATTATTCAACTATCAAAATGTAGAATATACAATTACTAACATGGAATGATCTAACATTTTGCTGATTTGGAATGTATTACAATTCAGTTCAATGCTCCATGGGGAATTTAATCTTCATTTACCATGTAAGGTTTACACAGAATCCAGGCTTTCCATATTAATCTTTCTGCATAGGTTTAATATTTAATACTACTAGTAACTAAAAACTGTGTTCTTGAACACAGTCTCTTCCATCTGCAGATGATTGTCACAGTACTGATTGTATATACAGTCAATTCTGATTGAATAAAATTGTTTAAGTCATAAAGTGTAAGCTTTCCCTTGAATTTGATCAGAAACTGAGCATATTCTGGAAGCAAAATCTGATTGTCTTGAGCAACTTCCTAAATTTCATCATTCAGAAGAAAACTAAACTTACTTGATTTTTTTCAATTTATTGTCAAACTGTTCTTATTCAGTATAACTGTTCTGTATATATGTTAAGAGAAAAATGCCTTGAAAGCATATAACAGAAGAGTTGTGATAAGAACAGAGCACTTCTGTAGTGTACAAGTAGTTCTTGGATAGTGTGTAGAGTGTAGTGTATGGTGTTGTATAGTGTAATAGATCAGAAATATTGAATAGTGGGAAACTATTTCTTTGAATAAGAGGAATGTACTTAAGGCACAGCTATGTGGCTGCACTACCTCCAAAAGTAAAACCACATTTCACTGTTCAAATAATAAAGATTGAGGGGAGATTAATCAAGATAAAAAGAAGCCTGATTGTAACCATTATGATTTTTTTTTACATTGGGGTGTTGCTCTTTTAACAATTGCTTTATAATTAGTAAATGAACTCTCTGACTCATTTCCACACGAAGGGCACAATTTCTTGTCTGAAGAAAGTTAGCTTCAGCAGTAAGGAGGTTAGATATGCCTCCATCTTGAAAAGCATCTGTGGTATGGTGGGCTGTTTGAAATACAGGAGAATCCGCTTCCAATTTGGGACTTCAGGTAACCACTCCAGAGCACGGAGATCGATCATATCCCTGTGACGGTGAAGAAGCTGGCTTAGGGAATGTAATATTGCACTTCTGGAATTCCAGCATCCATAATTAAGTCTGTTCATCTGAATTCTAAAAGCCATCTGTTGGGTTTGTAGTGAGCGGTGTGATCTTTGTGATTGGGGGACAGATGCTTTCCTGACTACTTTATTGATACCTTTCTCTTTCGTTGCCTTATACGGGAAGGGGCTGTTTTTCTGCCACCTTTTATCTGACTCTTTTACCGTTTCTCTGGCACTTTGTTCTTTTTCCTCTCGTTTATCCTGCATATTGGAGTTATCCAGGTTTTCTGCAAGAACTTTAGTGGAGGTATCTGGGGCCCGATATTGAATTTGAAGAAAAACAGCTAGGTCTTTTTTCAATGTCTCTACATCGTGTTGGATGGCAATTAATTGTTCGAATATTGAGACTACCGTTTGTACTGTGAGGAGGCATTGTTTTGCCATAAACTCAGTCAAATTTTCCCAGGGTAGAGTCTCTGTGTTCTGAATTATATGTTTGTTGGTTGCCTTTTTTAGCTTTTAGCTCAGCCTCCAAGTAGGAAGTTATTGGGCTAATTCTTTGTGAGAAATGCTGGCTTTCAGTTTGTTCACCTCTCGCCAGATCAGCAAAGTCTAGTAAATGCTGTTTTTCCACATCTTTTGGCATGTCTTGTTCTAATTTCTCCAGATTATTGGGGATGGGGGGGGGGAGGTTTGTTTTACTTACTGATCTCTTGCTGACAAGGAGCTCCTCGATTCTTGGCTGTTTTGCTGTTTTCACAGGAGGAAAAGATCCCGGGCTGGTGCCATGGCGTTTCTTTCTTTTCCCCATGCCTTTTTAGTTCTTGGCAGCAAACAAAAGTTTTTAGTTGTGTTATATTCTACGCTATTATCTCCACAGAAAAATGTTAATGAAATAAAAAAGGACCCAATTAGAGTGCTAAAAATAGATAAAATAAAATAAAACTGGGAGGCACTCCTGCAAATACACTCCAGCTGCACCGGCTGCAGCTCCCCACCCCCCCACCCCCACTAATCAGCAGTAAGATGCTTTTCCAGAAATCAGAACTTTTAATTTTAATTTATTAGCCCAGGGGTCCCCAATTCCAGGTTTGTGACCCACTAGTGGGCCATAAGCTGTTTGCCACCAGGCCACAGAAATGTCAGCAAGAGTGTACGCACATCCCACTTGGACAGCGGTTATGCCACTTTGTTTTTATATTCTTGAGATATTTCTTACATTTTAATACCCCACAAGCATACACCTGTATAATTGGCTATAGAAGTTAAAAATGCTGGTAATAGATTTAGTCTCAATATATAATTAACCTGAATTCCTGATAATTCTAGCTTTCTCTCCCAATTGCCAGTAATTCTGACTGATTCATTTCAAATAGTCAGCTTGTCCTGAATAGTTTTGAATTCCTGAATATAGTTTTTGTTGCTAAAAAGTACAAGTAGTCCTCAGCTTGCATCCTTCTGACAAGTCAAGTCAATGGAGAAGCCATTTAACAACGATATTACTAACTTAACTGCAGTGAAACTGCAGGTTTCTAAATTTAGTTCATATTAAGGTGCTATTCACCCTTTGCTATTTATATTCTGTCACCTTTCTATTCTTTTTCGTTTCCTTGGCTCGTTTGTTTCACCGATAATTCTGATCTTATAATATTTCCCTTCCTCCCAATGCTGATTTACCTTAAATATGCTTTTAGCATGATTGGTGAGCTATGTAAACATGCTATTCTGCCATTGCCTTATTGAGAGATCATATTTCCTCTGAAGGTAATAGTAAATGATCTGTTACAGTATATCCTATGTCATTACCTCATCCAATCTTTCTTACTCAATCATTCATATCCTGACATGAGAAAGGATTGATTGAAAAGAATATTTTTGAAGGTACTCTGAAAGGCTATGAAAATGCTTCCTGTGAAGTTTGATCTTCAGAAACTCTTTCATGAACAAAAATTGTCTTTGTAGTAGTTATTACTACATATGGATATGCAAACTCTGGTTGACAAGATTTGAATTATACAAGGTTTGGTGATAGATTGTAAATTAGATAAATATTGACTTAGCTCAGCTGAGTTAATATTCTGGCTGGAATCACACTATAACTTTCTATCATTATAACTTATTTGTTTATTTATCAAATGTATATGACCACCTAACTCACACACAGTGACTCAGTGTATCAAACTTAATATATCTAGTATCCAAATAGAACAAGATATACACACAAACATTTCCAGATGCACAGATAATCCTACTTATTGTCCCCACCGTACATAAGAATCTATTTGGAAGGTCCCTCAAGATTGAGAATCTAATGCTGAGAGAGTCAAAGGAATTTGATTCAAAATCCCTGCATAGCACTGAATATCCTAGCCATTCTTTAAATCTAGTTGAAACATCTCTTCCTTCATTATTAAGAAAGAAACATAGTATTTTTAAGCCACATAAGTACGTTTGTTCTTTCTTTCTTTCTTTCTTTCTTTCTTTCTTTCTTTCTTTCTTTCTTTCTTTCTTTCGTTCTTTCGTTCTTTCGTTCTTTCTTTCTTTCTTTCTTTCTTTCTTTCTTTCTTTCTTTCTTTCTTCCTTCCTTCCTTCGTTCTTTTCTTTTATTTTCTTTCTTCATTTTGTCATATTTTTATAAATATTTCAATGAGGTGAACATCCATTATATTTCATTGAGTTATATTACTATCTCTTTTATTCATTAAACACGAAACTCAGTCAATTGAATATTTAAAGATGCATCACAAATTTTATTGACTGGTGCTGATCGTTGATGCGGGTTACTGCCAGTATCCTAGGTATCAACTAAGTATCTTCTTCAAATGTATGATGTTTTGAGTAGCACAGTTTTTTGTAGTTCCGCTGGAACTACAACAACAATCATCTTCTTCTTCTTCTTCTTCTTCTTCTTCTTCTTCTTCTTCTTCTTCTTCTTCTTCTTCTTCTTCTTCTTCTTCTTCTTCTTCTTCTTCCTCTTCCTCTTCCTCTTCCTCTTCCTCTTCCTCTTCTTCTTCTTCTTCATAATTTTTTTATTTTTTTAACATAAACACAAATAATACAAACTTCACAGAAAAAAAACATCAAAAAGCCATTTTTCATTACAGGTTATCAATTTTTAAGAATGTATCAATTTATCACAGGTTTCTATAAGTTTCTTCAAAAGTTATCACTTATTTTTCATATCAATTATTACAATTCTTATATCTCAACCCTAATCTTACTAGTTATTTTAACATCCTTTTATATAAGGTATGACTATATAATGGCATTCTATTTATAAAACCAACAGAGAAAAAAGAATAGATTTAAAAAGGAAGAGTCCACTCTAAATAATGTCCTTTAAAGGACATTCTAACCAGGTGTTCATAAATTCTGTGCCTCTCTGAAATAGTTATTATTCATAAGTAATCTCATTTTATAAATTTTAGGTCTGAAAATTTATCATGTACCTTAATATCAATATCCACAGTTCTTATCAAATATATTAGCATCAATCTATTTCTTATTTAAGAGTGTCTTTAAAGCCTGGCTAACTATTAACATCCCTTATTTACTCCCATCATACCAATATAAATTCCATAATAATATAATATAGAACAATCTTGAGTTTTATAAGTAGTTATTAATTAATTAATAATTTTCCAACAACATTCTATAACCATGTAAGTAATTAATTATTAATCATCTAAATATAACAATTCCTATTTTCAACCAGTATTAACTATCATTTTTCCATTACTTTTAATGTGACTCATAATTCTATTCTTATAGTTCTTCAATAGTACCTAATAGCATCTTAAATTTATTTGTATTCTTATTTATTTGTATTCTTATGTTTGTAACTTTTCATCCATAGATAAGTAAATATATATCATTAACTAAAACATTTATTATAAATTAATCTTATTATAGGTGTCTATATAATTGTTATTGACAGTCAATTAGCTAATAATCCTTTGATGATATTTTAAACACAGCCTGGCTGGTTATTACTCATCAAGGGGTAGTAATTTCCCTTTTCAACCAGTGTCTTTCCAGTAGTGGATTAAATGTGTCTCTTCCATAATTTGTGGTCTCCATCTCTTTTTATTTCCTTTTCTAGGTCCTTTATCAACTTATTTTGGCACTTTATAATCCAGTATAACTGTCCAATCATAACAATGACCCGCTCCTTTCCTTACATATTGTTTGTTTTTAAATGTCAAGTTTGTTCCTGGAGAGATTTCTCCTTTTTTTTCTTTTCTCTTTTCTTCTTCTTGCCTGTCAGGCTGTGGTCCAGACTCCTGATAAACTTTTGGTGTTATCCCCTCCTCTGTACTTTCCCCATCATTTAATGGGTTTACATCATCCTCATCCTCTTCAGTTAAATTAAGTTCATTATCTTGATCACTTTCCTCTTTTTCTTTAATTTCTTTAATTTCTGAAATCTTCAATTGGTCTTCGCTTGATATAGTAAATAACTTTCTATCAAATATGTCATTTATTCTTTTTATTTCATTCAAAATTTCAGCCAAAAGCTCCTGATTTCTGTGGTATATATATCTGTATGTATGGACATATTGGCAAATCCACAAGATAGAAAAATAGGTCTAATTGCCTTCCTATTCGTTGGCTTGTTCTTTCTTCAGTGAATCAGAGAGCTTAATTGCTCATAAGTATCCACCAATGATTTCCGGAGGCAATACAGTGTAACAAAGTAGTTTAAGAATGTTTCAATCTTCTTTGTTAGAGGAGGAGCAGAAACAAAGAGAAATAAAAGTATAGTCCTTGTTTAAGTTTAAAAATGAGCAATAAAATTTCACAAATAATTCTTAAGATTGTAAATGTAATCCAAATTTCAAAATTTTAAGTAAAATAGATTAGAAGGATAAGAAAGTAAAAAAATCACCCATAGCACTCTTTCAGTGCGAACGGAAATGGCTTTGTTCTTTGTTCTTACGCTTCAGTCCGCCATTTCAAAGAATTCTATTAACAGGAGAAATCTCTCAGTTCAATTAAGTCCGCCGCTTATTTCAAGATTCAAAGCTTTAGTAAAAAAGAAAAAGTTTCTTAGCAAAATGTTTCAAAAGCAAGATAGAATACCTTCCTGATGTTGCACTTTCACTTTAAGCAGTTCCTTTCAGCTTTCCTGCGGCCTTATCTGCCCGCAGGGGGGTGCCTTTTGTCGCCCTTCAGAAGCTTTCCCTTCATGTCAAACAGGGGTCTTGCGAGACCCTTGTGACCAGCGAGGCTTGCTTCCTGGTCGCCGTCCCTCCAGGACGGTTTAGGTTCCTATCGAACCAAGGGGGAGACAAAAGTTCAACTGGGCTCCCTGCAGCTTAGAGACCTCCGGTTTTGTCGGCACGGGTGGCTCCGCCTTCTCCTTCTTCATCACAAATTTTATTGACTGGTGCTGATGGTTGATGCGGGTTACTGCCAGCATCCTAGGTATCAACTAAGTATCTTCTTCAAATGTATGATGTTCTGAGTAGCACAGTTTTTTGTAGTTCCGCTGGAACTACAACAACCTCCTCCTCCTCCTCCTCCTCCTCCTCCTTCCGTTATCCCCACAACCCCTTTGTGATCCACTAGCTGGCTAGTGGATTTTTGTGGATTTCTGTCAACAAATCCTTGCTGGAATTAACTCTTTTGTAAAGCCAAGTATATTGAAGTTTAATAATTTATACTAAACATTTCATTGGTGACTTGGTTGATTATTTCTGGAATGAAAACCATTGGCTGAAAACAAACAGGTGGCTTTGAAATGAAACTTGGAAGAAGAGTAATACATAGTGGATGGGTGCTGAGCTGATGTACTATGTGTCTGATATTATGCCAAAAGAAATTCTTGCATTGGGCCACAAATGTATTGTAATTTTGATATATTCTTTCTTCAGGCATTGCACAGATGTATTGTGTTGTGGGATCTTCGTTGTTGTCATCCTGGGTTACATTGCATTAGGAATTGTGGGTAAGTAATATTCATGGATAAAGTTCACTAGAAAGTAGTTCTTCACATGCTATTTGAATAAATGCTTTTTTCATTAAGTAGACATGCAGGTTAAAGAAAGCTATTTTCATTTAAAATATTTATTTGAAACAAATTATGGAATGTCTATTTACATTAGTTATCAATGGTAATTACAGAAGAGATACCAAAATGATGGGTATATTTATTTTGTTTTTAAAAAGTCAGGATGAAACAATACAGGTAAAATTGCTATGGTTTGATTATGTTGTAAATTACTGTAATTGTATACAACTGCAATTATAAAAGGAAAATGTTAGAAATTATTGCATCATTAGGAAATAGAAATGTGAAAAGGAATATACTGTATACATATGTATGTAAAAAAGGTTCATTAAGCTTCTCGGTGATTTAGTGAATTTGATTTGATTTTGCATCAGAAAATCATTCTGCTATTATTTGTAGTTACCACCAAATTTCAGTCATGGTGGGAGAAATTATCTAAGGTCAGAAATAAGAATTAATTTAATGATATTAACGGAATCTAATCAAATAACACAATAGATTATTTCTTAAAAGGTTTTACAAGTAGCCCTCAATTCACAACAATTCATTTTGTGTGTCAGGGTTTCAAGTGACACCCCTAATGAAAGAGGCTTGAGTTTCCTCAAAGTTCCATTTTATTAGAGATGTCATATTGGCACATCTGGGAAGACCCAAAACTGAAAGTTTCCAGGTTTTTCCCACCCAAAAGAAAGTTCAAGTCACTGCCCAGTACCCACATGTCCATCACATGATCCAATCAAGCCCCATCCAAAACAGGAGATGCTCCCAGTCACCTCATCGCAGCTTCAGGGCCAGATGACCTTGACTTTCTGAGCAAGAATGTTGTTATGGCTATATATCACCCACACTCTGTATAATTCCCCCCTCCCATTTTCCCACAGAAGAAAATGTGGCAGACCTGAAGTCCCAAAGTTAAAAGACGGCCTCCAGGTCTGGCATACTGAGCATTTAAAATTACAATGGCTCTGAAAAAAGTGAATTTTGACCATTTTTCACTCTTATAACTGTTGCAGCATCCCCATGATCATGTGATCAAAATTCATGAGGCTTAGCAGCTGATTCACATTTATGACATTTGCAGTGTCCCAGGGTCATGTGATCACCTTTCGCAACCTTCTGGTAAGCAGTTAATGGGGAAGCCAGATTCACTTGTCACTAACTTAACAACTGCAGTGATTCATTTAACAACTGTGGCAACAAAGGTTGTAAAATGGAGCAAAATTCACTTAACAAATTCACTTAGCAACAGAACTTTTTGGCTCAATTGTGTGCATAGGTTGAGGACTACATGTACACAAAAATGTCTTTCAGCATCTTCATTTGGGATAAATATACTAGGAATTCATGTCTGTCCAGCAAATAGTAACTAGTATAAACAATTAATGACATAACATCTTTTTCACATGTATACAACATGCACATTGTATATACGATATGTATCAATATATGCCAACAATATTAAAGAAGCAAAACATTGACTAACAGTTACTCTATGTCATTTGGTCCTGTTTGAGAGCAAGCAACATGGCCATGGATATTATCTACTTATTGGGGATGATTCTTTGAAATAGGTTTAATTGGCTATAATAGGTCTTTGATCAACACCCCCCCCCAAAAAATTATACTGTTTCTTCAGAAGGTATTTTAATGCAAGCTTTGCCTTGTTTTATTCATATGAATGTTTTCAGTATTTGAATACATTTATAGTAATTTTTAGTAGGTAACAAAAGAGAAGCCCATAGGTAACGAAAAAGAAGTGGTACATTATAAAAAAATGGAATGTGTATTCTTTATCTGCTAAAATAAATTATATCATAACAGTATTCCCTAGTAACATTGTAGATCCATATTTTTGCAGTAAAAGTTTTTGCTGTTTGCTCTTCATGCATCTTCTTTAAACAACTTCAGTTTGAATCCCAAAAGCTCCAAGTAACCAAAAATAAACCCACAAGAACTTTTAAGAGTATTGGGCAGCATGCAATAAAGAACTGGAATGTCTAGCATGCAATGAAGACAATTTTGGCAATTCTGAGTTACATTTGCTTGAATCGATATTACAATTAATTAAACAAATATTATTTTGCATCTATTTTAAGGAAAAAAATCTTGTTGAGTTAATTGTTATGATGATCAGAATTCATTACTGATTTACATTATTACATTAAGCAACTATTTTATGACACAATCTCAAAACTTGGCTATCTCTATCTTCTTCTTTTGTGGTTCCTGTCAAATAGTACAGACATATTCAACTAGGGTTAGAGAGTTGACAAATACAGTTGCTTTCTTTGCTTATATTTTCAGTGTTCTTGTGTCCTTTATTATAAAGGTTAGTCCTTTATTTCAAAAATCTATCCTGAAGATTTATTTAATTAATGATTTAGTTTTAATACATTTAATGATTTAGATTTGTTTAATGATTTAGTTTGTTGCAAAGTTCATTATTTATAAATCCTGGTGTTTTGATTGTATTATTTCCTTTCATTTGTTGATCAGCCTACTAAAAAAAAAGTCCTACTTGGTCTTTTTACAGAGATGTCTAGTAGCATCTTTTAAAGCCATATTGGTTTCTCAAATTTCAGGCTATGATGTAGCTACCAATTGGAAACAGGCCTCAGTTCTGAAAAAGTGATAGCAGTGTTCCAATGTCTCAGGGGTTGCCACAAAGAAGAGGGAGTCAAACTATTCTCCAAAGCACCTGAGGGCAGAACAAGAAGCAATGGGTGGAGACTAATCAAGGAGAGAAGCAACTTAGAACTGAGGATAAATTTCCTGACAGTTAGAACAATTAATCAGTGGAACAGCTTGCCTCCAGAAGTGGTGAATGCCCCAACACTGCAGGTCTTCAAGAAGATGTTGGATAGCCATTTGTCTGAAATGGCATAGGGCTTCCTGCCTAGGCAGGGAGTTGGACTAGATGACCTCCAAGGTCCCTTCCAACTCTGCTATTGTATTGTAAGTAGTAAAGATCTCATTAAGCCTCAAGTTCTGAACTACAGTACTCTTAATAATAATAATAATAATAATAATAATTTAATTTTATATCCCGCTCTCTCTCCCCAAGGGGGACTCGAGGCGGGGCACAGGCAATTAAAATACAAATAAGACCACAGACAAAATACAAAATACAAAATTAAAAATGGATTAAATTGATCCTGCGCTAAAACCCATAAACTAAACTAAAAATACCCCTAAAACCCCTAACCTAAAAAGAGACTACCCAAGGCCGGCCAGGCGAAAAAAGTGTGTCTTTAATTTTAAGCGGAAGGAGCGGAGGTCCGTGGTTGTCCTGATATCGGGGGGAAGGTCGTTCCAGAGGGCTGGGCCCGCCACAGAGAAGGCCCTTCCCCTGGGCGTCGCCCGCTGACAAAGTCTAGTGGACGGCACCCGGAGAAGTCCCTCTCTGTGGGAGCGAATTGGCCGTGAGGATGTATGGGGCAGGATCCGATCCCGCAGGTAGCTAGGTCCCGAGCCATGGAGCGCTTTGAAGATGGTAATTAACACCTTGAAGCGCACCCGGAAGACGACAGGTAGCCAGTGCAGCTCGCGCAAGAGCGGTGTTACGTGGGCAAACCTAGAGGTGCCCATAATTGCTCGCGCGGCTGCGTTCTGGACCAACTGAAGCCTCCGGGTACACCTCAAGGGGAGCCCCATGTAGAGAGAGTTGCAATAATCCAGTCGGGATGTCACGAGAGCATGAGTGACTGTGCGAAGGGCGTCCCGATCCAATAGGGGGCGCAACTGGCGTACCAGGCGAACCTGGTAAAACGCCCTCCTGGCCACGGCTGTCACTTGATCTTCCATGGAGAGCCAGGTATCCAGGAGGACACCCAAGTTGCGCGCCCCATCCACAGGGGCAAGATGTTCGCCCCCTATGGCCAGCGATGGAGTCAGCTGGTTGAATCGGGCAGCCGGAAACCACAGCCACTCGGTCTTGGTCGGGTTGAGCCTGAGTCCGTTACTTCCCATCCAGATCCGCACGGCTTCCAGGCACTGGCACATCACCGCTACGGCATCGTTGGGGTGGTTTGGGGTAGATATATACAGCTGAGTATCATCAGCGTAGAGATGATACTCTACCCCAAAACCACGGATGATCTCGCCCAGCGGCTTCATGTATGTGTTGAACAGGAGAGGCGAGAGGACCGACCCCTGAGGCACCCCACATGTGAGGGGTCTCGGGGTCGACCTCTGCTCTCCTGCCAACACAAATTGCGATCGGCCAGAGAGGTAGGAGGAGAACCACCGCAGAACGGTGCCTCCCACCCCCAACCCCCCCAGCCGATGCAATAGGATACCATGGTCGATGGTATCGAAAGCCGCCGAGAGATCTAACAGAACCAGGATGGAGGAGCAACCCCCATCTCTGGCCCTCCAGAGATCATCCACCAACGCGACCAATGCCGTCTCGGTGGTATGCCCGGGTCGAAAGCCGGACTGGCGCGGGTCTAGATAATCAATTTCCTCCAGATGACGGGGAAACTGTTGTGCCACCACACTCTCAACAACCTTCGCCAGGAAGGGAAGGTTGGAGACTGGACGATAGTTGGTTAATAAAGCTGGATCCAAAGAGGGCTTCTTGAGGAGGGGCCTCACCATGGCCTCTTTTAGGGAGGCAGGCAAGGAACCCTCACTCAAGGATGCGTTGATAACCTCTTGGAGCCAGCCTCGTGTCACCTCCCAGGATGCCAGTACAAGCCAGGAGGGACACGGGTCCAATAAACATGTGGTGGCTCGCAGTCGCCCACGTAACCTGTCCATATCCTCGGAAGTAACGGAGTCAAACTCCTCCCAAACAAGATCCCCCTCGTGGCAATCCACTGGACCAGCAATGGGGGCTAACTCATTCTGTATCTGAGCGATTTTCTCCTGCAGATAAGACACAAATTCCTCTGCTCTACCCTGTAAGGGGGCTTCCCGCACCCTCTGTTGAAGGAGGGTACGGGTCACCCTAAACAGGGCGGCAGGGCGGTTATCTGCGGATGCTATGAGAGTGGCGCAATGATGGCGTTTGGCCACTCTCAGCGCCACAATGTAAGTCCGTAAATGGGCTCTTACCTGTGTCCGGTCAGATTCAGAGCGGGTATACCTCCATCTTCTCTCTAGGCATCTCTTGTGGCGTTTCATCACCCTCAGCTCCTCGGTAAACCAAGGAGCCAGGGTGGCTCGCCGCCACAAGAGAGGCCGCAAGGGCGCGACCCGATCCAAGGCTCCCTTGGTCGCAGTATTCCATGCGGCCACGAGGTCCTCCATCGGGGCGCGGGTCAGGGGTACAGGAAGTGGCCCAAGCGCCGCTTGGAACCCATCTGGGTCCATCAGGCGCCTGGGGCGGAACCAGATTGGTAACTCAGGTTCCACCTCCCCGCGGAGGGGAGTAGCGGTCGGAAAGTCAAGCCGGAGAAGTGAGTGGTCTGTCCATGACAAGGGTGTGATGACTATATCCCCTATACCCAGATCACTCTTCCATTGGCCTGAGACAAAGATGAGATCCGGTGTGTGTCCACCCTCGTGCGTGGGGCCTTGAATTACTTGGGTCAGGTCCATGGCCGTCATGGAAGCCATGAACTCCCGAGCTACCCCGGATGATTCGCCCACCGATGGCAGGTTAAAGTCCCCCATGACTAGAAGTCTGGGGGTCTCAACTGCCACCGTAGCGATCACCTCTAGGAGCTCGGGCAGGGCTGCTGCTACATAGCGGGGAGCCAGGTATACAACCAGCAAGCCCAACTGCCTCCCTAGGCCCCACTTCACGCAGAGGGACTCACAACCGGTGGTCTGTGGCACAACGGTCTCTCTCGGCTCAAGACATTCCTTAACAATGACCGCTACCCCACCACCCCTGCCTAGGGCCCGGGGCTGATGAAAAGCGCGGTAGCCTGGTGGGCACATTTCAACGAGGGGAAGTCCTCCCTCGTGGCCCAACCAGGTCTCCGCAATTCCAGCCAGGTCCGGCTCCCCCTCTGACACCAGGTCATTAATGAGGGGGGCTTTGTTGACAACGGACCTGGCGTTGCAAAACATCAGCCGCAGGCCCTGGCTCTGTACTCCCTGACCTCCTAGCCTGCGGGGGTTGTGGCAACTGACCGTTTGTAACCAACGGCTACGTGCCTCCAACCGGGAGGATGGAACTTGTCTCCCCTCGGACCTGCCCCTCCCCACGACCCTCTGGATGGGGAAGCCCTCCACTGGAATGACTTGTGTTTCCCCCCTCTTAGTGGAACCATCCGCCTCCCTCCGTCGTCTGCTGGCTCGGCCCGTTCCCTTCTGGCTAGTCTCAACCTGTCTAAACCCTCCCCCCTCCCTGGTACCCCCTAAAATAAACAGCAATTTTTTAACTAAAAAACCCCTACACCTGCGCTTCTTATTATTGCTTATGAAAATATTTCACTCACAATCACAGCAGAAACTTAGAAAAAAGAAACTTAGATTTCAAAGGCGCTCTAGGTCTCACCACACAGTGGCTTCACATGCCTTGATGCAGAAAATGTAAACAGTGGGATGATTCAGTTGAAAGCAGCAGCAAATCCTAGCAGAGATTAAACCGCCAATTGTATCTTCCCTGAAGCAAAAGCAATTTTGTTTGTAAAGAAGACTTTCATTCTGTTAGAACCATGCCTCACTACTTTTGTATTTCACTGTAGATCACCTCTTTATGAAATAGTTTCTTTATTTTATTTTTTTAAAACTTTCGTTACTGGCATGCCATCATGAAAAATGAAGTGATCAGATGATTGGGCAGGGAGAGGGAAAAGTAGCAGAAAAACAGTTGGAAGCTTGCAATTGTGCTGTATCCTTAGATGTTTCTACAGAAGCTTTGCACTTTCTGCTACTACAAAAAATCTCTGTTAATCCTCTGGCTGGGATTTCATGGCAGTTTTCTATGAGAGATTACTCCAAATAATAGAGTATGGGAAATATGTCAAAAATTGATGGAGATAATGACTGAATGCTTGGCTTGTTTCTCTTTTCTTCACAGCTTGGGTCACTTGACAGTATGGTCAGCTTTGCATCTGTTGAAAAAGTGTATGTGTACATCACATTGTGCTTGCCCTAACTATAAGGACAGAACATCAAATACCAAATGAAATTTCCGAACACCAACAGATGCTGAAAGCAACTCAAAATGAGATCTATTTTTGTATGTTTGCATATTATCTTTCACACAGAGGGACACCTAGAGGTTGTTTTTTTTTGGTCCCTGTGTTTCATTCTGCAACTGAAATGTTACAAACTGCTAACATTCACATCTGTCTTCCTTAAATTACAATTTCCTTTTCTTGTTTCACATTTGTCCATGTGCTTTATTTTTAACCGAGAGATGAGATCACCTTTGGATAGACTCCAGACACTTGTCCTGTTCAAAATGCATGAGAGTCCACGAAGTTCATATAAAAGGAAAAATAGAGTATAATCAGTTCACAATCACAGTTGTGCCTGAGGCTACTCATGATTCAATAGGATCTATATATTTCTGGTTCTTTACAGAAGAACAGGGGGAAAAGATTTTTGTCTTGACTACAATTAGATATGGGTGACCCTGCATTTACATTTGACTAGAACTCAAAAAATTCTCAACCAGCTTTGTTGTTGTTGTTGCTCAATTAATAGACTTATCTAAAATTCAAGGACCTTTCGAAAATATGAATCTTTATGCTGATAGGAAAAAATACTGATTGAGAACTTTTAGTTTTGTAATTTTCAACATAGAATTTGGTCCTTATTGATTTTTCACACTTGACACAGACAACTTGATAAAAATAATATTTTGTTGTTGTTGTGTTGTACTGGTTTATGGTAATAACCTTTCAATGTTCTGTTTCAGTGCTCTCTGGCTTTTGAATACAGGCGTTCCTTGACTTATAACCATTTGCTTTGTGACCAATCAAAGTTACAATGGCACTGAAAAAAGTAACTTATAACTGCTCCTCACTTATGACCATCATAACATACCCATTGTCACGTGATCAAAATTTGGCTACTTATGTCCCCATCGCATGACCATGGGTATGCAGTCATGATGGTTTCATATGATTACCATATGTGCCCTTTCCAACTAGCTTCCAATAAGCAAGTCAGTGAGGGAAGCCTGATTCAGTTAATAACTGTGTGATTCATTTACACCTAGGATGATTCACTTAACAAAAGGTTATAAAAGGTTTTAGTTGGAAGCAACTCCTTATACAATTGCCTCATTTAGCAACAGAAATTCTGATCCCAATTGTGTTCATAAGGACTAGCTGTAACCATGAGTTTCAGAAATATTTATTTCTAGAGTTATTAAAGTACAGTTTATAATATACAGTTCCTATATGGCTATATAATAAATAGTAAGTGCCCAATCAGTTAAATTAAACTTTAAGTAGTCCATGTAATGGGAGTGGGTTACAACCCATTTAATCTTTGTACTAATTGCTTGTGCTATGAATACTTTCCTATATACCCAATAAGAACTTATTGTTGAAATGAATAGGTTTCAAAGCAATAATTTTTATGAAGGAAAACAATTGAATGGATGTTGTTTTTCTGTGTAAAACTGCAGAAGGAAATATTCTACTTTATTTTATTGTTGTGGAAAAAGAAAATTATAATACCTGGATTAAGTAGTGGGTTCTTTTCTTTAGTGCTTGATTGTGCTAAATGTATTACCTGACCTATATTACAGTTGTGGGTTCCGGACCCTGGCACAGCCTGTATGCTGCGCATGGGGCTGAGCATCCTAGATGGGCATGCATGCTGCATGCGCATGCAACTGCCCTGTGTCATCCAGCTGCCTGGTGGAAGTCACACAGGTGCCGCATGCTGTGTGCGTATGTGCAATGGGCCGCTCACGGTGTTAATTGCTCATAGAACGCGGGGGGGGGGGGGGCGGCCGGCCACATAAGCCACCATGCCAATATGTTGACTGCTTCTTGAGGCTACTTCCGGTACGGCCGTACCAGGCTGTACTGCCTGGAACCCACCACTGCTATATTAGTGTTTCACAAATGACTTTTTTCACAGGTGTCGACCTTCATAATATGATATAGCATAATGCAAACTCTCAGTATCTGAAAGAAAAATAAATTCACTACCACGATATTGATGTAGTCTGCACATAATGAAATGTGTGTAGAAATGAAGACAGAATTAAATATGTTTTAACATTCATATTTAAATAAAAGTAAGGAAACAAAACTCTACCTTAATCCAGCTGTTCAAAACAAACCTGGGCTATTGGGAGCTATGCATTACATTGTCTCTTCTACTTTTGGCCTGCAAAGATCAAGGCATGATGTTTTCATGCCTTATGATTCCAATTATTATCCTGACGACCTTGGAGAAGATTTTGATTTTGCCTTGATTTGATTTCAGTTTTTCTACATTTAACCCCATTAAATGAAGAGGAGTGTGAGACTGCAGCAATTATCGTGGATCAGAGTCAAAGTGATTTACATAAACTGGGATCTGACAGTGTATTTTAATTGGTTCATACAATTCTGTGTACAGAAGGCAGCTCAGAAGTATGCATGAAGTCAGTTGAGTGTATTTAGCTTGGCTCAATACTACTGTATGGCTTTATGCCAACAAAGCTTTTGTAATGCATCCCTCTCCTCATTTTAATAACTGTCATTTTCTAAGTGCATTACCTCATTTTCTGGCTGTCAGCCAGATACATTCTGATATAAAAGGAGAGAAACAGGAGAGAAAGATGTTTTGCTTTGTATCTATCCCCTCCATATTTTTTCATTAAAAAAAGGCAACTGTTTAAGAAGCAATCAATATTCTAAGTATCCATTGGGAGAGGTTAAAACAGTTCATGACAGGAATTGCATTTTAATGAGTAGCAAAGTTTAATTCCAACCGAAATGACTTAATGCTTTCTTGTTTTCCTTCTCCATTTTACAGCCTGGGTACATGGTGACCCAAGAAAAGTAGCCTATCCAACTGATAGCTATGGGCAGTTCTGTGGTCAAAAAGATACACCGAATGAGTAAGTACCAGATTCTTTTGCATCTGTGTCCTTGTCACGTGCACCAGAACTATTAGCTCATTTTCTATTTTTTGCAGATGTCTCACTGAAAGCGTGCAGGTGGCTTCTGCTTCATTCACTGGGTTTTTAAAATTGGGATTCCAATTAAGATTTATTTTTTAAAAAGCCCTCAGACTTCAAAGCAAGTCACTGCTCAGCCCAGACACTGTCTGTCACTTAGATATGTAACTGTTACATCATGAATCCAAGTGACTGTAAACCTAAGATGCATTGGGTCTGATTAGCCAACATAAATTGAATGCTTAAATAAGATGTCAAGTGAGAAATTGTTATGTCATTCTGAGAGAAAAGTAATTTCTAAGCACAGCTGACTGCTTCCTATTTCTGTAAGTTTGTCATGTTTTATTCAGGCAGTATCATATGCCAGAAGCTGAAACTGGCAGGAATGCTCTCTTGCTTGCTTAAATTGATACATATGGCAAACATTTAAGTTGTCAGGGGCTGCAACTCTGCTTCCAAACCTTCCCAAAGGCTTAAAGGAAGCCATGATTATGTTCACTAGAGATAGGATTAAAGACGTCTAGTCCATTTTTGCTGGGATTTGGAATGGAAATGGGAACTACACACCTGTAGAAAGCAAATTATATCTATTCCAACTGTAAAATTACCCACCACCCCAAATAATGTGATATATGTTGAAATGATGTAATTAGCAGACCATGGAAGGAATTTTTGAAGAGCCAAACAGGAGCAATTGATACAGTACATCAAGAGTTCTTGAAAATCCTGGATTAATATAATGTGTACAAAAAGATATTGTATATTTATTTTATGTATTTGTATTCCATCTTTATTGTTTTTACAAGTAACTCAAAATAGCAAACATATTCAGCACACCTCCCTCCTCCTATTTTCCCCACAACAACCCTGTGAGGTTGGTTAGGCTGAGAAAGAGTGGCTGGCCCAAAGTCACCCAAATGGCTTTCATGGCTAAGACAATATTTGTATCTGTTTGCCTCAGGACATTCGGTTATTCAAGAATACACTTGTTTCTTTGTATTTATAGGGGCTATAAACAAGTGGCATTTTAATATAATTTTCCTTAAAGTATAATAAGTCTGTAGCATGATACATCAGCCTTCCGGAACTTGGCAGATTCCATATATATTAGTATATGTGAAGATTGTACTATAAATCCTTTGGACCCATTTTCAGCACTCATCAAGCCTTATCTGTGTATTTCATTCTTTTTTGAATTACAACTTTAGAATTCATTATGTATGAAGAGATTGGTAAGCTAGTTGGGAGGCAAAAATAAAAATTTCATGTAAAAAAGCTTTTATGAAATTTGACCGGTTGCTGATATGGATTAAAGATTTATGGTTTATAAAACCCAGAAGCTGCCTCTAATTCATATCTTGAGAGTAGTTAAATTTGAAGAGACATGCTAATCTTTATGTTACTGCTATTGGAAATGTTTTGGCATAGAGCAATAAAATGTAAATAATAGTTCCAATGGTTCAACAAATTCTATACAGGATAAATATTTTAGAATATTTGATGTTTTGAAACAATTCCAACATTCGTAGTTTTTCAGGAAGGGATGCTATTGAACTAAAATAACAGGATTAATTCCATTTTGGGTTAAGTACATTGTGAGGGAACTTATTTACGTCATTTCATCTCTTTGTTAATCTCCATATAAACCAATATTCCCTTTGCATTTAGAAGACAATACTGTGATAGTCTGAAAAAGAAGCCATGGCTTTACTCTTCTGTAGTGCTTTCTCGGTGTTATCAGCAAATAGAAAACACTTCAATTCCAATTAGATTGCCACTCAGCTGTATGAATTTCATTGTAGTGGGCATTTGTAATCTATCAATCTGAACTTCAATTTTAAAGAGTCCTAGTTGTATACTCACTGTGTGTATCAACAGGCGATAGCCAGAACACTTTAAAGCAGGGGTCCCCAACCCCCGGTCCGCAGACTGGTGCCGGTCCGTGGCTTGATAGGAACTGGGCCACAGTGAGCGGCGCAACTCTTAGAAAGGGCTGGAAAGGGGGAGGAGGGAGGAGGGGGCAGCCCCCTGGGCAGAGCGCACGCCGGGGGTGGGACAGCGCAGGCATGGCCGCTCACGCCGTTGGGGGCCCGAGAGGGGCGAGTGAGCCAACTCACCCCCCCACGTGCGCATGCGCCGCTTGTTCCCCCTCCCCCCCTACGCCGGCCGAGCCATGGCCACCGGTCCGCAGAATTTTTTTAACATGAAACCGGTCCCTGGTGCCAAAAAGGTTGGGGACCCCTGCTTTAAAGAGCTCTTTAGTTCTTCTCAGCAGACATTGCTCCTATTAGAAAGCATAATGATGCAGTGTAGCCATATAGATGAATATGAGTATTTTTTTTCTTTCTTAACTTTTTAAAGGGGGTTGGAAAATTCCCTTTTCAATGCATCAAATATTTTTTGGCAAACCATGCTAAAGAGACAGCCAAAAAGGTTTCCACAGCTTTCAAAAAAGAGGCAAAGCAGCCTGTAGTATCTCTTATTTTTCCCTTATTTTATTTGTTGGATTCAAATCCCATATTTTTCTGTATGGATTTAAAAGGGTTACATTGGGATCTTCTTTATGGAACTTTGTAACAGCAAACCTGTAAATTATGTTGGCTGAAATCAGAAGAGAGTATCAACCTATTTTCTAAAGCATCAGAAAGCAGAACAAGAAGTAATGGATGAAAACTAATCAAAGACCTAAAACTAAGGACAAATGTCTTGACAATTGGAACAATTAATCAGCAGAACAACTTCCCTCCAGAAGTTGTGGGCTCTCTGACACTGGAGGTTTTTAAGAAGAAATTGGACAACCCTTTGTCTGAAATGGTAGGGTTTCTTGCTTGAGCGGGGTGGGTGGGTGTTAAACTAGAGGACTCTAAGGTCCCTTCCAACGCCATTATTCTATTATACTGACAGAGAATGGCCCAGTTATCAAGTAGACTTCTACGACTGAAGTTGCACTTAAACTTGGATGTCCCTGCTCCTAGTTTTAATCTGCGATTGTAATCATTTTTTCTACACAGGAATATTAGTTCTAAATGTTTTTAGACCATTGATAGAAGCTTGATAAAACATACAGTATTCTTTACTATTTAATTTGTTGATATTTTATATCCAATCTTTCTGAAATTCAGGGTACTTCTAATGGGAACTTATCTTTAAAAAATAAATGGGTTAACTTTTTAGCCCTCTGCTTAAGCCCACTGTATGTTTTATATCTATATAATTCATTGTAGTCTTTCATTATAAGAATGATCTATACTTATGAAAAAGCGTTCTTGGGATTTTATACGGTCTGTAGGTTTCTACATACAAACAAATTCTTCATTGATTTTTAGTGCCACCTTGTGATTACTACAAAAAATACCAGTTTCATGATACCATGTAGTGTGTGTTTAAACTTAGTAACTGTACAACATAAATTTACTGCACAGTGGAAAATTGTATATGTGATAAAACGTTAATGTGAAAAGTATGATTAAATTAGCATGAATTGCTGCTATCTATCCTATTGCACATGGAAAGAACAATTTTCTCAAAATTAATCTTCATGGGTGCTATAATAGGAATCCCTACAGGCAGTGGTTTTGGAGTGAATTTTTAATGTGTGTATAATATATTTATGTATTTCATTAATTATTAATTATTGATATACATATACACGGAGTGAAAATAATCATTTTATCTATCTTGTAGGAACAAAACAATTTTATTTTATTTTAATATTCTGAAATGTGCCAGTCCTATAGTGCTAATAAACCTACAGTGCCCTACAACACAGGTATGTAATACATAGCCAAAAATACACAGATTATATCTTGACACAGTTGTTTTGAAAATAAAAAGTGTTATGAATTGGCAAACATAAAGTAAATGCTAATGTTAGATGTAAACTCTGTATACTCAGAAAAGATGTACTGATAAGATGGAAAGGAAAGTGTCTGTTAGAATATCATTTAAGAAAGAAAAGCATACAGACCAGGGGAGACATGATAGCAGTGTTCCGATATCTCAGAGGGTGCCACAAAGAAGAGGGAGTCAAACTATTCTCCAAGGCACCTGGGGGCAGGACAAGAAGCAATGGGTGGAAACTAATCAAGGAGAGAAGCAACTTAGAACTAAGGAGAAATTTCCTGACAGTTAGAACAATTAACCTCTGGAACAGCTTGCCTCCAGAAGTTGTGAATGCCCCAACCCTGGAAGTCTTTAAAAAGATGTTAGATAGCCATTTGTCTGAAATGGGGGTTGGACTAGAAGACCTACAAGATCCCTTCCAACTCTGCTATTGTATTGTATTGTATTGTATTGTATTGTATTGTATTGTATTATTGTATTGTATTGAGGGCAGGACTGAGTAGTTGTGATTTTAACAGGCAGAAGTTAGAATGGGTTCCTCCAGAAACAATGTTTTGGTAATGATCGTTTATTTTACTTCTTCATATTATCACCATATTTACTGTTCATTCATGTTTTCTAGATATAGAAATTGTTATATGTGTATATTGTATAAGTAAACAATCTGTTTTAAAAAAAGCACTTTTAGAGATGACAGATTTTTGTATAGGTCTTTTGGTAATATAACTGTCTCATCCTCCACTGCTACTTCAATCAGATTTTTGGTTTTGTCTTAAAAGCTTTGTGTTTCAAAGTGCCCAGACAGATTTGCAACCTACATAGAAATGCAATCTTCCTACAGAAGTTATTGGGAGTACTACAAACAATTTTGCAAGCCTGGATTTACTAAGCCACGCAAGGTGAGTATAGATGCATTTTATCAGTCTAGAATAAAAAACATCAATGGCAAATTTATATCTTTATGACTGACTCCATGATGACTTACAGCAAAGCTATTGCTAAAGTTTCCAGTGCAAAGAAGTTAGCCTCCAAAATTAAAATTAGACGAATGTCTCTTCAAAGAGGCCAAAGTACAATACCGATTGCAATCCTCTAACCTCTTAAAAAGTAATTTATTCTATTTATATTTATTGAATATATATCCTGTATAACCTCTAGGTGCTCAAGGTACCTTATGTGGGCCACTTGTTTCATATTATCCCTACAAAAGCAACCCTGTAAGGCATGATGGACTGACAGATAGTGATAGTCAACCCAACGCATAGTTGAGAATGGTTTTGAACATTGATCTCCTCCATTGTACTTTAACCACTCTAAAACACCAGCTATCTCTGAAAACATAGTATGTCTAGATTCTTGATTCCTTGACTGGAATTTTCTGTAATTTTAAAACAAGCCCTAAATTTACAATTCACTACAATTCAATACAATTTACAATTGACTTTGTGCAATGGAATAGTTAAGTGTCTATATGTATAAAGAAGAACCATCACTGGATGGATCAAATTAGCTCTCTGGTCCAGAACATTTTAGCAAAGGCAAGAAAAGAGTGAGAAGGGCAAAGTTAAAGGAGGTCATGAATTGCATGACTCTGGTTCAAACGTAGATCTCATTTTCTTCTCTGTCCCATAAGGTCAGTCTCCATATCTGTTTGCAGCTTGCAGCACTTGTCTGCACTACGTACCCCTGTAGTGGGAGAAATGATTTCCTTTGTGTGTCTGTTGTTTTTTTTTAACCAAGGTAGTTGAATTTAGCAATAGCAATAACACTTAGACTTCATAGTGCATTTTATAGCCCTCTCTAAGTGGTTTTACAGAGTCAGCATAGTGTGCCCCATCTGGATCCTCATTTTACCCACCCTTGGAAGGATGGAAGGCTGAGTCAACCTTGAGCCTGGTGAGATTTGAACTGCCAAACTGCAGCTAACAGTCAGCTGAAGTAGCCTGTAGTACTGCAGTCTCACCACTGCACCACCTTGGCTCTTCAAAGTGAGGTGATTTCAAAATGCATTATCAGCTAAGGGGAAAAAAGCATCCATTATCTTAGTTATCTTTATCAGAATTTCGCAGAAATGAATTTGGTCTGCATATGAAGCTTTGTAATACAAACATCCCTGCATAGGATCCAATCCTCGGGTAAGGTAAGGAATTAAATAATTGCTAAAGAAAAAGATTCAGAAACATTTGAGAATTCCAGGACAAAAAATGGAAAATGAATGGCTATATTTGGTTTTCACTAAATAATTTGTAGCATAACACAGGGGGTGAAGGAAAGCCAGGAGGGTGCTTGTGATCACATGATCAAGGTTCTTGGTACATCTTTTACAGAAGTGGGTAGCTCCAGGTTCAGCCCGGATCGGGTGAACCAGTAGTAGAGGCAGCAGGAAGCACCCACCCGCCTGGAAGCATTGCGTGCACCCGCAAGCACATACAGGAGCACGCCTGAAATGGTAGTAAAAAAATTGACAACCCACCCCTGATCTTATAGTATTAGTGCAAGTACAAAAATGGAATGCTTTGGTCATGTAGTTCCAACTGTTGTTTTGGATTTTTGAATCTTCATTTGACAATTCAGTTTAGGAAGTACTTTATTTCAGCGATAGGATAAAACAAGAGGTATAAGTCATTTGAATTAACTAATTGATTTGCAGCCAGGTCATTGGTTTGAAGCAACTTACTCTAGTCTTTCAAAAATTAAATTCTTCTCCAATTATCTCATATTGAAAAGCTTTTACAAAAGCCTGAATTTCAGTTCTAAATTCATTACACTTATTCTATTAAAAGGTAATTTAATTCTGAAATTAGGTCAAAGCTACTTGCTCAAATATTTTCTCTTCAAAGTCATGACAGGAATCCTCCTGGCTTCTTTTTACCATTAATAGGACACCAGTCAGACATGAACTTCATAGTTCTCACTGAAATTCTAACCAATGATTTATAATAACTTTTTGATTCTTGGCACTAAAAATGGATAAGGTTTTTCAGCATTTCTGCTTATGCTTTTATTTTGACTTTCAGTCTGTAACTCAAGTTATGCGTGATGAAGATTGTCCTTCTATGATTATTCCAAGCCGGCCTTGTAAGTATCTCTGCATTTATGTTGCATAACAGTTAACATTGGCAGGGCCAAATATTACAATTTACTCTCTTTTGAGATTTGAGACATTCTGAGTTAAAGTTCAAGGACATAGTATAAGAGATAAATTAGGAAAATACTAGATGTATACCTTATGTTAACAATAGTTTGTTATAATCATGATTTATTGGTATGTGTTATTCAAGCTGGAAATCATGGTTCACACATGACTCATACATTGAATCCCAGTAAACCAAGTATGACTTGAAGGAAGGAAGCCTACCTAAACTCAAGTGATATGTATATTTGTAGCACTTTAAAATCTTCCCTAGTACAGTTAATGCACTGAATTTGAAATCCGAATATTTCCCATTTTAAATCTTTCTTTCCTTCAGTTACAATATAAAAAGAACATGTACGTACCCCAAATGCCAGCTAATTGTATCCTTGAATAAGGTAGAGCCATGTGATACTGTGTGCAGTCTTTATTTCCATATTATTTTCTCATATCTTATCATGATCAAGTATACAGTATACTGTACATACCTACAAACACACACATACAGTACCTATTATGCTAGTTCTTTTGGGCTATAAAATGATGCTAAATTCATTTACTTCCTTCTTTCCCCTTTTCTTTTCACTCTAGTTTGATCAACATCCTTTTCCTTTTTCCAATGTTTCCTTTTTGGATTCAAAAGATGATATGGATTGTTGGTTTTCTTTTACTGTGTTGTATAAAATTAGTGTTCATATACCATGGTTTGTATCATGATGTGCAAACCCAGCCAGAAAGTCCTTTTTTGGGGGGGGGGGGGAAACCATGCTGAAGAATATGTAGATTTGTGAATCCACTGTCTCCTTATGCTGTAGCTTGCCTAACAGTTACAAAGAAGCCCAAAACTACAATAATTGGTGTGAAGAAAAAATATAGTAGTTTTGTCGCAATTTTCAAATTCATTAATAGTTATAAAAAGGTAGATATTTAGCAGGATAACCTAAAATGTAGTATATTCACATTTGTATGAAATAGAAACAAATATTGCAGGAAAGTAGTAATGCAAAATTCATGCAGCTATGATCTTCCCACTTTTCCACACTAAGAGAAATAATGAGATGTGTAAATGACTTCCTGTAATTCTCTGTGTAAAATTTATTTTAGCAGGCATGGGAACAAAGAAGGAGGAGTAATCCATTCCAATTAACAAATGGAATATTGCTGGAAATAGGGAATTGTTTTAAATCAGGGATGTCCAAACTTGGGAACTTTAAGACTATGCTGGCTGGGGAATTCTGGGAGTTGAAGTCCACAAGTCTTAAAGTTCCCAAGTTTGGACATCCCTGTTTTAAATGATTGGGGCTTTTCTTTACGGTCACATATGGGACTTCTTAGAATGATCTTTTGCAATGATTGAAAAAGCATATCATAGTTCTAAAATAATTAGGAAATATATTTAATTTTGACATTAGAAAGAAAAGAAATTACCGAAAGGGCATCTGTATGCTTAGGAGGGTGTTTACTTTTTTAGCCCGTCCTGTTTATATTTCTTGATAAAATATCTGGGAAAATCCCATTGCGGGGCTAACCCCCTTGGGTTAGCATGAATTTGAAGAACAAAATGGACATTGTCAAAGGATTTGTAATGCCTCAGTATGTTTAGGAGGGAGAGGGCTTTTTGAGTTCATCCTATTTACGTTTCCAGGTAAAAGGCATAGGAAAATCCCATTGGGGCTAGGGTAATCCATGAATTCAGGGAGCAAAATGGACACCACTAACAGATTCATAGCTCATCGGTATGCTTAGGAGGGAGCAGATATCTTGACTCCACTTTATCTCCATTTCAAATAAAATACATGGAAAATTTCATTTAGTATATTTAACGAAACAAATATTGTTTATAAGTTATGCCCTACACTGCATAACACGTACTGCTTTAAACATACACAATTTCTTCTAATTATTATATCTAGACAGATTAAATCTAATATGATGAAATTTGGTGCAATTTGATTTGTATTGTTTCATCTCAGTATCAAATATGAATCATAATAAAAAGATACATTACAGATAGCTTTTTGTTTCCACAGTTCTTAAGAGGTGCTTTCCTGATTTCTCTACTAAAAATGGAGTTCTAACTGTGGCCAACCAAACTACTTTCAAAGATGGAAGAGGAAAAACACGGAATGTAACAGATCTCAGGGAAGCAGCAAAGTATGGATAGTGTGTGTTTTTGTGTTTACGTATGCAACTTTGCTTGACTGTGTTGTGTTGTGTTATATGACTGGTTGTCATATAAATGCACTGCCATGGCTTTTTTTTTACAGTAGTAATCTCACAGACAAATATCTATAAAGAGAAAGAGGAATTTCATGATTTTTATTTCATTTGTTCAATGAGCAATTTTATATGCCAATTATTTTGTTATACATGTCTGGAAGTTGAATCGTGACAACTGGATTTCCATTTTTTGGGGTCTGAAACATTCACTCCTTATCGAAGTCTGATTCAGTCAAATAATGACATCATAGCTTATCATTAGGATTTTTGTTTTATTTTTATCCTTCCTTTCTGTTCAAACAGGATATTAAAGGCTACTTAATAAAAGCAATACTACATTCATTTGACCCAGGAGGTTTTTTTTCTGCAGCAAAAGGAGGATGCGCTACTGATGGGGAAAATGGAGGGAATTCCATTTTCTCCCTCATGAGCATCATTGTAGCAGAGGTTGAACTGAGAAAAAGTGATTGGGCCAAAGACACCCACTACTGTGTATAGCTAAGACTGCTCTTGAACCTGCATTTCTTTGGTCCTTGTTGACATATTAGTCCAGTGTTTCCCAACCTTGGCAACTTGAAGATATCCGGACTTCAACTCCCAGAATTCCCCAGCCAGCGAATGCTGGCTGGGGAATTCTGGGAGTTAAAGTCCAGACATCTTCAAGTTGCCGAGGTTGAAAAACACTGTCTTAGTCACTATAAGGACTCTCAAGAAAATAAACTCCAAAGCTTTCCATCTTGCACAACCTTCAGAATGGTTAATTCAAAAAAGCATAAACATTAGAAATGCTTCCCTAGAATGGTGCTTATACTATAGCTACTAATAGCAATGTTATTTAGATATCCTTCAGTGTTATTGTTTAAATATCCTATAGCATTATTTTAATTGTTTGGAATTGTTAATAATTTAATAGCATAACCTATATATACTGTAATATATAGAAATATATCTATTAAATATGTATAGAATTAGAACTAAAATTCTTGCCCATTCCATAAGATTTATATTTTCTGTAGCTTTGGGCACAAATCTCAGTGTAATATAGGTTTATTACTGACCCTGAATATTATGCCAATTAACCAAACACTATGAACAGAGTTGTGACTTGATGTATATATTATTTACAGTAAGCTCTTAGGTTGGTTGATTTACATAAGAGGGACATAAAACCTGTTTATCTTTTCCATTTTAAAGTGGCATCAATAATGTTCTTGATGCAAGATCAGTTGGGATGAAGATTTTTGAAGACTACGCGAGCTCTTGGTATTGGATTTTAATGTAAGTTTTTATTCATCAGAAGTCATGCCTTCCGCATATAAATAGTCCTGGAGCATGCAAAGTGGGAATATAATTTCTCTTCTTTGCCCTTATTCATTCCTTTGTGATTTCTTTATTCAGGTCTTTTATATGAATTCATTCTTCTATATTTCCAGTTGCTATTTGCTTCATGTTTCAATGAAATTAAGGGAAACAATTAAAGCGCCATACTTTCAATTAAAGTGCCATACTTTAAGCCAGTATAAAACACTGGAGCAGGCTGCTTTCTCATTTTTAACTGTTGTATTTTTTGTTTTTTGTTTTATTCCCAGAGGGCTGTTTATTGCAATGGTAGTCAGCTTGCTCTTTCTTGTGCTTCTGAGATTCATAGCAGGAGTTCTCTTCTGGATTTTCATCTTTGGTGTAATTGCAGTTATAGGATATGGTAAGTGCCAAATGTTACATTCAGCCATCTAACATTTCATTACTAATACGGAGATAAGCAAAACTGATAATCTGTTAATTCTATACCATCTCATACTTTCCCCATTAAATTACTTAGTGTTGGACCATTCTATTTTTCCTCTAGATCAGGGGTGTCAAACCCATTTGCATTGCAGGCCATATTGTGATGGATCAGGATTGTTTTTGCCCATGAGGAGCCAGGGTGGGTGTGGCCTGCATGGGCCGTATCCAGCCCGCATGCTGCATGTTTGACATCCCTGCTCTAGATACTTTCTTCCTATTACAAACTAGCTAATTGAACGTTAAATAGCCACAGTATAAACAGCAAACTCCACTCCCTTCTAATACTGATGATGTTACCTAATTAAGTAATAAAACATCTGTAAGAAAACAGTCAAGTTCAGAGAGCACCAAGGATTCCACACAATATGTTCTTCCCTCAGCAGTGCACCACCTAATACTAAAACTTTACTACTACTTAGGCTAAGGAAAAACACCCTAGTCTTCCACCCACCATGCTGATGTTTACTTGTTATGTATGTGTTTATTAGTATATCTCAAATATAATATCACTGTCTGGTTTTGATTAGGAAATGGCCATTAGAGTATACAAATATCTACTATTTTACTCATTTGGTTATTGTATGTTAGCAAATTTATGATTTGTCCTTGTTCCTCCCTACTATATACTGAAATATAACATGATAGATTTATAGAACTCTTAGTTTACAAGAATTTGAAATACCTTACAATCATCCTCATCAAAACTATCCAACCTCAACTAAATAACTAGGTTGGGCATAAGGTTGGTTTGTGTGGCAAGCTTTTTCAAAACTGTATGTATGCTTTTTCTATAGACAGAAAGAAAGACTAGTTATCTGGCTCATCACCTGTGACAATTTAATAACTTATTTGACTGCATACTGAAAATCCTGATTCACAAACACCTGTACAGTTATCAAACATGACCCACATATCATATGAATGCTCTATTTTGACAGCTATCAGTGTAGAATATTCAATATTCTTCATGTTTGATGTTACTCTCTGATAGAATTTGAGATTATTTTTCTCCCTAAAACATGACAGAAAATACTGGGTGGCACTCCCACCTTCTCAAAAAGTTATTGGCAAATTTCTTTTGGAATTTCAATTATTTGTGAAAAGACTGATGACTTTGGAAGTCAGGAAGCTATTTTCTTCAAATAAGAGTACCTATAGATATTGCAAGGTTTGTTTTGCTTTCTTATTTATTTATTTGCTAGATTTATAAAATATCTCATAGAGCAGTTCATCTCTGTTTGCTATAAAAAGTATGTGGAACATAAAATTTTAAAATAATGCAACAATTCATTTGAAATTCAACAGAGCAGAAGCATGGCAGGTGTGACATATTATGAAGTTAAAAAAATAAGATGGAACATTGAGAACAGGAACCAAACCCAAATCATGGGAACTGAAACTAATACATTTTAATTTCTCTAAGAGCAAAAGAATTCTAGTCTTTCACAAGCATAAATAGAGGTCTTGGGTTGGGTTTTTTTTCCTAACAGGTGCACTCCAAATCAAGGGTTACTTCTGTAAAAAATGTCTATTTCTCTCTCTTATTTCATTCATATATTTCTGATTGATAAGCATATAAAAGTACTTTTTCATCATGCATACATATCAGAAGAAGGCTTCTACTGGGTGTATGGTCCAAAGTCAAGCATATAGTTTGTAAGCTCTTATATTTGATCTGGCATCTTTCTTCCAGAAAGTTCTCTTTGGTTTAGAAATAAACCATTGCATAGATTATCTAAAGAACGGAAATTGTTTTATGATTCTATTTTTTCTTTTTCAAAAGGTATCTGGCATTGCTACTGGGAATATCATCGCCTTCATGGAATACCTGGTTCTGATCTTACCATCTATGATATTGGATTCCAGACAGATTTCAGGGTCTATTTGCAACTGAGGCAAACATGGTTAGCATTTAGTAAGTGAATTTTTGAGAAACCTGTATTTTAAATTACCTGCTTAACATGACTAAACAGCTTCTTTGATGATTGATTGACACCAAACTCAATATACTCTATGGTAAACTATGATATGTTTAAACATGGATTGACAAATAAGCTGAAGTTGGATAAGTTTATCCAGCACATTGAACTAAAAAAAATGCCCATTGGTACTTTGACTTAGTACAATATGCAAGCTTGCTCTCTAAAAACCAGATTTCCTAAATGTCCTGTTTTTCTAAACAAGACATTTCCAAATGTCTATTTTTCCCTGCAGTTACAGTATATACCACTACAGTTTGAATTGATTCTCGGAGACTTACATGATATAAAGAAATTTATCCATAGTACAAATTGATAATTAAAATGCCATAGAATCACACCTTCTCAGCTCCAATATTAGTAAGAAATTAGAAAGATAAAAGATAGCCACGTCTAATTAGAAGGCTTTCTGCAGAAACTTTGGCTTCAGGATTTTCTTGAATGTTATCAGAGATAAAGTTGGTCTTATCTACAGTAGGAGTTTGTTCTAGAGAACCAACACAACACTTGAAAAGCACTTCCATCCTTAGCTTCTTTTATCCTGCAAAATTGAGAACTAGGAGTATCTTATTCCTAAATGCCCTAATATTTTGGGTGCTTTTGTTTGGACATCCTGCAATGTCTCAGGTGCCAAGGTAGAAACAAATGTACAGGTCAACATCACTTTAAATTACATATAGAAGTCAATTGGAAGCTAATTCATAATTCACAGCATAGCTGTAATATGTCCCCAATTCTAATAGTTACTTCTGATTAGTCTTTAAAGGTAGTTCAGTGCAGAGTGCATTGTAGCTATCTAATTGGGTATTAGTCAGGGCAAGACTTAATTGTCCCAGGTTTTCTGTCACCAGGTAATACTGCAATTGGTGCATCAGCTGGAATTGGGCAATAACTTATCTAGCTACAACTTTACTTGCTGTTTTAGTAGGAGCTGTGAGTTTAGAAGGGCCCTCTAGTGGTAATCTTGCTCCTTTGGGAGCAGTGTTTGCTCATCAAGATATGATCAATAGATAGCCTTTTGAACAAACATGACCTCTGCTTTCTTGAATTCAGCTTTAAGCCATTCTGATCTCACCAGATCCTGGAAACCTCCAAACACTTAGCGCATCAATGTCATGTCTGCCAAGTGTTATAAAGTCTGTTATTGTCAGCATACTAATAATATTGCACCCCAAAAGGTCAGGTGATCTCACATAGCAGCTTCAGCTAGAGTATGTCCATGACATCTGGAAATTATGAGATGTGTGGTCTGACATATGTACCTGAGTCCAAATGGTAGACATTTGCTCTGAAATATGCTTTCAGACTATGCAAGATGCTGCTAAGCTGTTGACTTTATTTGTTCTTAAAGTGAATGAATGAATTAGAGAATGCATGATGAAATATAGCTCATGCTTCATTTCAGGTAGGCAACATGGGAATTGGCTGGGAAGATCCTAGGATAAGTAGGATAAGTCACACTGAAACACAGTACAAAATATTATATTTTACTGCCGCATGTAGATAAATAATTTCTTAAAAACACACTACATGTATTATAATTTATTTAGCCTGCAGGCAAAATCAAATTGTAAAGTCTCCCTGGTTTTTTTTCCTCCTCTGGAGACAATAGTATTGTATTCCAAAATGTCTGATGGATCAAGCTTTAAAATGAATGAAACTTATAAATAATCCCTGTTATGTTCAATACAACTCAATGTGAGTTTTCTTGCCTGTATTGAAGTGAAATGTTCCTTTGTATTTTTACCCTGTTGTTTTCTGAAAAAGCAAAGACACAAGATTTCAGTGTTATTTCTCATTTGCAGAATTTCTGAATCTTGACAAAAATCATAGCAGAATTCTAGATGGCCAACTTCAAGTCAATATCAGTACATAAAGTACAGAAGTAGCATATATGTCAGTACATAAAAAATAACTGAAATTCAGGCTGTTTTTTAATTATTAAAAAGTTATTATCCAGGAATAACAATAAGAGCTGAGATACAATAAATAAAAGAACAAAATCAGTCACGCATAAGCATTGATTACAATATAGCCAACATCTTTAGATACAACTAGCTATGCCCGGCCACACGTTGCTGTGGCCCAGTCTGGTTAAATGGCCAACCAATCTGTGTGTAGATCTACACCTGCACACATACACACAACCACCGTATAAACCCCAACCTACCTACCTACTGTATTTCTCCCTCTCTATCTATCCCTCTACCTACGTACCTACTGTATTTCTCCCTATCTATCTATCTCCCTACCTACCTACTGTATTTCTCCCTATCTATCTATCCACCTCCCTACCTCCCTACCTACTATATTTCTTCCTTTCTCCCTCTACCTACCTACCTACCTACCTACCTACCTACCTACCTACCTACCTACCTTATTTCTCCCTCTCTATGTATCCCTCTATCTACCTACCTACTGTAATACAATAATACAATAGCAGAGTTGGAAGGGACCTTGGAGGTCATCTAGTCCAACTGCCTGCCTAGGCAGGAAGCCCTATACCCATGATAGTGAGCCTATGGCACGGGTGCCACAGGTGGCACACGGAACCATTTCTTAGGGCATGCGAGGCATTGCCCTGTCAGCTTCAGTGTGTATGTGTGCCCTGGCCAGCTGATTTAGGCCTTCTTTGGAGGCCATTTTTTGCCCTCTGGAGGTGGGGGGAGGGTGAAAAGAGCCTTCCTATAAAGCCTCTGGAGCCTGGGGAGGACGTTAAAAGCATGCCAAATGCAGAGGTCATGCACATAGCATTATGGATGTGGCACACCTGTGCACATCGCCCCTGCACTCCCCCTGCTTTTGGCACGCGAGCCAAAAAAGGTTAGCCATCACTCCCTAAACCATTTCAGACAAATGGCTATCCAACATCTTAAAGACTTGCAGTGTTGGAGCATTCACAACTTCTGGAGGCAAGCTGTTCCACTGATTAATTGTTCTAACTGTCAGGAAATTCCTCCTCAGTTCTAAGTTGCTTCTCTCCTTGATTAGTTTCCACCCATTGTTTCTTGTTCTGCCCTCAGGTGCTTTGGAGAATAGCTTGACTCCCTCTTCTTTGGGGCAACCCCTGAGATATTGGAAGGCTGCTATCATGTCTCCCCTAGTCCTCCTTTTATTAAACTGTATTTCTCCCTTTTTCTCTATTCCCCTCTCTACCTATCTACTGTAATACAATAATACAATAGCAGAGTTTGAAGGTACATTGGAGGTCATCTAGTCCAACCCACTGCCTAGGCAGGAAGCCGTATACCGTTTCAGACAAATGGCTATCCAACATCTTCTTAAAGACTTGCAGTGTTGGGGCATTCACAACTTCTGGTGGCAAGCTGTTCCACTGGTTAATAGTTCTCACTGCCAGGAAATTTCCCCTCAGTTCTAAGTTGCTTCTCTCCTTGATTAGTTTCCACCCTTTGCTTCTTGTTTTGCCATCAGGTGCTTTGGAGAGTTGGAAGGGACCTTGGAGGTCATCTAGTCCAACCCCGCTGCTCAAGCAGGAGACCCTATACCGTGTCAGACAAATGGTTTTTCATTCTCTTCTTAAAAACACATCCAGTGTTGGGGCATCCATAACTTCTGGTAGCAAGCTGTTCCACTGGTTAATAGTTCTCACTGCCAGGAAATTTCCCCTCAGTTCTAGGTTGCTTCTCTCCTTGATTAGTTTCCACCCATTGCTTCTTGTTCTGCCCTCAGGTGCTTTGGAGAATAGCTTGATTCCCTCTTCTTTGGGGCAACCCCTGAGATATCGAAACACTGCTATCATGTCTCCCCTAGTCCCTCTTTTATTAAACTGCATTTGCTGTCAGATGGGTGGTTTTTTGTTACAGTTTGGTTCAGTTCGTATTCAACAGTTTAAAGCAGCTGCCTGCCTCTAAGTTTTTACCTCAGAGAACAGTCGAGCAGTATTTCTTCCCCCCCCCCCCTCTCTCTATGGGCCACCTGGGAGTTTGCTATCCTCTGTGCCTTTTTGGCCCTAAGAGGCCGTCATAAGAGGCCTCTTCCAACACTGACAGTTGAAAAGCAGTCTGATGGGCGTGGCTACAGGGAAGTGAAAACATTTTCAGTGGTACCTTTTATTTGTGTGTAAGTAGCACACAACACACGTGGGCTAGGCACAAAATGAGTTCTATTATCGGAAGTCCTTGGCTACATTGTGTGAAAGTTTGGTGTAAATCGGTCCAGTAGTTTTTGAGATTAGTGGATTCGTACAAACTATTTTACATTTTTATTTATATATTACAATGAATATTTCTTTACACTAATCACGTAGAATCTGAATTATATTTAAAGCTCTCCATTGCACTGAAATTGATTTGCTTTTAAATGCAGTATGCCATAATATTCATTGAGGAGAAGACTTACGTATTCAAAATGAAACACATAAATACAATTGTGATGAGAGAGTACAATCATGATGACCTACTTGCTCTAGTGTGTATAAAATAGCCTAGGCTAGATGTAAGTATGTTGAGGTTGAATGCCACTGGAATCCTGAATAAGATGCAGTTGTGAAAGGGACTACTAAAACTAACTGGTAATGTGTTGTTGTGAGATTAAGTCAGCATTATTTTTTGACAAACTCATTTCTTGTTATTTTCAGTGATACTACTTTGTATAATGGAAGTTGTCATTATACTCATGTTAATATTTCTGAGAAATCGAATCCGGATTGCAATTGCCCTTTTGAAAGAAGGTAGCCGGTGAGTATTATTAGCATCCTCATTTTTGCAGTATTCTGAACACAGCCATCCATTAGTGCAGAGATTGTGACCTAATATAGATTTTTAGGTTTTGCTAGAAATTCAGGGCAATATACCACTTGATTTTAAAAAGAAAGAAGCATGTTAAAATGAGAATTGTGTGCAATTTCACTTTTGGGCCTTACTTGGCAAGCAAGCAACTGATTGTACTACAATCCGTTGCAAATTTCTTCCTTTCCCCAAGCCACAGTTGATTAAACAGCTTCAATTGTGAAGTAAGAACACTTTTTCCCCTGCAGCCTAAAACAACTTTAAGCATCCAATTTTTGTAGACTACAAAGTGAGCTAAATATATAATGGAATCCTCTATTCCTTACCCTGTTTACTTCCTAATTTTAGAGTTAGAGAATGGCTTACAGAGGTTGGTGGCAATTTTTTTTCTATCTGCCCAGCTGACAGCTGGTTTTTCTCATTCAGGCTGGTAAAATCAAATTTAGATCCACTGAGAGCTGTTTTCTCCTTTCACATCCTCCTATGTTGTTTTCCTTCTGCTTCTCAGCACACTTATCTGAATCATGCCCTATTCTCCATATGAGTCCCCTGAAGTAGCAATATATTTTCAGCAATTAACACTGATCCGTCCATTTCTGGTTCAACAGAAAGACATCTAAACACTAAGCTTTGAATTGGCCAGTGCTTTTTTTATCCATTTTAGTTGCCAGCCTAAATGGCCATTCTACCATGTTTCACCGAAAATAAGACAGGGTCTTGCTTTCTTTTGACCCCCAAAATAAACTCTTGGCCTTATTTCCAGAGAGGTCTTATTATTTTTGAAGTGCAGGAGGTGATGAGCATGGTCGTCTCATGGCTGCTGCTGTGTTGCAATATTTTCAGGGGAGGACTTATTTTAGCGCATGCACTTAAAAGCCTGGTTGGGCTTATTATCCGGGGAGGTCTTATTTTTGGAGAAATAGTGTACTTCCCTTCATTTCTTCTTCTTAGAGTGCTCTCTAATAATTTTTTGAGACTCCATTTCCCAAGTCAGCTCTCGCCCTTTCTCTCCTATGAGAACCATTTCTCTGAGAACTGAATGATCTCTACTCTTCCCATTAACAAAACTGACACAAACTAGCACAGAACAACTGTTTCAGTGCCTGAATAAAAATATGACTATATGCAGAGTTGGCAAAACACCATGATAACTGGAAGCCTGCCAGAAAGATATCAGGCTGCTATTTGCTCTACTTCATAGATTCAGTCAAATTGTAAAGTAAAAAAGGAGATCAGAAATTCTCTTTCAAAGAAGGTTATCTTGATTGTGAAGAGAAGTATTCTGCAAGAATGCCAAAACTTGATTAATTAATTTGACCCTGATACCTGTGAATTACATTACCCCCTTTATATAATACAAGCTAATACTAGCTAATAAACCGGTGTTGCCTGGGTATTTATTTATAGGGGGAAAATGTCCAGACCAAACGTAATTTCTAATGTTGGATTTTCCCCCTTATCAAGGGAGTCCCCTTATGCAGTACTGTGAAGCCATTACCATGGCAACTCCACTGCCCTGCACAGTAGAAGCCATTTTATGGCAGTACAGTAGAAGTCATTTTAAGGCACAACAGGCTGTATCTTAACAGAAGACACATCCCAATGGGCCTTAGGGATGTCTTACCCCCACAATATTTTTTTCCAGAGAGTAAGTCATCTGTGTACCAAGTTTGGTTGAAATTGCTTGAATGTTCCAGAAATATGCTGGAATACACACACACCCCACCCCACAGCCAATTGTGTGTGTGTGTAAAATGTACATTGGCATCTCTATGGAAGGATCAGTGAACATAATTTGTTTGTATTTGTTTGTTATTTTGTCTGTATTAATACTGAAAATAAATTTAAGAGCAAGAGTATTTCAGTATGAAAATCTCAGGTTTTTTCCCCTCTCAGCCTTGTATCTGTCCTTGTATAAACTGAGTTTAAGACCGAGCCAATAATCAGGATTGCTGTTTTGGGGGAAGTTGAAAGTAAACCGTGTAGTAGGGTATCAACTTTATAGTCTTGTCATCAAACTCAACTATTTTTCTGGGCTCACCTTGAAGCATCATAGCAAATTGAATAATACAATCAGAATATGTGTGCCGAGATTTTCATAAACTTCTAGTGAAAAAAATAGTATTTCATTATAGGTTTGGCTATATTCTATTAGAGGTCAATGAAGGTCACAGAAATATTGTCCAATATTTCTGCATTGGAAAGTGCATAAATATGATGCATTTTGATGCATTCATCAAAATAAATGTTGCACTCTACTGTGAACACAGCAGAATGCAACCCTTAATCCAGGTCTTGAAAAATAGGTGGTTAATGACTGAATCTAAGTATTTTTTTCAAATTTAGTTTAATCATCTCTTCAGTGAAATAACAGTTTATATTAGCAATAAATCAGTTATAATCTATTCCTAGAATTTAACAAGCAGTTTATTATTGTAAACAGTTTATTATTTCAATAAGGCCTATCTATTATTAAATTCTGAAATGCACTGATTTGTAGTAATTATTTCTTGAATAGCATAAGCTTACACTGTTCTTCAGTGATTGGAAAAAAAACATTCAAGATGTTTCTAGCACAATACATTAATTGTCCATGTAGAAATAACATTTAATGCAGGGTTTAATTTAAGTTTTAGCTCTTATTTGAATTATGTGAAATAATTATAAACATGCACAGAGTATATTGTTCACATTAGAGAAAGCTAATGAAAATTGAAATGGTAATTACTGTATATAAAAAGTACTCTCATGTAGAGAAGAAAGTCAGGTTTCATAACATTACCAAGAAATTACCAAAATGACATAGGGTGAAAACGACACAAGGGTTTAATGATAGACTGCATGTGGAAGCTTATCTTTGGTACCAGGTTTCATATTTTAGGTTTTAATAGATATATGGAAATATATATTCTATGTTGTCTTGTTATTGATATTGTTTTAATTGTTGTTTGGAAACCACACAGAGTTTGATATAAGACGGATGGCAGTAATGGCATCCTATTATCTTCACTACTGGTTTGGTAGCGGGAGTGCGCACGCAGAAGGTCTGAGATGACGTCAGGGTGGATGGGCGGAGCCTTGTGCCGCCACTGCTACTGGCTCACCCAAACTGGTGTGAACAGGCATAATACCACCTCTGACGGGTGGCTATATAAATGTTTTAAATACATAAATAAATGTACCCATCCATTCCTGGACCACACTGCTCTATTCAAACACACTGATGCCTTGGTCACCTCTGAATGGACTATTTCTATATGCCTTATGTGTAGCTGTCCTTGAAGAATATCTGAAAGCTACAGCTGGTACATAATGCAGTGGCACGACAGATATGTGTGTTGCTTGATTATACACATTATACTTCTGCATTGGTTGCCATTATGTTTCTAGGTTCAATTCAAGGTGCTGGTAATGACCTATACATTGCTCTGGCTTACCTGAGGGACTAGATAAACTCTCCCTGATTATATCTACCTTTGGCCCATTAAGCTCTTCTGCCTATTTGAAAACATTATCAGGGAGAACTTTTTCTGTCATGGCATATAATTTTTGAAACATCCTCCCTCCAGATATTAGATTAGCCCTGAGCCTGATGGCTGTTTATGAGAACTTAAAAGATGGGGTTGTTACCAGACTTAGGCATCCAGATGTGCGGCAGAACCTGTGTAATGGCTATATTAACTCATTGGTTGTGGTTTTACATTTTTACCAGCTGCTGATTGTGTGTGTTGTTTTATGATGTTTTTAAAGGTTGTTATCTGCCTTGAGTCATGCATTTGAGACGGGCAGCCATATAAATGGAAATAATAAACAAACATTGACAAAGAATAGAGAGAACAATAAAGAAGATATTGTAGAACATCTAGAAGATATTTCTTAGAAAGGAGAAAAGAAATACTAGATTTTTATTTAAATTTGACTTTTTTTTAACTTTACTCATGGACCAAAGAAAGTCTCTAAACAAGTCTTCTTGTTTACCCTTTTCCTACTTAAAAGTAGTTTATGCTAACCATACCACTTCTGAGTGACTTCTGACTTTCTGCCATGTCACTCATAGGTGGTGCTGGGTAATTCGCCGAGTTTCATTTCCCCCCTAAATATGTTGCTCTTGTTATTTGAATAGTTCCTTCCCTTCATTGGCAACAAAAATTGAATATGTCTTGTGTGTATTTGTAAACCCAAGAAAGAAAAGTCTGAACTTTATTATTCTGTGGGATACAGCAGTGATGAAAGAGCTATTGTTCTTCACATACAGTTTCCAGTATTCAGAATTGATTTGAGTGATTGTGACTCCTGAGAGATATAAGTCAGCCACACATGAAGAGCCACAGTTCTTATTTCTGGGGTCCCATTATATAAAGAAACTAAGGGCAATAAGATTCATTATGTCAGTTTCAACAAGTACTAAGAACTATGATAGATGAACTTTTGTGTAAAACAAAAGATCTGGGCACTGGACAGAAGTTAAAAAAAAAAGATTTTTGAAGCTGATACCAAAAATTATAGTATGGGAGCAGGGACAAAGCATGCCTTGTTGTAAAAGACATTGCATCAAAATATTGATAAAACAAATATTAAAGGATAATACAAAATGAAAATGAAAGAGTTGAGGAACAGATAGAACCTGGATGAAATTTTGTAGGGCAATGATTAGCAACCCAATTTTATACAGCTTGTATAATAAAGAGCCAAAGGGGACAAATGGGTGGGAAGGGGATATGTTAGTTATAGGGGATTATATTTATGATGACTTATACTACAACAATTTGCATAATGAAAACTTACACAAGGAATAGAAATAACCGTAGAAATTTGGTATGCTGTATACCAAGTTGATTGGTTTGCAGCTGACATCTGATAAATTGAATAACTTTTATTTGTTTATTTATTTATTTGTTTGTTTAGGGCAATTGGCTACATCATGTCTACATTATTCTATCCAATTATAACCTTTATTCTTATCGCCATCTGCATTTCATACTGGGCAGTGACGGCTGTGTATCCTTTTTATCAAAGAGTAAGTGGTTACAGGTTATTTTCACATTTCCAGGCGAGCCCTTTATCAGTATGTACATGTATACACTAAGTATTCATCACACTATCATCACAACATTACATGGAATCCAGAAAAGAGTGGTCAATAGTAAATCCTTAAAAAGGAATGGAAGTATGAAAAAGGAAGCATTGCTAAATGCTATGGAACGCTATACACTACAGTAATCCTCAATATACGACCACAATTAGGATCAAAATTTGCATTGCTATGCAAGGCAGTTTTGGAGCCAATTTTATGACTTTGTTTGGCACAGTTGTTAAGCAAATCACTGCATTTGTTAAGTGAATCACGTAGTTGTTAGGTGACTCTTGCTTCCCCCATTGACGTTGCTGGCCAGAAGCCAGTTGTGAAGGTTACAAATCGTGATCACATAACCTTGAGATGCTGCAACTGTCATAAATACATGTCAAGTGCCTGATTTTGATCATGTGGCCATGGGCATTCTGCAGTGGTCTTAAATGCAAAGACAAATCATTCACCTTTTGGTATTGGTGTAACTTTGAATGGTCATTAAAAGAATGGATTGTCTGTATACCTTTCCATATTCTTCAACCCTAGCAAATTATCCCCGTGGATTTTTATATTACAGATAGTCCTCGATTTATGACCACAGTTGACTCCAACATTTCTGTTGATACATTTATTATGTGAGTTTTGCTCCCTTTTACAACCTTTCTTGCCACAGTTGTTAAGTGAATCACTGCAGTGGGATAGGTTAGTAACACTTTTGTTAAGTGAATCTGGCTTCCCTGTTGATTTTGCTTGTCAGAAGGGTGCAAAAGGTGACCTTAGGACAGGGGTCTCCAACCTTTGCAACTTTAAGTCTGAAGGACTTCAGCTCCCAGACTTCTCCAGCCAGCAAAGCTTTGCTGGCTGGAGAAGTCTGGGAGCTGAAGTCCTTCAGACTTAAAGTTGCAAAGGTTGGAGACCCCTGCCTTAGGATACATCAATGGCAAGCATCTGAATTTTGATCACATGACCATCTTTTTTTTCATTTGCTACTACACACATTATTAAGTAAGACATTCCCACTGCATTCATCTTAGTTTAACATATTCTCAGTAGCATATAACATAGAGGGTAGAAGCATGCTATTATACACTTCTTTCAATAATCTTTCTTTGCAGTAGATTACATAACATCATTACTTTTCACCCTCATTTGCATGTTAAAATTTCTCCATTTCCCATTGTGGTAAGCATTTTGTTAGAGTACACAAATTCATATGCTCTAGTTTTTTGCAGTTTATCTATAACTTGCAATCATTCATCGCAATCCCCCTGTCAAAATTAAGTGCTTTGGTGATTAATTCAATATTATTCACAACCATATCATTTGCTGCATTTGCTGGAAATCATTTACATGCTCCATCAAGAATATGCATACAAATTATAGATATATTCACCTTCCTAACCAGCTCACTTCTAACAAGCTTTGCTTATACACTGATCCCTAAATGCATTAAACAATCAAGAGGAAATCATACAAGCTTGTTATCCCCTTCTCAATATTAATAATTTGTTAAACACTCCATTTATTCTATGGCATTCTTTAGAGTGTGATTTTAATGCATTCAGCAACCAGTCAAACTACATGCTTATGCAAAATTGTCACAATTCAAGCCTATCCAATTTATCATATTTCTTTGCTAAAGCGTGAAAGAAGAAAGCATCTTAACCTCCTTCAAAAGAAGCTATATTCTGCATAGGAAGGAATCTCAATCTCTTACCCTTTAATGGACTCAAGTATCATGTGATTTTTTTTTGCCAAGTTTGAGAACATTTCATTTGTTCAAGTAAATAAATGAAAAGAATCTTACAAAATTCACTATGCATAAAATATCTTCTATTTTTCAGTGGTTTCTTAATTACTTATTTACATGTTTACATTCCTTCCCAGAACTTCTCCTTTCACTTAAACTAGCAGTAGAACTTAGACTTATATACTGCTTCATAGAGCTTTTACAGCTCTCTCTAAGCAGTTTACAGAGTCAGCCTATTGCCCCCAACAATCTGGGTCCTCATTTTACCCACCTTGGAAGGATTGAACCTTGAGCCTGGTAGAATTTGAACTGCCAAATCACAGGCAGCTGGCAGTCAGCAGAAGTAGCCTGCAGTACTGCACTCTAACCACTGCACCATTGCGCAGTGCAAAATGCAAATTTTGCATTATTGTGTATGTGATCTTTGAGCTGTACTATTTCCTTAGTGCCCAAAATTACCAGCAAAGATGTCCTTGATATTAAGTAAAAGAGTAACAAATGTTATACCTCTGATTAATTATCTTCATATCAGCCAGGTAGGTTTTTAGAAAATGCATGCATGCTATGTTTATCATATCCTGTGCTAGTTATTAAAAAACAAAGGAAATTAAATGCATTCTTTGTGACTTTTCCTATTGGTATAATATTACATACTGTGACTATCTGATTCTGTTTGCTACTTAACCCAATTAAATCAAGTTTCCTGGCTACCTCAGGAGAACCTGTGTACAAAGTTATGGCTAATCAAAGCTTATGCAAGTATGCAAATTTGACCTGTTATCCAGAGGTAAGCAAATGGGGGGACGGACCTATTTACTTTCTTTTTTTCTTTTTATTTATTTTTATTTATTTACAAACATGTAAAATACACTCACACAAAACTTAGACATACACCACATTTACACAATACAATACGAACAGGAGCTTCCTGTTCTTTCTAATAGCAATTACTAATTTACTTTCTAATTCTTCATTAGTTAATGCATTATCCTTTCATAATGCCCTATGCTTTAAATTCCCCACATTGGTTCTGACAAATTTATACAAATGAATCTTTTCAGTCTACTCTGATCCTAAGTGGGTGTAGCATTTAATGCAGAAAAGCTTGAATTAACCAGGCACATATAGGAGATTGAATTATTGTTTGTTTGATTACCGTATTTTTCAGAGTATAAGACACGATGTCAGCCTCCGCTTTCCTGTTCGCTTCGGCTGCCATATGAAACGGGGAGGGGAGCTTTGCATTTGGGTTGTTAGGACTGTATTGCACTTTTCCCTGAAAAAAGAGGCTGAAAATCTGGGTGCATCTTATACACTGAATACAGCATTTTTGGCCTCCCAAAACCCCGCCCCCATCACCAAAATGGCCGTGCATGGCCTCTAGGAAGCTTTCAGAGTGCTCCTGGGGGCTGGAGAGGGCAGAAATGAGTGAAAAACGGGATGATATTTGCTCAATTTTGCCCCCCCCCCCCACTTGAGTCCAGGAGCACTCTACAAGCCTCCTGAAGGCTATTCATGCCCTTTTTTTTTTTTGAGAGGTCTGTTTTTGGAAGGTCTGCAGAGCGCAAAACCTTTTTTAAAATTTGCCTCTTCAAAATCCTGGCTCATCTTATACTCCGATGTGTCTTATACTGCGAAAAATACGGTAACTTTGTTAAGAGTTTTCTGAAACTGTTAGAAACATTGGAAATTTATTGAAGTCTGTGAAGCATCTACAACCACAAGACACAGTACAGCTTAAAATGTGTCAACTTGTTTAGGCATTTAGGATGATTTATAAGAACTGTTTGCCATATGAATTAATTACCATTTGAGGTTTTTAAATTTTAGCAGTTTGAATTCTGCTAAAGCAAAATTTCCATCACTTGCTGAAGTTCTGAGTTTTTTTAATAATATCAGCTCTAGTATTTTGATTGTGCTTATGCAGTCTACCTCAAGCTGTTTTTATAATAAGTTACACAATACACTGTTATCTCACTGTCCCAAATGTTATATATACTGTACATGAGTATCATTCGTACTTATGCAATCATTAGCTGAACACTGCCCTCTATTGTTCTCTGTCCATTCGCCTAACAATGGAAAGATTCACAATTTGACACTGTATTGAAATCAGTTCATGTCTCCAATTGATTATTTTTCTTTTGTCCCTGAACAGACTTTCAACACTACTAATGTGACCAAACTATGTCCAGGGGCACAGTGTACATTTGCTTTCTATGGGGGAGAAAGTCTATATCACCGCTACATTTTAGTCTTTCAAATTATCAATGTGTTTGTCTTTCTCTGGCTGGTCAATTTTTCAATCGCATTGGGTCAATGTACCCTTGCTGGTGCCTTTGCTTCTTATTATTGGGCCTTCCGAAAACCTGCTGACATCCCACCTTGCCCTCTCTTTTCTTCATTTGGACGAGCAATACGGTAAGTAAGAAATTACTTCAGTGTTTGAATTCGCTTCTGTCTCTATCTTCCGTGTCATGTTTTCACACAGCTATATTTTACTATGTTTCCCTGAAAACAAGACAGGGTCTTATTTTCTTTTGATCCTCAAAATAAGCACTTGACCTTATTTTTGGGGAGGTCTTATTATTTTTGAGGTTCAGGAGGTGGCAAGCGTGGTCACCTCATGGCTGCTGCTGTGCTGCAACATTTTCGGGGAGGGCTTATTTTGAGGGAAGGACTTATTTTAGCACATGCATTCAAAAGCCTGATTGGGCTTATTATCTGGGGAGGTCTTGTTTTTTGGAGAAACAGTGTACTTCCCTTCATTTCTTCTTAGAGTGTTCTCTAAGAATTTTTTGAGACTCCATTTCCCATGGCTCGGGACCTAGCTATATGCAAGACCGCCGCCTGCCCCATACATCCCTGGGACCGACACGCTCCCACAGAGAGGGCCTCCTCAGGGTGCCGTCGGTCGGGCAATGTCGACTGGCGGCACCCAGGGGGAGAGCCTTCTCTGTGGCAGGACCAGCCCTTTGGAACGACCTGTCCCCTGAAATCCGTACCATTCCTGACCTCCGCCTCTTCCGCAAATGTCTTAAGACTCACCTCTTCCAACTAGCCGGCCTTGCGTAACCCCAGCACCGCCAGTTGTAAATAGGGATTTTAAAATGGTCACAACACAGGCACCTAATATCTCTGTATTTATGTTTATTGATGTAATTCTTTGTTCGCCGCCCCGAGTCCCTTTGTGGTGAGATGGGAGCGGGTTATAAATGTGAAAAATAAATAAATAAATAAATAAATAATAAGTCAGATCATCTATGAGCCCTTGCCCTTTCTCTCCTATGAGAACCATTTCTCTGAGAACTGAACGATCTCTACTCTTCCCATTAACAAAGCTGACACAAACTAGCACAGCACAACTGTGTCGGTGCCTGCATACAAATATGACTGTATGCAGAGGCTGCCGCTGTGCTGCAGTATTTTTAGGGAGGGCTTATTTTCAGGGGAGGGCTTATTTTACTGCATGCACTCAAAAGCCCTATTGGGCTTATTATCCAGGGAGGTCTTATTTTCAGGGAAATAGGGTAAATATGTCTAACTTTCCTTTGGGCTTGGCAATAGCAGTAAATTAGAACTACAGATTCATATTTATAATCTGTCAGTCAGTCTGTCCGTCCATCCATCCATCCATCCATCCATCCATCCATCCATCCATCCATCCATCCATCCATCTATCTATCTATCTATCTATCTATCTAATGAATACATGTTGTAATCTATAATGTTATATAGTAGAATTTTTATCAGCCATATTAACTGTTTTTATAACTGTACAATGTCTAGTAACAAGCTTCTTCCTGAAGAGTAACATTTGAATTTTGTTTTCTTTAGGTATCATACAGGTTCTTTAGCATTTGGCTCCTTAATTCTTGCAGTGGTTCAACTAATTAGAGTAATCCTGGAATACCTTGATCACAAACTTAAGGGTGAGTTTCATGGAAGAAGACTTTACTTTTTCAGGTATGGGACTCTTGCATGCCTTCTCAATCCTATGAAACACAAATTTGGCAGAAGGATTTATACCCATAAAGTGTCTAAACAGGGGTGGGATTCAACTGGTTCAGACTGATTCGGGTGAACTGGATGCTAAGTTTACATCTAGTTCGCCAAAGCAGTAGTTTCACGGACTGGTTGGCCCCACCCACCCCGCTCTGCCCATCCCAGGAATCACCACATGGCCCATTTTGGATACCAGGTAAGTGCAGGGCCCGTGCAGAGACTCTGGGAGGGCAAAAAATGGTCCTCCCAGAAGTCTGGAAATGGGTCTGTTTCCAGCCTCCAGAGCCTGGGGGAAGCCATTTTTGTCCTCCCAAGGGTTCAAGAAAAGCCTGAAGAGGGCAAAAATGCAACACACACACACCCATGGTGCAGGAGGCCAAGTAGGTCATGCTCACTATGGCCACTCCCATTCAGCAACCAGGCAGGGAACCGGTTGCTAAAAATTTTCAATCCCACTCCTGGGGTCTAAACCACAATTGGTTTACATATCTTGTTCCAGTGTTTCCATGTAATGAACTTTGGGGAAATGTACTATACAGCAAGCCATGAATGGGAAAGTTTCTGACCATTGGTAAAGTGAACATTCCCAGTTTGTTTAAGCAATGGAACAAAATATTTAAAGCTTTATCCAACCCTAATTTATTCTTCATCTCCAAATTCTCATGCACTGTATAAAATCTTCTTGGCATTTTGTAAATTTTTAAGAAAAGTTTTTTCTCTTTCATGCAGGCTCACAAAATGCATTTGCTAAGTTCTTGCTTTGCTGCCTCAAATGCTGTTTTTGGTGTTTGGAAAAATTCCTTAAATTTATCAACAGGAATGCTTACATCATGGTAGGTTTTCTTTTTCACTTTCTCCTTTTCCAATACACTTCTATGAAATGTCTAGCAAAGTATATAACTGGTGTGGCAGTTCCAGTGTTCCAATTTTTTTTTTAGTATAATGGTTTAAACTATTATTAAACTAGTATTTAAACTATTTTTGGATTGAAATGTTTTTCTACATACTAAAAGATACTTTAATGTCTAGTCTCAGAAAACTTTAATGTATATGTTAACAGCTGTTACTATTCTGCAGATTGCAATCTATGGTAAAAACTTCTGCACCTCAGCAAGGGATGCATTCTTTCTTCTCATGAGAAATGTGGTGAGGTAAGAAGGTATAATCCTGTATGCTCCATATATTTGGCCCTCACTAAAAATGTGCTTGATTAATGTTTTAAATATTCATATTATTCTCATTTGTCTAAGACTAATGTCCTCTACTGTAGATAGTTTGAGCCATTAATTCCATGATGCTGTCCTATCCAGAAACTCTTGGAGTGGCAAATGCAATACTTCTAGAGAATTCCAGTTTAAGAACAGATCACATTCAAAGGCTAGATCACATCTGTAATTGTTTCCACACAATTGCGGAGATAGAAATGTTAAAGCATGAACAAGATTGTTCTGGATTCACAAAGAATATTGTGAACACCCCTAACAGATATTTATTTGAGTTAATTTGAGAAATGCTAGATTTATTTTATTTAAGTACACACACCATCCACCTCACATCAAGTGAATATTAATAAAAGAATTAAACCCAAACATGTTCAATTTTTAACCTTCTTGGGCAGTTTTGTTATTAATAGAAGATTGCCATGGTGCGGAGATGTGTACCTATAACAGGTAGAAGAAGAAGGGTAGAAACAGAGAGGGGAGAGAGAGAGGGGGGGAGGGAGGGAGGGAGGGAGAGAGAGAGAGAGAGAGAGAGAGAGAGTATATATTATATATCTCATATATGGCCCAAGATAATTCCTCTTTACTCCGTGTGGCCCAGGCAAACAAGATGATTGGCATACCTGGCCTGATATACAAGTAGCCCTCAAGTTACGACCACAATCCAGCAAATAAAGGAATATTTGCTTTTCCCTTCATATAATACTAATAAAATAGTAATCTTTGTTTCTCTGAGGAAATTAATTATCAGGTTTTAAATCTTTCTCTAAAATAAGATCCTTTAGGTACATAAAAATAGTATGTCACATAGTTATCAAAATAATCCTATCAGCTAGATTCAGACCCATACAGCCTCTGGGGTGAAAAACAACAGAATAATATCAGTTTTCTTATCTGTTGCACAGGGTTGCAGTCCTGGATAAAGTAACAGACTTCTTATTATTCCTGGGCAAACTCCTCGTTGCTGGAGCTGTGGGTGAGTTAATCAATTAATTTGTGTGTGTGTGTGGTTTTATTTTATTCAGAAAAAAGTTAAATGCAAAATACAGAACTAAAAAAAATAATAATCCAAAAGGGCAAAAGGAAAAAAACACAAAGCAATCATTAAAAAGGTGTATAAAAAAGACATTATATACATGTGATCCCCTCTAGTTGATCACTGATTAATATATTACCATTTAAGATTACAATGGCACTGAAAAAAGTGACTTATGACCATTCCAACATCTCCATGGTCATGGGATCAAAATTAAGCCATTTGGCAAATGACTCATATTTATGAAGCTTGCAATGCCCTGGGGTCATGTGATCACCTTTTGCAACCATCTGACAAGCAAAGTCAATGGAAAAGCCTTACTGTTACTAATTTAACAATTGCAATGATTCACTTAACACTTGTAGAAAGAAAGGTTGCAAAATGGGGCAAAATTCATATAACAACTGTCTCACTTACCAACATAAATTTTGGGCTCAGCTGTGGTCATGACTCAGGGACCACCTGTAATAAATATTCTCTAACAGCAGATCAAAAGATTAGTGTTCTGAATTAAAAGAATTTGTATATTATGTGTATTTTATTTTTTAACTAGAAAATGAATGAGAGTTGTCTGAAATGAAACCATTTAACAGTGAAATTGCTTCATGCTTGCCTTGTGCTTAAGAATAAATTTCTGGGACTAATTAATTTACATTCTTTCTCCTTCCTGCTTAGCATAGCTGTTATTCTAAATTAGTATCTCAATTTATCACTAAACATGCTGAATAAGATTAATGGAAAGTAGTTAAATGGTTCTCCAAGAAATAAACTAGATAAGCTTTTTAAAAAAAATAAGTTTGGGTTTCTTTTCTGTTTTGGTAACTGCACATGTTATTAAAAAGAGACCGAAGGAATGATAAAATAGATTAAAATCTTCTGGTTGCATGAATTATTCACAGATAATTAATTGGAATGTGAATTTTAGACCACTACAAATACCAAGGATAATTAATGTAAGGATTTATTGTTTAAAACATTATGTTATAAAAACTCTCGAGGGCCCTGTTTGTGAAAATGCAAGTGTGTTTAAATGGAGATGCCTAAATGGCTTGGGGGTGAATGGTTGAATAGCAATTAGGCTTATATGCCGCTTCACAGTGCTTTATAGCCCTCTCTAAGCAGTTTACAAAGTCAGCATATTGCCCCTAATAGTCTGGATCCTCCTTTTACCAACCTCGATAGAATGGAAGTCCTTGAGTCAACCTTCAGCCTGTCAGGATCAAACTCCCGGCAGTTCGCAGAATTACCTTCAATACTGCATTCTAATCACCACACCACCATGGCTCTTTTATAAATAAATCATTTATACGTTACATTTATGTATATTCCCAGACACGGAATTATCTATTGCAAACTACGTATATTGTTTGTTTAAAAAAAAACCAAACACACACACACACACACACACAGCTCTGTGTGTGTATGTTCCAGCATAATTCTGGAACACCTCAAGCAATTTCAACCAAACTTGGTACACAGATGACTTACTCTCTGGAAACAAATACTGTGGGGGTAAGACACCCCTAACACCCCACGGGGGCAGTGGTGTTCTGTTAAGATACAGCCTGTTGTTCCTTAAAATATCTTCTACTGTCCTGCCATAAAATGGCTTTTACTGTACAGTGTAGTTGAGTTGCTATGGTAACGGCTTCATGGTATTCCACAAGTGGGCTCCCTCTGGTATGGGGGAAAATCCAACATTAGAAATTACGTTTGGTCCGGGCATTTTCCCCTATAAATAAATACCCAGGCAAAGCTGGGTTATCAACTAGTGAGAGATAAAAGAGCTTTGAAATCCAACTAAGACATATTGTAGCTAATACTCTTTGTGTGTGTGTTTTCCTCCTCTCCTGCAGGTGTCCTAGCCTTCTTTTTCTTCACACACAGGATACCAGTATTTGCACAAGAAGCACCTTCACTGAATTATTATTGGGTCCCCCTCTTGGTAAGTTCAAATGAAGAATTAAAGGTCCAAGCGTGAGGTTGGCTTTTGGCATAGCGAGATGATCAGGATCATGCCTCTCCAACCTCCAACAAAACAAGCAATCCCACACTTCTATTTATTTTGGTTCTGATTTATTTAAAATATCTTTGCTTATTGCTGCTCAGATACACGCTGGGGAAAGTACTATATCTCAGCCTCCATAGGTTTAGCTTTGATCCACATGTAGCAATAAGAACTGCAGGCACGGGGAATCAAATTTGACTTGAGTTTGATACTTGGATCCCAATTCATATTTTAGGCAGGTAGCATGATCTTCTCCAGGTTTTCATTACATCTTTAGAGATTAAGTTGCTACTTTCATATTGTGTAGGGCTGGTGGACGTTGGAACCCAAAACATAGGGACGTCCCCAGTTGTTTGCTTTCCCCTACCTTTCTTGCTCTTCTGCACTTCTGTTTGGACTTTTTAAAAAGAAAAGAAGTCCCTGACTATGTACTATGTGCCTTTAAAGAAAGGCTGGGGAAGAGAGAAGAAGCAATGAATTATCAGCATAGTTCGCAGTGGGTTAGTGTAACATTAAAGGAAGATGTAATTTGAAACTACAGTATCCCATCCAGAAAGCTATTAATAACATTGTACTTTGCTATTAACAGCCTGGTCCACTGCACACCAGTTCTAGTAAATCTGCTGGGAGGGGGAGAAGAGAAGGGAGGACTCAGAGAAAACTGTTACTTTCTAATTTTAGAGTCAGGAATATCTTCAGAAAAACTATCACAATAAAGTAAATTTAACGTGGTTTTTCTTTTCCAGACTGTCATTATAGGGTCGTATCTGGTTGCACATGGATTCTTCAGTGTCTATGCAATGTGTGTTGACACACTATTCCTCTGTTTTTGTAAGTCATCAGCCTTTTGTGATTTATTTCCTCTTTCAGTAATGCTCAGATAAAGGACTGGTAATTCAACTCCCTAACAGAATCCATGAATATGTTGGAGGGATCTGTTTCTTGCTTCTCTTGTTACAGTTTACTCAGTTGAAATTTTTATTGCATGGGCAATCACATATCAAATGTGATTTCATTAGTCAGCTAGTGAACTATTACTAAAAGCTAATTACCATTATGGCTTTTTTTGAGACACTGCTCCATAATAATCACTAACCACTAAGTATTTTATAGCTTCATTTTGTCCAGCAGCATTTCAGTAGATAAGTGTTATGTGTTCTTGCTAATAACATCCTTGCTGTTTTAATCATGATAGCCATGTTGGTTGAACTTAAAGTAACACGTTTCCTCTTCTGCAACCAAGTTGACTTTAAAAGAGCTGGAATATATTTTATTTGGGAGCATGAATTAGTAACTGTTCCTACATTAGTCTGTGCTCTGTATGCAAATAACTTTACCCATCTTTATGAAATTATAAAGATGACAAATGTCTTTGAGAATCCAAGTCGTGGAAATCCCAGTTGCTACTGAGAAAGCACTGAAGACAGAACTTTAGAAAAATGATCCAGAGCTCAATAAATAATTATGATTCCCATCTTCCACCTTCTCAGTATTTTGGTTGTGAATCAACCACTTGCAAACTTGACCTTTATGTGACCTATGCTTGCAAGGGGAACTGTAGTCCTAGTCTTCTAGTTTTCCATGTCACCAGAATCTATTTTATTCCAAAAGAATCATTCAGCTGTCAACATACCATCTTTTAATTGCAGTTGATTTACCATTATGCTCCCCACCCCAACCCCAACCCCACCCCTGCCCAAGACTACTGTGGAAATACAATATTGGTAGGTTCTGTGCTTCATCACCAAGTATAAGTCAATTATTTTAGCTAACCTGCAAAGTTAACCTGTTGCATGAGCAAAAGTATGGATCACAGCATGGCTTAGTGCAACTTAGCTATGACCTGTTTGGTATTGATCTGAAATTGCGTCTGAATGCTTTTGTGATATTCTGCAATGGCATCACATACTGAAATTCAACTCTACCGTTGTAGGAAATCTAATGATTCTTTTCCTCTCTTTCTTCTGAATCTCTCCTTTGTTTTGGTTTGACTGCATGTCTGCTTTTTTGCTTTGCCTCTTTTTGACTGCTTTCTATCCAGGCGAAGACTTGGAAAGGAATGATGGATCTACAGCAAAACCTTACTACATGTCAGCTAGTCTGCACCGGATTTTGGGGAAGAAGGAACTGAGTCCCAAAAAGTTAATGGGATGATGCTCAAAATTGCAACAGTGCTAGTTTTAAGGAAGAGGGGAGGAAAAAAAAACATTTTAAAAGCAGGATGCATATAATTTAGACAAAAGATTAATTTTTAAAGTATGATGCTTCTGGTTAATAAATCATTTGTGTTGCTTTGTACTATCTAAAAATAAGCAAACGGGCAACATTTTCAAGACGTCTTTTAACCGCTGTGAAATAAGGTCACATCATAGTTTTTATAGAGTGCCTATGGGAAACGTGTAAATGTGAAGCTTCTTTTTTTTAACCTTTAGCTTTTAGTGTTTTAATAACTTTTCTAACCTGAAATTTTGCTGTCTGAAATGACAGCCATTTTGATAACTTTTTTTATAGGTGTATATTTGTAAAGGATATTCAGGCAATTTTTCAAAGCACTACAATGTATCCTAATTAGCCATAAACATATCAAGATTATCGGTAACCAGCAGGTGGTCCTAAATTTGTAATGATGGTGCTATGGCTGTATTTTTACTGTACGTGCCGATTGACAGCTACTTAAACTATGACTAAAATATACTAATGGTTCCCTTGTGAAAAAGGGCACATTGCTAATTCAGTTGCCTCCTAAAAGTTGAAATGGTGATAAATTGGGATCCTGATGATTTATCTCTCCCTCCCCCAAATAGGGTAAAGATTCTTTAAATAGCTTCATTTTTTTAAAAAAAGAATGTTATGCCAATATATTATTCATTTTTTTTTAAAACTGTACATCATGCAATAGCCCCTGTTCGCCACCAGATGCAATATTAGGAGGGCAGTTGCAAAATATTATTAATAATACTGGGTTAAGAGTGCCATGATTTTATATGCACTATGTAAACATTTTTTTCTAGAAAAAATATCCATAAAATAAAATCCAATATTAGTTTTTTCCCCTACAGAAGAAATCTTTTTAAACAAGCTTGGCCTCTCCTAACTTGGTCCTCTGGTGATTTGTGGGAACTTCTGTTCCAGTTCTCCCCACCAGGTCAACCTTTGTTCAGTGCATCTTTGGAACACACCAGCTTGAAGAAGGTTGATCTCAGCTGAAACTCAGATCATTTGCGTTTCATCATAGGTTTTTCTCCTGCTGCTGCTGCTTGACAAAGACAAAGAATTAAGGATTATTTGTCTTTTAGGTCCCTCTTGATCATTTTTCATTCAGAGAGGAAAGAAATGAGGGAGATGTAATATGAATGAAAATTTATTGTAGCTGAAGTTAAAAAAAAACCTGGTTGTTGAGTCTCATAGAAAAAGGCCTAATGAGTAAATATCAAAAATTAGTATTCTACATCATAAAATAGAATGCACTCCTGTGAAGGAAAATACAATTTTCTTATTCATAACTGGAACTCAAAATCATTAATCCCATTTTATATTAGTAAAAGCTGGGGAGACAACATATTCTAAGCAGCGTTTCTCCACAGTCATGCTGCTTAGTTAGGAATTGTCGCATAGGAACTTTGATTTTTGTTAAACATTAAAACAATGGGTAGCCTTAGTTATGCTGTTGCTCCTGGATCATGAGAGGCTTTTGAAATAGGAGACACTATATTCAAAACCTGTAATCATGAATTCCATTATCCCCTCATGGCATTATCCTCTGTCATTAACACAGGGGTGATTGGCCTCAGTTCTGACTGAAGCTTGTGTTTGCAATGGTAATTCTACTTTTTTTCTCTAACTTATTGCACAAATCAATGCCAATCTCATCATTCTAAAATTGGGCTCTCCAAAATTCATTCAACTGAATCGCCTAGTTCTACATTAAGCTTGACTTGGTTTTAAGATAATTGAGCAGTTCAACTGATATTAATTGGAGTAATATAGAATCTTAGGTTGTCCCCCCTCCCCAGCATTTTAACTCTTCCGTTACAAAGAAGAAGCTTTTCCTGGAAGTCCATTCTGTTAAAAGAAGCAACTTATTTCCAGATGACAATATTTTTTTGAGAAAGGTGCTTACATCATTTGTATTCCAAAACACCTGAAAGAGCTATCAGTCTGGAATAAATTATATATATGCACTCAGCTGAATGCCCATTTCCGTGACTGGATGTACTTTTTCACTCAGACAAGTGTAATTCATCCACATTTGCACATAGTTAGCCTTCCTGGAGGAGGGAATATTTTGCTAATTCTACCTACTTCTGCAAAAACTGTTCTAGAAGGTTGAGGAGCTCTTTGGGAGAACAGGAATGATGCAGGAGGAACCAGGACCTGGTTAGAGTCATTTCCCCTTCCCTCAGCAGGAGCCTCCAAGGGAGTCTGCCTGCCCCAATGGAATGATCCTTTACACTTAGAAGACATTTTCTTCCCTTCTGTGCAAGGGACAACAAATTAGTTTCCCTGCATGCAAATATACAAATCAAAAGATGAATAGAGCCTCTTAACTACAGCAATCACTGAGCAATCGAGTGTTAGCAGACATCTATTAGGAATTTCTCTAGAAGGCAATGTTTATCCATGGATAACTGGAGAGCAAATTGAATCATATGTAATTTATCATTAAAGAAAACATTTTTCCATTGTAATGCCTGTTCAAACCTTAGACGATGGCTATATATGAACCATGCTGTCCACATAATGTTGAGATACATAGTAGGAAAAATCATTGACTTAGTCCTTGCTAAACATATCCTTGCATATTAAACCTTAGGATTGTCTTAAATGTTTTCATTTGCGACAAATTGATGATACTCATTTGAAAAACAGCACTTTTAAGTCACAATGCAACCATCAGACATCATTAGAGGTCTTTAGGAATTGTAAGGTGTAACACTGGATTGTTTCTAGATAATTAGAACTGATTCTAACAATTATTAGAGCAGGAGTGACATCTGGAAAATGTATGTTGTTATCTTACTAATTAAAACAGGGGCTTAGCAATCAATCCAAAGAAACTAACACATAAAGGAGGAAAAACAAACTAAGATTTTGCCAAAGAAGTCACAAAATTACTCTTCCCCCCACCATGCAATCTTTATTCTGGCCTGCTTTTTATTTACCAAGCCATGGTTAAAATAAACTGTTATTTAATATATGTGAGCTCAGCCGATAGACTGTATTTGAACAAGTAAACCCAGTCAAAAATAAAATGGAAAAATGCCCTTAAGGGAAATATTCTAAGTAAACAACTGAAAAAAAATGTGAAAATGCTAAGCAATAGCACTGAAACTTGGCTACCATTCAGCCAATTTGAAATGTCCAATAATGGCATAGTGTACATCTGATAGGCAAAATTCCTGAATATCTTTCTCAGAAATGAATGAGCATTAATGTACAAACTAAGTAATAATTTATTTTTGAAAGGCAAATAGCTTTGAATTTTGACTGATGTGTTTCTTAATCCTTAGGACAAACCCTGCAGGTTTGTTATAGTGTACATTTTATGCATATAGTGCTTTAACATAAAGCTAAAGCTTGATCAAATGCACTTCCTTACTTTAGAGAAGTCATAATGTGCTAGAGAAATCATTTCTTGATGAGATGATAACATTGAAATAGGCTTGGATCCTGCACTCCTTCGAGTCAAGAGCCGAGGCGAAGGCTTCTTCTTGATGGAACTGGTGCAGCATCTAGCCCACTTGATTCTAAAGGGCTGATTATATTATTGCGCCAGTGTTTACAGTATAATAAATGCCAAAACATCCCATGTGTAATATATACATATACATATATATATATATCTCGCCAGGCGTTTGCTGTTGTGCACAAAAGAGCCAGCAGATGGAAGTATTGGATTGGTTTCATTTTTTGCTCTCTGCCTTTCTTCCTCCTAGTGGGAGATTTAGAAAGTCAGGATGGTTCTACCAAAAGACCTTATTACATGAGTAAATCTCTGCTGAAGATACTCAACAAGCATAACTTGCAAAGCAAAAGACATTAGAGAAGGTGGACTGTCCTGACCACACCATTGCATTGGGTCTGGTGCATTGTTTCTGCAATACGTTGTCAGCTTTCACTTGTGCAAGTTTTATACCAAAGCTATTGTACCCCGTGAAAACATCTGAGTTTGTCGTGACACCAATCTTTAAAATTCCAGGGACAGAGGAAACATGAGAGATTCCCCCCCCTCTCTCTCTCTCTCTCTCTCTCTCTCTCTCTCTCTCTCTCTCTCTCTCTCTCTCTCTCTCTCTCTCTCTCTCTCTCTCTCTCTCTCTCTCTCTCTCTCTCTTCTCTCTCTATTTCTCTTTAATTACTGTGGCTTGGATATTAAAATGTTGGCTGTTGTTTCCTTTATTTTTCTTCTTTTAAAAAAGAGGTATGAAATGTTTTACTGTTAACAATTTTGTCCTAGGTGAGTAAACAGATTTTTTCAAAACAATGTTAAGAGTTTCCAAGGAAGAAAACCTGTAAATGTCCTTTTTCAATATATATGGTCAAAGAATATGTGAATGTCTCTTGACTGCATTTCAAGTTTTGTCACCTTCCTAGCCTGTACAGCTGTGTGCTCCAATACAAAGTGCCTTACTGGCTATTGGTATCAACTACTTTATGTTCCGAAGTTTACAAGCACCATTTGAACCATTAATCTACTATTGCTTGAAACAAAAACCTCTCTTTCGGTTTATTTGAAAGTATTGGTGCAAGTTTGCTTGTTTTATGTAGTTGCAAGTGTTACAGAATCTGTATTTTCCCACCTCCACCTGCTCTAAAAGCAAAGCAGTGGGCAATATAACATTTAGGTGTTTCTGCTTAGTTTTATCCAGCTTGATTTATAATTCAGGATATTGAGTCTCTGCTGACTTTCCACTTCAACATGTGCTGCAGCCCACATACAAACCCATTTTCTGAGGTGTTTATTCAACTTCCTCAATCCAGGAGATCAGACATAGGTGTGCCAACTTTTCAGTCAGATGTTTTATTTATCTGAGTGGCAATTTGATCCACCACAATTAATAGTAAATATTTATTGCCCTGCTAAGAAATATTATTAGATCATCCTAATTTTAGAAAGCCTTTCCTACAAAAAAAAAAGTAGATTAGATAGAAAAATGTATAAGGAAAGAAAAACTTCCAGAGCAATGCCCAGAGCCGCATTCCACTTTTTTCCAATCTATGTAGGGTGGCATCAGCTCCAAGATAAACCAGTCCAGCTTCTCCCATCCCTTGTCACAAAACCATATCTGCACGTATACATACCTGCTAGAAGCCACATGACAGAAAGAGGAGATCAAGATTTTTTTTAAAAACCTGAAATATTAACTACTGATTAATATTGCCTGTAAATTAAGGTATACAGGTAGTCCTCGACTTACTACCATTCATTTAGTGACTGAAGTTACCACAGCACTGAAAAGAGTGACCTGTGACCAGCTTTCACACAACCACTGCAGCATCCCCCATAGTCACATAGTCAACATTTTGGCCAGAGGTGGGTTTCTGCCGGGTCGCCCCAGATCAGGCGAACCAGTAGTGGTAGCGGCGGGAAGCTCCTCCCACCTGCCTGTGCTTGCAAGCGTGCGCACCAGCAAACTGGTAGTAAAGTAAATTGAAACCCACCACTGATTCAGGTGCTTGGCAACTGGCAAGTATTTATGAAAGTCCCAGGGTCATGTAATCACCATTTTGTGACTTTCCTAGCCAGTTTCAATGGGGGAGCAAAGTTTCAAGCAAAGTCAATGGGGGAAACCAGACCCACTTAACACTTAACCACATGAGTCACTTCACAACTATCACATGAAGGTCATAAAAATGAAAGAATTCAGTTAACAACTGCCTAGCTTAACATCAGATATTTTGGACTCAATTATAGTCATAAGCTGAGGACTATCTGTATAACTGAATATGGAAAACAAAAAACAATTCCCTCCCTCCCTCCCTTTCTTCTTCCCCCAGCAAAAGAAGAAACATATAAAGCAGGGGTCCCCAACCTTTGCAACTTTAAGTCTGAAGGACTCCAGCTCCCAGACTTCTCCAGCCAGCAAAGCTCCTTCAGCCTTAAAGTTGCAAAGGTTGGAGACCCCTCATATAAAGGATATGAAGAGAGGGAAATGGGTAGATGTGCAAGAAAGGGGAAGAAAAGCCTTATTTAGGAATTACACAAAAGGCTGGAAACTCATTTGGCAACTCTTCCTCATTCCAAATTATTCAAAGTGCTTTTCTGCAGCAATCCTTTGCACTCCCTGACCACCACTTTGCTTTATTAGCCAACCTAGGAAGAACCTTGCTCCCTTTACAGATTTGAAGGAGCATGAAACAGCTGCTCCAGATACAGCCACAGGGATCAGCTGTGAAGTTGGCAGTCCTACAGACAAGCTCCCATGTGAACGCTGGGAGGAAAAAGAAATATTTTTCTTGCTTGGCCTTGTATGTGTGATGCCTGTAGATATCTCAGCTTTCAGAGCTGATGAAAACCATGCGTGTGTGTGCGCGCGCTTTGTAAAACAGAGCTCTGAGGCTGCGGCTTGAGCGGAGTAGAGCTGCGCCCTCGGCATTCGTGTGCGTGCTCAGATTACCATTCTGTTGGTTGTCTGGAAATGCACACCTCATCATTAGCTCAGACACCCCACCCCCATCCTTCAAAGCAAAGAACACATGGGTACCAAACTGTGTTGCAGTGCTGTTTTGGCCATCTCACTGAGCATTCCCAGGGAGGGATCTTTTCTTGGAAGAGTATTTTGCAAAGTAGTCCTCTGAACACTATGGCCACTTAGTAATCATTATTCGGAAGTTATAGCAACAAATGTTACACTAGCAGTGGCAGTTGTGCCTGGATAGCACTGCTACTTAACCACAGGTAGCATGGGTATGTCCCTTTAGTTTTGCATCTGCCCTTGCTTTCATCAGGAAAATTGTAGCCTCTGTTCATTTCCATCATGATGCATAAATACTACTTAACAAAACTTACACTATTGAAGTTTTTAAAGAAGACATTTCTTAGGTCTAACAGGACAACAGGACATCTAAGAGTGTAAAACTTACATGTTTGCTCAGAGGTAAATCCCACTGAATTAAATGAAACTTGTTTGTTTTCTGAAGCTATTCCCCATACTCTGCTCAGTGTTAAAATATTAGATACAAAGCTTAACTGAATTTATTTGGTAGCAAATCCCCTTGCTTCTGACTATCTGTGCCTACGTTCGTGGAATTAAGGGTAAATTCTGGCTTTATTAAAATTGGAATCACTCATTATTGCCCCTGGAATCAAGATATATTTTTAGAGCCAATTATACAACCTCTTGTACTTCCATGCACTAATGAGAAGTCAAAATCACTTCATCATCAATTATTCTATAATTTAGAGTCCTGCTTTGTAAAGTACAAGAAACTGAAACAAGGAGCTACGTATAGTACACTGGTGTAAAGTATTTATTGCTTAGTTAACAGGTGTTAAAAGGCTATTTCATTTCTAAAATCCATCTAAAGATAAGATGTTATTTTGAAGGATGAGTTTTAATTTTCTAACTTTTGATACAATCTATTATTCCCCTTCTAAAATGTTAATTAACATTTATAGTTCATGGTAATAAAAGAGAAACTTAATAGCTTCTTAGTTTCTGAGATGTATATTTAATACTTCCTTAAACAATTATTAATGCAGCCTGTGATAAGGGGTACATCACCATTTCAAATATGTACTCGTAATTTGCATGGTAACAAATGAAGGACATTTTCTGTTTCTTGTTCTGATCACATTTCTACTTAAAATGTGATTTTTAGAGACTGTTTTTGTGCCCAAACCAAATTAACTTGAGCACATGGCCGTCTGAACTTTAAAATCTATTTGCTTCTGCTGTGCAGAAATTTTAGAAACATATTGTTGAAAATATCTTTGCAGAACTTAATATTTAACACAAGTTGTTGTTACTTATTGTTTAACAGCTCTTAAGATTTGTTCTAATAAAGGTTTAGATATAAAATGATGACTGTTTTTTTCTTCCTTTCTGAGTGTAATAGTCAAATGATGGATTTGTATGACTTTGGAAAGTCCTTGGAAAGAATCTTTCAACTTGAAAGCATTTTAAAAATTGGAATACAAGTAGTTCTCGACATACAACAGTTTGTTTAGTGACTGTTCGAAGTTACATCACCACTGAAAAAAAGTGACTTAAGACCATTTTTCACACAACCATTGCAGCATTCCCCTGGTCATGTGATCAAAATTAAGGCACTTGGCAACTGACTCATATTTATGGTAGCAGTTTTCCTGGGGTCAATGTGATCATCTTTTGCAACCTTCAACAAAGTCAATGGGAAAGCCAGATTCACTTAACAACCTTGTTACTAACTTAACCACTGCAATGATTCACTTAACAATTGTGGCAAGAACGGTTGTAAAAGGGGGAAAAACTCACTTAACAAATATATCACTTAGCAGCAGAAACGTTGGGCTCAGTTGTGGCCATAAGTTGAGGACTACCTGTAGTGGGAGATTTAGATCTAGTTCAGTCTTGCTCATATAAGAGCAGATGATTCTGATATTGTTCTTAGTACTAAGCTCTACTTGGTTGCCCTATTCACAAGGCACTATTATCTAGGGCAGTGATGGTGAACCTATGGCACGGGTGCCACAGGTGGCACGCGGAACCATTTCTTAGGGCACGCGAGGCGTTGCCCTGTCAGCTCCAGTGCGCATGTGTGCGCTGGCCAGCTGATTTAGGCCTTCCTTTGAGGCTGTTTTTCGCCCTCTGGAGGCCTCAGGGAAGCTCCTGAAGCTTCTGGAGGTGGAGGGAGGCTGTTTTCACCTCCCCAGGCTCCTAGAAAGCCTCTGGAGCCTGGGGAGGGCAAAAAAAAAGCGCCAAAAGCAGGGGGTAATGCACATAGCATTATGGGTGTGGCACACCCACGCACAACCCCCCTGCGCTCTCTGCGCTTTTGGCACACGAGCCAAAAAAGGTTAGCCATCACTGATCTAGGGTTAACTGGTTCGCATGACACAATGAACTAAATCACACTGGCTTGCAGAACATGAGGCTTAAGGGGATTGGCTGGTGTGTGATTTAGTGTTCAGAGAAGCACAATTATAGTCAAATGAACAAAAAGGTCAAAGGGGGTACACTCTACCCCATCTGCATTTCTATTTCTGAGTGGGAGAACTCTTGCTCATTCTGCAAAGCACATGGAATATGTCTAAGCACTAAACACTATAAACAACATATGATACAAGTTTACAACAATATTTCATCATTTATAAATGAAAGCATTAATCATCTTGGATTAAGACAAAGAATGCATTTTAATCTAAAAGCTGGGATCAGGAAGGATTGTTGAGAGTCCAAGATCTACCCTATATTTACAGAGTTGTTTTTAATTAAATCTGGATTTCTTAAACTGCTCCAGCATTCCTTGTGTGTCATATGCATGTGCTGTGGATTGGACTACAACTCTGTTAACCTTGCCTATTGTGTCTTTGCACATTCCCAAGCCATAACTTATCACAAACTGCTTGCTTTCTCATCTTTAAGGCATGCTCATAAATAGGATTTTGGAGATTGATGGGTTTTCTGTAACACATAGTTTTTCTTAACCTTTATTTTAGATTTAAATCCCTCATTGGCAGAAGGCCATAGAAATCTTAATCCATCACCAGCTGAATTTTAAAACTGGGGCTCATTTCCCCCTTTAATTCCATTATAAATATTCTGAACTAAACTTCATGGTATGTTCGCTAACTAGTCCATTACTTAAATATAAGCCATACTTCTCCATCTTCATTATAATTATATTTTTTCTTTTGTTTCTAAATGATTTTGGAGGGGAGGGGACGGGGTACTTGTCTCATTTGTATCACCATAATATCAAGCCTATAAGGTCATTTAGACTAGAAATAGTGACTGACCCAAACACATCCAGAGATCTTTGTGGTTCAATGAATCCTTGAACTCGGATTGGTAAATAAACTAAGATCAAATTAAGTTGGTTTTCATTAGCCTGCATCTTCTAAGTCCAATGTGAAAGGGGATACAGTTGGCCCTGTGCAGACAACCCTTTCTCTGAATACCGACTGCGGGGCCCTTTGCATGTAACAGAGGCTAGGAATTAAAGAAGTTATTCCTGCTAATAGTCTCCACATGGAGTGAATTTTCATAGTAAATAAGCAGCCTTCATTAGAATTGCACATAAAACAATGAGAAAAAGGTGCTTCACGGTTTATGCAATTTTCAGTTCCTCTTCCCTATTTATTAAAGCAGCTGTGTCTTTCTTTTTCAAATATGTGAAAAATGGTACTCTTGCTTCAAAACACAGCTTCTCTCCTTGATGCAGGCAATGAGCATAAACATAATAAAAGATCTTATTGCATTGCATTGAGTCATAGACAAGTCCTGTGCTTTGTGGTATTGAAAGTACTATTTCATTTTTGAAGAATGCACAAATCTATGATTTATGTTCATTAATTATCCTCTGAAAAATGTCTACCATAAGCCCTCGACAGTACAACTTAGAAAGGGTGTTGTTTCCTTTCATTTTTAACAGAATTTTACTACACATCAACTTGTAACTTGACTATACACCAGCTCCTGTTGCTTATTTGTAACCAAAAACTGTTCAATGTGTTACACCTTTTCCACTAACAAACATGTTTTTTTGCAAGGAAAGGAAAAATTACAAAGCAATTTCTAATGCATCCTTAGATAGATATATTGAAAATGGAAGTTGGAAATGCCATCTCTCCCCTTAAGATTATAGAAATGTTATATTCAAACTGGAGGACAGTTGCTTCTGTGTAATTTGTGTAAGTGTGCTATATGTTTAGGATTTCTCAGAGCTTTGATAATGCAACATTTAAAAAAAAATATAAAATTAAAAAAGCCAAAACACTTTTCTTAGTTGCCCTTCTTGCTCTGTTGTCTGAGCAAATCAATTTCCCACCTCAATACATTTTCATATCAGCATATCCCAAAGCCTCATTTCTGATTATTTGGCTATATAAGACTAATTATGTAGTTTCACTTTTACATATGAAACATTTGCACTTGGGAAAGGAGAAAAAACACTGTTAACACAGCCATTGTTTTCTCCAGTAATAATGTAATTTGCTTATATGTAAATGTTACAAAACCAGAGAAGGGCTCATTTAAAAACTTCTAAGGAAGACAATATCCAAGCATCCCTCAGGAAAAACTAGATGTTCCCTAGGCCAGGGGTCCCCAACCTTTTTTGCGCCAGGGAACGGTTTCATTTTAAAGAAAATTCTGCGGACTGGCTGGCATAGAGGAGCGGGGGGGAGGGAGAACAGGCGGCGCATGTGCACATGGGGGGGAGGGGAAACAGGCGGCACATGCGCATGCGGAGGGGGAGTCGGCTCACTCGGCCCTCTAGGGCCTCCAACAGTGCGAATGGCTGCGCCTGCGCTCTCCCACATCCGGCGCGCACTCTGCCCAGGGGGCTGCCCCCTCCTCCCTCCTCCTCCTCTCCGGCCCTGTGGCCCAGTTCCTATCAAGCCACGGACCGGCACCGGTCCGCGGACCAGGGGTTGGGGACCCCTGCCCTAGGCAGTCCGGTTAAGGAGTTCTTAATAATCTTCTCAACACTTCTGTCTTTACCTCAGTCTTAGGAAGTACAAAGGAACGTGATGGGGATTCTCCTGCCTACTACCCAGAACTATAGAACTTAAATGTGAATGCCAATCCTGAAACAGCGTAGCTATGTAAGTGTGCAGTTTTGCAAATGGGTTATGCTCTAATGAATTCTATTCTAAAGTCAATGAAGCCCAGGCTACAGATATAAAATAAGAGTTTATTGAGAAAGGGGAAATGCAAGCAAAACAAAAGAAAGCAACGATCACATAGGATTTCAAATCAAATCAATTCTACCTGTTTGTATCAAGTCTTCAATCTCATACACATTGTAGAAAAAATTGGTTGAAAATGTTCTTTTGACCCATTTAGATGTTTGATGGAAGGTTCTTCTTTCTTCTGCTGCTGCTGCTGCTTCTTGCTTTACTGGTTATTTTAAAGCACTTTCCGCCATTTTTATAATATATGAAAAGTAAATGATAGCCAGCCTCTTTGGTGAGACACTTGTTTTTTCTATCAAAGAGATGTCCCACCTATTAAGTCCCGAGTCTACCCAGAAAATCAGAAATCAGCTAGAAGGTAAATCCAGCATGACTACTAACTCAATGAAATTACACAGCCAAATCTGCTTCTCACCAGTTTTGATGCTTGAATAAAACAAGGTTATATAGGAGAGGTTTTTGGGATAACAGAAGTGAATGCCATCTAGTCAGCATGAGGTCAATGAATCAAATCCTTCAGGAAACAATGTGATGCCACATCAAAAGTACAGATTGGTTACCATAAAAGAAAGTGATACTTTGAATTTAACATTGAAGAAGTAATCTTTCTTCAAATAATGGCTTTCCATTAATTTGTTAAAATGGTTGGCTACCAAGATCAGAAGCGAATCTAATTAAATAATGCAGCTTATTTTCCTGGACCAGTGTCCCTTCACACATCTGTTTGTTGGACATGAAGATTCTAGCAAGAATTAACTCAGACTACCAGATTTTCCTTGTAGATGTCTATAATTTTGTTTACAGAGCGTCTCAGTGTTCTTGATAATTTTGGGGCTGTCTTCAGACTGGAACTTGATACTATGACTGATAACTGGACATCAAAGGACTTTCTTGGGAACATGAAACTTCTACTGCTAGTCAGACTACAAAAATGGTCTAAATGAGACGTAGTAGTTACAACATATGACGTAATATTAGCATTCAAATCCCCTCAGTTGATCTTGAGCAAATCTCTCTCACTTAACTTTACCTACCTGGAAGTTCTATGAAACTATAGCAAGAACCAACTCTGAGTTCTTTGGGGAACAGATAGAATAGAAAAATGAATTATTCTATGTGTATCTAATAATATATTATGCACACCAATACCCGTGTTAATAGATGTCCATTGTTCAATTTTACTTTGGATACACACTCATACTGCGTGATAATAATTTTTATTACTGTGAAAAAAATCCGTCTTTCCAGTGAATTCCAGCAATGTGTGAAACAAATTAAGTTTTATATTGGAATATTGAATCTTGTAGAATTTTCAGAAATTCATAATAAAGGTACCGTAACCCAATCTTTGAAGTATATCATTGGAATGAATTTTGCAAAGGGAAAAGAACCATAGTAATCAATCTAATAAACAGATAGGACCTGGATTAGAAATTTATTTAACCATAATAAAATGCTAATGATTTGTCTTGATAATTAAAGTCCAATCATAATGAAATTTATGATCAAATTATAATAAAAATTTGAAATGCTTGTATTTTAAAGCTCTGCCTTGAAAATTTTAAAATGTTTTCAATACAATGGCATGGAGATAAAAGATGTAGTAATCACATATTTTCATCTAGAATGGCTCATTAATGATTCACAATATACTTTTATGAAATTTAATAATTTGAAATAATTTAATACATTTTAAAAAATGTACATTAACAATGAAACAGAAAATTTACGAAGGCCAAACTTAATTTTCTTAGTAGTCAGTTGAGAATATTTTTGTTAAGCCTGTATTTTTCAGGCTTCTAGAGTGCCTCAAATAGGCCATGACCTATAAAGTAGTGCTAATTCTGTAACTATTTATTTTATCAACCTGCTACACACATATTTTTAGACGTCCTCAGGAAGGACACTGTCATATGTTAGGATTTGGAGCTTAAAACTTGTTTATTTCTGCAAGTTTACATTTCAAAACTATCTTCTTGCACAGGATACATATAAGGCACAAATGTACATAGCCTTTATTTATTTTTGTCAATATATCTAAGAAATAAGACTTAGATATAAGTCTTGACCCAGCAAAGACTCATGATGACCCATATCATCTGATATCATGTGATCATCGTAGAAAGGTTGAAATCCTGAATTGTGGAAATCTGATGTGTAAGAGAGTACTTTTGTATAGTCATAATGATAAAAATGCCCAGGAGTTACATTTATAGTCAAATGCAGAAGGAAAATTCAGGCAGGCAGTTAAAGGCATATAAGTATTATTTTGTTTTTATAAAAATGGCAAAATGGTCCTGAAAATGAAATATATTTACCATAACATACACATCCTGAAGCCAATAAAAATGATATTTAAAAATGCTCTTTGATTAACATTGGTGTTATTCTGAGCTTTATGAAATAAAATGGCTTCAATCCTTTAACAGCTGCAAAATTTGATTATGTAGGGATATCCCACCACAAGTAAACAAGCAAGTTGGCTGCTTACTAAAGCAGCAATTATTGTAATGTTACATCCAGAAACCAATCATAGATCACCCAGTAAGAATAAACGTGAAGAAACTCACAAGTTTAGAAAATTAAGATTATGTAGAGTAACGGAGGGGTATTTTTCTTCCTCCCAAGTATTACTAGAGAGATTATATATATAATCGCTTGGGTGGAGGGTGGGGCTCGTCTGCTGGTCAGTGCTGGTTTCCAGATGTCTGGTAGGTATATATACACACACACATTAGGTATATATATATATATAATGTGTGTGTGTGTGTGTGTGTATGAACCATGAATTATTTGGTAAATAAGGGGGGGCAAGAATTTTTTCTCACACAATATGATATTAACTTATAATCATATTGTGAATATGAGAATAAACTTTTGCTGATTATATTAACTTAGGGAATATTCTTCCACAAGAATAAAACGACAAGCAAGATGGATGGATCGCTTTTCCAATAGAAGTTTTGAAGTAATCTTGGTAAACTTTGCAAATGCAAAGGTTACAGAATAAAAATATCCCAGGGGATAACTGTGGTAGTTCTTCTCTGATGGAAGGTTTTTTTTAAAGCCACAGAATAGGAGTGCTGACTTGTGGGAACGCATAATATATAGAATAAACTTTTGCTGTAGGGAAGTAGGGAAAAGAAAGGAAGCTGGGGAATGTTTCAATATATGTTGACACTATCCATGTACATAATATGCATTAAGAAGAAAATGTATTTTAATTCACCTTAGCAGGAATTTTAGAAGATGATAGGACAAAGTAAATTTATTTTAGGATTTTTTTTGTGATCTGAAAATTAGAAAATTATGTTCATTAGTCAGATATCATTCTTTAATCTTACTCTGTCTTAAAGAGGAAGCCAAGACATTAGTACAAAAATTAGTACAAAAATAATGTAGTTCAGGAAAATCCAAAATGATAATTAATAGCAATGACAATGAGGAACTGGACATGTAGGGATTAAATCTTTCTCCTCGTATGACTTTTTCCCAAACTGACCTACAAATCAAAATTAAAAGTTGTCCATTCAAATCACTATCAGAGAAAAATAGTAAATGTAATGGAAGAAAGAAAGACTTATATCAATCTAGGTAGGACATCAGGCCAGGCCAAATCAATGAATTGTTGTTTGACTATTGCAAAGCATAGGCAAAACTATTAAAGACTGCATGCTTCACCTGAAGGAGAAGCATATGGGTACTGTAGAATATGCAGATAGTTGTAATTCTCTTTCCCTGTTAGGGATGGGCTTTCTGAGTAATAGATGCCTTGATTCACATTTACACATCTGTAAGAATTTACATCCCTCCTATCCAAATAGCAAGCAAACTGAGAAAATAAAACCCTCTACCTAGTTCAAAGTGTAATTTTCCTCTCTCTAAGAAACACTCCATTTTTTTTTTCTTTCATGCACCAATTGTTTTAAAGTATAGAAAAATGGGGTATGGGCTAGAGACCATGCATATTACATGCCTATGTGGCATTGCCACCGCAGATCACCTCCTTCCTAAATCCACTCCCAAATTAAACCTGCCAATGAGCTACAAAATCATCAGCCTTTTTATTCTTTTTATAGTTTCACCTCTTACTTTTGTTCTATTGCACAAAATATTTTAAACCAAATATTCCAGGGTTTCTATGTACTGTGTCTTGGGTTAGCAGGCAACAGCTGAAAATGTTTGCATTTGAATGGAGATGGACACACCTGCTTCCACTTGAACTGGGAACCACTGGGGGCAGAAGAAAAGAGCAGCTGCCTTAAGTCCAGCGATCGTAGACTCTTGCCTTTAGAAAAAACCAGACAGCAACACGGGTGACCACTTAAAAAAGAGTAAACAGGACAAGTTATGCTTATGGTAGCAGCTCCATCAGAGCTTCATCAGTATTAACCATACCTAACATCTATTTGTGCCCAGAAGAATTCCAAATTTATTCTGTAAGTGGGCATGTGTGCTTTAATCACTGGGAAGGATGTAGGTTCTGTTTTAAAAACTTGTAGAGTTGAAATTCCCTGGTGTTCTCTGACATTAAGAGGGACACAGCCTCTTAGAAATAAATGTATTTTAACAAAGCATAAGTGAGATTTATCACCTCTAATTATAATTAGTCATTTGAACACAATGAATGGTGGGTATTCTGAGGCTATTCTATTGTAAACAGTTCAATATTTTGTTATATTTATTTGTATCCATATTATTTTTACAAATAATTCCTTCCCCCTACATTTTCCAAAACAACAACCCTGTAAGGTAAGTTAGGCTGAGAGATGGTGACTGGTTTAAAGTCACCCAGCTGGTTTTCATGGTTACAACAGACTTGAACTCATGGTCTCTGGCTTTCTAACCTAGTGCCTTAACCACTAGAGCAAATAGTTTACTGCAGGCACATGCCAACTGACAAGATACAGGAAGTCCTCAACTTACAACAGTTCATTTAGTGACCATTCAAGGTTTCAACGGCACTGAAAAAAGTGACCTATGAGTGTTTTTCACACTTATGATCACTGCAGTATTCCCATAGTCACATGATCAGAATTGTCACATGATCAGTTGCTTGGCAACTCGCTCATATATATGATGGTTGCAGTGTCCCGGGGTCATGCAATCACCTTTTGTAACCTTCTGACAAACGAAGGTTGTAAAATGGGACAAAACTGACAACAAATCTCTCACTGAGCAACATAAATCTGAGAATTATGGTCGGAAGTCAAGGACAGCCTTGAGAAACTAGAAAGCTAATGAAATGTTCAATTTGCTGATGTCATGCAATATTTGTCTTTGTCATACAAACCACCTCTTTATAATTCTGGCCCTTGGACATGTTTCATTATATGGTAAGGGGTTTGGCTCTGTCTGTCATATAAAGCTGCCAAATGTATAGATGCAAACTCCCTGAATCTACTTCCCACGCTCACATTGCTTCATTTTGGCCACTATGCAACTCTGGAAGTGCATAGCGTGAGAGGATTGCTAGTTTACCCTTTGGGAAACTGTGTTTTTGCCCCCCTGACTTCATAATTTGCCCAAATTACAAGCAAGTGTGACATACATATAATACTCATTAAGAGATGGGCTGACCAAAAAGCAGAACATTTTTTGAATATAGCTTTATAATAAAATATAGCTTTATAATAAAAGTTAATCAAATCTTATTTCTATCTATTCACTCCAATGAAGTTCTGCATGAAGTTCTGGCAAAAGGAACAGCAATGTGAAATGAAGCAGCTGTGGAACAATTCTAAAGTAACAGGTGAAAAAATTGGATTCATCATTGTAACAATTTTAAAACACATAAGACTATTTACAATACAAGCTCCATTATACTATCAGTAATTATTAAAAACAGACATCTTTAGATTTCATCTAAATCTGAAAACTCCTTTCTAGAGGCATATGGACTCCATACATATAAATCCATTTTTCTTACAAAATTGCTAAATATATAGTATTTTAAAAGACACTACCCTTACACATGCTTTCCGCATTAAATCATTTGAATTTGTGTAAAAAGTAAGTAAAGACTCTTAATATTTCCAATGTTTGGTTTCCTGTATATGCTGGGTCCTCTGTCATACAACTGTTGTTCCATTTATAAATATTGAAATATATTTTTTATGTATCACAGAGATACATTCTATATGAGGATCCTGCCTCATACATCCTCACGACCGATTCGCTCCCACAGAGAGGGACTTCTCCGGGTGCCGTCCACTAGACTTTGTCAGTGGGCGACACCCAGGGGAAGGGCTCTCTCTGTGGCGGGCCCAGCCCTCTGGAACGACCTCCCCCCCGATATTAGGACCACCACGGACCTCCGCTCCTTCCGTCTTAAATTGAAAACACACTTTTTCTGCCTTGCCGGCCTGGGATAGCTACTCCTCTGTTTTTAGGGTTTATCGGGGATTTTTAGTTAGATAGTTTTAATGGGTATTTTAGCACAGGTTACTTAATTTAATCTATTTTTAATGAAATATGTATATAGTTATTGTTCTTATTCCTCCTGTGCACCGCCCCGAGTCCCTGTGGGGAGAGGGTGCGGTTTATAAGCAATAAATTATTATTATTATTAATTATTATCATTATATTAATTATGATAGATCCTTTTAGGAAGTAGACAGGCAACCAGTGTCATCATCTATAACTAAACACTCAGGATCAGCATTGTTGATGATAAAAATCAATACATTTAACCAGGTTTTACATAAAATATTACGTAAAAATATCTAGATGTATTACTTGGTTTGATATTGGTGCTGCTATTTGCATAGGAATTGCACCTAGATAATCATGATCAGCAATCAAAAATCTTGGTTGTAATAAAGTCATTGCTTATTGCAATTGTATGTTGAGTATGGACTTTGAGGTAAACTTTCCAAACATTAATTACAGGTATCTCAAGAAAGCCTTAGAAATAGAAAGAGGCTAGAAACCTCAAGGATAACAGATGTTACAAGACAAAAATTATGATTAATGATAAATAGCTAGTCATAACTCCTTGAAAGCCAAAAAATAGCATATGCATGATTCAAAGCATATTTTCCCCTTTGAATGCACAGTCCTAGAGATCACTGCATTCGATTTATGAATATAGTTACAAAATAGCTGCAAGACATACGGATGTCTATATGTATACCTGAAGCTGAACTCAGGTGGAATAGATTTATTGGTTAAAACTTTTATGTTCACTACTACTAGGCCACTGATCAAAAATCTTTGGGATACTTAAGGATTGTCTTGGACTATTAAATATATTATAAATATTAATATAAATACATGTAACTATGGTACATAACTCAGAAACTTTGGTAGATACAATATCTCCTGGAGAAAGCCAAACCAGAAAAATAGGAAAGTATTAAATAACCCATTTTCCTTTTGTAATGTGCATCATTAACGTTCAATGTCTATCTGCATTTAAATGATTTCACATCAAGTTGTCACTACCCTCTAATTTAGAGATTTCCAGATTCAACAATTAAGAGTCTGCTTTCTGCTTAAATCTTTACAATTAGTAAAACCATGCTATTTTTTTATTTTATTTTTTTAAAAAAACCACAATTATACCATTAACACATTGCCATATTTGTTTGGCATGCTACAACAGAAGGCTTTATTTAGGTCAATTGGAGAATGCTGGCAACTGAAATTTTGCCAATTTGTGGACATAAGCTTTGAAGTATAGGCTGCATGTAACTCAAATACAAGTAATACTTTAATAACAATAACTTACAGATACAAACTAATGATGAACTATAATTTCACAAAGAATTGTAAACATTTTGCACAATTGTCAGTCCTGTCTTTTAGGCAAAGTGCTCTTTTGATGATAAATAAATTAACAAACACATAGCTAGAATGGACTACTTCCAGACAATACAAAAAAAAAAAAGATGTTTCTCTTCAATAAAGTTTGTAAACATACAGTATTTATGGAGAAAGCCATAAAAGTGTCCTGCAAGCCATCTATACTTACATACTTGGGCAACTAAATGGTCTTCAAAACACTTTGGATGCTATTTAAGATTAAATTGATTTTCAATGACAGAGTACAATAGGTGACTCAGAATGTATCGCCTTAATCTCATGTCCCTGAAATAAATAAATCAGATGTGATTTATTGGCAGTTGTGTCAGTGAATGGGTTAGCAAAGGCTGGAATCCAAGAGCAGAAGGTGAATGAGCTACAAAAATAGAAAGATTTTTGATCAGCCTGGCTGGAAGTACAAAAATATTACTTGTGAATTAAAAAAAACCAATTGTATTGATATGGCTGGGATACTAACAAGCCGTACCCATTTCGCAGCTTGTGAAAAAGTCCATGTCTAGAAAGACACCGCCTTCCAGATGTTCATACCCTTGGTGATGCCTGCTACTCCCATATGAACTGTGTTTATACCTGTAATTCTGCAAGTTGCAGGAAAGGAGTATTATTGCAACTTCGTTTAACATCTTGCTGAGCACATCTACAACTAAGAAAATTTTCATCATAAATATATAGAATATTTTAAATGATGATAGCTATTTCAGCTAAAAGGAGAAGCCTAGAATAAGGTCAATGTACCTTAATATATATTTCTTTCATCTAGATTAGTATTTCTCAACCTTGTCAACTTGAAGTCCAGACACTGACTTGAGAAACACTGATCTAGATGAATGATTTGATTATGGAGTGTATGTCTGTGTTTTAAGTGCTATGTAAATAATACCCTTTAACATTTGGGAAAGGGGTTGGACTACATTCCTTTACTCCTTAAAATATGAAATTCAAATTATGTGATAGGTGGAATGTGGTGCTTAAACATTTCATAATTTCTTTAATGCACAAAAGGTTATACTGGAGAAGAAAATCCCACTTTCACTGTATTGAAGAAAAAAAAAGTTCTAGCTATGGATAAATCCAGAGCTAGGATTGAATATAATCCCAAATACTCTTTGGGAATAGAGCTTGCAAAATAATTGTAATATGGCTTAATACCTACTCATAGCCCCAGTGACCTAAAAACCTACTAGAAATGGTAAAATAAAGTTCTACTGTTATCGTGAAGGTCTGTGAAAGGTCATGGGGAGAGCAACCTCACTATCAATCACCCAACTATTATTTAAAAAAAAAAAACCTTGCCTGTGAATTATCTCACTTTTCTTTGAAGAATTCTTGTACACACACACCACCGCCATATAGATAGGTAACTATAAGAATAAGGGCAAACATTGTATACTGCACACCTGAAAGGAATCTTTGGAGAAGTAATATGAAAAATTAAAGAAGGTATGTAGGAAATGATGCTATCATATTTTAAGTCTAGGATTTAGAATTCACCTGGTGGGTGGGGAGAATAGTTCTTTACACTGAACTTATGCCTGTGATTCTATATTGCAAATGGATAGAACCATATTAATTACACATAATTCCATTCTTTCCATGCAATTTCAACAAATGCAAGAAGCCTCAGAATCAGCCCCTTTAACAAAGTGAAATAATAAATTAATAGCACACTTTAAAGCATTTATTCTGAGGAGAAATATATGTAAAGCTCCTGTTTGTCTTCTGAGCCGGTAGCAGACATTGCTACTCATCTCAAATGTCTCTCTGCAACAGTAGGTCGTGGAGTTTTTTTTTTTTTTTAAACAACTCCCTGGAAAAGCTAGGGTTTCTCACAAATATTGGACACAAAATAAAGGCAGAATTGGCAGCCTATGGGTTGCATGGTGCCACAACCCTGAGCTAAAGGATTCATTTCACCCCATCTTCTCAAGTCCACAGAGTAGTTATAGCAAGCCACTGTACCTACCATCCATGTAACTATGGAGAGCTGTTAACATTGTCCCATCTTGTGGCACATATGCTGAATATGCCATTTCTTCTAACATTGGTGGTGAAAGTCTAGAAGCTTGGACTGTTGTAACAGGAGCAGTGGATGAGTGGTTAGGGCTAACATGTTTCTTATGGCGTGCTCTACAATTTTGAAACCATACCTGGAAATGAAACAAAAAGCCCCAAGAATTTGGTTAGTAGTTAGACTTTTATTTTCATGCTAAACAGATTAATTAAAAACATAGTTATTAGTTGCAGCAGTTGTTTTTTTTTGCATCATGTCATTAATTTCAGATAGAATCCAGTTCATAAAATCTCACATTTTTTCCCTCTCTAGTCATATATATGACTCCCTATAGAAGCTCTATAGAAGGTTATAGAATCAACCTACACAATCATTATAACTATGATTTGCATTGCTGATAACTACAAATCATATTAACTGTATATTTTTCTCTTGGAAAAATAAGTGTTTCTGTACTATTATAAGTTATTAAAAATATTTTAACTAAAAATATACTGGGCTTTTTTAACTTTATAAAAGTGGAGAATTTTGGTCACAACACTTGTGAAATATGCAGTATAGTTACTTGTATCACACGCCTGCTCAAGCCTGTTCTTTCTGCCAGCTTTTGCAGTGTTTGTGCATCTGGATTGTTATCCTGAGCAAACTGTGCTTGCATTACCTGGAAAAAAAATTAGCATGTTTTATGACATACTGACAAAAACTGCACAAATAATCAAGAAGCAGTCATGCTGTAGCCTCAATAGTAATTTTGAAGCACAAAGTACTATTGAAGACTAGAGCTTGCAAAGTAATTGCAATATGGCTTAGTACCCACTCATAGCCCCAGGGACCTAAAACTTACTACAAATGGTGAAATAAAGTTATATTGTTATCATGGAGTCCTGTGAAAGCGCAAGCTTTACTAAAGGCTTATAATCATAGCAAGGACTATAGCAGAGTTGATCTGAATTCTAAAAAAAAAAAAAAAAAACCACAATATCAAAGCAAAATTAACCCTAACCCTAACTCTAATTTATCATTGAAATGCATACAATATGAATTTATCGTAAGGCCTTTTAATCATGTCTATGTAACACATTCATCTTATGAAATGTTACTTTCTATGTGTGTTTTATCAGGTCAAAATATAAGAATCCTACCAAGAGAAGTTTCACAAAGCATACCAAATTTTCTCTTCCCTGATTCCTTCATTCATAGTTAGTTCAGAAATTCTTATACTAGCTTGCCAGTAGCATGTACTAGACATATGGTATAGTTCATTACAGGTAGTCCTCAACTTACGACCACAATTGAGCCCAGAATTTCTGTTGCTAAGTTAGACATTTGTTAAGTGAATTTTGCCCCATTTTACGACCTTTCTTGCCACAGTTGTTAAGTGAATCACTGCAGTTGTTAAGTTAGTAACACAGTTGTTAAGTGAATACAGCTTCCCCATTGACTTTGCTTGTCAGAAGATTGCAAAAGGGGATCGCATGACCTGGGGACTCTGGAACCGCCATAAATCTGAATCAGCTGCCAAGCACTCAAATTTTGATCACATTTCATTGAATCTTCTATTAAAGACTTATACAGGTAGTCCTTGATTTACAACCACAACTGAGCCCCAAATTTTTGTTCCTAAGCAAGACCGACATTAAGTGGGTCTTATCCCATTTTACAATATTTCTTGTCGCAATTGTTAAGTGATTTAGCCCAGTTGTTAAGTTAGTAACACAACAGTTGTTAAGTGAATCAGGTTCCTCATTGACTTTGCTTGTCAGAAGTTTGCAAAAAATGACCACATGAGTTGGCACACTGCAACTATCGTAAATTCATGCCAACTGTTAAGCATCCAAATTTTGATCATGTGACCACAAGGATGCCGCAACGGTCTGAAAAATGGTTATAAGTCACTTTTTACAGTGCCATTTAACTTCAAACTCACTAAGTCACTAAACAAGTGATTATAAATCAAGGACCACCTGTAAACTATAAATAGCGCTCAGCGGTCTTGCTAAAACTCTGCCCTACAGTGTTGTCTGGGATAGTCATCTAAATAGTCTACAATGTATATAATAGATTGGATTTCCCCCAAACTGATATACCCTAGGATTTCTGAACTAGAGGTAGTCCTCAACTTATGACCACAATTCAGCCCAGAATTTATGTTGCTACAGGAGAAATTTGTTAAGTGAATTTTGCCCCATTTTATGACTTTTCTTGCCACATTTGTGAAGTGAATCACTGCAGTTAAGTTAGTAACATGGTGGTTAAGTGAATCTAGTTTCCCCATTGACTTTGCTTGCCAGAAGATTGCCATAGGTGATCACATGACTCTGGGAAACAGCAATGCTCATAAATATGAACTATATTTTGATCATGTGACCATGGGAATGCTGCAAAGGTCGTAACTGTGAAAAATGGTCCTAAGTCACTTTTTTCAGTACCATTGTAACTTCGAACAGTCACTAAATGAACTGTTGTAAATGGAGGACTACCTGTACTAGTATGTCAGCTTTCTTATGTTCCCTAAATAAGATCCTAAAATGTACAATTTCACATAAGAAAAGTAAATAGAATGTACTGGAAATAATTCTGCCAATTGTAGAATTTTCAATTAAGATTCTCCTTTTTTGTCTCTTCACTTCCTTTATTCTTGGTTATTGTTATTTTGTTTTTTTTTATTTTGCACTTGTTATTTTGACGGCAGTTTATCTTGTTCTAAATATATGGTAAACCATTTTCAGTGCACATTTTGTTTAAAGAGGTGGGGTTTAAATTTTAATCAAAATAAAAACATTTAATTTAATGTTTTGAATTTAATGTTTTGAACCCAGTCAATAAATATCCTATGCATATTGGCAAGATCAGAATTAATATCTGAAACACTAACACTTAGACTAAAACAATGAATATTTTTTTTATTATTTTAATTGCAAACCAACAATTAAAGAAAACTCCTAAAAAGGATGACAGCGTTATGGTGGCCAATGCAATAGAGAATTAAATAAGCAGTTAAGAAGAATGTTAAAATGTATTGAGTTTCCAGTTTATTTACAACAAAATAAAGCAATAATGCAGTAACTGAATACAGGAAGAAATTTGGTTCATAGACATACGTATTCCTTTGCACTTATTTTGCAGCAATTGTGGCTTGCATAGAGTAACCTATTCTAAAGTACAAAGATAACAAATTGTTTACAATATTCTGAACACAATTAGGCAGCCAATGCTAAATTAATCCCATCATTTAACTATGTTTGTAGTGAAGAACAGTTTTTTGATTGTCATATACTATTGCATTTACATGGCATCAAAAATATGAAAAAAGCATATATTCTTGGAAATCTGTTGCTTGCATAGTTCCTAGTATCTTTCTTCATGTTACATAGAACTGAAACTATTTAGCCTCCTATTGCGATTATGGGAGTCGTGTAAATGTCTGATTTAATGAAATTCATCAAGTAGTCAAAATAGATCAGCATTTATGCTTTCACTTTGCAGAATTACTAACTGCCTTGAGGGAAATTGAAAAGCTTGAAGAGTAACTAATTCATATGAAACAGCGAAAGCTCACAAATTTATTCCAGGAACATGCTGTGTCTTGGTATTAAGAGAAATCATATACCATTGAGCGTATAATTTCTTTATAAACAACTAATTTATACAGAATTTTTAAAATTATGCACCGTGTACAATTGTTATGCTTCTTCATCATGGCTATGCTCAGCTCCCCACCATAGCTCTGATTATAGCAATCTACGATTCAATGGTTCTACCTGCAGCTGATCTGCTGTGAAACTGGTTCGAGCTCTTTTTGCTGGTTTGGGATGATTAACATCTTGCTCTGTTAATAATGCACCTTCTACACTAATACCATTCCCTGAAATTAAAGAGAGAAGAAGTCCAATTGTAGCACTGATATTAGTTATTATTTACAGATATTCCTTTATAATCAACTTCCAGTATTCAGAATACACTTAAACCATGAAAATATCCATTATTTATTATTTTGAAACAGATAGTCTGGAATTTGAATACTTATATACATTTTACACATTTCATAATTATTCAGAATAATGAAATTATTTCAAGCAGTTTTTCAGAGTAACATCTGTATTATACAGATTATAACATCTGTACTAGTTCATATCCAACAATAAATTCACGAGCTACCAGACAGATTAGAACATGCAGGTGAAAATTAGTTTTATTTTGCAATTAGCAGAGGTAAATAATCCAATAAAAGTAAAGTTCATATAGATATTACATCTAGTTTCATAGACACAATTTTTCTCATAGGCTAAATTTTGACAACCAAATCTATGAAATTGAAAACATTGAAATGACATGAGCATGTTTCTTTAAAAAGGCAAATATGCAGTCAATGTTAATATGTTTTGAAAGAACTGCAAAAATCTAATTATGCCAAACAGCCTATTATGCCTTGTTTTGACATTTTTAGTGAAGTGTTTTAAAAAAAACCTTTTACCATTCAGAATATTATCACCAAAAGGCTTAATACAAATTTAAAAATACAGGTAATTTGTATTCCAAAGCAACTTGTGTTTCAGGATAATTTCCACCACAACCATATTCCTGATCATGATTAGAGATAAGGTAAAATTTTCCAGACAGATTAAAAGCTACTGAAAGTCAACTTCACTTAATGCTGCATCCACACTGCATAAATGACACATTAACTATGGAACTAGAAATCCAACTAGAAATTGATTTTCAAAATGCTTTCAAAAATTGACTTTCAGATTCAGGATGGCATGTAACAAAGTATAGATGTAAGGAAAAACACAGAAGCTTTAAGAGCTATCCTAGGTGGCTACCCACACCAATTAACTAACAGTAAAAGCACAGTGGAAAAGTGTTTTTAACTGGTTTGTAAAATGCTGGAGGAGAAGGAACGATCTGCATCTCCAGAGGATAAAAGGGAATCTTACCGTTTTCAACTTCTCTTTTCAAGTTGTCTAACATGCAATCATAATGCACTCTACAGAGGACTTTCTCTTCAACCAAAGCAAACTCTTCTCCTGTCGAGAGCTGCCTTTTGCAGGAGAAACAGGCAAAGCAGGCCAAATGATATACGTTTCCCTTAGCTCTCCGAACCCAGTCAGTAGAATGGATGTGCCTACCACAGCGAGAACAGCGTGTTCCATACCGTCTACAAAAGAAGAGGAAGAACAAATGAAACACAAGTCACACGCCTGATTCTGTAACATTATTTTGCCTGAAGTTGACACTAAATGCTATTGGCCTCATAAAAGCCTGAATTTAGATTGTTTAATTTCCATTGCATTTTATCAACCAATAGAAAAATTGCTTTTGTATTGTTGACAAGTCATTCCATTATGCTTTCCGGGGCTTCTGCAAAAAACCTAAGGGAGATACCTAAGCACAATACCTAATGGGGCTATTCAGGAAACCCGTTGTTACATTATACACCAGTACATGAAGATACACTGGATTTTACCTTGATGTAGTTGAAATTGCTAATCCTTTTCAATTGTGTATTTTGTGAAATGTGGTATCATCGGTCCTTAATCATTTCATTTCCATATTTTTTTAAAAGCCCTAATGTCAAGAGACATGCTATTTTGAACAAATATGCTATTTTGAGATCAAATGGTCATTTAAAAGCAGAGGGAGAGTACACACAATATTTAAAACAAAAATAATGCATGGTTAAAAAATCCAAACAAATGGTTTAAGGTAATAGCAACTGAATGACGGAAGGAAGATATTAGAACTCAACACTAGCAGTGAAAACCAAAATTAACCATCCAATCCCCAGTAAATGCTTTGCAAATTTGGTCAAGATTCAGATAAACAGTAGATTCTTTCTTAATTTCAGACGATGGAGTATAACATCAAAAATGCTCCTCAGGCACACAATACTGGATATATATTAAATACAGTATATTTATATACTGGAATCTGTGAGAAATTAATGGCATGGGTATCAAAGAGCAATAGAACAATAGTAACTACTGTTTTATCATGCCATATTAAGTCACATATTTGCGTCTTAATAAAAGGAAGAGTAGGGCATTTCATCTTTGCCCATTGCTGAAAATGCAAGAGCCCTATTTCCATAGAAAATTGTATCTTTCTCTTTATTAAGATTGTTGCAACAGAGCCTCCAGTTTGGATGAAGATCGCAGTAGGATCAATAACTACCTCCATTCCACTCCCAATCAGATGACTCAATTATGAGTAAAAAGAAAAAAAAGATAATAGATTATTTTTTTAAAAAGATCAATATTTCAGAATCATTTGGTTTTTAAAAAGAGGTATGATATGCTTTCCATAGCCTGCTTTAACTTCCTCATAACATATAATTTATGAATAATTTTCCACACAAGAATATTTTGCAGTAATTCAAATAGATGGTTTCTGCTAAGTGAGATGATAGAAAGATATATAGACATTTCTTTAAATATTTTGACAATATTCACTCAACTACTCTATTGCTATCACCTGAAAGAAAAATAAACTGAGAATGTTAAGAAATGTATGATAGTGTGCAATAGCACCATTAAATCTGCCAAAATCAGTGCAATTAATGCCCAATACACCGTTAGAAGTTTACTAAAAATTTTCAAAAACCTCAGATTTGTAAATTAAGGTTTCACAAATAATTATAATAAATAATGCAGGCCACCTATACTTACATATTTGGATAAAAAATGTTGGTTAAGTATTATTAAAATGAGTTTCACATTTCTTTATGTAAAATGAAACGTGCAGGTTTATGCTGCAGTCATAAATCCCAAACCCTTAGTAATTAAATGCTACATTTTCATTTACTCTTTCAAATAGCAGTAGTTTATTCTAGCAGTAAAGTTCAGTGATGTATCTTAGTTGATGCAGATGTTCTGAAGAGAATGCAGGAATAATTACTTCCCCATTGTGGAGGCAGAGAAATAGAAATACTTTAGTGCTAGAAAAGGTAACTGCACTTTGTGAAGGTAAACAGATGCAGATGCGAAGACAGACAGTAAGACTGAATAGAAAACATATTAGGAACTTTAACACTTTTTTGAAAACTTGACCCTACTGTCAAATAGAAAAAATCATCCAAGATAATTGTGTTTGTAGGGTCCTTGGTGCTCTCTGAGCTTGCTTTCTTGTAGAGGTTTCATTATCAATCTAGGTAACATCAGCAGTGCTAGAAGGAAGCGAGTTTTGTTCTTTATTTATTCAATTCAATTCAATTTATTCAATTTATATCCCGCCCTTCTCCGAGAGGACCCAGGGCGGCGCACAGGAATTTAAAACAATATACAAAATAGTACCAATTATAATTTAAAAACTTATTAAATGACAAAGCCTGCGCTAAAACCAGATTAAATCCCCCATTTAAATTGTAAACTATCCCTCCCTCCTCCCTGGAACCCCCTAAAAGCCAAATTAAGAATTTTGTTCAAACACCCCTAGAACTGCGACCCGCCCACCTCTCTTGATACAGAATCCTTCATCAAGGTGGGGCCCTCGTTGACGCGGAGGGCCATACCTGCGAGTGGGGGACTCCCGCAGTAGAAAAGGTCTGCCTTAGAGTACTTCATGGTGAATGTCATAAATATGATATATATAAATATGTATAAATATATATAAAATATAAGGTCAGAGGAGTTGTTAGACAGGGCATTAAAATTCTAGATGTTATTGAATATTAAAATAGATGTTAAAATATGTATAGTACAAATTAAACTCAGGAGACGTCTAGACCGGCTCTAAAAAGTTCATAAATAGTTCATAAATTCATAAAAATCATGCATGGTTCAAAGATAGTTAATCATGGTTCATAAATAGTTAGTTTGTCATCGAAGGTGGGAGAGTTAGTTCATATAGATATATCAGACTGGGGGTAGAGGGTGGCTTTGGCCTTCCAGTTGTAAATTAGTCCCGGCCTGTAGTCCTATATACAAGTGGCCCTTGTGCACTGCTGATGTTACCCTGTTGGGTAATGAAATGTCTTGAAGAAGACTATTAAGCTCAGACAGAAGGACCCTAGAGTTCAACCCTGCATTACAAATATTCTCTTCCATTGATAATTGTGTTTTTCTAATTATGTATTATCCCAAACAAATAATAATACTGTTGGGCAATTATTTATGTTCCATCTAATGTATAAAAGAGAAATAAAATAATGTTTTCATCAGGACCAGATATGTGATCCAGTGACATTAAGCACTTTATCCACTCTGATTTCAGTAAGAAAGCTAATCAACCACCATTACTGAGGCAAAACAAATATTCCAGCCTCTGATCACATATTCTGGCATACACATTTTGAGATATGCAAGGGAGTAGGGCCAACATATTGTTCACATCAGGACAAATTAGAATTCCAGATTTCTAGTTCATTGAATATTAAAGTTACCATTCACGATACAAGGTTTTAGTAATTTTAGTACAGTAATCCCTCGTTTTTCGCGGTTAATGGGGACTGGAACCTTCCGCGAAAACTGAAAAACCGCGAAGTAGGATTCGCAATACACTATACCGGAAACTTGAGTTGGTGGACATCGTTTAAAGCAAGCACTAGGGGGCGCTTGCCTCCTACCAATGCATTTTTTTTCTATTCTGTATTTTTGAAAAACCCGCGATGCACTGAAGCCGCGAAACATGAAGCCGCGAAAAACGAGGGATCACTGTAATTAGGTTAAAAAAAACAACCCACAGCAAATATAATCTGCATAATATTAGCAATTACTTTTCAGCATGTACCATACCTCCTTTTTAAATATAAAAAAGAAAGGAAGAAAGACCATGGTGGTATGTGTTTCTATGATGAAACACTGATAATATTCAAGATAACCTATAACCCCCATGCTCCACCAAGTTTATACAAAGGCCAAGGGTTATATAGTTGTACGCTGCCATCAAGATTTAAGAATGGGGTTGACAAATCCACAGAAAAGAAAAGCTTACAATCAGCTGAACAAAACAAAAACATTTCTATTATAGTGCCCAAATGAGAGGAGTAATGGTTGGCCAACAGTGGCATGAATTCTACTATGTTCCTCTTCAAGCTTCAAATTCCTTCTCACAGTATAAAAACACAGTTCTCAAGTAATATTTTGACCAAAATTAGATAAAACCTACTTAGCTACAACCAATAGGGGTATGCAAATCCTACTCCACCCAGCGTCACAAAATTACCAGGTCAAATAGCACCCTACAATATGGCTGCTGCTACCATCACATGATTAGGCCAAAAGTCCGGGAGAAATCTAACTGTGAAAAGAAATCTAAATCTACATTAATGTTTAGACTAAATCTGAAATCTAAATCTAAACTAATCTAGCAAGATGCAAAATACACTTTGCCTCTCTCTATACATAGTTTATTCCTAGGAGAATCTTTTGAACTAAAAGTAAAGCTATACTATACATTTCCCAATTTAAAAGAAGATTAATATATCTCATTGTAGAGGAACACTTAGGTATATTTGTTTCAGAGTGGCACTGTGCCTTCAGATAATATTCCACCCAAACCAAGTTGAACATGTATTTCTGCACAGAAAAAAACATTCCCTAGACTTCCATTTGCTTTTTCAAAATAACAAAATGTACTTGAGTTACACAGTATACCTGAAATAATCTAGTTTGCAGAAAACATCTTTGTCTTTGATATAGCAACTGGTATGCCTTCCTAAAGAGGTCCTGCATACACTGCAAGAAAGGCAGCGTACATGCCAGCACATATCATTTACCTAGGAAGGAAAAAGAAAATTGAAATATGACATCACTTATTTGGGTAAGTTATGAAACAAGAGTTAACAGTGTAAAGTGATTTAAAAAAATTAAGGTTCTAATTTTGCACATATTTGAAAGGATAAAGCTGAGCTCCAGACTTTGAGGTTCTGTTGAGAACAATGAGTTTCTTGATCTGTTTCTGGCTTGTTATAAGTTTGGAACATAGACATATGTACAAGTTATTTTAGGATTTGAAATAAAATGTTTATGTTAAGTTTAATAAATAATTGTAGGAAGAGTGAAGTGGCTGATATGATTACCAACACACTTAATTCAAAATGGTATCAGGTAAAATTATGTCAGCATGAACCTCTAATTCATAAACTAGGTGTAACAACATTGGCAATTACCACTTGGTGAAATTTACCATTGATACCTCACATCTTAAATTGCCCCACTACATCAGGCAATAATATGTTCCCGTAGAGACATGCAATTTTTGTATCTTTTCATGTAGAAAAGTACATTCATATATCTGAATAGACACATATAGAATTGTATTGTTTAATCCTGGATGAGGAAGTTACGATAGACCATAGAGGTTGGAAACATGTTTCATATAATTGAAAGAGACCAAATTTTAGCATCCTCCTGCATTAAGAGAATACAGGAGGGTTTTTCCTCTATCATTAATTTTAAGACATTCTTAATTTATGATACAAAGTTCAGAACATGATTAATAGGGGCATACTAGTTCTCCTGCGACATCTTTTTTTTTTAATGCAAGCTATTTTTGCAGTGAAAACTATACATTTTATGAATATTAACATACAATTTAATGTAAGTATAAGATAAATATTTCTTTGGACTGACAAAGATAATAAAATTGCCTAAGTAAGATGTTATGAATGGTTTGTCAGTAACACGATACTTTCAATAAGCAAAAATTATTTTTTCAACCCTCACTGTATGATTTCTTAGAATTGAATTTCTGAAGTGCCTTTGAGCTTAAATTAAAATGTCAGCATACTACACTCAGGTTTGGTAAAATAATATAAATATAACAATATATAAATAATATTGCCTAAATATCAAAACAAATTAAATCAGCATTAACGATGTGGAAGGAAATTGACTGCTAACTGGACAGATAAGTTTTTTGATATGTTATGTTGTGATATGTTATAGTACAATAGTTTAAAGTTACAACACTAAGAATTGGAAAATAATAGTTATACAACTTTCTGAATGTCTGGACTCTAGACTTTATAGCTAAATAATACCAATCACCCCATTATAAATAAAAAAAATCTTAAGATTTCTTTGGTGCTGCTAGCAGTTTAAAAAGAAAAATATGTAGGGACCAGAGAAAGTTAATAACATTCATATATTTAATACTCTTTACAAGTTTATAATTGCATTTCAGTTTTCAAAAATTGCCTTACCCAACATCAATGTGTTTGATAATTTCCAGAACATTGGCTTTAAAATTTTGGCATTGCATGCAACACATTAGGAAAGTTTGGTTTGTAGTTAAACAATAATAAATTGTTTTTTTGTTTACAACAAATCGGCTCCTCATGTATTTCTCAAATTCAGGTGTTTTTTTAACTATGGGTAAATGAGAACATTACAAACTTCTGCAACAATTGTCCCTGAATATACTGTCTATTAGTTATTAGGAAGACATTTATTTTTTAAAAGAAAAAACAGACACAAGCATAGGCCTAACACCATTGGATGATTTCAATGGATGTCGTCTCAATAAAATGAGTCCATATGCTTTTTCAAAGCTCATGGCTATAATCAATGTGGTTTGAGTCCTTTATAGAGTTTAGTAGTTATTTGCTCTTCAGTTCCTCTGGCAAGCTTTTAAATGTAGCATTTATTGTGGCTAAATATTTAATACCAAGGTTTTCTAAATCCAGTTTGAAGACTTAGATTAAGATGCCCAGCAAGGAATGAAACAGGTTTTTTGTTTTGTTTTGAAAGGAAATATCAGCTTCTCCTACTCAACAATTCCATAGCGCTAAAAAGGAAGAAAAATATGAACACAACTTATTTTAGCCTTAGGTCCTTATCAGCAGAGAATCAAAGCAATTTGATTCTTGGAAAGTGACACTTCACAAACATACAAACATATTTATTTGGCCTGACTTAAATGTTGAATTATTTATAGGAAGCTATTGCCAAGTGTAGCAATGTGTCAATTATAAAATCAAAACTACCATGCTTTTACAATAAAATAAAAACTATGATCCTTTTACAATCAGACTTCAGTTTAGATTAGATCATTACCCATTTACCCATAAGTCATTCATAAATTGCATTTAAATTTACTATATACAAATAAAGATTTAAAATCACTGTGCCTATAATTATAGAAAGTGTTGAGAAGATGCTGTTTTACAACAAACATATGAATTAAAAATCAACAATCTTTACTATATCTTAATGCATAGTATCCCTGAACCCAAAGTTTGTTTAAATATTAAAATTAACATAAAGTATTGTTGTTTGCCTTTTAATACTGTAGTGCCCTGATTCCTGAATGAATAGTGACCAAATGTGCACATTAATTCAAGAGTTTTATGTTATTTCTAAAAGGCCAAAAAAGATGACATTCTGCCAAGTTTCATAGAGGTACATTTAGTTGAATTTAATTTCCTTTAAACATTAAGTCTGGTTGATAGCAACCTGAATTAAGCTCACCTGATGTGGTCTATTAAAACAAAGAAAGCTGAAGCACGATTTGAAAATATTTGGGATGGCATCCAGACTAATTTTCCAAATTAATCCCAAAGATATTTTATAGTATATAGATATTTTCAAAAGTATTTGAAAACTGACTTTCTCTTTGTGATAACTTGCCACTGCTTATCTATTATAATGAAAGGGAATTATTTCAGCAATACTTTTTCTTTGCAAACATAGTATTTATTCTACAACTTTTTCTTCTATACAACAAACAACTGCTATAGGTTGCAACAAAGCTATTGAAAAGTCTGGAGACAACTTTAAAGTCAAACAAATGTATCCACCAGGAAGAGTCACAAAAGTCTGCAATCTTTATTCAGCTACAGAAAGTAAGGATACACATCCCCCCACTGCCTTATTCTTGCAGATAAAATAAACAATATTCTAAAAGGCTGTTTCTATTTCAGGCTTAAGTCCTTTCTTCTCCTAGACAGAATTTATTTAGCTGATGCTGCAGCTCCCCTTCCACAAAATTACTACCATGCCGATAGGCAACTCTGCTAAATCCTTCTCATTCACAGACCCAGTGTTTGCTCACCTTCAGTAGATATTTGTCCACAATCTCTAGACCACAACTATTACAGATGCATTTGCTGGACCCGCAGCTGCCTGAGCCAGAAGCCAGGGAACGGGGCGAAGAGGACGGCGACAGCGGGGTGGAAGAAGAGCAAGAATCCTCATCAGCCACCACCTCTGGACTCACCTGTCACAGAGACACAAGCACAGGTCTGTCATCAGCAAGACTTGGCTCCTTTTCTCCCTTCCAGAGCCCATGCAATCCGAGTCTTGGGGCAAAGGCTCTTTTGAGGCCTTTCCCCACGGCACAAACCCGACTGGTGGCATTGTCTATGGAGAATCTCAGCCACCCAAGTCATCGTTGTCCCAAAGGGGGCTTCTTTCCCTCCCACCCAAGAGGCAACTTGGACTTTCTTGGTTTTTTCCTTTGAAGACCTTTCGCTTCTCATCCAAGAACCGAAGAAACTCCTTGGATGAGAAGTGAAACGTCTTCAAAGGAAAAAAAACCCAGATAGTCCAAGTTGCCTCTGGGAAAAAAAACGTGATTGGTGATGGGATTTCTCCCCCCCCCCAATGCTACTTTAATCTCATCTTAAGCCACCCCTCAATGAAACGCGCTCCTTCTCAAGCCAACAAGGGTAGCCTCCAAGCAGGTAAAATCCATTAGGGTTAAAAGTGAGGCGGTTATGAGAAGCCGGAAGGGGGAGGGGGGGACAGAGACTATCAAGGCACCGTCGGAGGAGGAGAACCAAGGCCGTATGCTACAACTCCCAACCACCTCGGCTGCAAGGCGGCCTCTCCTGCCAGTGGCGGATTAGGCTCACTGGTGCCCTAAGCACTGACAAATCTTGGTGCCCCCTCCCCTTCCTTTGTACATATTGTACAAACGGAGCCAAGTTTCACTTGGGTTTTTCATTCTTTCTCAACTTTGCGGTGCCAGCTTTGGGCCTGGGGCCCTAAGCACGTGCTTAGTCTGCTTCGTGGTTAATTCGACGCGGTCTCCAGCCCACTCTCCGCGAAGACCAGAAACTTTGGCTCCCCTTGGCGTCTTCTTCTTACACCTAGTTTCTTTGGGGGACCCTGCTTACAAGTTCGGGCTCAGAACCGCCGCCCCCCTCCCCCCGGAAAGCAAGGAAGGGGGTCGCTCGTGCCTGCAGTCGCCCAATCAGCTCCCTCGCCAAATCAAGGCGGGAATTCGGAACCCGCGAGCCGTCGGCAGTGACCTCTTGGCAACAGCTCGCCGCCGCCTCGTGCCTGCCTGCCTGCCCACGTTCAAGCGCTGCGAGGGCGTTTCTGGGCCAGCTGTCCCCTCCAGGAAAGTTCCCGCCAACCGACATAACCCCCCTCCCTTTCACGCGTTTCTTTCAAGGCCCTTCGCAAGTTTCAAAAACGTCCCCCCTCCTTCCCCAAATGGTCCTCTCTCGTTTCCTCAGGAGTTACGGCGCGAGTCCCTCTTACCAGCCCTGTGTCTCCGACGCTTTTCCGTCTCCTTCCAGTCGCTGCGGCAGCGGCTGCCCCTCGCTCGCTCTCCTCAGCCATGAGCTTCGGGAACTGCAAAAGAGAGACCAGACCGCCTTAGCGCCTCGCCGAGAACCTGAGGCGAGGTTTCCTCAGTGTGAGGAGGAGGAGGAGGGGAGGGAAGGAAGCGGGGCTGTCGACCCCCCACCCAGAGAAAGTTAAACAAGGGCAATTAGAGGGCGACGCCGAGCACCCCCACTCCCCAAACCGAGGGTGGGGGGGGGGGGGAACCTTCGAGCGCTAAGTGCAGCCGCCGCCTCCCCAAAAGCCGGCCCGGCTGCTAGAGCCGGCCTCGATTTGAATGAAAATGCCTCAGCTTGCTTAGAGCTCGAACGGCTCGCTGCAATTAAGAAGTCGCCCACCACTTGCAGCTCTGGCCTTCGGAGGTTGTAAATTGCCACTTAAGAGTCTCCGGGCGGAGTTAATAGGCCGAGGGAACCACTCGACTCGAGAAATTAAAACACACACGCACACAACTGACTGGAAAATGGAGAGTCCCGCGAAAAGGAAAAGCCTTGAAACCAGAAGCCAGCTGAATTTAATTGAGGCGTCATTAAGAACAATTGGTCCTTGGGTCAACTGGAGGGAGGGTGCATACATAAGAGGGCTTGACACGGCGAGGCTGAGAGGCAAGGCGGGCCGGGCTCTTTCGACCTCCCTCAGCAACCTTGCTCGGGGGCCGAACAAAGCAGCCCCAGCCCTCGCTCTCCCTCATCAGCTTCTTCGAATCAGTCTCAGTTACCTCAGGGTCGCCTCACTCGGAGGAGTTGCCTCCTGACCCTACCAGAGCCGTTAAAGGGACAGAGCTCAGGCAAGCCTCGGCCGCAGAAGACGGAGGGAGCAGAGCTTAGCCGTCGCCCGTCTGGAAAGGCCCACCAAGGCGAAATTGTCTCACGGAGATTTTCAACCGTGCAAGTCGCGGTTGTCCCAAAGGTGCTTTCCTCCCCACGACCCCCAAGGCAATTATCTGGACTTTCTTGGGTGGGTTTTTTTTTTTCCTTTGAAAAGGTTTCGCGTCTCGTCCAAGAAGCTTCTGCAGTTCTTAAAGAAAAAAAGTTCAATTGCAATTTTGGGAAAGGGGGAGAAAAAGCATCTTTGACACCACCTAGGTCAGGGGTCTGCAAAGTCGGCTCTTTTAAGACTGGTGGACTTCAACTCCCAGAGTTCCCCAGCCAGCATAGCTGGCTGGGGAATTCTGGGAGTTGAAGTCCACCAGTCTTAAAAGAGCCGACTTTGCAGACCCCTTACCTAGGTGAACTTGCCACGGCGAACACCGAACTGGCCCTGGGCGAGTTCTTCCCCGCCTTGGTCCCTCTCCTATAACTCCGAACTCCTAACAACTGAGTTGGCACTCTTTTTCATAGTTTTTTTAAAAAAAATTAAATAAAAAGGCCCTAATTCAGGGAAACATGTCTCCACGTGTCAGAGAGTAAAGGCCGGAGCCAACCCCCCTCCCCCCATTCCCTGCCCTGGCTCTTCCGACAAGAGGACCCCGGTGGAAGAATGCAACCCGCAACGCCGCGATCGCTTGGCGTTTCTTTCCCAGAAATGGAATCGGGTTCAATTGATCTGGCGTCAGTCTGGCCAAATTAAATCGAGTCGCCGTGTCTTTATTGACTCTGGGTTGAAATGAAAGTTTCAATTAGCTGACAGAAGTCCTAAATGGGGGGGAAAAAAGGGGGGGGGAGAAACCTATGGGGGGGGGAATTAAAACGGTCTGTGATATATCACTTACCCGGGATTAATCCCATGGAAGACAAAATAATGACTTTAGGATTCTGGCTCTGGCTTGTCGATTGCCGGGAAACGCAATTAAAAAAAACAAACCAAGAAAGCCTGTTGGTTAGTATTGCCTTAAATAGTTCGAAGCCAGGAAACAACCCTCAAGCCACACGAAGGCTTAAAGTCAAGGGACTACTCCAGAGTAAATGGCTGAAGCGGCGCTAGTCCTCTAGCCTAAATATTCGATTAATTTTCATTTCCTCCTGCAGATGTTTCGTACTACCGTTTCCAATTTAATTGGAAAGTCAGATTGGGGGGGGGGGGGGGAATAAATACAGGCAAAAACAGGTAGTTTATCCTCTCCTTGAATCTCCTTTGCAGCTGGAGCCACTGGTCTGGCGTCAGGTCAGACCGCGCCAAGTTTGCTTTCAGATATTTTTGAACCGGAGGGAGAAAACGCGTCCACCAGACGAAAGTCGCCCAGCGAAGGAAAAGAACCGGGAAGGGAAGAGAAGCTTTTTGCTAACCCTGCGATCAACCAGCCCAAGTAGTTTCACTGAAAGATACGAAATTACTCCGGAGCAAACCGCCTATTGCAGCTGGGGGAGAGAAAAAAAAAAGGCAAGACGAATTCGAATCCGCTCCGGTTCACAGAGAGCTCCGAGCAGGAAGGCGAGCGGCTTAAGAAAACTCCCGGCTCACCTTCTCCGTCGCGAGGCGAAGCGCAGGCACGTCCTTCTCCAGTTTACACACAAACATCTGGCTGCTCTTCCAATACATGGCCCAGGGTTGGGAGCGCTCCTCGCAGACCCCCTCCCCCCGCACGGAAAAAGCCTCTCCGAAGTCCACCGGGCCGAAAACGAGCGCCCCAGCCGCCCGATCTCCTCCTCCTCTTCCTCCTCCTCCTCCTCTTCCCGGGCTTGGGATCCGCGCCGTTTCCCGCCAGCCTCTTCCTAAGCGCTCTGCTCGCCTTCACTGAGGTCAGACCCTGGCAGAAAAAAAAGTTTTGCTTTCAAGGGGGTGGACCCTGCAAAGAGGGAGCGCGCCTCTTGGCTGGCTGCTGGAGCCTCACCTCCTGGCGTAAAACCCGCCTTCCAGCCACGGCCAGATCGCTATCGCCACCAAGCCAAAATAGTCGCTATGGGGAGCGTCTTTTTCTGCCGTTTGGGTTGGTTTTTTTTTTTAAGTAAAGGGGAAGGGGCAGGTTAACGCTGGATTACCCACCACGGTCGCCTCCCCCCTTTTTTTCCTCCATTCCACCCGGACCTCCAGCGGGTCATCTGCCGCGGAGCACAAGCAGGTCAGCGCGAATATTTCAGCCTCTTTGCGTTGTTCCACGCTCCTTTAGAGGGCGAGGCTGGACGAGAGCGGACCAGGCCTTGGACAAGACGGCCCGGATTTTAAAAAAAACAACTCTCTCCTTAAGGGGACAAGCGAGAACATCTGAGCAGCCCCAAAGTCCCGCAGGGGAGATCAGAGGAGGGTTAATCGGCGCAAGCCTCCAGACGGGAGGGGACTAAAGGCCCGGCGGCGCAAAACTCCTGCATCCAATTTGCCACCCCCATCCCGTAGGCCAAGACCGCATCTCCGCAAACGCCTCGGACCCGAGATGCCCGGCGGGGGATCAGACTCTTTCTGAGGCTGCGTTCGATCCGTCTAATTCTGCGCTCCGCTCAACCCTTACCTCCGGGCTTAAGAAAGGAGGGAAGACGGGCGGCGGCGCTTCGAACGGCGAAAGTCAGGCGGGTGTATCTATCCAGCGGTGAGTGACTTTGACCTTTCGGACCAGAGCCAGGCTTGGGCCCTTTAGCCGACGGCCTCGGGAGTCAAGGCTAAATAAATCACAGTATTGCTAAATTTAGTCTGTCGTAGTTAGTAACAAGGGTGGCTTTTTAACGGGCCATTTCCAAGCGAGCAACTGGCGCACTTGATAGCTGAACCAGATTACTCTTTCCAAGTAACTCCGCTGTTTTTCCTCAACGTTTAGCAAAGATCATTCAAATTGCAATAAACTTTTGTTTAGCTTGCCCGCCTTTTGGGTGAACTCTTACCAGTAACTAAGTTCGTTTAATCGGGGCGGATGGCGCTCCATCCCTCCAAAGGAGACTCGGATCGCGTTGCCGCCGTGCAGCATGACCCCGGGTCGTGTTTATTCAAACACTGACCCTGGTGAGGCTGCCTCTCTTGCATTTAAACTTTCAAGAATTGGCTGTGATCTTGAGCACGCAACGCTAACCATAAGGCTCCTTCAAGTGGTTTCCTTTATGTAAAGGGGAGCTCTATCTTGATTCTTTTTAAAATGATTGTTTTCCTTAGGTCGCTTAAGAGCGCAGCGCTTTCTCTCGAGGATTAAAACCTCTGGGTTTTGAAGCATCCTGCTTTTTCTCTCCCTTCCCATCGTCTAAATTCTCTGCCGCTGGCCATCCTGGGGTGCTGCCCAAATTAACCCGCGGGTTGGCACGGAAGGGCGCTGATTCCGCCGGAGGCAGCAGGGCAATGGGGATTTCTGCGCAATGATTTTAGAAAGGCGGTTTAAGGCGAAGTGACTTTGAATCTCGAGCGCGTCAAGGGCGGCACCTCCAGGCTCGCCTTTCAACACCAACTCCACCAACTCCACCAAAGGAAAGCCCAAGTTGGCAGGAGGAGACTAGACACGGATCCTTATCAGGTTTAAATCCGCCTCGCTCGGACTGCTGCAGAGCAAGGGCTGAGCGAAGCTGGCTGCTGGCCGCGAGGGGGAAAAACGCCTCGGAGTGCAGCGAAGCATATCTCGCAGCTTCCGAAGAATCCGCAGCTGTTCGCTTCGGGAGCCGAATGGCAGCGGTTGAGCGCGGAGAAAGTGACTTTCTAGCGCTGTGTTTGTCTCAGATTAACCTGTCCGTCGGCTGTTATGTGTGTCTTTGTGTACAGAGGGGAGGGGTGTGTGTGTCACAGTCTTCAAATGCCCCAAACTGCTTCTTATAAACTAAAAGTTCGGTTGTGGGCTTCTCGGAACCACTTTCCAGTTTGCCTCCCGAAAGAGCAGAGGGCTGAGCGAGATGCTGAAAGACCTTCTCCTTTCCCCGGGTTTAGGTGGAAACCTAGATCAAAAACACGGCTCGATTTTGGAGCCCACCGTTTGCAGTGCTACGGCCTTCAGCTGCTGGGCAAGCAATGGATTTGGACTTCAACTCCTATCCATCAGCTGGTGTGAGCAATGGTCTAGAATGAGGGGAGTTGTAATCCAAATCGCCTAGTATTTCCTAACATTAGGAAAATTGACCCACACTCATGAATCCAGACCCTTGAGACTTCCAGAAACCAAGACGATGCTCTGCGAGTTCCGTCGTGCTTGACCCTTGCTAATGCTAAATACTACTAATAAATTCCCCTATTGGACGAGGGTGTTCGGTAGCAACTCGGCGACTGACTTGACGGGCAATGGAACTCTCCCACCCCACCTCACCCGTCCTAAAAAAAAACCCTCAATGTTTGACCACTCTAACTGCCCAAAGATTGAGGATTAAAGAATAACATGGAGGTACAACCATTGCTCTTCTCCAAAAATCAGGGCCAACGTCTAGGGCAGGGATTCCCAACCGGGGGTGCGAAAACTTGGGTTTAGAAGTTTCAAAATTGTAGTGTGTATGCATCATTATATGCATATAATTATTTCCTTTTGTAAGAGGTGCGGGAGTATATCAGAAGCATCCTAGGGATGCGGGATATAGAAAAGGTTGGGGGCCCCGGGTCTAGGGGCTGCCCTCTTCTATCCGAGGAAGCGCTCAGATAGAACCCGTTCTTTAAAAAAGGAAAAAGAACCCGCTTTCGGGCATCAGGCCAGGGTGATTTTTGAGTTGTGATCTATCTGCCCTCCCCTCCTTCCAGAGAAGTCGCGGCGCCACTTCCGGAGGAGGGACCCCTCCGGGAAGCGTTTGACAGCAATAAAGGAAGAAAGCTCATCTGCTTTCTGCGTTCTGCGTTCGTACCCCTCCCTGCATTTAATAGCCGGGGTCGAATTGCCACATCGAGCCTGGCTAGCTCCTAGGACATTCCTGGTCGGCTGAGCTGTTTTCCTAAACCTCTTTCCTAAATCTCTTTCCCTCCCCCCCCCTCCCCAAAAGCTTCCAGCAGATTCTCTTCTGCAGTTGGTCCTGAAGGATCGCGCTGAAACGGCTCGCATTTATCGGAAGGAAAAATGTACTGCCCCGTAACTTGCACCCCCCGCCTCCCTGTAGCCTCTTTTGAAACCATTTAGGAGATGGGTTGGACTAGATGACCTGTAAGGTCCCTTCCAACTCTGTTCATCTGTTAAATCCCTGCGCTTTATCCATCAGTGGCACATTAACTTTAGTAGAGAGGATCTAAAGAGGCGTTCCTCTTTCTTTCTTTCTTTCTTTCTTTCTTTCTTTCTTTCTTTCTTTCTTTCTTTCTTTCTTTCTTTCTTTCTCCTCCCTCCCTCCCTCCCCCTCTCTCTCTCGCCACAGAGTGGCTCCTTTCCCGTACTCAACTGATTCGGATCTTCTTTGCAGACAGAACAAAACGCGTGTTAGGGCCTTCTTTCACCCGAAAAGGTGCAAGCAATTACAGAGCGGGTTCTGCAACGTCAGCACCCGCGCCCTCGTTCCTGGGAGGTCGCGGACTTCTTTAATCTGTTGAGAGAGGAGAACTAATGATTGGTGGGGGACGACGAGATCGGAAGTGAGATAGAATCAAGAGGAAAAAATCATTTGGGCATCAGGAAGCCTGCATTTAGCTGCTTAAAGAAAGATCGGGCTTTCATTTTAAGGCAACCCCCCCCCCTTCTGTTTCCCGCCTCCCACCACGAGGGCTCCTTGGGGCACTGTTAACCCTGTAACTGCCCCAGAGAAGTCAGTTTACTTAGGGCGCCTTAATATTAATAAACACCCGAATCTTCAGCACATTTCATTGGGAATAATTTCGAATGAAGCCCGCGAGGCTTCCGTGAGTGTGTCTTGTATGCCATGGACCAATCCTCAAAGACTTCTGGGCTGTATTTCACTCCATCCTTATCCGGGATGGGTGACCTCCGGGAAGCTTAATTTGAGTGCAGAGGTATTGCACGCACCCACCCACAAACTCCAGAACTTGCATAAGATTGAATTCAGTTCTATGGCCTTCAACGAATCTAGTTCGGTTTTAATCTGGAGCCTTTGGAACGTCCGTATTTGGTTCACTTATTTGGAAAGAAGGGACATTTCGTTCCCTAATTCCTCGCGTTCCTGGCTGATTTGTAAAAAGATAAAAGCATTTCAGCCGCTGTGAAAAAATATGCAGGCGTTTAGGATGGAGTGAAAAAAGACTCAAGAGGGTCGGCTTTTGTCGCCTATGGGTTTTTTCTCTTCTCAGTTTGCCCTTTCTTATCAGTTGTTGTTCGCCTGCTAAAAAGGAAAGAAATGGTTTCATCCACAACCGCAATGTCTCCGCATCTGAGAAGCAATTTTTCAAATAATAAAAAAACTCCATCCGGTTGCAACCCCCCCCCCCCAAAAGAAACCCACAAAAAACCCCACCCTCCTCCCAGCTTGTTTTGGAAGAAGATACTAAATGGGCCAAAAGGAGATTGCAAGCGTGCAAACTTTATTGCCTACAATGTTTTCATTGTTATCCATTGAGCCGGCTGGTGTACAGTCCAGTGGGAGATTGGAAAGGTGGTCGAGCAGAAATCAATGAGTAGAGTCCTGCTTTCTTCTTTGCGATCGCTGTTTTTAAAACTGCAACCTAGATGATGATCTCGGAGCAAACCCATATCGAATGCAATGTGATTTACAAGCAATCATGCAGCCCAACATTTGCATGTCCTAGGTGGAGACGTTTGGACAAGAATTTGGAGAGGATGTTCACAGCTGATTTTTAAAAATTAGTCCATTTTAAAAAGGAGGAGAAGGGAAAAGGAAGGAGAAGAAGGAAGGAGAAAGAGAGAGAAGGAAGGAGAAGAAGGAAGGAGAGAGAGAGAGAAAGAAGAAAAGAAAGAAAGAAGAAAGAAAGAAAGAAAGAAAGAAAGAAAGAAAGAAAGAAAGAAAGAAAGAAAGAGAAAGAAAGAAAGAAAGAAATCCCTTAATGGACAGAGAAAATCTGCTGGAGTCGGGAGGGGCGACCTTTGAAGGTCGGGAACCACATTGCCGAATGTGTTGAAAACCCGATGGGAAGCGGCCTCGGAAGGGTTGTCTCATGATTTCTAAACAAAGTTTTCTTTTCTTCCTTCAATTGTGTTCTGATTTTCCCATGGTAGAAAAATATACCCTTTTTCTCCAGACCCTCTAAAATCCACGGGGGACACGAAGCAGTTTAAAAAGGGACGCCTGAATGCAATAAAGTCGATAATCTTTAAAAGAAACCAAATAAGTTTTGATTTATGTCAAAAGGGGCAATTGATTATAATACAGGAATTCTAAATTGGGTAACCAAATTCTGATTGCCCTGGTCAAACATCATCAAATGCAAAAAAATTAGAGAGCTTTAAGGTAGGATTGACAAATGTTTCCAGTTGGCTGAAAGGTAAATATTTTTGGCGTTAGTAATTAAATACATTTGGCCCAGAGGAGAGTAAATTGTATAAAGAATGTTCTTCCATCTTTCCGCCAAAACTATTTCAGAATTCATCCAGAAATCATCAAGCAAATAGAATTTGGTTGCCACCACAAACACGTTTTACTTGAAAGCAAATAATGTTCTTTCCAAATGTGTCTCCTTCTAGCTCATTTACAAATACGCGAAGCTATGTCTCGCATTTACAATAAAATTAAAGAATATCAAAGTCGAGGGAGGGGGAAAAATCCAACAAAAACTAGTTTGTTGCAAAGAATATTGCTGCTCCCTTAAGGCGAACAACTCACACGTTTTTTTTACATTTGCCTTTTTAAACGATAGGAATGAGTTATCAATCCTGAGAAACCAAGAGATTTGTTGCTGTTCATTTTTTTGCTTCTAAAAAAACAAACAACGGTGTGTGTGTCAAAATTAACAGCTCTTTTTCTTCTCTGCTCTTTCCCTGCCCCTCCCTTTCTGCTAGTCTGAAAACTGGTGGGCTTTAGAGCTCAGAACCACATTGGAGATTCAGCTGGTCCTTTCCTCTTCAAGAAGGACTGTTTAGCTAGTGGGATCTCTTTGCTCCAAAATGCTGTGGGTAATTTGACACCCGCAACAACTATTCTGGACTAAAACACCCAGAGCACATTTGCCATGAGATTCTGTCTGAATTACGGAGCTCACTCAAGTTATACGATACTTGTCCCCAGATTATTGACTCTGGGTCGTCGTCCCCCTAATTCTGTTTTTAAATTGTGCCTCTTGGAGAAGAGGTCATAGAATTCCAAAGCTGACACGCATCATTTGGGTGAGCCATCCTAAAAGTATTACACAATGATTGATTTTGTATTTATTGTCCTCCCTCACATATCGATTTAGCTTTCTCTGTTTTGAATGTGAAAATGTATCTTCTTTGCTTGGTTCTGGGCTGTTTAAAATGCACTTTACTTATCTCACATTTTCCTTCCAGGAATCTTGTGTATAAACTAGGTAAAAATCAGAGTATTCAAGTGAAGAGCAGAATTAGTGTTCAGTCATTCTAACGTTCAGTAAAGTTAGGACAGCAGGACAGAATGAATCCATACGTGGGCTAGGCTGCTGACTGTTGGTGCCCAAAATATATTAACTCAGGTAGGGCATTTTACAGAACTTTTTTTTGGCTGTTTCAAACCTTGCATAGCATTTCCAATGGGGGGGGGGGGGAATGCAGTGAAATCCACAGGCTTTTTTACTGTTATGCTTAGATCTAAACAAAGCTCTTTCCTCGTATACAAACGAAAGGGCAAAAGCAGATATGTATTTGTACAATGCCTTCCTGTGAATCCTGTGTCAAACCAAACTGAGTTCATCAAGCAAGACAAGTTCCTAATTTGTTGTTTAAATAAAGATTGATGATGGGATACTTGGCTATGCAAACAATCCTCTCTCTGTGCTGACATTCAGCTGGATTAGATACCTCAACGTCATTGAACTCAACCTATCCCTCACCCACTTTCCAAATCGGATAGGACTGGAATTCAGATATCAGCTACCAACTCATGCTTCGAAGATCAGCATGTTCATATTCTGGAATTTTATCTCCTCAAATTCTTAAAAAGCATTTTCCTAGCTTCCATTCTTAGTTTTGAGAAGCCCTGTAATCTGCAATGGGATTTACCTGTTCCATCCACTAAAGAATCTATCTTCTATTCAATCTACACATGTTGGAGCTCATTTAAAAACAACAACACCTTACCTATGAACTATCCCAGCCAGCTATAAGTACAATTCTATATGTAATGTCTGTGAAGTCTCATTCAACTCAATGGGATTTTCTTTTGGGTAGACTTCTGTAGGTTAACTTTGTCTTCCAATTTTTAGGCATGGATATCTCTGGATTTAATGGTGTTTTTAGGTGCCATAGATTTGTATATTCAGATAGCAATTTATTTTCTCTAAATAGGCGGGAGAAGAAATTATCTTTTTAAAAGTGGCCTAGAAACTTTATAGGAAATATAAAATATTAAATAACAGCCAGTGAAAAGTAAGAGTCCTTCTGTCATTTCTACCAGTTTTCAATTTGAATCTTGCCCTGTTGGGTGGGTTTAAAACTTACTTGATAATCACTTTTGGTATTTAGATAAAATCTAAAGGGAAAAAGTAGGATTTGTTTATGTTAAAAATCAAAGTCTGATTCAGAAGAAATTCTATAGCATGATTTGCTAATAGCACATGTAATGCCAGGCTAACCATGCTTACTCAGAAATAAGTCCCACAACATATTTACCCATAGTTTACCTAATCATGGTTTAACAAGTGAATTAACTCAATTGCACACAACATGCTGAATCGCACATTAACCACATGGCCAATTTTGTACAGCTCAGCCTCACATTAGCTAACCACATTTTTAGCTACTATACTGGGAAAACTCACTATTGCTTTTGTTCATATAGCATTCTAAATCTTTATTTGCTTAGCTATGATTTATTGAATGAGCCATATTTGGCTGTGTGAATGCAACAACAACTTTATATGAGCATCTGAGGCCAAGCTAAATCCCAAAAATACTAGGAGATTCCTGGAACCTTGGCAGTCAGACAAATCAGCCATCAACAGACACTTAGAAAGAAACCACATTTATACACCATTCAAAAGAGACAGTAAAAAAGCTAAGAAGGACAAAAAAGAGACTAGAACAGATTAAGCAGGGATTAACACCAGACAAACAATCAAGCAGAAAACAAACTCTTAATCAAGGAACTACCAAAGAGAAAACCATATCCCCATTAACATTGGCAGGGCAAGCTACTGTGTATATAGAGGTAGCAATGGGGCAATGCCACATTCATTGGCAAGGAGGACCTTACTAGGTGGTCAATAAAATGTCTGCAAGAAAACAACCAAGCTCAGAGAACATCAAAGATTTCACGGTTCTTGCCACAACACTGATTGTATACTGTATATTAGCCCTTTCTGAAACAAGTTGCAATGGTTTAAATCAGTGAATATGCTAGGCTAAAACCAAATGAAGGCTATATAAGGCCTGGTGCATTATGTGAACTCATCCACACCCTAGAAAATGTGTGGCCTAGCATAAGCCATATATATGTAGGATTTATTGCATAAGCAGGGAAGAAGCAAGGATGTATTCTTCTCCCTCCTAAATTTAAAGCAGAACCTGAGTATGTAAATCAGAAATAAAGCTTTTGGAGGAGAATATTGTACTCGGATCAGTAACCCCTGTCTTATGGCTCCAAGACGCTCTCAAGAATATAATAAGATGTCTTAAATCTTGTACAGAGGTGTTGATACAGCAATGCGCTGTGCCTTACATAGTCACAGAGGCAGGCTTTAAAACGAACACTGTGATGTTTGATAAACACCCTCAGGCACTCTTCCCAGAGCAATCCAACCAGCTTCCATTCTAGGCTAGAGAACTTGCTGGGCATAAAATGTCCTGAAGGAATGAAGATAAATCATGGAGGATGAGAAGAATAGCTGAGCAGATGAATGCCCCCACACACGGCCCAACCCTGAAATGACTCTGGGTAGCTTACATAGTTAAATCATGTTGTTATTATTCTGTGCCTGAACCATTCCACTGCAGGATGAAGGCCTCTTCTTTGAAGGTTATAGACAGTCATCTGTCATGTTAGTTCAGTGCAGATTAGTAGATAGATGCTTTGACTTCCTAGTCACTCAATGAGTTTCATGTCTAATGGAGGAATAGGGAGTCCTTGATGCTCTTTGAGTTTGTTTTCTTGCAGAAATTTCATTACCTGACTACATAACATCATCAGTGCTAGAAGTGAGTAGGGTTTGCAGAGAGCGTAGTGAAACATCTACAAGAAAACAATCAAGCTTAGAGAGCTCTACGGGCACACAGTTCAACCCTGAGCTAGAAATATTTTCTTCTAATGGAGTAATAGCATCTAGGTCTCCTAGTCTAGCACTTTAACTACTACATAATGTATGCATGTGAACACACATACAGAGATTATTGACAGAGGCCATTTAATCAGAGGTAAGTATCTTTAAAATATGGCCTTACATCCCATTGATTTGAGGGTGGCAGATTTTCTCTGAACTGGGAATTGGGAGAACCATCTCTCTGCTTTTAAACTCTAGGTTAAGTGACTTCTCTTCGTGCATCTCGATTTGTCATAATTCCTTCTTAAACCCTGCTATGGAACTTCTGCTTTCTCCTACCATAAATATTCTAGGAACTCACTTCTAGTTCCACAAAGTGGGTTATATTTGTGCCAGTAAATCCCTCCAGCCAATAAAGTTGCACAAGATGTTAGCTTAGGAGAAGAGAGGAATGCAGCTATTGTCTAAACTCAAACAAATTTGATGGATGGGCTTACATTATGTTTCTCCTGGCAAAGGTATCTGTGTATATGCAATGGATTAGCTTGTCATGATTCTGAAGTGGGCAATGGGAAAAAAACGACACTCAAGACAACTCTGAGGCATCAGCCTGGAAGGCAGAGTCTGGAACAGGTCTTTATGCTTGCCATAGGAAAAAAATATGCTAAAGTATACTATAATGATAGTATCTAAACTCAGAGAGATGCTAATATTCAAGATAGTTTGCTTGTGTTTGCTTAATACTTAGTGTGATGCAGCCAATTGTGATTTATTCAATAAACCAAAGATAAGCAAACTATGGCTTTAGTGTGTGTGTTAATTCAGCCCAAATGTGTTCTGTTTCTACGTTCTGAGGATTACCTGACCTAGAAACAAGCTTCTCTCACTGTATTCAATGAGAATTTCATACTACATTTTTCAAAATAACAGGCAATTGAATCAAATGATGGGTTTACACATGGCAGTTAATCCTAATATGGTTACCAATGTTGTTTATCTAGCTATTGTATGGTAGGAGTGTAAATGATAGATTACAGCTATATTTAATCATAGTTAAAATAAACCATAGGTCATCTAGAAAGGACTAGTCAGGATGAATTTGTATTCTACAGCTGGCTGGAGAATTCTGGGAGCTGAAGTCCTTCAGACTTAAAGCTGAAGTCCTTTAAGTCCTATAGGTCAGGGAGCTGAAGTCCTTCAGACTTAAAGTTGCAAAGGTTGGAGACCCCTGGTTTAAAGGAACCATTATTTCAATTTCCTTGAATTCATATTAACTTGGAGAGATAGTCAAATACTCTTTTTAAAAACTGAATCCACTTTCCTTGCTGTGATAAATTATGACAAAGAAATGAAAGCATAAGCATATTTCTGGAATTATGAATAGTTGTTGTTTTCTTGCCTAAGATTACTCTGAGGCACACTTACTAAAGAGTAACTACATTAAAAGAATAGTTTTACTTATGAGTAAATAGACATAGGAGCACATTTAACTCAAATTGGCACTATTTAAGCAAATGTCTCTGTGTGTGAGTGTATGTATGTGTGAATTCACATGTATAATCAAATAGTACAATTTGAACAAGCAGTTTTAGGTTTTGCCAACCAATATTCATGTTTTTTAAATGAACATTTTTAAACACTCCATTTTATTTCTTCAGATGGGTGGTTGAGGAATATGACTTCTTCCCTGTTCTTGAAATGCAAGTGTTTCACAGCAAGGCAGTGATTTCATATTTCAGGAGAGGCATTTTACAGCTTGCACTGCATTCCAATTTTGTATTTTGCACTACCCATAAAGACGCAGCAGCATTGCATGGAGGGAAAACCCCCAGAGTGGTGGTTAGAAGTGTACAGTCAGAATACATAATAATAGAGTGAGCAGGGACCTTGGAGGTCTTCTAGTCCAATCCCTTTCTCAAAAGCAGGAAATTCTATACCATTTCAGACAAGTGACTGTCCTGTCTCTTCTTAAAAGCCTCCAGTGATGAAGCACCCACAACATTTAGTTCAAATAGGAATGAAAGCCCTTTCATCTCTGTAGAAGGAAGAGAAAGTAAACCTGGCCCCAAATATTTAATTCAAGAACAGTTTTATGATTTCTGCCAGTGTCACTATCTACTTCAAGTCCAAATTAGATGCAGAAGGCTGACTTGGGGCATCTACTGACTTATCTGATGAGGTTCCAGATAGTGAATCCTCATGGTTTCCTCTGGAATCAATTCCTTTGATAGTTTGATAGATCAGTTTCCTCTCCCCCTCCCCCACCAAAAAAAGAGAAAAAAAGTAATTACAGAAGCCTCAATAGCAAGTGTCAACGCTTTGTTAGTCATCCAGCAGATTCTGTGCAATTTCTGCCCTTCCATGCTGAGATAAAGAAGCCAACATTAAAAAAAATGCTTCCTGAAAAAGTGTTGGTGATTATGGTAGCTAGACCCTTTCAAATAACAACACAAATATAATTTCAGAATGACCGTATCCCATAGAAATCTTGAGAAATATGAAATTAACTTTTCATGACTGTAATGTATTTAATCACATAATGTTTCTGTCACATCCATGACTTCAAAACGACCAAAAGTGTTTGGCTGTTGAATCTAGTTAATACTCAGTGTCCAATGCATCACACTACAATGCCCAATGACCATCAGCCAGCACTGATGGATTCCAGTTGCCCTGATACTATTTTTCTTTTGTGTCAATGTCCTTGTGAAAACTTTCCTCATGTTCAGCATTGACTGCACTTAGATTTTCAGGAAAGAAGTCCCAGAGTGAATGCAGAATGCTGCCCTTCATGGTCTTGTGTGCTGTGAGAAGTTTGTCAAGTGACTGTAGTGTTTTGATGCTCTGTAGTTGCCAAGGAAATTCCCAACACCCTTGAATGCTTTCCAGCCAATTTTCTCTGGGGTTGCTAATAGATCTTTAGAATATCATAATAGAGTTGGAAGGAACCTTGGAGGTCTTTAGGTCCAACCCCCTGCTTAGGCAGAAACTCCTACACCTCTTCAGACAAATGGTTATCCAACATCTTCTTAAAAACTTCCAGTGGTGGAGCATTCACAACTTCTGGAGGCAAGTTGTTCCACTGAGTAATTGTTCTGTCAGGACATTTTTTCCTTAGTTTTAACTTGCTCCTCTCCTTGATTAGTTTTCACCCATTGCTTCTTGTCCTGCCCTCAAGTGCTTTGGACCTGAGCTTTGAACCACTTGTCATTGTCACTGATGATATGTCTGATCTGGAGCAACAAAAATGCCTTCCTTAATCTTGACATCAGTTATTCCTGGAAACATGTCTCAAATAATGCAAGTCTTCACTTTCTTTATCCACCATCTTCACTCCCCCCCCCCCCCATTAGTCAGAGGCAAAGGCAAACATATTTGTCAGGTCAAGAAGTGGCTCATGTGGCACATAGTTCTGTCCTGGAACCAAATTACTTTGGAGTGGCCATTTCTTTATAATGTAATGTAGCTTTCTTGTACTGCTGCCCCATTCACATATGTAACAGCAGCACTTGGTCGATCTGAGCTGCATTCCAAAGCAGCAGGGCCATTACTTTTAGATCTCCAAAGATACTCCAATTGTACGTGGTCTACTGCAGGGGTCCCCAACCTTTGCAACTTTAAGTCTGAAGGACTTCAGTTTCCAGACTTCTCCAGCCAGCTTTGCTGGCTGGAGAATTCTGGGAACTGAAGTCCTTCAGACTTAAAGTTGCAAAGGTTGGGGACCCCTGGTCTACTGGATGTGCTTCAACAACAGTTCCATGTTTTTGTATGTTTCTTTCATATGTGCTGCACAGCTAACATGTACTGAAAGGTGTGTATTGCCATTGTGTAAAAATAGAAGATTTCTATAAAACACAATGCAATAGGCTAAATTATACGTTATTTTCATGACTACCAGTCAAAAATCTGTAAGATACACTCATAAGTGTCCAGAAAACAAAATTTACCTATGACAAATTAGAAACTAAAGATGGCCCATAGCTCATTTAAATGGGGAAACCGAGGACAGGGTTCAGCTGAAAAGAATGTCATTCATTGGAGAACAGGGGCAACCATACCATATAGTTTTTTGTTATTGTTTAAGAAAACAAAAAACAAAAAAAAATTGAGTCCTTGGTAAATTGTCTTATCTATATAATTAGTGGAATGGGTTGCCTATGATTGTTTTTAAGCTAGCATCCACATAAGGATGCTAACTTAAAAACACCAGTCTAGATTCAGAATCAGCCAAACTGGTAAATTTGCTCTTTAGTAGGATTATTTCTTACAAGCTTATATTTGTGTGTTAAACACAAAGCGATGCATAGATGGGCCGCTTTCTACGGGTGAAATGAAGGGTCTCTAGGGAGCAAGCAACAATGGTTAATGATCCAAGGGAAATGTCTATGGAATTTCTCAGTCATCCAGGTCATGTCCCAAAGGTGCTTTTTTTTTTTCAAGAGGCAACTGGTTTTTCTGGTTTTTCTTTGAAGACATTTTGTTTCTCATCCAAGAAGCTTCCTCAGGTCTGACAGGAATTCCCCACCATCCAAACAGAGCTGAAGAAGTTTCTTGGATGAGAATAAAAAAACAGAAAGTCTAGTTGCTTCTGGGGGGAAAAAAACCACCTTTGAGATCCTAAAGAAACTTATCAGGCTGCAGTTCCTATTAAACCATCTCTATCTCTCGGCCTATTTTCTCATGAAAGGGACATTAGGAGCCGGCCGGTTCGACCTTGAATAGACACCAACTGGAAATCTAATCACTCTCCCAATCAGCAGGAAATAAACGAAAATTGGAGGTGCGGAATGTGTGCTTGTCTAAGCAGCTCCTCGGCCTTTCTTTTTTCAAGCCCGGTTCATGGACGAAGCAGCCCGGCTGACTTTCGATCCATTTCCAGGGCGATCCCAGCGACCCCTTTTCAACCCCTACCAAGTTTTGGGAGCGGAGTTGAAAGGCCTCGGGGAAAGGGCGCCCGAAACAGAAAGGACGAGCGATCAAAAGCGCGGGACGGCGTTTTTTCTAAACCGGGAGCCTTCAGACGGCCAACTTTAAGGAAGTGTTTCTGAACCTTGGCGACTTTAAGTCCTGTGGACTTCAACTCCCAGAATTCCCCAGCCAGCACAGCACATTCTGGGAGTTGAAGTCCACAGGACTGAAAGTCGCCAAGGTTCAGAAACTCTGGGTTGCTGTTTTTTTCTTCAGCGAGCGCCGTTTATCACGGATGGAGGAAGAAGCGTGAGGATCCATCTTGTCTACAGACCAGAGTTAGTCGATTTTAGGGGGGCTTAGCGCCCCTTTGGGCCTCCAGGTCGCTTGGGTGGTTGGAACTCGGAAGGGATTTCCTGCAGGTTCCGCCAGGCTTTGTGACTTCAGATCTCAAAGGCCTTTTTCCTTCAATGGGGATAGATCTGGAAGGGACCCTGGAGGTCCTCTAGTCCAGGGGTCTGCAAAGTCGGCTCTTTTAAGACTGGTGGACTTCGACTCCCAGAGTTCCCCAGCCAGCATAGCTGGCTGGGGAATTCTGGGAGTTGAAGTCCACCAGTCTTAAAAGAGCCGACTTTGCAGACCCCTGCTCTAGTCCAACCCCCAGTTCAAACAGGAAACCTTATGGCATTTCAGACTGATGGCTGTCCATCACCTCCAGTGATGAAGCACCTATAACTTCTGAAGGCAAGCTGTTCCCACTGGTTGATTATTCTCAACTGTTAGGAAGTTTCTCCTTAATTCCAGGTTGCTTCTCTCTTTGGTTAGTTTCCACCCATTGTTTCTTGTCCTGCCTTCTGGCTCTTTGGGGATCTCCTTCCTGGGGATCTTTTGAGGGGCTTTGGTCGTGGCTAGCTGGGGCGTTTAAATGACTCCAAACGAGACGTGCTTTTCTCCGTGCCGTGTTTAAGTCTCCGCGTGGGAAATTGCTCTGTAGCCTGCCCACTTAAAAACAGATTCTTTCGAAGTTTAATGACACCTATTAAAAGCAGTGTGTCTCAACCTTGGCAACTTGAAGATGTCCGGACTTCAACTCCCACAATTCCCCAGCCAGCTGGCTGGGGAATTGTGGGAGTTGAAGTCCGGACATCTTCAAGTTGCCAAGGTTGAGAAACACTATATTAAACTGAGAGGTAATTCTATAAATACGGAAGCTTTGGCGCAAGGTGATCTTAGCGGACTTCCGACGCTAAGTTTGCCCAACCGCCTTTGGGTCGCAGTTCTCACAAATCGCTCTCCAAATCTTGCCTAGCGATTGCAGGAGAGGAGGAAGTCCAGGTGGTCTGAAGAAGCCGGGGATGGCGACAATCTACAGTTGCTAGAATTGTCCTACTGCTGCTGACCCCACCTCCCCTTTAACGTCGGTGCGTAGTGGGTCAAATTGTAGGGTGATTGAGGAGAGAGGAACGTGGCACGGTTGGCAGCAAATGCAGACTGTTCCTTACCTGGGTAGCAGACTCACTAAAGACAATCGCATTTATCTCAAACAAAGCCCGAGCCTGCACTACCGAGGCAGTAGTGCTAAGATCAAACTGCGCGTTCCTCTGCACGGTTTCCAAGTATAGGATCGGGATGCGCACTTGAACCGGTCCCGGATGATAATCCAGAACTCAAGTCTACGAAGGTACATTGGGAATCTCAAGGCAGGTTTTCAGAAGGCACGACCTTTAGATAGGGCAGGTGTCACTAACCCGAGACGCCAAGAGATTATTAACTAACAGCAATAGAGTTGGAAGGGACCTCGGAGGTCAACTAGTCCAACCCCACGCAGGAGACCTAGACTAGGGATTCGAACCGCCGAACTTTCTGGTCGACAAACTCAGCGTATTAGCCACCGCGCCACCTAGCAAGGAGCTAGATCAGTCGGGTGGTTGTAAGCGTTGCCAAGCTAGCTCGACCTGTTGGGCCAATTCAGGAACTCCCTTACTCCAGGCATCTGAAGCTGGACATTAGTGCGGCATTTCATTTTCATTTCATTTATTAAATTTATAAACCGCACCACTCTCCCCAGAGGGACTCGGGGCGGTGCACAGGAAGTTAAAATAGACAAAATAGGCATGCCATCTGGTTGGCATCTCTCATGTGGACAGGCCATTGATCAAGCAATGGAAAGCGAGCATCTTCATACCCAAATCCCACAGTTTGTAGTTAAGATCTGGGAAGTTCTAAGCGCCTTGCAAAGAAGGTGAGGCTGGACAGCAGGCTGCCAATTACTCTCGGCCCCACTACTCAGCCCCGAGGGCGACCAGAGAAGAGCTTGAAAACCTGGACCCCAAGTGGGCCCAAATAAAGCTACTTCCATCGCCACCTGACTGTCACAGATTCTGGCTGTGTCCTCCAGAGGGAGGACACAGCTAGAAGGAAGGTTCTCTAAGGTCCTACAAGCCTCGCCCTTCCAATATAATATGGAGACCAGGAAGGTGGGAGACTCGACCAATCACCAGTCAGGAAATGACTTATCTTCCTTGTTTTCCACCTGGTCCAGATTGGCGAGACAAACTTATCAATGGGTTTTATTTCCAGAACGTGCTGCCTATAATGCCAAAGACCTGGGACTCCTGGGACATCCGCCCAACTCAATTAGATTTATGGACGAAGCATTAGGAAAAAGTCAATTTTCTCTTCCTTTTGCAGCCTTGGCAAAAAAACAACAACCCCCATAGGCTCCCATTCCTGCGCCACTTTCTTTACCAGATTCACTCATCGAACTAAATTAGGATGCAAAACCTGCGTTTGTGGATGGCTGAGCGCGGGGGATGAGGCCAGCTCAGTTGCAGTTTCTAAAAATTGAGATTAAAGCAAAACACCCTCTCTCTCTTTCTCCCCCCCCCCTCCCTTTCACTCTTTAGACCGACTGCTTCAGCTTTTGGTGATTACCAAAATGCACCAGGAAGGAAGGAACCTCTGCGGGTGGCCGAGCATTGCCATCCATTCATCCACCCGGACGCTCTCGGGGACAAAATGATCCGGCGCATTTCTCGCCCGCATATTCTTCACTAGCTAAGTGCGTAGACAATCCTTCGGCTCCTCCGTTGTCCTGAATCTCCCTGGCAAGACAGCCGCCATTCCGGCCGAAGCGCCCGAAGTTTAACTGGGGCGCTCCAGGTTCATCCCTGCATCCATCCATCCTTCCTCCCCGTTCCTTTTTTCCTTCGTTCCTTCCTCCCCGTCTTTCTTTCTTTCTTTCTTTCTTTCTTTCTTTCTTTCTTTCTTTCTTTCTTTCTTTCTTTCTTTCTTTCTTTCTTTCTTTCTTTCTTTCTTTCTTTCCTTTTCCTTCCTTCCTTCCTTCCTTCCTTTTTTCTTTCCTTCTTTCCTTTTTTCTTTCCTTCTTTCCTTCTTTATTTCCTTCCTTCCTTCCTTCCTTCCCTTCCCTTCCCTTCCCTTCTTTCCTCCTCCTCCCTTCCCTTCCCTTCTTTCCTCCTCCTCCCTTCCCTTCCCTTCCCTCCGTCATTCCTTCCTTTCCGGCTGGAAGAACCTGCCTGGAGGAAAGCCGGAGAGATACCTCTTTAACCCTCTCTGGCAGCTTGAGGCCAAACAACCAAACGAGCCTCGTCTGTCGCCCGTTGGATCGCCGCTCTTCTCAGCGAGCCGGGCTGCATCTCCCAAGGCCAGAGATCCTTCGAGGCAAAGCCTTGCCTTGAACCATTCGCGAGCGCCAATCGGCGAGAAGAGCGAACTGGCTGGGCGCCTGGCATCGCTTCCTCTTCTTCTCTGGCATCGAAACAACATTTTCTATTGGAAAGAGAGACATCGGTTTTCCAGATTGCGCTAGATCGAATTATTTGGGCGGGGAGTTCATGAAATTTCCTAGCTCCCCTTTTTCCCTTCCACCGACACAATCGTTTTAACAGGTTGAAAAGAAAACTTTCAGCAGACTATTCTCTCTCCCTCCCTCTCCCTCTCTCTCTCTCTCTCTCCCCAAATGAAGCTTGATTTCAGCAGAGTTGAACCCGACACAAACAAGGCTGATTGTAATTTCAGGTTTTCCCTCTACTAACTGCATGAAAGAGAAAATACCTTTTATTAAATACCATATTGAAAGGACTTTTCTTTCTTCCCCTCTTTCCCTTTTCCTCCTTGTTTCTTTTCTTTTCTCCCCCCCCCTCTCCCTTTTTGGGGCGGGGGGAGAGGGCTGAGGAGGTTCTTTGGCTTAGTCAACCCTGCAATTTCTCCCAGAGGCGATACGTGCAGAATTTAATATAATGATTTGATGTTGCTCCCTACCCCCAGCAACGATGGGTGGACTATTTATCTCTCCTTCTAGTGTTAAGCTCCTGAAAGAGAAACTTGGGGTTGTTTTTTCCGCCCTTTAATAATGGCAAGATAAGGTAAGGATGAAAGAGAGCTGAAGAAAAGCCTGCTTGCTTGCTTGCTATGCTTTCTCAAAAAAAAAAGCGCCCCCCTTTATTTTATTTATTTTTATTTATTTATTTATTTTTTCATATTTATAACCCGCTCCCATCTCACAACAAGGGACTCGGGGCGGGCGAACATAGAATTAAATCAATAAATACAAAATACAATACATAGATATTAGATGCCTATATATTTATATGCCTGTGTATGTATCCACCCACTGCCGTTTCAATGCTGATGACAATTTACATCATAACCATAAAGGGGCAACAAGAAAGCAAGTCATTATGGAATAATAACGCTTTTTAAAAAGTTCACATGACTTAAAATAGAAAAACAAAACACTTCCTTCTGGCCACCCGAAGAACTAAAAGCTGCTTCAGAAAAAAAACAAAAAACAAAACAGCACCACTATAAACTCTTGAAGGCAGGTGAAAAAATAGCTTAAGATATCCTCCCTGTATACCTTGAGTCAAATGTATTATTATTTCTTGTCTAATGTGTTACTTTTACATTTTGTGCGTACTTTTACAAGTGGCTTGATCCTTAAGCTGGAAGTTACTTAGAATCAGATTGCCACCGAATTGCTCTCCTCTACTAGTTGAGCATACAAGACCTATAGAGCTCTTGAACAGAAGTAATCACCTAACAACTGATTTTTAGTGACATCTAGTCGATGTTCTCTTGATACAGCTACAGCAGTGACGAGGGTGGGTTTTATATTGACTTGTTGGTAGCTGGATGTTGCTAGAGGGCAGTGATGGCGAACCTATGGCACATAGGTGGCATGCAGAGCCATGTTGCCTGCTACGCGTGGCATCACCTGTTTCCCTTCCAGGTTTCTGGTATGCATGCGTGCGTGACAATCAGCTGGCCTTTATGCATGAGACAGTGCCAGAAACCAGAAGAGCTGCTATTCTGGTTTCTGGAATGTGCATGCATCAAGGCCAGCTGATTGTTGTGTGCACATATGTACCAGTAACCAGAAGACCAGCTGACTGGTTCACATGCATGCACTGGAAACTAGAAGTTCTTTTCCCAGCATGTGCATGCCCCCTGGGCCACTCCTCTTTCGGGTTGCGGCCCCAACGAGTGTGCACACGTGTGCTAAGCACACACATGCACGCACTCCGTTTTTGGCATTTGGTGCTGAAAAGGTTCGCCATTCACTGCTATAGGGTTTATATCGTTTTTCAGTGAGGGTCTCCACTGATCAGGGAGGGAGAGAAGGCGTGTGTAACTGCATGCAGAGTTTACAATGGGGTTCATGCTCCTTTAAGAATCTAATGCCTGGGGTGGAGTGGAGGCAGTGATGCTAGCACTTGGGAGATGAAGCTTCACTCACCCACCACTTACCTCCAGCTGTGCAACCTGGTTTTCAACAGGCCATGGAGTGATACTGGTCCATGGCCTGGTTGTTGAGGTGCTCCTGGCAACCTACAGAGGGAATAAGCCAATATGGTCCCTGGTTAGCAACAGGAGAGCCATCTCCTCCCACTGCTGTCAAATCTGGAAGCAGCTCATGCCAGAACCTGGCAAGAGAAGTATTTATGGAAGGAAGCTGCTCTTTAGTGAGCTGTTCTCTTATTACACCTGAACTGAGGTCTTGATCTGGGTGGATCTCAGAGCATGGTACGAGAGTGGCTAGGCAGCATTTCTAAAACCAGGAACACCATAAGTAGCATGCCATGCCATTCCTGATTGTGGAACAGCTACCACTACTTGCCAGCATTATGGCTCTTGCATACAGAGGGCTCACTAGAAAACAAAATTTAGAGGCATTATTCCATCTCTAAATGGACCCTTACTCAAGAGTTCAGTCATGACCTGGCATCTTGTATCCAGCAAATGTCTATGGAGATTCTCAGTCATCTAAGTCATGGTTGTCCCAAAGGTGCTTTTTCAAGAGGTAACTAGACTTTCTGGTTTTTGTTTGAAGACATTTCGCTTCTCATCCAAGAAGCTTCTTCAGCATTGACTGGATGGTGGAGAATGGAAGGCTTTATACTCCTTGCAGACAGCTGGTCATTTGCATTCTTTTAGTAAGTCATGAAGGCCACCTTATCTGTGTCTTCAGGGTCACCTGAGTGGTGCAAATGTGTGTGGAGCCTTCTTGGAACTTGTGAAAGGACTGTTTTGAAAAACACCTTTGGGACAAGTCAGCAAAGAACAAAAAACAGCAGGATAACAATTACATTGGAACAAATGCAGCTAGAAACAATGATTCTTGGGAAAAATGATGGACATCTTCCAGCAAAATGGACCACGCCATTATGGAAAAAGCAAACAGAATACTATTAGGTCAGAACAGTACAGCTGTAAAAATAACAAGGTATAATGCAGCTGGATTTAAAGTCTTTGAAGATAGTGTAGAGAATTGGAGAGCAGAAAACACAGAATCATGCCACTGAAGCTAGAAACAGCAATGCAGATATCAACAAACTTGCTTTGTTCCACCAACATATACTGTAGGTATGTCACTGGCAACAAGCACAAGTCTCCATCTGAATTCCTTCGTGGTTGCTTATATTTTTCCAATATCCTAGGCATGTTTTTAATAACTATGTCTTCCTCTGGTTTCAGTAACGATTAGGGATAGTCCTCAGCACAATTGCTGTGTAACACGGCACACCCATTGTTTGGAATGTGGTATTCCATAGAACGTAAGCAATTCTCGGCATGCTTCTGTGTTTTCAAAGTCTACTGATCTTTCAGGCTCATTTCTGAAGACACAACAGTCACAGTTAAGCAGTGATGTCTGGTGTACCACAGAGGGTGCATCTACCGTAGTTCATAGCAGCTGAGACTAGTGTTAGTTTTGTACTACTGTAGAAGTTATGTGCTAAACATCTGCAGAATGAATGTGGCACACCAGAGCTCTGACCAGTAAACTTGATTGGAGTCCATTACAACATAGGTTCTGTCTGTGCATAGGTTCTTATACACATACGTATATAGTAGAAAATAAAAATAAGAATAAATACTTCAATATTTGCCTTAACATTTCTGTGCGCACCTGAACATGCATTTACATATATGTCTGCAGCTATGAAGAGTGTGCATGCCTGTGGAAGTCATTACAAGGGCAAACACATACAGGAGAAATCAAACTGGAAGCAGGAGAACAGCAAATGGACTTTAATAAAAGAAAAATTGACCGGTGCCCAATTAACTGTTGACTTACACATTTGATTACACATATCTCATCAGTGCATGTAAGTATTGAATTCCCCCAATGTATGTCTCTGCTCCAGAACAGAGTGAGGGACCAATTTCCAGAATTACTAGGGGATCCATTGGTAGAAATGGCAACCAGTTTGAAAGCTGGGCATAACTCTTTCCTTATAGAAAGCATTATAGTGGAGTCTGGCTGTGAGCTGTGTTGCTAGGCAACCAATAGAAGGGGTTTAGGTCACTATGGCAACAGTTGTATTTTCATGAGAGTACAGCCCTTCCAATACTGCAGGATAAAGAACGACCATTCCAAAGGCACTCCTGTGTGATTCGAATATCACTCTCTACACTGCCATGGCAGGACCTGGCATGGGTCAGTATGTGCAGACAGAGCCACAGAGAACTAAGCAGAATCTATGGCTGAGTCTTCTTCCAAGCAATTGGAGTTGGTAAGTGACAAATGTCCTCCAAGTTGGTAAGTTGGCAAATGTTATCGCAAGAAGGAAGCATTCTGGACAGGTAGAGTAACATACTGTATATCACAGCCTAGCACTCTATCAACAGAAGAGCATTGCCAAGGGGGCGCAGGGGTTAGAGTGCAGTACTGCAGGCTACTTCAGCTGATTGCTAGCTGCAGTTCGGCAGTTCAAATCTCACTGGGTCAAGGTTGACTCAGCCTTCCATCCTTCTGAGGTGGGTAAAATGAGGACTCAGATTGTTGGGAGCAATAGGCTGACTCTGTAAACTGCTTAGAGAGGGCTATAAAAGGACTATGAAGTGGTATATAAGTCTAAGTGCTATTGTGGACAATTTGGAGTTTAGGGGATGTCCGTGCCAGCATTCTTCTCTTTATAATGGCTTCAGGTTGACACTTGACACACCTACACCTGAAGCCCTTATAAACAGAAGACCACTGACATCCCCTAAACTCCGCTGAAGATGTTACCTAGCTGGTAACAAATAGTTTGGAAACCAACCCACAAGCTCAGAGAACTAACCTTCACCCTCATACACTGAAGTAATGTATGGACTTCCCTTTCCACTAGTTTTTCAGATTGCTCTTGAGTGTGTGAAGTACTGCTGTGTGTCTGGCTTCCCAATATTGTCTTTTCCAAATAAATTTTAAAGAAATAATTGCAGGACACTAATGGAAGGACGCGTGGAAAAAACTCCATAACATTTAGCCCATGCTATTATTTAAGAGAAAATTAGTACAGCATGTTTTACTGATGTATATAACTCCAACCATAATTGTAAAATAAAATCATGTAATAAAAATGCTGGAAATGTTGTGATAGAAAAGGAACATTTGATCATGTGTGGTGGTCATGTTAAAAAAAAAAACCATACTGGAAAAAAGCATTATTTAAAAAAGTTTAAAATGAAAGCTTGAACTGAAACCTCAGTTTTTCCTACTAAGAATTGTTCCAGAACACATTTTTTTAATAAAAAAAAAGTTTATTAAGATATATTCTGATGGTTGCAAGGACAAATTTGGACCAATTTTGGAAGATGTATTTTGTTGACAACATTAGATGAGGAAATGAAACCTGGAGAATATGAAACAATGGCAGAATTAACAGTAAACATCCAGAGAAGCTTAACTAATTTTAAACAAGAATGGCTCCACTATGCATCATATGTCATATAAGACAAGCTTGTCCCAAAAGTGCTATTTCAAGAGGCAACTGGACTTTCTAGTTTCTCTTTGAGGATGTTTTGCTTCTCATCCAAGAAGCTTCTTCAGCTCTGACTTGATGGTGGGGAATGGGAGGATTTATACTCCTTGCAGATAGCTGACCGTTTGCATTCTTTTAGCGGATCATTAATGTGGCCTGGAGGTTTATCTGTGTCATCAGGATCATCTGAGTGGTACAAATTGCTGTTGCCTTCTTGGAACTGTTGAAAGGACTGTGTTGTAGATTAGAGATAGATGATGTTGTATTCCCCCCCCCCTCTGATGAGAGAAGGCTGTTCAGTTTTGACAAAGATGGCCACTTTGACCCCTCTTTCAAACCAGCGGTCTTCTCTGTCCAAAATGTGGATTTGTTGTCTTCAAAAGAGTCTTAGTGTACTCTGGGTTTGAAGTGTACACATAGGTGGTGCTGGCTAAAGATCCTCCTGAGCTTTTCCGATAGGCCTGCAAATTTTCATTTTTCTATTTTTGCCTCTTTTTCTTGCCTTTGTACGATTACATTGTTTACTTTTGGAACAAAAGCAAATAGCAGTGATATCAATACTAATATTAATGTTTAGAGTATGGAGACTGTGATAACCACCCAATGTCATTCACTGGAAAGCCTCAGAGTAACTGAATCTCCCATTATCTTGGTAGCTTGCCTGCTTGAGAACTTGGTGAGAAGGTTCCGAAAGCATCACTCACCCACACCATCTGCCTGTATAGGTAGCCTGTAGAAATAATGATAACACTTTTGGTTTTTCTACTCCTTTTAATCTTAACCAGAGGCTTTTAGCAAACATGACTCACATATTCGAGGTCATACGTTGCTTCGCAGGCATCCTGTTTCTTTTCTTTTTTCCTTCCAAATTGTATACTTTATTAAATGTAGTTGTTCAAGACAAACTATTCATTTTCTTCGCTGCGCAGTCTGGCATTTGGATGGGTAACCTTGATGGCAAGTTGAGCTGCTCGCTCCACAATTATCTTCCGGTTCTTGGATTACACGTTATGAGCAATTTCTGCACAAAATGACTTGTTGCTCATCATTAGCACCTCCAGCTCTTTGACATTATGAACAAGAAACTTCCGGAATCCTGAGGGCAGCATGTGTTTTGTTTTCTTATTGCTCCCGTAGCCAATCAAGATCTGGCCCTTCATTCTTCTGCCAACTGTGTTATCAATACCTCTTGGCTTGCGCCAGTTATGGTTGATTTTGACATAGCGATCAGACTGATGAAGGATGAAGTTCTTTTTGACAATATTAGGTTTGATGAGAAGCCTCAGATAGTTGTAACAACTATCTTACCTTGGTGGCACGGAAGGAAAGAGGGCAGGCATCTGGTTTCTTGACATGCAATTTCATTTGGCTTCCTTTTTCATTTCATTATGTTTTTAAAAAAAATAAACGTCTCCTTCATGTTCTTCCAATTATGTCTCTCATCTCCCTCACCTCCACCCCTATGTATGTGTATCAGGTCAGATTTGGTTTACCGTGTTTGGATTTCCAATTCCTTTTAGTTGCCCATATTTTATTAATTGATATACAGACATGAGAAGGTTGCTGCAACTGGTTTCCCTATAGACCAGGGGTCTCCAACCTTTGCAACTTTAAGTCTGAAGTCCTTCAGACTTAAAGTTGCAAAGGTTGGGGACCCCTGCTATAGACAATGTTGGGATTTTGAAATCTCTCTCTCTCTCTCTCTCTTTTGCTTGCATATTTTCCATTATGTAGCCACATTCCTATTGGTCCATATTTTTCTACTTGAGTCTGCATCTTTTTCTCTCTTCTGCTTCCAGTTTAGTTTAAAGCCTTCACGCAAGAGCGACAAAGTTGCACCTTTCTGCCTGCCTTTGTGAGATACAAGACATCATCCCTGGAACTCCTTTATATTAATAATGTAGGGCATGGATCTCCAAACCTGGAAATTTAAAGACTTGTGGACTTCAACTCCCAGAATTCCTTAGCCAGTCAAGTCTTAAACAAGTAGGGCATTGTCTAACAACTCAAATCTCTCTTCACAACCCCAGCTTGTAAGCCAGTTGTTCACTTTCAGAATATTTTATGTCACTTGACTATTAATAGCAGAGGCTGGATGAGATCACTCCTAGTGCTTCACTTCCCTCACTTTTCTATCCATTGGCTCTGTAATCCTCTAATCCTCTTTGTGCTCGTCTGACACTGTTATTAGTCCTAAAGGCATCATCTTTTCACAATGTCTAGGATATGTAAACTAGGAAGACAACATCCTTCTTGCCATAGCTTGCTTAGCCCTCACACAGCTATTTCTGACCTTTTAGTAGTGATTCCTACCACCTCATTTTTCTCCCTCCTCTGTGAAGTGCTTTGATTCTGTTGATTGTCTGCATAGTCTCTTCTATTGCTTTTGAGAACCTGGAGTGACAGAGATATCTAAAATAGTTGAATTTTGCTTTCCATGTCTATCAAACAAACAAGTCAGTTGACATGCACCTTCTCGTGGTTTCTTCAACTTTCTTGCTCCATGTGTCTAATTATATATTACTTCCATTGGGGAATGTTCTTCCTTCTTAAGGTCCTCCATGTGTGTCCTCTGCTCTGGACCACTTTCCTTTTATTGTCAGAAGCCTCTTTCTGTTGGCCTTCATGGAGAATCCTCTGGGTGAAATCTTTCATATCTTCATCTTTCCTGGTATGAAAATAAATAACGCTTCTCTTTCCTTTTATTTTTCCTTCTAGCAAGGAGGCAAGTTTGTACGGCAATCGGACCAATTGGTGAATTCTTCAGAAACTCCTAGCAAGACACCAAAACTGCCACATATAAGTCATACGAAGCCAAAAATATCTAACCACCAGTCCTATGATATGGATGAATCTTGTCCCTTTATCTGCCTAATCGATCAAGACCAACCTGAGTTCCCAACTTGGGATACTTGCACTTTCAAGGAGGTGCAAGTTGGAATTTCAGGAGGTGCAACAAAGAGTGGTATGATTAACATTAACAGATTAACAAGAGTTGGAAGGGACCTTGCAGGTCATCTAGTCCAATGCCCTGTCCAAGCAGGAGATCTTACATCTGCCTCTACCTAGGATTGAACTCACAACCTCCTGATTGTGAGGAAAGAGATCTACCTCTAGGCCACAGCAGCAGCTTTCTGATTGAATCATGAGTCACAATTACCTTTGTGGTAATGCAAACAATGACCAAGCATTTTGTAGGAGTGCAGAGAATAGACAAGGCTGGGAACCACTGATCTGGAAGGATTGTTATATAAAGGTGAAATTATACAGGAGATAACCATAAGAGTATCTAGCTTTGAGTTCTTTGGGGAAAGGACAATATGTGTAATAATAAAATGTTCAAGGGTTGAAATAAAACCGAATTTCAAATCTGATTACAACATAAAAGAGATGGATTTTAATGAGTTTCTTTGTGAGTTAATACACAAAACATCCTGCCTGCTGCAGGACTGCATTTCTTTTCCTACTTACAAGGATAACTCTGAGACATTTCTAAATACATAATCATAGAATTAGGATACACAAGAATTTCTCAACGTGTCTGAGAAAAAAATATTTGCAATGAGTGGGAAAGGATCAAACACCATTTTTACTTTCATATTTTTTATTTGTTTCTATTCCAGTTTTCTTACAAAAAAAAACAAATAAACAAACAAAACTTAGCATATTTATTCTATTCTTCCTCCCCACCTTTGGCATGGGGAATATTTGTAACATGCATCCCGTGTTTATTACTGTTTTTGGACCTTTTCAAAGCACATCTGGCTTTGATCTAGACTCTGCAAGCAGCGGTGCCTTTTTAATTCTTGCATTGCTAGGAACATTTTTACACTCTTCCTCTGGCTAAGAAGGCCAGTTGCCCAACTGGATTGTGGCCTCTACTTTCACACATGTGTACAACCTCCCTCCCCTTCCCCCCTCACACACACACGGTTCTCCTCTACTACAATCTTTATAATAAACATATTATCAGAAGTACATTCTTTTTGTCCCAGATAATATCTATGAGAAAGAAGAGGTGATCTTGTAAAAGAATCAAAAACTTTTGATCTGCCAGAGATAAACTTATGGAAATGATTCTTGGTCAAAAGCAGAGGTGGGTTGCTCCCAGTTTGGCAGGGTTGAGTGAACCACTAGTGGCGGCTGTGGGAGGCTCTGCTCACCCACCTGGACACTTCTGCACATGCGCGAACCGGTAGTAAAAAAAATGGAAACCCACCACTGTTCAAAAGGTACTGAAATGTTTACCTAGAAGATGGAACAAAATTCCAACTTCTGGATAAGTATGCACATACAATAAGTGCTTGTTCAATATGTATATTTATTATTTATTAATGTGGAAGATTTATGTGACCACCCACTCAACTCACAAAGACTCTAGAAGGCTTACAGACAGTAAAAACCCAGTATATAAAATAACCATCCATCCCCCCTCCTCTCCCCCCAGTGACAACAACCCAGTCAAATGAGCCACTTGATGGGCTCCATCCCACTGTGGGTTCCCCAGGCCTCTTGGCAGAACCAAGTCTTCAGGGCCTTAGGAAAGAGTGACAAAATGGAGGCCAATCTAATTTCTGTAGGGAGGATCTATGAGAGTTCATTTGTGTGCAGATAGTCCTCAACTTACAGCAGTTCCTTTGAACTGTTCTAATTCCACTGGAACTATTCGAACAATAACTTTGAACAATTCCATGGATTGTTTGAAGTTACAACTGCACTAAAATAAAAATGTAAGAAGAGTTTGTTCAAAACCGCTAATCTAATAATAATAATAATTATCAAAACCGCTAATCTCCGAAAGTACTGCACCAATCACTTCCAAAATTTCACACAATGTTCCTTTCAAGTACGGCACCAATGATATGTATAGATTGTGTAGATGTCACACCTGTGCCGCAATGGAAATGTAAAAAAATGTAAAAAAGATAGGTAGATGGGTACAGAAAGAGCAGTGTGCCACAGGTATTATGTCATCCTTTATGACATAAAATACTGTCCATAGGTAGGTAGGTAGGTAGGTAGGTTGAGGGGATAGAGAGAGAGGGAGAAATACAGTAGGTGGGTAGGTAGGTAGGTTGAGGGGATAGAGAGAAAGGGAGAAATACAGTAGGTGGGTAGCTAGGTAGGTAGAGGAATAGAGAGAGAGGGAAAAATACAGAAGGTAGGTAGGTAGGTAGGTAGAGGGAAAGAGAGGGAGAGGGAGAAATACAGTAGGTAGGTAGGGAGATGGAGAGAGGAAGAAAGGGAGTAGGTAGGTAGGTTGGGGGTTATACGGTGGTTGCGTGTACATGTTTGTGTGTGCAGGTGTAGATCTACACACAGATTGATTGGCCATTTAACCAGACTGGGCCACAGCAACGCGTGGCCTGGAATGGGTAGCATTAAATATATACTTTGCTTATCAAGTTTAATGCTATACCTAATAAAAACAGTTTCATTAAAAATCTATGTTTTCCTATATCTTTTCTAACTACTTATGTATCTTTACTCATATTTTTTTTGCTTTAACACAAGTCCACCACATATGATAATATGAGTCCTTTTGTCCATACTTCCTGTTTTTGAAGGACTTGATAACTTGGACTTTTGTCAGTCTCAGAAAGATAAACCCTTTCCTCTTCATGGAGTGGTTTGTGATCAGTGAGGGAAATCCAGGCTGTGGGGGGGGGGGGATTCAACCAATCAATTCATTCTTGCTAAGAGTACTGCAGTGCAATATAGTAATGTATTCTCTAAGAACAAAACATTCAACTGTCTGAGTGGGTGGTCAGTTGCCCATATTTTCTGTGTGTTCCCATCTGAAGAGCAATGCGAATTAAAATCATTTGTGGTTTTGGTGAAAAAAAATGAAGTGTAGGATTTTGGGAGACCAAAAAGCTTCACGGGTATATAATGTTATTTTTAGTAACTTAGAGCTGTGCCAATTTATAATAATAATAATAATAATAATAATAATAAGTTTAATTTCTTGACCGCTCCTCTCCCCATAGGGACTCGGAGCGGTGCACAGGGAAACTAAAAACCATAAATATACAATCAAAAACATCTTAAAAACAAATTAAATAGTACCTGTGCTAAAATACCCAATCTGAACTAAAATTCCCACTATACACTAAAACCCCATAGAGAGAGACTATCCCAGACCGGCCAAGCAGAAAAAATATGTTTTTAATTTCAGACGGAAGGAGCGGAGGTCCGTGGTCGTTCTAATGTCGGGGGGAAGGTCATTCCAGAGGGCAGGGCCCGCCACAGAGAGAGCCCTTCCCCTGGGCGTCGCCCGCTGACACAGTCTAGTGGACGGCACCCGGAGAAGTCCCTCTCTGTGGGAGCGAATCGGCCGTGAGGAAGTATGGGGCAGGATCCGATCCCGCAAATAGCTAGGTCCCGAGCCATGGAGCGCTTTAAAGATGATAATTAGTACCTTGAAGCGCACCCGGAAGACGACAGGCAGCCAGTGCAGCTCGCGCAGGAGAGGTGTTACATGGGTAAACCTAGAGGTACCCAGGATTGCCCGCGCGGCTGCATTCTGGACCATCTGCAGTCTCCGGGTGCACCTCAAGGGAAGCCCCATGTAGAGAGAGTTACAATAGTCCAGTCGAGATGTCACGAGAGCATGAGTGACTGTGCGAAGGGCGTCCCGATCCAATAGGGGGCGCAACTGGCGAACCAGGCGAACCTGGTAAAACGCCCTCCTAGCCACGGCTGTCACTTGATCTTCCATGGACAGCCGGGCATCTAGGAGGACACCCAAGTTGCGCGCCCCATCCACAGGGGCCAGATGTTCGCCCCCTATGGCCAGCGATGGAGTTAGCTGGTTGAATCGGGCAGCCGGAAACCACAGCCACTCGGTCTTGGTCGGGTTGAGTCTGAGTCCGTTACTTCCCATCCAGATCCGTACGGCTTCCAGGCACTGGCACATCACCGCTACGGCATCGTTGGGGTGGTTTGGGGTAGATATATACAGCTGCGTATCATCAGCGTAGAGATGATACTCTACCCCAAAACCACGGATGATCTCGCCCAGCGGCTTCATGTATGTGTTGAACAGGAGAGGCGAGAGGACCGACCCCTGAGGAACCCCACATGTGAGGGGTCTCGAGGTCGACCTCTGCTCTCCTGCCAACACAAATTGCGATCGGCCAGAGAGGTAGGAGGAGAACCACCGTAAAACGGTGCCTCCCACCCCCAACCCCCCCAACCGATGCAATAGGATACCATGGTCGATGGTATCGAAAGCCGCTGAGAGGTCTAATAGGACCAGGATGGAGGAACAACCCCCATCCTTGGCCCTCCAGAGATCATCGACCAACGCGACCAATGCCGTCTCGGTGCTATGCCCGGGCCGAAAGCCGGACTGGCGCGGATCTAGATACTCAACTTCCTCCAGGTGACGGGGAAACTGTTGTGCCACCACACTCTCAACAACCTTCGCCAAAAAGGGAAGGTTGGAGACTGGACGATAGTTGTTCAAAAGAGCTGGATCCAAAGAGGGCTTCTTGAGGAGGGGCCTCACCATAGCCTCTTTTAGGGAGGCAGGCAAGGAACCCTCACTCAAGGATGCGTTGATAACCTCTTGGAGCCAGCCTCGTGTCACCTCCCAGGATGCCAGTACAAGCCAGGAGGGACACGGGTCCAATAAACATGTGGTGGCTCGCAGTCGCCCACGTAACCTGTCCATATCCTCGGAAGTAACGGAGTCAAACTCCTCCCAAACAAGATCTGTCTCGTGGCATCTCACTGGGCCATCAATGGAGGGTAGCCCGTTCTGTATCTGAGCGATTTTCTCCTGCAGAAAAATCACAAATTCCTCTGCTCTACCCTGTAGCGGGGCTTCCCGCACCCTCTGTTGAAGGAGGGAGCGGGTCACCCTAAACAGGGCGGCAGGGCGGTTTTCTGCGGATGCTATGAGGGTGGCACAATGATGACGTTTGGCCACTCTCAGCGCCACAATGTAAGTCCGTAAATGGGCTCTTACCTGTGTTCGGTCAGATTCAGAACGGGTATTCCTCCATCTTCTCTCTAGGCATCTCTTGCGGCGTTTCATCACCCTCAGCTCCTCGGTAAACCAGGGAGCCGTGGTGACTCGCGGCCGCAAGAGAGGCCGCAAGGGCGCGACCCGGTCCAAGGCTCCCGTGGTCGCAATATTCCATGCGACCACAAGGTCCTCGATCGGGGCGCGGGTCGGGGGTACAGGAAATGGCCCAAGCGCCGTCTGGAACCCATCCGGGTCCATCAGGCGCCTGGGGCGGAACCAAATTGGAGACCCGGGTTCCGCCTCCCCGCGGAGGGGGGTGGCGGTTGGAAAGTCGAGCCGGAGAAGTGAGTGGTCTGACCATGACAAGGGCGTGATGACTATATCCCCTAAACCCAGATCACTCTTCCACTGGCCAGAGACAAAGATAAGGTCCGGTGTATGTCCACCCTCGTGGGTGGGGCCTAAAATTAGTTGGGTCAGGTCCATGGCCGTCATGGAAGCCATGAACTCCCGAGCTACCCCGGATGATTCGCCCACCGATGGCAGATTAAAGTCCCCCATGACTAAAAGTCTGGGGGTCTCCACTGCCACCGTAGCGATCACCTCAAGGAGCTCGGGCAGGGCTGCTGCTACATAGCGGGGAGCCAGGTATATAACCAGCACGCCCAACTGCCTCCCTAGGCCCCACTTCACGCAGAGGGACTCACAACCGGTAGTCTGTGGCACAGTGGTCTCTCTCGGCTCAAGACTTTCCTTTACAATAACCGCTACCCCACCGCCCCTGCCAAGGGCCCGAGGCTGATGAAAAGCACGGTAGCCTGGTGGGCACATTTCAACGAGGGGGAGTCCACCCTCGTGGCCCAACCAGGTTTCCGCTATTCCTGCCAGGTCCGGCCCCTCCTCTGACACAAGGTCATGTACGAGGGGGGCTTTGTTGACCACGGACCTGGCATTGCAAAACATCAGCCTCAAGCCCTGGCTCTGTACTTCCCGACCACCTAGCAAGCGGGGGTTGTGGCACTTCACCGTATATAACCAACGGTTCTGTGCCCTCAACCGGGAGGATAGAGATTGTCTCCCCTCGGACCTGCGTCTCCCCACGACCATCTGGATGGAATTGCCCTCTAACGGGATGACTCGTGTTTCCCCCCTGCTCACGGCTCCCTCCGCCACCCTCCGTCGTCTGCTGGCCTGGCCCTCTCTCTCCGTCTCCATCTCTATGCATCTATACCCTCCCCCCTCCCTGGTACCCCCTAAAACTGACAATAACCTAACAACTAAAAAACCCCTTAGACCACGCTTCTTCCACCTCTCCGGATTAATAAACCCCTCATCAAGGCGGGCCCTCGTTAGAGTGGAGGGCCAAACCTGCGAGAGCGGGGACTCTCGCAGTAGCAACAGGTCAGCTCTTAAGTACATGATAAAATTGATATAAATAAATATAAATAGATAAAATTTAAAAATATAAATAGGTCGCAATACATGATTTAAAAGGCACAATGGCAGCTAAAACGTTTAAGATGTTAGATATAAAATGCATAATTAATTCCAGGAGTGCATGGCATAATAGTAAAAGGCGATAAGAGGCGCAGAGATCTTGATGTAATAATTCATATAGTTCTCATAATTATAGTTCAAATCAGGAAGTTCATGATGATAAAAGTTAATAGTTCTTATAGTTCTTATAGTTCAGGCAGAAGGTCAATGATGGTAGAAGTTAAAATTAAGGTGGGCCATGGGGTAAGATCTAGGAAGCAAGCCTCAGCTGCAAGCCTCAGCTGCAGGTCTTTCAATTCCCTCATGGCCCTTCGGCTTCATCCCGGCAGCCAGGCCTCCATATCAAGCCTCCACGCCGTCCGTCGTTCGCCCCCACTGCTCGCCATTCATACTGTCCGGCTCTCTCACAGCCTTCTGGCCCTCTCACGGCCTCTGAATGGCGCCTCGTGTACGGCGTCCGGCGTCCGGCTCGACTGCCAGGTGGCCAGGCCTTCATGCCGCCCTGCCGCTCGCCCCCGCCTCTCCCCGCTCACCGCTCGGTCGTCACAGTCATTTCGGCTCTCCTTACCGGCTCTCTCACAGCCTCTCTCTTCGCCGGCGACTCGTTCTTCCTTCCAGCTGGAGGCTCTCTCACAGCCTCCAACCTCCAGCCCGGGGCGGCGCTCGGCGGAAAGCGCCCGGCGTCCGCCTCGGCGCCCGGCCCAGCGTTCCATTCTTCGCCGGCAACTCGTTCCTCCTCGTTCCTTCCTTCCAGCCGGAGGCTCTCTCACAGCCTCCAGCCTCCAACCTCCAGCCCGGGGCGGCGCTCGGCGGAAGCGCCCGGCGTCCGGCTCGGCGCCCGGCCCAGCGCTCCATCAGCCGGCCTCCTCCTGCCTCCAACCTCCGTCATTCTCCAGCCTCACCACTCGATCCTCCGACCACCCTGAGAGACCCGCCTGGTCTCAAAACGCTCCTCAGGTGGTCCACTCACTGGGTCCGGCCTCCTCGTTCGTCTCCGGACCGGACATACCCGTTTTTGCTGGCCATTGAGCCTCCGCGATCCGCACGGGACTCAAGAGCCGACCGCCATCTTGCGCAAGCGTAGTCTACTTTCACATACAGCTAGAAAATTATGTTCTAGTTAGATACCTCTTTTTTTGGCCTCTGGAGACCAAATTACCATTTTGATCTGCTTCCTTCTCAATAATTCTGCCTAGTTCCTGGGACCAATGCACTCAGATTCTTCCTCTTTAACTTCGAGCTTTGAAATCTTTGTACACATTTCATCACATTTTATTTTTCAGTCCAACTAATAGCTCAGAAGGTATGTTAGTATATTGAAATTCAGCTTGAGTTGTTCTAGTGAGTAACTGCTACATAAATACATTACTTCAACTTAAATACGTGCTATTGCAAATTGTTTAAAGCTAACTTCAGTTTTGCAAATAGATATGTAGCCAAAGGCAGAAAAATATAATTTGGAGTCCAGTTGGATATCATAACAGATATGAATTATAGGTGATATGAATTATAGGTGATGACTCTGGAAGAGATGCACAAAAGCTTTTTGTAACCAACTGACACACTTTTTACAGTATGTAAAGAAAGAGGATGTTTTGTGTTGTGTTTATGTTTATTCAAAAATAAAAATAAAAAAATAAAAAAGAATAAAATCCGTCAATGGTTAGCCTTTACTATTAATGAGTTGAGATTTAGGGACTCTATATTTGCAGTAAATGCAGGGGCATCAAACTTGATTTCATTGAGGGCTGCATCAGGGTTGTGTTTGACCTCGGGGGGCTGCAGTGGTGTGGCTGGGGTGGGCATGGCCAGCTCAATGTCACTCCTGTGGTGGCTCAAGTGCTCTTCCAGAGAAAACTTGTTCCTGAGCTCTGTTTTGGGTGGTGATGGCCTCCTGCAAGCCACTGCCAGTGAAAACGGAGCTCAGGAGGTTCTTTGCTGTTTCCAGGGTGGCCCGGCAAGCCAGATCTAAGCATCCTGCAGACTAGATTCGGCCCCTGGACCTTGAGTTTGATGCCCATGATCTAAACTCTTCCCATTTATATGGATGCAACTGACTTAAAATTCTTGTGTTGGTTCTGTGCGGAACCTCTACGCAAGTTAATCGCCTGCACAGTATTACAGATATTTTTTTATTCATGAAAAGACTGCAAAATTTAATTAACTGTAGATGAATTGATATTTTCAGTGAAACCTGAAAGACAGATGATTTGAAAACAAATCTTATGTGGCAGAAGTGGAAGGTAAAGTTACTTTTTATTTTCATTCTCCAATGTGATTATTAATAGAGCATTAAAACAAAAGAAACCACATTTATTATTCTAGCAATGAACGGTGCTTTTATTTTTTCAGTTAGGTTTGTTCACTTTTGTTTCCCAACTCAAGAGCTAATCCTTGAAAATAGTTGTATTTACTAGAATATAGTTAATACTACAGGTAGACTTCATTCAGTGACCCACAATTAGAACTGGCAACTCAGTCACTCAGTGACATGATTGTTAAGTGGAAAATTGCACGACCACAACTGAGTTAAAATTTTACTTTAGCTTCCCCCCCAGTGGTGAGTTTTGGATCCCATTGCAACCGGTACGCTGCAACAGGGCCCGGCGTCCACCATGTGCATGCGCACAGCACACACGCAGTGCATGCATGCCTACTTACTGCCTGTGATGTTCCAGCTGCTTGGTGGAGTGTCATGCACGCTCCGTACGCTCCGTGTGCATGCGCAAAAACCCCAATTGGCTCAGATACAGGTAAGGACGGTGAGTGGGCGGGTGGGCCCTCCAGAGCGCCATACCGGAATGGTACCTGGTGCTCCCAGCAGGCATCGGTACACCCGTACCGGGGCATACCGGTCATATCCCACCACTACTCCCACCCCAACTGGCTCTTTGGAGTACTCACCCTGTGCTGGAATCATTAGTAAGAAGGGAATTAATATTTGTATTTACACTGATTGGAGAAGAAGGGATTACATCAGAGTAAGCAGGCACACAACAGGGAAAAGAGATTGTAAGGAATGAGCTGACCCTGGTTGTGCAACTGCTACACTGCCCACTCCAAGTTCCAACCTGCTTTTGTTTGGACACAAACTATAGGGGAAGGTGTAAAGCTGATTAGACTTGTCAATTACAGCAACAGAGCTGTGAATCAGCTAATTGAGGTCCCAGATTTGAATTTCTTAATTGGCAGTTACCATCTTTTGGGATGAATCACCGAGGTCTGGAGAAAAGCATCTCAGGCAGAGATTGGAGAAACTGTGGGGACCTTGGTGCTCTCTGAGCTTGCTTGTTTTCTTCCAGGTGTTTCATTACCAAACTAGGCAACATCATCAGTGTATTGACTGGAGAAAAGTAGCATAGATTGGAGAAAAGCAGCATTCATTGCGGGGGGGGGGGGGGAGAAAAAAAAGCAACATCTCAGGCACAGGAAAATGCATATTAGCTGGCTGTAGTCAGAGAGAGACACACTGTGGAGGAAGTAAATGTGTAGCTTGGTTGCAATTAATTTTTTCAGCCCTGTGGAAATTTTGAACAGTCACTGCATGAGGCAGACAGTAAGTTTCCTGTATTCAAATTGCAAATCAACTAATTTTTAAGTAGGCTGATGTACCAGTTATAACTCTCCTCTCTTTTTCTGTGTCTCTATAGCAGCGTCAACACGTTGAGATGCCCTCCAGGCAAATCCAGCTTCATCATTCCCAACCAGGACAAAGCTGCAGAAGTCTTCTCCACAGGGCCTCACCCAATGCTTCTGATCTCTGAAGAGAGACTGCCCCTTTATATTCCTAAAACAACACACAAAAAATCAGATAATCATAATTATTGCAGTAATGGCCAAAGCTTTTAGGAGAAGTGCAGTTATCTGAAACAATTTCGGTTAATTTTTAGTGATATTTGCCTTGAGATGGTAGCTTGGAAGTTCTTGCTGGTATTATTATTACTACCCAAGGAATATATTTACCTTGCACTCTCTCTACCAGCTCAAGGATAGGAGACAGGTAAACAGTTCAGTAGTTGTGTGCTATACTGGCAAGAACAACTAAAAAAAAAGATTTTTTAAATGGGCATAAATTATATAGTGTCACAAGCCTGGAACATTCTACCACATGTGTGTTCTGTGTTTTGTGTTGTTTTGCTCAAAATAGATCTATACTAGTCTCCCTGACTTATTTATTGATCAGCTCAAAAATGTAACACACAAATAAAAAAATTACACAATGGAACTCGTGGCTTTCTGTCTAGATGGTCTCTGGTGATGAACCGAAAGGCAGAAAAGGAAACAGTATGTCTCCTCCCTTAATTGGGGCCTAACAGGGTGTTGTGGAACAAATAGATAGATAGATAGATAGATAGATAGATAGATAGATAGATAGATAGATAGATAGATAGATAGATAGATAGATAGATAATTGTTTTTCACAACTTCCTGTTAGGGCCTCATTATATATATAGTGCCACCTCCTGGCCTTGTGATGCTGAGTCATATGGCTAGAGGAATTAATCTCTTTTCCCTTCTTCTGCTCTATGGCAAGGCAGATCAGTTTCTCAAGAGATAAACAGAATCGAAATTATTTTTTTTAGGAAAAGGAAAAAAATGTAGATGTAAAAATTCCTTTCTGTTTAAATGGTTTTACATGCAAAACTATCCATGACAGAAAAAAAAATGAAACAGGGAGCTCCTTAAATCATGCCCAGCATTTTAAAAGAACCTCCCATAAAAACATATGGAGGGAAAGATAGAACTCTAAGCAAACTATTACATCCAATTTTTCCAAATTGGATATAAAGTGATTGAGCTCGCATAGGGAAAATAGATAGCAGAGGCAATAAAATTTAAATAATAAAATGGGTGGCTTTGGTTGTATGGTTTTGACCACCATCTGCCTTTTTTGCCCTCCTGGGGAGACCGTTAGAAAATGCACTTTTTAAAATAAAAAGTAATCTTATAAATATTTCTAGCAAAACCTGTTACCAGCTTCTTAGAGACAGAGGGATTCCTGCAGGGATTCCTATTTTCCTTTTCAGTTTCTTGTTTCAATTTCTTTAGTCAGTGGAGAGAAATGTTATTTCTCACCTTTGCACAGCTTCATTAGTCAACTTCTCTCTTTCTTATTTGATTTTGATTTGATTTTATTCAATTTATATCCCGCCCTTCTCCAAAAGGACCCAGGGCGGCGCACAGGAATTTAAAAACAACATACAAAAATAGTACAAAATACATAAATTTAAAACCTATTAAATAACAAGGATTTTATAAAAGGATAAAATCTTTTATAAAAGCTCTTTCTTCAGTAGAGGAGACAGGCTGGTGCAGCCAACTTTGCTGTTTGCTCAAGAACATGCCTGAGAGATGTTCACTCTAAATGTCCGCCATTTGTCCATCATACAATTGTTGTTCTGGAATATGGTGGTGCCGTAGTTAAACTATAGTATTGCAGGCAAACTATGCTTATTGCCTGGAATTCTGTCCTAATGGGATTCAAAGTTGATTCAGCCTTCCATTCTTCTGAGGTTGGTAAAATGAGCACCCAGATTGATGGAAGCAATATGTAAATAATGCTTACATTGTAAACTCACCAGAGAGTGCTGTAAAGCAGTATGGAGTGGTATATAAGCCTAAAACATTAGTGCTATATTGTGACAGCAGATTGCATGATAAACCCTGTGTCATGACGCGGTCTGAATCTTTGGCTCGGGACCTAGTTATATGCGAGACCGTTTCCTGCCCCATACATCCCTTAGACCGATACGCTGCCACAGAGAGGACCTTCTCAGGGTGCCGTTGGCCGGACAATGCCGACTGGCGACACCCAGGGGAAGGGCCTTCTCTGTGGCGGGCCCCGCCCTGTGGAACGACCTACCCCCGGAACTCCGTACCATCACTGACCTCCGCCTCTTCCGCCAGTGTTTAAAAACACATCTCTTTCATCAAGCCGGCCTAACATAACCTCCGCTGTGACTAGTATAGATAGTTTTAATTGGGGATTTTTAATTGGTTTTAGCGCAGGACTTTTTATTTAATAGGTTTTTTAAATTTTTTGTATTTTTGTATTATTTTGTATGTTATTTTAAATTCCTGTGCGCCGCCCTGGGTCCTTTTGGAGAAGGGTGGGATATAAATCAAATAAAACTATAAACTATAAAACTTTTATTTAGTTTTGTACTATTTTTTAGGGCGGTAGCTTTTAGTTAATGTTGACTCCTGCCAATTGCCCGGACAGGTCTCTGCATTTTCTTAGCAATGACCCCCCCCCCTTCCAATAGTTTCCATTGACTTCTTCCTAGGGCTGAGAAAGAGTGACTGGCCCAAAATATCTGGGCTGGCTTTGTGCCTAAGGAGGGACTAGAATTTAGGGTCTCCCAGTTTCCAGCCTGATCCTTAATCACTACACCAATCTGGCTTTTACGTGCAATAACAACATTGATAAAAAAATTGCTGTTAGGTCAAACTTGGTATGTCAATCTAAAAATGAGGTTTCCAGATCAAAAGTTCTTAATGTTAATTAGCTAGTTTTTAACCTATGTTAGGTAACCAAAGTGTAAATGACAATTCCCAGTGCTACTGTTGCCTTTTCTCACTCATCATAATTTTATTATAAATAATATCTAAATCAAGACAGAAAGAATCCTTTTATCATTTTGTGACTAGAGAAGAAAGTAGCAATAAGTATATATATGTATGAGGAGAAATTATCATGTCCCTAGGATCTCCTATCCTTTGAAAACTGAACTTAAAAATATCATTTTAGAAAGCTTGCTAGGACACTATTTTGCTGCTCTATTGTCTGTTTTGCAATTTTGGGGGGAAGAAAAATTGTGTCTAACGGTAGCTTTAGAGGGGAAAAAATTATCCATACCAAAGTGCATAAGAGTCTCTGTAGTTAAAAAATCAAAACCTTTTGATTTCACTTAGTCCAGTCAATACTGTTTCAAAGTAGATGTTAATTTCTTGTTTTGGAAAAGTAACGCATATCTGGATTTAAGTTATGCAAATCTGCAAGTAGATGAAGGATGCGTAAGATGTTTAGTGCATACATCTGGGTTAAGTGAGATGTTTACTATTGTGGCTGGTATTGAACTGATGAGATGTGTGAGGTCTCAAAAAGTGTGGCTTTTCATTTGGAAGTTTGAAAGAAAACGTTCTCTTGCCGTTACACCAAAATAGGAGAGGGAGACCAAGGAATCTGCTAGCATTTGAAAGAGGATGTGTTTGCTTCCAGCTTGCTTTAAAATAAATATTTGGAAAGAGCAGTGAGCTTTGTTTCAGTATCGGTGCCAATAGATAGACTTCAAGATTTTTTGCCTTTCAGGTTTTGTGGCTTCCCCGTGCCATACTGGGATAACAGAAAATTTTAGGAATGCGGTGGAAATGGTCTGAGCCAGTGGCAGCCTCAGTTGAAAGTCCAAGAAGAAAAGCAAAGATTCCTATCCTGGAACATGGTGGACTTAAACTCATGTTGATACAGCTTAGGAGACACTGGGGACGGACAGACTGTGGCTGAAAGGGATGGTCAAAAGGCTGCCATGATGTTCTCCTGCCCTTTTTATACAAATAACCAATTATTCTTTCTTGGGGCACAGGACATAGATAATCAGATAAGTAAGATAGCACCCCTGTCATGGACTGTCATGGACATCACACCCTTGTCATGGACAGATCACGCTCTCCTTCAGCTCGACTTTCCGATCGCCGCACCTCACTGCGGGGAGGCGGAACCGGACATTCCTATATGGTTCCGCCCCAGGCTCCTGATGGACCCGATAAGGTTCCAAAGGGAGCTTGGGCCAATTCCTGTGGACTTGCCCCGCGACTCGACTGAGGACCTAGTGGCCACATGGTTAAGTGCGGCCACGGGGGCCTTGGACCGAGTCGCGCCCTTGCGGCCTCTCTTGCGGCGACGAACCACCTGGGCACCTTGGTTCACCGAGGGGCTTAGGGAGATGAAGCGCCACAAGAGACGCCTAGAGAGCAGATGGAGATCTTCTCGCTCCGAAGCCGACCGAACACTAGTGAGAGACCATATTAGGACTTACTTAGTGGCGTTAAGAGTGGCCAAACGTGAGTATTGTGCCACTCTTATTGCATCCGCAGATAACCGCCCTGCTGCCCTGTTTGGGGTGACCCGCTCCCTCCTTCAACAGAGGCCGCGGGAAGCCCCTTTACAGGGTCGAGCAGAGGAATTTGGGATTTATCTGCAGGAGAAAATCACTCGGATTCGGAACGAGTTACCCTCCATCGACAGTGGTCCAGTCGAGCGGGCCGAGGCTGATCTTGTGACACCATCCTGGGAGGAGTTTGATTTTGTTACCACCGAGGATATGGACAAGTTGTCAAAGAGGCTTAGGGCTACCACATGTTTATTGGACCCGTGTCCCTCCTGGCTTGTACTGGCATCCTGGGAGACGACACGAGGCTGGCTCCAGGGCATTGTCAACGCATCTTTGAGTGAGGGGTCCTTGCCTGCCGTCTTGAAAGAGGCGGTAGTAAGGCCCCTCCTCAAGAAGCCGTCCCTGGATCCAGCTTTATTAGAGAACTATCGTCCTGTCTCCAACCTCCACTTTCTAGTGAAGGTTGTTGAGAGTGTGGTGGCCCAACAGTTTCCGCGACACTTGGAGGAAGTTGATTATCTAGACCCGCGCCAGTCCGGCTTCCGACCCGGGCACAGCACCGAGACGGCATTGGTCGCGTTGGTTGATGATCTCTGGAGGGCGCGGGATAGAGGACATTCCTCTATCCTAGTCCTATTAGATCTCTCAGCGGCTTTTGATACCATCGACCATGGTATCCTATTGCGCCGACTGGGGGGGTTGGGGTTGGGAGGCACCGTTTTGCGGTGGTTCTCATCCTACCTCTCTGGTCGGTCGCAATATGTGTTGACAGGGGGGCAGAGGTCGGCCTCAAGGCCCCTCATATGTGGGGTTCCTCAAGGGTCGGTCCTCTCGCCCCTACTATTCAACACATATATGAAGCCGCTGGGTGAGATCATCCGTGGTTTTGGGGTGGGATATCATCTGTACGCTGATGATACTCAGTTGTACATATCCACCCCAGACCACCCCAACGATGCCGTCGATGTTATGTCCCGGTGTTTGGAGGCCGTACGGATCTGGATGGGTGGTAACAAACTCAAGCTCAACCCGTCCAAGACTGAGTGGCTGTGGCTTCCGGCGCCCCGGTTCAGCCAGATTATTCCAACACTGGCCATTGGGGGTGAAACACCGGCCCCCGTGGAGAGGGCGCGCAATTTGGGTGTCCTCCTGGATTCCCGGCTGTCTATGGAAGATCACGTGGCAGCCGTGGCCAGGGGGGCGTTCCATCAGGTACGCTTGATGCGCCAATTGCGCCCCTTACTGGATCGGGGTGCCCTACGCACAGTCACTCAAGCACTCGTCACCTCTCGACTCGACTACTGTAATGCTCTCTACATGGGGCTTCCCTTGAGGTGCACCCGAAAGCTGCAGCTAGTCCAGAACGCAGCCGCGCGGGTGATTACGGGAGCGCCTAGACACTCCCACATAACACCTATCCTGCGCGAGCTGCACTGGCTCCCTGTGGTCTTTCGGGTGCGCTTCAAGGTCTTGACGACCATCTTTAAAGCGCTCCATGGCTCGGGGCCTAGTTATATGCGAGACCGCCTCCTGCCCCATACATCCCTCAGACCGATACGCTCCCACAGAGAGGGCCTCCTCAGGGTGCCGTCAGCTGGACAATGCCGACTGGCGACACCCAGGGGAAGAGCCTTCTCTGTGGCTGGGCCAGCCCTCTGGAACGACTTACCCCCTGAACTCCGCACCATCTCTGACCTCCGCCTCTTCCGCAAGTGTCTGAAGACACATTTATTCCATCTAGCCGGCCTAGCGTAACCCCCTGTATTGACCATTAGACAGTTTTAAATTTGGGATTTTAATTCGGTTTTTAGCACAGGTTTTACTGGAATACGTTTTTTAAATTTTATATGTTTTGTATGTATTTTAACATTCCTGTGCGCCACCCTGGGTCCGTTTGGAGAAGGGCGGGATATAAATTTAATAAATAAATAAAAAAGCATTTATTTATTTATTTATTTATTTATTTATTATTCGATTTATATACCACTCCTATCTCCATCAAGATGGACTCAGGGCGGTGTATAGGAAATTAAAAATCACACCAACAAATAACAATAAATACAATGATAATATTAAAATGAATTAAATTAGGTAACCTATGCTAAGAATATTTCCCATTAATAAAATTATAAATCCAATTACTAATTGCTAAAATTATGTCGCATCTGAGCCCTAAGCTCTAAGCCTGTCATGGACTCTGTTCCTTTAGAGAAATTCTAGACCCTGCTGATTGGGGTAAATTCACATCATCATGGCGGTGTCATGGCTTTCCCTCCCTTCATTAAACTGGGCCTGGGCCTGGCCAGTGCATGACCCATCTGGCCCATGGGATGCGAGCTTGACAGCCCTGGGGTAGTCTAGGGAAACCCTGAGCAGCATTGGAAGTGCTTATGTTAGTATTTCTCAATCTTAATAATTTACAATGTGTGGACTCCCAGAATTCTCCCAGCTGGCACATGTAAATTGCTAAGATTGAGAAACACTGGTTTAAGTATGTCCTGACTGCTGTCTCAATTAAAGAAGAATCTCTGTCTCTCTGTCTCTCTGTCTGTCTCTCCTTCCCTCCTTCCCTCAAATAATGTTCACAGTATGGCGCCTCATTCTGTCCCAGCCCCTCCCCCCCTGCTATTTTCAGAGCTAAACAGGTTAAGCAGTCTCTGCACATCAATCCAAATTTCTGGAAAAAGCCTTATTTCCCATGTGAAATTATATTTTCTGTTTCAATCCAGCATTCATCCCGTCTATAGGTTTGTCGTTACATACCCAAGTTTACAACTGAAATGCTTATTTTGTTTGGTTTAAAACACCGAAGTTTACAGATGTATAAAACTGAAAGACCCAAGGATTTTTGACTGTAACGCTAATTTCACTTAATTTTATTTTAATTTTATTTATTTTATTAAATTTATACCCCGCCCTTCTCCAAATGGACCCAGGGCGGCGCACAGGGATGTTAAAATACATACAAAATATATAAAATATATAAAATTTAAAAAAATTATTCTAATAAATAAACCCTGCGCTAAAAACCGAATTAAAAGTCCCAAGTTTAAAACTGTCTAATAGTCAGTAATGGAGGTTACGCTAGGCCGGCTAGATGGAATAGGTGTGTCTTCAGACACTTGTGGAAGAGGCGGAGGTCGGAGATGGTGCGGAGTTCAGGGGGTAAGTCGTTCCAGAGGGCTGGGCCCGCCACAGAGAAGTTCTTCCCCTGGGTGTCGCCAGTTGGCATTGTCCAGCCGACGGCACCCTGAGGAGGCCCTCTCTGTGGGAGCGTATCAGTCTGAGGGATGTATGGGGCAGAAGGCGGTCTCGCATATAACTAGGCCCCGAGCCATGGAGCGCTTTAAAGATGGTCGTTAAAACCTTGAAGCGCACCCGAAAGACCACAGGAAGCCAGTGCAGCTCGCGCAGGATAGGTGTTATGTGGGAGTGTCTAGGCGCTCCCGTAATCACCCGCGCGGCTGCGTTCTGGACTAGCTGCAGCTTTCGGGTGCACCTCAAGGGGAGCCCCATGTAGAGAGCATTACAGTAGTCGAGTTGAGAGATGTTGAGTGCTTGAGTGACTGTGTGTAAGGCACCCCGGTCCAGTAAGGGGCGCAATTGGCACATCAGGCGTACCTGATGAAACGCCCCCCTGGCCACGGCTGCCACATGATCTTCCATAGACAGCCGGGAATCCAGGAGGACACCCAAATTGCGCGCCCTCTCCACGGGGGCCGGTGTTTCGCCCCCAATGGCCAGAGTTGGAATAATCTGGCTGAACCGGGGCGCCGGAAGCCACAGCCACTCAGTCTTGGACAGGTTGAGCTTGAGTTTGTTACCACCCATCCAGATCCGTACGGCTTCCAAGCACCGGGACATAACCTCGATGGCATCGTTGGGGTGGTCTGGGGTGGATATGTACAACTGAGTATCATCAGCGTACAGATGATATCTTAAGAGCTGTCTTTAAAAGAATCATGACTACAACCGAAGGATTAGTAACTAGATTAGTAACACTAATCTAAATAAAAATGTATATCTTTATTTGATCTATTGCTACAGAGAGCCGGTCAAATGGAATGGAGTGGCTTAAATTGCAAAAAATGATTGCATCTCACGTACCTCCTTGCTTCTGCATCATTCTTTTTGAAGCTGTAAAAGTGGAAGATTCAGTTTACTTCATATCTAAAAAGACTTTAAATGTTAATCGGGTAAAATTGTTCACCACTTTTTAACCTATGGGCAAAAATCCTATAGGCATGTTTTGAACAAACTAGAGAGGGGGTAATTTTTTGGGGGGGGAGGGAGATCTCTCTGAGGAGACCATTCAGAATGGATGTCTTCAGTACTGAGAAAACGTCACATTTGTGGGACCTTCACAAAAGGGAAATGTAGCTATAGAATTCTGAGCCCAATCATTTATTCTGAATATTTATAGGCTAAATTGAAAAGTTGAAAACCACTTTCCAGAAAAGCTGATTCTTTAATGCTCTTCGGGAAACTGTATCAGTCATTAGTAGATGATCTTGATTTGCATGAGTCTTGATTCATGTACTAGAATTAAATAGAGGTGCAAATCCTATTTAAATCCAAGCTAAATTTCTGAATTTTCTTCATTTCAGTGGCATAATTTAGGGCAAGGGGAGGGGAATCATTTTGCTGTTGCTATTTTTAAATAAATGGAGATAGAAACTCTTTGCTAATGTATTTCAATAAACCCAATATTCAGCCTTTCCCAACTTCCTAGTCTCTGGCAACACTGAGACTACAACTACCAGGATTCTTGGAGTAAGTCCTCTGAAGTGGAAAAAATCTATGTGATTCCAATATTTTTTATTTTAAAAAAAAATCAGGTGGGGAGACAGGAAATTTTAAGCCAGTTAAGATCTGCTTTGGGTAAAAAGATAGAGACTATTATTAAAGAGGAAAACAATCAAACATACAGAAACATGAGCCTTGCAGAGCATAGCTTCTGCTAAAGTAAGTCTTGCTTCCTAAGAATCTTCTAATGTGTTTTGAGGGGGTTGACAAGCTTGCAGACTTTAAAAAAAAATTGGACAAAATCCTCAACATCCAAGTGGGATAAGAGCATAGGTCTTCTCATGGATAGCAATTGGTAAAAGAGCAGAAAGAAATATGTTGGAATTGGAGAGTGTCCAGAAATGTCGTCTTTTCCCTATTTTATTACCTTTAAATGGAACCCATTCCATGTTCACCTAGTAATGGGGGGAAAGAAAGGAACCCAGGAGCACATAAAGAATTGTTGTTGTTGTTGTTGTTGTTGTTTAATAATTCTAGATGAGTTTCCAAACTCCGGAAAACTCTGTGTATGATATAAAAATGTACCAACACTTTATATTCCACTGGCTTCCTTATGCAAGCAAAATAGTGGACTGAAATAGCAGTTCATACAGAACAGCAATATCCATCACAAATCAATGTGATTGGAATCCATGCATTAAATCAAAGTGCTGCTTTTCAGCCTGCCTTACATAACTATTTGGCTTATTCTTCCATCTGTCAACTCCTCTACAAGGAGCATTGGTTCTTCTTTGGTATGATCCAATGCAAAATCTTGGTAAGAAAGCTCTGTGTTAAGCAGAATGAAGTTGTCATTATTTTGTATGTCATAAGGCCCAGAACAATTGTCACTTGGAATGTATAAAATCCTTTTTTACAGAAGCCTGTGTACCCCCATGCTTTTCCTCTAGGTATTAAAGAATAGGAGAAATATTGCTCATAAATATTTATTCAGGATCTATTTTCCAAGAATGTCTGAAGGATTGGTGTTGGGTAGATCTTGCTTTAAAAAAAATTGTATTGAAAAAAAGAGTGAGTGAGCAACAAGTTGGCTAGATTTGGATTTGATAGCAAGTTATTGGTATAATCTAAAGGATGCTTTCTTTAGATTATACCATGATTAAACCGTGCAGAACTACAAAAGGATGCTTTCATCCTGATGTAAACAAATGTAAGGAGATGCATATTCACCCACACACAAAATACGAACTTCAGATATATAGTACAAAAGTTGAGCTGTGAGTATCTGATCAGGAAATGAGTTTGGGGTCATGGTAGAAGATAGAGCATTGCAAAGGTATATTTGCATAAATATAACACCTCACTTCAGCGGATCAGGTTATCAGTGAATACTGACCTTGAGAGCTCCACTCCTTCTGAATCACTTTTAATGTATCTATGTATCTACTATAAAATATTAGCCTGTTAGAGAGTAAGAGTGGAGGAGCGCTCGCATTCATCATAGCATCTTGTATCTAGTATCTAGTAAGATTGCAAAATCCCAGAAAACCATTAGATGGTAGCAATTAGACTTTTCTGCATGTACTTGCTGGCATCTAGTGGCTACCCGGAGTCTTGCACCTCAGACCAGGTAGATACCTGTGAGCTTCCTGATTGCATTTAGCATGGTCCCTGTGTGACATAGACTTTAGCCCTGATTGGGCAGGACTTTTCTTTTCTCCTTATTCTATATCATTAATCCCTATAAAGGGGGTGAATTGGATAGGTTTGATTCAAATCTATTTTCTGCGCACTGCTGCCTCTACATTGCATCTCTAATATATACACACACACACTTCTTAACTGTCCATCTTGTTCAGAACGGGTCTCTGTAATACTGCATATTCTGTATAGAGCAATTAGCTATATAATTCATTAAAGTGGGCTATTTAAAATTGAAAGTGATTTATCTTTCCTTTCTAAGTGCAGTCAGTATCACTGCCAATATTTTTTGATGATGAGAGTGACAATCTTGGACAGTATTTTCCTTTACTAGACGCTAATACTTGTTATTTAGTTCTAACTGTTGGGCTATCATTAAACATTTAGGGGCCCAGGAAATGCATCGACCTGGAGCACTGGAGTCCAGCTTCTTGCAAGACATTGGGAGAGGTAGAACATATGGAAACTATTTAGTAATGGAAGTTATACAAGCCATTTGTTAGCTGTGGAGTCTGTGTTGGTTAGACAACAACACAGAGTAAAAGAACGATGCCTGACCACACAGCTATTGAACTTGAAAACTAGCAAGGGTGTCATTACAATTAAATTGTTCTTCCTCTTGGGTTTTTGATTGTTAGTGCTACAAAAAAAAAATGCATGCATTTTATTTCTGCTGAGAAATAATCCTCCAGATGAATTCTGAACAAACAGATTCCATTAAAACAAAACCCAACTTTTTATATGCATGGACTTATTATATTTACATTGTGTTTTATTTTAAGGCCGCTTCCCCAGTCGGTACCCCACAGCTCTGTTGAGCTTCAACTCATAGAATTACCACCATCTTGTCAGTTCTTAGAAGTGCAGTCCAGCCCTTTCAGAATTAAGGATCACATTGGGAGTTGAAAGCAGCAAGCAATTCCCACCTCATAAGCAACCGTGGAAAGGGATAGAATAAATGGATCCTGACATAACAATACAAATCACGTGTCTGTGACACGGGGACACCAGTAAGAAAAGCTGGAGTTTGTGTTGTAACCCATTTCATCTGTAGAGATTCTCAGTTATCCAAGTCATGGTTGTCCCAAATGTTCTTTTTCAGGAGGTAACTGGACTTTCTGGTTTTTTTCTTTTGAAGACTTTTCACTTGTCATCCAAGGAGATTGTTAGCTCTGACAGGATAGTGGGGAATGGAAGGATTTATATTCCTTGCAGACAGCTGGTCATTTGCATCCTTTTAGATAGTCGTTAAAGCACTTGGAGGTTTATCTGTGTCCTGAGGGTCACCTGAGAAGGGCTTCTGGTCCTGTAGTCTGCAATTTTTCTCTCTTTGGAAATCCATTCCTAATCCCACACCATTCCAACGATGTTCATCCAAAATTTTATAGCTAAAAGTCTTTAGAGATTCTTGGTCATCCAGATCATGATTGTCCCAAAGGTGCTTTTTCAGGAGGCAATTGGACTTTCTTGTTTTTTCTTTTGAAGACATTTTGCTTCTCATCCAAGAAGCTTCTTTTGGGAAGCACATTTCATCATGTTTTCATCACTGTGGTTCAGGCAAAATGCTTTTGCCTGCCTCAACTATATCCTCACCATAATCAGAAAGAGAGATTGATTCTAAATGACCACTGATTACTATGCATGAGAAGATGTGAAGCTGACTTCTCCAATCCAAATTTAACCAATATACCAAAGTAGTCTTTACCTTCTCAATTCTGTGGCTGCTTCAATCATAGTTTAATTGATTATAGACCTGAGGATCACTAGCAACCACTAAACTATGACAATAAATGAAAGTATATGTAGACTTTCCATATGCAGGCAAAAACCTTCTTGTTTTTCTTTCAAGACATTTTGTTTCTCAACCATTCAGGACCCATTAGGACAGTGCTTCTCAATTATTTTCTGTCATGCCCCCCTAGGAAGAAGAAAACATTTCGCGCCCCCCGCGCGACTGTAAATAGTATCATTTGTCTATAAAATTGTTATAAGTACACCTCTGCCGAGGTCAAACGCGCCCCCCTTTACGGAGCCTCGCGCCCCCCCTGGGGGGCCCGCCCCACTATTTGAGAAGCACTGCATTAGGACAAGATTCAGCACTCCATCTGCATTTGAAAGACAAAAGGCACTCTTTTGAAGACGGCAAAGTCCACATTTTGAACAGAGAGGACCGCTGGTATGAAAGAGGATTCAAAAGGCCCTATATGTCAAAATTGAGCAGCCTTCTCTCAACAGAGTGGGAGGGATACAACACCATCTAGCTCCAGTCTAGAACACATTCCTTTCAGCAGTTCCAAGAAGGCTACCCACCCATTGGCATTACTCAGGTGATCCTGAGGACACAGATAAACCTCCAAGTGGCCTCAATGATGCTCTAAAATAATGTAAATGACTAGCTGTCAGCAAGGAATATAAATCTTTCCATTCCCCTCCATCCAGTCAAAGCTGAAGAAATTTCTGGGATGAGAAGCAAAACATCTTCAAAGAGAAAACCATAAAGTCCAGTTGCCTCTTGCAAAAGCACCTTTGGGGATGGTCTGCTAGCTCAATATTATGTACTAGAGATTATCTCAGGGTTAATGAAATCTTTGTTAAATGGAATTGCTATTTTGTGCATTCCATAAAATTGTGCAGAAATATTATTAATAAGGGCTCAAAAATATCATATTGATTATGGGCTTCTATCAGCATTATTTTCTTTGCTTAGCTGCTGCCCATTTGGTCATGATTAGAAATTTACATCTAGTTCTGCAGAATCCTGAGACCATTTGGGATGCTTTAAATGGAGTATGTAGTTTTGAAGATGATGCAATAACCTATTTGTGATTGGAACCCATTAGACTTCCATTAGATTAAATATCAAATGGAACCATTGTGAGGTATTGTAGATAATTAGAAAGAGGGACGGAGGGAAGGAGGGAGAAGAAAATAGTTAACTTTTATGTTGTTGTACCACCAGGGTGGGTATCAGGGGAAGGAAAACAATGGAATTACTAACTAGTTTGCCTTCTAATTATATAGCACAGTCCATCAAGTTCTGTTCCTTCCCAGTGCTTTGGGAGGGATTGTTTGTCTGTAAATATAATTCATTCTGTTTAAAAACAAACCACAAAAATATTATGACAATGTTCCTTAAAAAAAAGGAAGCAAACCCCAGCAGTGCTTAAAAGCACCTTTTTATATACTAGAAGCCACTTTTGGCGAATTTGTAATTAAAGTTTCTGTAAGCCACAGGCACTGTTTCCTGATTTTTTCCTCTTTATTTCTGAAGAGTTGGTTCAATTTAAAAATGCACAATAAATGGCTACATCTCCAGGAGGCCTCTTCCATACGAGTGATTTATATCTTCTAGCAGCATCTGACCATTGCTGTGCCTTTCTAAACCTAGCTGTGTAACTGTTATAGCTCAACGTAACAATAGTGAGATGATGCTAGATGGTGCTACAAATCCCTGTGATTAATTTCCAACCCCTTCGCTCTTTCTCTGCTCCAGAGTTGAAGATTTATCTGTATTCTATGTCTCAGGCTCTTGAAATACCCATGATCATCTATTTATTATATATCTGTTGGGACCGAGACACCATTCATCTTTGATAAATAAACCAAATGTTTTGCATTAGTTGGTTCAGCAGCTAGTCAGTTAGTATTAGTATTCAATAATCTCTATAGGAAATTGAAAATGTTTAATTCTGAGGAATGAATTAAAATTCATAAGGCTTTCTTTGGGCAAGCAGAGTGGCTAAACTAATTAAAAAATACCTCACGCTTCTGTTTCAGAATTAGTGTCAGGTATTCCTTCCTCCCGTATTACTGCCCTAAGCTCAGAATTCAAAGCAGTGTAGCAAAATGAGGGGCTATTCAGGTGAGTAATGTGTTTTTTGTCACTAAGAAATGTTCTTCACAAAACCACTAATGCACATGGCTTGCCACTGACGTAATCCAGTAAGGTGCTTGTCACGCCTCAGTTCCGCTGACAATAAACGGACACACATACTTTCTACATCAGCAGTTGCCTTCAGTCTTAGTTCAAATGTATAAACATGATTTAGAAGACGACGCTTTAAGAATATAACCACAAGATTATTTCAACTGCGCAACAAGCTAATCGGAGGTTACTGAATGATAAACCTGAGCAGAATAAATTCTGTTCTAATCCATGAAAACAAAAGTCTTTTTATCCAAATGTAAAAGTGAAGGGTACTTCATAAATTTAATCCTTACACATTTCAAGAATTTAGTATTTAGAAATGAGGTAATGGAAGTTGGTCTTATTTTTGGGAGTACTTCTGATAGAACTACGATGAATCATAAACACATGGATAGCTTATATGGAAGCCATTAACAACTTGATAGTTAGGTCTACTATTACCAATATAGAGAACAATGTATAAATGTTCCAGCACCTCTCATGAAAGACTATTTTAGTTCTCTTAGGAAACGATCCCACTCCACACAAACGATTTTATTGTTTTAAAATCAAGTCTTTGGCACATCAGCATTCACCATTATGACACAATGTTTACAAAGTGGAACGACAATAAGGATATATAGGGAAAGGAAAAGAAAAACAAAGAAAGGAAATCTTTGTTGGACCCACGTTGTATATGTGCAGTAATGGGTCTTGCAGAAAAAGAAATCAAATTAGGTCATCGGGTATAGAAGCTTTTTATGTGCAACAATGAGGTTTTCAGTTTGGAGAATAAACATTGTCAAGAGGTTTCCTTGTGGATATGAAGATGGATTTGAAGTACAATTGGGTAAAATCCCCATGAAGCATTCTGTTATTTTTCCAGAGTAATGCATCCAGTTTTTGGTACAACTACTGATGATTATGGTGACAATGAAGATTCTATGTTACATACAGATAAGATCTGCATTAGCCCACTCTAGGCGATAATAACAAGACTACTTTAACTCAAAAGCTATTTAGAAAGCAGGAACATTTCTTCATAAAAACAGAGTTGGAAGGTCATCTTCCCCATCTAGAGGTCAACTTCAGCTTACTGCAGAATCCCCTAAAACAGCTCTAATGGATGATTATCCAGACACTTGTTGAAGATCTCTAGTAAAAAAAAATTCATCCTATCATGTGGCCGCCTGAAAGAGTCAGTGAGTTATTTTGATATCTAACACACAGGTTCCTAACTCCCAGTTGGTGGACTGGCAACAGGCCGCAGCATGCCAGAAACTGGGCTATCCAAACAAGCGTAGCCCCATCCATGGGATGCAGGCAACATGTGAAACCATTTGGTCCACGGAAAAATCTCTCTCCATGGAACCAGTCCCTGGTGACTAAAAGATTGGGGGCCACTGATCTAGCCTTTTTACTCTCACTTAAGACTGATCATGATATGAATATGATTCATGCTTTGAGAATTTTATTTGTCGTTGATATTTTGGATGCTGCTCTACATGAGCAATATACCCAGGGAAGCATATTTTCTATTATCATCCTTTTCCAACAGTGTATATGATAAATAGATCCCTTCACACACATTGGAATATAAAGCCTGACATCACATGCCATAATAGCCTCGACCATATAGTATTGATATTTAGGCTATTTTTTTGTGGAGGCTGTAGTAGGAATGTCTTGGAGCAACAAAAAAGGTAACACTAAAATAAAAGCCATGAAGTCATCTCTTTGACTCAGGATCAACCTAGCATGGATTCAGATCTATTTTAATTTTGGTTCTAGGGCTGATTCATACAGTCACCTTGTCCTATCCTGAATATGGGCCACTGACCATTTGCCCATAACCTTATCTACTTTTGAGGCGGGCAGTGCCCCATGGGAAGGCAACTCCTTCTCATCTTCTCTTGCTATGCCCGAATAGTAGTAATTTGTAATTTTTTGCCAGCACTGTCAGTGGCATCTGTTTCCCCTGCTGTGCTTCATCTTACTGCAAACACCCCCACTCCATTTGGTCTTCTGCATAGTTTTAGTAAAGCTTCCTCTTTTCTAATCATTGTCCTTCATGGCCATTTTTAAAATAAGTCCAGCATTGGAACAGTAAAGTGGTGAACTTGCATTTTTTATTTACAAGGCCGCCAATGGAGCAGGGAGTCTTCCAGTGATGGAACAGGATCTTTTAAAAATATATGAGGCCGGAAAATAGAATTATGCCACTTTCCCCTGCTAGCCCAACTAACAGAAAGAATAGTAAAATTATTTCTCTCCCACTGACTTTCTTAGCATTCTCAAGCTCAGCTTGAAACAATAAAATAAAGGGTTCCTGCGTGCTCCCCCCTCAATATATATCTGTCTGTCTGTCTGTCCGTCCATCCACCCACCCACCCACCCACCCACCTACCTATCATCCATCTCTCTCTCTCTCTCTCTCTCTCTGAGGAAACTATAATGTTTTCTTTTTTCTATTTTTTTTAAATCAGCCCACTGGTGAACACACAGATGGGAAGTAACCCCATTCCACAGGCCCAATTGTTGGAAATTACATGTCCCCAAAGACACACCCACAAGACAAAAACATTTGGTGCTTTCCCAGTACAGGTGGGTGTAGTAAAGAGGCAGGGTAATACAACAATCAGGGGCTATGTTTAAATGTGGTCCAGAGATAACTTCAGGTCATTGCTGGGGCCAAACAGAGAAAGTACTTGAAATTCAGAAAGGAGTTTGTTAATTTCTAGTTTATGCACAAGGTTCAGCAGCTGAAGGCTGTACTCCCTACTTCTTGGTTTTAAGATTTGATTTAAACTACAGCTTAAGCAAGTCAAGGCCAAAAACAAAATCGAAATTGGTGCAGTTAAAAATAATAGTTTTTTGAAACAGATTCTCCTCTAATTTGTATTTGTATTTGTATTTATTAAATTTATATACCGCACCTTCTCCCTACACCACCCTGAGTGGTGTACCTGCCTGTACACCACTCAGGGTGGTGTACAGGCAGGTAAAAATCGATAATATAAAACATAAAATACATTAAAAATACATTAAATACATTAATTTACATTTGTGTCTGTTTTTAAAAAAAAATATTGCATTGATTGTTTAGCACATTTGTCCTGGATATATGTTACACTGGTTAATATAAGTCAAATAAATTCAAATAAATTCAAATATACTAAAGCAGATAATTTGTTTCTCATCCTGACTACTGTGTCCATGTTTTAAACTTTTAGCTCTTATAAAACAAGTTTTGTGAGGTTTTGTATTACTATAAAAAAAGGGAAAAACTGCAAATAATTTCTGTCCAGTTCAATTTAAAAATAGAGTTGATTGGAATGCACACTGTGAATATATTTCCAACACTCCTGCTTCAATCATTGCTTTCTCTATAGGGGCATTTAACTATACTATTACCTCTTGAGTAAAATGAACTTCCAGAGGACCCTATTTTACTCTATATAAAAATGTAAGATTCCTCCCCCAAATAGATGTTCAATCCTTTCCATTCTAAAAGTGTTTGAAGTAAATGAGAAACGAGGCAGCCATTTTTAATTGTAATCAATCAAATTTCCTCAGCAGAAAAGAAATAGAATAGGCCTACTCTCTCTCAAAACTTAAAAGTGAATTTTTATATTTAATATTTCCTCCCACTACATCAGCCCAGAACCGTTATAATAAAGAAAATTCAAATTTTCAAATGTTAACGAAAAGCCAGTGGACCAGGTTGCACTTCCTATCAACCATGTCACCCTTTTCAATCAATTCTGAAAACACTTTGTACAATTTATCCTTCACAGTGTGCATATATGGATCGAAACATACACATCAAGTGGATAGATTGTGCTGAGATTTTTTTTTTACAGAATTAAGCAAAGAATTTTACAGCAATGTTTTGATTGCCAAAAAAAGCTATTGAAATAATACTCTTTCTATTTGAAAACCATACACACATACACTCACACACATATGTACAAATACGACTATTGTATACCTTGATTCAATTTTCTCTAAATGTGCTGAATGTTTTAATTATGCTATAATGGAAAAAAGTTTATTTAAAAGTTATGTAATTTGCAAATCTACTGGGCAATACACTGGAGGAAGGTAAAAGAGTTGATTCAATTATTGTTGAAGCATGGTTCTAATTTCTGCATCTAATTCAGTTTAAACACTCCAAACACATTTACCGAAGAGTAACAATATGAAACATAGTGGGACTTCTGAAGAAACTTACACACAATACCAGTATTAGACATTTTTTCAGCTTCTGAATTTTTAGATCCTTTAGAAACACTGCCAGCTTTTTTGAAACGGAATGATTTAATTTGCATTGTACAGATCTTGGATAACTCTTACTGCAGGGCTGTCAAACTCACGGCCCATGGGCTGGATGCGTCATGTGCTGGCCACGCCCACACCCAGTTTAGTGAAGGGAAAAAAAGTCCCAATACATCATGCAACGCTGTGATGATCTGAGTTTGACACCCCTGTCTTAGTGGAAATTTAGATGCTCAGTCAGGTGAGAGATTTTAAGAAAATTGTTGCTATGCACTTCATATAATGGTTTGAAGTTCCAGTCATGAAGATAAAAACTTCAATATTCAATCACTTCAATATTTTCCAGTGACTCAGAAATCCTTATGTCACAAGTTTTTTTTTGTTTTACTATAGCAGTTATTTCATCCCATGTCTAAACTAATAATATGTGAACTTCAACCTTACAGATTGCTTCCCCCCCATTAGAATTATCTTGCTTAGATTTAGCTTCTTAAAAATCCCAAACTCAGCATTTAAAAAAAAAAAAAACCACCACCCCATATACTTAGAATTGAAGAATTTTGAATCCAAGGATTTTTCAGAACTCACTGATAGTTACCATTTTTCATACAAAAATATACTTTCAGTTACCTTTGTCCCATTCCCCAATTTTTATATCTTGGCTGTATAATTTAACATAGAGTATTGTGTTTCAGATTATCTGTATTTGGGCAAAGTATTGGCTTTTGGCTTGCATTGTTAACCTCTATTCTGGGTAAACCAAATGGGCTGAGTTCATGTAAGCCATTACCAGGAAAAAAAAACCTAAGTAGGCTTAACTTCTGGAGCACATGTGGCTACCGACTTGGGGTGTTTCCAGAATGATCAGACTTTTCTTTTCCCTTCTGATTCCACTTTAAAACAGAGTCAAGATTGATCAGGGCTGTTTTGACTGCTGGCGGACATCAAGACACTTCAAGCAGGGCATGTTTACATGTTTATGTGTCTACAGAGTTCACGCAGAACTGATAGCCAATCAGCATTTGTCCTTCCTGGCCAATGGTTGAATGCAGAAAACTATCAGCCAATCAGTAGTCACTTGAAGGCCAATATAAAGACTGCCTCATCCTACCCCCTTTGTGTTTGTTCCTAAACATGCCTCCCTTTCTCCTCTCAAAAAAAATAAATAAACAAGGCTAAATTGCTGCCATTTCGGTGCTTGCTACATCAGAGGCCTACCCTACTGCTTTCCCAATCTGGCTGGCAGAAGGGCAACTCTGCATTAGATTCCCCATTAGGTCGTCATGCCACCTGCCATGGCAAGATTTCGAGCTGAATGGAACCAATTGTTCCCTCCAGTGATAGAAAAGGTTCTCCTTGAAATTCAATGAAGCAACGCGCTGCTGTTTTGGCGGCAAAAGTTTATAATGAGATTTCCTTGTGGATGGCTGGAATGCATTTTGAGAAAGGTTATTTGGAAATTGCCACCATGGCAAAGATCTGGGGTCATATGATCAGGGAGAGCCTTGTTTAGGAATGGGACTGCACTCTTTTAATCAAGAAGCCCCTATTCAGTGGGCTTAATAAACACAATCATGAACACAACAAAAGAGTGGTTTTGTTATGAAATGGGAGGCAAATAAATTCAACAAACACAATTGACAATCAAAAATCCTTGCTCAATCATCCAGAAAGTTTGATGGATTCATTGGTTCAATTTATATAGCCGGCCATCTCACAAAAAGGAGATATTTGGTAAAAGGGTATAACTAAAGAAAGAAGAAGCTAACGTCTGTGTGCCAAAAGCCCAATTCACAAATTGTGAATGGTGTGTCCCTATCTTTGAGCAGAAGAAAACCCACACTTCTCCTTCACTAGACTAGCTGACTAGTTGCTAGCCGGCGTCCTGGCCTTGCTTAATAAAAAGGATATAAAAGTTTCCAGAATTTAGGTAAAATTGTCATTAGTTTAACTTGAGAACCATTATCTATTACACCTCATTCTCTGGAAAAGCAGGTGACATTACCTTATTGCTTTTATGAGAACTTCTTAATAGTGAATAGGGAAATAGAATCTCTCCTCTATCATAATTTTCCATGTCAAAATGGATTGTATCTGTGCTGGCTCTGTAGCAATACCCTGTTTTGCAAAAACAAAATCCTTCTCCCCCTTCTCCCTGCCCCCACTTTTGACATTTCCCTGAGACTATAATGAGTTTAGTCTGTAGGATTTCCTATTTTGGTGACATTATCAGAAGGAATTACCCCATACCATTACCTGTAGTCAATGAAGTTTGACAGGTCTCCTTTCTCTTTCTTCCACTGGACCACACGTAATCATCTGAGACAGGAAAGCATCGTCTAGACTTGGCCCTTTGAAGTTCATTTCACCTCCATCTCGCCCGAAACATTGGCCCTACCCATTTGCATTCAGAAATTCAGGATTTGTTTGGTGTTGTGTTGAATACACGTAACTGTTTAAGCTATTTCTCTGCAAAAGACTGGGAATTCACCTAGAATTTGTTCTGTTTCAGACTTGGGTTGCTTAAGATAAGAGAAGACTATGCTTGTGTCGGGATCTCTGAATGACGAGATGCTGGAATGACTCCTCACTACATATTAGAGTTGCTGAGCTTACGAAATAAAGAAAAACATAGCAGGGGAAAGCAGTCCTTCAAGGGAAATAACAGCTAAGTAGTCAAATCAGCCACTTAGTAAGATTATGTTCCCCATTTACTCTCAACAACAGCAAGCACTGACTGTCAGGAAGGGCCTTTGCTTTCATGTAGTCAGACCTCCCAGCATAAACTCACTTGTGATTAGAGTGTAACTCATCAAAAAGGAAGACTATGAGGACTTGCAGGCTGATTATACTGTATTTAAAAATAATGAAAATTATTGCCAGAGGCTCTGAAGGGTCGATCTCCAAACCGGGGCTACCTTCAGAAGTTAAGATTATAAACTGCTATTAAACCCAGATATAGTGCAAGTTCCCATTGACCTTCCTGTCATGCTAGAAACCTGAGAGATAATTTTGCAGGATTAGTGAAAGGATATGAAACTGAAAATGTTTTGAGAGAGATTCAGAATTGACCCTTGAAATGAAAGAAGGGGATAAGCTATTCGGCCTCAAGGATCAGATGCAATCCTGGTTAATGGGGCTGGGCAGCATTCATACAATTTAGGAAACACGCACACAAAATTTCTTCCCAGCAATTTTGATAAAAGTAACATTTGGGGAAGTTAACCCCTAGTCCCCTTCAGCACATTGCTCCCTCTTCTATTATTACTAGGGCCGCAGCTGGTCTTCATTATTTCAAAAGCCCCTCTGCTCAGCACAAAAAGTCAGCCTGACATTCTGGTTCCTGCACTTAGAGGACTCAATGTTTATGAGGTTTTCCCAAAACAGAACCCTTCAAGAAACTTGTAGCCACAGCAGAAACTTTGGGAAGGTAGGAAACATCAGGGAAGTGGGGGAAAAGAGAATTATGGATATCCAGAACAGGATATGCGTTGAAAGAAGTGGAGGATTCACTGACAGAGGGACTTCAAATTGTCCCCTCCCTCCCTCAATCTTATAAAGCAAAAGACAAAGCAAGTTTTTTTTAAAAATGGGGAAGGAAAATCTCTGTAGGCTCACATGATCCTAGGAGCTTATTGTTTCCAAAACGTATATATTTCAAGATTCCAAGATCAAAAATCCTGCAGCAGGACACGATAATTAAAAAATCTAAAAAAGTTTTGCAATTGCAAAAATAACCAACTTCATTGGTTATTTACATTTTGTTCTATTAACAAAGCAAAACATAAAGATATTACATTTAAATGTATGTATTCGAAATGATGACATCATAAAGATTGACCTGAAATCCTCCCCCCTCCTTTTTTAAAAATATATTATATATGATAGAAAGGAGGTCATCCCATCACATGACTGCACAATAAAGGACTGCAAGTTTAGTAAACACATTTGCCTAAGGGGGAAAATTGTCTTCAAATATGATAATTAAAATTATTTTAAAATAAGATTGCCTGGGAAGAAATCACACTGCTTGAATTCTTTAGGCAAAATTATGTAGTATGTTCTTTAATGAGAGGTTGATGTGATGACCTTTTAGGAAGACATTAAGTTACTATAATTATTATTATTCTATACCAGCGATTTTCGAAAGGAGTGCCAAAACTGTGTGCATGCTCATTAACATGTGTGCACGTGTGGCCACCCATCTGCACATGCGCACACAACCCCCGGTGCATGTGCACATGACACCCCACCCCCCATGCATGCATAACCCCCCATGCAGAGGTCGTCCTCCCCAGGTTCCAGAGGCTTTCCTGAAGTCCGGGAACAAACTTCCGGTTTACCGATTGGGTCATTTTTCACCCTCCCCAGGCTTCAGAAAAGCCTCCAGAGGCTGGGGAGGGCATAAAATGGCCCAGCAGCCAAACCTAAAGTTTGGGAATGAAGTTAGCCCATTGGCCTGTTTTTCGTTCTCCCCAGGCTCCGGAGGCTTTCCTGAAGCCTGGGGAGGGTGAAAACTGCCTCCCTTGGCCCTCCGGAAGGCCATAAATCAGCTGGCCGGTGCACACATTCATAGGAAAGCTGAGGGCTGCCATGCTGGCAAATATGGCTCCGCATGCCACCTGTGGCATGTGTGCCATAGGTTCGACATAACAGTTCTATGCTATTATTATCCTTTTGTGAAATTGTCATGAAATAAATGCTTAATTTATGGCTAGTTATTTAACAACTGTTCAAAGTTACAAAGAGGTGGGATTAAAGGGGAAAGAGGGGTAAAAAAATTGGGGAGAGATACAAAAACAACAAAATTAAAAAGGAGAAAAAAGATTGGAAAGAAAAAATACAGGAATTTTAAGATCAAGAAAAAGAAAAAGCTAGGCAAATAGGTGGAGAGAAGAGAATATAAAAGAAATGAAGTTCCTGAGAGACTAAGAGAAAATGGTTGAAAGGAGGAAAGAAAAAAAGGAATTACTAGTAGATTAGAATGAAATTTAGTAAATATAGCCAACGGTATGTATTCAATGCAATATGAGGGATATAGCTTAAAATTATTGCGTCTGGATAACTAATTAAATGAAATGTTTACTACATAAAATTAAATTTGAGGATGTGTTATTAATAGTAAAACAGAATAACAGATGGAAATGTTATTTTAAATTTGATTAATTTTGACAGGCAAATAATGATATTGTCTATATATTAAGAAGAAATTAAAATTAAGCGGGAGAATATGGAATAAAAATAAGGTGACTGAAATGTAAAATGGAAATAGGATGTAAAAGGTACTGTGCATAATAGAAGATGTAAAGGGTAGTAAAAACAGGACAACATAGTTAAAATATGTAACAAAAAAACTTTGTTAAAAAATAACTGTTCAAAGTTACAATGGACTTTTAAAAAGCAATTTATAACCCATCCTTGAAGTTACGACTGCTGCCTACCCCTGCAGTCACAACATTGTATTTTAGATGCTTGGTAACTGGCTCACATTTATGACTGGTTGCAGCATCCGACATTTATGTGACCATGATTTGTAACTTTTCCCAGTTTCTGGCGCAAACCTTTAGAAGAATGGAGTCATTTAATGACCATTAATTCACTTTAGAAACATGGGCCTCAACTTATGAACACTCTATTGTAGTTGCAAGGACTACCTGTACTTAAACCTGAGTTTAAGAATGATTCTACACAAGCAAATTATCTAAAGTCCACAGCAGTTCTGCTAATCGCAACTCTAACCCATAATTCTTAAAAAAAAAAATTCCCACATTAATTCCATTCAACGATTTAATCTGCTTAATAATATCATGTAGAAGTGGAACCCAATTAGGGAATGGAATCTAAAGCATGAAATATTTATCATGGTCTTAAACATTGTCACAATTCTATTGTTGTATATAGAATTTTTCAATATCTCATAAACTTTCCCACAAAGTCAATCATCACTGCTCTCATTTAGAATAACAATCTCCCAGTTCTTTGGCATAACAAATTGTGTGGTATATATGATAAGCCAAGAAATGATATTGCTTCTCTTTGTTAAATGTATTTCTTTGAAATATATAGACCATACAATACTTGCCATCCATTTCTTTTGAAGAAATTTAAGAGAAATCTCTCCCTCCCTCCCTCCCTCCCCCCCCCCTTCTCTCTTTGGGGGGAATAGATTTCAGAGTCTACACCACTGACAAACATTGTTTTAGAAAACAAAAGACCAAAAAGTAAGCCTGACTACTACTATTTCCCATTTCTAAAGGAGGGAATTCTATGTTTCTTCCTATTTTTTTCCTACTTAAAATACTTTGTAAATTCTAGTACTCACTTCACAATCTTTGACTTAGGGGAAAAAAATAGAATCTGCAAGGATGGAGGGAGCTGGTGGGCTGGTTGGAGAACTGCCAATATTTATTTAAAATGCAGGTCAGATTCCCCTCATTGATTCTCTCTGGAATTTTCCATGAAATTCCATCCCCATAATGAAACTGTATACAGTAAATCATTCCTGATCGCCTCATTCCTGATCGCCTCAATTTATATGTTCTCAAAGAGTGAAGATTGGATTCACTCTGGATTATTAATATTGCTACTACATCATCAGTTCTTTAACTTATACATATAGCTCTACACTATATTAAACTATTATTAATATAATGTATAATTCTATAATGTATAAATGTATAAATGTATAATTCTATAAATATGAAACAAAAGTAAATCTCCCTCCAATGTTTACTTAACATTTTTGAGTGATTTTTATTTTTGAATAGTTTGTTAATTGTTCCTCAACCCATAGTGAGGATTATTTTTGCATGTGTTAATTCATTCCCACGGGACACGGTGGCTCAGTGGCTAAGACGCTGAGCTTGTCGATCTGAAAGATCAACAGTTTGGTGGTTCGAATCCCTAGTGCCTCCTAACGGAGTGAGCTCTCATTACTTGTCCCAGCTTCTGCCAAACTATCAGTTCGAAAGCATGTAAAAATGCAAGTTGAAAAATAGGAACCACCTTTGGGGGGAAGGTAACAGTGTTCTGTGGCCCTGGCACTTCGGCTGTGGCCATGGCCCTTCATCATTTAGTCATGTCGGCCACATGACCATGGAGACCTCTTCCGACAGCACTGGTTCTTTGGCTTTGAAACAGAGATGAGCATCGCCCCCCTAGAGTCGGGAATGACTAGCACATATGTGCGAGGGGAACCTTTACCATTTTTATAATGTTCCCAGGCCTACAGCTTATGAAATGATTTTGTACTTCAACGTTATAATTCTCAGCCAATTTGGACACAGAATGGGTTTGCTGGGTTTTTGGGGCATTGGTGTGATCCACTGAAGCTCTCCAAAAATTATCCAAATAATATACCAAATGATATCAATTTATATAGTTTGCAGGCCTCTGTAGTAGGTATAAACTTCAAACAATGAAAAAATGTCTAGCTATATTTACCACATCATTCAAATACCTCTGCTACAGCCTGCAGAAGATTATCTTGTAGACAGAGTTGTGTTACTTTTATAATTTTTGTACCATTTTTTTCTTTTCCTTTAATTGTTAATTATCTGGTTATTTTAAATAAACAAATCCCTTTAGCATTAGCAAACTAAGTTGTGAAATACTTTCACAAGTCATCATCTAATGACGTTCTACAAATGATCAAGAATGGGCTTAGTATTTGGTAGATAAATGGGGCAAGAGGAGGAGGATGCTGAAAGCTTTTAAAATAATGAATGTCTTATAGGACACAAGACCTAAAATAGTTGAGTGGAGCTACCTTTAGTATTTTCACAAGTGCAGAATGCAGAACCAAGCATTTTGATAAATGTGATCCTGTGATCCTTGTGGATAAGGCTGTCAGATCTGGCCTGCAAATACCTAGAAGATCACTGGAAAGCCACAAAGAAATGCATAAAATCATAATTTTGCTGCCTTTCAGAATTCATCCAAAATATGTGCAGTCCAAATCAGCCGGTCCTACTTATGGAACTATTGAAATATATTGGTCAGCTGTGTGAACACTTCATAACCTTTAATCTAGCAAAATGTTTTGCCTGTTTTGTTTGTACTTTTTAACAAATGTATATGCATAATACATATAATTAAGTGAGGTGCTCTCAGCTGAAACTGGTAACTGGGTGGCCTTTCCCTTGGTTTGAGTCACAACATTGGGATTTTATGTGTGTGTTAGACAGGCTTGCAAAACAAAAAGTGAGGAGAACGCATTGTGTCGGATCTCCGCACAATTCTCTGACACTCAGCAACTTGATCGGGCCTCCCAGTTTTCTGTGGCTGGAGGAAATGCTCACAGGGCTTCATATGGTAGTGATTTGTCATTTAACATGTTTTGGGCAGGCTGCCAGGGTCAGCTGTTGCCAAATGAAAAGAAGACATGGGAATAACATGATTTTTTTTTTAAAAAATGAAGCAATAGAAAACGAAGCAAAGTAGGAGATCTTAAAGTATAGTAGGATATCCTACAATCAGAGTAAGAGTTTAGAGCAAAGGATGGATAATCCTCTGGACTTTCTCACCAGTTCCAACTATAGACTACTGGCTCTTCTTTTAAATGTTTGTAATCAATTGGACCACTGGGGATTAATTGCTTGCAATTTACTTGCTATGTTCAGCAGCATATTGGTTGGAGAATATTTCTTATCATGTATCTCTGATATGACAGTATGGCAGTATACTGCATATAGTATGGTATGCTGGTTTAGCAGCTGTGACAGGAAAGCACTCCAGAGAGTGATCAGTTCGGCACAAGAAACCATCGGTTGCCCTCTGACATCACTGGATGACATCGCCAGATCTCGCTGCTTTTGCAGAGTAAGGCAGATGCTCAGAGATGATTCACACCCTGGTCGGTGTCTCTTTGCACTTCTACCATTGGGCAGAAGACATTGAAGTATAGCCAGCTGAACAAATAGGTTTAAAGATAGTTTCAATCCTTGGGCTGTCAGTCTTTTAAATACAACCACAATCACTCCGTGCACATGCTAGTTTTTTTTTCTTTTTCTTTCTTTTTTTCATTTCTGCTATAATTTTGCACCAGTGAGGTTAAAACCAATTTTGTTGTCTTTAAGTACAATGACAATAAAGATTATACTTATACTTATATTTGGCTTGTGACTGGTTCTAAAGAATAGTAATGCCATAAAAAGGTTTCAAGGCCTTATGTATCCCTTATCATAAAAGATCAAATACATGAAAAGCAACATTGTGTCCTACAGGTACAAGCCTCCCCCCCTTTTTTAACTCAGCCGAATTATACAAAAATGTGCTAGTTCTTTCAGTATAGGCATAAATTTTTTTTTTTAAAAAATACAAAATATCAATTCCAAAATCGAAGTCAAAGTCATCAAGTGGAGTGTAAGCCTGGGGTTTCTAAACTTCTTGCCATGATGCCACCTTAAGGCAGTGTACACACATAAATGTACAGTAATCCCTCGTTTTTCGCGGCTAATCGGGACCGGACCCTTCCGCGGAAACTGGAAAACCGCGAAGTAGGATTCTGTATATCTATACCGGAAACTTGAGCTGGTGGACATCGTTTAAAGCAAGCACTAGGGGGCGCTTGCCTCCTACCGATGCATTTTTTTGCTATTGAAAAATCCGCGAAGCACTGAAGCCGCGGAAAAGGAAGCCGCGGAAAACGAGGGATTACTGTATTCCTTTAAATATTCCTTTAAATATTCAAACAATAAAATGAACATAAATGAACATCGAAAACAATACAATCAAATGTTGGGGAAGATGGATATAATAAAAGGTTCTTCATACATTCCCTGGACTCTATTTTCATTTCCCAAAGGAGGTACACCTCAAAGTTTGGAAAACCTAGTGCAAGCTTATACACGGTAAAAGCTCAGAGGAAAAGCTCAAAAAATAATTCTGAAAGTAATCAACAGAAAGCCACTTCTGCATTCAGGATTGTGCTCAACGGATGGCCAAAGAAGTCAAGATGGGAGCCAACAATGGAATTTTATGTGACCCACATAAAGTAATGGGTGTATTTCAATTGCACCAATGTAGTTAATATCATGACTTTTTAAACCATATCCTCTGCAGCCTGTTTGAATCATTACAAAGAAAATATAAATTTTACCATATAGTTGCAAAGAAGCAACTTTATTCGTTTCAATAGAGGCTCAACATAATGTCTTAACATTCATAATACCAGTTTTAAATGGTTTCTTACAGCTAACAGTTATATTCGATTTGCTTAAAAAAAAAGACTTGGTAGTTAGATTAGGTAGTTAGATAACCTGTGGTTTGCTTTCTCAAAAATAGCCTGTTCAGAACTCCCAAAAAAGGGATTGAAATGCAATTAAAAACAAGTGGATTAATAAAAAATAGATTAATGTATTCCATTTATTATTTCTTTCTGTTATGCTACCTATTGTGTGCTTGTGGTTGCCCAGATATTTTAGACTATATCAGTCATAATCTGCAGCATTTAAAATAATTACTCTTCAACTGAAATGTCTAGAATTTCTAGCAAGGAGAACTAAAGGACAAGTGAATAGTTGGTGAAATACACTCTTATGTTCTTTGAGGGACCAGGTACCAAAGTTTGCCCTAAGTTGATTCCTTTGGATGCTGGCTGGGGAATTCTGGGAGTTGAAGTCTCCACATTTTAAAGTTGTCGAGGTTGAGAAACACTGGCCTAGGGTAATCTTTCTGTACTACCATTTTCTTTGCTTTTTTCTGGATTATTTAACCTCCTTTCCCTCATTTCAGGTATATCTTCTTTTGTAACTTCTTTTTCAGAGCAGACTCCCTTTTCCCCCTGTGCTTTCTCATGCAGCCCTCTCTCCTGCCACTTTCTCATTTCACTTAAAAATTCACCGCTGCTCCCCATTCTCCCCACTGTGCCAAATTGATACTTGAGCAAGCAGTGCCTTCCATCAGTGCATCCTGCTGCTGATTTCTTTTCCTGGTTTAATGGAAGGGGCTGCTTTTTGAGATGCATTGACAACTTGGCCTCTGCATTAGGAACTATTATTGCTATGTGATTTACCGGTCTTATTTGCACCACTAATTTGAGGTGCGCCCTTCCCTTTCTTTGTTAGAGTGTTGGCTATATAGTAAGAATCAAGTTCATCTTTTCTTTGTGATGTCATCACACTGTGAAGCATGGCTATTGTTTTGACCAGAGAGACAATGCCGAACGTTTCTGTTGGTTGCCACTCAGATGGGAAGATCACTACAGTAGTTTGTCTTCTTTTCTCTGTGCCAGTTGCAAATGGATGGCTATAGGAAGTCTGGACCGATAATTGCTATCCACCTACTTTTCAAAGTCATGTGCTGAGGGCAATTTAAGCATTACTTTAAAGCAGCCATGGAAAGCTATCATCTGTAGGAGAATTCAGAGCATTCAGCGCCATCATCATCCATGGTACAGAAGCCATGATTACACACCTTTTTTTGTTATAATATTCATCAGGATGCTGTGAAGATTAATTTATGCAATGGTTAAATGCTCTGAGGGTTTCAGGAAAAGCTCTCATTGAATGCTAAGTATTATTATAACTTATGTCACTTGACTAGGGAAGAGGCTTTGAGTAAAAAAAAAAACCACTTTCATACCAAAGAAGCATAAGAAAAGAAAATACATCTTCATCCAGCCTGCCTTTTCTGTTGAATTACTTTGTTGACTTGTGGTTTCACATGAACTGAATTCTTGTTACAGTTTCTGCCAAATGAAAAGATGATTGACAGGTTCTGATATAGCTGGTTCTGGCATGTGAGTTCATCAGAATGCCTTTTGGGGGGAAAATAGATTGAAAAGATACTTAGGCAACTTTATTTATTTATTTTATTTGAAATGAATGCATTTGTGATGGACCTTCAACCAACAGTGAAAGCAGAATTATATTATTCACTTACTCAATGGGGAAATTACCTTGCCTACAGCTGAACTAAATCTCCCCAGGTTATTGACTTATTCATGGCAGGAATTCAGACACAGTTGCTCTAATGCTGAGGTTATTTGCCAAGATTAATTTATTTCTGGCCCTACGGATGTATGAACTACGTAGAAAAACCAATCTATATTGGCCTGCTATGCCATTTGTGATAGCTATGTGCCCAAACTGATTATAAATGCATGGTCATTCTATGAACTAGTCCTATATAACTTGGTAGATATTTTTTTCTGGCTAAGTGGGACTTCAAAAACAGGAGTGTCAACAGCATTTGGAAAGCTACTTTATGTGGTTGCAACTTGAGCAACCTAGGCTAAAAAACAAAAAGATGCTACTACTCCAAATCGTATTTATTTAGAAATAAGGCATATTTCTTTTACTAGGAATTGATATCACATAACTATGCTTACCACAACAGCTGTAGATCAAGTTTTATATTATGAAGTAATGGAAAAAACAGGCCTGTTTTAACACCATGGCATACAATTGGACACATTAATCTTTCTAGTGAAATCCAGAAGCTCCCTAGATGAAGTATAATTCATACATCTAATAGATGAAGAAATCTGATATGTGGGTTCTAACTTTTACAGGCATATAACAGTACATATGTGGAAAGCAGAAACATTTTCTTGTTTCTGCTTTTCTTCCTGTACAAATGGTTCTGAGAATTGCAGCTAAGCATGCCATAAGGTAAATGCATGACAGAATCCAGAAAGGTGGGAATTGTCTATGACTATGGTGTTTTACTTTCAGATGAATGTCAGGGGACTGATCTAAAATAAATGGGGAATCTGACATTGTTTGTATCTCTTTGTTTCCGCCTAGTCATCATCTGGATTGTTGCAGCACTAATGGAGGGGATTCTATAATCTGGTCTACAGATAATATTGTAGACTTAGATATTTGTGGTTTAATATGAGCAGATTTAAATAATAGCTTCACATACTATGGTCAGATACTATATCTTTAGGTAAAAAGCTAGCTCTATTATATCAAATTAATTATATAATATCTTTTGCAAATGGTAATGGAGTGCAGACCATAGTTAAATAACATAAAAACAAAATCACTCCACAAAATAGAATAACTTCCTTCCTTCCTTCCTTCCTTCCTTCCTTCCTTCCTTCCTTCCTTCCTTCCTTCCTTCTCTCCCTCCTCCCTCCCTCCCCCCTCCCTCCCATTTCTCCTAAAGTTGAACCAGCTCAAAATAATCTAAAACACATTGTAATTAAATGTAATGCGTGCAATAAAAACAAAAAAAATGAGAAAACCAAGAAAAACATATAAAAAGAGAGTATAGATAATCTTGAAACAAAACAAATATTTAGCTGGCCAAAGCCTATCACATTATCACTGGCTTAACAGACAAGGTAAGGCATCTAGAAAAATGACATTCATACTTTTCCAAGCCTTTACAAGGTATTGATACAGCCATGGTGATAAGACACTAACTATTACCATAAACAAACAAACAAATAAATACATTTAGTGACCATTTGAACTTACAATAGTACTAATGAGTAGTACTTATGACTGGCTCTCAAACTTCTGCTTGTCACAGCAACTGGCTCACAATTGCAATATTGTGGTCACTGATACCATTTGCAACCTTCACTGGAAGTGATAGAACTGCCATTGTTAACTGGTGTGGACATGTGACTTTGTGCTTTATGACTGTGTTGCTTAGTGATGGCAAATCTAGTCCAATTACTATCCTTAACAAAGGTCTACTTTGTTATAGTAACCACTACTATAGGGATTATAGTAGCCAAGATAATAATATTTTAATAGCAGAGTTGTAAAGGGGTCTTGGAGGACTTCTAGTCCAACCCCCTGCCTAGGCAGGAAACCCTATACCAGGGGTCTGCAAAGTTGGCTCTTTTAAGACTGGTGGACTCCAACTCCCAGAATTCCCCAGCCAACTTTGCAGACCACTGCATACCATTTCAGACAAATGACTATCCAACATCTTCTTAAAGACTTCCACATCTTCTTAAAGACCGGGGGTTGGGGACCCCTGCTTTGGAGAATAGTTTGACTCCATCTTCTTTGTGGCAACTCCTGAGATATTGGAAGACTGCTTTCATGTTTCCCCTAGTCCTTCTTTTCATTAAACTAGACATATCCAGTTCCTGCAACTGTTCCTCATATGTTTTAGCCTCCAGTCCCCTAATCACCTTGGTTGCTCTTCTCTGCACTCTTTCTAGAGTCTCCACATCTGTTTTTATATCATGGCAACCAAAACTGAATGCAGTATTCCAAGTGTGGCCTTACCAAGGCATTTTAAAGTGGTATTAACACTTCACGTGATCTTGATTCTATCCCTCTATTTATGCAGCCTAGAACTGTGTTGGCTTTTTTGGCAGCTGCTGCACACTGCTGGCTCATATTTAAATGGTTGTCCACTGGGAGTCCAAGATCCCTCTCACAGTTACTACTATTGAGCAAGGTACCACCTGTACTGTACCTGTGCATTTTGCTTTTCTTGCCTAAATGTAGAACCTTACTTTTTTCACCATTGAATTTCATTTTGTTAGATAGTGCCCAATGTTCAAGTTTGTCAAGATCCTTCTATATCAGTAGGCTGAATCTATATACTACTAAAACTCTCATTGTCATGACCTTTTATCATGACTGGATGAAACAGTGCATCATAAGGCAACAGTTTTTGAACTCTAGCAATTCAAATGGGCTAAAATACAGAATGGCTCTAGAATCTTGGACCCATGACTCTTGAGAGAATGAAATTTAGAAAAGCTGTGACTGCTTTAGCTGCAGTGCTGCTGCTGCAATCGCATGATCTTAATTTTCAACATTCTGTGACAGTTTCCCAGCCAGTCTCACAATCTGTCACTCCCTCCCACATTCAGCAGCAGCCACTTACCTGCCAGCTGAAAAGGGAAGGGGAAAAAAGACAGGAGGGGGAGACAGAGTAAGAAATGCTTTGGTAACTTTTCTGGCCCATGCCTCCCCAGGACAATCCAATTCATGCTGCTCCCTACGTACCTTCCCTGACCCCTGTAGCACTCCCAGTTACCTTCCCTGACTTGTGTCACTTCTCCATGTGCTTTCCGTGACACACCTGGTGCCGTTTGTGCATCTTGATGCTGTCCCCCTGAAATATGATGCCACCAGTGAACCTTAGAGCCCCTCTTGGGGATTCTCATATTTTGGATGCTCCCTGTCAGACTTCCCCAAGGAAACTCAATGGGGAAGCCAGCAGAAAGTCAAAAGGAGCCATCCTTCTCACTGGTTTTATGCACATGCTCATTGTATTAGATAAGGAAATATTTGTGAAAGGCACAGGTTGTCTAGTAACAATTAGATGACAAGTTAGGGGTTTCTTTATTTCTTTTTTTCTAACTAGTATCATACAGATTTATGCAGCCCAACTCCCATACTCCTAATATACATTGTACTATATATGATTAATCTGGTGCTCAGTATACCTAGGTTCCTTATGCATTTTTTCTGGTATTTTAATTGGATAAATTCAATCGATGTTAACAAAATCTTGGTTAAGTTTAAACAGTTTGAAGCTTTAAAAAAACATACCATAGCTAACATTAACCAAGGTTCATTTGGCTTCAGGTGAAACAATGAAGTATGCTTAATAGAGATTAAAACTTTTAGCAGAAATACTTCCAGAAATGCATGTTTACTGGGATAGATTTAACCTATTCTGGTGTGAGGAGGTCAGAACAGGGAAAGATCATTCTGGAGGTAAGCTATACTGCTTTCCAAATAATTCTTATTCTTTTTTATTAATTAAAAAAAATGAAGTCAGCTAAAGCTGGGCGCTTGCTGGGAAAGATAAGGAATGTGAATGCAGTCATTTTTAAAGGATGAAGCTAGATAATAAAGAAGGTGAAGAGAGTCCCAATTGCATAGTGTGTATATTACTTCAGGGTTTCCATGAAATACTTTCAGCTCAGTTATCATCACTTTACTGCCAGGGAAAGGTAAACCATTCTGAAGAAATCATGACAATACTTGGCTTGAAATGGTTTGGCTTGAAGCTGCTTGTCATTTAGAGGTTTGGCTCGTAACTATCTGGCATTTAGCCAATAATTTTCTGCTTTACATTTTCTACTGGGAAATTCAGTTAGCACATATGTTAACTGAATTCTTCTGAATTTCTTTACTTGGATTGTTTCAGGTAGAAAATAGGCACATAAAAATCTCAAAAAATCATACTTTTGGGCTTTGTGAAGGATAGCACACACACACAAAAACAGTTTTGTGTTGCAACCAAGTACCAAGACAATTCAGAAATAATTGTGTTTAATCCTATATATAATAGGCTATTAAACGAAGGAAGCTGTTTTACCTGTTTTAACAGGTAAATAGATAATAATCATGAGATACAACAGTTAATAATCAAACTTGGGGGAAGATATGATTAGTAATATTTGTTGCTCTTTGTGTACCATTGCTTGATGCAGCTGAAAGAACTCAAATGTTGAATTCGCATTAGGTTAGATTCACTTATACAATGTATTGTCCCTGACCTTCTATATACAAGGACCTGAAGAAAGGGCTGATAGTTGTCCATGGGGCCTGATGCAATATTTAGTTCTGCAGTTGGATTTCAATAAATGATCCAAGAACACTTATAGTTCTCTCAAAATATCAGATCCTGAAAGCTGGCAGCCAAATCTTGGAAGAGGTATCCAGAGGTGGTATTCTGTCAGTTCGGACTGGTTCACCCGAACCGGTAGTGGAAATTGCAGGCGGCCCTGCACACCCACCCTGGCTCTATGCTATCCCATTTAGCCCCCTTTTATAGCTAAAGTGCATGTGTGGAAGGCTGAGCGCATGTGCTGATGTGTGCATGCTCACATTTGCGAACCAGAATGGAAGGTAAGTGAATACCACCCCTGGAAGTATCTCTGTGTCAGGTGGGCTCTTCTCACCTCAGACGCATCCAGAGCAAACAGTGATTTCATCAAAATAATAAAACAGATTATACAATGCTGTAATGTTAGATGTGTCTACACATGACAATGACACAAGTACATTGTGTCATGGTGTTATGATGCATCTTTCTGTTTGTCTCACTGTCACCCTTCTCATGATGGCCATCTTGCACCTCTGATAGAGCTTATTAACTCAATTCTACCAGCAGTACTGAAGGAAGATTCAGCTAGCCTTTAATACCATGAGTGGGCTTCACACAAAGTAGCTAATGTCTTAGGTCAACTCTGACTAGCAAATTAACACAATATCACTATTTCTGAAGCTGTGCTCATCTGAATATCCTCTCACTATGAACTCAGAGACTTTAGATGAGCTGATAGTACAATCCTGTCCCATATCTATGATATAGTAATAATAGTGTCATAAAGTCACAGCCCTTTTTTGATACCACTGGACCATTTTTTAAAAGTGTATTCATTATGAAAATTTTCAAAACGTTTGGTCTATATTGTCAGGCACAAAGAATCTTTTAAATTGCAGATTTACTCAAGCCTATACACAAGAATATAGTCTATCAGAGTTTTAGAGCATAACTATTATTATGAGATAAACCCAGGAGTAAAACAGAGCACACAGCCCACGAAGTCTTTATACAATTACTAGTGGTTTATCTACAAATATAATACATATACATGGGAGATGAATCCCTCACTACTCAGCTATGGACACAAGGAGAGAAATGAGATACACGACGAGAGAGAGAAGTGCCCTCTAATGGCCACCTATATAGAGAGACCTCTTTAAAGGGTAAATGACTTGTGTGGGCCCCATCAGAGTCTTAAATAGGCAATACAGGTATTGCTGAATCATCCTCATTGCATCAGTTTACAGTTTACAGCTTACAACCTTACATCAGCTGGCAGCTATTAAATCCTCATTACCTGACACTCCTCCCCTTTATAGCTGTACAGCTAATAATCCAAATGCATTGACATAGTCTTTATACTTTTCCACAGATATAGGTTTTGTTAATATATCAGCTATATTACAATTGCTAGAACAATACTGTAATCTGATCAGTTCTCCTTTAGTAAATTGCAATACTAAATTGGTGCTAGATAAGGGTCAATGGAATTCCCGAGGGATTGGACTATTTGTGGCAACATAATGAATCTAAGATAATGATTCACTTAACTCCACTCCTCAGCTCTGCCTGCTCTTCTCCTACCTACAATTTATTCCCTAAGCATTAAAAACTGTAATATCAAAAAACTACATTAATACCTCTTTTAGAGTGATGTTGTACATGCCTACTTTGAAGTAATTCCCATTGAGTCTAATGGGATTCCTGAAAGCTATATTCTTCCAGCTTTGCAATACAATCTCATGTCTTCTCCAATGAAAATCTTACCATTTTATTTGACTGACTTTTAGAAAAGTATTAAGATTGCTCTCTTAACTACCAAGCAGCCACCAAAAATAAAAGTTTGCCATTAAATACACACACACTATTCAAATAAGAAAAGAAAACACATTTTACATAAGAGAAAATAATCCTTACACATAACCCCCATATTTCCCTTTCTTCCCCCATTTGCTTATACCATTAACCTGACTATGTAATGTGAGAATGAAGGAAAAGAGCTTGCTAAACTTTATGAAACCTTTCCTCAGCATCTCCATGAATGCTTTAAAAGTAATCCAAACAAGTAGGAAGAACATAAGAAGCCATGGAAGATTATGAGCCCGATAAGGAAAATGCTTAAGATTTGAAAAACAAAGCAAAGCAAAACAAAAAAACAAAATGGGATGCCTTTAAAATCGATTGCCAACAATATTCCTTGCATGAGGGCCCCCTAATTATTTCATCATGCACTCAGGAAATCCTGTAGGTCATATATAAACAGCCCGAGGCATGGACCTCTTCATCAGATAGAGCATGACATCTGACATCTGTGCAGCCTGCCGCTCGCATGCCACAATTAGCCTAACTAGGAAGCTCAAACGTTAACTGATGCAAAGGCAACAGGGACCAGAAGGAGACTTGACGATGGCAAAGGTCCTTCCTCATCCAAGATTAAAATTGCAGCACAGCCCTGTTGGTCACATCCACGGCGCAGTTCAAAGCTTCGTGTAATATCAGGTTCCATGTCTCCCCTCTTCCTGATTACAGAGTTTTTAAAAATGGGAAGGATCCCACATGAGTCCAATATTAACCTCGTACAGCAAAGGGAGGGGGTGCTACACGAGCCTGGAGAAAGGTTAAAACAAACTTACGGAAAAGGATCTGCGATCATCGCTGCTCTTAATGACGGGTGAGCAGGGTCAAGATTCTTCAACATAGGCAAACCGGTACGGTGAACTGTACAACTGTACAACATTTTCAGGCCGGAGTAAAAATGGCTTGTATTTTAATCGGGATGAGACTGAATCCCAACTATAGTATCCAATGGCAGCTCTGAATATCCCCTGATGATGTGGACAAAGGCCAGGCAGGATGGTGGATGATGGAATTTAACTTCAAACCAGTCCAGAGAACACAGCTTAGGCTGCATTTAGGCACTGAGTCCTCATTGTGAGGGAGGAAAAGACAGAAAGGTGCCCTTATCAAGCCCTGATCCTGCATTCTTTGTTGGTGAGATCATGCCAAATAATACAGTCTTACTGTATCTCTCATAAGGGTAAACATCCAATGCAGAGGTGATATTTTGTCGGTTCGTCCCAGTTCAGGTGAACTGGTAGTGGCTGCGGTGGGAGGCTCTGCCCACCTGCCCAGACATTATCACAGATGATCTGCGCATGTGCACAAGGTTCTGCACATGTGCAGAAGCGACCCCCGTGCTTGTTCCCAGTTCTGAACTGGTAGTAAAGATGATAGCATTTCATGCCTGATCCAATGCCTTTTTTCTGGATATGAAATCTCTCTCAGGCAAGCTGTTTCACAAAATAATTGGAAACGTAACAGATACGCTACCTTAAACTCTCTGGAGGAGAGACAGGCAACTTTTCCACTCTCAAAGTTCACTTGCAGACACAAAACATAGCTGGCACACAGAAGAGCAGATCCCGCTCCATTAAGTGGGAAAGGCTCCCATTCTTGCACAAAGGTTAGGTGAGCTTGGAGAAATACATTTCCTCTGGAGATAGAATTGCAGAATTGGATTAAAACTCTGTTCTTTCTAGCCTTTCTGATCCCACTTATTGTTTTTCCACAAGTTTTGGCGGTCATCTTAGATTCATCATGATCGGGAATGGGAGGGAATCATTTAAAGTCCTCACCAAGAAATGCAAATCAGGACAGTTGGTCGCATTGATGATGTTACCTAATTTGGTAATGACTTGTCTTCAATAAAACGAACAATTCAAATAGCATTAAGGAAATCACAATTCTTATGATCGTCAATTCAAAGTTTGTTTTAAGATTCATTCAAAATCTGACATTCCAAATCTGACATTTCCCTTCTTTCTGAACACAAAAAAAAATCTGTTAATTCTGTTTTCAGTGAAATTTTCCCGATTGGGATAGAGAATTCTTGCAGTCATGCTGAATTATGAGATAGTAAAAGAATATATGCAACTGTCCTGTTTCCACTGCACAACCATATCTCCAGTGACCAGCTACTTCTTTGCCTTCCTGTTTACCCAGGTTAAATTTCACAGAAAGATGCAAGAGAGCTCCTACTGCGTATCTTTTTAAATTTTTAAAATTAAATGTTAGAGATAGGGAGAAGCCAGGAAATTTCCAGAATTATGAAATATGTAATGTAACAAGGTATAAGAGGGCTGAACATCATCCTTTGCTCCCTTAACCGCTGGTGGGGTATGAAGTAGAAAAAGAACAGAAACCTCTTTTTGGAGTTTTTGTATACAAACATCCAGGAGACAAACTGTGGCACAATATTAAACTATATTGTGCAATATAATGTACATAGTGCAATACTTCCCTGAAAATAAGACAGGATTTTATTTTCTTTTGACCCCCCCAAATAAGCATTTGGTCTTATTTTTGGGGAGGTCTTATTATTTTTGAGGTGCAGGAGATGGTGAGCGTGGTCACCTCATGGCTGCTGTGTGCTGCAATATTTTTTGCGGTGGCCTTATTTTCGGGGGAGGGCTTATTTTAGCACATGCACTCAAAAGTTTGATTGGGCTTATTATCCAGGGAGGTCTTATTTGGGGGGAAACAGAGTATATAATAGAACCATGGACAACCACAGTAACTAACAGAGAGGTATTAAATCAGGGGTGAAATTCAGCAGGTTCTGTCAGGTTCTGGAGAACCAGTAGTGGAAATTTTGAGTAGTTCAGAGAACTGGCAAATATCACCTCTGGCTGATCGCAGAGTGGGGTGAGAATGGAGATTTTGCAATATCCTTCCCCCAGGAGTGAGGAGGGAATGGGGATTTTGCAGTATCCTTCCCCTGCCACGCCCACCAAATCACGCCCACAGAACTGCTAGTAAAAAAAATTGAATTTCACCACTGTATTAAATTCTAGAAAACCAGATACTTCACTAGAGTCTGAAATCGTAAGTCTACATCTGATTTACTTTAGTCATGTCATCCATGTAAATTCATTGGGGAAGGCAGTGATGCTGGGACTGGCTAGTGGAATAAGAAGAAGGGGCAAGCAAAGAACATGCTGGTTTGATAACATCAAATCTGATACAAAGTTGAACATCCAACAATTGAAAGAAGCTATGCATGGAGATGTGCATGGTACCATGGAGAGCATTTCCTAAAAATTTCCAAGAGCTGGACACAAGTAAATGGTTAAAATAGCAGCATAATACAAAAAAACCAAAACCCTGCATGAAAATTATTCTGCTTAGTCTACACTGGGTAAAGTCTCAAAGATAAAGCTTAAGGTTGTGAGCAATAAAAAAATGTTATTTGGTGCTTCTCCTATGATTTGCTAGCTACTGCTCGTTTAGTGCCAACGCATATCTATATAGTCATTAAAAAGAAATCTCCATTGGGGGGTGCCAGGAATGTAACTAGAGATTCTCAGAGTGCTGAGTCAAAGTACCAAATAGATTCTGTGCTAGTAACTCTGGACAATAGCCTCTCAAAGTGCTTACATTATGAGAAATGATGTGGCATTAATTAGCCTGGATCCAGTGATCTAAACTTTGCTGAGCTTATTTAGATCAGATTTAAAACTTTGTAAGGAGAAACTCCCCAAAGTTTTGCTTGGATATCCCTAAGACCTTCTCTCGGTGCAATGCAGCTATTTTGAGAAATCAGATCTATTTCATTTTTGTGTAAAAGAGATGTTATCACCACAATGTTTTTTCTGTAAAAGAGATGTTATCACCATAATGTTTTTTGTGTAAAAGAGATGTTATCACCATAATGTTTTTTGTGTAAAAGAGATGTTATCACCATAATGTTAATAACTTTAAAAAAAGAGACTTTGTTCTCTATTTTGAAAATATCTTGTTCCAGGAAGGAAAAGGTTAACACACTTTTTGGTGAAAAAAAGCAAATGCTTTATCATTTCCAGACGATATCCATATAATGCAGCTCCCCAGATACCTTTGGACAAGGTGAAAACAGAAAGAACATCTGTGAATACGGATGATGAAGTTTAGATATTAAAAAGTGAATGTTCTGAATAAAAGAAACAAAAGAAGAGGAAATAAGAAATTGTCATATAAAACTAGGTTGTTTATAAAACAATATGCTTACTAAAGCATATGGAACCATGGAAATTATATCCTAAAAAGATAACATAGCACTGATAAATACCCTAGGCCAGTGATGGCGAACCTTTTTTGGCTCGCGTGCCAAATGCGTGGGGAGCGTGGAGGGGGTTCATGTGCGGGCGTGCCACACCCATAATGCTATGTGCACGACCACAGCGTGCATGCGCGCACGACCAGCAGTCCCCCCCATTTTTGAAGCAATTTCTTTGCCTTCCCCAGGTTCCCCCCCCCCCCCCCAGAGGCCAACCGGAGGCTTCAGGAGCTTCCCTAAAGCCTATGTAGCACAAAAAACCTCACCTACGGGCAAACCGGAAGTTCAGGAACTGCCTTCCGGTTTGCTCCTAGGGCCAGTTTTAGGTCTCCGGAGGGCGAAAAATGGCCTCAAAAGAAGGCCAAAGTCTGGCCAGCGCATGCATGCTAACAGGGCAAGCCTCACATGCTCTGACAATTGGTTTCACGTGCCACCTGCGGCACACGTGACATAGATTCGCCATCACGGCCCTAGGCCAAATAATTGAACCAGCTCAGGCACATTTGAGCAATTAAAAGACTCAAGGAATTTAATCAGGAAGAGGAAAATATGGATTATACTTATATAACAACAAATAAAACATATTGATAAACTTAATAGAAAATGTCCTACTAGTTTATAAATCTATTTTGAAATAAATAATTAAAATAGTTTAGAACCAGAAAATCAAATCAAAAGCAACATATCTAATAAAAGCCTTTTCATTAAAAGTCAACAAAAATAAATGGAGCAACAAATGGAGCTTTCTGTAAAGGTAGTCCTCGACTTATGACTACAACTGAGTCCCAAATTTCTGTTGTTAAGCAAGACATTTGTTAACTGAGTTTTGCCGCATTTTAGGGTTTTTCTTGCCATGTTTGTTAATTAAATCACTGCAGTTGTACAATTACTACCATGGCTGTTCAGTAAATTTGGCTTCCTTATTAACTTTGCTGGTCAAAAGGTCACAAATCATGACCATAACCATTATAAAGATGAGTCAGTTGCCGAATTCCTGAATTTTGATCATGGATCCATGGGGATGCTGCAATAGTTGTACAGTAAGTGTGAAAAACAGTCCTAAGTCTTTTTTTCAGTGATGAATGGTCACTAAATGAATTATTGTAAGTTGAGGACTACCTGTACTTTAAGGCAGGGGTCTCCAACCTTTGCAACGTTAAGTCTGAAGGACTTCAGTTCCCAGAATTGTCCAGCTTTGCTGGCTGGAGAAGTCTGGGAGCTGAAGTCCTTCAGACTTAAAGTTGCAAAGGTTGGAGACCCCTGCTTTAAGGAATTTATATAGGAAAAAGGCCTGACATAGAAGACAGGATCTCTTGTTTTATATAGTTTAATAATGGGTTGCCCAATAGATGTTCCCAATATGATTTTCGTATACCTAGATATAAATCTGAAATTTCAAGATTTTAAGGTTGAAACCTTGGAACCCAGAAATGCTACTGTCCCCATTTATTCGTACCTATTTCATTCATGCTCAGGTTTATTCTTATGACTATTACCTTGTAAATGATTGACAAATAACATAAATAAATGAATGATTGCAATTTTTTATTTAAATCTGAATGCAAAATACTCATTGCTTGTTGCTTGCAGTGAGTTACCCAAGACCTCTTGAAGAAGTCAGAGAGACATGGAATAAATGGCTATGGTGATTTGAAACTTTGCACCTAATGATCTTATGCGTCTTCCTTTGTTTACTTCTTGTTGGGGATTAATTCCCATTATCGAAAGCAGCAATATATTTTAAAAGGTAAAGGTAACAAACTGAGCATTTGAGCATGCTCAGCCAGCACTTAAGTTCAAATATATATATATATATATATATATGTATGTATGTATGTATGTATGTATGTATGTATGTATGCATGTATGTATGTATGTATGTATGAAGAGGGCTAAGGAGCCCGAAATGGATCCATCCTGGTCCCTTAATTAATTATTAATCATCCCTTAAAAAAATCTAACACATATCTAAAAAGACATATCTATATATGTTAGATTTTTAAGGGCTGAAAATAAAGAGACCAGGATGGATCCATTTCAGGCTTATTAGCCTTCTTCAGCTGGCCATACTTCTTCTACTCTATATATATATATGCTGGCATTGCTTGCTTCGGGTATTTTCCCGTGTATAAGGCATGGAAATGTTATTGCAACGTTTCGACAAGATCTCACTTGTCATCGTCAGGCTTTGGTCTGTGACTGTGACTGCGAAGGCATGGCCCTTTTAAAAATCTTGTTGGGGGTGGTGGAGTGCTGACTATTGTTGTGAGTGTGTTGATTGGCTGTGCAGCTGCATCATGACTGGTAGATTGATGCTGATTGGTCTCATTTATATATTTCTCCTTATTTTGAATTTCAACGGCTTGGGAGGAGGGTGGGGCTCGTCTGCTGGTCAGTGCTGGTTTCCAGATGTCTGGTAGGCGGGAGGTGTCATCACGTTTGTTCATACTGTTAGATTGCTTCTCTATTTCAATGGCTTCTCTGATTATTCTCCTGTTCAGTTGTTCAGCCTTGGAGATCATTTTAGTTCCTTGAAAGTCAATGTCATGTCCTGTAGTTTTGAAATGCTGATAAAGAGATGAGGTATTAAGTTGATTTTTTAATGTATTTTTATGTTCTGCGATACATGCACTTATCCTTCTGTTGGTTTGTCCTATATAAGTGGCAGGGCAGATTTTACATGGACATACACAACACCCTGTTAGGGCCCCAATTAAGGGAGGAGACATACTGTTTCCTTTTCTGCCTTTCGGCTCATCAGCAGAGACCATCTAGACAGAAAGCCATGAGTTCCGTTGTGTGAATTTTTTTTTAATATGTGTGTTAGTTTTATGAGCTGATCAATAAATAAATCAGGAAGACTAGTATAGATCTATTTCGAGCTTTTTAGCTCTCATCAGCTAGCCATACCCTTACTGGGATTCGAACAATATATATATATATCTTTTTAAAGAAGGAAAGATGTTGTGCTGAAACAAGCAGTATCAGTCTAATGAGCCGTAATTCAAACTGGTTTTTTTGTCTTATATATAGCCAACTGCTCCCAGGGTTGCCTGTTAGATTTTCAATTCCAATCCACCCCCCTTCCTTTCCCCTCCACAATCAACCCCCATTTCCCAAAGCAAGAAACACACCAATAGATGTATAGATTACTGTTTTATGGCAGATGGTTCTGTGGTTAGACAAGCAAAATCAGTACAATTCCAGAAATTGCCTTCTGGCTATGAAAACTCATTTCTATTTTTCATCCTGCTTGTCAATATCTGACTTAACTTTTTATCTGTCAGAAACCCACAAAAAGTAGTTGATCATAAAACTAAGCAGGCACACAATGTTGCTATTACTTTCACTAATTTAAATGCATCATAGCTGCCTGTTCACATGGACTCTGGAGGGCTTACAAATGCAAAACAATAAAAATTGTTTAACTCAGAGCTCTGGCCCAATAAATAAAACCCTCTTTCTAAAACTGTTCTTGGCTCCAAAACAAAATAAATGTAGTTCTCATGGCCATGATTGAGTCCAAAATTTCCATCGCTAAGTGAGACAGTTCAGTGAATTACAACCTCATTTTATGATCCTTTTTTTTGCCACAGTTGTTAAGCAAATCATTGCAGTTATTAAGTGAATCATGGGGTCGTTGAGCAAATCCACCTTCCCTCATTGACTTTGCCTGCTGGCTTTCAGCAGGGAAAGTTGCAGCAGATGATCACATGGCCCCAGGCCAATATAACTGTCTTAAATACATGCCAGTTGTCAAGTGCCTGAATTTGCATGACCGTGGGGATGCAATGGTGGTACGTGTGAAAAACATTCATAAGTCACTTTTTTCAGTGCTGTTGTAATGATCAAATGATCATTAAACTAATAGTGATAAATCAAGAACTACCTGCATTCTGTTGTGCACATGACTTGTAGCAATCAGATATGAGGGAGAAATCCTTTCATTTCACACAATGTTCCCACCCAAAATTCCCTCAGGGGTTACTACAAGGAAGTGGTTCAAAACAAAATCAAAGTGGCATCGCACCCACAACCATTATACAACCATTATGCCCACTCTCGTGTTCCCCTTCTCTAAAGATGCCCCTCTGCATCCTGCTTCTTCATTTTTCTATTACTTTCTCTTTTTATTATATTACTAGATGATAATCCAGCATTGCCCGGGTATTTATTTATGCTAATCCTATATTAGACAGGAAAAGGAATGAATTATATCTATAGTGTCAAGTCAAAGTAATGCTGGAACACACACACATGAACTGGAATCCAAATGCACACTATCATTGTCAAAAGTACTGTGATTTGACACTATAGATATAATTCATTTCTTTTCATTTCAGTGGCACAGGCATTCCAGAGTTATGCTGGAACACAAAGATGCAGACACAGACCCCCCCAAGGAGTGTTAGGGGTGTATTATTTATATGTGTGTATGTGTGTATGTATGTATCTATGTGTGTATGTTACATTTTTGAGCTGATAAATAAATAAACAAGGAGACTAGGATAGATCTATTCCGAGCTATTTAGCTCTCATCAGCTAGCCATACCCTTACTAGCTGATGAGGGCTAAATAGCTCGAAATAGATGTATCCTAGTCTCCCTTATTTATTTATTTATCAGCTCAAAAACCTAACACACATGTAAACAAAAGACACAACAAAACTAATTGCTTTCTGTCTGTCTGGTCTCTGGTGATGAGCCGAAAGGTAGAAAAGGAAAGCAGTATGCTTCCTCCCTTAATTGGGGCCTAACAGGGTGTTGTGACACAAGCGTGTGTGTGTGTGTATATATATATATATCTCCCATTGTTCAGCTTAATCTGAGCAGTCAAGGTAGCTATCAATTTAAAATTATGTATAAACAAAACTCAATGCAAATTAATTACCTGGAGAAAGAGATGTTTCTTGGATGCTTCTCCACACAGTCTCAGTTCTCTCACAGGTTCTCTACATCACAGAAAGCCCAGATAAAGAGCTTCTTTGTTTTTTTTTAAAAGCATTTTTAGAAGGCTTCTTTGTCATTTCTATTACTAGATCAGAATAAAAAAATTATTCCTTGGATTGCCTCTTAAACCATTTAGAACAGCAACATTTTTATTTGTTCCTAGGATGCAACTAAGGACCTTTCATTGCAGGAATCATATACTCTCTTAACCTTGTAATGTTTAGCACTTCAGCACCAGCATTTTCAACCTAATTACAATATCATAATATAAAAGGTAATGATAAAGATTTTTCTTGTCCAGTCATGTCTGACTCAAGACAACTTTAGAGAGTTGTCTAGAGAACTCCAGATAGCAATGCTCATCTCCATTTCTTAGCTGATGGAGCCAGTGTTATAATAATAATAATAATAATAATAATAATAATAATAATAATAATAATAATAATAATAATAATAATAATAATAATAATAATAATAATAATAATAAATATAAATATAAATATAAATATAAATATAAATATAAATATAAATATAAATATAAATATAAATATAAATATAAATATAAATATAAATAATAAATAATAAATAATAAATAATAAATAATAAATAATAAATAATAAATAAATATAAATATAAATATAAATATAAATATAAATATAAATATAAATATAAATATAAATATAAATATAAATATAAATATAAATATAAATAAATATAAATATAAATATAAATATAAATATAAATATAAATATAAATATAAATATAAATATAAATATAAATATAAATATAAATATAAATATAAATATAAATATAAATATAAATATAAATAAATAATAAATAATAAATAATAAATAATAAATAATAAATAATAAATAATAAATAATAAATAATAAATAATAAATAATAAATAATAAATAATAAATAATAAATAATAAATAATAATAATAATTTAATTTGTAGACCGCTCCCTCTCCCTGAAAGGACTCGGAGCGGTGCACAGAGGAATTAAAAACATACAAACATAAATACATCATAAATATATATAAAATCAGATTAAACAATTTATCCCTGCGCTAAAAACCCAAAATACTAAAAACTAAACCCCTTAAAAACCCAATTAAAACAATTTAAATGTTCAGACTGAGAGGCTGGAAGGTAGGTTAGGCCAGGCCGGCCAGTTATAATAGATAAGTCTTGAGCTTTTGTCGGAAGGCGCGGAGGTCCGTCTTTGTCCTGAGGTCAGGGGGTAGGTCGTTCCATAGAGCTGGGCCCGCCACAGAGAAGGCCCTTCCCCTGGGCGTCGCCCGCTGGCATTGCCTAGTGGATGGCACCCGGAGAAGTCCCTCTCTGTGGGAGCGAATCGGTCGGAGGGATGTATGGGGTAGGATGCGATCTCGCAGATAGCTAGGGACCTCTGACTATACGCTGTGGTGCACAGAATGCTATTATCTTTCCACTGAATGGTACCTATTTATCTACTCACATTTGCATGCTTTCAAATTGCTAGGTGGGTAGGAGCAGAGGGAAGTTACCCTAAGCTCATTCCATTGCACGATGCTCAGATCTTGAATCCAGGCTGTCAGCTTTCCAGTATCTTTAACCACTGAGCCATCATACTCCATATTATAATAAATGTAAACCTAATTACACAATTATAATTTAATATTATCTTTTTTCAAGGTTAGCCCCAGACAGAATATGCTGCTATAATCAAGGGGTGAATAACTATGGAAAACTCCAATTAGGTCAGGAATGGCCACTGTTAGTGGACTGTTGTGGCCCAGCTGGCTCCAGATGAGCTGCTGATGGACTCCTCTGGTGAGGAGTCCTATGAGTCTGCTCTGGAAGAGGAGGACGACCTTGAGAGAGCATAGAGTCTGGCTGGTCATCAGGAGTAGTGGGGAGGATCAAGGCCAGTTTGTCCCTGATGCTAGATTGAGAAGGGCTGAAAAAAGGAGGCTTCAATTGCATCAGAAGTGAACTCGAAGGATTTGAATTAGTCCCAGCTGCCTAATGACTGGCCCCTCCCAAGAGGGTTTTAAAGGAAGTCTTTGCTAAGAAAGTCCTTGCAGAGAACAACGTTGGATTTCTAGGTTCGTGTTTATTCGTGTTGATTTTCAGGTTCATATTTAGTCAAGTTAGGAAGCTTCGTATCTGTTCAGAGTCATTCAGGCAAGCAGCCAAGAGAGTCAGTGGCAAGCAGCCGGTCTTGTATTAGTTGGAGAAAGGAGGGGGGGGGGGTTCAGAACAGTGGACTAGTTATAAATGTTCAAATGGGCACTTATTATAGCCCTCAAATACCGTATTTTTGGAGTATAAGACGCACCTTTTTCCCTCAAAAAAGAGGCTGAAAATCTGGGTGCATCTTATATACTGAATACAGCAGTTTTGGCCTTCTGAAACCTCGCCCCCTTCACCAAAATGGCCATACATAGCCTTTAGGAGGCTTCTAGAATGCTCCTGGGGGGCTGGCAGAAATGAACAAAAAACGGGCCATTTTTTGCTTCATTTTGTCCCCCCAGCCCCTAGAAGCACTATATAAGCCTCCTAAAGGCTATGCAGGCCCCCTTTTTGACAAAAAGCAGGCCCATTCTTGCGAAAAACCAGCCATTTTTGGGAGGTCTGCAGAGCGCAAAAACATTTTTTTTAAAAAATTGCCTCTTCAAAATCTTGGTGCATCTTATACTTCGAAAAATACGCTAGTTGTTTTTTTCCCCTTTGAATAAAATTCAGAGACTCTTTAGAAGAATGGAACTAAGTGATTCTTTGACAGCTTCCCCCATGTCAATTAGATATATACTGTAGAATACCTGAATTAAAGGATGGCCGAATGCATTAAGGGTTAACTACATGAACAGCTTTTGTGCATGTTTTTGGAGGATTAAGTTACGGTTCCCTTCCATATTGGTTTATGGTTTTTGACTTTGTGAAAGTTCCAACATTAGGATCTATTTCTGATTGAAACAACATTTCATCATGAACAAAAGCACTGATTTTGATTGTTCTGGCTCATGAAGGAAAACAAAGGAAGACTCAGGTACAGTAAACAGTAACTTTTTGGCTACGTTCATATAACCACATGTACTGTGCAAAAATTGTTTAAACCGCTGGAGAGAAGTGATATACAACATTTGTGTGCATGGATATTATCATATCTCAAACAAAGCTGCTGTGGTCATAGATCTTGGACCGAAGATTGTGGAAAAACTGGATTTGGGGGAATAGGTCATGATAGGGTAATCTCTGGAACGCAAGAGCTATTTAGGAAATTCTGGGATTAGTTTAGAAGAAGTGAAAGGCATTGTTAGAGACGGTTAACTTTTGACAAGCGAATCCTCCACTAGGGACATAGCAAAAGATATGTTCAGGAAGTATGCCAGATCTCTGCTTTATGTGTCCTCTTTTATTGTGTTCACAAATGCTTGCTGTTTTAATAACACTTTCTTTTCCAGAAGGAGTTCTCCTATCATTTTTATTGTGTACGAGCCAGTGAATTATTATTCATGCATTTCTCTCTGATATCATTAAGATTCCATGAATTTATGTCAG